>CANQJN010000020.1:1350833-2701666 GCA_947623535.1 Coelioxys conoideus | reverse complement strand
GACCATCTGTCTCAGACCGTCTGTCTCAGACCGTCTGTGTCAGACCGTCTGTCTCAGTCCGCCTGCCTCTCTCCGTCTTTCTCATACCGTCTGTCTCAGACCGTCTGTCTCAGACCATCTGTCTCAGGCCGTCTGTCTCAGACCATCTGTCTCAGTCCGTCTACCTCTGCCTGTCTGTCTCAGTCCGTCAGCTTCAGTCCGTCTGTCTCATTCCGTCTGTCTCAGACCATCCGTCTCCGTGCGTCTGGCTCTGTCTGTCGGCCTCTGTCCGTCTGTCTCAGTCTGTCGTCCTCTGTCCGTCCGTCTCATACCGTCTGTCTCAGACCGTCTGTCTCAGACCGACTGTCTCAGTCCGTCTGTCTCAGACCGTCTGTCTCAGACCGTCTGTCTCAGACCGTCTGTCTCAGACCGTCTGTCTCAGACCGTCTGTCTCAGACCGTCTGTCTCAGCCCGTCTGTCTCAGACCGTCCGTCTCTGTGCTTCTGTCTCCGTCTGTCGTCCTCTGTCCGTCCGTCTCATACCGTCTGTCCAGACCGTCTGTCCCAGACAATCTGTCTCAGACCGTCTGTCTCAGACCGTGTGTCTCAGTCCGTCTGTCTCAGACTGTCTGTCGCACACCGTCTGTCGCACACCGTTTGTTTCAGACCGTCTGTGTCAGACCGTCTATCTCAGACCGTCTTTCTCAGACCGTCTGTCTCAGACCGTCTGTCTCAGACCGTCGGTCTCAGACCGTCTGTCTCAGACCGTCTGTCTCAGTCCGTCTGCCCCTGTCCGTCTGTCTCATACCGTCTGCCTCATACCGTCTGTCTCAGACCGTCTGTCTCTGACCGTCTGTCTCAGACCGTGTGTCTCAGACCGTGTGTCTCAGTTTGTCCGTCTCAGACCGTCTGTCTCAGACCGTCTGTCTCAGACCGTCTGTCTCAGACCGTCTGTCTCAGACCGTCTGTCTCAGACCGTCTGTCTCAGACCGTCTGTCTCAGACCGTCGGTCTCAGACCGTCTGTCTCAGACCGTCTGTCTCAGTCCGTCTGCCCCTGTCCGTCTGTCTCATACCGTCTGCCTCATACCGTCTGTCTCAGACCGTCTGTCTCTGACCGTCTGTCTCAGACCGTGTGTCTCAGACCGTGTGTCTCAGTTTGTCCGTCTCAGACCGTCTGTCTCAGACCGTCTGTCTCAGACCGTCTGTCTCAGACCGTCTGTCTCAGACCGTCTGTCTCAGACCGTCTGTCTCAGACCGTCTGTCTCAGACCGTCTGTCTCAGACCGTCTGTCTCAGTCCGTCTGCCCCTGTCCGTCTGTCTCATACCGTCTGCCTCAACCGTCTGTCTCAGACCGTATGTGTCAGACCGTCTGTCTCAGACCGTGTGTCTCAGTTTGTCCGTCTCAGACCGTGTGTCTCAGTTTGTCCGTCTCTGTGCTTCTGTCTCCGTCTGTCGTCCTCTGTCCGTCCGTCTCATACCGTCTGTCCAGACCGTCTGTCCCAGACAATCTATCTCAGACCGTCTGTCTCAGACCGTGTGTCTCAGTCCGTCTGTCTCAGACTGTCTGTCGCACACCGTCTGTCGCACACCGTTTGTTTCAGACCGTCTGTGTCAGACCGTCTATCTCAGACCGTCTTTCTCAGACCGTCTGTCTCAGACCGTCTGTCTCAGACCGTCTGTCTCAGACCGTCGGTCTCAGACCGTCTGTCTCAGACCGTCTGTCTCAGACCGTCTGTCTCAGTCCGTCTGCCCCTGTCCGTCTGTCTCATACCGTCTGCCTCATACCGTCTGTCTCAGACCGTCTGTCTCTGACCGTCTGTCTCAGACCGTGTGTCTCAGACCGTGTGTCTCAGTTTGTCCGTCTCAGACCGTCTGTCTCAGACCGTCTGTCTCAGACCGTCTGTCTCAGACCGTCTGTCTCAGACCGTCTGTCTCAGACCGTCTGTCTCAGTCCGTCTGCCCCTGTCCGTCTGTCTCATACCGTCTGCCTCATACCGTCTGTCTCAGACCGTATGTGTCAGACCGTCTGTCTCAGACCGTGTGTCTCAGTTTGTCCGTCTCAGACCGTGTGTCTCAGTTTGTCCGTCTCAGACCGTCTGTCTCAGACCGTCTGTCTCAGTCCGTCTGTCTCAGATCGTGTGTCTCAGTCCGTCTGTCTCAGACCGTCTGTCTCACACCGTCTGTCGCAGACCGTCTGTCTCAGACCGTCTGTCTCAGATCGTCTGTCTCAGTCCGCCTGTCTCCGGTCGTCCATCTCATACCGTCTGTCCCAGACAGTCTGTCTCAGACCGTCTGTCTCAGACCGTCTGTACAGACCGTCTGTCTCAGACCGTCTGTCTCAGACCGTCTGTCTCAGACCGTCTGTCTCAGACCGTCTGTCTCAGACCGTCTGTCTCAGACCGTCTGTCTCAGACCGTCTGTCTCAGACCGTCTGTCTCAGACCGTCCGTCTCAGACCGTCTGTCTCAGACCGTCTGTCGCACACCGTCTGTCGCAGACCGTCTGTCTCAGACCGTCTGTCTCAGACCGTCTGTCTCAGACCGTCTGTCTCAGACCGTCTGTCTCAGTCCGTCTGCCCCTGTCGGTCTGTCTCATACCGTCTGCCGCATATCGTCTGTCTCAGACCGTATGTGTCAGACCGTCTGTCTCAGACCGTGTGTCTCAGTTTGTCCGTCTCAGACCGTCTGTCTCAGACCGTCTGTCTCAGACCGTCTGTCTCAGACCGTGTGTCTCAGTTTGTCCGCCTCAGACCGTCTGTCTCTGACCGTCTGTCTCAGACCGTGTGTCTCAGACCGTCTGTCTCAGACCGTCTGTCTCAGACCGTCTGTCTCAGACCGTCTGTCTCAGTCCGTCTGCCCCTGTCGGTCTGTCTCATACCGTCTGCCGCATATCGTCTGTCTCAGACCGTATGTGTCAGACCGTCTGTCTCAGACCGTGTGTCTCAGTTTGTCCGTCTCAGACCGTCTGTCTCAGACCGTCTGTCTCAGACCGTCTGTCTCAGACCGTCTGTCTCAGACCGTCTGTCTCAGACCGTCTGTCTCAGACCGTCTGTCTCAGACCGTCTGTCTACGACCGTCTGTCTCAGACCGTGTGTCTCAGTTTGTCCGTCTCAGACCGTCTGTCTCTGACCGTCTGTCTCAGACCGTGTGTCTCAGACCGTCTGTCTCAGACCGTCTGTCTCAGACCGTCTGTCTCAGACCGTCTGTCTCAGTCCGTCTGCCCCTGTCGGTCTGTCTCATACCGTCTGCCGCATATCGTCTGTCTCAGACCGTATGTGTCAGACCGTCTGTCTCAGACCGTGTGTCTCAGTTTGTCCGTCTCAGACCGTCTGTCTCAGACCGTCTGTCTCAGACCGTCTGTCTCAGACCGTCTGTCTCAGACCGTCTGTCTCAGACCGTCTGTCTCAGACCGTCTGTCTCAGACCGTCTGTCTCAGACCGTCTGTCTCAGACCGTCTGTCTCAGACCGTCTGTCTCAGACCGTGTGTCTCAGTTTGTCCGTCTCAGACCGTCTGTCTCTGACCGTCTGTCTCAGACCGTGTGTCTCAGACCGTCTGTCTCAGACCGTCTGTCTCAGACCGTCTGTCTCAGACCGTCTGTCTCAGTCCGTCTGCCCCTGTCGGTCTGTCTCATACCGTCTGCCGCATATCGTCTGTCTCAGACCGTATGTGTCAGACCGTCTGTCTCAGACCGTGTGTCTCAGTTTGTCCGTCTCAGACCGTCTGTCTCAGACCGTCTGTCTCAGACCGTCTGTCTCAGACCGTCTGTCTCAGACCGTCTGTCTCAGACCGTCTGTCTCAGACCGTCTGTCTCAGTCCGTCTGCCCCTGTCCGTCTGTCTCATACCGTCTGCCTGATACCGTCTGTCTCAGACCGTATGTGTCAGACCGTCTGTCTCAGACCGTGTGTCTCAGTTTGTCCGTCTCAGACCGTGTGTCTCAGTTTGTCCGTCTCAGACCGTCTGTCTCAGACCGTCTGTCTCAGTCCGTCTGTCTCAGATCGTGTGTCTCAGTCCGTCTGTCTCAGACCGTCTGTCTCACACCGTCTGTCGCAGACCGTCTGTCTCAGACCCTCTGTCTCAGATCGTCTGTCTCAGTCCGCCTGTCTCCGGTCGTCCATCTCATACCGTCTGTCCCAGACAGTCTGTCTCAGACCGTCTGTCTCAGACCGTCTGTACAGACCGTCTGTCTCAGACCGTCTGTCTCAGACCGTCTGTCTCAGACCGTCTGTCTCAGACCGTCTGTCTCAGACCGTCTGTCTCAGACCGTCTGTCTCAGACCGTCTGTCTCAGACCGTCTGTCTCAGACCGTCTGTCTCAGACCGTCCGTCTCAGACCGTCTGTCTCAGACCGTCTGTCGCACACCGTCTGTCGCAGACCGTCTGTCTCAGACCGTCTGTCTCAGACCGTCTGTCTCAGACCGTCTGTCTCAGTCCGGCTGCCCCTGTCGGTCTGTCTCATACCGTCTGCCGCATATCGTCTGTCTCAGACCGTATGTGTCAGACCGTCTGTCTCAGACCGTGTGTCTCAGTTTGTCCGTCTCAGACCGTCTGTCTCAGACCGTCTGTCTCAGACCGTCTGTCTCAGACCGTCTGTCTCAGACCGTCTGTCTCAGACCGTCTGTCTCAGACCGTGTGTCTCAGTTTGTCCGTCTCAGACCGTCTGTCTCTGACCGTCTGTCTCAGACCGTGTGTCTCAGACCGTCTGTCTCAGACCGTCTGTCTCAGACCGTCTGTCTCAGTCCGTCTGCCCCTGTCGGTCTGTCTCATACCGTCTGCCGCATATCGTCTGTCTCAGACCGTATGTGTCAGACCGTCCGTCTCAGACCGTGTGTCTCAGTTTGTCCGTCTCAGACCGTCTGTCTCAGACCGTCTGTCTCAGACCGTCTGTCTCAGACCGTCTGTCTCAGTCCGTCTGCCCCTGTCGGTCTGTCTCATACCGTCTGCCGCATATCGTCTGTCTCAGACCGTATGTGTCAGACCGTCCGTCTCAGACCGTGTGTCTCAGTTTGTCCGTCTCAGACCGTCTGTCTCAGACCGTCTGTCTCAGACCGTCTGTCTCAGACCGTCTGTCTCAGACCGTCTGTCTACGACCGTCTGTCTCAGACCGTGTGTCTCAGTTTGTCCGTCTCAGACCGTCTGTCTCAGACCGTCTGTCTCAGACCGTCTGTCTCAGACCGTCTGTCTCAGACCGTCTGTCTCAGACCGTCTGTCTCAGACCGTCCGTCTCAGACCGTCTGTCTCAGACCGTCTGTCGCACACCGTCTGTCGCAGACCGTCTGTCTCAGACCGTCTGTCTCAGACCGTCTGTCTCAGACCGTCTGTCTCAGTCCGGCTGCCCCTGTCGGTCTGTCTCATACCGTCTGCCGCATATCGTCTGTCTCAGACCGTATGTGTCAGACCGTCTGTCTCAGACCGTGTGTCTCAGTTTGTCCGTCTCAGACCGTCTGTCTCAGACCGTCTGTCTCAGACCGTCTGTCTCAGACCGTCTGTCTCAGACCGTCTGTCTCAGACCGTCTGTCTCAGACCGTCTGTCTCAGACCGTGTGTCTCAGTTTGTCCGTCTCAGACCGTCTGTCTCTGACCGTCTGTCTCAGACCGTGTGTCTCAGACCGTCTGTCTCAGACCGTCTGTCTCAGACCGTCTGTCTCAGTCCGTCTGCCCCTGTCGGTCTGTCTCATACCGTCTGCCGCATATCGTCTGTCTCAGACCGTATGTGTCAGACCGTCCGTCTCAGACCGTGTGTCTCAGTTTGTCCGTCTCAGACCGTCTGTCTCAGACCGTCTGTCTCAGACCGTCTGTCTCAGACCGTCTGTCTCAGACCGTCTGTCTCAGACCGTCTGTCTCAGACCGTCTGTCTCAGACCGTCTGTCTACGACCGTCTGTCTCAGACCGTGTGTCTCAGTTTGTCCGTCTCAGACCGTCTGTCTCTGACCGTCTGTCTCAGACCGTGTGTCTCAGACCGTCTGTCTCAGACCGTCTGTCTCAGACCGTCTGTCTCAGACCGTCTGTCTCAGTCCGTCTGCCCCTGTCGGTCTGTCTCATACCGTCTGCCGCATATCGTCTGTCTCAGACCGTATGTGTCAGACCGTCTGTCTCAGACCGTGTGTCTCAGTTTGTCCGTCTCAGACCGTCTGTCTCAGACCGTCTGTCTCAGACCGTCTGTCTCAGACCGTCTGTCTCAGACCGTCTGTCTCAGACCGTCTGTCTCAGACCGTCTGTCTCAGACCGTCTGTCTCAGACCGTGTGTCTCAGTTTGTCCGTCTCAGACCGTCTGTCTCTGACCGTCTGTCTCAGACCGTGTGTCTCAGACCGTCTGTCTCAGACCGTCTGTCTCAGACCGTCTGTCTCAGACCGTCTGTCTCAGTCCGTCTGCCCCTGTCGGTCTGTCTCATACCGTCTGCCGCATATCGTCTGTCTCAGACCGTATGTGTCAGACCGTCCGTCTCAGACCGTGTGTCTCAGTTTGTCCGTCTCAGACCGTCTGTCTCAGACCGTCTGTCTCAGACCGTCTGTCTCAGACCGTCTGTCTCAGACCGTCTGTCTCAGACCGTCTGTCTACGACCGTCTGTCTCAGACCGTGTGTCTCAGTTTGTCCGTCTCAGACCGTCTGTCTCTGACCGTCTGTCTCAGACCGTGTGTCTCAGACCGTCTGTCTCAGACCGTCTGTCTCAGACCGTCTGTCTCAGACCGTCTGTCTCAGTCCGTCTGCCCCTGTCGGTCTGTCTCATACCGTCTGCCGCATATCGTCTGTCTCAGACCGTATGTGTCAGACCGTCTGTCTCAGACCGTGTGTCTCAGTTTGTCCGTCTCAGACCGTCTGTCTCAGACCGTCTGTCTCAGACCGTCTGTCTCAGACCGTCTGTCTCAGACCGTCTGTCTCAGACCGTCTGTCTCAGACCGTCTGTCTCAGACCGTCTGTCTCAGACCGTCTGTCTCAGACCGTGTGTCTCAGACCGTCTGTCTCAGACCGTCTGTCTCAGACCGTCTGTCTCAGACCGTCTGTCTCAGACCGTCTGTCTCAGACCGTGTGTCTCAGTTTGTCCGTCTCAGACCGTCTGTCTCTGACCGTCTGTCTCAGACCTTGTGTCTCAGACCGTCTGTCTCAGACCGTCTGTCTCAGACCGTCTGTCTCAGACCGTCTGTCTCAGACCGTCTGTCTCAGACCGTCTGTCTCAGTCCGTCTGCCCCTGTCGGTCTGTCTCATACCGTCTGCCGCATATCGTCTGTCTCAGACCGTATGTGTCAGACCGTCTGTCTCAGACCGTGTGTCTCAGTTTGTCCGTCTCAGACGGTCTGTCTCAGACCGTCTGTCTCAGACCGTCTGTCTCAGACCGTCTGTCTCGGACCGTCTGACTCAGACCGTCTGTCTCAGACCGTCTGTCTCAGACCGTCTGTCTCAGACCGTCCGTCTCAGACCGTCTGTCTCAGACCGTGTGTCTCAGTCCGTCTGTCTCAGACCGTCTGTCGCATACCGTCTGTTTCAGACCGTCTGTCGCAGACCGTCTGTTTCAGAACGTCTGTCGCAGACCGTCTGTTTCAGACCGTCTGTGTCAGACCGTCTATCTCAGACCGCCTGTCTCAGACCATCTGTCTCAGACCGTCTGTCTCAGACCGTCTGTGTCAGACCGTCTGTCTCAGTCCGCCTGCCTCTCTCCGTCTTTCTCATACCGTCTGTCTCAGACCGTCTGTCTCAGACCATCTGTCTCAGGCCGTCTGTCTCAGACCGTCTGTCTCAGACCATCTGTCTCAGTCCGTCTACCTCTGCCTGTCTGTCTCAGTCCGTCAGCTTCAGTCCGTCTGTCTCATTCCGTCTGTCTCAGACCATCCGTCTCCGTGCGTCTGGCTCTGTCTGTCGGCCTCTGTCCGTCTGTCTCAGTCTGTCGTCCTCTGTCCGTCCGTCTCATACCGTCTGTCTCAGACCGTCTGTCTCAGACCGACTGTCTCAGTCCGTCTGTCTCAGACCGTCTGTCTCAGACCGTCTGTCTCAGACCGTCTGTCTCAGACCGTCTGTCTCAGACCGTCTGTCTCAGACCGTCTGTCTCAGCCCGTCTGTCTCAGACCGTCCGTCTCTGTGCTTCTGTCTCCGTCTGTCGTCCTCTGTCCGTCCGTCTCATACCGTCTGTCCAGACCGTCTGTCCCAGACAATCTGTCTCAGACCGTCTGTCTCAGACCGTCTGTCTCAGACCGTCTGCCTCAGACCGTCTGTCTCAGACCGTCTGTCTCAAACCGTCTGTCTCAGACCGTCTGTCTCAGACCGTGTGTCTCAGTCCGTCTGTCTCAGACCGTCTGTCGCACACCGTCTGTCGCAGACCATCTGTCTCAGACCGTCTGTCTCAGATCGTCTGTCTCAGTCCGCCTGTCTCCGGTCGTCCGTCTCATACCGTCTGTCCCAGACAGTCTGTCTCAGACCGTCTGTCTCAGACCGTCTGTCTCAGACCGTCCGTCTCAGACCGTGTGTCTCAGTTTGTCCGTCTCAGACCGTCTGTCTCAGACCGTCTGTCTCAGACCGTCTGTCTCAGACCGTCTGTCTCAGACCGTCTGTCTCAGACCGTCTGTCTACGACCGTCTGTCTCAGACCGTGTGTCTCAGTTTGTCCGTCTCAGACCGTCTGTCTCTGACCGTCTGTCTCAGACCGTGTGTCTCAGACCGTCTGTCTCAGACCGTCTGTCTCAGACCGTCTGTCTCAGACCGTCTGTCTCAGTCCGTCTGCCCCTGTCGGTCTGTCTCATACCGTCTGCCGCATATCGTCTGTCTCAGACCGTATGTGTCAGACCGTCTGTCTCAGACCGTGTGTCTCAGTTTGTCCGTCTCAGACCGTCTGTCTCAGACCGTCTGTCTCAGACCGTCTGTCTCAGACCGTCTGTCTCAGACCGTCTGTCTCAGACCGTCTGTCTCAGACCGTCTGTCTCAGACCGTCTGTCTCAGACCGTCTGTCTCAGACCGTCTGTCTCAGACCGTGTGTCTCAGTTTGTCCGTCTCAGACCGTCTGTCTCTGACCGTCTGTCTCAGACCGTGTGTCTCAGACCGTCTGTCTCAGACCGTCTGTCTCAGACCGTCTGTCTCAGACCGTCTGTCTCAGTCCGTCTGCCCCTGTCGGTCTGTCTCATACCGTCTGCCGCATATCGTCTGTCTCAGACCGTATGTGTCAGACCGTCTGTCTCAGACCGTGTGTCTCAGTTTGTCCGTCTCAGACCGTCTGTCTCAGACCGTCTGTACAGACCGTCTGTCTCAGACCGTCTGTCTCAGACCGTCTGTCTCAGACCGTCTGTCTCAGACCGTCTGTCTCAGACCGTCTGTCTCAGACCGTCTGTCTCAGACCGTCTGTCTCAGACCGTCTGTCTCAGACCGTCTGTCTCAGACCGTCTGTCTCAGACCGTCTGTCTCAGACCGTCTGTCTCAGACCGTCCGTCTCAGACCGTCCGTCTCAGACCGTCTGTCGCACACCGTCTGTCGCAGACCGTCTGTCTCAGACCGTCTGTCTCAGACCGTCTGTCTCAGACCGTCTGTCTCAGACCGTCTGTCTCAGACCGTCTGTCTCAGACCGTCAGTCTCAGACCGTCTGTCTCAGACCGTCTGTCTCAGACCGTGTGTCTCAGTCTGTCTGTTTCAGACCGTCTGTCGCACACCATCTGTCGCAGACCGTTTGTTTCAGACCGTCTGTGTCAGACCGTCTATCTCAGACCGTCTGTCTCAGACCGTCTGTCTCAGACCGTCTGTCTCAGACCGTCTGTCTCAGACCGTCTGTCTCAGACCGTCTGTCTCAGACCGTCTGTCTCAGACCGTCTGTCTCAGACCGTCTGTCTCAGACCGTCGGTCTCAGACCGTGTGTCTCAGTTCGTCCGTCTCAGACCGTCTGTCTCAGACCGTCTGTCTCAGACCATCTGTCTCAGTCCGTCTACCTCTGCCTGTCTGTCTCAGTCCGTCAGCTTCAGTCCGTCTGTCTCATTCCGTCTGTCTCAGACCATCCGTCTCCGTGCGTCTGGCTCTGTCTGTCGGCCTCTGTCCGTCTGTCTCAGTCTGTCGTCCTCTGTCCGTCCGTCTCATACCGTCTGTCTCAGACCGTCTGTCTCAGACCGACTGTCTCAGTCCGTCTGTCTCAGACCGTCTGTCTCAGACCGTCTGTCTCAGACCGTCTGTCTCAGACCGTCTGTCTCAGACCGTCTGTCTCAGACCGTCTGTCTCAGCCCGTCTGTCTCAGACCGTCCGTCTCTGTGCTTCTGTCTCCGTCTGTCGTCCTCTGTCCGTCCGTCTCATACCGTCTGTCCAGACCGTCTGTCCCAGACAATCTGTCTCAGACCGTCTGTCTCAGACCGTCTGTCTCAGACCGTCTGCCTCAGACCGTCTGTCTCAGACCGTCTGTCTCAAACCGTCTGTCTCAGACCGTCTGTCTCAGACCGTGTGTCTCAGTCCGTCTGTCTCAGACCGTCTGTCGCACACCGTCTGTCGCAGACCATCTGTCTCAGACCGTCTGTCTCAGATCGTCTGTCTCAGTCCGCCTGTCTCCGGTCGTCCGTCTCATACCGTCTGTCCCAGACAGTCTGTCTCAGACCGTCTGTCTCAGACCGTCTGTCTCAGACCGTCTGTCTCAGACCGTCTGTCTCAGTCCGGCTGCCCCTGTCGGTCTGTCTCATACCGTCTGCCGCATATCGTCTGTCTCGGACCGTATATGTCAGACCGTCTGTCTCAGACCGTGTGTCTCAGTTTGTCCGTCTCAGACCGTCTGTCTCAGACCGTCTGTCTCAGACCGTCTGTCTCAGACCGTCTGTCTCAGACCGTCTGTCTCAGACCGTCTGTCTCAGACCGTCTGTCTCAGACCGTCTGTCTCAGACCGTCTGTCTCAGACCGTGTGTCTCAGTTTGTCCGTCTCAGACCGTCTGTCTCTGACCGTCTGTCTCAGACCGTGTGTCTCAGACCGTCTGTCTCAGACCGTCTGTCTCAGACCGTCTGTCTCAGACCGTCTGTCTCAGACCGTCTGTCTCAGTCCGTCTGCCCCTGTCGGTCTGTCTCATACCGTCTGCCGCATATCGTCTGTCTCAGACCGTATGTGTCAGACCGTCCGTCTCAGACCGTGTGTCTCAGTTTGTCCGTCTCAGACCGTCTGTCTCAGACCGTCTGTCTCAGACCGTCTGTCTCAGACCGTCTGTCTCAGACCGTCTGTCTCAGACCGTCTGTCTCAGACCGTCTGTCTACGACCGTCTGTCTCAGACCGTGTGTCTCAGTTTGTCCGTCTCAGACCGTCTGTCTCTGACCGTCTGTCTCAGACCGTGTGTCTCAGACCGTCTGTCTCAGACCGTCTGTCTCAGACCGTCTGTCTCAGACCGTCTGTCTCAGTCCGTCTGCCCCTGTCGGTCTGTCTCATACCGTCTGCCGCATATCGTCTGTCTCAGACCGTATGTGTCAGACCGTCTGTCTCAGACCGTGTGTCTCAGTTTGTCCGTCTCAGACCGTCTGTCTCAGACCGTCTGTCTCAGACCGTCTGTCTCAGACCGTCTGTCTCAGACCGTCTGTCTCAGACCGTCTGTCTCAGACCGTCTGTCTCAGACCGTCTGTCTCAGACCGTGTGTCTCAGTTTGTCCGTCTCAGACCGTCTGTCTCTGACCGTCTGTCTCAGACCGTGTGTCTCAGACCGTCTGTCTCAGACCGTCTGTCTCAGACCGTCTGTCTCAGACCGTCTGTCTCAGTCCGTCTGCCCCTGTCGGTCTGTCTCATACCGTCTGCCGCATATCGTCTGTCTCAGACCGTATGTGTCAGACCGTCTGTCTCAGACCGTGTGTCTCAGTTTGTCCGTCTCAGACCGTCTGTCTCAGACCGTCTGTACAGACCGTCTGTCTCAGACCGTCTGTCTCAGACCGTCTGTCTCAGACCGTCTGTCTCAGACCGTCTGTCTCAGACCGTCTGTCTCAGACCGTCTGTCTCAGACCGTCTGTCTCAGACCGTCTGTCTCAGACCGTCTGTCTCAGACCGTCCGTCTCAGACCGTCCGTCTCAGACCGTCTGTCGCACACCGTCTGTCGCAGACCGTCTGTCTCAGACCGTCTGTCTCAGACCGTCTGTCTCAGACCGTCTGTCTCAGACCGTCTGTCTCAGACCGTCTGTCTCAGACCGTCTGTCTCAGACCGTCTGTCTCAGACCGTCTGTCTCAGACCGTGTGTCTCAGTCTGTCTGTTTCAGACCGTCTGTCGCACACCATCTGTCGCAGACCGTTTGTTTCAGACCGTCTGTGTCAGACCGTCTATCTCAGACCGTCTGTCTCAGACCGTCTGTCTCAGACCGTCTGTCTCAGACCGTCTGTCTCAGACCGTCTGTCTCAGACCGTCTGTCTCAGACCGTCTGTCTCAGACCGTCTGTCTCAGACCGTCTGTCTCAGACCGTCTGTCTCAGACCGTCTGTCTCAGACCGTCGGTCTCAGACCGTGTGTCTCAGTTCGTCCGTCTCAGACCGTCTGTCTCAGACCGTCTGTCTCAGACCGTCTGTCTCAGACCGTCTGTCGCAGACCGTGTGTCTCAGTCCGTCTGTCGCACACCGTCTGTCGCAGACCGTCTGTCTCAGACCGTCTGTCTCAGATCGTCTGTCTCAGTCCGCCTGTCTCCGGTCGTCTGTCTCAGACCGTCTGTCTCAGCACGTCTGGCTCAGACCGTCTGTCTCAGACCGTCTGTCTCAGACCGTCTGTCTCAGACCGTCTGTCTCAGACCGTGTGTCTCAGTCCGTCTGTCTCAGACTGTCTGTCGCACACCGTCTGTCGCACACCGTTTGTTTCAGACCGTCTGTGTCAGACCGTCTATCTCAGACCGTCTTTCTCAGACCGTCTGTCTCAGACCGTCTGTCTCAGACCGTCTGTCTCAGACCGTCGGTCTCAGACCGTCGGTCTCAGACCGTCTGTCTCAGACCGTCTGTCTCAGTCCGTCTGCCCCTGTCCGTCTGTCTCATACCGTCTGCCTCATACCGTCTGTCTCAGACCGTATGTGTCAGACCGTATGTGTCAGACCGTCTGTCTCAGACCGTGTGTCTCAGTTTGTCCGTCTCAGACCGTCTGTCTCAGACCGTCTGTCTCAGACCGTCTGTCTCAGACCGTCTGTCTCAGACCGTCTGTCTCAGACCGTCTGTCTCAGACCGTCTGTCTCAGACCGTCTGTCTCAGACCGTCTGTCTCAGACCGTCTGTCGCAGACCGTCTGTCTCAGACCGTCTGTCTCAGATCGTCTGTCTCAGTCCGCCTGTCTCCGGTCGTCTGTCTCAGACCCTCTGTCTCAGCCCGTCTGTCTCAGACCGTCCGTCTCTGTGCTTCTGTCTCCGTCTGTCGTCCTCTGTCCGTCCGTCTCATACCGTCTGTCCCAGACAATCTGTCTCAGACCGTCTGTCTCAGACCGTCTGTACAGACCGTCTGTCTCAGACCGTCTGTCTCAGACCGTCTGTCTCAGACCGTCTGTCTCAGACCGTCTGTCTCAGACCGTCTGTCTCAGACCGTCTGTCTCAGACCGTCTGTCTCAGACCGTCTGTCTCAGACCGTCTGTCTCAGACCGTCTGTCTCAGACCGTGTGTCTCAGTTTGTCCGTCTCAGACCGTCTGTCTCTGACCGTCTGTCTCAGACCGTGTGTCTCAGACCGTCTGTCTCAGACCGTCTGTCGCAGACCGTCTGTCTCAGACCGTCTGTCTCAGACCGTCTGTCTCAGACCGTCTGCCTCAGACCGTGTGTCTCAGTCTGTCTGTTTCAGACCGTCTGTCGCACACCGTCTGTCGCAGACCGTTTGTCTCAGTTCGTCCGTCTCAGACCATCTGTCTCAGACCGTCTGTCTCAGACCGTCGGTCTCAGACCGTCGGTCTCAGACCGTCTGTGTCAGACCGTCTGTCTCAGTCCGCCTGCCTCTCTCCGTCTTTCTCATACCGTCTGTCTCAGACCGTCTGTCTCAGACCATCTGTCTCAGGCCGTCTGTGTCAGACCGTCTGTCTCAGTCCGCCTGCCTCTCTCCGTCTTTCTCATACCGTCTGTCTCAGACCGTCTGTCTCAGACCGTCTGTCTCAGACCGTCTGTCTCAGACCGTGTGTCTCAGTTTGTCCGTCTCAGACCGTCTGTCTCTGACCGTCTGTCTCAGACCGTGTGTCTCAGACCGTCTGTCTCAGACCGTCTGTCTCAGACCGTCTGTCTCAGACCGTCTGTCTCAGACCGTCTGTCTCAGACCGTCTGTCTCAGTCCGTCTGCCCCTGTCGGTCTGTCTCATACCGTCTGCCGCATATCGTCTGTCTCAGACCGTATGTGTCAGACCGTCTGTCTCAGACCGTGTGTCTCAGACCGTGTGTCTCAGTTCGTCCGTCTCAGACCATCTGTCTCAGACCGTCTGTCTCAGACCATCTGTCTCAGACCGTCTGTCTCAGACCGTCTGTGTCAGACCGTCTGTCTCAGTCCGCCTGCCTCTCTCCGTCTTTCTCATACCGTCTGTCTCAGACCGTCTGTCTCAGACCATCTGTCTCAGGCCGTCTGTCTCAGACCGTCTGTCTCAGACCATCTGTCTCAGTCCGTCTACCTCTGCCTGTCTGTCTCAGTCCGTCAGCTTCAGTCCGTCTGTCTCATTCCGTCTGTCTCAGACCATCCGTCTCCGTGCGTCTGGCTCTGTCTGTCGGCCTCTGTCCGTCTGTCTCAGTCTGTCGTCCTCTGTCCGTCCGTCTCATACCGTCTGTCTCAGACCGTCTGTCTCAGACCGACTGTCTCAGTCCGTCTGTCTCAGACCGTCTGTCTCAGACCGTCTGTCTCAGACCGTCTGTCTCAGACCGTCTGTCTCAGATCGTCTGTCTCAGTCCGCCTGTCTCCGGTCGTCCGTCTCATACCGTCTGTCTCAGACCGTCTGTACAGACCGTCTGTCTCAGACCGTCTGTCTCAGACCGTCTGTCTCAGACCGTCTGTCTCAGACCGTCCGTCTCAGACCGTCTGTCTCAGACCGTCTGTCGCACACCGTCTGTCGCAGACCGTCTGTCTCAGACCGTCTGTCTCAGACCGTCTGTCTCAGACCGTCTGCCTCAGACCGTGTGTCTCAGTCTGTCTGTTTCAGACCGTCTGTCGCACACCGTCTGTCGCAGACCGTTTGTTTCAGACCGTCTGTCTCAGACCGTCTGTCTCAGACCGTCTGTCTCAGACCGTCTGTCTCAGACCGTCTGTCTCAGACCGTCTGTCTCAGACCGTCTGTCTCAGACCGTCGGTCTCAGACCGTGTGTCTCAGTTCGTCCGTCTCAGACCGTCTGTCTCAGACCGTCTGTCTCAGACCGTCGGTCTCAGACCGTCGGTCTCAGACCGTCGGTCTCAGACCGTGTGTCTCAGTTCGTCCGTCTCAGACCATCTGTCTCAGACCGTCTGTCTCAGACCGTCGGTCTCAGACCGTCGGTCTCAGACCGTGTGTCTCAGACCGTCTGTCTCAGACCGTCTGTCTCAGACCGTCGGTCTCAGACCGTGTGTCTCAGTTCGTCCGTCTCAGACCGTCTGTCTCAGACCGTCTGTCTCAGACCGTCTGTCTCAGACCGTGTGTCTCAGTCCGTCTGTCGCACACCGTCTGTCGCAGACCGTCTGTCTCAGACCGTCTGTCTCAGATCGTCTGTCTCAGTCCGCCTGTCTCCGGTCGTCTGTCTCAGACCGTCTGTCTCAGCCCGTCTGGCTCAGACCGTCTGTCTCAGACCGTCTGTCTCAGACCGTCTGTCTCAGACCGTGTGTCTCAGTCCGTCGGTCTCAGACTGTCTGTCGCACACCGTCTGTCGCACACCGTTTGTTTCAGACCGTCTGTGTCAGACCGTCTATCTCAGACCGTCTTTCTCAGACCGTCTGTCTCAGACCGTCTGTCTCAGACCGTCTGTCTCAGACCGTCGGTCTCAGACCGTCTGTCTCAGACCGTCTGTCTCAGTCCGTCTGCCCCTGTCCGTCTGTCTCATACCGTCTGCCTCATACCGTCTGTCTCAGACCGTATGTGTCAGACCGTATGTGTCAGACCGTCTGTCTCAGACCGTGTGTCTCAGTTTGTCCGTCTCAGACCGTCTGTCTCAGACCGTCTGTCTCAGACCGTCTGTCTCAGACCGTCTGTCTCAGACCGTCTGTCTCAGACCGTCTGTCTCAGACCGTGTGTCTCAGTTTGTCCGTCTCAGACCGTCTGTCTCAGACCGTCTGTCTCAGACCGTCTGTCTCAGACCATCTGTCTCAGGCCGTCTGTCTCAGACCGTCTGTCTCAGACCATCTGTCTCAGTCCGTCTACCTCTGCCTGTCTGTCTCAGTCCGTCAGCTTCAGTCCGTCTGTCTCATTCCGTCTGTCTCAGACCATCCGTCTCCGTGCGTCTGGCTCTGTCTGTCCGCCTCTGTCCGTCTGTCTCAGTCTGTCGTCCTCTGTCCGTCCGTCTCATACCGTCTGTCTCAGACCGTCTGTCTCAGACCGTCTGTCTCAGACCGACTGTCTCAGTCCGTCTGTCTCAGACCGTCTGTCTCAGACCGTCTGTCTCAGACCGTCTGTCTCAGACCGTCTGTCTCAGACCGTCTGTCTCAGACCGTCTGTCTCAGCCCGTCTGTCTCAGACCGTCCGTCTCTGTGCTTCTGTCTCCGTCTGTCGTCCTCTGTCCGTCCGTCTCATACCGTCTGTCCAGACCGTCTGTCCCAGACAATCTGTCTCAGACCGTCTGTCTCAGACCGTCTGTCTCAGACCGTCTGTCTCAGACCGTCTGTCTCAGACCGTCTGTCTCAAACCGTCTGTCTCAGACCGTCTGTCTCAGACCGTGTGTCTCAGTCCGTCTGTCTCAGACCGTCTGTCGCACACCGTCTGTCGAAGACCATCTGTCTCAGACCGTCTGTCTCAGATCGTCTGTCTCAGTCCGCCTGTCTCCGGTCGTCCGTCTCATACCGTCTGTCCCAGACAGTCTGTCTCAGACCGTCTGTCTCAGACCGTCTGTCTCAGACCGTCTGTACAGACCGTCTGTCTCAGACCGTCTGTCTCAGACCGTCTGTCTCAGACCGTCTGTCTCAGACCGTCTGTCTCAGACCGTCCGTCTCAGACCGTCTGTCTCAGACCGTCTGTCGCACACCGTCTGTCGCAGACCGTCTGTCTCAGACCGTCTGTCTCAGACCGTCTGTCTCAGACCGTCTGTCTCAGACCGTCTGCCTCAGACCGTGTGTCTCAGTCTGTCTGTTTCAGACCGTCTGTCGCACACCGTCTGTCGCAGACCGTTTGTTTCAGACCGTCTGTGTCAGACCGTCTATCTCAGACCGTCTGTCTCAGACCGTCTGTCTCAGACCGTCTGTCTCAGACCGTCTGTCTCAGACCGTCTGTCTCAGACCGTCTGTCTCAGACCGTCGGTCTCAGACCGTCGGTCTCAGACCGTGTGTCTCAGTTCGTCCGTCTCAGACCGTCTGTCTCAGACCGTCTGTCTCAGACCGTCTGTCTCAGACCGTCTGTCTCAGTCCGTCTGTCGCACACCGTCTGTCGCAGACCGTCTGTCTCAGACCGTCTGTCTCAGATCGTCTGTCTCAGTCCGCCTGTCTCCGGTCGTCTGTCTCAGACCGTCTGTCTCAGCCCGTCTGGCTCAGACCGTCTGTCTCAGACCGTCTGTCTCAGACCGTCTGTCTCAGACCGTGTGTCTCAGTCCGTCTGTCTCAGACTGTCTGTCGCACACCGTCTGTCGCACACCGTTTGTTTCAGACCGTCTGTGTCAGACCGTCTATCTCAGACCGTCTTTCTCAGACCGTCTGTCTCAGACCGTCTGTCTCAGACCGTCTGTCTCAGACCGTCTGTCTCAGACCGTCGGTCTCAGACCGTCTGTCTCAGACCGTCTGTCTCAGTCCGTCTGACCCTGTCCGTCTGTCTCATACCGTCTGCCTCATACCGTCTGTCTCAGACCGTATGTGTCAGACCGTATGTGTCAGACCGTCTGTCTCAGACCGTGTGTCTCAGTTTGTCCGTCTCAGACCGTCTGTCTCAGACCGTCTGTCTCAGACCGTCTGTCTCAGACCGTCTGTCTCAGACCGTCTGTCTCAGACCGTCTGTCTCAGACCGTCTGTCTCAGACCGTGTGTCTCAGTTTGTCCGTCTCAGACCGTCTGTCTCAGACCGTCTGTCTCAGACCGTCTGTCTCAGACCGTCTGTCTCAGACCGTCTGTCTCAGACCGTCTGTCTCAGACCGTCTGTCTCAGACCGTCTGTCTCAGACCGTCTGTCTCAGACCGTCTGTCTCAGACCGTCTGTCTCAGACCGTCTGTCTCAGACCGTCTGTCTCAGTTTGTCCGTCTCAGACCGTCTGTCTCTGACCGTCTGTCTCAGACCGTGTGTCTCAGACCGTCTGTCTCAGACCGTCTGTCTCAGACCGTCTGTCTCAGACCGTCTGTCTCAGACCGTCTGTCTCAGTCCGTCTGCCCCTGTCGGTCTGTCTCATACCGTCTGCCGCATATCGTCTGTCTCAGACCGTATGTGTCAGACCGTCTGTCTCAGACCGTGTGTCTCAGTTTGTCCGTCTCAGACCGTCTGTCTCAGACCGTCTGTCTCAGACCGTCTGTCTCGGACCGTCTGTCTCAGACCGTCTGTCTCCGACCGTCTGTCTCAGACCGTCTGTCTCAGACCGTCCGTCTCAGACCGTCTGTCTCAGACCGTGTGTCTCAGTCCGTCTGTCTCAGACCGTCTGTCGCAGACCGTCTGTTTCAGACCGTCTGTCGCAGACCGTCTGTTTCAGAACGTCTGTCGCAGACCGTCTGTTTCAGACCGACTGTGTCAGACCGTCTATCTCAGACCGCCTGTCTCAGACCATCTGTCTCAGACCGTCTGTCTCAGACCGTCTGTGTCAGACCGTCTGTCTCAGTCCGCCTGCCTCTCTCCGTCTTTCTCATACCGTCTGTCTCAGACCGTCTGTCTCAGACCATCTGTCTCAGGCCGTCTGTCTCAGACCATCTGTCTCAGTCCGTCTACCTCTGCCTGTCTGTCTCAGTCCGTCAGCTTCAGTCCGTCTGTCTCATTCCGTCTGTCTCAGACCATCCGTCTCCGTGCGTCTGGCTCTGTCTGTCGGCCTCTGTCCGTCTGTCTCAGTCTGTCGTCCTCTGTCCGTCCGTCTCATACCGTCTGTCTCAGACCGTCTGTCTCAGACCGACTGTCTCAGTCCGTCTGTCTCAGACCGTCTGTCTCAGACCGTCTGTCTCAGACCGTCTGTCTCAGACCGTCTGTCTCAGACCGTCTGTCTCAGCCCGTCTGTCTCAGACCGTCCGTCTCTGTGCTTCTGTCTCCGTCTGTCGTCCTCTGTCCGTCCGTCTCATACCGTCTGTCCAGACCGTCTGTCCCAGACAATCTGTCTCAGACCGTCTGTCTCAGACCGTCTGTCTCAGACCGTCTGTCTCAGACCGTCTGTCTCAGACCGTCTGTCTCAGACCGTCTGTCTCAAACCGTCTGTCTCAGACCGTCTGTCTCAGACCGTGTGTCTCAGTCCGTCTGTCACAGACCGTCTGTCGCACACCGTCTGTCGCAGACCATCTGTCTCAGACCGTCTGTCTCAGATCGTCTGTCTCAGTCCGCCTGACTCCGGTCGTCCGTCTCATACCGTCTGTCCCAGACAGTCTGTCTCAGACCGTCTGTCTCAGACCGTCTGTCTCAGACCGTCTGCCTCAGACCGTCCGTCTCAGACCGTCTGTCTCAGACCGTCTGTCGCACACCGTCTGTCGCAGACCGTCTGTCTCAGACCGTCTGTCTCAGACCGTCTGTCTCAGACCGTCTGTCTCAGACCGTCTGTCTCAGAGCGTGTGTCTCAGTCTGTCTGTTTCAGACCGTCTGTCGCACACCGTCTGTCGCAGACCGTTTGTTTCAGACGGTCTGTGTCAGACCGTCTATCTCAGACCGTCTGTCTCAGACCGTCTGTCTCAGACCGTCTGTCTCAGACCATGTGTCTCAGACCGTCTGTCTCAGACCGTCTGTCTCAGACCGTCTGTCTCAGACCGTCTGTCTCAGACCGTCTGTCTCAGTCCGTCTGCCCCTGTCGGTCTGTCTCATACCGTCTGCCGCATATCGTCTGTCTCAGACCGTATGTGTCAGACCGTCTGTCTCAGACCGTGTGTCTCAGTTTGTCCGTCTCAGACCGTCTGTCTCAGACCGTCTGTCTCAGACCGTCTGTCTCGGACCGTCTGTCTCAGACCGTCTGTCTCCGACCGTCTGTCTCAGACCGTCTGTCTCAGACCGTCCGTCTCAGACCGTCTGTCTCAGACCGTGTGTCTCAGTCCGTCTGTCTCAGACCGTCTGTCGCAGACCGTCTGTTTCAGACCGTCTGTCGCAGACCGTCTGTTTCAGAACGTCTGTCGCAGACCGTCTGTTTCAGACCGACTGTGTCAGACCGTCTATCTCAGACCGCCTGTCTCAGACCATCTGTCTCAGACCGTCTGTCTCAGACCGTCTGTGTCAGACCGTCTGTCTCAGTCCGCCTGCCTCTCTCCGTCTTTCTCATACCGTCTGTCTCAGACCGTCTGTCTCAGACCATCTGTCTCAGGCCGTCTGTCTCAGACCATCTGTCTCAGTCCGTCTACCTCTGCCTGTCTGTCTCAGTCCGTCAGCTTCAGTCCGTCTGTCTCATTCCGTCTGTCTCAGACCATCCGTCTCCGTGCGTCTGGCTCTGTCTGTCGGCCTCTGTCCGTCTGTCTCAGTCTGTCGTCCTCTGTCCGTCCGTCTCATACCGTCTGTCTCAGACCGTCTGTCTCAGACCGACTGTCTCAGTCCGTCTGTCTCAGACCGTCTGTCTCAGACCGTCTGTCTCAGACCGTCTGTCTCAGACCGTCTGTCTCAGACCGTCTGTCTCAGCCCGTCTGTCTCAGACCGTCCGTCTCTGTGCTTCTGTCTCCGTCTGTCGTCCTCTGTCCGTCCGTCTCATACCGTCTGTCCAGACCGTCTGTCCCAGACAATCTGTCTCAGACCGTCTGTCTCAGACCGTCTGTCTCAGACCGTCTGTCTCAGACCGTCTGTCTCAGACCGTCTGTCTCAGACCGTCTGTCTCAAACCGTCTGTCTCAGACCGTCTGTCTCAGACCGTGTGTCTCAGTCCGTCTGTCACAGACCGTCTGTCGCACACCGTCTGTCGCAGACCATCTGTCTCAGACCGTCTGTCTCAGATCGTCTGTCTCAGTCCGCCTGACTCCGGTCGTCCGTCTCATACCGTCTGTCCCAGACAGTCTGTCTCAGACCGTCTGTCTCAGACCGTCTGTCTCAGACCGTCTGCCTCAGACCGTCCGTCTCAGACCGTCTGTCTCAGACCGTCTGTCGCACACCGTCTGTCGCAGACCGTCTGTCTCAGACCGTCTGTCTCAGACCGTCTGTCTCAGTTTGTCCGTCTCAGACCGTCTGTCTCAGACCGTCTGTCTCAGACCGTCTGTCTCAGACCATCTGTCTCAGGCCGTCTGTCTCAGACCGTCTGTCTCAGACCATCTGTCTCAGTCCGTCTACCTCTGCCTGTCTGTCTCAGTCCGTCAGCTTCAGTCCGTCTGTCTCATTCCGTCTGTCTCAGACCATCCGTCTCCGTGCGTCTGGCTCTGTCTGTCGGCCTCTGTCCGTCTGTCTCAGTCTGTCGTCCTCTGTCCGTCCGTCTCATACCGTCTGTCTCAGACCGTCTGTCTCAGACCGTCTGTCTCAGACCGACTGTCTCAGTCCGTCTGTCTCAGACCGTCTGTCTCAGACCGTCTGTCTCAGACCGTCTGTCTCAGACCGTCTGTCTCAGACCGTCTGTCTCAGACCGTCTGTCTCAGCCCGTCTGTCTCAGACCGTCCGTCTCTGTGCTTCTGTCTCCGTCTGTCGTCCTCTGTCCGTCCGTCTCATACCGTCTGTCCAGACCGTCTGTCCCAGACAATCTGTCTCAGACCGTCTGTCTCAGACCGTCTGTCTCAGACCGTCTGTCTCAGACCGTCTGTCTCAGACCGTCTGTCTCAAACCGTCTGTCTCAGACCGTCTGTCTCAGACCGTGTGTCTCAGTCCGTCTGTCTCAGACCGTCTGTCGCACACCGTCTGTCGAAGACCATCTGTCTCAGACCGTCTGTCTCAGATCGTCTGTCTCAGTCCGCCTGTCTCCGGTCGTCCGTCTCATACCGTCTGTCCCAGACAGTCTGTCTCAGACCGTCTGTCTCAGACCGTCTGTCTCAGACCGTCTGTACAGACCGTCTGTCTCAGACCGTCTGTCTCAGACCGTCTGTCTCAGACCGTCTGTCTCAGACCGTCTGTCTCAGACCGTCCGTCTCAGACCGTCTGTCTCAGACCGTCTGTCGCACACCGTCTGTCGCAGACCGTCTGTCTCAGACCGTCTGTCTCAGACCGTCTGTCTCAGACCGTCTGTCTCAGACCGTCTGCCTCAGACCGTGTGTCTCAGTCTGTCTGTTTCAGACCGTCTGTCGCACACCGTCTGTCGCAGACCGTTTGTTTCAGACCGTCTGTGTCAGACCGTCTATCTCAGACCGTCTGTCTCAGACCGTCTGTCTCAGACCGTCTGTCTCAGACCGTCTGTCTCAGACCGTCTGTCTCAGACCGTCTGTCTCAGACCGTCTGTCTCAGACCGTCGGTCTCAGACCGTCGGTCTCAGACCGTGTGTCTCAGTTCGTCCGTCTCAGACCGTCTGTCTCAGACCGTCTGTCTCAGACCGTCTGTCTCAGACCGTCTGTCTCAGTCCGTCTGTCGCACACCGTCTGTCGCAGACCGTCTGTCTCAGACCGTCTGTCTCAGATCGTCTGTCTCAGTCCGCCTGTCTCCGGTCGTCTGTCTCAGACCGTCTGTCTCAGCCCGTCTGGCTCAGACCGTCTGTCTCAGACCGTCTGTCTCAGACCGTCTGTCTCAGACCGTGTGTCTCAGTCCGTCTGTCTCAGACTGTCTGTCGCACACCGTCTGTCGCACACCGTTTGTTTCAGACCGTCTGTGTCAGACCGTCTATCTCAGACCGTCTTTCTCAGACCGTCTGTCTCAGACCGTCTGTCTCAGACCGTCTGTCTCAGACCGTCTGTCTCAGACCGTCGGTCTCAGACCGTCTGTCTCAGACCGTCTGTCTCAGTCCGTCTGACCCTGTCCGTCTGTCTCATACCGTCTGCCTCATACCGTCTGTCTCAGACCGTATGTGTCAGACCGTATGTGTCAGACCGTCTGTCTCAGACCGTGTGTCTCAGTTTGTCCGTCTCAGACCGTCTGTCTCAGACCGTCTGTCTCAGACCGTCTGTCTCAGACCGTCTGTCTCAGACCGTCTGTCTCAGACCGTCTGTCTCAGACCGTGTGTCTCAGTTTGTCCGTCTCAGACCGTCTGTCTCAGACCGTCTGTCTCAGACCGTCTGTCTCAGACCGTCTGTCTCAGACCGTCTGTCTCAGACCGTCTGTCTCAGACCGTCTGTCTCAGACCGTCTGTCTCAGACCGTCTGTCTCAGACCGTCTGTCTCAGACCGTCTGTCTCAGACCGTCTGTCTCAGTTTGTCCGTCTCAGACCGTCTGTCTCTGACCGTCTGTCTCAGACCGTGTGTCTCAGACCGTCTGTCTCAGACCGTCTGTCTCAGACCGTCTGTCTCAGACCGTCTGTCTCAGACCGTCTGTCTCAGTCCGTCTGCCCCTGTCGGTCTGTCTCATACCGTCTGCCGCATATCGTCTGTCTCAGACCGTATGTGTCAGACCGTCTGTCTCAGACCGTGTGTCTCAGTTTGTCCGTCTCAGACCGTCTGTCTCAGACCGTCTGTCTCAGACCGTCTGTCTCGGACCGTCTGTCTCAGACCGTCTGTCTCCGACCGTCTGTCTCAGACCGTCTGTCTCAGACCGTCCGTCTCAGACCGTCTGTCTCAGACCGTGTGTCTCAGTCCGTCTGTCTCAGACCGTCTGTCGCAGACCGTCTGTTTCAGACCGTCTGTCGCAGACCGTCTGTTTCAGAACGTCTGTCGCAGACCGTCTGTTTCAGACCGACTGTGTCAGACCGTCTATCTCAGACCGCCTGTCTCAGACCATCTGTCTCAGACCGTCTGTCTCAGACCGTCTGTGTCAGACCGTCTGTCTCAGTCCGCCTGCCTCTCTCCGTCTTTCTCATACCGTCTGTCTCAGACCGTCTGTCTCAGACCATCTGTCTCAGGCCGTCTGTCTCAGACCATCTGTCTCAGTCCGTCTACCTCTGCCTGTCTGTCTCAGTCCGTCAGCTTCAGTCCGTCTGTCTCATTCCGTCTGTCTCAGACCATCCGTCTCCGTGCGTCTGGCTCTGTCTGTCGGCCTCTGTCCGTCTGTCTCAGTCTGTCGTCCTCTGTCCGTCCGTCTCATACCGTCTGTCTCAGACCGTCTGTCTCAGACCGACTGTCTCAGTCCGTCTGTCTCAGACCGTCTGTCTCAGACCGTCTGTCTCAGACCGTCTGTCTCAGACCGTCTGTCTCAGACCGTCTGTCTCAGCCCGTCTGTCTCAGACCGTCCGTCTCTGTGCTTCTGTCTCCGTCTGTCGTCCTCTGTCCGTCCGTCTCATACCGTCTGTCCAGACCGTCTGTCCCAGACAATCTGTCTCAGACCGTCTGTCTCAGACCGTCTGTCTCAGACCGTCTGTCTCAGACCGTCTGTCTCAGACCGTCTGTCTCAGACCGTCTGTCTCAAACCGTCTGTCTCAGACCGTCTGTCTCAGACCGTGTGTCTCAGTCCGTCTGTCACAGACCGTCTGTCGCACACCGTCTGTCGCAGACCATCTGTCTCAGACCGTCTGTCTCAGATCGTCTGTCTCAGTCCGCCTGACTCCGGTCGTCCGTCTCATACCGTCTGTCCCAGACAGTCTGTCTCAGACCGTCTGTCTCAGACCGTCTGTCTCAGACCGTCTGCCTCAGACCGTCCGTCTCAGACCGTCTGTCTCAGACCGTCTGTCGCACACCGTCTGTCGCAGACCGTCTGTCTCAGACCGTCTGTCTCAGACCGTCTGTCTCAGACCGTCTGTCTCAGACCGTCTGTCTCAGAGCGTGTGTCTCAGTCTGTCTGTTTCAGACCGTCTGTCGCACACCGTCTGTCGCAGACCGTTTGTTTCAGACGGTCTGTGTCAGACCGTCTATCTCAGACCGTCTGTCTCAGACCGTCTGTCTCAGACCGTCTGTCTCAGACCATGTGTCTCAGACCGTCTGTCTCAGACCGTCTGTCTCAGACCGTCTGTCTCAGACCGTCTGTCTCAGACCGTCTGTCTCAGTCCGTCTGCCCCTGTCGGTCTGTCTCATACCGTCTGCCGCATATCGTCTGTCTCAGACCGTATGTGTCAGACCGTCTGTCTCAGACCGTGTGTCTCAGTTTGTCCGTCTCAGACCGTCTGTCTCAGACCGTCTGTCTCAGACCGTCTGTCTCGGACCGTCTGTCTCAGACCGTCTGTCTCCGACCGTCTGTCTCAGACCGTCTGTCTCAGACCGTCCGTCTCAGACCGTCTGTCTCAGACCGTGTGTCTCAGTCCGTCTGTCTCAGACCGTCTGTCGCAGACCGTCTGTTTCAGACCGTCTGTCGCAGACCGTCTGTTTCAGAACGTCTGTCGCAGACCGTCTGTTTCAGACCGACTGTGTCAGACCGTCTATCTCAGACCGCCTGTCTCAGACCATCTGTCTCAGACCGTCTGTCTCAGACCGTCTGTGTCAGACCGTCTGTCTCAGTCCGCCTGCCTCTCTCCGTCTTTCTCATACCGTCTGTCTCAGACCGTCTGTCTCAGACCATCTGTCTCAGGCCGTCTGTCTCAGACCATCTGTCTCAGTCCGTCTACCTCTGCCTGTCTGTCTCAGTCCGTCAGCTTCAGTCCGTCTGTCTCATTCCGTCTGTCTCAGACCATCCGTCTCCGTGCGTCTGGCTCTGTCTGTCGGCCTCTGTCCGTCTGTCTCAGTCTGTCGTCCTCTGTCCGTCCGTCTCATACCGTCTGTCTCAGACCGTCTGTCTCAGACCGACTGTCTCAGTCCGTCTGTCTCAGACCGTCTGTCTCAGACCGTCTGTCTCAGACCGTCTGTCTCAGACCGTCTGTCTCAGACCGTCTGTCTCAGCCCGTCTGTCTCAGACCGTCCGTCTCTGTGCTTCTGTCTCCGTCTGTCGTCCTCTGTCCGTCCGTCTCATACCGTCTGTCCAGACCGTCTGTCCCAGACAATCTGTCTCAGACCGTCTGTCTCAGACCGTCTGTCTCAGACCGTCTGTCTCAGACCGTCTGTCTCAGACCGTCTGTCTCAGACCGTCTGTCTCAAACCGTCTGTCTCAGACCGTCTGTCTCAGACCGTGTGTCTCAGTCCGTCTGTCACAGACCGTCTGTCGCACACCGTCTGTCGCAGACCATCTGTCTCAGACCGTCTGTCTCAGATCGTCTGTCTCAGTCCGCCTGACTCCGGTCGTCCGTCTCATACCGTCTGTCCCAGACAGTCTGTCTCAGACCGTCTGTCTCAGACCGTCTGTCTCAGACCGTCTGCCTCAGACCGTCCGTCTCAGACCGTCTGTCTCAGACCGTCTGTCGCACACCGTCTGTCGCAGACCGTCTGTCTCAGACCGTCTGTCTCAGACCGTCTGTCTCAGACCGTCTGTCTCAGACCGTCTGTCTCAGAGCGTGTGTCTCAGTCTGTCTGTTTCAGACCGTCTGTCGCACACCGTCTGTCGCAGACCGTTTGTTTCAGACGGTCTGTGTCAGACCGTCTATCTCAGACCGTCTGTCTCAGACCGTCTGTCTCAGACCATGTGTCTCAGACCGTCTGTCTCAGACCGTCCGTCTCAGACCGTCTGTCTCAGACCGTGTGTCTCAGTCCGTCTGTCTCAGACCGTCTGTCGCAGACCGTCTGTTTCAGACCGTCTGTCGCAGACCGTCTGTTTCAGAACGTCTGTCGCAGACAGTCTGTTTCAGACCGTCTGTGTCAGACCGTCTATCTCAGACCGCCTGTCTCAGACCATCTGTCTCAGACCGTCTGTCTCAGACCGTCTGTGTCAGACCGTCTGTCTCAGTCCGCCTGCCTCTCTCCGTCTTTCTCATACCGTCTGTCTCAGACCGTCTGTCTCAGACCATCTGTCTCAGGCCGTCTGTCTCAGACCGTCTGTCTCAGACCATCTGTCTCAGTCCGTCTACCTCTGCCTGTCTGTCTCAGTCCGTCAGCTTCAGTCCGTCTGTCTCATTCCGTCTGTCTCAGACCATCCGTCTCGGTGCGTCTGGCTCTGTCTGTCGGCCTCTGTCCGTCTGTCTCAGTCTGTCGTCCTCTGTCCGTCCGTCTCATACCGTCTGTCTCAGACCGTCTGTCTCAGACCGACTGTCTCAGTCCGTCTGTCTCAGACCGTCTGTCTCAGACCGTCTGTCTCAGACCGTCTGTCTCAGCCCGTCTGTCTCAGACCGTCCGTCTCTGTGCTTCTGTCTCCGTCTGTCGTCCTCTGTCCGTCCGTCTCATACCGTCTGTCCAGACCGTCTGTCCCAGACAATCTGTCTCAGATCGTCTGTCTCAGACCGTCTGTCTCAGACCGTCTGTCTCAGACCGTCTGTCTCAGACCGTCTGTCTCAGACCGTCTGTCCCAAACCGTCTGTCTCAGACCGTCTGTCTCAGACCGTGTGTCTCAGTCCGTCTGTCTCAGACCGTCTGTCGCACACCGTCTGTCGCAGACCATCTGTCTCAGACCGTCTGTCTCAGACCGTCTGTCTCAGATCGTCTGTCTCAGTCCGCCTGTCTCCGGTCGTCCGTCTCATACCGTCTCTCCCAGACAGTCTGTCTCAGACCGTCTGTCTCAGACCGTCTGTTTCAGACCGTCTGTCGCACACCGTCTGTCGCAGACCGTCTGTCTCAGACCGTCTGTCTCAGACCGTCTGTCTCAGACCGTCTGTCTCAGACCGTCTGTCTCAGACCGTCTGTCTCAGACCGTCTGTCTCAGACCGTCTGTCTCAGACCGTGTGTATCAGTCTGTCTGTTTCAGACCGTCTGTCGCACACCATCTGTCGCAGACCGTTTGTTTCAGACCGCCTGTGTCAGACCGTCTATCTCAGACCGTCTGTCTCAGACCGTCTGTCTCAGACCGTCTGTCTCAGACCGTCTGTCTCAGACCGTCTGTCTCAGACCGTCTGTCTCAGACCGTCTGTCTCAGACCGTCGGTCTCAGACCGTCGGTCTCAGACCGTGTGTCTCAGTTCGTCCGTCTCAGACCGTCTGTCTCAGACCGTCTGTCTCAGACCGTCTGTCTCAGACCGTGTGTCTCAGTCCGTCTGTCGCACACCGTCTGTCGCAGACCGTCTGTCTCAGACCGTCTGTCTCAGATCGTCTGTCTCAGTCCGCCTGTCTCCGGTCGTCTGTCTCAGACCGTCTGTCTCAGCCCGTCTGGCTCAGACCGTCTGTCTCAGACCGTCTGTCTCAGACCGTCTGTCTCAGACCGTGTGTCTCAGTCCGTCTGTCTCAGACTTTCTGTCGCACACCGTCTGTCGCACACCGTTTGTTTCAGACCGTCTGTGTCAGACCGTCTATCTCAGACCGTCTTTCTCAGACCGTCTGTCTCAGACCGTCTGTCTCAGACCGTCTGTCTCAGACCGTCTGTCTCAGACCGTCTGTCTCAGACCGTCTGTCTCAGACCGTCTGTCTCAGACCGTCTGTCTCAGACCGTCCGTCTCAGACCGTCTGTCTCAGACCGTCTGTCTCAGACCGTCTGTCTCAGACCGTCTGTCTCAGACCGTCTGTCGCAGACCGTCTGTCTCAGACCGTCTGTCTCAGATCGTCTGTCTCAGTCCGCCTGTCTCCGGTCGTCTGTCTCAGACCGTCTGTCTCAGCCCGTCTGTCTCAGACCGTCCGTCTCTGTGCTTCTGTCTCCGTCTGTCGTCCTCTGTCCGTCCGTCTCATACCGTCTGTCCCAGACAATCTGTCTCAGACCGTCTGTACAGACCGTCTGTCTCAGACCGTCTGTCTCAGACCGTCTGTCGCACACCGTCTGTCGCAGACCGTCTGTCTCAGACCGTCTGTCTCAGACCGTCTGTCTCAGCCCGTCTGTCTCAGACCGTCCGTCTCTGTGCTTCTGTCTCCGTCTGTCGTCCTCTGTCCGTCCGTCTCATACCGTCTGTCCAGACCGTCTGTCCCAGACAATCTGTCTCAGACCGTCTGTCTCAGACCGTCTGTCTCAGACCGTCTGTCTCAGACCGTCTGTCTCAGACCGTCTGTCTCAGACCGTCTGTCTCAAACCGTCTGTCTCAGACCGTCTGTCTCAGACCGTGTGTCTCAGTCCGTCTGTCACAGACCGTCTGTCGCACACCGTCTGTCGCAGACCATCTGTCTCAGACCGTCTGTCTCAGATCGTCTGTCTCAGTCCGCCTGACTCCGGTCGTCCGTCTCATACCGTCTGTCCCAGACAGTCTGTCTCAGACCGTCTGTCTCAGACCGTCTGTCTCAGACCGTCTGCCTCAGACCGTCCGTCTCAGACCGTCTGTCTCAGACCGTCTGTCGCACACCGTCTGTCGCAGACCGTCTGTCTCAGACCGTCTGTCTCAGACCGTCTGTCTCAGACCGTCTGTCTCAGACCGTCTGTCTCAGAGCGTGTGTCTCAGTCTGTCTGTTTCAGACCGTCTGTCGCACACCGTCTGTCGCAGACCGTTTGTTTCAGACGGTCTGTGTCAGACCGTCTATCTCAGACCGTCTGTCTCAGACCGTCTGTCTCAGACCATGTGTCTCAGACCGTCTGTCTCAGACCGTCCGTCTCAGACCGTCTGTCTCAGACCGTGTGTCTCAGTCCGTCTGTCTCAGACCGTCTGTCGCAGACCGTCTGTTTCAGACCGTCTGTCGCAGACCGTCTGTTTCAGAACGTCTGTCGCAGACAGTCTGTTTCAGACCGTCTGTGTCAGACCGTCTATCTCAGACCGCCTGTCTCAGACCATCTGTCTCAGACCGTCTGTCTCAGACCGTCTGTGTCAGACCGTCTGTCTCAGTCCGCCTGCCTCTCTCCGTCTTTCTCATACCGTCTGTCTCAGACCGTCTGTCTCAGACCATCTGTCTCAGGCCGTCTGTCTCAGACCGTCTGTCTCAGACCATCTGTCTCAGTCCGTCTACCTCTGCCTGTCTGTCTCAGTCCGTCAGCTTCAGTCCGTCTGTCTCATTCCGTCTGTCTCAGACCATCCGTCTCGGTGCGTCTGGCTCTGTCTGTCGGCCTCTGTCCGTCTGTCTCAGTCTGTCGTCCTCTGTCCGTCCGTCTCATACCGTCTGTCTCAGACCGTCTGTCTCAGACCGACTGTCTCAGTCCGTCTGTCTCAGACCGTCTGTCTCAGACCGTCTGTCTCAGACCGTCTGTCTCAGCCCGTCTGTCTCAGACCGTCCGTCTCTGTGCTTCTGTCTCCGTCTGTCGTCCTCTGTCCGTCCGTCTCATACCGTCTGTCCAGACCGTCTGTCCCAGACAATCTGTCTCAGACCGTCTGTCTCAGACCGTCTGTCTCAGACCGTCTGTCTCAGACCGTCTGTCTCAGACCGTCTGTCTCAGACCGTCTGTCCCAAACCGTCTGTCTCAGACCGTCTGTCTCAGACCGTGTGTCTCAGTCCGTCTGTCTCAGACCGTCTGTCGCACACCGTCTGTCGCAGACCATCTGTCTCAGACCGTCTGTCTCAGATCGTCTGTCTCAGTCCGCCTGTCTCCGGTCGTCCGTCTCATACCGTCTCTCCCAGACAGTCTGTCTCAGACCGTCTGTCTCAGACCGTCTGTTTCAGACCGTCTGTCGCACACCGTCTGTCGCAGACCGTCTGTCTCAGACCGTCTGTCTCAGACCGTCTGTCTCAGACCGTCTGTCTCAGACCGTCTGTCTCAGACCGTCTGTCTCAGACCGTCTGTCTCAGACCGTCTGTCTCAGACCGTGTGTATCAGTCTGTCTGTTTCAGACCGTCTGTCGCACACCATCTGTCGCAGACCGTTTGTTTCAGACCGCCTGTGTCAGACCGTCTATCTCAGACGGTCTGTCTCAGACCGTCTGTCTCAGACCGTCTGTCTCAGACCGTCTGTCTCAGACCGTCTGTCTCAGACCGTCTGTCTCAGACCGTCTGTCTCAGACCGTCGGTCTCAGACCGTCGGTCTCAGACCGTGTGTCTCAGTTCGTCCGTCTCAGACCGTCTGTCTCAGACCGTCTGTCTCAGACCGTCTGTCTCAGACCGTGTGTCTCAGTCCGTCTGTCGCACACCGTCTGTCGCAGACCGTCTGTCTCAGACCGTCTGTCTCAGATCGTCTGTCTCAGTCCGCCTGTCTCCGGTCGTCTGTCTCAGACCGTCTGTCTCAGCCCGTCTGGCTCAGACCGTCTGTCTCAGACCGTCTGTCTCAGACCGTCTGTCTCAGACCGTGTGTCTCAGTCCGTCTGTCTCAGACTTTCTGTCGCACACCGTCTGTCGCACACCGTTTGTTTCAGACCGTCTGTGTCAGACCGTCTATCTCAGACCGTCTTTCTCAGACCGTCTGTCTCAGACCGTCTGTCTCAGACCGTCTGTCTCAGACCGTCTGTCTCAGACCGTCTGTCTCAGACCGTCTGTCTCAGACCGTCTGTCTCAGACCGTCCGTCTCAGACCGTCTGTCTCAGACCGTCTGTCTCAGACCGTCTGTCTCAGACCGTCTGTCTCAGACCGTCTGTCGCAGACCGTCTGTCTCAGACCGTCTGTCTCAGATCGTCTGTCTCAGTCCGCCTGTCTCCGGTCGTCTGTCTCAGACCGTCTGTCTCAGCCCGTCTGTCTCAGACCGTCCGTCTCTGTGCTTCTGTCTCCGTCTGTCGTCCTCTGTCCGTCCGTCTCATACCGTCTGTCCCAGACAATCTGTCTCAGACCGTCTGTACAGACCGTCTGTCTCAGACCGTCTGTCTCAGACCGTCTGTCGCACACCGTCTGTCGCAGACCGTCTGTCTCAGACCGTCTGTCTCAGATCGTCTGTCTCAGTCCGCCTGTCTCCGGTCGTCTGTCTCAGACCGTCTGTCTCAGCCCGTCTGGCTCAGACCGTCTGTCTCAGACCGTTTGTCTCAGACCGTCTGTCTCAGACCGTGTGTCTCAGTCCGTCTGTCTCAGACTGTCTGTCGCACACCGTCTGTCGCACACCGTTTGTTTCAGACCGTCTGTCTCAGACCGTCTGTCTCAGACCGTCTGTCTCAGACCGTCTGTCTCAGACCGTCTGTCGCAGACCGTCTGTCTCAGACCGTCTGTCTCAGACCGTCTGTCTCAGACCGTCTGTCTCAGACCGTCTGTCTCAGAGCGTGTGTCTCAGTCTGTCTGTTTCAGACCGTCTGTCGCACACCGTCTGTCGCAGACCGTTTGTTTCAGACCGTCTGTGTCAGACCGTCTATCTCAGACCGTCTGTCTCAGACCGTCTGTCTCAGACCGTCTGTCTCAGACCGTCTGTCTCAGACCGTCTGTCTCAGACCGTCTGTCTCAGACCGTCTGTCTCAGACCGTCGGTCTCAGACCGTCGGTCTCAGACCGTCGGTCTCAGACCGTGTGTCTCAGTTCGTCCGTCTCAGACCGTCTGTCTCAGACCGTCTGTCTCAGACCGTCTGTCTCAGACCGTCTGTCTCAGACCGTCGGTCTCAGACCGTCGGTCTCAGACCGTCGGTCTCAGACCGTGTGTCTCAGTCCGTCTGTCTCAGACTGTCTGTCGCACACCGTCTGTCGCACACCGTTTGTTTCAGACCGTCTGTGTCAGACCGTCTATCTCAGACCGTCTTTCTCAGACCGTCTGTCTCAGACCGTCTGTCTCAGACCGTCTGTCTCAGACCGTCGGTCTCAGACCGTCGGTCTCAGACCGTCTGTCTCAGACCGTCTGTCTCAGTCCGTCTGCCCCTGTCCGTCTGTCTCATACCGTCTGCCTCATACCGTCTGTCTCAGACCGTATGTGTCAGACCGTATGTGTCAGACCGTCTGTCTCAGACCGTGTGTCTCAGTTTGTCCGTCTCAGACCGTCTGTCTCAGACCGTGTGTCTCAGTTTGTCCGTCTCAGACCGTCTGTCTCAGACCGTCTGTCTCAGACCGTCTGTCTCAGACCGTCTGTCTCAGACCGTCTGTCTCAGACCGTGTGTCTCAGTTTGTCCGTCTCAGACCGTCTGTCTCTGACCGTCTGTCTCAGACCGTGTGTCTCAGACCGTCTGTCTCAGACCGTCTGTCTCAGACCGTCTGTCTCAGACCGTCTGTCGCAGACCGTCTGTTTCAGACCGTCTGTCGCAGACCGTCTGTTTCAGAACGTCTGTCTCAGACCGTCGGTCTCAGACCGTCTGTCTCAGACCGTCTGTCTCAGACCGTCTGTCTCAGACCGTCTGTCTCAGACCGTCTGTCTCAGACCGTCTGTCTCAGACCGTCGGTCTCAGACCGTCTGTCTCAGACCGTCTGTCTCAGACCGTCTGATTCAGACCGTCTGTCTCAGACTGTCTGTCTCAGACCGTCTGTCTCAGTCCGTCTGCCCCTGTCGGTCTGTCTCATACCGTCTGCCGCATATCGTCTGTCTCAGACCGTATGTGTCAGACCGTCTGTCTCAGACCGTGTGTCTCAGTTTGTCCGTCTCAGACCGTCTGTCTCAGACCGTCTGTCTCAGACCGTCTGTCTCAGACGGTCTGTCTCAGACCGTCTGTCTCAGACCGTCTGTCTCAGACCGTCCGTCTCAGACCGTCTGTCTCAGACCGTGTGTCTCAGTCCGTCTGTCTCAGACCGTCTGTCGCAGACCGTCTGTTTCAGACCGTCTGTCGCAGACCGTCTGTTTCAGAACGTCTGTCGCAGACAGTCTGTTTCAGACCGTCTGTGTCAGACCGTCTATCTCAGACCGCCTGTCTCAGACCATCTGTCTCAGACCGTCTGTCTCAGACCGTCTGTGTCAGACCGTCTGTCTCAGTCCGCCTGCCTCTCTCCGTCTTTCTCATACCGTCTGTCTCAGACCGTCTGTCTCAGACCGTCTGTCTCAGACCATCTGTCTCAGGCCGTCTGTCTCAGACCGTCTGTCTCAGACCATCTGTCTCAGTCCGTCTACCTCTGCCTGTCTGTCTCAGTCCGTCAGCTTCAGTCCGTCTGTCTCATTCCGTCTGTCTCAGACCATCCGTCTCGGTGCGTCTGGCTCTGTCTGTCGGCCTCTGTCCGTCTGTCTCAGTCTGTCGTCCTCTGTCCGTCCGTCTCATACCGTCTGTCTCAGACCGTCTGTCTCAGACCGACTGTCTCAGTCCGTCTGTCTCAGACCGTCTGTCTCAGACCGTCTGTCTCAGACCGTCTGTCTCAGCCCGTCTGTCTCAGACCGTCCGTCTCTGTGCTTCTGTCTCCGTCTGTCGTCCTCTGTCCGTCCGTCTCATACCGTCTGTCCAGACCGTCTGTCCCAGACAATCTGTCTCAGACCGTCTGTCTCAGACCGTCTGTCTCAGACCGTCTGTCTCAGACCGTCTGTCTCAGACCGTCTGTCTCAGACCGTCTGTCCCAAACCGTCTGTCTCAGACCGTCTGTCTCAGACCGTGTGTCTCAGTCCGTCTGTCTCAGACCGTCTGTCGCACACCGTCTGTCGCAGACCATCTGTCTCAGACCGTCTGTCTCAGATCGTCTGTCTCAGTCCGCCTGTCTCCGGTCGTCCGTCTCATACCGTCTGTCCCAGACAGTCTGTCTCAGACCGTCTGTCTCAGACCGTCTGTTTCAGACCGTCTGTCGCACACCGTCTGTCGCAGACCGTCTGTCTCAGACCGTCTGTCTCAGACCGTCTGTCTCAGACCGTCTGTCTCAGACCGTCTGTCTCAGACCGTCTGTCTCAGACCGTCTGTCTCAGACCGTCTGTCTCAGACCGTCTGTCTCAGACCGTGTGTCTCAGTCTGTCTGTTTCAGACCGTCTGTCGCACACCATCTGTCGCAGACCGTTTGTTTCAGACCGTCTGTGTCAGACCGTCTGTCTCAGACCGTCTGTCTCAGACCGTCTGTCTCAGACCGTCTGTCTCAGACCGTGTGTCTCAGTTTGTCCGTCTCAGACCGTCTGTCTCTGACCGTCTGTCTCAGACCGTGTGTCTCAGACCGTCTGTCTCAGACCGTCTGTCTCAGACCGTCTGTCTCAGACCGTCTGTCTCAGACCATCTGTCTCAGACCGTCTGTCTCAGACCGTCTGTCTCAGACCGTCTGTCTCAGACCGTCTGTCTCAGACCGTCTGTCTCAGACCGTCTGTCTCAGACCGTCTGTCTCAGACCGTCTGTCTCAGACCGTCTGTCTCAGACCGTCTGTCTCAGACCGTCTGTCGCAGACCGTCTGTCTCAGACCGTCTGTCTCAGATCGTCTGTCTCAGTCCGCCTGTCTCCGGTCGTCTGTCTCAGACCGTCTGTCTCAGCCCGTCTGTCTCAGACCGTCCGTCTCTGTGCTTCTGTCTCCGTCTGTCGTCCTCTGTCCGTCCGTCTCATACCGTCCGTCCCAGACAATCTGTCTCAGACCGTCTGTCTCAGACCGTCTGTACAGACCGTCTGTCTCAGACCGTCTGTCTCAGACCGTCTGTCTCAGACCGTCTGTCTCAGACCGTCTGTCTCAGACCGTCTGTCTCAGACCGTCTGTCTCAGACCGTCTGTCTCAGACCGTCTGTCTCAGACCGTCTGTCTCAGACCGTCTGTCTCAGACCGTCTGTCTCAGACCGTCTGTCTCAGACCGTCTGTCTCAGACCGTCCGTCTCTGTGCTTCTGTCTCCGTCTGTCGTCCTCTGTCCGTCCGTCTCATACCGTCTGTCCCAGACAATCTGTCTCAGACCGTCTGTACAGACCGTCTGTCTCAGACCGTCTGTCTCAGACCGTCTGTCTCAGACCGTCTGTCTCAGACCGTCTGTCTCAGACCGTCTGTACAGACCGTCTGTCTCAGACCGTCTGTCTCAGACCGTCTGTCTCAGACCGTCTGTCTCAGACCGTCTGCCTCAGACCGTCCGTCTCAGACCGTCTGTCTCAGACCGTCTGTCGCACACCGTCTGTCGCAGACCGTCTGTCTCAGACCGTCTGTCTCAGACCGTCTGTCTCAGACCGTCTGTCTCAGACCGTCTGTCTCAGACCGTCTGTCTCAGAGCGTGTGTCTCAGTCTGTCTGTTTCAGACCGTCTGTCGCACACCGTCTGTCGCAGACCGTTTGTTTCAGACCGTCTGTGTCAGACCGTCTATCTCAGACCGTCTGTCTCAGACCGTCTGTCTCAGACCGTCTGTCTCAGACGGTCTGTCTCAGACCGTCTGTCTCAGACCGTCTGTCTCAGACCGTCCGTCTCAGACCGTCTGTCTCAGACCGTGTGTCTCAGTCCGTCTGTCTCAGACCGTCTGTCGCAGACCGTCTGTTTCAGACCGTCTGTCGCAGACCGTCTGTTTCAGAACGTCTGTCGCAGACAGTCTGTTTCAGACCGTCTGTGTCAGACCGTCTATCTCAGACCGCCTGTCTCAGACCATCTGTCTCAGACCGTCTGTCTCAGACCGTCTGTGTCAGACCGTCTGTCTCAGTCCGCCTGCCTCTCTCCGTCTTTCTCATACCGTCTGTCTCAGACCGTCTGTCTCAGACCGTCTGTCTCAGACCATCTGTCTCAGGCCGTCTGTCTCAGACCGTCTGTCTCAGACCATCTGTCTCAGTCCGTCTACCTCTGCCTGTCTGTCTCAGTCCGTCAGCTTCAGTCCGTCTGTCTCATTCCGTCTGTCTCAGACCATCCGTCTCGGTGCGTCTGGCTCTGTCTGTCGGCCTCTGTCCGTCTGTCTCAGTCTGTCGTCCTCTGTCCGTCCGTCTCATACCGTCTGTCTCAGACCGTCTGTCTCAGACCGACTGTCTCAGTCCGTCTGTCTCAGACCGTCTGTCTCAGACCGTCTGTCTCAGACCGTCTGTCTCAGCCCGTCTGTCTCAGACCGTCCGTCTCTGTGCTTCTGTCTCCGTCTGTCGTCCTCTGTCCGTCCGTCTCATACCGTCTGTCCAGACCGTCTGTCCCAGACAATCTGTCTCAGACCGTCTGTCTCAGACCGTCTGTCTCAGACCGTCTGTCTCAGACCGTCTGTCTCAGACCGTCTGTCTCAGACCGTCTGTCTCAGACCGTCTGTCCCAAACCGTCTGTCTCAGACCGTCTGTCTCAGACCGTGTGTCTCAGTCCGTCTGTCTCAGACCGTCTGTCGCACACCGTCTGTCGCAGACCATCTGTCTCAGACCGTCTGTCTCAGATCGTCTGTCTCAGTCCGCCTGTCTCCGGTCGTCCGTCTCATACCGTCTGTCCCAGACAGTCTGTCTCAGACCGTCTGTCTCAGACCGTCTGTTTCAGACCGTCTGTCGCACACCGTCTGTCGCAGACCGTCTGTCTCAGACCGTCTGTCTCAGACCGTCTGTCTCAGACCGTCTGTCTCAGACCGTCTGTCTCAGACCGTCTGTCTCAGACCGTCTGTCTCAGACCGTCTGTCTCAGACCGTCTGTCTCAGACCGTGTGTCTCAGTCTGTCTGTTTCAGACCGTCTGTCGCACACCATCTGTCGCAGACCGTTTGTTTCAGACCGTCTGTGTCAGACCGTCTGTCTCAGACCGTCTGTCTCAGACCGTCTGTCTCAGACCGTCTGTCTCAGACCGTCTGTCTCAGACCGTCTGTCTCAGACCGTGTGTCTCAGTTTGTCCGTCTCAGACCGTCTGTCTCTGACCGTCTGTCTCAGACCGTGTGTCTCAGACCGTCTGTCTCAGACCGTCTGTCTCAGACCGTCTGTCTCAGACCGTCTGTCTCAGACCGTCTGTCTCAGACCGTCTGTCTCAGACCGTCTGTCTCAGACCGTCTGTCTCAGACCGTCTGTCTCAGACCGTCTGTCTCAGACCGTCTGTCTCAGACCGTCTGTCTCAGACCGTCTGTCTCAGACCGTCTGTCTCAGACCGTCTGTCTCAGACCGTCTGTCTCAGACCGTCTGTCTCAGACCGTCTGTCTCAGACCGTCTGTCGCAGACCGTCTGTCTCAGACCGTCTGTCTCAGATCGTCTGTCTCAGTCCGCCTGTCTCCGGTCGTCTGTCTCAGACCGTCTGTCTCAGCCCGTCTGTCTCAGACCGTCCGTATCTGTGCTTCTGTCTCCGTCTGTCGTCCTCTGTCCGTCCGTCTCATACCGTCCGTCCCAGACAATCTGTCTCAGACCGTCTGTCTCAGACCGTCTGTACAGACCGTCTGTCTCAGACCGTCTGTCTCAGACCGTCTGTCTCAGACCGTCTGTCTCAGACCGTCTGTCTCAGACCGTCTGTCTCAGACCGTCTGTCTCAGACCGTCTGTCTCAGACCGTCTGTCTCAGACCGTCTGTCTCAGACCGTCTGTCTCAGACCGTCCGTCTCTGTGCTTCTGTCTCCGTCTGTCGTCCTCTGTCCGTCCGTCTCATACCGTCTGTCCCAGACAATCTGTCTCAGACCGTCTGTACAGACCGTCTGTCTCAGACCGTCTGTCTCAGACCGTCTGTCTCAGACCGTCTGTCTCAGACCGTCTGTCTCAGACCGTCTGTACAGACCGTCTGTCTCAGACCGTCTGTCTCAGACCGTCTGTCTCAGACCGTCTGTCTCAGACCGTCTGTCTCAGACCGTCTGCCTCAGACCGTCCGTCTCAGACCGTCTGTCTCAGACCGTCTGTCGCACACCGTCTGTCGCAGACCGTCTGTCTCAGACCGTCTGTCTCAGACCGTCTGTCTCAGACCGTCTGTCTCAGACCGTCTGTCTCAGACCGTCTGTCTCAGAGCGTGTGTCTCAGTCTGTGTGTTTCAGACCGTCTGTCGCACACCGTCTGTCGCAGACCGTTTGTTTCAGACCGTCTGTGTCAGACCGTCTATCTCAGACCGTCTGTCTCAGACCGTCTGTCTCAGACCGTCTGTCTCAGACCGTCTGTCTCAGACCGTCCGTCTCAGACCGTCTGTCTCAGACCGTCTGTCTCAGACCGTGTGTCTCAGTCCGTCTGTCGCACACCGTCTGTCGCAGACCGTCTGTCTCAGTCCGTCTGCCCCTGTCCGTCTGTCTCATACCGTCTGCCTCATACCGTCTGTCTCAGACCGTATGTGTCAGACCGTCTGTCTCAGACCGTGTGTCTCAGTTTGTCCGTCTCAGATCGTCTGTCTCAGTCCGCCTGTCTCCGGTCGTCTGTCTCAGACCGTCTGTCTCAGCCCGTCTGTCTCAGACCGTCTGTCTCAGACCGTCTGTCTCAGACCGTCTGTCTCAGACCGTCTGTCTCAGACCGTCTGTCTCAGACCGTCCGTCTCAGACCGTCTGTCTCAGACCGTCTGTCTCAGACCGTGTGTCTCAGTCCGTCTGTCGCACACCGTCTGTCGCAGACCGTCTGTCTCAGTCCGTCTGCCCCTGTCCGTCTGTCTCATACCGTCTGCCTCATACCGTCTGTCTCAGACCGTATGTGTCAGACCGTCTGTCTCAGACCGTGTGTCTCAGTTTGTCCGTCTCAGACCGTCTGTCTCAGACCGTCTGTCTCAGACCGTCTGTCTCAGACCGTCTGTCTCAGACCGTCTGTCTCAGACCGTCTGTCTCAGACCGTCTGTCTCAGACCGTCTGTCTCAGACCGTCTGTCTCAGACCGTCTGTCGCAGACCGTCTGTCTCAGACCGTCTGTCTCAGATCGTCTGTCTCAGTCCGCCTGTCTCCGGTCGTCTGTCTCAGACCGTCTGTCTCAGCCCGTCTGTCTCAGACCGTTCGTCTCTGTGCTTCTGTCTCCGTCTGTCGTCCTCTGTCCGTCCGTCTCATACCGTCTGTCCCAGACAATCTGTCTCAGACCGTCTGTACAGACCGTCTGTCTCAGACCGTCTGTCTCAGACCGTCTGTCTCAGACCGTCTGTCTCAGACCGTCTGTCTCAGACCGTCTGTCTCAGACCGTCTGTCTCAGACCGTCTGTCTCAGACCGTCGGTCTCAGACCGTCGGTCTCAGACCGTCGGTCTCAGACCGTGTGTCTCAGTTCGTCCGTCTCAGACCGTCTGTCTCAGACCGTCTGTCTCAGACCGTCTGTCTCAGACCGTGTGTCTCAGTCCGTCTGTCGCACACCGTCTGTCGCAGACCGTCTGTCTCAGACCGTCTGTCTCAGATCGTCTGTCTCAGTCCGCCTGTCTCCGGTCGTCTGTCTCAGACCGTCTGTCTCAGCCCGTCTGGCTCAGACCGTCTGTCTCCGACCGTCTGTCTCAGACCGTCTGTCTCAGACCGTGTGTCTCAGTCCGTCTGTCTCAGACTGTCTGTCGCACACCGTCTGTCGCACACCGTTTGTTTCAGACCGTCTGTGTCAGACCGTCTATCTCAGACCGTCTTTCTCAGACCGTCTGTCTCAGACCGTCTGTCTCAGACCGTCTGTCTCAGACCGTCGGTCTCAGACCGTCTGTCTCAGACCGTCTGTCTCAGTCCGTCTGCCCCTGTCCGTCTGTCTCATACCGTCTGCCTCATACCGTCTGTCTCAGACCGTATGTGTCAGACCGTATGTGTCAGACCGTCTGTCTCAGACCGTGTGTCTCAGTTTGTCCGTCTCAGACCGTCTGTCTCAGACCGTCTGTCTCAGACCGTCTGTCTCAGACCGTCTGTCTCAGACCGTCTGTCTCAGACCGTCTGTCTCAGACCGTCTGTCTCAGACCGTCTGTCTCAGACCGTCTGTCTCAGACCGTCTGTCTCAGACCGTCTGTCTCAGACCGTCTGTCGCAGACCGTCTGTCTCAGACCGTCTGTCTCAGATCGTCTGTCTCAGTCCGCCTGTCTCCGGTCGTCTGTCTCAGACCGTCTGTCTCAGCCCGTCTGTCTCAGACCGTCCGTCTCTGTGCTTCTGTCTCCGTCTGTCGTCCTCTGTCCGTCCGTCTCATACCGTCTGTCCCAGACAATCTGTCTCAGACCGTCTGTCTCAGACCGTCTGTACAGACCGTCTGTCTCAGACCGTCTGTCTCAGACCGTCTGTCTCAGACCGTCGGTCTCAGACCGTGTGTCTCAGTTCGTCCGTCTCAGACCGTCTGTCTCAGACCGTCTGTCTCAGACCGTCTGTCTTAGACCGTGTGGCTCAGTCCGTCTGTCGCACACCGTCTGTCGCAGACCGTCTGTCTCAGACCGTCAGTCTCAGATCGTCTGTCTCAGTCCGCCTGTCTCCGGTCGTCTGTCTCAGACCGTCTGTCTCAGCCCGTCTGGCTCAGACCGTCTGTCTCAGACCGTCTGTCGCAGACCGTCTGTCTCAGACCGTCTGTCTCAGACCGTCTGTCTCAGACCGTCTGTCTCAGACCGTCTGTCTCAGACCGTCTGTCTCAGACCGTCTGTCTCAGACCGTGTGTCTCAGTCTGTCTGTTTCAGACCGTCTGTCGCACACCATCTGTCGCAGACCGTTTGTTTCAGACCGTCTGTGTCAGACCGTCTATCTCAGACCGTCTGTCTCAGACCGTCTGTCTCAGACCGTCTGTCTCAGACCGTCTGTCTCAGACCGTCTGTCTCAGACCGTCTGTCTCAGACCGTCTGTCTCAGACCGTCGGTCTCAGACCGTCGGTCTCAGACCGTGTGTCTCAGTTCGTCCGTCTCAGACCGTCTGTCTCAGACCGTCTGTCTCAGACCGTCTGTCTCAGACCGTCTGTCTCAGACCGTGTGTCTCAGTCCGTCTGTCGCACACCGTCTGTCGCAGACCGTCTGTCTCAGACCGTCTGTCTCAGATCGTCTGTCTCAGTCCGCCTGTCTCCGGTCGTCTGTCTCAGACCGTCTGTCTCAGCCCGTCTGTCTCAGACCGTCTGTCTCAGACCGTCTGTCTCAGACCGTCTGTCTCAGACCGTCTGTCTCAGACCGTCTGTCTCAGACCGTCCGTCTCAGACCGTCTGTCTCAGACCGTCTGTCTCAGACCGTCTGTCTCAGACCGTGTGTCTCAGTCCGTCTGTCGCACACCGTCTGTCGCAGACCGTCTGTCTCAGTCCGTCTGCCCCTGTCCGTCTGTCTCATACCGTCTGCCTCATACCGTCTGTCTCAGACCGTATGTGTCAGACCGTCTGTCTCAGACCGTGTGTCTCAGTTTGTCCGTCTCAGACCGTCTGTCTCAGACCGTCTGTCTCAGACCGTCTGTCTCAGACCGTCTGTCTCAGACCGTCTGTCTCAGACCGTCTGTCTCAGACCGTCTGTCTCAGACCGTCTGTCTCAGACCGTCTGTCTCAGACCGTCTGTCTCAGACCGTCTGTCTCAGACCGTCTGTCTCAGACCGTCTGTCTCAGACCGTCTGTCTCAGACCGTCTGTCTCAGACCGTCTGTCGCAGACCGTCTGTCTCAGACCGTCTGTCTCAGATCGTCTGTCTCAGTCCGCCTGTCTCCGGTCGTCTGTCTCAGACCGTCTGTCTCAGCCCGTCTGTCTCAGACCGTTCGTCTCTGTGCTTCTGTCTCCGTCTGTCGTCCTCTGTCCGTCCGTCTCATACCGTCTGTCCCAGACAATCTGTCTCAGACCGTCTGTACAGACCGTCTGTCTCAGACCGTCTGTCTCAGACCGTCTGTCTCAGACCGTCTGTCTCAGACCGTCTGTCTCAGACCGTCTGTCTCAGACCGTCTGTCTCAGACCGTCTGTCTCAGACCGTCTGTCTCAGACCGTCTGTCTCAGACCGTCGGTCTCAGACCGTCGGTCTCAGACCGTGTGTCTCAGTTCGTCCGTCTCGGACCGTCTGTCTCAGACCGTCTGTCTCAGACCGTCTGTCTCAGACCGTGTGTCTCAGTCCGTCTGTCGCACACCGTCTGTCGCAGACCGTCTGTCTCAGACCGTCTGTCTCAGATCGTCTGTCTCAGTCCGCCTGTCTCCGGTCGTCTGTCTCAGACCGTCTGTCTCAGCCCGTCTGGCTCAGACCGTCTGTCTCAGACCGTCTGTCTCAGACCGTCTGTCTCAGACCGTGTGTCTCAGTCCGTCTGTCTCAGACTGTCTGTCGCACACCGTCTGTCGCACACCGTTTGTTTCAGACCGTCTGTGTCAGACCGTCTATCTCAGACCGTCTTTCTCAGACCGTCTGTCTCAGACCGTCTGTCTCAGACCGTCTGTCTCAGACCGTCGGTCTCAGACCGTCTGTCTCAGACCGTCTGTCTCAGTCCGTCTGCCCCTGTCCGTCTGTCTCATACCGTCTGCCTCATACCGTCTGTCTCAGACCGTATGTGTCAGACCGTATGTGTCAGACCGTGTGTCTCAGTTTGTCCGTCTCAGACCGTCTGTCTCAGACCGTCTGTCTCAGACCGTCTGTCTCAGACCGTCTGTCTCAGACCGTCTGTCTCAGACCGTCTGTCTCAGACCGTCTGTCTCAGACCGTCTGTCTCAGACCGTCTGTCTCAGACCGTCTGTCTCAGACCGTCTGTCTCAGACCGTCTGTCGCAGACCGTCTGTCTCAGACCGTCTGTCTCAGATCGTCTGTCTCAGTCCGCCTGTCTCCGGTCGTCTGTCTCAGACCGTCTGTCTCAGCCCGTCTGTCTCAGACCGTCCGTCTCTGTGCTTCTGTCTCCGTCTGTCGTCCTCTGTCCGTCTGTCCCAGACAATCTGTCTCAGACCGTCTGTCTCAGACCGTCTGTACAGACCGTCTGTCTCAGACCGTCTGTCTCAGACCGTCTGTCTCAGACCGTCAGTCTCAGACCGTCTGTCTCAGACCGTCTGTCTCAGACCGTCTGTCTCAGACCGTCTGTCTCAGACCGTCTGTCTCAGACCGTCTGTCTCAGACCGTCTGTCTCAGACCGTCTGTCTCAGACCGTCTGTCTCAGACCGTCTGTCTCAGACCGTGTGTCTCAGTTTGTCCGTCTCAGACCGTCTGTCTCTGACCGTCTGTCTCAGACCGTGTGTCTCAGACCGTCTGTCTCAGACCGTCTGTCTCAGACCGTCTGTCTCAGACCGTCTGTCTCAGACCGTCTGTCTCAGACCGTCTGTCTCAGACCGTCTGTCTCAGACCGTCTGTCGCAGACCGTCTGTCTCAGACCGTCTGTCTCAGATCGTCTGTCTCAGTCCGCCTGTCTCCGGTCGTCTGTCTCAGACCGTCTGTCTCAGCCCGTCTGTCTCAGACCGTCCGTCTCTGTGCTTCTGTCTCCGTCTGTCGTCCTCTGTCCGTCCGTCTCATACCGTCTGTCCCAGACAATCTGTCTCAGACCGTCTGTCTCAGACCGTCTGTACAGACCGTCTGTCTCAGACCGTCTGTCTCAGACCGTCTGTCTCAGACCGTCGGTCTCAGACCGTGTGTCTCAGTTCGTCCGTCTCAGACCGTCTGTCTCAGACCGTCTGTCTCAGACCGTCTGTCTTAGACCGTGTGGCTCAGTCCGTCTGTCGCACACCGTCTGTCGCAGACCGTCTGTCTCAGACCGTCAGTCTCAGATCGTCTGTCTCAGTCCGCCTGTCTCCGGTCGTCTGTCTCAGACCGTCTGTCTCAGCCCGTCTGGCTCAGACCGTCTGTCTCAGACCGTCTGTCTCAGACCGTCTGTCTCAGACCGTGTGTCTCAGTCCGTCTGTCTCAGACTGTCTGTCGCACACCGTCTGTCGCACACCGTTTGTTTCAGACCGTCTGTGTCAGACCGTCTATCTCAGACCGTCTTTCTCAGACCGTCTGTCTCAGACCGTCTGTCTCAGACCGTCTGTCTCAGACCGTCTGTCTCAGACCGTCGGTCTCAGACCGTCTGTCTCAGACCGTCTGTCTCAGTCCGTCTGCCCCTGTCCGTCTGTCTCATACCGTCTGCCTCATACCGTCTGTCTCAGACCGTATGTGTCAGACCGTATGTGTCAGACCGTATGTGTCAGACCGTCTGTCTCAGACCGTGTGTCTCAGTTTGTCCGTCTCAGACCGTCTGTCTCAGACCGTCTGTCTCAGACCGTCTGTCTCAGACCGTCTGTCTCAGACCGTCTGTCTCAGACCGTCTGTCTCAGACCGTCTGTCTCAGACCGTCTGTCTCAGACCGTCTGTCTCAGACCGTCTGTCTCAGACCGTCTGTCTCAGACCGTCTGTCGCAGACCGTCTGTCTCAGACCGTCTGTCTCAGATCGTCTGTCTCAGTCCGCCTGTCTCCGGTCGTCTGTCTCAGACCGTCTGTCTCAGCCCGTCTGTCTCAGACCGTCCGTCTCTGTGCTTCTGTCTCCGTCTGTCGTCCTCTGTCCGTCTGTCCCAGACAATCTGTCTCAGACCGTCTGTCTCAGACCGTCTGTACAGACCGTCTGTCTCAGACCGTCTGTCTCAGACCGTCTGTCTCAGACCGTCTGTCTCAGACCGTCTGTCTCAGACCGTCTGTCTCAGACCGTCTGTCTCAGACCGTCTGTCTCAGACCGTCTGTCTCAGACCGTCTGTCTCAGACCGTCTGTCTCAGACCGTCTGTCTCAGACCGTCTGTCTCAGACCGTCTGTCTCAGACCGTCTGTCTCAGACCGTCTGTCTCAGACCGTGTGTCTCAGTTTGTCCGTCTCAGACCGTCTGTCTCTGACCGTCTGTCTCAGACCGTGTGTCTCAGACCGTCTGTCTCAGACCGTCTGTCTCAGACCGTCTGTCTCAGACCGTCTGTCTCAGACCGTCTGTCTCAGACCGTCTGTCTCAGAGAGTCTGTCGCAGACCGTCTGTCTCAGACCGTCTGTCTCAGATCGTCTGTCTCAGTCCGCCTGTCTCCGGTCGTCTGTCTCAGACCGTCTGTCTCAGCCCGTCTGTCTCAGACCGTCCGTCTCTGTGCTTCTGTCTCCGTCTGTCGTCCTCTGTCCGTCCGTCTCATACCGTCTGTCCCAGACAATCTGTCTCAGACCGTCTGTCTCAGACCGTCTGTACAGACCGTCTGTCTCAGACCGTCTGTCTCAGACCGTCTGTCTCAGACCGTCGGTCTCAGACCGTGTGTCTCAGTTCGTCCGTCTCAGACCGTCTGTCTCAGACCGTCTGTCTCAGACCGTCTGTCTGAGACCGTGTGGCTCAGTCCGTCTGTCGCACACCGTCTGTCGCAGACCGTCTGTCTCAGACCGTCTGTCTCAGATCGTCTGTCTCAGTCCGCCTGTCTCCGGTCGTCTGTCTCAGACCGTCTGTCTCAGCCCGTCTGGCTCAGACCGTCTGTCTCAGACCGTCTGTCTCAGACCGTCTGTCTCAGACCGTGTGTCTCAGTCCGTCTGTCTCAGACTGTCTGTCGCACACCGTCTGTCGCACACCGTTTGTTTCAGACCGTCTGTGTCAGACCGTCTATCTCAGACCGTCTTTCTCAGACCGTCTGTCTCAGACCGTCTGTCTCAGACTGTCTGTCTCAGACCGTCGGTCTCAGACCGTCTGTCTCAGACCGTCTGTCTCAGTCCGTCTGCCCCTGTCCGTCTGTCTCATACCGTCTGCCTCATACCGTCTGTCTCAGACCGTATGTGTCAGACCGTGTGTCTCAGTTTGTCCGTCTCAGACCGTCTGTCTCAGACCGTCTGTCTCAGACCGTCTGTCTCAGACCGTCTGTCTCAGACCGTCTGTCTCAGACCGTCTGTCTCAGACCGTCTGTCTCAGACCGTCTGTCTCAGACCGTCTGTCTCAGACCGTCTGTCTCAGACCGTCTGTCTCAGACCGTCTGTCTCAGACCGTCTGTCGCAGACCGTCTGTCTCAGACCGTCTGTCTCAGATCGTCTGTCTCAGTCCGCCTGTCTCCGGTCGTCTGTCTCAGACCGTCTGTCTCAGCCCGTCTGTCTCAGACCGTCCGTCTCTGTGCTTCTGTCTCCGTCTGTCGTCCTCTGTCCGTCCGTCTCATACCGTCTGTCCCAGACAATCTGTCTCAGACCGTCTGTCTCAGACCGTCTGTACAGACCGTCTGTCTCAGACCGTCTGTCTCAGACCGTCTGTCTCAGACCGTCTGTCTCAGACCGTCTGTCTCAGACCGTCTGTCTCAGACCGTCTGTCTCAGACCGTCCGTCTCTGTGCTTCTGTCTCCGTCTGTCGTCCTCTGTCCGTCCGTCTCATACCGTCTGTCCCAGACAATCTGTCTCAGACCGTCTGTACAGACCGTCTGTCTCAGACCGTGTGTCTCAGTTCGTCCGTCTCAGACCGTCTGTCTCAGACCGTCTGTCTCAGACCGTCTGTCTCAGACCGTGTGTCTCAGTCCGTCTGTCGCACACCGTCTGTCGCAGACCGTCTGTCTCAGACCGTCTGTCTCAGATCGTCTGTCTCAGTCCGCCTGTCTCCGGTCGTCTGTCTCAGACCGTCTGTCTCAGCCCGTCTGGCTCAGACCGTCTGTCTCAGACCGTCTGTCTCAGACCGTCTGTCTCAGACCGTGTGTCTCAGTCCGTCTGTCTCAGACTGTCTGTCGCACACCGTCTGTCGCACACCGTTTGTTTCAGACCGTCTGTGTCAGACCGTCTATCTCAGACCGTCTTTCTCAGACCGTCTGTCTCAGACCGTCTGTCTCAGACCGTCTGTCTCAGACCGTCTGTCTCAGACCGTCGGTCTCAGACCGTCTGTCTCAGACCGTCTGTCTCAGTCCGTCTGCCCCTGTCCGTCTGTCTCATACCGTCTGCCTCATACCGTCTGTCTCAGACCGTATGTGTCAGACCGTATGTGTCAGACCGTCTGTCTCAGACCGTGTGTCTCAGTTTGTCCGTCTCAGACCGTCTGTCTCAGACCGTCTGTCTCAGACCGTCTGTCTCAGACCGTCTGTCTCAGACCGTCTGTCTCAGACCGTCTGTCTCAGACCGTCTGTCTCAGACCGTCTGTCTCAGACCGTCTGTCTCAGACCGTCTGTCTCAGACCGTCTGTCTCAGACCGTCCGTCTCTGTGCTTCTGTCTCCGTCTGTCGTCCTCTGTCCGTCCGTCTCATACCGTCTGTCCCAGACAATCTGTCTCAGACCGTCTGTCTCAGACCGTCTGTCTCAGACCGTCTGTCTCAGACCGTCTGTCTCAGACCGTCTGTACAGACCGTCTGTCTCAGACCGTCTGTCTCAGACCGTCTGTCTCAGACCGTCTGTCTCAGACCGTCTGTCTCAGACCGTCTGTCTCAGACCGTCTGTCTCAGACCGTCTGTCTCAGACCGTCTGTCTCAGACCGTGTGTCTCAGTCCGTCTGTCGCACACCGTCTGTCGCAGACCGTCTGTCTCAGTCCGTCTGCCCCTGTCCGTCTGTCTCATACCGTCTGCCTCATACCGTCTGTCTCAGACCGTATGTGTCAGACCGTCTGTCTCAGACCGTGTGTCTCAGTTTGTCCGTCTCAGACCGTCTGTCTCAGACCGTCTGTCTCAGACCGTCTGTCTCAGACCGTCTGTCTCAGACCGTCTGTCTCAGACCGTCTGTCTCAGACCGTCTGTCTCAGACCGTCTGTCTCAGACCGTCTGTCTCAGACCGTCTGTCTCAGACCGTCTGTCTCAGACCGTCTGTCTCAGACCGTCTGTCTCAGACCGTCTGTCGCAGACCGTCTGTCTCAGACCGTCTGTCTCAGATCGTCTGTCTCAGTCCGCCTGTCTCCGGTCGTCTGTCTCAGACCGTCTGTCTCAGCCCGTCTGTCTCAGACCGTTCGTCTCTGTGCTTCTGTCTCCGTCTGTCGTCCTCTGTCCGTCCGTCTCATACCGTCTGTCCCAGACAATCTGTCTCAGACCGTCTGTACAGACCGTCTGTCTCAGACCGTCTGTCTCAGACCGTCTGTCTCAGACCGTCTGTCTCAGACCGTCTGTCTCAGACCGTCTGTCTCAGACCGTCTGTCTCAGACCGTCTGTCTCAGACCGTCTGTCTCAGACCGTCTGTCTCAGACCGTCTGTCTCAGACCGTCTGTCTCAGACCGTCCGTCTCTGTGCTTCTGTCTCCGTCTGTCGTCCTCTGTCCGTCCGTCTCATACCGTCTGTCCCAGACAATCTGTCTCAGACCGTCTGTCTCAGACCGTCTGTCTCAGACCGTCTGTACAGACCGTCTGTCTCAGACCGTCTGTCTCAGACCGTCTGTCTCAGACCGTCTGTCTCAGACCGTCTGTCTCAGACCGTCTGTCTCAGACCGTCTGTCTCAGACCGTCTGTCTCAGACCGTCTGTCTCAGACCGTCTGTCTCAGACCGTCGGTCTCAGACCGTCTGTCTCAGACCGTCTGTCTCAGTCCGTCTGCCCCTGTCCGTCTGTCTCATACCGTCTGCCTCATACCGTCTGTCTCAGACCGTATGTGTCAGACCGTATGTGTCAGACCGTATGTGTCAGACCGTCTGTCTCAGACCGTGTGTCTCAGTTTGTCCGTCTCAGACCGTCTGTCTCAGACCGTCTGTCTCAGACCGTCTGTCTCAGACCGTCTGTCTCAGACCGTCTGTCTCAGACCGTCTGTCTCAGACCGTCTGTCTCAGACCGTCTGTCTCAGACCGTCTGTCTCAGACCGTCTGTCTCAGACCGTCTGTCTCAGACCGTCTGTCTCAGACCGTCTGTCGCAGACCGTCTGTCTCAGACCGTCTGTCTCAGATCGTCTGTCTCAGTCCGCCTGTCTCCGGTCGTCTGTCTCAGACCGTCTGTCTCAGCCCGTCTGTCTCAGACCGTCCGTCTCTGTGCTTCTGTCTCCGTCTGTCGTCCTCTGTCCGTCTGTCCCAGACAATCTGTCTCAGACCGTCTGTCTCAGACCGTCTGTACAGACCGTCTGTCTCAGACCGTCTGTCTCAGACCGTCTGTCTCAGACCGTCTGTCTCAGACCGTCTGTCTCAGACCGTCTGTCTCAGACCGTCTGTCTCAGACCGTCTGTCTCAGACCGTCTGTCTCAGACCGTCTGTCTCAGACCGTCTGTCTCAGACCGTCTGTCTCAGACCGTCTGTCTCAGACCGTCTGTCTCAGACCGTCTGTCTCAGACCGTGTGTCTCAGTTTGTCCGTCTCAGACCGTCTGTCTCTGACCGTCTGTCTCAGACCGTGTGTCTCAGACCGTCTGTCTCAGACCGTCTGTCTCAGACCGTCTGTCTCAGACCGTCTGTCTCAGACCGTCTGTCTCAGACCGTCTGTCTCAGACCGTCTGTCTCAGAGAGTCTGTCGCAGACCGTCTGTCTCAGACCGTCTGTCTCAGACCGTCTGTCTCAGATCGTCTGTCTCAGTCCGCCTGTCTCCGGTCGTCTGTCTCAGACCGTCTGTCTCAGCCCGTCTGTCTCAGACCGTCCGTCTCTGTGCTTCTGTCTCCGTCTGTCGTCCTCTGTCCGTCCGTCTCATACCGTCTGTCCCAGACAATCTGTCTCAGACCGTCTGTCTCAGACCGTCTGTACAGACCGTCTGTCTCAGACCGTCTGTCTCAGACCGTCTGTCTCAGACCGTCGGTCTCAGACCGTGTGTCTCAGTTCGTCCGTCTCAGACCGTCTGTCTCAGACCGTCTGTCTCAGACCGTCTGTCTTAGACCGTGTGGCTCAGTCCGTCTGTCGCACACCGTCTGTCGCAGACCGTCTGTCTCAGACCGTCTGTCTCAGATCGTCTGTCTCAGTCCGCCTGTCTCCGGTCGTCTGTCTCAGACCGTCTGTCTCAGCCCGTCTGGCTCAGACCGTCTGTCTCAGACCGTCTGTCTCAGACCGTCTGTCTCAGACCGTGTGTCTCAGTCCATCTGTCTCAGACTGTCTGTCGCACACCGTCTGTCGCACACCGTTTGTTTCAGACCGTCTGTGTCAGACCGTCTATCTCAGACCGTCTTTCTCAGACCGTCTGTCTCAGACCGTCTGTCTCAGACTGTCTGTCTCAGACCGTCGGTCTCAGACCGTCTGTCTCAGACCGTCTGTCTCAGTCCGTCTGCCCCTGTCCGTCTGTCTCATACCGTCTGCCTCATACCGTCTGTCTCAGACCGTATGTGTCAGACCGTGTGTCTCAGTTTGTCCGTCTCAGACCGTCTGTCTCAGACCGTCTGTCTCAGACCGTCTGTCTCAGACCGTCTGTCTCAGACCGTCTGTCTCAGACCGTCTGTCTCAGACCGTCTGTCTCAGACCGTCTGTCTCAGACCGTCTGTCTCAGACCGTCTGTCTCAGACCGTCTGTCGCAGACCGTCTGTCTCAGACCGTCTGTCTCAGATCGTCTGTCTCAGTCCGCCTGTCTCCGGTCGTCTGTCTCAGACCGTCTGTCTCAGCCCGTCTGTCTCAGACCGTCCGTCTCTGTGCTTCTGTCTCCGTCTGTCGTCCTCTGTCCGTCCGTCTCATACCGTCTGTCCCAGACAATCTGTCTCAGACCGTCTGTCTCAGACCGTCTGTACAGACCGTCTGTCTCAGACCGTCTGTCTCAGACCGTCTGTCTCAGACCGTCTGTCTCAGACCGTCTGTCTCAGACCGTCTGTCTCAGACCGTCTGTCTCAGACCGTCCGTCTCTGTGCTTCTGTCTCCGTCTGTCGTCCTCTGTCCGTCCGTCTCATACCGTCTGTCCCAGACAATCTGTCTCAGACCGTCTGTACAGACCGTCTGTCTCAGACCGTGTGTCTCAGTTCGTCCGTCTCAGACCGTCTGTCTCAGACCGTCTGTCTCAGACCGTCTGTCTCAGACCGTGTGTCTCAGTCCGTCTGTCGCACACCGTCTGTCGCAGACCGTCTGTCTCAGACCGTCTGTCTCAGATCGTCTGTCTCAGTCCGCCTGTCTCCGGTCGTCTGTCTCAGACCGTCTGTCTCAGCCCGTCTGGCTCAGACCGTCTGTCTCAGACCGTCTGTCTCAGACCGTCTGTCTCAGACCGTGTGTCTCAGTCCGTCTGTCTCAGACTGTCTGTCGCACACCGTCTGTCGCACACCGTTTGTTTCAGACCGTCTGTGTCAGACCGTCTATCTCAGACCGTCTTTCTCAGACCGTCTGTCTCAGACCGTCTGTCTCAGACCGTCTGTCTCAGACCGTCTGTCTCAGACCGTCGGTCTCAGACCGTCTGTCTCAGACCGTCTGTCTCAGTCCGTCTGCCCCTGTCCGTCTGTCTCATACCGTCTGCCTCATACCGTCTGTCTCAGACCGTCTGTCTCAGACCGTCTGTCTCAGACCGTCTGTCTCAGACCGTCTGTCTCAGACCGTCTGTCTCAGACCGTCTGTCTCAGACCGTCTGTCTCAGACCGTCTGTCTCAGACCGTCTGTCTCAGACCGTCTGTCTCAGACCGTCTGTCTCAGACCGTCTGTCTCAGACCGTCTGTCTCAGACCGTCTGTCTCAGACCGTCCGTCTCTGTGCTTCTGTCTCCGTCTGTCGTCCTCTGTCCGTCCGTCTCATACCGTCTGTCCCAGACAATCTGTCTCAGACCGTCTGTCTCAGACCGTCTGTCTCAGACCGTCTGTCTCAGACCGTCTGTACAGACCGTCTGTCTCAGACCGTCTGTCTCAGACCGTCTGTCTCAGACCGTCTGTCTCAGACCGTCTGTCTCAGACCGTCTGTCTCAGACCGTCTGTCTCAGACCGTCTGTCTCAGACCGTGTGTCTCAGTCCGTCTGTCGCACACCGTCTGTCGCAGACCGTCTGTCTCAGTCCGTCTGCCCCTGTCCGTCTGTCTCATACCGTCTGCCTCATACCGTCTGTCTCAGACCGTATGTGTCAGACCGTCTGTCTCAGACCGTGTGTCTCAGTTTGTCCGTCTCAGACCGTCTGTCTCAGACCGTCTGTCTCAGACCGTCTGTCTCAGACCGTCTGTCTCAGACCGTCTGTCTCAGACCGTCTGTCTCAGACCGTCTGTCTCAGACCGTCTGTCTCAGACCGTCTGTCTCAGACCGTCTGTCTCAGACCGTCTGTCTCAGACCGTCTGTCTCAGACCGTCTGTCTCAGACCGTCTGTCTCAGACCGTCTGTCGCAGACCGTCTGTCTCAGACCGTCTGTCTCAGATCGTCTGTCTCAGTCCGCCTGTCTCCGGTCGTCTGTCTCAGACCGTCTGTCTCAGCCCGTCTGTCTCAGACCGTTCGTCTCTGTGCTTCTGTCTCCGTCTGTCGTCCTCTGTCCGTCCGTCTCATACCGTCTGTCCCAGACAATCTGTCTCAGACCGTCTGTACAGACCGTCTGTCTCAGACCGTCTGTCTCAGACCGTCTGTCTCAGACCGTCTGTCTCAGACCGTCTGTCTCAGACCGTCTGTCTCAGACCGTCTGTCTCAGACCGTCTGTCTCAGACCGTCTGTCTCAGACCGTCTGTCTCAGACCGTCTGTCTCAGACCGTCTGTCTCAGACCGTCTGTCTCAGACCGTCCGTCTCTGTGCTTCAGTCTCCGTCTGTCGTCCTCTGTCCGTCCGTCTCATACCGTCTGTCCCAGACAATCTGTCTCAGACCGTCTGTCTCAGACCGTCTGTCTCAGACCGTCTGTACAGACCGTCTGTCTCAGACCGTGTGTCTCAGTCCGTCTGTCGCACACCGTCTGTCGCAGACCGTCTGTCTCAGACCGTCTGTCTCAGATCGTCTGTCTCAGTCCGCCTGTCTCCGGTCGTCTGTCTCAGACCGTCTGTCTCAGCCCGTCTGGCTCAGACCGTCTGTCTCAGACCGTCTGTCTCAGACCGTCTGTCTCAGACCGTGTGTCTCAGTCCGTCTGTCTCAGACTGTCTGTCGCACACCGTCTGTCGCACACCGTTTGTTTCAGACCGTCTGTGTCAGACCGTCTATCTCAGACCGTCTTTCTCAGACCGTCTGTCTCAGACCGTCTGTCTCAGACCGTCTGTCTCAGACCGTCTGTCTCAGACCGTCGGTCTCAGACCGTCTGTCTCAGACCGTCTGTCTCAGTCCGTCTGCCCCTGTCCGTCTGTCTCATACCGTCTGCCTCATACCGTCTGTCTCAGACCGTATGTGTCAGACCGTATGTGTCAGACCGTCTGTCTCAGACCGTGTGTCTCAGTTTGTCCGTCTCAGACCGTCTGTCTCAGACCGTCTGTCTCAGACCGTCTGTCTCAGACCGTCTGTCTCAGACCGTCTGTCTCAGACCGTCTGTCTCAGACCGTCTGTCTCAGACCGTCTGTCTCAGACCGTCTGTCTCAGACCGTCTGTCTCAGACCGTCTGTCTCAGACCGTCCGTCTCTGTGCTTCTGTCTCCGTCTGTCGTCCTCTGTCCGTCCGTCTCATACCGTCTGTCCCAGACAATCTGTCTCAGACCGTCTGTCTCAGACCGTCTGTCTCAGACCGTCTGTCTCAGACCGTCTGTACAGACCGTCTGTCTCAGACCGTCTGTCTCAGACCGTCTGTCTCAGACCGTCTGTCTCAGACCGTCTGTCTCAGACCGTCTGTCTCAGACCGTCTGTCTCAGACCGTCTGTCTCAGACCGTGTGTCTCAGTCCGTCTGTCGCACACCGTCTGTCGCAGACCGTCTGTCTCAGTCCGTCTGCCCCTGTCCGTCTGTCTCATACCGTCTGCCTCATACCGTCTGTCTCAGACCGTATGTGTCAGACCGTCTGTCTCAGACCGTGTGTCTCAGTTTGTCCGTCTCAGACCGTCTGTCTCAGACCGTCTGTCTCAGACCGTCTGTCTCAGACCGTCTGTCTCAGACCGTCTGTCTCAGACCGTCTGTCTCAGACCGTCTGTCTCAGACCGTCTGTCTCAGACCGTCTGTCTCAGACCGTCTGTCTCAGACCGTCTGTCTCAGACCGTCTGTCTCAGACCGTCTGTCTCAGACCGTCTGTCGCAGACCGTCTGTCTCAGACCGTCTGTCTCAGATCGTCTGTCTCAGTCCGCCTGTCTCCGGTCGTCTGTCTCAGACCGTCTGTCTCAGCCCGTCTGTCTCAGACCGTTCGTCTCTGTGCTTCTGTCTCCGTCTGTCGTCCTCTGTCCGTCCGTCTCATACCGTCTGTCCCAGACAATCTGTCTCAGACCGTCTGTACAGACCGTCTGTCTCAGACCGTCTGTCTCAGACCGTCTGTCTCAGACCGTCTGTCTCAGACCGTCTGTCTCAGACCGTCTGTCTCAGACCGTCTGTCTCAGACCGTCTGTCTCAGACCGTCTGTCTCAGACCGTCTGTCTCAGACCGTCTGTCTCAGACCGTCTGTCTCAGACCGTCTGTCTCAGACCGTCCGTCTCTGTGCTTCTGTCTCCGTCTGTCGTCCTCTGTCCGTCCGTCTCATACCGTCTGTCCCAGACAATCTGTCTCAGACCGTCTGTCTCAGACCGTCTGTCTCAGACCGTCTGTACAGACCGTCTGTCTCAGACCGTCTGTCTCAGACCGTCTGTCTCAGACCGTCTGTCTCAGACCGTCTGTCTCAGACCGTCTGTCTCAGACCGTCTGTCTCAGACCGTCTGTCTCAGACCGTCTGTCTCAGACCGTCTGTCTCAGACCGTCTGTCTCAGACCGTGTGTCTCAGTCCGTCTGTCGCACACCGTCTGTCGCAGACCGTCTGTCTCAGTCCGTCTGCCCCTGTCCGTCTGTCTCATACCGTCTGCCTCATACCGTCTGTCTCAGACCGTATGTGTCAGACCGTCTGTCTCAGACCGTGTGTCTCAGTTTGTCCGTCTCAGACCGTCTGTCTCAGACCGTCTGTCTCAGACCGTCTGTCTCAGACCGTCTGTCTCAGACCGTCTGTCTCAGACCGTCTGTCTCAGACCGTCTGTCTCAGACCGTCTGTCTCAGACCGTCTGTCTCAGACCGTCTGTCTCAGACCGTCTGTCTCAGACCGTCTGTCTCAGACCGTCTGTCTCAGACCGTCTGTCGCAGACCGTCTGTCTCAGACCGTCTGTCTCAGATCGTCTGTCTCAGTCCGCCTGTCTCCGGTCGTCTGTCTCAGACCGTCTGTCTCAGCCCGTCTGTCTCAGACCGTTCGTCTCTGTGCTTCTGTCTCCGTCTGTCGTCCTCTGTCCGTCCGTCTCATACCGTCTGTCCCAGACAATCTGTCTCAGACCGTCTGTACAGACCGTCTGTCTCAGACCGTCTGTCTCAGACCGTCTGTCTCAGACCGTCTGTCTCAGACCGTCTGTCTCAGACCGTCTGTCTCAGACCGTCTGTCTCAGACCGTCTGTCTCAGACCGTCTGTCTCAGACCGTCTGTCTCAGACCGTCTGTCTCAGACCGTCTGTCTCAGACCGTCTGTCTCAGACCGTCCGTCTCTGTGCTTCTGTCTCCGTCTGTCGTCCTCTGTCCGTCCGTCTCATACCGTCTGTCCCAGACAATCTGTCTCAGACCGTCTGTCTCAGACCGTCTGTCTCAGACCGTCTGTACAGACCGTCTGTCTCAGACCGTCTGTCTCAGACCGTCTGTCTCAGACCGTCTGTCTCAGACCGTCTGTCTCAGACCGTCTGTCTCAGACCGTCTGTCTCAGACCGTCTGTCTCAGACCGTCTGTCTCAGACCGTCTGTCTCAGACCGTCTGTCTCAGACCGTGTGTCTCAGTCCGTCTGTCGCACACCGTCTGTCGCAGACCGTCTGTCTCAGTCCGTCTGCCCCTGTCCGTCTGTCTCATACCGTCTGCCTCATACCGTCTGTCTCAGACCGTATGTGTCAGACCGTCTGTCTCAGACCGTGTGTCTCAGTTTGTCCGTCTCAGACCGTCTGTCTCAGACCGTCTGTCTCAGACCGTCTGTCTCAGACCGTCTGTCTCAGACCGTCTGTCTCAGACCGTCTGTCTCAGACCGTCTGTCTCAGACCGTCTGTCTCAGACCGTCTGTCTCAGACCGTCTGTCTCAGACCGTCTGTCTCAGACCGTCTGTCTCAGACCGTCTGTCTCAGACCGTCTGTCGCAGACCGTCTGTCTCAGACCGTCTGTCTCAGATCGTCTGTCTCAGTCCGCCTGTCTCCGGTCGTCTGTCTCAGACCGTCTGTCTCAGCCCGTCTGTCTCAGACCGTTCGTCTCTGTGCTTCTGTCTCCGTCTGTCGTCCTCTGTCCGTCCGTCTCATACCGTCTGTCCCAGACAATCTGTCTCAGACCGTCTGTACAGACCGTCTGTCTCAGACCGTCTGTCTCAGACCGTCTGTGTCAGACCGTCTGTCTCAGACCGTCTGTCTCAGACCGTCTGTCTCAGACCGTCTGTCTCAGACCGTCTGTCTCAGACCGTCTGTCTCAGACCGTCTGTCTCAGACCGTCTGTCTCAGACCGTCTGTCTCAGACCGTCGGTCTCAGACCGTCGGTCTCAGACCGTCGGTCTCAGACCGTGTGTCTCAGTTCGTCCGTCTCAGACCGTCTGTCTCAGACCGTCTGTCTCAGACCGTCTGTCTCAGACCGTGTGTCTCAGTCCGTCTGTCGCACACCGTCTGTCGCAGACCGTCTGTCTCAGACCGTCTGTCTCAGATCGTCTGTCTCAGTCCGCCTGTCTCCGGTCGTCTGTCTCGGACCGTCTGTCTCAGCCCGTCTGGCTCAGACCGTCTGTCTCAGACCGTCTGTCTCAGACCGTCTGTCTCAGACCGTGTGTCTCAGTCCGTCTGTCTCAGACTGTCTGTCGCACACCGTCTGTCGCACACCGTTTGTTTCAGACCGTCTGTGTCAGACCGTCTATCTCAGACCGTCTTTCTCAGACCGTCTGTCTCAGACCGTCTGTCTCAGACCGTCTGTCTCAGACCGTCGGTCTCAGACCGTCTGTCTCAGACCGTCTGTCTCAGTCCGTCTGCCCCTGTCCGTCTGTCTCATACCGTCTGCCTCATACCGTCTGTCTCAGACCGTATGTGTCAGACCGTATGTGTCAGACCGTCTGTCTCAGACCGTGTGTCTCAGTTTGTCCGTCTCAGACCGTCTGTCTCAGACCGTCTGTCTCAGACCGTCTGTCTCAGACCGTCTGTCTCAGACCGTCTGTCTCAGACCGTCTGTCTCAGACCGTCTGTCTCAGACCGTCTGTCTCAGACCGTCTGTCTCAGACCGTCTGTCTCAGACCGTCTGTCTCAGACCGTCTGTCTCAGACCGTCTGTCTCAGACCGTCTGTCTCAGACCGTCTGTCGCAGACCGTCTGTCTCAGACCGTCTGTCTCAGATCGTCTGTCTCAGTCCGCCTGTCTCCGGTCGTCTGTCTCAGACCGTCTGTCTCAGCCCGTCTGTCTCAGACCGTCCGTCTCTGTGCTTCTGTCTCCGTCTGTCGTCCTCTGTCCGTCTGTCCCAGACAATCTGTCTCAGACCGTCTGTCTCAGACCGTCTGTACAGACCGTCTGTCTCAGACCGTCTGTCTCAGACCGTCTGTCTCAGACCGTCTGTCTCAGACCGTCTGTCTCAGACCGTCTGTCTCAGACCGTCTGTCTCAGACCGTCTGTCTCAGACCGTCTGTCTCAGACCGTCTGTCTCAGACCGTCTGTCTCAGACCGTCTGTCTCAGACCGTCTGTCTCAGACCGTGTGTCTCAGTTTGTCCGTCTCAGACCGTCTGTCTCTGACCGTCTGTCTCAGACCGTGTGTCTCAGACCGTCTGTCTCAGACCGTCTGTCTCAGACCGTCTGTCTCAGACCGTCTGTCTCAGACCGTCTGTCTCAGACCGTCTGTCTCAGACCGTCTGTCGCAGACCATCTGTCTCAGACCGTCTGTCTCAGATCGTCTGTCTCAGTCCGCCTGTCTCCGGTCGTCTGTCTCAGACCGTCTGTCTCAGCCCGTCTGTCTCAGACCGTCCGTCTCTGTGCTTCTGTCTCCGTCTGTCGTCCTCTGTCCGTCCGTCTCATACCGTCTGTCCCAGACAATCTGTCTCAGACCGTCTGTCTCAGACCGTCTGTACAGACCGTCTGTCTCAGACCGTCTGTCTCAGACCGTCTGTCTCAGACCGTCGGTCTCAGACCGTGTGTCTCAGTTCGTCCGTCTCAGACCGTCTGTCTCAGACCGTCTGTCTCAGACCGTCTGTCTTAGACCGTGTGGCTCAGTCCGTCTGTCGCACACCGTCTGTCGCAGACCGTCTGTCTCAGACCGTCTGTCTCAGATCGTCTGTCTCAGTCCGCCTGTCTCCGGTCGTCTGTCTCAGACCGTCTGTCTCAACCCGTCTGGCTCAGACCGTCTGTCTCAGACCGTCTGTCTCAGACCGTCTGTCTCAGACCGTGTGTCTCAGTCCGTCTGTCTCAGACTGTCTGTCGCACACCGTCTGTCGCACACCGTTTGTTTCAGACCGTCTGTGTCAGACCGTCTATCTCAGACCGTCTTTCTCAGACCGTCTGTCTCAGACCGTCTGTCTCAGACTGTCTGTCTCAGACCGTCGGTCTCAGACCGTCTGTCTCAGACCGTCTGTCTCAGTCCGTCTGCCCCTGTCCGTCTGTCTCATACCGTCTGCCTCATACCGTCTGTCTCAGACCGTATGTGTCAGACCGTATGTGTCAGACCGTCTGTCTCAGACCGTGTGTCTCAGTTTGTCCGTCTCAGACCGTCTGTCTCAGACCGTCTGTCTCAGACCGTCTGTCTCAGACCGTCTGTCTCAGACCGTCTGTCTCAGACCGTCTGTCTCAGACCGTCTGTCTCAGACCGTCTGTCTCAGACCGTCTGTCTCAGACCGTCTGTCTCAGACCGTCTGTCTCAGACCGTCTGTCTCAGACCGTCTGTCTCAGACCGTCTGTCGCAGACCGTCTGTCTCAGACCGTCTGTCTCAGATCGTCTGTCTCAGTCCGCCTGTCTCCGGTCGTCTGTCTCAGACCGTCTGTCTCAGCCCGTCTGTCTCAGACCGTCCGTCTCTGTGCTTCTGTCTCCGTCTGTCGTCCTCTGTCCGTCCGTCTCATACCGTCTGTCCCAGACAATCTGTCTCAGACCGTCTGTCTCAGACCGTCTGTACAGACCGTCTGTCTCAGACCGTCTGTCTCAGACCGTCTGTCTCAGACCGTCTGTCTCAGACCGTCTGTCTCAGACCGTCTGTCTCAGACCGTCTGTCTCAGACCGTCTGTCTCAGACCGTCTGTCTCAGACCGTCCGTCTCTGTGCTTCTGTCTCCGTCTGTCGTCCTCTGTCCGTCCGTCTCATACCGTCTGTCCCAGACAATCTGTCTCAGACCGTCTGTACAGACCGTCTGTCTCAGACCGTGTGTCTCAGTTCGTCCGTCTCAGACCGTCTGTCTCAGACCGTCTGTCTCAGACCGTCTGTCTCAGACCGTGTGTCTCAGTCCGTCTGTCGCACACCGTCTGTCGCAGACCGTCTGTCTCAGACCGTCTGTCTCAGATCGTCTGTCTCAGTCCGCCTGTCTCCGGTCGTCTGTCTCAGACCGTCTGTCTCAGCCCGTCTGGCTCAGACCGTCTGTCTCAGACCGTCTGTCTCAGACCGTCTGTCTCAGACCGTGTGTCTCAGTCCGTCTGTCTCAGACTGTCTGTCGCACACCGTCTGTCGCACACCGTTTGTTTCAGACCGTCTGTGTCAGACCGTCTATCTCAGACCGTCTTTCTCAGACCGTCTGTCTCAGACCGTCTGTCTCAGACCGTCTGTCTCAGACCGTCTGTCTCAGACCGTCGGTCTCAGACCGTCTGTCTCAGACCGTCTGTCTCAGTCCGTCTGCCCCTGTCCGTCTGTCTCATACCGTCTGCCTCATACCGTCTGTCTCAGACCGTATGTGTCAGACCGTATGTGTCAGACCGTCTGTCTCAGACCGTGTGTCTCAGTTTGTCCGTCTCAGACCGTCTGTCTCAGACCGTCTGTCTCAGACCGTCTGTCTCAGACCGTCTGTCTCAGACCGTCTGTCTCAGACCGTCTGTCTCAGACCGTCTGTCTCAGACCGTCTGTCTCAGACCGTCTGTCTCAGACCGTCTGTCTCAGACCGTCTGTCTCAGACCGTCTGTCTCAGACCGTCTGTCTCAGACCGTCTGTCTCAGACCGTCTGTCTCAGACCGTCTGTCTCAGACCGTCCGTCTCTGTGCTTCTGTCTCCGTCTGTCGTCCTCTGTCCGTCCGTCTCATACCGTCTGTCCCAGACAATCTGTCTCAGACCGTCTGTCTCAGACCGTCTGTCTCAGACCGTCTGTCTCAGACCGTCTGTCTCAGACCGTCTGTCTCAGACCGTCTGTCTCAGACCGTCTGTCTCAGACCGTCTGTCTCAGACCGTCGGTCTCAGACCGTCGGTCTCAGACCGTGTGTCTCAGTTCGTCCGTCTCAGACCGTCTGTCTCAGACCGTCTGTCTCAGACCGTCTGTCTCAGACCGTCTGTCTCAGACCGTGTGTCTCAGTCCGTCTGTCGCACACCGTCTGTCGCAGACCGTCTGTCTCAGACCGTCTGTCTCAGATCGTCTGTCTCAGTCCGCCTGTCTCCGGTCGTCTGTCTCAGACCGTCTGTCTCAGCCCGTCTGGCTCAGACCGTCTGTCTCAGACCGTCTGTCTCAGACCGTCTGTCTCAGACCGTGTGTCTCAGTCCGTCTGTCTCAGACTGTCTGTCGCACACCGTCTGTCGCACACCGTTTGTTTCAGACCGTCTGTGTCAGACCGTCTATCTCAGACCGTCTTTCTCAGACCGTCTGTCTCAGACCGTCTGTCTCAGACCGTCTGTCTCAGACCGTCTGTCTCAGACCGTCGGTCTCAGACCGTCTGTCTCAGACCGTCTGTCTCAGTCCGTCTGCCCCTGTCCGTCTGTCTCATACCGTCTGCCTCATACCGTCTGTCTCAGACCGTATGTGTCAGACCGTATGTGTCAGACCGTCTGTCTCAGACCGTGTGTCTCAGTTTGTCCGTCTCAGACCGTCTGTCTCAGACCGTCTGTCTCAGACCGTCTGTCTCAGACCGTCTGTCTCAGACCGTCTGTCTCAGACCGTCTGTCTCAGACCGTCTGTCTCAGACCGTCTGTCTCAGACCGTCTGTCTCAGACCGTCTGTCTCAGACCGTCTGTCTCAGACCGTCTGTCTCAGACCGTCTGTCTCAGACCGTCTGTCGCAGACCGTCTGTCTCAGACCGTCTGTCTCAGATCGTCTGTCTCAGTCCGCCTGTCTCCGGTCGTCTGTCTCAGACCGTCTGTCTCAGCCCGTCTGTCTCAGACCGTCCGTCTCTGTGCTTCTGTCTCCGTCTGTCGTCCTCTGTCCGTCTGTCCCAGACAATCTGTCTCAGACCGTCTGTCTCAGACCGTCTGTACAGACCGTCTGTCTCAGACCGTCTGTCTCAGACCGTCTGTCTCAGACCGTCTGTCTCAGACCGTCTGTCTCAGACCGTCTGTCTCAGACCGTCTGTCTCAGACCGTCTGTCTCAGACCGTCTGTCTCAGACCGTCTGTCTCAGACCGTCTGTCTCAGACCGTCTGTCTCAGACCGTCTGTCTCAGACCGTCTGTCTCAGACCGTGTGTCTCAGTTTGTCCGTCTCAGACCGTCTGTCTCTGACCGTCTGTCTCAGACCGTGTGTCTCAGACCGTCTGTCCCAGACCGTCTGTCTCAGACCGTCTGTCTCAGACCGTCTGTCTCAGACCGTCTGTCTCAGACCGTCTGTCTCAGACCGTCTGTCGCAGACCGTCTGTCTCAGACCGTCTGTCTCAGATCGTCTGTCTCAGTCCGCCTGTCTCCGGTCGTCTGTCTCAGACCGTCTGTCTCAGCCCGTCTGTCTCAGACCGTCCGTCTCTGTGCTTCTGTCTCCGTCTGTCGTCCTCTGTCCGTCCGTCTCATACCGTCTGTCCCAGACAATCTGTCTCAGACCGTCTGTCTCAGACCGTCTGTACAGACCGTCTGTCTCAGACCGTCTGTCTCAGACCGTCTGTCTCAGACCGTCGGTCTCAGACCGTGTGTCTCAGTTCGTCCGTCTCAGACCGTCTGTCTCAGACCGTCTGTCTCAGACCGTCTGTCTCAGACCGTCTGTCTTAGACCGTGTGGCTCAGTCCGTCTGTCGCACACCGTCTGTCGCAGACCGTCTGTCTCAGACCGTCTGTCTCAGATCGTCTGTCTCAGTCCGCCTGTCTCCGGTCGTCTGTCTCAGACCGTCTGTCTCAGCCCGTCTGGCTCAGACCGTCTGTCTCAGACCGTCTGTCTCAGACCGTCTGTCTCAGACCGTGTGTCTCAGTCCGTCTGTCTCAGACTGTCTGTCGCACACCGTCTGTCGCACACCGTTTGTTTCAGACCGTCTGTGTCAGACCGTCTATCTCAGACCGTCTTTCTCAGACCGTCTGTCTCAGACCGTCTGTCTCAGACTGTCTGTCTCAGACCGTCGGTCTCAGACCGTCTGTCTCAGACCGTCTGTCTCAGTCCGTCTGCCCCTGTCCGTCTGTCTCATACCGTCTGCCTCATACCGTCTGTCTCAGACCGTATGTGTCAGACCGTATGTGTCAGACCGTCTGTCTCAGACCGTGTGTCTCAGTTTGTCCGTCTCAGACCGTCTGTCTCAGACCGTCTGTCTCAGACCGTCTGTCTCAGACCGTCTGTCTCAGACCGTCTGTCTCAGACCGTCTGTCTCAGACCGTCTGTCTCAGACCGTCTGTCTCAGACCGTCTGTCTCAGACCGTCTGTCTCAGACCGTCTGTCTCAGACCGTCTGTCTCAGACCGTCTGTCTCAGACCGTCTGTCTCAGACCGTCTGTCGCAGACCGTCTGTCTCAGACCGTCTGTCTCAGATCGTCTGTCTCAGTCCGCCTGTCTCCGGTCGTCTGTCTCAGACCGTCTGTCTCAGCCCGTCTGTCTCAGACCGTCCGTCTCTGTGCTTCTGTCTCCGTCTGTCGTCCTCTGTCCGTCCGTCTCATACCGTCTGTCCCAGACAATCTGTCTCAGACCGTCTGTCTCAGACCGTCTGTCTCAGACCGTCGGTCTCAGACCGTCTGTCTCAGACCGTCTGTCTCAGTCCGTCTGCCCCTGTCCGTCTGTCTCATACCGTCTGCCTCATACCGTCTGTCTCAGACCGTATGTGTCAGACCGTATGTGTCAGACCGTCTGTCTCAGACCGTGTGTCTCAGTTTGTCCGTCTCAGACCGTCTGTCTCAGACCGTCTGTCTCAGACCGTCTGTCTCAGACCGTCTGTCTCAGACCGTCTGTCTCAGACCGTCTGTCTCAGACCGTCTGTCTCAGACCGTGTGTCTCAGTCCGTCTGTCGCACACCGTCTGTCGCAGACCGTCTGTCTCAGACCGTCTGTCTCAGATCGTCTGTCTCAGTCCGCCTGTCTCCGGTCGTCTGTCTCAGACCGTCTGTCTCAGCCCGTCTGGCTCAGACCGTCTGTCTCAGACCGTCTGTCTCAGACCGTCTGTCTCAGACCGTGTGTCTCAGTCCGTCTGTCTCAGACTGTCTGTCGCACACCGTCTGTCGCACACCGTTTGTTTCAGACCGTCTGTGTCAGACCGTCTATCTCAGACCGTCTTTCTCAGACCGTCTGTCTCAGACCGTCTGTCTCAGACCGTCTGTCTCAGACCGTCGGTCTCAGACCGTCTGTCTCAGACCGTCTGTCTCAGTCCGTCTGCCCCTGTCCGTCTGTCTCATACCGTCTGCCTCATACCGTCTGTCTCAGACCGTATGTGTCAGACCGTATGTGTCAGACCGTCTGTCTCAGACCGTGTGTCTCAGTTTGTCCGTCTCAGACCGTCTGTCTCAGACCGTCTGTCTCAGACCGTCTGTCTCAGATCGTCTGTCTCAGTCCGCCTGTCTCCGGTCGTCTGTCTCAGACCGTCTGTCTCAGCCCGTCTGGCTCAGACCGTCTGTCTCAGACCGTCTGTCTCAGACCGTCTGTCTCAGACCGTGTGTCTCAGTCCGTCTGTCTCAGACTGTCTGTCGCACACCGTCTGTCGCACACCGTTTGTTTCAGACCGTCTGTATCAGACCGTCTATCTCAGACCGTCTTTCTCAGACCGTCTGTCTCAGACCGTCTGTCTCAGACCGTCTGTCTCAGACCGTCTGTCTCAGACCGTCGGTCTCAGACCGTCTGTCTCAGACCGTCTGTCTCAGTCCGTCTGCCCCTGTCCGTCTGTCTCATACCGTCTGCCTCATACCGTCTGTCTCAGACCGTATGTGTCAGACCGTATGTGTCAGACCGTCTGTCTCAGACCGTGTGTCTCAGTTTGTCCGTCTCAGACCGTCTGTCTCAGACCGTCTGTCTCAGACCGTCTGTCTCAGACCGTCTGTCTCAGACCGTCTGTCTCAGACCGTCTGTCTCAGACCGTCTGTCTCAGACCGTCTGTCTCAGACCGTCTGTCTCAGACCGTCTGTCTCAGACCGTCTGTCTCAGACCGTCTGTCTCAGACCGTCTGTCTCAGACCGTCTGTCTCAGACCGTCGGTCTCAGACCGTCGGTCTCAGACCGTGTGTCTCAGTTCGTCCGTCTCAGACCGTCTGTCTCAGACCGTCTGTCTCAGACCGTCTGTCTCAGACCGTGTGTCTCAGTCCGTCTGTCGCACACCGTCTGTCGCAGACCGTCTGTCTCAGACCGTCTGTCTCAGATCGTCTGTCTCAGTCCGCCTGTCTCCGGTCGTCTGTCTCAGACCGTCTGTCTCAGCCCGTCTGGCTCAGACCGTCTGTCTCAGACCGTCTGTCTCAGACCGTCTGTCTCAGACCGTGTGTCTCAGTCCGTCTGTCTCAGACTGTCTGTCGCACACCGTCTGTCGCACACCGTTTGTTTCAGACCGTCTGTGTCAGACCGTCTATCTCAGACCGTCTTTCTCAGACCGTCTGTCTCAGACCGTCTGTCGCAGACCGTCTGTCTCAGACCGTCTGTCTCAGATCGTCTGTCTCAGTCCGCCTGTCTCCGGTCGTCTGTCTCAGACCGTCTGTCTCAGCCCGTCTGTCTCAGACCGTCCGTCTCTGTGCTTCTGTCTCCGTCTGTCGTCCTCTGTCCGTCTGTCCCAGACAATCTGTCTCAGACCGTCTGTCTCAGACCGTCTGTACAGACCGTCTGTCTCAGACCGTCTGTCTCAGACCGTCTGTCTCAGACCGTCTGTCTCAGACCGTCTGTCTCAGACCGTCTGTCTCAGACCGTCTGTCTCAGACCGTCTGTCTCAGACCGTCTGTCTCAGACCGTCTGTCTCAGACCGTCTGTCTCAGACCGTCTGTCTCAGACCGTCTGTCTCAGACCGTCTGTCTCAGACCGTGTGTCTCAGTTTGTCCGTCTCAGACCGTCTGTCTCTGACCGTCTGTCTCAGACCGTGTGTCTCAGACCGTCTGTCCCAGACCGTCTGTCTCAGACCGTCTGTCTCAGACCGTCTGTCTCAGACCGTCTGTCTCAGACCGTCTGTCGCAGACCGTCTGTCTCAGACCGTCTGTCTCAGATCGTCTGTCTCAGTCCGCCTGTCTCCGGTCGTCTGTCTCAGACCGTCTGTCTCAGCCCGTCTGTCTCAGACCGTCCGTCTCTGTGCTTCTGTCTCCGTCTGTCGTCCTCTGTCCGTCCGTCTCATACCGTCTGTCCCAGACAATCTGTCTCAGACCGTCTGTCTCAGACCGTCTGTACAGACCGTCTGTCTCAGACCGTCTGTCTCAGACCGTCTGTCTCAGACCGTCGGTCTCAGACCGTGTGTCTCAGTTCGTCCGTCTCAGACCGTCTGTCTCAGACCGTCTGTCTCAGACCGTCTGTCTTAGACCGTGTGGCTCAGTCCGTCTGTCGCACACCGTCTGTCGCAGACCGTCTGTCTCAGACCGTCTGTCTCAGATCGTCTGTCTCAGTCCGCCTGTCTCCGGTCGTCTGTCTCAGACCGTCTGTCTCAGCCCGTCTGGCTCAGACCGTCTGTCTCAGACCGTCTGTCTCAGATCGTCTGTCTCAGACCGTGTGTCTCAGTCCGTCTGTCTCAGACTGTCTGTCGCACACCGTCTGTCGCACACCGTTTGTTTCAGACCGTCTGTGTCAGACCGTCTATCTCAGACCGTCTTTCTCAGACCGTCTGTCTCAGACCGTCTGTCTCAGACTGTCTGTCTCAGACCGTCGGTCTCAGACCGTCTGTCTCAGACCGTCTGTCTCAGTCCGTCTGCCCCTGTCCGTCTGTCTCATACCGTCTGCCTCATACCGTCTGTCTCAGACCGTATGTGTCAGACCGTATGTGTCAGACCGTCTGTCTCAGACCGTGTGTCTCAGTTTGTCCGTCTCAGACCGTCTGTCTCAGACCGTCTGTCTCAGACCGTCTGTCTCAGACCGTCTGTCTCAGACCGTCTGTCTCAGACCGTCTGTCTCAGACCGTCTGTCTCAGACCGTCTGTCTCAGACCGTCTGTCTCAGACCGTCTGTCTCAGACCGTCTGTCTCAGACCGTCTGTCTCAGACCGTCTGTCTCAGACCGTCTGTCTCAGACCGTCTGTCGCAGACCGTCTGTCTCAGACCGTCTGTCTCAGATCGTCTGTCTCAGTCCGCCTGTCTCCGGTCGTCTGTCTCAGACCGTCTGTCTCAGCCCGTCTGTCTCAGACCGTCCGTCTCTGTGCTTCTGTCTCCGTCTGTCGTCCTCTGTCCGTCCGTCTCATACCGTCTGTCCCAGACAATCTGTCTCAGACCGTCTGTCTCAGACCGTCTGTCTCAGACCGTCGGTCTCAGACCGTCTGTCTCAGACCGTCTGTCTCAGTCCGTCTGCCCCTGTCCGTCTGTCTCATACCGTCTGCCTCATACCGTCTGTCTCAGACCGTATGTGTCAGACCGTATGTGTCAGACCGTCTGTCTCAGACCGTGTGTCTCAGTTTGTCCGTCTCAGACCGTCTGTCTCAGACCGTCTGTCTCAGACCGTCTGTCTCAGACCGTCTGTCTCAGACCGTCTGTCTCAGACCGTCTGTCTCAGACCGTGTGTCTCAGTCCGTCTGTCGCACACCGTCTGTCGCAGACCGTCTGTCTCAGACCGTCTGTCTCAGATCGTCTGTCTCAGTCCGCCTGTCTCCGGTCGTCTGTCTCAGACCGTCTGTCTCAGCCCGTCTGGCTCAGACCGTCTGTCTCAGACCGTCTGTCTCAGACCGTCTGTCTCAGACCGTCTGTCTCAGACCGTCTGTCTCAGACCGTCTGTCTCAGACCGTCGGTCTCAGACCGTCGGTCTCAGACCGTCGGTCTCAGACCGTGTGTCTCAGTTCGTCCGTCTCAGACCGTCTGTCTCAGACCGTCTGTCTCAGACCGTCTGTGTCAGACCGTGTGTCTCAGTCCGTCTGTCGCACACCGTCTGTCGCAGACCGTCTGTCTCAGACCGTCTGTCTCAGATCGTCTGTCTCAGTCCGCCTGTCTCCGGTCGTCTGTCTCAGACCGTCTGTCTCAGACCGTCTGTCTCAGACCGTCTGTCTCAGACCGTCTGTCTCAGACCGTCTGTCTCAGACCGTCTGTCTCAGTCCGTCTGCCCCTGTCCGTCTGTCTCATACCGTCTGCCTCATACCGTCTGTCTCAGACCGTATGTGTCAGACCGTATGTGTCAGACCGTCTGTCTCAGACCGTGTGTCTCAGTTTGTCCGTCTCAGACCGTCTGTCTCAGACCGTCTGTCTCAGACCGTCTGTCTCAGACCGTCTGTCTCAGACCGTCTGTCTCAGACCGTCTGTCTCAGACCGTCTGTCTCAGACCGTCTGTCTCAGACCGTCTGTCTCAGACCGTCTGTCTCAGTCCGTCTGCCCCTGTCCGTCTGTCTCATACCGTCTGCCTCATACCGTCTGTCTCAGACCGTATGTGTCAGACCGTATGTGTCAGACCGTCTGTCTCAGACCGTGTGTCTCAGTTTGTCCGTCTCAGACCGTCTGTCTCAGACCGTCTGTCTCAGACCGTCTGTCTCAGACCGTCTGTCTCAGACCGTCTGTCTCAGACCGTCTGTCTCAGACCGTCTGTCTCAGACCGTCTGTCTCAGACCGTCTGTCTCAGTCCGTCTGCCCCTGTCCGTCTGTCTCATACCGTCTGCCTCATACCGTCTGTCTCAGACCGTCTGTCTCAGACCGTCTGTCTCAGACCGTCTGTCTCAGACCGTCTGTCTCAGACCGTCTGTCTCAGTCCGTCTGCCCCTGTCCGTCTGTCTCATACCGTCTGCCTCATACCGTCTGTCTCAGACCGTATGTGTCAGACCGTATGTGTCAGACCGTCTGTCTCAGACCGTGTGTCTCAGTTTGTCCGTCTCAGACCGTCTGTCTCAGACCGTCTGTCTCAGACCGTCTGTCTCAGTCCGCCTGTCTCCGGTCGTCTGTCTCAGACCGTCTGTCTCAGCCCGTCTGTCTCAGACCGTCCGTCTCTGTGCTTCTGTCTCCGTCTGTCGTCCTCTGTCCGTCCGTCTCATACCGTCTGTCCCAGACAATCTGTCTCAGACCGTCTGTCCCAGACAATCTGTCTCAGACCGTCTGTCTCAGACCGTCTGTACAGACCGTCTGTCTCAGACCGTCTGTCTCAGACCGTCTGTCTCAGACCGTCTGTCTCAGACCGTCTGTCTCAGACCGTCTGTCTCAGACCGTCTGTCTCAGACCGTCCGTCTCTGTGCTTCTGTCTCCGTCTGTCGTCCTCTGTCCGTCCGTCTCATACCGTCTGTCCCAGACAATCTGTCTCAGACCGTCTGTACAGACCGTCTGTCTCAGACCGTCTGTCTCAGACCGTCTGTCTCAGACCGTCTGTCTCAGACCGTCTGTCTCAGACCGTCTGTCTCAGACCGTCTGTCTCAGACCGTCTGTCTCAGACCGTCTGTCTCAGACCGTCTGTCTCAGACCGTCTGTCTCAGACCGTCTGTCTCAGACCGTCTGTCTCAGACCGTCGGTCTCAGACCGTCGGTCTCAGACCGTCGGTCTCAGACCGTGTGTCTCAGTTCGTCCGTCTCAGACCGTCTGTCTCAGACCGTCTGTCTCAGACCGTCTGTCTCAGACCGTCTGTCTCAGACCGTCTGTCTCAGACCGTGTGTCTCAGTCCGTCTGTCGCACACCGTCTGTCGCAGACCGTCTGTCTCAGACCGTCTGTCTCAGATCGTCTGTCTCAGTCCGCCTGTCTCCGGTCGTCTGTCTCAGACCGTCTGTCTCAGCCCGTCTGGCTCAGACCGTCTGTTTCAGACCGTCTGTCTCAGACCGTCTGTCTCAGACCGTGTGTCTCAGTCCGTCTGTCTCAGACTGTCTGTCGCACACCGTCTGTCGCACACCGTTTGTTTCAGACCGTCTGTGTCAGACCGTCTATCTCAGACCGTCTTTCTCAGACCGTCTGTCTCAGACCGTCTGTCTCAGACCGTCTGTCTCAGACCGTCGGTCTCAGACCGTCTGTCTCAGACCGTCTGTCTCAGTCCGTCTGCCCCTGTCCGTCTGTCTCATACCGTCTGCCTCATACCGTCTGTCTCAGACCGTATGTGTCAGACCGTATGTGTCAGACCGTCTGTCTCAGACCGTGTGTCTCAGTTTGTCCGTCTCAGACCGTCTGTCTCAGACCGTCTGTCTCAGACCGTCTGTCTCAGACCGTCTGTCTCAGACCGTCTGTCTCAGACCGTCTGTCTCAGACCGTCTGTCTCAGACCGTCTGTCTCAGACCGTCTGTCTCAGACCGTCTGTCTCAGACCGTCTGTCTCAGACCGTCTGTCTCAGACCGTCTGTCTCAGACCGTCTGTCTCAGACCGTCTGTCTCAGACCGTCTGTCTCAGACCGTCTGTCGCAGACCGTCTGTCTCAGACCGTCTGTCTCAGATCGTCTGTCTCAGTCCGCCTGTCTCCGGTCGTCTGTCTCAGACCGTCTGTCTCAGCCCGTCTGTCTCAGACCGTCCGTCTCTGTGCTTCTGTCTCCGTCTGTCGTCCTCTGTCCGTCCGTCTCATACCGTCTGTCCCAGACAATCTGTCTCAGACCGTCTGTCTCAGACCGTCTGTACAGACCGTCTGTCTCAGACCGTCTGTCTCAGACCGTCTGTCTCAGACCGTCTGTCTCAGACCGTCTGTCTCAGACCGTCTGTCTCAGACCGTCCGTCTCTGTGCTTCTGTCTCCGTCTGTCGTCCTCTGTCCGTCCGTCTCATACCGTCTGTCCCAGACAATCTGTCTCAGACCGTCTGTACAGACCGTCTGTCTCAGACCGTCTGTCTCAGACCGTCTGTCTCAGACCGTCTGTCTCAGACCGTCTGTCTCAGACCGTCTGTCTCAGACCGTCTGTCTCAGACCGTCTGTCTCAGACCGTCTGTCTCAGACCGTCTGTCTCAGACCGTCTGTCTCAGACCGTCTGTCTCAGACCGTCTGTCTCAGACCGTCGGTCTCAGACCGTCGGTCTCAGACCGTGTGTCTCAGTTCGTCCGTCTCAGACCGTCTGTCTCAGACCGTCTGTCTCAGACCGTCTGTCTCAGACCGTGTGTCTCAGTCCGTCTGTCGCACACCGTCTGTCGCAGACCGTCTGTCTCAGACCGTCTGTCTCAGATCGTCTGTCTCAGTCCGCCTGTCTCCGGTCGTCTGTCTCAGACCGTCTGTCTCAGCCCGTCTGGCTCAGACCGTCTGCCTCAGACCGTCTGTCTCAGACCGTCTGTCTCAGACCGTGTGTCTCAGATCGTCTGTCTCAGTCCGCCTGTCTCCGGTCGTCTGTCTCAGACCGTCTGTCTCAGCCCGTCTGTCTCAGACCGTCTGTCTCAGACCGTCTGTCTCAGACCGTCGGTCTCAGACCGTCGGTCTCAGACCGTGTGTCTCAGTTCGTCTGTCTCAGACCGTCTGTCTCAGACCGTCTGTCTCAGACCGTCTGTCTCAGACCGTCTGTCTCAGACCGTCTGTCTCAGACCGTCTGTCTCAGACCGTCTGTCTCAGACCGTCTGTCGCAGACCGTCTGTCTCAGACCGTCTGTCTCAGATCGTCTGTCTCAGTCCGCCTGTCTCCGGTCGTCTGTCTCAGACCGTCTGTCTCAGCCCGTCTGTCTCAGACCGTCCGTCTCTGTGCTTCTGTCTCCGTCTGTCGTCCTCTGTCCGTCCGTCTCATACCGTCTGTCCCAGACAATCTGTCTCAGACCGTCTGTCTCAGACCGTCTGTACAGACCGTCTGTCTCAGACCGTCTGTCTCAGACCGTCTGTCTCAGACCGTCTGTCTCAGACCGTCTGTCTCAGACCGTCTGTCTCAGACCGTCCGTCTCTGTGCTTCTGTCTCCGTCTGTCGTCCTCTGTCCGTCCGTCTCATACCGTCTGTCCCAGACAATCTGTCTCAGACCGTCTGTACAGACCGTCTGTCTCAGACCGTCTGTCTCAGACCGTCTGTCTCAGACCGTCTGTCTCAGACCGTCTGTCTCAGACCGTCTGTCTCAGACCGTCTGTCTCAGACCGTCTGTCTCAGACCGTCTGTCTCAGACCGTCTGTCTCAGACCGTCTGTCTCAGACCGTCTGTCTCAGACCGTCTGTCTCAGACCGTCGGTCTCAGACCGTCGGTCTCAGACCGTCGGTCTCAGACCGTGTGTCTCAGTTCGTCCGTCTCAGACCGTCTGTCTCAGACCGTCTGTCTCAGACCGTCTGTCTCAGACCGTGTGTCTCAGTCCGTCTGTCGCACACCGTCTGTCGCAGACCGTCTGTCTCAGACCGTCTGTCTCAGATCGTCTGTCTCAGTCCGCCTGTCTCCGGTCGTCTGTCTCAGACCGTCTGTCTCAGCCCGTCTGGCTCAGACCGTCTGCCTCAGACCGTCTGTCTCAGACCGTCTGTCTCAGACCGTGTGTCTCAGTCCGTCTGTCTCAGACTGTCTGTCGCACACCGTCTGTCGCACACCGTTTGTTTCAGACCGTCTGTGTCAGACCGTCTATCTCAGACCGTCTTTCTCATACCGTCTGTCTCAGACCGTCTGTCTCAGACCGTCGGTCTCAGACCGTCGGTCTCAGACCGTCTGTCTCAGAACGTCTGTCTCAGTCCGTCTGCCCCTGTCCGTCTGTCTCATACCGTCTGCCTCATACCGTCTGTCTCAGACCGTATGTGTCAGACCGTATGTGTCAGACCGTCTGTCTCAGACCGTGTGTCTCAGTTTGTCCGTCTCAGACCGTCTGTCTCAGACCGTCTGTCTCAGACCGTCTGTCTCAGACCGTCTGTCTCAGACCGTCTGTCTCAGACCGTCTGTCTCAGACCGTCTGTCTCAGACCGTCTGTCTCAGACCGTCTGTCTCAGACCGTCTGTCTCAGACCGTCTGTCGCAGACCGTCTGTCTCAGACCGTCTGTCTCAGATCGTCTGTCTCAGTCCGCCTGTCTCCGGTCGTCTGTCTCAGACCGTCTGTCTCAGCCCGTCTGTCTCAGACCGTCCGTCTCTGTGCTTCTGTCTCCGTCTGTCGTCCTCTGTCCGTCCGTCTCATACCGTCTGTCCCAGACAATCTGTCTCAGACCGTCTGTCTCAGACCGTCTGTACAGACCGTTTGTCTCAGACCGTCTGTCTCAGACCGTCTGTCTCAGACCGTCTGTCTCAGACCGTCTGTCTCAGACCGTCTGTCTCAGACCGTCTGTCTCAGACCGTCTGTCTCAGACCGTCCGTCTCTGTGCTTCTGTCTCCGTCTGTCGTCCTCTGTCCGTCCATCTCATACCGTCTGTCCCAGACAATCTGTCTCAGACCGTCTGTACAGACCCTCTGTCTCAGACCGTCTGTCTCAGACCGTCTGTCTCAGACCGTCTGTCTCAGACCGTCTGTCTCAGACCGTCTGTCTCAGACCGTCGGTCTCAGACCGTCTGTCTCAGACCGTCTGTCTCAGTCCGTCTGCCCCTGTCCGTCTGTCTCATACCGTCTGCCTCATACCGTCTGTCTCAGACCGTATGTGTCAGACCGTATGTGTCAGACCGTCTGTCTCAGACCGTGTGTCTCAGTTTGTCCGTCTCAGACCGTCTGTCTCAGACCGTCTGTCTCAGACCGTCTGTCTCAGACCGTCTGTCTCAGACCGTCTGTCTCAGACCGTCTGTCTCAGACCGTCTGTCTCAGACCGTCTGTCTCAGACCGTCTGTCTCAGACCGTCTGTCTCAGACCGTCTGTCTCAGACCGTCTGTCTCAGACCGTCTGTCGCAGACCGTCTGTCTCAGACCGTCTGTCTCAGATCGTCTGTCTCAGTCCGCCTGTCTCCGGTCGTCTGTCTCAGACCGTCTGTCTCAGCCCGTCTGTCTCAGGCCGTCCGTCTCTGTGCTTCTGTCTCCGTCTGTCGTCCTCTGTCCGTCCGTCTCATACCGTCTGTCCCAGACAATCTGTCTCAGACCGTCTGTCTCAGACCGTCTGTACAGACCGTCTGTCTCAGACCGTCTGTCTCAGACCGTCTGTCTCAGACCGTCTGTCTCAGACCGTCTGTCTCAGACCGTCTGTCTCAGACCGTCCGTCTCTGTGCTTCTGTCTCCGTCTGTCGTCCTCTGTCCGTCCGTCTCATACCGTCTGTCCCAGACAATCTGTCTCAGACCGTCTGTACAGACCGTCTGTCTCAGACCGTCTGTCTCAGACCGTCTGTCTCAGACCGTCTGTCTCAGACCGTCTGTCTCAGACCGTCTGTCTCAGACCGTCTGTCTCAGACCGTCTGTCTCAGACCGTCTGTCTCAGACCGTCTGTCTCAGACCGTCTGTCTCAGACCGTCTGTCTCAGACCGTCGGTCTCAGACCGTCGGTCTCAGACCGTGTGTCTCAGTTCGTCCGTCTCAGACCGTCTGTCTCAGACCGTCTGTCTCAGACCGTCTGTCTCAGACCGTGTGTCTCAGTCCGTCTGTCGCACACCGTCTGTCGCAGACCGTCTGTCTCAGACCGTCTGTCTCAGATCGTCTGTCTCAGTCCGCCTGTCTCCGGTCGTCTGTCTCAGACCGTCTGTCTCAGCCCGTCTGGCTCAGACCGTCTGCCTCAGACCGTCTGTCTCAGACCGTCTGTCTCAGACCGTGTGTCTCAGTCCGTCTGTCTCAGACTGTCTGTCGCACACCGTCTGTCGCACACCGTTTGTTTCAGACCGTCTGTGTCAGACCGTCTATCTCAGACCGTCTTTCTCAGACCGTCTGTCTCAGACCGTCTGTCTCAGACCGTCTGTCTCAGACCGTCGGTCTCAGACCGTCTGTCTCAGACCGTCTGTCTCAGTCCGTCTGCCCCTGTCCGTCTGTCTCATACCGTCTGCCTCATACCGTCTGTCTCAGACCGTATGTGTCAGACCGTATGTGTCAGACCGTCTGTCTCAGACCGTGTGTCTCAGTTTGTCCGTCTCAGACCGTCTGTCTCAGACCGTCTGTCTCAGACCGTCTGTCTCAGACCGTCTGTCTCAGACCGTCTGTCTCAGACCGTCTGTCTCAGACCGTCTGTCTCAGACCGTCTGTCTCAGACCGTCTGTCTCAGACCGTCTGTCTCAGACCGTCTGTCGCAGACCGTCTGTCTCAGATCGTCTGTCTCAGTCCGCCTGTCTCCGGTCGTCTGTCTCAGCCCGTCTGTCTCAGACCGTCCGTCTCTGTGCTTCTGTCTCCGTCTGTCGTCCTCTGTCCGTCCGTCTCATACCGTCTGTCCCAGACAATCTGTCTCAGACCGTCTGTCTCAGACCGTCTGTACAGACCGTCTGTCTCAGACCGTCTGTCTCAGACCGTCTGTCTCAGACCGTCTGTCTCAGACCGTCTGTCTCAGACCGTCTGTCTCAGACCGTCCGTCTCTGTGCTTCTGTCTCCGTCTGTCGTCCTCTGTCCGTCCGTCTCATACCGTCTGTCCCAGACAATCTGTCTCAGACCGTCTGTACAGACCGTCTGTCTCAGACCGTCTGTCTCAGACCGTCTGTCTCAGACCGTCTGTCTCAGACCGTCTGTCTCAGACCGTCTGTCTCAGACCGTCTGTCTCAGACCGTCTGTCTCAGACCGTCTGTCTCAGACCGTCGGTCTCAGACCGTGTGTCTCAGTTCGTCCGTCTCAGACCGTCTGTCTCAGACCGTCTGTCTCAGACCGTCTGTCTCAGACCGTCTGTCTCAGACCGTGTGTCTCAGTCCGTCTGTCGCACACCGTCTGTCGCAGACCGTCTGTCTCAGACCGTCTGTCTCAGATCGTCTGTCTCAGTCCGCCTGTCTCCGGTCGTCTGTCTCAGACCGTCTGTCTCAGCCCGTCTGGCTCAGACCGTCTGTCTCAGACCGTCTGTCTCAGACCGTCTGTCTCAGACCGTGTGTCTCAGTCCGTCTGTCTCAGACTGTCTGTCGCACACCGTCTGTCGCACACCGTTTGTTTCAGACCGTCTGTGTCAGACCGTCTATCTCAGACCGTCTTTCTCAGACCGTCTGTCTCAGACCGTCTGTCTCAGACCGTCTGTCTCAGACCGTCGGTCTCAGACCGTCTGTCTCAGACCGTCTGTCTCAGTCCGTCTGCCCCTGTCCGTCTGTCTCATACCGTCTGCCTCATACCGTCTGTCTCAGACCGTATGTGTCAGACCGTATGTGTCAGACCGTCTGTCTCAGACCGTGTGTCTCAGTTTGTCCGTCTCAGACCGTCTGTCTCAGACCGTCTGTCTCAGACCGTCTGTCTCAGACCGTCTGTCTCAGACCGTCTGTCTCAGACCGTCTGTCTCAGACCGTCTGTCTCAGACCGTCTGTCTCAGACCGTCTGTCTCAGACCGTCTGTCGCAGACCGTCTGTCTCAGACCGTCTGTCTCAGATCGTCTGTCTCAGTCCGCCTGTCTCCGGTCGTCTGTCTCAGACCGTCTGTCTCAGCCCGTCTGTCTCAGACCGTCCGTCTCTGTGCTTCTGTCTCCGTCTGTCGTCCTCTGTCCGTCCGTCTCATACCGTCTGTCCCAGACAATCTGTCTCAGACCGTCTGTCTCAGACCGTCTGTACAGACCGTCTGTCTCAGACCGTCTGTCTCAGACCGTCTGTCTCAGACCGTCTGTCTCAGACCGTGTGTCTCAGTCCGTCTGTCGCACACCGTCTGTCGCAGACCGTCTGTCTCAGACCGTCTGTCTCAGATCGTCTGTCTCAATCCGCCTGTCTCCGGTCGTCTGTCTCAGACCGTCTGTCTCAGCCCGTCTGGCTCAGACCGTCTGTCTCAGACCGTCTGTCTCAGACCGTCTGTCTCAGACCGTGTGTCTCAGTCCGTCTGTCTCAGACTGTCTGTCGCACACCGTCTGTCGCACACCGTTTGTTTCAGACCGTCTGTGTCAGACCGTCTATCTCAGACCGTCTTTCTCATACCGTCTGTCTCAGACCGTCTGTCTCAGACCGTCTGTCTCAGACCGTCGGTCTCAGACCGTCTGTCTCAGACCGTCTGTCTCAGTCCGTCTGCCCCTGTCCGTCTGTCTCATACCGTCTGCCTCATACCGTCTGTCTCAGACCGTCTGTCTCAGACCGTCGGTCTCAGACCGTCGGTCTCAGACCGTCGGTCTCAGACCGTGTGTCTCAGTTCGTCCGTCTCAGACCGTCTGTCTCAGACCGTCTGTCTCAGACCGTCTGTCTCAGACCGTGTGTCTCAGTCCGTCTGTCGCACACCGTCTGTCGCAGACCGTCTGTCTCAGACCGTCTGTCTCAGATCGTCTGTCTCAGTCCGCCTGTCTCCGGTCGTCTGTCTCAGACCGTCTGTCTCAGCCCGTCTGGCTCAGACCGTCTGCCTCAGACCGTCTGTCTCAGACCGTCTGTCTCAGACCGTGTGTCTCAGTCCGTCTGTCTCAGACTGTCTGTCGCACACCGTCTGTCGCACACCGTTTGTTTCAGACCGTCTGTGTCAGACCGTCTATCTCAGACCGTCTTTCTCAGACCGTCTGTCTCAGACCGTCCGTCTCATACCGTCTGTCCCAGACAATCTGTCTCAGACCGTCTGTCTCAGACCGTCTGTACAGACCGTCTGTCTCAGACCGTCTGTCTCAGACCGTCTGTCTCAGACCGTCTGTCTCAGACCGTCTGTCTCAGACCGTCTGTCTCAGACCGTCCGTCTCTGTGCTTCTGTCTCCGTCTGTCGTCCTCTGTCCGTCCGTCTCATACCGTCTGTCCCAGACAATCTGTCTCAGACCGTCTGTACAGACCGTCTGTCTCAGACCGTCTGTCTCAGACCGTCTGTCTCAGACCGTCTGTCTCAGACCGTCTGTCTCAGACCGTCTGTCTCAGACCGTCTGTCTCAGACCGTCTGTCTCAGACCGTCTGTCTCAGACCGTCTGTCTCAGACCGTCTGTCTCAGACCGTCGGTCTCAGACCGTGTGTCTCAGTTCGTCCGTCTCAGACCGTCTGTCTCAGACCGTCTGTCTCAGACCGTGTGTCTCAGTCCGTCTGTCGCACACCGTCTGTCGCAAACCGTCTGTCTCAGACCGTCTGTCTCAGATCGTCTGTCTCAGTCCGCCTGTCTCCGGTCGTCTGTCTCAGACCGTCTGTCTCAGCCCGTCTGGCTCAGACCGTCTGTCTCAGACCGTCTGTCTCAGACCGTCTGTCTCAGACCGTGTGTCTCAGTCCGTCTGTCTCAGACTGTCTGTCGCACACCGTCTGTCGCACACCGTTTGTTTCAGACCGTCTGTGTCAGACCGTCTATCTCAGACCGTCTTTCTCAGACCGTCTGTCTCAGACCGTCTGTCTCAGACCGTCTGTCTCAGACCGTCGGTCTCAGACCGTCTGTCTCAGACCGTCTGTCTCAGTCCGTCTGCCCCTGTCCGTCTGTCTCATACCGTCTGCCTCATACCGTCTGTCTCAGACCGTATGTGTCAGACCGTATGTGTCAGACCGTCTGTCTCAGACCGTGTGTCTCAGTTTGTCCGTCTCAGACCGTCTGTCTCAGACCGTCTGTCTCAGACCGTCTGTCTCAGACCGTCTGTCTCAGACCGTCTGTCTCAGACCGTCTGTCTCAGACCGTCTGTCTCAGACCGTCTGTCTCAGACCGTCTGTCTCAGACCGTCTGTCTCAGACCGTCTGTCTCAGACCGTCTGTCTCAGACCGTCTGTCTCAGACCGTCTGTCGCAGACCGTCTGTCTCAGACCGTCTGTCTCAGACCGTCTGTCTCAGACCGTCTGTCTCAGACCGTCTGTCTCAGACCGTCTGTCTCAGACCGTCTGTCTCAGACCGTCTGTCTCAGACCGTCTGTCTCAGACCGTCTGTCTCAGACCGTGTGTCTCAGTCCGTCTGTCTCAGACTGTCTGTCGCACACCGTCTGTCGCACACCGTTTGTTTCAGGCCGTCTGTGTCAGACCGTCTATCTCAGACCGTCTTTCTCAGACCGTCTGTCTCAGACCGTCTGTCTCAGACCGTCTGTCTCAGACCGTCGGTCTCAGACCGTCTGTCTCAGACCGTCTGTCTCAGTCCGTCTGCCCCTGTCCGTCTGTCTCATACCGTCTGCCTCATACCGTCTGTCTCAGACCGTATGTGTCAGACCGTATGTGTCAGACCGTCTGTCTCAGACCGTGTGTCTCAGTTTGTCCGTCTCAGACCGTCTGTCTCAGACCGTCTGTCTCAGACCGTCTGTCTCAGACCGCCTGTCTCAGACCGTCTGTCTCAGACCGTCTGTCTCAGACCGTCTGTCTCAGACCGTCTGTCTCAGACCGTCTGTCTCAGACCGTCTGTCTCAGACCGTCTGTCTCAGACCGTCTGTCTCAGACCGTCCGTCTCTGTGCTTCTGTCTCCGTCTGTCGTCCTCTGTCCGTCCGTCTCATACCGTCTGTCCCAGACAATCTGTCTCAGACCGTCTGTACAGACCGTCTGTCTCAGACCGTCTGTCTCAGACCGTCTGTCTCAGACCGTCTGTCTCAGACCGTCTGTCTCAGACCGTCTGTCTCAGACCGTCGGTCTCAGACCGTCGGTCTCAGACCGTGTGTCTCAGTTCGTCCGTCTCAGACCGTCTGTCTCAGACCGTCTGTCTCAGACCGTGTGTCTCAGTCCGTCTGTCGCACACCGTCTGTCGCAGACCGTCTGTCTCAGACCGTCTGTCTCAGATCGTCTGTCTCAGTCCGCCTGTCTCCGGTCGTCTGTCTCAGACCGTCTGTCTCAGCCCGTCTGGCTCAGACCGTCTGTCTCAGACCGTCTGTCTCAGACCGTCTGTCTCAGACCGTGTGTCTCAGTCCGTCTGTCTCAGACTGTCTGTCGCACACCGTCTGTCGCACACCGTTTGTTTCAGACCGTCTGTGTCAGACCGTCTATCTCAGACCGTCTTTCTCAGACCGTCTGTCTCAGACCGTCTGTCTCAGACCGTCTGTCTCAGACGGTCGGTCTCAGACCGTCTGTCTCAGACCGTCTGTGTCAGTCCGTCTGCCCCTGTCCGTCTGTCTCATACCGTCTGCCTCATACCGTCTGTCTCAGACCGTATGTGTCAGACCGTATGTGTCAGACCGTCTGTCTCAGACCGTGTGTCTCAGTTTGTCCGTCTCAGACCGTCTGTCTCAGACCGTCTGTCTCAGACCGTCTGTCTCAGACCGTCTGTCTCAGACCGTCTGTCTCAGACCGTCTGTCTCAGACCGTCTGTCTCAGACCGTCTGTCTCAGACCGTCTGTCGCAGACCGTCTGTCTCAGACCGTCTGTCTCAGATCGTCTGTCTCAGTCCGCCTGTCTCCGGTCGTCTGTCTCAGACCGTCTGTCTCAGACCGTCTGTCTCAGACCGTCCGTCTCTGTGCTTCTGTCTCCGTCTGTCGTCCTCTGTCCGTCCGTCTCACACCGTCTGTCCCAGACAATCTGTCTCAGACCGTCTGTACAGACCGTCTGTCTCAGACCGTCTGTCTCAGACCGTCTGTCTCAGACCGTCTGTCTCAGACCGTCTGTCTCAGACCGTCTGTCTCAGACCGTCTGTCTCAGACCGTCTGTCTCAGACCGTCTGTCTCAGACCGTCTGTCTCAGACCGTCCGTCTCTGTGCTTCTGTCTCCGTCTGTCGTCCTCTGTCCGTCCGTCTCACACCGTCTGTCCCAGACAATCTGTCTCAGACCGTCTGTACAGACCGTCTGTCTCAGACCGTCTGTCTCAGACCGTCTGTCTCAGACCGTCTGTCTCAGACCGTCTGTCTCAGACCGTCTGTCTCAGACCGTCTGTCTCAGACCGTCTGTCTCAGACCGTCTGTCTCAGACCGTCTGTCTCAGACCGTCTGTCTCAGACCGTCTGTCTCAGACCGTCGGTCTCAGACCGTCGGTCTCAGACCGTGTGTCTCAGTTCGTCTGTCTCAGACCGTCTGTCTCAGTCCGTCTGCCCCTGTCCGTCTGTCTCATACCGTCTGCCTCATACCGTCTGTCTCAGACCGTATGTGTCAGACCGTATGTGTCAGACCGTCTGTCTCAGACCGTGTGTCTCAGTTTGTCCGTCTCAGACCGTCTGTCTCAGACCGTCTGTCTCAGACCGTCTGTCTCAGACCGCCTGTCTCAGACCGTCTGTCTCAGACCGTCTGTCTCAGACCGTCTGTCTCAGACCGTCTGTCTCAGACCGTCTGTCTCAGACCGTCTGTCTCAGACCGTCTGTCTCAGACCGTCTGTCTCAGACCGTCCGTCTCTGTGCTTCTGTCTCCGTCTGTCGTCCTCTGTCCGTCCGTCTCATACCGTCTGTCCCAGACAATCTGTCTCAGACCGTCTGTACAGACCGTCTGTCTCAGACCGTCTGTCTCAGACCGTCTGTCTCAGACCGTCTGTCTCAGACCGTCTGTCTCAGACCGTCTGTCTCAGACCGTCGGTCTCAGACCGTCGGTCTCAGACCGTGTGTCTCAGTTCGTCCGTCTCAGACCGTCTGTCTCAGACCGTCTGTCTCAGACCGTGTGTCTCAGTCCGTCTGTCGCACACCGTCTGTCGCAGACCGTCTGTCTCAGACCGTCTGTCTGAGATCGTCTGTCTCAGTCCGCCTGTCTCCGGTCGTCTGTCTCAGACCGTCTGTCTCAGCCCGTCTGGCTCAGACCGTCTGTCTCAGACCGTCTGTCTCAGACCGTCTGTCTCAGACCGTGTGTCTCAGTCCGTCTGTCTCAGACTGTCTGTCGCACACCGTCTGTCGCACACCGTTTGTTTCAGACCGTCTGTGTCAGACCGTCTATCTCAGACCGTCTTTCTCAGACCGTCTGTCTCAGACCGTCTGTCTCAGACCGTCTGTCTCAGACCGTCGGTCTCAGACCGTCTGTCTCAGACCGTCTGTGTCAGTCCGTCTGCCCCTGTCCGTCTGTCTCATACCGTCTGCCTCATACCGTCTGTCTCAGACCGTATGTGTCAGACCGTATGTGTCAGACCGTCTGTCTCAGACCGTGTGTCTCAGTTTGTCCGTCTCAGACCGTCTGTCTCAGACCGTCTGTCTCAGACCGTCTGTCTCAGACCGTCTGTCTCAGACCGTCTGTCTCAGACCGTCTGTCTCAGACCGTCTGTCTCAGACCGTCTGTCTCAGACCGTCTGTCTCAGACCGTCTGTCTCAGACCGTCTGTCGCAGACCGTCTGTCTCAGACCGTCTGTCTCAGATCGTCTGTCTCAGTCCGCCTGTCTCCGGTCGTCTGTCTCAGACCGTCTGTCTCAGCCCGTCTGTCTCAGACCGTCCGTCTCTGTGCTTCTGTCTCCGTCTGTCGTCCTCTGTCCGTCCGTCTCATACCGTCTGTCCCAGACAATCTGTCTCAGACCGTCTGTCTCAGACCGTCTGTACAGACCGTCTGTCTCAGACCGTCTGTCTCAGACCGTCTGTCTCAGACCGTCTGTCTCAGACCGTCTGTCTCAGACCGTCTGTCTCAGACCGTCTGTCTCAGACCGTCTGTCTCAGACCGTCTGTCTCAGACCGTCCGTCTCTGTGCTTCTGTCTCCGTCTGTCGTCCTCTGTCCGTCCGTCTCACACCGTCTGTCCCAGACAATCTGTCTCAGACCGTCTGTACAGACCGTCTGTCTCAGACCGTCTGTCTCAGACCGTCTGTCTCAGACCGTCTGTCTCAGACCGTCTGTCTCAGACCGTCTGTCTCAGACCGTCTGTCTCAGACCGTCTGTCTCAGACCGTCTGTCTCAGACCGTCTGTCTCAGACCGTCGGTCTCAGACCGTCGGTCTCAGACCGTGTGTCTCAGTTCGTCCGTCTCAGACCGTCTGTCTCAGACCGTCTGTCTCAGACCGTCTGTCTCAGACCGTCTGTCTCAGACCGTGTGTCTCAGTCCGTCTGTCGCACACCGTCTGTCGCAGACCGTCTGTCTCAGACCGTCTGTCTCAGATCGTCTGTCTCAGTCCGCCTGTCTCCGGTCGTCTGTCTCAGACCGTCTGTCTCAGCCCGTCTGGCTCAGACCGTCTGTCTCAGACCGTCTGTCTCAGACCGTGTGTCTCAGTCCGTCTGTCTCAGACTGTCTGTCGCACACCGTCTGTCGCACACCGTTTGTTTCAGACCGTCTGTGTCAGACCGTCTATCTCAGACCGTCTTTCTCAGACCGTCTGTCTCAGACCGTCTGTCTCAGACCGTCTGTCTCAGACCGTCGGTCTCAGACCGTCTGTCTCAGACCGTCTGTCTCAGTCCGTCTGCCCCTGTCCGTCTGTCTCATACCGTCTGCCTCATACCGTCTGTCTCAGACCGTATGTGTCAGACCGTATGTGTCAGACCGTCTGTCTCAGACCGTGTGTCTCAGTTTGTCCGTCTCAGACCGTCTGTCTCAGACCGTCTGTCTTAGACCGTCTGTCTCAGACCGTCTGTCTCAGACCGTCTGTCTCAGACCGTCTGTCTCAGACCGTCTGTCTCAGACCGTCTGTCTCAGACCGTCTGTCTCAGACCGTCTGTCTCAGACCGTCTGTCTCAGACCGTCTGTCGCAGACCGTCTGTCTCAGACCGTCTGTCTCAGATCGTCTGTCTCAGTCCGCCTGTCTCCGGTCGTCTGTCTCAGACCGTCTGTCTCAGCCCGTCTGTCTCAGACCGTCCGTCTCTGTGCTTCTGTCTCCGTCTGTCGTCCTCTCTCCGTCCGTCTCATACCGTCTGTCCCAGACAATCTGTCTCAGACCGTCTGTCTCAGACCGTCTGTACAGACCGTCTGTCTCAGACCGTCTGTCTCAGACCGTCTGTCTCAGATCGTCTGTCTCAGTCCGCCTGTCTCCGGTCGTCTGTCTCAGACCGTCTGTCTCAGCCCGTCTGTCTCAGACCGTCCGTCTCTGTGCTTCTGTCTCCGTCTGTCGTCCTCTGTCCGTCCGTCTCATACCGTCTGTCCCAGACAATCTGTCTCAGACCGTCTGTACAGACCGTCTGTCTCAGACCGTCTGTCTCAGACCGTCTGTCTCAGACCGTCTGTTTCAGACCGTCTGTCTCAGACCGTCTGTCTCAGACCGTCTGTCTCAGACCGTCTGTCTCAGACCGTCGGTCTCAGACCGTCGGTCTCAGACCGTGTGTCTCAGTTCGTCGGTCTCAGACCGTGTGTCTCAGTTCGTCCGTCTCAGACCGTCTGTCTCAGACCGTCTGTCTCAGACCGTCTGTCTCAGACCGTCTGTCTCAGACCGTCTGTCTCAGACCGTGTGTCTCAGTCCGTCTGTCGCACACCGTCTGTCGCAGACCGTCTGTCTCAGACCGTCTGTCTCAGATCGTCTGTCTCAGTCCGCCTGTCTCCGGTCGTCTGTCTCAGACCGTCTGTCTCAGCCCGTCTGGCTCAGACCGTCTGTCTCAGACCGTCTGTCTCAGACCGTCTGTCTCAGACCGTCTGTCTCAGACCGTGTGTCTCAGTCCGTCTGTCTCAGACTGTCTGTCGCACACCGTCTGTCGCACACCGTTTGTTTCAGACCGTCTGTGTCAGACCGTCTATCTCAGAACGTCTTTCTCAGACCGTCTGTCTCAGACCGTCTGTCTCAGACCGTCTGCCCCTGTCCGTCTGTCTCATACCGTCTGCCTCATACCGTCTGTCTCAGACCGTATGTGTCAGACCGTATGTGTCAGACCGTCTGTCTCAGACCGTGTGTCTCAGTTTGTCCGTCTCAGACCGTCTGTCTCAGACCGTCTGTCTCAGACCGTCTGTCTCAGACCGTCTGTCTCAGACCGTCTGTCTCAGACCGTCTGTCTCAGACCGTCTGTCTCAGACCGTCTGTCTCAGACCGTCTGTCTCAGACCGTCTGTCTCAGACCGTCTGTCTCAGACCGTCTGTCTCAGACCGTCTGTCTCAGACCGTCTGTCTCAGACCGTCTGTCGCAGACCGTCTGTCTCAGACCGTCTGTCTCAGATCGTCTGTCTCAGTCCGCCTGTCTCCGGTCGTCTGTCTCAGACCGTCTGTCTCAGCCCGTCTGTCTCAGACCGTCCGTCTCTGTGCTTCTGTCTCCGTCTGTCGTCCTCTGTCCGTCCGTCTCATACCGTCTGTCCCAGACAATCTGTCTCAGACCGTCTGTCTCAGACCGTCTGTCTCAGACCGTCTGTCTCAGACCGTCTGTCTCAGACCGTCTGTCTCAGACCGTCTGTCTCAGACCGTCTGTCTCAGACCGTCTGTCTCAGACCGTCTGTCTCAGACCGTCTGTCTCAGACCGTCTGTCTCAGACCGTCTGTCTCAGACCGTCTGTCTCAGACCGTCTGTCTCAGACCGTCTGTCTCAGACCGTCTGTCTCAGACCGTCTGTCTCAGACCGTCTGTCTCAGACCGTCTGTCTCAGACCGTCTGTCTCAGACCGTCTGTCTCAGACCGTCTGTCTCAGACCGTCTGTCTCAGACCGTCTGTCTCAGACCGTGTGTCTCAGTTTGTCCGTCTCAGACCGTCTGTCTCTGACCGTCTGTCTCAGACCGTGTGTCTCAGACCGTCTGTCTCAGACCGTCTGTCTCAGACCGTCTGTCTCAGACCGTCTGTCTCAGACCGTCTGTCTCAGACCGTCTGTCTCAGTCCGTCTGCCCCTGTCGGTCTGTCTCATACCGTCTGCCGCATATCGTCTGTCTCAGACCGTATGTGTCAGACCGTCTGTCTCAGACCGTGTGTCTCAGTTTGTCCGTCTCAGACCGTCTGTCTCAGACCGTCTGTCTCAGACCGTCTGTCTCGGACCGTCTGTCTCGGACCGTCTGTCTCAGACCGTCTGTCTCAGACCGTCTGTCTCAGACCGTCTGTCTCAGACCGTCCGTCTCAGACCGTCTGTCTCAGACCGTGTGTCTCAGTCCGTCTGTCTCAGACCGTCTGTCGCAGACCGTCTGTTTCAGACCGTCTGTCGCAGACCGTCTGTTGCAGAACGTCTGTCGCAGACCGTCTGTTTCAGACCGTCTGTGTCAGACCGTCTATCTCAGACCGCCTGTCTCAGACCATCTGTCTCAGACCGTCTGTCTCAGACCGTCTGTCTCAGACCGTCTGTCTCAGACCGTCTGTCTCAGACCGTCGGTCTCAGACCGTCTGTCTCAGACCGTCTGTCTCAGTCCGTCTGCCCCTGTCCGTCTGTCTCATACCGTCTGCCTCATACCGTCTGTCTCAGACCGTATGTGTCAGACCGTATGTGTCAGACCGTCTGTCTCAGACCGTGTGTCTCAGTTTGTCCGTCTCAGACCGTCTGTCTCAGACCGTCTGTCTTAGACCGTCTGTCTCAGACCGTCTGTCTCAGACCGTCTGTCTCAGACCGTCTGTCTCAGACCGTCTGTCTCAGACCGTCTGTCTCAGACCGTCTGTCTCAGACCGTCTGTCTCAGACCGTCTGTCTCAGACCGTCTGTCTCAGACCGTCTGTCGCAGACCGTCTGTCTCAGACCGTCTGTCTCAGATCGTCTGTCTCAGTCCGCCTGTCTCCGGTCGTCTGTCTCAGACCGTCTGTCTCAGCCCGTCTGTCTCAGACCGTCCGTCTCTGTGCTTCTGTCTCCGTCTGTCGTCCTCTGTCCGTCCGTCTCATACCGTCTGTCCCAGACAATCTGTCTCAGACCGTCTGTCTCAGACCGTCTGTACAGACCGTCTGTCTCAGACCGTCTGTCTCAGACCGTCTGTCTCAGATCGTCTGTCTCAGTCCGCCTGTCTCCGGTCGTCTGTCTCAGACCGTCTGTCTCAGCCCGTCTGTCTCAGACCGTCCGTCTCTGTGCTTCTGTCTCCGTCTGTCGTCCTCTGTCCGTCCGTCTCATACCGTCTGTCCCAGACAATCTGTCTCAGACCGTCTGTACAGACCGTCTGTCTCAGACCGTCTGTCTCAGACCGTCTGTCTCAGACCGTCTGTTTCAGACCGTCTGTCTCAGACCGTCTGTCTCAGACCGTCTGTCTCAGACCGTCTGTCTCAGACCGTCTGTCTCAGACCGTCGGTCTCAGACCGTCGGTCTCAGACCGTGTGTCTCAGTTCGTCGGTCTCAGACCGTGTGTCTCAGTTCGTCCGTCTCAGACCGTCTGTCTCAGACCGTCTGTCTCAGACCGTCTGTCTCAGACCGTCTGTCTCAGACCGTCTGTCTCAGACCGTCTGTCTCAGACCGTGTGTCTCAGTCCGTCTGTCGCACACCGTCTGTCGCAGACCGTCTGTCTCAGACCGTCTGTCTCAGATCGTCTGTCTCAGTCCGCCTGTCTCCGGTCGTCTGTCTCAGACCGTCTGTCTCAGCCCGTCTGGCTCAGACCGTCTGTCTCAGACCGTCTGTCTCAGACCGTCTGTCTCAGACCGTCTGTCTCAGACCGTGTGTCTCAGTCCGTCTGTCTCAGACTGTCTGTCGCACACCGTCTGTCGCACACCGTTTGTTTCAGACCGTCTGTGTCAGACCGTCTATCTCAGAACGTCTTTCTCAGACCGTCTGTCTCAGACCGTCTGTCTCAGACCGTCTGCCCCTGTCCGTCTGTCTCATACCGTCTGCCTCATACCGTCTGTCTCAGACCGTATGTGTCAGACCGTATGTGTCAGACCGTCTGTCTCAGACCGTGTGTCTCAGTTTGTCCGTCTCAGACCGTCTGTCTCAGACCGTCTGTCTCAGACCGTCTGTCTCAGACCGTCTGTCTCAGACCGTCTGTCTCAGACCGTCTGTCTCAGACCGTCTGTCTCAGACCGTCTGTCTCAGACCGTCTGTCTCAGACCGTCTGTCTCAGACCGTCTGTCTCAGACCGTCTGTCTCAGACCGTCTGTCTCAGACCGTCTGTCTCAGACCGTCTGTCTCAGACCGTCTGTCTCAGACCGTCTGTCTCAGACCGTCTGTCTCAGACCGTCTGTCTCAGACCGTCTGTCTCAGACCGTCTGTCTCAGACCGTCTGTCTCAGACCGTCTGTCTCAGACCGTCTGTCTCAGACCGTGTGTCTCAGTTTGTCCGTCTCAGACCGTCTGTCTCTGACCGTCTGTCTCAGACCGTGTGTCTCAGACCGTCTGTCTCAGACCGTCTGTCTCAGACCGTCTGTCTCAGACCGTCTGTCTCAGACCGTCTGTCTCAGTCCGTCTGCCCCTGTCGGTCTGTCTCATACCGTCTGCCGCATATCGTCTGTCTCAGACCGTATGTGTCAGACCGTCTGTCTCAGACCGTGTGTCTCAGTTTGTCCGTCTCAGACCGTCTGTCTCAGACCGTCTGTCTCAGACCGTCTGTCTCAGACCGTCTGTCTCGGACCGTCTGTCTCAGACCGTCTGTCTCAGACCGTCTGTCTCAGACCGTCTGTCTCAGACCGTCCGTCTCAGACCGTCTGTCTCAGACCGTGTGTCTCAGTCCGTCTGTCTCAGACCGTCTGTCGCAGACCGTCTGTTTCAGACCGTCTGTCGCAGACCGTCTGTTGCAGAACGTCTGTCGCAGACCGTCTGTTTCAGACCGTCTGTGTCAGACCGTCTATCTCAGACCGCCTGTCTCAGACCATCTGTCTCAGACCGTCTGTCTCAGACCGTCTGTGTCAGACCGTCTGTCTCAGTCCGCCTGCCTCTCTCCGTCTTTCTCATACCGTCTGTCTCAGACCGTCTGTCTCAGACCATCTGTCTCAGGCCGTCTGTCTCAGACCGTCTGTCTCAGACCATCTGTCTCAGTCCGTCTACCTCTGCCTGTCTGTCTCAGTCCGTCAGCTTCAGTCCGTCTGTCTCATTCCGTCTGTCTCAGACCATCCGTCTCCGTGCGTCTGGCTCTGTCTGTCGGCCTCTGTCCGTCTGTCTCAGTCTGTCGTCCTCTGTCCGTCCGTCTCATACCGTCTGTCTCAGACCGTCTGTCTCAGACCGACTGTCTCAGTCCGTCTGTCTCAGACCGTCTGTCTCAGACCGTCTGTCTCAGACCGTCTGTCTCTGACCGTCTGTCTCAGACCGTCTGTCTCAGCCCGTCTGTCTCAGACCGTCCGTCTCTGTGCTTCTGTCTCCGTCTGTCGTCCTCTGTCCGTCCGTCTCATACCGTCTGTCCAGACCGTCTGTCCCAGACAATCTGTCTCAGAGCGTCTGTCTCAGACCGTCTGTCTCAGACCGTCTGTCTCAAACCGTCTGTCTCAGACCGTCTGTCTCAAACCGTCTGTCTCAGACCGTGTGTCTCAGTCCGTCTGTCTCAGACCGTCTGTCGCACACCGTCTGTCGCAGACCATCTGTCTCAGACCGTCTGTCTCAGACCGTCTGTACAGACCGTCTGTCTCAGACCGTCTGTCTCAGACCGTCTGTCTCAGACCGTCTGTCTCAGACCGTCTGTCTCAGACCGTCCGTCTCAGACCGTCTGTCTCAGACCGTCTGTCGCACACCGTCTGTCGCAGACCGTCTGTCTCAGACCGTCTGTCTCAGACCGTCTGTCTCAGACCGTCTGTCTCAGACCGTGTGTCTCAGTCTGTCTGTATCAGACCGTCTGTCGCACACCGTCTGTCGCAGACCGTTTGTTTCAGACCGTCTGTGTCAGACCGTCTATCTCAGACCGTCTGTCTCAAACCGTCTGTCTCAGACCGTCTGTCTCAGACCGTCTGTCTCAGACCGTCTGTCTCAGACCGTCTGTCTCAGACCGTCTGTCTCAGACCGTCTGTCTCAGACCGTCTGTCTCAGACCGTCGGTCTCAGACCGTCTGTCTCAGGCCGTCTGTCTCAGACCGTGTGTCTCAGTCCGTCTGTCTCAGACTGTCTGTCGCACACCGTCTGTCGCACACCGTTTGTTTCAGACCGTCCGTGTCAGACCGTCTATCTCAGACCGTCTTTCTCAGACCGTCTGTCTCAGACCGTCTGTCTCAGACCGTCTGTCTCAGACCGTCGGTCTCAGACCGTCTGTCTCAGACCGTCTGTCTCAGTCCGTCTGCCCCTGTCCGTCTGTCTCATACCGTCTGCCTCATACCGTCTGTCTCAGACCGTCTGTCTCAGACCGTCTGTCTCAGACCGTCTGTCTCAGACCGTCTGTCGCAGACCGTCTGTCTCAGACCGTCTGTCTCAGATCGTCTGTCTCAGTCCGCCTGTCTCCGGTCGTCTGTCTCAGACCGTCTGTCTCAGCCCGTCTGTCTCAGACCGTCCGTCTCTGTGCTTCTGTCTCCGTCTGTCGTCCTCTGTCCGTCCGTCTCATACCGTCTGTCCCAGACAATCTGTCTCAGACCGTCTGTCTCAGACCGTCTGTCTCAGACCGTCTGTCTCAGACCGTCTGTCTCAGACCGTCTGTCTCAGACCGTCTGTCTCAGACCGTCTGTCTCAGACCGTCTGTCTCAGACCGTCTGTCTCAGACCGTCTGTCTCAGACCGTCTGTCTCAGACCGTCTGTCTCAGACCGTCTGTCTCAGACCGTCTGTCTCAGACCGTCTGTCTCAGACCGTCTGTCTCAGACCGTCTGTCTCAGACCGTCTGTCTCAGACCGTCTGTCTCAGACCGTCTGTCTCAGACCGTCTGTCTCAGACCGTCTGTCTCAGACCGTCTGTCTCAGACCGTCTGTCTCAGACCGTCTGTCTCAGACCGTCTGTCTCAGACCGTCTGTCTCAGACCGTGTGTCTCAGTTTGTCCGTCTCAGACCGTCTGTCTCTGACCGTCTGTCTCAGACCGTGTGTCTCAGACCGTCTGTCTCAGACCGTCTGTCTCAGACCGTCTGTCTCAGACCGTCTGTCTCAGACCGTCTGTCTCAGTCCGTCTGCCCCTGTCGGTCTGTCTCATACCGTCTGCCGCATATCGTCTGTCTCAGACCGTATGTGTCAGACCGTCTGTCTCAGACCGTGTGTCTCAGTTTGTCCGTCTCAGACCGTCTGTCTCAGACCGTCTGTCTCAGACCGTCTGTCTCAGACCGTCTGTCTCGGACCGTCTGTCTCAGACCGTCTGTCTCAGACCGTCTGTCTCAGACCGTCTGTCTCAGACCGTCCGTCTCAGACCGTCTGTCTCAGACCGTGTGTCTCAGTCCGTCTGTCTCAGACCGTCTGTCGCAGACCGTCTGTTTCAGACCGTCTGTCGCAGACCGTCTGTTGCAGAACGTCTGTCGCAGACCGTCTGTTTCAGACCGTCTGTGTCAGACCGTCTATCTCAGACCGCCTGTCTCAGACCATCTGTCTCAGACCGTCTGTCTCAGACCGTCTGTGTCAGACCGTCTGTCTCAGTCCGCCTGCCTCTCTCCGTCTTTCTCATACCGTCTGTCTCAGACCGTCTGTCTCAGACCATCTGTCTCAGGCCGTCTGTCTCAGACCGTCTGTCTCTGACCGTCTGTCTCAGACCGTCTGTCTCAGCCCGTCTGTCTCAGACCGTCCGTCTCTGTGCTTCTGTCTCCGTCTGTCGTCCTCTGTCCGTCCGTCTCATACCGTCTGTCCAGACCGTCTGTCCCAGACAATCTGTCTCAGAGCGTCTGTCTCAGACCGTCTGTCTCAGACCGTCTGTCTCAAACCGTCTGTCTCAGACCGTCTGTCTCAAACCGTCTGTCTCAGACCGTGTGTCTCAGTCCGTCTGTCTCAGACCGTCTGTCGCACACCGTCTGTCGCAGACCATCTGTCTCAGACCGTCTGTCTCAGACCGTCTGTACAGACCGTCTGTCTCAGACCGTCTGTCTCAGACCGTCTGTCTCAGACCGTCTGTCTCAGACCGTCTGTCTCAGACCGTCTGTCTCAGACCGTCCGTCTCAGACCGTCTGTCTCAGACCGTCTGTCGCACACCGTCTGTCGCAGACCGTCTGTCTCAGACCGTCTGTCTCAGACCGTCTGTCTCAGACCGTCTGTCTCAGACCGTGTGTCTCAGTCTGTCTGTATCAGACCGTCTGTCGCACACCGTCTGTCGCAGACCGTTTGTTTCAGACCGTCTGTGTCAGACCGTCTATCTCAGACCGTCTGTCTCAAACCGTCTGTCTCAGACCGTCTGTCTCAGTCCGTCTGTCTCAGACCGTCTGTCTCAGACCGTCTGTCTCAGACCGTCTGTCTCAGACCGTCTGTCTCAGACCGTCGGTCTCAGACCGTCTGTCTCAGACCGTCTGTCTCAGACCGTGTGTCTCAGTCCGTCTGTCTCAGACTGTCTGTCGCACACCGTCTGTCGCACACCGTTTGTTTCAGACCGTCCGTGTCAGACCGTCTATCTCAGACCGTCTTTCTCAGACCGTCTGTCTCAGACCGTCTGTCTCAGACCGTCTGTCTCAGACCGTCGGTCTCAGACCGTCTGTCTCAGACCGTCTGTCTCAGTCCGTCTGCCCCTGTCCGTCTGTCTCATACCGTCTGCCTCATACCGTCTGTCTCAGACCGTATGTGTCAGACCGTATGTGTCAGACCGTCTGTCTCAGACTGTCTGTCGCACACCGTCTGTCGCACACCGTTTGTTTCAGACCGTCTGTGTCAGACCGTCTATCTCAGACCGTCTTTCTCAGACCGTCTGTCTCAGACCGTCTGTCTCAGACCGTCTGTCTCAGACCGTCTGTCTCAGACCGTCGGTCTCAGACCGTCTGTCTCAGACCGTCTGTCTCAGTCCGTCTGCCCCTGTCCGTCTGTCTCATACCGTCTGCCTCATACCGTCTGTCTCAGACCGTATGTGTCAGACCGTATGTGTCAGACCGTCTGTCTCAGACCGTGTGTCTCAGTTTGTCCGTCTCAGACCGTCTGTCTCAGACCGTCTGTCTCAGACCGTCTGTCTCGGACTGTCTGCCGCACACCGTCTGTCGCACACCGTTTGTTTCAGACCGTCTGTGTCAGACCGTCTATCTCAGACCGTCTTTCTCAGACCGTCTGTCTCAGACCGTCTGTCTCAGACCGTCTGTCTCAGTCCGTCTGCCCCTGTCCGTCTGTCTCATACCGCCTGCCTCATACCGTCTGTCTCAGACCGTATGTGTCAGACCGTCTGTCTCAGACCGTGTGTCTCAGTTTGTCCGTCTCAGACCGTCTGTCTCAGACCGTTTGTCTCATACCGTCTGTCTCAAACCGTCTGTCTCAGACTGTCTGTCTCAGACCGTCTGTCTCAGCCCGTCTGTCTCAGACCGTCCGTCTCTGTGCTTCTGTCTCCGTCTGTCGTCCTCTGTCCGTCCGTCTCATACCGTCTGTCACAGACCGTCTGTCTCAGACCGTCTGTCTCAGACCGTCTGTCTCAGACCGTCTGTCTCAGCCCGTCTGTCTCAGACCGTCTGTCTCAGACCGTCTGTCTCAGACCGTCTGTCTCAGACCGTCTGTCTCAGACCGTCTGTCTCAGACCGTCTGTCGCACACCGTCTGTCGCAGACCATCTGTCTCAGACCGTCTGTCTCAGACCGTCTGTACAGACCGTCTGTCTCAGACCGTCTGTCTCAGACCGTCTGTCTCAGACCGTCTGTCTCAGACCGTCTGTCTCAGACCGTCCGTCTCAGACCGTCTGTCTCAGACCGTCTGTCGCACACCGTCTGTCGCAGACCGTCTGTCTCAGACCGACTGTCTCAGTCCGTCTGTCTCAGACCGTCTGTCTCAGACCGTCTGTCTCTGACCGTCTGTCTCAGACCGTCTGTCTCAGCCCGTCTGTCTCAGACCGTCCGTCTCTGTGCTTCTGTCTCCGTCTGTCGTCCTCTGTCCGTCCGTCTCATACCGTCTGTCCAGACCGTCTGTCCCAGACAATCTGTCTCAGACCGTCTGTCACAGACCGTCTGTCTCAGACCGTCTGTCTCAGACCGTCTGTCTCAGACCGTCTGTCTCAGCCCGTCTGTCTCAGACCGTCTGTCTCAGACCGTCTGTCTCAGACCGTCTGTCTCAGACCGTCTGTCTCAGACCGTCTGTCTCAGACCGTCTGTCTCAGACCGTCTGTCTCAGACCGTGTGTCTCAGTCCGTCTGTCTCGGACTGTCTGCCGCACACCGTCTGTCGCACACCGTTTGTTTCAGACCGTCTGTGTCAGACCGTCTATCTCAGACCGTCTTTCTCAGACCGTCTGTCTCAGACCGTCTGTCTCAGACCGTCTGTCTCAGTCCGTCTGCCCCTGTCCGTCTGTCTCATACCGCCTGCCTCATACCGTCTGTCTCAGACCCTATGTGTCAGACCGTCTGTCTCAGACCGTGTGTCTCAGTTTGTCCGTCTCAGACCGTCTGTCTCAGACCGTCTGTCTCATACCGTCTGTCTCAAACCGTCTGTCTCAGACTGTCTGTCTCAGACCGTCTGTCTCAGCCCGTCTGTCTCAGACCGTCCGTCTCTGTGCCTCTGTCTCCGTCTGTCGTCCTCTGTCCGTCCGTCTCATACCGTCTGTCACAGACCGTCTGTCTCAGACCGTCTGTCTCAGACCGTCTGTCTCAGACCGTCTGTCTCAGACCGTCTGTCTCAGCCCGTCTGTCTCAGACCGTCCGTCTCTGTGCTTCTGTCTCCGTCTGTCGTCCTCTGTCCGTCCGTCTCATACCGTCTGTCACAGACCGTCTGTCTCAGACCGTCTGTCTCAGACCGTCTGTCTCAGACCGTCTGTCTCAGACCGTCTGTCTCAGACCGTCTGTCTCAGACCGTCTGTCTCAGACCGTCTGTCTCAGACTGTCTGTCTCAGACCGTCTGTCTCAGCCCGTCTGTCTCAGACCGTCCGTCTCTGTGCTTCTGTCTCCGTCTGTCGTCCTCTGTCCGTCCGTCTCATACCGTCTGTCACAGACCGTCTGTCTCAGACCGTCTGTCTCAGACCGTCTGTCTCAGACCGTCTGTCTCAGACCGTCTGTCTCAGACCGTCTGTCTCAGACCGTCTGTCTCAGACCGTCTGTCTCAGACCGTCTGTCTCAGACCGTCTGTCTCAGACCGTCTGTCTCAGACCGTGTGTCTCAGTCCGTCTGTCTCAGACTGTCTGTCGCACACCGTCTGTCGCACACCGTTTGTTTCAGACCGTCTGTGTCAGACCGTCTATCTCAGACCGTCTTTCTCAGACCGTCTGTCTCAGACCGTCTGTCTCAGACCGTCTGTCTCAGACCGTCGGTCTCAGACCGTCTGTCTCAGACCGTCTGTCTCAGTCCGTCTGCCCCTGTCCGTCTGTCTCATACCGTCTGCCTCATACCGTCTGTCTCAGACCGTATGTGTCAGACCGTCTGTCTCAGACCGTGTGTCTCAGTTTGTCCGTCTCAGACCGTCTGTCTCAGACCGTCTGTCTCAGACCGTCTGTCTCAGACCGTCTGTCTCAGACCGTCTGTCTCAGACCGTCTGTCTCAGACCGTCTGTCTCAGACCGTCTGTCTCAGACCGTCTGTCGCAGACCGTCTGTCTCGGACCGTCTGTCTCAGATCGTCTGTCTCAGTCCGCCTGTCTCCGGTCGTCTGTCTCAGACCGTCTGTCTCAGCCCGTCTGTCTCAGACCGTCCGTCTCTGTGCTTCTGTCTCCGTCTGTCGTCCTCTGTCCGTCCGTCTCATACCGTCTGTCCCAGACAATCTGTCTCAGACCGTCTGTCTCAGACCATCTGTACAGACCGTCTGTCTCAGACCGTCTGTCTCAGACCGTCTGTCTCAGACCGTCTGTCTCAGACCGTCTGTCTCAGACCGTCTGTCTCAGACCGTCTGTCTCAGACCGTCTGTCTCAGACCGTCTGTCTCAGACCGTCTGTCTCAGACCGTCTGTCTCAGACCGTCTGTCTCAGACCGTCTGTCTCAGACCGTCTGTCTCAGACCGTGTGTCTCAGTTTGTCCGTCTCAGACCGTCTGTCTCTGACCGTCTGTCTCAGACCGTGTGAGTCAGACCGTCTGTCTCAGACCGTCTGTCTCAGACCGTCTGTCTCAGACCGTCTGTCTCAGACCGTCTGTCTCAGACCGTCTGTCTCAGACCGTCTGTCTCAGTCCGTCTGCCCCTGTCGGTCTGTCTCATACCGTCTGCCGCATATCGTCTGTCTCAGACCGTATGTGTCAGACCGTCTGTCTCAGACCGTGTGTCTCAGTTTGTCCGTCTCAGACCGTCTGTCTCAGACCGTCTGTCTCAGACCGTCTGTCTCAGACCGTCTGTCTCGGACCGTCTGTCTCGGACCGTCTGTCTCAGACCGTCTGTCTCAGACCGTCTGTCTCAGACCGTCTGTCTCAGACCGTCCGTCTCAGACCGTCTGTCTCAGACCGTGTGTCTCAGTCCGTCTGTCTCAGACCGTCTGTCGCAGACCGTCTGTTTCAGACCGTCTGTCGCAGACCGTCTGTTTCAGAACGTCTGTCGCAGACCGTCTGTTTCAGACCGTCTGTGTCAGACCGTCTATCTCAGACCGCCTGTCTCAGACCATCTGTCTCAGACCGTCTGTCTCAGACCGTCTGTGTCAGACCGTCTGTCTCAGTCCGCCTGCCTCTCTCCGTCTTTCTCATACCGTCTGTCTCAGACCGTCTGTCTCAGACCATCTGTCTCAGGCCGTCTGTCTCAGACCGTCTGTCTCAGACCATCTGTCTCAGTCCGTCTACCTCTGCCTGTCTGTCTCAGTCCGTCAGCTTCAGTCCGTCTGTCTCATTCCGTCTGTCTCAGACCATCCGTCTCCGTGCGTCTGGCTCTGTCTGTCGGCCTCTGTCCGTCTGTCTCAGTCTGTCGTCCTCTGTCCGTCCGTCTCATACCGTCTGTCTCAGACCGTCTGTCTCAGACCGACTGTCTCAGTCCGTCTGTCTCAGACCGTCTGTCTCAGACCGTCTGTCTCAGACCGTCTGTCTCAGACCGTCTGTCTCAGCCCGTCTGTCTCAGACCGTCCGTCTCTGTGCTTCTGTCTCCGTCTGTCGTCCTCTGTCCGTCCGTCTCATACCGTCTGTCCAGCCCGTCTGTCCCAGACAATCTGTCTCAGACCGTCTGTCTCAGACCGTCTGTCTCAGACCGTCTGTCTCAAACCGTCTGTCTCAGACCGTCTGTCTCAAACCGTGTGTCTCAGTCCGTCTGTCTCAGACCGTCTGTCGCACACCGTCTGTCGCAGACCATCTGTCTCAGACCGTCTGTCTCAGATCGTCTGTCTCAGACCGTCTGTCTCAGACCGTCTGTACAGACCGTCTGTCTCAGACCGTCTGTCTCAGACCGTCTGTCTCAGACCGTCTGTCTCAGACCGTCTGTCTCAGACCGTCTGTCGCACACCGTCTGTCGCAGACCGTCTGTCTCAGACCGTCTGTCTCAGACCGTCTGTCTCAGACCGTCTGTCTCAGACCGTCTGTCTCAGACCGTCTGTCTCAGACCGTCTGTCTCAGACCGTGTGTCTCAGTCTGTCTGTATCAGACCGTCTGTCGCACACCGTCTGTCGCAGACCGTTTGTTTCAGACCGTCTGTGTCAGACCGTCTATCTCAGACCGTCTGTCTCAGACCGTCTGTCTCAGACCGTCTGTCTCAGACCGTCTGTCTCAGACCGTCTGTCTCAGACCGTCTGTCTCAGACCGTCTGTCTCAGACCGTCGGTCTCAGACCGTCGGTCTCAGACCGTGTGTCTCAGTTCGTCCGTCTCAGACCGTCTGTCTCAGACCGTCTGTCTCAGACCGTCTGTCTCAGACCGTCTGTCTCAGACCGTGTGTCTCAGTCCGTCTGTCGCACACCGTCTGTCGCAGACCGTCTGTCTCAGACCGTCTGTCTCAGATCGTCTGTCTCAGTCCGCCTGTCTCCGGTCGTCTGTCTCAGACCGTCTGTCTCAGCCCGTCTGGCTCAGACCGTCTGTCTCAGACCGTCTGTCTCAGACCGTCTGTCTCAGACCGTGTGTCTCAGTCCGTCTGTCTCAGACTGTCTGTCGCACACCGTCTGTCGCACACCGTTTGTTTCAGACCGTCTGTGTCAGACCGTCTATCTCAGACCGTCTTTCTCAGACCGTCTGTCTCAGACCGTCTGTCTCAGACCGTCTGTCTCAGACCGTCGGTCTCAGACCGTCTGTCTCAGACCGTCTGTCTCAGACCGTCTGTCTCAGACCGTGTGTCTCAGTCCGTCTGTCTCGGACTGTCTGCCGCACACCGTCTGTCGCACACCGTTTGTTTCAGACCGTCTGTGTCAGACCGTCTATCTCAGACCGTCTTTCTCAGACCGTCTGTCTCAGACCGTCTGTCTCAGACCGTCTGTCTCAGTCCGCCTGCCCCTGTCCGTCTGTCTCATACCGCCTGCCTCATACCGTCTGTCTCAGACCGTATGTGTCAGACCGTCTGTCTCAGACCGTGTGTCTCAGTTTGTCCGTCTCAGACCGTCTGTCGCAGACCGTCTGTCTCAGACCGTCTGTCTCAGATCGTCTGTCTCAGTCCGCCTGTCTCCGGTCGTCTGTCTCAGACCGTCTGTCTCAGCCCGTCTGGCTCAGACCGTCTGTCTCAGACCGTCTGTCTCAGACCGTCTGTCTCAGACCGTGTGTCTCAGTCCGTCTGTCTCAGACTGTCTGTCGCACACCGTCTGTCGCACACCGTTTGTTTCAGACCGTCTGTGTCAGACCGTCTATCTCAGACCGTCTTTCTCAGACCGTCTGTCTCAGACCGTCTGTCTCAGACCGTCTGTCTCAGACCGTCGGTCTCAGACCGTCTGTCTCAGACCGTCTGTCTCAGACCGTCTGTCTCAGACCGTGTGTCTCAGTCCGTCTGTCTCGGACTGTCTGCCGCACACCGTCTGTCGCACACCGTTTGTTTCAGACCGTCTGTGTCAGACCGTCTATCTCAGACCGTCTTTCTCAGACCGTCTGTCTCAGACCGTCTGTCTCAGACCGTCTGTCTCAGTCCGCCTGCCCCTGTCCGTCTGTCTCATACCGCCTGCCTCATACCGTCTGTCTCAGACCGTATGTGTCAGACCGTCTGTCTCAGACCGTGTGTCTCAGTTTGTCCGTCTCAGACCGTCTGTCTCAGACCGTTTGTCTCATACCGTCTGTCTCAAACCGTCTGTCTCAGACTGTCTGTCTCAGACCGTCTGTCTCAGCCCGTCTGTCTCAGACCGTCCGTCTCTGTGCTTCTGTCTCCGTCTGTCGTCCTCTGTCCGTCCGTCTCATACCGTCTGTCACAGACCGTCTGTCTCAGACCGTCTGTCTCAGACCGTCTGTCTCAGACCGTCTGTCTCAGACCGTCTGTCTCAGACCGTGTGTCTCAGTCCGTCTGTCTCGGACTGTCTGCCGCACACCGTCTGTCGCACACCGTTTGTTTCAGACCGTCTGTGTCAGACCGTCTATCTCAGACCGTCTTTCTCAGACCGTCTATCTCAGACCGTCTGTCTCAGACCGTCTGTCTCAGTCCGTCTGCCCCTGTCCGTCTGTCTCATACCGCCTGCCTCATACCGTCTGTCTCAGACCGTATGTGTCAGACCGTCTGTCTCAGACCGTGTGTCTCAGTTTGTCCGTCTCAGACCGTCTGTCTCAGACCGTCTGTCTCATACCGTCTGTCTCAAACCGTCTGTCTCAGACTGTCTGTCTCAGACCGTCTGTCTCAGCCCGTCTGTCTCAGACCGTCCGTCTCTGTGCCTCTGTCTCCGTCTGTCGTCCTCTGTCCGTCCGTCTCATACAGTCTGTCACAGACCGTCTGTCTCAGACCGTCTGTCTCAGACCGTCTGTCTCAGACCGTCTGTCTCAGACCGTCTGTCTCAGCCCGTCTGTCTCAGACCGTCCGTCTCTGTGCTTCTGTCTCCGTCTGTCGTCCTCTGTCCGTCCGTCTCATACCGTCTGTCACAGACCGTCTGTCTCAGACCGTCTGTCTCAGACCGTCTGTCTCAGACTGTCTGTCTCAGACCGTCTGTCTCAGACCGTCTGTCTCAGACCGTCTGTCTCAGACCGTCTGTCTCAGTCCGTCTGTCTCGGACTGTCTGTCGCACACCGTCTGTCGCACACCGTTTGTTTCAGACCGTCTGTGTCAGACCGTCTATCTCAGACCGTCTATCTCAGACCGTCTGTCTCAGACCGTCTGTCTCAGACCGTCTGTCTCAGACCGCCTGTCTCAGACCGTCTGTCTCAGTCCGTCTGCCCCTGTCCGTCTGTCTCATACCGTCTGCCTCATACCGTCTGTCTCAGACCGTATGTGTCAGACCGTCTGTCTCAGACCGTGTGTCTCAGTTTGTCCGTCTCAGACCGTCTGTCTCAGACCGTCTGTCTCATACCGTCTGTCTCAAACCGTCTGTCTCAGACTGTCTGTCTCAGACCGTCTGTCTCAGCCCGTCTGTCTCAGACCGTCCGTCTCTGTGCTTCTGTCTCCGTCTGTCGTCCTCTGTCCGTCCGTCTCATACCGTCTGTCACAGACCGTCTGTCTCAGACCGTCTGTCTCAGACCGTCTGTCTCAGACCGTCTGTCTCAGACCGTCTGTCTCAGACCGTCTGTCTCAGCCCGTCTGTCTCAGACCGTCCGTCTCTGTGCTTCTGTCTCCGTCTGTCGTCCTCTGTCAGTCCGTCTCATACCGTCTGTCACAGACCGTCTGTCGCAGACCGTTTGTTTCAGACCGTCTGTGTCAGACCGTCTATCTCAGACCGTCTGTCTCAGACCGTCTGTCTCATACCGTCTGTCTCAAACCGTCTGTCTCAGACTGTCTGTCTCAGACCGTCTGTCTCAGCCCGTCTGTCTCAGACCGTCCGTCTCTATGCTTCTGTCTCCGTCTGTCGTCCTCTGTCCGTCCGTCTCATACCGTCTGTCACAGACCGTCTGTCTCAGACCGTCTGTCTCAGACCGTCTGTCTCAGACCGTCCGTCTCAGACCGTCTGTCTCAGACCGTGTTTCTCAGTCCGTCTGTCTCAGACCGTCTGTCGCAGACCGTCTGTTTCAGACCGTCTGTCGCAGACCGTCTGTTTCAGAACGTCTGTCTCAGACCGTCTGTCTCAGACCGTCTGTGTCAGACCGTCTGTCTCAGTCCGCCTGCCTCTCTCCGTCTTTCTCATACCGTCTGTCTCAGACCGTCTGTCTCAGACCATCTGTCTCAGGCCGTCTGTCTCAGACCGTCTGTCTCAGACCATCTGTCTCAGTCCGTCTACCTCTGCCTGTCTGTCTCAGTCCGTCAGCTTCAGTCCGTCTGTCTCATTCCGTCTGTCTCAGACCATCCGTCTCCGTGCGTCTGGCTCTGTCTGTCGGCCTCTGTCCGTCTGTCTCAGTCTGTCGTCCTCTGTCCGTCCGTCTCATACCGTCTGTCTCAGACCGTCTGTCTCAGACCGACTGTCTCAGTCCGTCTGTCTCAGACCGTCTGTCTCAGACCGTCTGTCTCAGACCGTCTGTCTCTGACCGTCTGTCTCAGACCGTCTGTCTCAGCCCGTCTGTCTCAGACCGTCCGTCTCTGTGCTTCTGTCTCCGTCTGTCGTCCTCTGTCCGTCCGTCTCATACCGTCTGTCCAGACCGTCTGTCCCAGACAATCTGTCTCAGACCGTCTGTCTCAGACCGTCTGTCTCAGACCGTCTGTCTCAAACCGTCTGTCTCAGACCGTCTGTCTCAAACCGTCTGTCTCAGACCGTCTGTCTCAGACCGTGTGTCTCAGTCCGTCTGTCTCAGACCGTCTGTCGCACACCATCTGTCGCAGACCATCTGTCTCAGACCGTCTGTCTCAGATCGTCTGTCTCAGTCCGCCTGTCTCCGGTCGTCCGTCTCATACCGTCTGTCCCAGACAGTCTGTCTCAGACCGTCTGTCTCAGACCGTCTGTACAGACCGTCTGTCTCAGACCGTCTGTCTCAGACCGTCTGTCTCAGACCGTCTGTCTCAGACCGCCCGCTCAGAACGTCTGTCTCAGACCGTCTGTCGCACACCGTCTGTCGCAGACCGTCTGTCTCAGACCGTCTGTCTCAGACCGTCTGTCTCAGACCGTGTGTCTCAGTCTGTCTGTATCAGACCGTCTGTCGCACACCGTCTGTCGCAGACCGTTTGTTTCAGACCGTCTGTGTCAGACTGTCTATCTCAGACCGTCTGTCTCAGACCGTCTGTCTCAGACCGTCTGTCTCAGACCGTCTGTCTCAGACCGTCTGTCTCAGACCGTCTGTCTCAGACCGTCTGTCTCAGACCGTCTGTCTCAGATCGTCGGTCTCAGACCGTCGGTCTCAGACCGTGTGTCTCAGTTCGTCCGTCTCAGACCGTCCGTCTCAGACCGTCTGTCTCAGACCGTCTGTCTCAGACCGTCTGTCTCAGACCGTCTGTCTCAGACCGTCTGTCTCAGACCGTCTGTCTCAGACCGTGTGTCTCAGTCCGTCTGTCGCACACCGTCTGTCGCAGACCGTCTGTCTCAGACCGTCTGTCTCAGATCGTCTGTCTCAGTCCGCCTGTCTCCGGTCGTCTGTCTCAGACCGTCTGTCTCAGCCCGTCTGGCTCAGACCGTCTGTCTCAGACCGTCTGTCTCAGACCGTCTGTCTCAGACCGTGTGTCTCAGTCCGTCTGTCTCAGACTGTCTGTCGCACACCGTCTGTCGCACACCGTTTGTTTCAGACCGTCTGTGTCAGACCGTCTATCTCAGACCGTCTTTCTCAGACCGTCTGTCTCAGACCGTCTGTCTCAGACCGTCTGTCTCAGACCGTCGGTCTCAGACCGTCTGTCTCAGACCGTCTGCCTCAGTCCGTCTGCCCCTGTCCGTCTGTCTCATACCGTCTGCCTCATACCGTCTGTCTCAGACCGTATGTGTCAGACCGTATGTGTCAGACCGTCTGTCTCAGACCGTGTGTCTCAGTTTGTCCGTCTCAGACCGTCTGTCTCAGACCGTCTGTCTCAGACCGTCTGTCTCAGACCGTCTGTCTCAGACCGTCTGTCTCAGACCGTCTGTCTCAGACCGTCTGTCACAGACCGTCTGTCTCAGACCGTGTGTCTCAGTCCGTCTGTCTCGGACTGTCTGCCGCACACCGTCTGTCGCACACCGTTTGTTTCAGACCGTCTGTGTCAGACCGTCTATCTCAGACCGTCTTTCTCAGACCGTCTGTCTCAGACCGTCTGTCTCAGACCGTCTGTCTCAGACCGTCTGTCTCAGTCCGTCTGCCCCTGTCCGTCTGTCTCATACCGCCTGCCTCATACCGTCTGTCTCAGACCGTATGTGTCAGACCGTCTGTCTCAGACCGTGTGTCTCGGTTTGTCCGTCTCAGACCGTCTGTCTCAGACCGTTTGTCTCATACCGTCTGTCTCAAACCGTCTGTCTCAGACTGTCTGTCTCAGACCGTCTGTCTCAGCCCGTCTGTCTCAGACCGTCCGTCTCTGTGCTTCTGTCTCCGTCTGTCGTCCTCTGTCCGTCCGTCTCATACCGTCTGTCACAGACCGTCTGTCTCAGACCGTCTGTCTCAGACCGTCTGTCTCAGCCCGTCTGTCTCAGACAGTCTGTCTCAGACCGTCTGTCTCAGACCGTCTGTCTCAGACCGTCTGTCTCAGACCGTCTGTCTCAGACCGTCTGTCTCAGACCGTCTGTCTCAGACCGTCTGTCTCAGACCGTCTGTCTCAGACCGTCTGTCTCAGACCGTGTGTCTCAGTCCGTCTGTCTCGGACTGTCTGCCGCACACCGTCTGTCGCACACCGTTTGTTTCAGACCGTCTGTGTCAGACCGTCTATCTCAGACCGTCTTTCTCAGACCGTCTGTCTCAGACCGTCTGTCTCAGACCGTCTGTCTCAGTCCGTCTGCCCCTGTCCGTCTGTCTCATACCGCCTGCCTCATACCGTCTGTCTCAGACCGTATGTGTCAGACCGTCTGTCTCAGACCGTGTGTCTCAGTTTGTCCGTCTCAGACCGTCTGTCTCAGACCGTCTGTCTCATACCGTCTGTCTCAAACCGTCTGTCTCAGACTGTCTGTCTCAGACCGTCTGTCTCAGCCCGTCTGTCTCAGACCGTCCGTCTCTGTGCCTCTGTCTCCGTCTGTCGTCCTCTGTCCGTCCGTCTCATACCGTCTGTCACAGACCGTCTGTCTCAGACCGTCTGTCTCAGACCGTCTGTCTCAGACCGTCTGTCTCAGACCGTCTGTCTCAGACCGTCTGTCTCAGACCGTCTGTCTCAGCCCGTCTGTCTCAGACCGTCCGTCTCTGTGCTTCTGTCTCCGTCTGTCGTCCTCTGTCCGTCCGTCTCATACCGTCTGTCACAGACCGTCTGTCTCAGACCGTCTGTCTCAGACCGTCTGTCTCAGACCGTCTGTCTCAGACCGTCTGTCTCAGCCCGTCTGTCTCAGACCGTCCGTCTCTGTGCTTCTGTCTCCGTCTGTCGTCCTCTGTCAGTCCGTCTCATACCGTCTGTCACAGACCGTCTGTCGCAGACCGTTTGTTTCAGACCGTCTGTGTCAGACCGTCTATCTCAGACCGTCTGTCTCAGACCGTCTGTCTCATACCGTCTGTCTCAAACCGTCTGTCTCAGACTGTCTGTCTCAGACCGTCTGTCTCAGCCCGTCTGTCTCAGACCGTCCGTCTCTATGCTTCTGTCTCCGTCTGTCGTCCTCTGTCCGTCCGTCTCATACCGTCTGTCACAGACCGTCTGTCTCAGACCGTCTGTCTCAGACCGTCTGTCTCAGACCGTCCGTCTCAGACCGTCTGTCTCAGACCGTGTGTCTCAGTCCGTCTGTCTCAGACCGTCTGTCGCAGAACGTCTGTTTCAGACCGTCTGTCGCAGACCGTCTGTTTCAGAACGTCTGTCGCAGACCGTCTGTTTCAGACCGTCTGTGTCAGACCGTCTATCTCAGACCGCCTGTCTCAGACCATCTGTCTCAGACCGTCTGTCTCAGACCGTCTGTGTCAGACCGTCTGTCTCAGTCCGCCTGCCTCTCTCCGTCTTTCTCATACCGTCTGTCTCAGACCGTCTGTCTCAGACCATCTGTCTCAGGCCGTCTGTCTCAGACCGTCTGTCTCAGACCATCTGTCTCAGTCCGTCTACCTCTGCCTGTCTGTCTCAGTCCGTCAGCTTCAGTCCGTCTGTCTCATTCCGTCTGTCTCAGACCATCCGTCTCCGTGCGTCTGGCTCTGTCTGTCGGCCTCTGTCCGTCTGTCTCAGTCTGTCGTCCTCTGTCCGTCCGTCTCATACCGTCTGTCTCAGACCGTCTGTCTCAGACCGACTATCTCAGTCCGTCTGTCTCAGACCGTCTGTCTCAGACCGTCTGTCTCAGACCGTCTGTCTCTGACCGTCTGTCTCAGACCGTCTGTCTCAGCCCGTCTGTCTCAGACCGTCCGTCTCTGTGCTTCTGTCTCCGTCTGTCGTCCTCTGTCCGTCCGTCTCATACCGTCTGTCCAGACCGTCTGTCCCAGACAATCTGTCTCAGACCGTCTGTCTCAGACCGTCTGTCTCAGACCGTCTGTCTCAAACCGTCTGTCTCAGACCGTCTGTCTCAAACCGTCTGTCTCAGACCGTCTGTCTCAGACCGTGTGTCTCAGTCCGTCTGTCTCAGACCGTCTGTCGCACACCGTCTGTCGCAGACCATCTGTCTCAGACCGTCTGTCTCAGATCGTCTGTCTCAGTCCGCCTGTCTCCGGTCGTCCGTCTCATACCGTCTGTCCCAGACAGTCTGTCTCAGACCGTCTGTCTCAGACCGTCTGTACAGACCGTCTGTCTCAGACCGTCTGTCTCAGACCGTCTGTCTCAGACCGTCTGTCTCAGACCGTCTGTCTCAGACCGTCCGTCTCAGACCGTCTGTCTCAGACCGTCTGTCGCACACCGTCTGTCGCAGACCGTCTGTCTCAGACCGTCTGTCTCAGACCGTCTGTCTCAGACCGTGTGTCTCAGTCTGTCTGTATCAGACCGTCTGTCGCACACCGTCTGTCGCAGACCGTTTGTTTCAGACCGTCTGTGTCAGACCGTCTATCTCAGACCGTCTGTCTCAGACCGTCTGTCTCAGACCGTCTGTCTCAGACCGTCTGTCTCAGACCGTCTGTCTCAGACCGTCTGTCTCAGACCGTCTGTCTCAGACCGTCTGTCTCAGATCGTCGGTCTCAGACCGTCGGTCTCAGACCGTGTGTCTCAGTTCGTCCGTCTCAGACCGTCTGTCTCAGACCGTCTGTCTCAGACCGTCTGTCTCAGACCGTCTGTCTCAGACCGTCTGTCTCAGACCGTGTGTCTCAGTCCGTCTGTCGCACACCGTCTGTCGCAGACCGTCTGTCTCAGACCGTCTGTCTCAGATCGTCTGTCTCGGACTGTCTGCCGCACACCGTCTGTCGCACACCGTTTGTTTCAGACCGTCTGTGTCAGACCGTCTATCTCAGACCGTCTTTCTCAGACCGTCTGTCTCAGACCGTCTGTCTCAGACCGTCTGTCTCAGTCCGTCTGCCCCTGTCCGTCTGTCTCATACCGCCTGCCTCATACCGTCTGTCTCAGACCGTATGTGTCAGACCGTCTGTCTCAGACCGTGTGTCTCAGTTTGTCCGTCTCAGACCGTCTGTCTCAGACCGTTTGTCTCATACCGTCTGTCTCAAACCGTCTGTCTCAGACTGTCTGTCTCAGACCGTCTGTCTCAGCCCGTCTGTCTCAGACCGTCCGTCTCTGTGCTTCTGTCTCCGTCTGTCGTCCTCTGTCCGTCCGTCTCATACCGTCTGTCACAGACCGTCTGTCTCAGACCGTCTGTCTCAGACCGTCTGTCTCAGACCGTCTGTCTCAGCCCGTCTGTCTCAGACCGTCTGTCTCGGACCGTCTGTCTCAGACCGTCTGTCTCAGACCGTCTGTCTCAGACCGTCTGTCTCAGACCGTCTGTCTCAGACCGTCTGTCTCAGTCCGTCTGTCTCGGACTGTCTGCCGCACACCGTCTGTCGCACACCGTTTGTTTCAGACCGTCTGTGTCAGACCGTCTATCTCAGACCGTCTTTCTCAGACCGTCTGTCTCAGACCGTCTGTCTCAGACCGTCTGTCTCAGACCGTCTGTCTCAGTCCGTCTGCCCCTGTCCGTCTGTCTCATACCGCCTGCCTCATACCGTCTGTCTCAGACCGTATGTGTCAGACCGTCTGTCTCAGACCGTGTGTCTCAGTTTGTCCGTCTCAGACCGTCTGTCTCAGACCGTCTGTCTCATACCGTCTGTCTCAAACCGTCTGTCTCAGACTGTCTGTCTCAGACCGTCTGTCTCAGCCCGTCTGTCTCAGACCGTCCGTCTCTGTGCCTCTGTCTCCGTCTGTCGTCCTCTGTCCGTCCGTCTCATACCGTCTGTCTCAGACCGTCTGTCTCAGACCGTCTGTCTCAGACCGTCTGTCTCAGATCGTCGGTCTCAGACCGTCGGTCTCAGACCGTGTGTCTCAGTTCGTCCGTCTCAGACCGTCTGTCTCAGACCGTCTGTCTCAGACCGTCTGTCTCAGACCGTCTGTCTCAGACCGTCTGTCTCAGACCGTCTGTCTCAGACCGTGTGTCTCAGTCCGTCTGTCGCACACCGTCTGTCGCAGACCGTCTGTCTCAGACCGTCTGTCTCAGATCGTCTGTCTCGGACTGTCTGCCGCACACCGTCTGTCGCACACCGTTTGTTTCAGACCGTCTGTGTCAGACCGTCTATCTCAGACCGTCTTTCTCAGACCGTCTGTCTCAGACCGTCTGTCTCAGACCGTCTGTCTCAGACCGTCTGTCTCAGTCCGTCTGCCCCTGTCCGTCTGTCTCATACCGCCTGCCTCATACCGTCTGTCTCAGACCGTATGTGTCAGACCGTCTGTCTCAGACCGTGTGTCTCAGTTTGTCCGTCTCAGACCGTCTGTCTCAGACCGTTTGTCTCATACCGTCTGTCTCAAACCGTCTGTCTCAGACTGTCTGTCTCAGACCGTCTGTCTCAGCCCGTCTGTCTCAGACCGTCCGTCTCTGTGCTTCTGTCTCCGTCTGTCGTCCTCTGTCCGTCCGTCTCATACCGTCTGTCACAGACCGTCTGTCTCAGACCGTCTGTCTCAGACCGTCTGTCTCAGACCGTCTGTCTCAGCCCGTCTGTCTCAGACCGTCTGTCTCGGACCGTCTGTCTCAGACCGTCTGTCTCAGACCGTCTGTCTCAGACCGTCTGTCTCAGACCGTGTGTCTCAGTCCGTCTGTCTCGGACTGTCTGCCGCACACCGTCTGTCGCACACCGTTTGTTTCAGACCGTCTGTGTCAGACCGTCTATCTCAGACCGTCTTTCTCAGACCGTCTGTCTCAGACCGTCTGTCTCAGACCGTCTGTCTCAGACCGTCTGTCTCAGTCCGTCTGCCCCTGTCCGTCTGTCTCATACCGCCTGCCTCATACCGTCTGTCTCAGACCGTATGTGTCAGACCGTCTGTCTCAGACCGTGTGTCTCAGTTTGTCCGTCTCAGACCGTCTGTCTCAGACCGTCTGTCTCATACCGTCTGTCTCAAACCGTCTGTCTCAGACTGTCTGTCTCAGACCGTCTGTCTCAGCCCGTCTGTCTCAGACCGTCCGTCTCTGTGCCTCTGTCTCCGTCTGTCGTCCTCTGTCCGTCCGTCTCATACCGTCTGTCACAGACCGTCTGTCTCAGACCGTCTGTCTCAGACCGTCTGTCTCAGACCGTCTGTCTCAGACCGTCTGTCTCAGCCCGTCTGTCTCAGACCGTCCGTCTCTGTGCTTCTGTCTCCGTCTGTCGTCCTCTGTCCGTCCGTCTCATACCGTCTGTCACAGACCGTCTGTCTCAGACCGTCTGTCTCAGACCGTCTGTCTCAGACCGTCTGTCTCAGACCGTCTGTCTCAGACCGTCTGTCTCAGACCGTCTGTCTCAGACCGTCTGTCTCAGTCCGTCTGTCTCGGACTGTCTGTCGCACACCGTCTGTCGCACACCGTTTGTTTCAGACCGTCTGTGTCAGACCGTCTATCTCAGACCGTCTTTCTCAGACCGTCTGTCTCAGACCGTCTGTCTCAGACCGTCTGTCTCAGACCGTCTGTCTCAGACCGTCTGTCTCAGTCCGTCTGCCCCTGTCCGTCTGTCTCATACCGTCTGCCTCATACCGTCTGTCTCAGACCGTATGTGTCAGACCGTCTGTCTCAGACCGTGTGTCTCAGTTTGTCCGTCTCAGACCGTCTGTCTCAGACCGTCTGTCTCATACCGTCTGTCTCAAACCGTCTGTCTCAGACTGTCTGTCTCAGACCGTCTGTCTCAGCCCGTCTGTCTCAGACCGTCCGTCTCTATGCTTCTGTCTCCGTCTGTCGTCCTCTGTCCGTCCGTCTCATACCGTCTGTCACAGACCGTCTGTCTCAGACCGTCTGTCTCAGACCGTCTGTCTCAGACCGTCTGTCTCAGCCCGTCTGTCTCAGACCGTCCGTCTCTGTGCTTCTGTCTCCGTCTGTCGTCCTCTGTCCGTCCGTCTCATACCGTCTGTCACAGACCGTCTGTCGCAGACCGTTTGTTTCAGACCGTCTGTGTCAGACCGTCTATCTCAGACCGTCTGTCTCAGACCGTCTGTCTCAGACCGTCTGTCTCAGACCGTCTGTCTCAGACCGTCTGTCTCAGACCGTCTGTCTCATACCGTCTGCCTCATACCGTCTGTCTCAGACCGTATGTGTCAGACCGTCTGTCTCAGACCGTGTGTCTCAGTTTGTCCGTCTCAGACCGTCTGTCTCAGACCGTCTGTCTCATACCGTCTGTCTCAGACCGTCTGTCTCAGACCGTCTGTCTCAGACCGTCTGTCTCAGACCGTCTGTCTCAGCCCGTCTGTCTCAGAACGTCCGTCTCTGTGCTTCTGTCTCCGTCTGTCGTCCTCTGTCCGTCCGTCTCATACCGTCTGTCACAGACCGTCTGTCTCAGACCGTCTGTCTCAGACCGTCTGTCTCAGACCGTCTGTCTCAGACCGTCTGTCTCAGACCGTCTGTCTCAGACCGTCTGTCTCAGACCGTCTGTCTCAGACCGTCTGTCTCAGTCCGTCTGTCTCGGACTGTCTGTCGCACACCGTCTGTCGCACACCGTTTGTTTCAGACCGTCTGTGTCAGACCGTCTATCTCAGACCGTCTTTCTCAGACCGTCTGTCTCAGACCGTCTGTCTCAGACCGTCTGTCTCAGACCGTCAGTCTCAGACCGTCTGTCTCAGTCCGTCTGCCCCTGTCCGTCTGTCTCATACCGTCTGCCTCATACCGTCTGTCTCAGACCGTATGTGTCAGACCGTCTGTCTCAGACCGTGTGTCTCAGTTTGTCCGTCTCAGACCGTCTGTCTCAGACCGTCTGTCTCATACCGTCTGTCTCAAACCGTCTGTCTCAGACTGTCTGTCTCAGACCGTCTGTCTCAGCCCGTCTGTCTCAGACCGTCCGTCTCTGTGCTTCTGTCTCCGTCTGTCGTCCTCTGTCCGTCCGTCTCATACCGTCTGTCACAGACCGTCTGTCTCAGACCGTCTGTCTCAGACCGTCTGTCTCAGACCGTCTGTCTCAGACCGTCTGTCTCAGACCGTCTGTCTCAGTCCGTCTGCCCCTGTCCGTCTGTCTCATACCGTCTGCCTCATACCGTCTGTCTCAGACCGTATGTGTCAGACCGTCTGTCTCAGACCGTGTGTCTCAGTTTGTCCGTCTCAGACCGTCTGTCTCAGACCGTCTGTCTCATACCGTCTGTCTCAAACCGTCTGTCTCAGACTGTCTGTCTCAGACCGTCTGTCTCAGCCCGTCTGTCTCAGACCGTCCGTCTCTATGCTTCTGTCTCCGTCTGTCGTCCTCTGTCCGTCCGTCTCATACCGTCTGTCACAGACGGTCTGTCTCAGACCGTCTGTCTCAGACCGTCTGTCTCAGACCGTCTGTCTCAGCCCGTCTGTCTCAGACCGTCTGTCTCTGTGCTTCTGTCTCCGTCTGTCGGCCTCTGTCCGTCCGTCTCATACCGTCTGTCACAGACCGTCTGTCGCAGACCGTTTGTTTCAGACCGTCTGTGTCAGACCGTCTATCTCAGACCGTCTGTCTCAGACCGTCTGTCTCAGACCGTCTGTCTCAGACCGTCTGTCTCAGACCGTCTGTCTCAGACCGTCTGTCTCAGACCGTCTGTCTCAGACCGTCTGTCTCAGACCGTCTGTCTCAGTCCGTCTGCCCCTGTCCGTCTGTCTCATACCGTCTGCCTAATACCGTCTGTCTCAGACCGTATGTGTCAGACCGTCTGTCTCAGACCGTGTGTCTCAGTTTGTCCGTCTCAGACCGTCTGTCTCAGACCGTCTGTCTCAGACCGTCTGTCTCAGACCGTCTGTCTCAGTCCGTCTGTCTCAGATCGTGTGTCTCAGTCCGTCTGTCTCAGACCGTCTGTCTCAGACCGTCTGTCGCAGACCGTCTGTCTCAGACCGTCTGTCTCAGATCGTCTGTCTCAGTCCGCCTGTCTCCGGTCGTCTGTCTCAGACCGTCTGTCTCAGCCCGTATGTCTCAGACCGTCCGTCTCTGTGCTTCTGTCTCCGTCTGTCGTCCTCTGCCCGTCCGTCTCATACCGTCTGTCCCAGACAATCTGTCTCAGACCGTCTGTCTCAGACCGTCTGTACAGACCGTCTGTCTCAGACCGTCTGTCTCAGACCGTCTGTCTCAGACCGTCTGTCTCAGACCGTGTGTCTCAGTCCGTCTGTCTCAGACTGTCTGTCGCACACCGTCTGTCGCACACCGTTTGTTTCAGACCGTCTGTGTCAGGGCCGTCCGCCTCAGACCGTCTGTCTCAGACCATCTGTCTCAGCTCGTCTGTCTCAGACCGTCTTTCTCAGTCCGTCAGCCTCTGCCCGTCTGCGTCATCCCGTCTGTCTCATACCATATGTCTCAGACCGTCCGTCTCTGTGCGTCTGTCTCTGTCTGTCGGCCTCTGTCCGTCTGTCTCTGTCTGTCGGCCTCTGTCCGTCTGTCTCAGTCTGTCAGACATTGTCCGTCCGTCTCAGACCGTCTGTCTCAGTCCGTCTGTCTCAGACCGTCCGTCTCTGTGCTTCTGTCTCCGTCTGTCGTCCTCTGTCCGTCCGTCTCATACCGTCTGTCCCAGACAATCTGTCTCAGACCGTCTGTCTCAGACCGTCTGTACAGACCGTCTGTCGCACACCGTTTGTTTCAGACCGTCTGTGTCAGACCGTCTATCTCAGACCGTCTTTCTCAGACCGTCTGTCTCAGACCGTCTGTCTCAGACCGTCTGTCTCAGACCGTCTGTCTCAGACCGTCTGTCTCAGACCGTCTGTCTCAGACCGTCTGTCTCAGTCCGTCTGCCCCTGTCCGTCTGTCTCATACCGTCTGCCTCATACCGTCTGTCTCAGACCGTATGTGTCAGACCGTCTGTCTCAGACCGTGTGTCTCAGTTTGTCCGTCTCAGACCGTCTGTCTCAGACCGTCTGTCTCAGACCGTCTGTCTCAGACCGTCTGTCTCAGACCGTCTGTCTCAGACCGTCTGCCTCAGACCGTCTGTCTCAGACCGTCTGTCTCAGTCCGTCTGCCCCTGTCCGTCTGTCTCATACCGTCTGCCGCATATCGTCTGTCTCAGACCGTATGTGTCAGACCGTCTGTCTCAGACCGTGTGTCTCAGTTTGTCCGTCTCAGACCGTCTGTCTCAGACCGTCTGTCTCAGACCGTCTGTCTCAGACCGTCTGTCTCAGACCGTCTGTCTCAGACCGTCTGTCTCAGACCGTCTGTCTCAGACCGTCTGTCTCAGACCGTCCGTCTCAGACCGTCTGTCTCAGACCGTGTGTCTCAGTCCGTCTGTCTCAGACCGTCTGTCTCAGACCATCTGTCTCAGACCGTCTGTCTCAGACCGTCTGTCTCAGACCGTCTGTCTCAGACCGTCTGTGTCAGACCGTCTGTCTCAGTCCGCCTGCCTCTCTTCGTCTTTCTCATACCGTCTGTCTCAGACCGTCTGTCTCAGACCATCTGTCTCAGGCCGTCTGTCTCAGACCATCTGTCTCAGTCCGTCTACCTCTGCCTGTCTGTCTCAGTCCGTCAGCTTCAGTCCGTCTGTCTCATTCCGTCTGTCTCAGACCATCCGTCTCGGTGCGTCTGGCTCTGTCTGTCGGCCTCTGTCCGTCTGTCTCAGTCTGTCGTCCTCTGTCCGTCCGTCTCATACCGTCTGTCTCAGACCGTCTGTCTCAGACCGTCTGTCTCAGACCGTCTGTCTCAGACCATCTGTCTCAGGCCGTCTGTCTCAGACCATCTGTCTCAGTCCGTCTACCTCTGCCTGTCTGTCTCAGTCCGTCAGCTTCAGTCCGTCTGTCTCATTCCGTCTGTCTCAGACCATCCGTCTCGGTGCGTCTGGCTCTGTCTGTCGGCCTCTGTCCGTCTGTCTCAGTCTGTCGTCCTCTGTCCGTCCGTCTCATACCGTCTGTCTCAGACCGTCTGTGTCAGACCGACTATCTCAGTCCGTCTGCCCCTGTCCGTCTGTCTCATACCGTCTGCCGCATACCGTCTGTCTCAGACCGTATGTGTCAGACCGTCTGTCTCAGACCGTGTGTCTCAGTTTGTCCGTCTCAGACCGTCTGTCTCTGACCGTCTGTCTCAGACCGTGTGTCTCAGACCGTCTGTCTCAGACCGTATGTCTCAGACCGTCTGTCTCAGACCGTCTGTCTCAGACCGTCTGTCTCAGTCCGTCTGCCCCTGTCGGTCTGTCTCATACCGTCTGCCGCATATCGTCTGTCTCAGACCGTATGTGTCAGACCGTCTGTCTCAGACCGTGTGTCTCAGACCGTGTGTCTCAGTTTGTCCGTCTCAGACCGTCTGTCTCAGACCGTCTGTCTCAGACCGTCTGTCTCAGACCGTCTGTCTCAGACCGTCTGTCTCAGACCGTCTGTCTCAGTCCGTCTGCCCCTGTCTGTCTGTCTCATACCGTCTGCCGCATATCGTCTGTCTCAGACCGTATGTGTCAGACCGTCTGTCTCAGACCGTGTGTCTCAGTTTGTCCGTCTCAGACCGTCTGTCTCAGACCGTGTGTCTCAGTCCGTCTGCCTCAGACCGTCTGTCTCAGACCGTCTGTCTCAGACCGTGTGTCTCAGACAGTCCGTCTCAGACCGTCTGTCTCAGACCGTGTGTCTCAGTCCGTCTGTCTCAGACCGTCTGTCGCAGACCGTCTGTTTCAGACCGTCTGTCGCAGACCGTCTGTTTCAGACCGTCTGTCGCAGACCGTCTGTTTCAGACCGTCTGTGTCAGACCGTCTATCTCAGACCGCCTGTCTCAGACCATCTGTCTCAGACCGTCTGTCTCAGACCGTCTGTGTCAGACCGTCTGTCTCAGTCCGCCTGCCTCTCTCCGTCTTTCTCATACCGTCTGTCTCAGACCGTCTGTCTCAGACCGTCTGTCTCAGACCGTCTGTCTCAGACCGTCTGTCTCAGACCGTATGTGTCAGACCGTCTGTCTCAGACCGTGTGTCTCAGTTTGTCCGTCTCAGACCGTCTGTCTCAGACCGTCTGTCTCAGTCCGTCTGTCTCAGATCGTGTGTCTCAGTCCGTCTGTCTCAGACCGTCTGTCTCAGACCGTCTGTCTCAGACCGTGTGTCTCAGTCCGTCTGTCTCAGACCGTCTGTCGCACACCGTCTGTCGCAGACCGTCTGTCTCAGACCGTCTGTCTCAGATCGTCTGTCTCAGTCCGCCTGTCTCCGGTCGTCTGTCTCAGACCGTCTGTCTCAGCCCGTCTGTCTCAGACCGTCCGTCTCTGTGCTTCTGTCTCCGTCTGTCGTCCTCTGTCCGTCCGTCTCATACCGTCTGTCCCAGACAATCTGTCTCAGACCGTCTGTCTCAGACCGTCTGTACAGACCGTCTGTCTCAGACCGTCTGTCTCATACCGTCTGTCTCAGACCGTCTGTCTCAGACCGTCTGTCTCAGACCGTCTGTCTCAGACCGTCTGTCTCAGACCGTCTGTCTCAGACCGTGTGTCTCAGACCGTCTGTCTCAGACCGTCTGTCTCAGACCGTCCGTCTCAGACCGTCCGTCTCAGACCGTCCGTCTCAGACCGTCTGTCGCAGACCGTCTGTTTCAGACCGTCTGTCGCAGACCGTCTGTTTCAGACCGTCTGTCGCAGACCGTCTGTTTCAGACCGTCTGTGTCAGACCGTCTATCTCAGACCGCCTGTCTCAGACCATCTGTCTCAGACCGTCTGTCTCAGACCGTCTGTGTCAGACCGTCTGTCTCAGTCCGCCTGCCTCTCTCCGTCTTTCTCATACCGTCTGTCTCAGACCGTCTGTCTCAGACCGTCTGTCTCAGACCGTCTGTCTCAGACCGTCTGTCTCAGACCGTATGTGTCAGACCGTCTGTCTCAGACCGTGTGTCTCAGTTTGTCCGTCTCAGACCGTCTGTCTCAGACCGTCTGTCTCAGTCCGTCTGTCTCAGATCGTGTGTCTCAGTCCGTCTGTCTCAGACCGTCTGTCTCAGACCGTCTGTCTCAGACCGTGTGTCTCAGTCCGTCTGTCTCAGACCGTCTGTCGCACACCGTCTGTCGCAGACCGTCTGTCTCAGACCGTCTGTCTCAGATCGTCTGTCTCAGTCCGCCTGTCTCCGGTCGTCTGTCTCAGACCGTCTGTCTCAGCCCGTCTGTCTCAGACCGTCCGTCTCTGTGCTTCTGTCTCCGTCTGTCGTCCTCTGTCCGTCCGTCTCATACCGTCTGTCCCAGACAATCTGTCTCAGACCGTCTGTCTCAGACCGTCTGTACAGACCGTCTGTCTCAGACCGTCTGTCTCATACCGTCTGTCTCAGACCGTCTGTCTCAGACCGTCTGTCTCAGACCGTCTGTCTCAGACCGTCTGTCTCAGACCGTCTGTCTCAGACCGTGTGTCTCAGACCGTCTGTCTCAGACCGTCTGTCTCAGACCGTCCGTCTCAGACCGTCCGTCTCAGACCGTCCGTCTCAGACCGTCTGTCTCAGACCGTCTGTCTCAGACCGTGTGTCTCAGTTTGTCCGTCTCAGACCGTCTGTCTCAGACCGTCTGTCTCAGACCGTCTGTCTCAGACCGTCTGTCTCAGACCGTCTGTCTCAGACCGTCTGTCTCACACCGTCTGTCTCAGACCGTCTGTCTCAGACCGTCTGTCTCAGACCGTCTGTCTCAGACCGTCTGTCTCAGACCGTCCGTTTCAGACCGTCTGTCTCAGACCGTGTGTCTCAGTCCGTCTGTCTCAGACCGTCTGTCGCAGACCGTCTGTTTCAGACCGTCTGTGTCAGACCGTCTATCTCAGACCGCCTGTCTCAGACCATCTGTCTCAGACCGTCTGTCTCAGACCGTCCGTCTCAGACCGTCCGTCTCAGACCGTCCGTCTCAGACCGTCCGTCTCAGACCGTCCGTCTCAGACCGTCTGTCTCAGACCGTCTGTCTCAGACCGTCTGTCTCAGACCGTGTGTCTCAGTTTGTCCGTCTCAGACCGTCTGTCTCTGACCGTCTGTCTCAGACCGTGTGTCTCAGACCGTCTGTCTCAGACCGTCTGTCTCAGACCGTATGTCTCAGACCGTCTGTCTCAGACCGTCTGTCTCAGACCGTCTGTCTCAGTCCGTCTGCCCCTGTCGGTCTGTCTCATACCGTCTGCCGCATATCGTCTGTCTCAGACCGTATGTGTCAGACCGTCTGTCTCAGACCGTGTGTCTCAGACCGTGTGTCTCAGTTTGTCCGTCTCAGACCGTCTGTCTCAGACCGTCTGTCTCAGACCGTCTGTCTCAGACCGTCTGTCTCAGACCGTCTGTCTCAGACCGTCTGTCTCAGACCGTCTGTCTCAGTCCGTCTGCCCCTGTCTGTCTGTCTCATACCGTCTGCCGCATATCGTCTGTCTCAGACCGTATGTGTCAGACCGTCTGTCTCAGACCGTGTGTCTCAGTTTGTCCGTCTCAGACCGTCTGTCTCAGACCGTGTGTCTCAGTCCGTCTGCCTCAGACCGTCTGTCTCAGACCGTCTGTCTCAGACCGTCTGTCTCAGACCGTCTGTCTCAGACCGTCTGTCTCAGACCGTGTGTCTCAGACAGTCCGTCTCAGACCGTCTGTCTCAGACCGTGTGTCTCAGTCCGTCTGTCTCAGACCGTCTGTCGCAGACCGTCTGTTTCAGACCGTCTGTCGCAGACCGTCTGTTTCAGACCGTCTGTCGCAGACCGTCTGTTTCAGACCGTCTGTGTCAGACCGTCTATCTCAGACCGCCTGTCTCAGACCATCTGTCTCAGACCGTCTGTCTCAGACCGTCTGTGTCAGACCGTCTGTCTCAGTCCGCCTGCCTCTCTCCGTCTTTCTCATACCGTCTGTCTCAGACCGTCTGTCTCAGACCGTCTGTCTCAGACCGTCTGTCTCAGACCGTCTGTCTCAGACCGTCTGTCTCAGACCGTCCGTCTCAGACCGTCTGTCTCAGACCGTCTGTCGCACACCGTCTGTCGCAGACCGTCTGTCTCAGACCGTCTGTCTCAGACCGTCTGTCTCAGACCGTCTCTCTCAGACCGTGTGTCTCAGTCCGTCTGTCTCAGACCGTCTGTCGCACACCGTCTGTCGCACACCGTTTGTTTCAGACCGTCTGTGTCAGACCGTCTATCTCAGACCGTCTTTCTCAGACCGTCTGTCTCAGTCCGTCTGCCCCTGTCCGTCTGTCTCATACCGTCTGCCTCATACCGTCTGTCTCAGACCGTATGTGTCAGACCGTCTGTCTCAGACCGTGTGTCTCAGTTTGTCCGTCTCAGACCGTCTGTCTCAGACCGTCTGTCTCAGATCGTCTGTCGCTCACCGTCTGTCGCAGACCGTCTGTCTCAGACCGTCTGTCTCAGACTGTCTGTCGCACACCGTCTGTCGCACACCGTTTGTTTCAGACCGTCTGTGTCAGACCGTCTATCTCAGACCGTCTTTCTCAGACCGTCTGTCTCAGACCGTCTGTCTCAGACCGTCTGTCTCAGACCGTGTGTCTCAGTCCGTCTGTCTCAGACCGTCTGTCGCACACCGTCTGTCGCACACCGTTTGTTTCAGACCGTCTGTGTCAGACCGTCTATCTCAGACCGTCTTTCTCAGACCGTCTGTCTCAGTCCGTCTGCCCCTGTCCGTCTGTCTCATACCGTCTGCCTCATACCGTCTGTCTCAGACCGTATGTGTCAGACCGTCTGTCTCAGACCGTGTGTCTCAGTTTGTCCGTCTCAGACCGTCTGTCTCAGACCGTCTGTCTCAGATCGTCTGTCGCTCACCGTCTGTCGCAGACCGTCTGTCTCAGACCGTCTGTCTCAGACTGTCTGTCGCACACCGTCTGTCGCACACCGTTTGTTTCAGACCGTCTGTGTCAGACCGTCTATCTCAGACCGTCTTTCTCAGACCGTCTGTCTCAGACCGTCTGTCTCAGACCGTCTGTCTCAGACCGTCTGTCTCAGACCGTCTGTCTCAGACCGTCTGTCTCAGACCGTCTGTCTCAGTCCGTCTGCCCCTGTCCGTCTGTCTCATACCGTCTGCCTCATACCGTCTGTCTCAGACCGTATGTGTCAGACCGTCTGTCTCAGACCGTGTGTCTCAGTTTGTCCGTCTCAGACCGTCTGTCTCAGACCGTCTGTCTCAGACCGTCTGTCTCAGACCGTCTGTCTCAGACCGTCTGTCTCAGACCGTCTGCCTCAGACCGTCTGTCTCAGACCGTCTGTCTCAGTCCGTCTGCCCCTGCCTGTCCGTCTCAGTCCGTCAGCTTCAGTCCGTCTGTCTCATTCCGTCTGTCTCAGACCATCCGTCTCGGTGCGTCTGGCTCTGTCTGTCGGCCTCTGTCCGTCTGTCTCAGTCTGTCGTCCTCTGTCCGTCCGTCTCATACCGTCTGTCCAGACCGTCTGTCTCAGATCGTCTGTCTCAGACCGTCTGTCTCAGACCGTCTGTCTCTGACCGTCTGTCGCACACCGTCTGTCGCACACCGTCCGTCTCAGACCGTCTGTCTCAGACCGTCTGTCTCAGACCGTCTGTCTCAGACCGTGTGTCTCAGTCCGTCTGTCTCACACCGTCTGTCGCACACCGTCTGTCGCAGACCGTCTGTCTCAGACCGTCTGTCTCAGATCGTCTGTCTCAGTCCGCCTGTCTCCGGTCGTCTGTCTCAGACCGTCTGTCTCAGCCCGTCTGTCTCAGACCGTCCGTCTCTGTGCTTCTGTCTCCGTCTGTCGTCCTCTGTCCGTCCGTCTCATACCGTCTGTCCCAGACAGTCTGTCTCAGACCGTCTGTCTCAGACCGTCTGTCTCAGACCGTCTGTCTCAGACCGTCTGTCTCAGACCGTCTGTCTCAGACCGTCCGTCTCAGACCGTCTGTCTCAGACCGTCTGTCGCACACCGTCTGTCGCAGACCGTCTGTCTCAGACCGTCTGTCTCAGACCGTCTGTCTCAGACCGTCTCTCTCAGACCGTGTGTCTCAGTCCGTCTGTCTCAGACCGTCTGTCGCACACCGTCTGTCGCACACCGTTTGTTTCAGACCGTCTGTGTCAGACCGTCTATCTCAGACCGTCTTTCTCAGACCGTCTGTCTCAGTCCGTCTGCCCCTGTCCGTCTGTCTCATACCGTCTGCCTCATACCGTCTGTCTCAGACCGTATGTGTCAGACCGTCTGTCTCAGACCGTGTGTCTCAGTTTGTCCGTCTCAGACCGTCTGTCTCAGACCGTCTGTCTCAGACTGTCTGTCGCACACCGTCTGTCGCACACCGTTTGTTTCAGACCGTCTGTGTCAGACCGTCTATCTCAGACCGTCTTTCTCAGACCGTCTGTCTCAGACCGTCTGTCTCAGACCGTCTGTCTCAGACCGTCTGTCTCAGACCGTCTGTCTCAGACCGTCTGTCTCAGACCGTCTGTCTCAGTCCGTCTGCCCCAGTCCGTCTGTCTCATACCGTCTGCCTCATACCGTCTGTCTCAGACCGTATGTGTCAGACCGTCTGTCTCAGACCGTGTGTCTCAGTTTGTCCGTCTCAGACCGTCTGTCTCAGACCGTCTGTCTCAGACCGTCTGTCTCAGACCGTCTGTCTCAGACCGTCTGTCTCAGACCGTCTGTCTCAGACCGTCTGCCTCAGACCGTCTGTCTCAGACCGTCTGTCTCAGTCCGTCTGCCCCTGTCCGTCTGTCTCATACCGTCTGCCGCATATCGTCTGTCTCAGACCGTATGTGTCAGACCGTCTGTCTCAGACCGTGTGTCTCAGACCGTGTGTCTCAGTTTGTCCGTCTCAGACCGTCTGTCTCAGACCGTCTGTCTCAGACCGTCTGTCTCAGACCGTCTGTCTCAGACCGTCTGTCTCAGACCGTCTGTCTCAGACCGTCTGTCTCAGTCCGTCTGCCCCTGTCTGTCTGTCTCATACCGTCTGCCGCATATCGTCTGTCTCAGACCGTATGTGTCAGACCGTCTGTCTCAGACCGTGTGTCTCAGTTTGTCCGTCTCAGACCGTCTGTCTCAGACCGTGTGTCTCAGTCCGTCTGTCTCAGACCGTCTGTCTCAGACCGTCTGTCTCAGACCGTCTGTCTCAGACCGTCTGTCTCAGACCGTCTGTCTCAGACCGTCTGTCTCAGACCGTGTGTCTCAGACAGTCCGTCTCAGACCGTCTGTCTCAGACCGTGTGTCTCAGTCCGTCTGTCTCAGACCGTCTGTCGCAGACCGTCTGTTTCAGACCGTCTGTCGCAGACTGTCTGTTTCAGACCGTCTGTCGCAGACCGTCTGTTTCAGACCGTCTGTGTCAGACCGTCTATCTCAGACCGCCTGTCTCAGACCATCTGTCTCAGACCGTCTGTCTCAGACCGTCTGTGTCAGACCGTCTGTCTCAGTCCGCCTGCCTCTCTCCGTCTTTCTCATACCGTCTGTCTCAGACCGTCTGTCTCAGACCATCTGTCTCAGGCCGTCTGTCTCAGACCATCTGTCTCAGTCCGTCTGCCTCTGCCTGTCCGTCTCAGTCCGTCAGCTTCAGTCCGTCTGTCTCATTCCGTCTGTCTCAGACCATCCGTCTCGGTGCGTCTGGCTCTGTCTGTCGGCCTCTGTCCGTCTGTCTCAGTCTGTCGTCCTCTGTCCGTCCGTCGCAGACCGTCTGTCTCAGACCGTCTGTCTCGGATCGTCTGTCTCAGTCCGCCTGTCTCCGGTCGTCTGTCTCAGACCGTCTGTCTCAGCCCGTCTGTCTCAGACCGTCCGTCTCTGTGCTTCTGTCTCCGTCTGTCGTCCTCTGTCCGTCCGTCTCATACCGTCTGTCCCAGACAGTCTGTCTCAGACCGTCTGTCTCAGACCGTCTGTCTCAGACCGTCTGTCTCAGACCGTCTGTCTCAGACCGTCTGTCTCAGACCGTCCGTCTCAGACCGTCTGTCTCAGACCGTCTGTCGCACACCGTCTGTCGCAGACCGTCTGTCTCAGACCGTCTGTCTCAGACCGTCTGTCTCAGACCGTCTGTCTCAGACCGTCTCTCTCAGACCGTGTGTCTCAGTCCGTCTGTCTCAGACCGTCTGTCGCACACCGTCTGTCGCACACCGTTTGTTTCAGACCGTCTGTGTCAGACCGTCTATCTCAGACCGTCTTTCTCAGACCGTCTGTCTCAGTCCGTCTGCCCCTGTCCGTCTGTCTCATACCGTCTGCCTCATACCGTCTGTCTCAGACCGTATGTGTCAGACCGTCTGTCTAAGACCGTGTGTCTCAGTTTGTCCGTCTCAGACCGTCTGTCTCAGACCGTCTGTCTCAGATCGTCTGTCGCTCACCGTCTGTCGCAGACCGTCTGTCTCAGACCGTCTGTCTCAGACTGTCTGTCGCACACCGTCTGTCGCACACCGTTTGTTTCAGACCGTCTGTGTCAGACCGTCTATCTCAGACCGTCTTTCTCAGACCGTCTGTCTCAGACCGTCTGTCTCAGACCGTCTGTCTCAGCCCGTCTGTCTCAGACCGTCCGTCTCTGTGCTTCTGTCTCCGTCTGTCGTCCTCTGTCCGTCCGTCTCATACCGTCTGTCCCAGACAGTCTGTCTCAGACCGTCTGTCTCAGACCGTCTGTCTCAGACCGTCTGTCTCAGACCGTCTGTCTCAGACCGTCTGTCTCAGACCGTGTGTCTCAGACAGTCCGTCTCAGACCGTCTGTCTCAGACCGTGTGTCTCAGTCCGTCTGTCTCAGACCGTCTGTCGCAGACCGTCTGTTTCAGACCGTCTGTCGCAGACCGTCTGTTTCAGACCGTCTGTCGCAGACCGTCTGTTTCAGACCGTCTGTGTCAGACCGTCTATCTCAGACCGCCTGTCTCAGACCATCTGTCTCAGACCGTCTGTCTCAGACCGTCTGTGTCAGACCGTCTGTCTCAGTCCGCCTGCCTCTCTCCGTCTTTCTCATACCGTCTGTCTCAGACCGTCTGTCTCAGACCATCTGTCTCAGGCCGTCTGTCTCAGACCATCTGTCTCAGTCCGTCTGCCTCTGCCTGTCCGTCTCAGTCCGTCAGCTTCAGTCCGTCTGTCTCATTCCGTCTGTCTCAGACCATCCGTCTCGGTGCGTCTGGCTCTGTCTGTCGGCCTCTGTCCGTCTGTCTCAGTCTGTCGTCCTCTGTCCGTCCGTCGCAGACCGTCTGTCTCAGACCGTCTGTCTCGGATCGTCTGTCTCAGTCCGCCTGTCTCCGGTCGTCTGTCTCAGACCGTCTGTCTCAGCCCGTCTGTCTCAGACCGTCCGTCTCTGTGCTTCTGTCTCCGTCTGTCGTCCTCTGTCCGTCCGTCTCATACCGTCTGTCCCAGACAGTCTGTCTCAGACCGTCTGTCTCAGACCGTCTGTCTCAGACCGTCTGTCTCAGACCGTCTGTCTCAGACCGTCTGTCTCAGACCGTCCGTCTCAGACCGTCTGTCTCAGACCGTCTGTCGCACACCGTCTGTCGCAGACCGTCTGTCTCAGACCGTCTGTCTCAGACCGTCTGTCTCAGACCGTCTCTCTCAGACCGTGTGTCTCAGTCCGTCTGTCTCAGACCGTCTGTCGCACACCGTCTGTCGCACACCGTTTGTTTCAGACCGTCTGTGTCAGACCGTCTATCTCAGACCGTCTTTCTCAGACCGTCTGTCTCAGTCCGTCTGCCCCTGTCCGTCTGTCTCATACCGTCTGCCTCATACCGTCTGTCTCAGACCGTATGTGTCAGACCGTCTGTCTAAGACCGTGTGTCTCAGTTTGTCCGTCTCAGACCGTCTGTCTCAGACCGTCTGTCTCAGATCGTCTGTCGCTCACCGTCTGTCGCAGACCGTCTGTCTCAGACCGTCTGTCTCAGACTGTCTGTCGCACACCGTCTGTCGCACACCGTTTGTTTCAGACCGTCTGTGTCAGACCGTCTATCTCAGACCGTCTTTCTCAGACCGTCTGTCTCAGACCGTCTGTCTCAGACCGTCTGTCTCAGACCGTCTGTCTCAGACCGTCTGTCTCAGACCGTCTGTCTCAGACCGTCTGTCTCAGACCGTCTGTCTCAGTCCGTCTGCCCCTGTCCGTCTGTCTCATACCGTCTGCCTCATACCGTCTGTCTCAGACCGTATGTGTCAGACCGTCTGTCTCAGACCGTGTGTCTCAGTTTGTCCGTCTCAGACCGTCTGTCTCAGACCGTCTGTCTCAGACCGTCTGTCTCAGACCGTCTGTCTCAGACCGTCTGTCTCAGACCGTCTGCCTCAGACCGTCTGTCTCAGACCGTCTGTCTCAGTCCGTCTGCCCCTGTCCGTCTGTCTCATACCGTCTGCCGCATATCGTCTGTCTCAGACCGTATGTGTCAGACCGTCTGTCTCAGACCGTGTGTCTCAGTTTGTCCGTCTCAGACCGTCGGTCTCAGACCGTCTGTCTCAGACCGTCTGTCTCAGACCGTCTGTCTCAGACCGTCTGTCTCAGACCGTCTGTCTCAGACCGTCTGTCTCAGACCGTCTGTCTCAGACCGTCTGTCTCAGACCGTCTGTCTCAGACCGTCTGTCTCAGACCGTCTGTCTCAGACCGTCCGTCTCAGACCGTCTGTCTCAGACCGTGTGTCTCAGTCCGTCTGTCTCAGACCGTCTGTCTCAGACCATCTGTCTCAGACCGTCTGTCTCAGACCGTCTGTCTCAGACCGTCTGTGTCAGACCGTCTGTCTCAGTCCGCCTGCCTCTCTTCGTCTTTCTCATACCGTCTGTCTCAGACCGTCTGTCTCAGACCATCTGTCTCAGGCCGTCTGTCTCAGACCATCTGTCTCAGTCCGTCTACCTCTGCCTGTCTGTCTCAGTCCGTCAGCTTCAGTCCGTCTGTCTCATTCCGTCTGTCTCAGACCATCCGTCTCGGTGCGTCTGGCTCTGTCTGTCGGCCTCTGTCCGTCTGTCTCAGTCTGTCGTCCTCTGTCCGTCCGTCTCATACCGTCTGTCTCAGACCGTCTGTCTCAGACCGTCTGTCTCAGACCATCTGTCTCAGGCCGTCTGTCTCAGACCATCTGTCTCAGTCCGTCTACCTCTGCCTGTCTGTCTCAGTCCGTCAGCTTCAGTCCGTCTGTCTCATTCCGTCTGTCTCATACCATCCGTCTCGGTGCGTCTGGCTCTGTCTGTCGGCCTCTGTCCGTCTGTCTCAGTCTGTCGTCCTCTGTCCGTCCGTCTCATACCGTCTGTCTCAGACCGTCTGTGTCAGACCGACTGTCTCAGTCCGTCTGCCCCTGTCCGTCTGTCTCATACCGTCTGCCGCATACCGTCTGTCTCAGACCGTATGTGTCAGACCGTCTGTCTCAGACCGTGTGTCTCAGTTTGTCCGTCTCAGACCGTCTGTCTCTGACCGTCTGTCTCAGACCGTGTGTCTCAGACCGTCTGTCTCAGACCGTCTGTCTCAGACCGTCTGTCTCAGACCGTCTGTCTCAGACCGTCTGTCTCAGACCGTCTGTCTCAGACCGTATGTGTCAGACCGTCTGTCTCAGACCGTGTGTCTCAGTTTGTCCGTCTCAGACCGTCTGTCTCAGTCCGTCTGTCTCAGTCCGTCTGTCTCAGACCGTCTGTCTCAGACCGTCTGTCTCAGACCGTGTGTCTCAGTCCGTCTGTCTCAGACCGTCTGTCGCACACCGTCTGTCGCAGACCGTCTGTCTCAGACCGTCTGTCTCAGATCGTCTGTCTCAGTCCGCCTGTCTCCGGTCGTCTGTCTCAGACCGTCTGTCTCAGCCCGTCTGTCTCAGACCGTCCGTCTCTGTGCTTCTGTCTCCGTCTGTCGTCCTCTGTCCGTCCGTCTCATACCGTCTGTCCCAGACAATCTGTCTCAGACCGTCTGTCTCAGACCGTCTGTACAGACCGTCTGTCTCAGACCGTCTGTCTCAGACCGTCTGTCTCAGACCGTGTGTCTCAGACCGTCTGTCTCAGACCGTCTGTCTCAGACCGTCCGTCTCAGACCGCCCGTCTCAGACCGTCCGTCTCAGACCGTCTGTCTCAGACCGTCTGTCTCAGACCGTGTGTCTCAGTTTGTCCGTCTCAGACCGTCTGTCTCAGACCGTCTGTCTCAGACCGTCTGTCTCATACCGTCTGCCTCATACCGTCTGTCTCAGACCGTATGTGTCAGACCGTCTGTCTCAGACCGTGTGTCTCAGTTTGTCCGTCTCAGACCGTCTGTCTCAGACCGTCTGTCTCAGATCGTCTGTCGCTCACCGTCTGTCGCAGACCGTCTGTCTCAGACCGTCTGTCTCAGACTGTCTGTCGCACACCGTCTGTCGCACACCGTTTGTTTCAGACCGTCTGTGTCAGACCGTCTATCTCAGACCGTCTTTCTCAGACCGTCTGTCTCAGACCGTCTGTCTCAGACCGTCTGTCTCAGACCGTCTGTCTCAGACCGTCTGTCTCAGACCGTCTGTCTCAGACCGTCTGTCTCAGTCCGTCTGCCCCTGTCCGTCTGTCTCATACCGTCTGCCTCATACCGTCTGTCTCAGACCGTATGTGTCAGACCGTCTGTCTCAGACCGTGTGTATCAGTTTGTCCGTCTCAGACCGTCTGTCTCAGACCGTCTGTCTCAGACCGTCTGTCTCAGACCGTCTGTCTCAGACCGTCTGTCTCAGACCGTCTGTCTCAGACCGTCTGTCTCAGACCGTCTGTCTCAGACCGTTTGTCTCAGACCGTCTGTGTCAGACCGTCTGTCTCAGTCCGCCTGCCTCTCTTCGTCTTTCTCATACCGTCTGTCTCAGACCGTCTGTCTCAGACCATCTGTCTCAGGCCGTCTGTCTCAGACCATCTGTCTCAGTCCGTCTACCTCTGCCTGTCTGTCTCAGTCCGTCAGCTTCAGTCCGTCTGTCTCATTCCGTCTGTCTCAGACCATCCGTCTCGGTGCGTCTGGCTCTGTCTGTCGGCCTCTGTCCGTCTGTGTCAGACCGTCTGTCTCAGTCCGCCTGCCTCTCTTCGTCTTTCTCATACCGTCTGTCTCAGACCGTCTGTCTCAGACCATCTGTCTCAGGCCGTCTGTCTCAGACCATCTGTCTCAGTCCGTCTACCTCTGCCTGTCTGTCTCAGTCCGTCAGCTTCAGTCCGTCTGTCTCATTCCGTCTGTCTCAGACCATCCGTCTCGGTGCGTCTGGCTCTGTCTGTCGGCCTCTGTCCGTCTGTCTCAGTCTGTCGTCCTCTGTCCGTCCGTCTCATACCGTCTGTCTCAGACCGTCTGTCTAAGACCGTGTGTCTCAGACCGTCTGTCTCAGACCGTCTGTCTCAGACCGTCCGTCTCAGACCGTCTGTCTCAGACCGTCTGTCTCAGACCGTCTGTCTCAGACCGTCTGTCTCAGACCGTCTGTCTCAGTCCGTCTGCCCCTGCCCGTCTGTCTCATACCGTCTGCCGCATATCGTCTGTCTCAGACCGTATGTGTCAGACCGTCTGTCTCAGACCGTGTGTCTCAGTTTGTCCGTCTCAGACCGTCTGTCTCAGACCGTCCGTCTCAGACCGTCTGTCTCAGACCGTGTGTCTCAGTCCGTCTGTCTCAGACCGTCTGTCGCAGACCGTCTGTCTCAGACCGTCTGTCTCACACCGTCTGTCTCAGACCGTCTGTCTCAGACCGTCTGTCTCAGACCGTCTGTCTCAGACCGTCTGTCTCAGACCGTCTGTCTCAGACCGTCCGTTTCAGACCGTCTGTCTCAGACCGTGTGTCTCAGTCCGTCTGTCTCAGACCGTCTGTCGCAGACCGTCTGTTTCAGACCGTCTGTGTCAGACCGTCTATCTCAGACCGCCTGTCTCAGACCATCTGTCTCAGACCGTCTGTCTCAGACCGTCCGTCTCAGACCGTCCGTCTCAGACCGTCCGTCTCAGACCGTCTGTCTCAGACCATCTGTTTCAGCCCGTCTGCCTCAGACCGTCTTTCTCAGTCCGTCAGCCTCTGCCCGTCTGCGTCATCCCGTCTGTCTCATACCATATGTCTCAGACCGTCCGTCTCTGTGCGTCTGTCTCTGTCTGTCGGCCTCTGTCCGTCTGTCTCTGTCTGTCGGCCTCTGTCCGTCTGTCTCAGTCTGTCAGACTTTGTCCGTCCGTCTCAGACCGTCTGTCTCAGACCGTCTGTCTCAGACCGTCTGTCTCAGACCGTCTGTCTCAGACCGTCTGTCTCAGACCGTCTGTCTCAGACCGTCTGTCTCAGACCGTCTGTCTCAGACCGTCTGTCTCAGACCGTCCGTCTCAGACCGTCTGTCTCAGACCGTCTGTCTCAGACCGTCTGTCTCAGACCGTCTGTCTCAGACCGTCTGTCTCAGACCGTCTGTCTCAGTCCGTCTGCCCCTGCCCGTCTGTCTCATACCGTCTGCCGCATATCGTCTGTCTCAGACCGTATGTGTCAGACCGTTTGTCTCAGACCGTGTGTCTCAGTTTGTCCGTCTCAGACCGTCTGTCTCAGACCGTCCGTCTCAGACCGTCTGTCTCAGACCGTGTGTCTCAGTCCGTCTGTCTCAGACCGTCTGTCGCAGACCGTCTGTTTCAGACCGTCTGTCGCAGACCGTCTGTTTCAGACCGTCTATCGCAGACCGTCTGTCTCAGACCGACTGTCTCAGTCCGTTTGCCCCTGTCCGTCTGTCTCATACCGTCTGCCGCATACCGTCTGTCTCAGACCGTATGTGTCAGACCGTCTGTCTCAGACCGTGTGTCTCAGTTTGTCCGTCTCAGACCGTCTGTCTCTGACCGTCTGTCTCATACCGTCTGCCGCATATCGTCTGTCTCAGACCGTATGTGTCAGACCGTCTGTCTCAGACCGTGTGTCTCAGTTTGTCCGTCTCAGACCGTCTGTCTCAGACCGTCTGTCTCAGACCGTCTGTCTCAGACCGTCTGTCTCAGACCGTCTGTCACAGTCCGTCTGCCCCTGTCCGTCTGTCTCATACCGTCTGCCGCATATCGTCTGTCTCAGACCGTCTGTCTCAGACCGTGTGTCTCAGTTTGTCCGTCTCAGACCATCTGTCTCAGACCGTCTGTCTCAGTCCGTCTGTCTCAGACCGTCTGTCGCAGACCGTCTGTTTCAGACCGTCTGTCGCAGACCGTCTGTTTCAGACCGTCTGTCGCAGACCGTCTGTTTCAGACCTTCTGTGTCAGACCGTCTATCTCAGACCGCCTGTCTCAGACCATCTGTCTCAGACCGTCTGTCTCAGACCGTCTGTGTCAGACCGTCTGTGTCAGACCGTCTGTCTCAGTCCGCCTGCCTCTCTCCGTCTTTCTCATACCGTCTGTCTCAGAACGTCTGTCTCAGACCATCTGTCTCTGGCCGTCTGTCTCAGACCATCTGTCTCAGTCCGTCTACCTCTGCCTGTCCGTCTCAGTCCGTCAGCTTCAGTCCGTCTGTCTCATTCCGTCTGTCTCAGACCATCCGTCTCGGTGCGTCTGGCTCTGTCTGTCGGCCTCTGTCCGTCTGTCTCAGTCTGTCGTCCTCTGTCCGTCCGTCTCATACCGTCTGTCCAGACCGTCTGTCCCAGACAATCTGTCTCAGACCGTCTGTCTCACACCGTCTGTCTCAGACCGTCTGTCTCAGACCGTCTGTCTCAGACCGTCTGTCTCAGACCGTCTGTCTCAGACCGTCTGTCTCAGACCGTCTGTCTCAGTCCGTCTGCCCCTGTCCGTCTGTCTCATACCGTCTGCCGCATATCGTCTGTCTCAGACCGTATGTGTCAGACCGTCTGTCTCAGACCGTGTGTCTCAGTTTGTCCGTCTCAGACCGTCTGTCTCAGACCGTCTTTCTCAGACCGTCTGTCTCAGACCGTCTGTCTCAGACCGTCTGTCTCAGACCGTCTGTCTCAGACCGTCTGTCTCAGACCGTCTGTCTCAGTCCGTCTGCCCCTGTCCGTCTGTCTCATACCGTCTGCCGCATATCGTCTGTCTCAGACCGTATGTGTCAGACCGTCTGTCTCAGACCGTGTGTCTCAGTTTGTCCGACTCAGACCGTCTGTCTCAGACCGTCTGTCCCAGACAATCTGTCTCAGACCGTCTGTCTCAGACCGTCTGTACAGACCGTCTGTCTCAGACCGTCTGTCTCAGACCGTGTGTCTCAGTCCGTCTGTCTCAGACTGTCTGTCGCACACCGTCTGTCGCACACCGTTTGTTTCAGACCGTCTGTGTCAGACCGTCTATCTCAGACCGTCTTTCTCAGACCGTCTGTCTCAGACCGTCTGTCTCAGACCGTCTGTCTCAGACCGTCTGTCTCAGACCGTCTGTCTCAGACCGTCTGTCTCAGTCCGTCTGTCTCAGTCCGTCTGCCCCTGTCCGTCTGTCTCATACCGTCTGCCTCATACCGTCTGTCTCAGACCGTATGTGTCAGACCGTCTGTCTCAGACCGTGTGTCTCAGTTTGTCCGTCTCAGACCGTCTGTCTCAGACCGTCTGTCTCAGACCGTCTGTCTCAGACCGTCTGTCTCAGACCGTCTGTCTCAGACCGTCTGTCTCAGACCGTGTGTCTCAGTCCGTCTGTCTCAGACTGTCTGTCGCACACCGTCTGTCGCACACCGTTTGTTTCAGACCGTCTGTGTCACACCGTCTATCTCAGACCGTCTTTCTCAGACCGTCTGTCTCAGACCGTCTGTCTCAGACCGTCTGTCTCAGACCGTCGGTCTCAGACCGTCTGTCTCAGACCGTCTGTCTCAGTCCGTCTGCCCCTGTCCGTCTGTCTCATACCGTCTGCCTCAGACCGTCTGTCTCAGACCGTCTGTCTCAGACCGTCTGTCTCAGACCGTCTGTCTCAGACCGTCTGTCTCAGACCGTCTGTCTGAGACTGTCTGTCTCTGACCGTCTGTCGCACACCGTCTGTCGCACACCGTCCGTCTCAGACCGTCTGTCTCAGACCGTCTGTCTCAGACCGTCTGTCTCAGACCGTCTGTCTCAGACCGTCTGTCTCAGACCGTCTGTCGCACACCGTCTGTCGCAGACCGTCCGTCGCACACCGTCTGTCGCAGACCGTCTGTCTCAGACCGTCTGTCTCAGATCGTCTGTCTCAGTCCGCCTGTCTCCGGTCGTCTGTCTCAGACCGTCTGTCTCAGACCGTCTGTCTCAGACCGTCTGTCTCAGACCGTCCGTCTCTGTGCTTCTGTCTCCGTCTGTCGTCCTCTGTCCGTCCGTCTCATACCGTCTGTCCCAGACAGTCTGTCTCAGACCGTCTGTCTCAGACCGTCTGTCTCAGACCGTCTGTCTCAGACCGTCTGTCTCAGACCGTCTGTCTCAGACCGTCTGTCTCAGACCGTCTGTCTCAGACCGTCTGTCTCAGACCGTCTGTCTCAGACCGTCTGTCTCAGACCGTCTGTCTCAGACCGTCTGTCTCAGACCGTCTGTCTCAGACCGTCTGTCTCAGACCGTCTGTCTCAGACCGTCTGTCTGAGACTGTCTGTCTCTGACCGTCTGTCGCACACCGTCTGTCGCACACCGTCCGTCTCAGACCGTCTGTCTCAGACCGTCTGTCTCAGACCGTCTGTCTCAGACGGTCTGTCTCAGACCGTCTGTCTCAGACCGTCCGTCTCTGTGCTTCTGTCTCCGTCTGTCGTCCTCTGTCCGTCCGTCTCATACCGTCTGTCCCAGACAGTCTGTCTCAGACCGTCTGTCTCAGACCGTCTGTCTCAGACCGTCTGTCTCAGACCGTCTGTCTCAGACCGTCTGTCTCAGACCGTCTGTCTCAGACCGTCTGTCTCAGTCCGTCTGCCCCTGTCCGTCTGTCTCATACCGTCTGCCTCAGACCGTCTGTCTCAGACCGTCTGTCTCAGACCGTCTGTCTCAGACCGTCTGTCTCAGACCGTCTGTCTGAGACTGTCTGTCTCTGACCGTCTGTCGCACACCGTCTGTCGCACACCGTCCGTCTCAGACCGTCTGTCTCAGACCGTCTGTCTCAGACCGTCTGTCTCAGACCGTCTGTCTCAGACCGTCTGTCTCAGACCGTCTGTCGCACACCGTCTGTCGCAGACCGTCCGTCGCACACCGTCTGTCGCAGACCGTCTGTCTCAGACCGTCTGTCTCAGATCGTCTGTCTCAGTCCGCCTGTCTCCGGTCGTCTGTCTCAGACCGTCCGTCTCAGACCGTCTGTCTCAGACAGTCTGTCGCACACCGTCTGTCGCAGACCGTCTGTCTCAGACCGACTGTCTCAGACCGTCTGTCTCAGACCGTCTGTCTCAGTCCGTCTGCCCCTGTCCGTCTGTCTCATACCGTCTGCCGCATATCGTCTGTCTCAGACCGTATGTGTCAGACCGTCTGTCTCAGACCGTGTGTCTCAGTTTGTACGTCTCAGACCGTCTGTCTCAGACCGTCTGTCTCAGACCGTCTGTCTCAGACCGTCCGTCTCAGACCGTCTGTCTCAGACCGTCTGTCTGAGACTGTCTGTCTCTGACCGTCTGTCGCACACCGTCTGTCGCACACCGTCCGTCTCAGACCGTCTGTCTCAGACCGTCTGTCTCAGACCGTCTGTCTCAGACCGTCTGTCTCAGACCGTCTGTCTCAGACCGTCTGTCTCAGACCGTCCGTCTCAGACCGTCTGTCTCAGACAGTCTGTCGCACACCGTCTGTCGCAGACCGTCTGTCTCAGACCGACTGTCTCAGACCGTCTGTCTCAGACCGTCTGTCTCAGTCCATCTGCCCCTGTCCGTCTGTCTCATACCGTCTGCCGCATATCGTCTGTCTCAGACCGTATGTGTCAGACCGTCTGTCTCAGACCGTGTGTCTCAGTTTGTACGTCTCAGACCGTCTGTCTCAGACCGTCTGTCCCAGACCGTCTGTCCCAGACAATCTGTCTCAGACCGTCTGTCTCAGACCGTCTGTACAGACCGTCTGTCTCAGACCGTCTGTCTCAGACCGTCTGTCTCAGACCGTCTGTCTCAGACCGTGTGTCTCAGTCCGTCTGTCTCAGACTGTCTGTCGCACACCGTCTGTCGCACACCGTTTGTTTCAGACCGTCTGTGTCAGACCGTTTATCTCAGACCGTCTTTCTCAGACCGTCTGTCTCAGTCCGTCTGCCCCTGTCCGTCTGTCTCATACCGTCTGCCTCATACCGTCTGTCTCAGACCGTATGTGTCAGACCGTCTGTCTCAGACCGTGTGTCTCAGTTTGTCCGTCTCAGACCGTCTGTCTCAGACCGTCTGTCTCAGACCGTCTGTCTCAGACCGTCTGTCTCTGACCGTCTGTCTCAGACCGTGTGTCTCAGTCCGTCTGTCTCAGACTGTCTGTCGCACACCGTCTGTCGCACACCGTTTGTTTCAGACCGTCTGTGTCAGACCGTCTATCTCAGACCGTCTTTCTCAGACCGTCTGTCTCAGACCGTCTGTCTCAGACCGTCTGTCTCAGACCGTCTGTCTCAGACCGTCTGTCTCAGACCGTCTGTCTCAGACCGTCTGTCTCAGACCGTCTGTCTCAGTCCGTCTGCCCCTGTCCGTCTGTCTCATACCGTCTGCCTCAGACCGTCTTTCTCAGACCGTCTGTCTCAGACAGTCTGTCTCAGACCGTCTGTCTCAGACCGTCTGTCTCAGACCGTCTGTCTCAGACCGTCTGTCTCAGACCGTCTGTCTCAGACCGTCTGTCTCTGACCGTCTGTCGCACACCGTCCGTCTCAGACCGTCTGTCTCAGACCGTCCGTCTCAGACCGTCTGTCTCAGACCGTCTGTCTCAGACCGTCTGTCTCAGACCGTCTGTCGCACACCGTCTGTCGCAGACCGTCTGTCGCACACCGTCTGTCGCAGACCGTCTGTCTCAGACCGTCTGTCTCAGATCGTCTGTCTCAGTCCGCCTGTCTCCGGTCGTCTGTCTCAGACCGTCTGTCTCAGACCGTCTGTCTCAGACCGTCCGTCTCTGTGCTTCTGTCTCCGTCTGTCGTCCTCTGTCCGTCCGTCTCATACCGTCTGTCCCAGACAGTCTGTCTCAGACCGTCTGTCTCAGACCGTCTGTCTCAGACCGTCTGTCTCAGACCGTCTGTCTCAGACCGTCTGTCTCAGACCGTCTGTCTCAGACCGTCCGTCTCAGACCGTCTGTCTCAGGCAGTCTGTCGCACACCGTCTGTCGCAGACCGTCTGTCTCAGACCGACTGTCTCAGACCGTCTGTCTCAGACCGTCTGTCTCAGTCCGTCTGCCCCTGTCCGTCTGTCTCATACCGTCTGCCGCATATCGTCTGTCTCAGACCGTATGTGTCAGACCGTCTGTCTCAGACCGTGTGTCTCAGTTTGTCCGTCTCAGACCGTCTGTCTCAGACCGTCTGTCCCAGACCATCTGTCCCAGACAATCTGTCTCAGACCGTCTGTCTCAGACCGTCTGTACAGACCGTCTGTCTCAGACCGTCTGTCTCAGACCGTCTGTCTCAGACCGTCTGTCTCAGACCGTCTGTCTCAGACCGTCTGTCTCAGACCGTGTGTCTCAGTCCGTCTGTCTCAGACTGTCTGTCGCACACCGTCTGTCGCACACCGTTTGTTTCAGACCGTCTGTGTCAGACCGTCTATCTCAGACCGTCTTTCTCAGACCGTCTGTCTCAGACCGTCTGTCTCAGACCGTCTGTCTCAGACCGTCTGTCTCAGACCGTCTGTCTCAGTCCGTCTGCCCCTGTCCGTCTGTCTCATACCGTCTGCCTCAGACCGTCTGTCTCAGACCGTCTGTCTCAGACCGTCTGTCTCAGACCGTCTGTCTCAGACCGTCTGTCTCAGACCGTCTGTCTCAGACCGTCTGTCTCAGACCGTCTGTCTCAGACCGTCTGTCTCTGACCGTCTGTCGCACACCGTCTGTCGCACACCGGCCGTCTCTACCGTCTGTCTCAGACCGTCTGTCTCAGACCGTCTGTCTCAGACCGTCTGTCTCAGACCGTCTGTCGCACACCGTCTGTCGCCGACCGTCTGTCGCACACCGTCTGTCGCAGACCGTCTGTCTCAGACCGTCTGTCTCAGATCGTCTGTCTCAGTCCGCCTGTCTCCGGTCGTCTGTCGCAGACCGTCTGTCTCAGACCGTCTGTCTCAGCCCGTCTGTCTCAGACCGTCCGTCTCTGTGCTTCTGTCTCCGTCTGTCGTCCTCTGTCCGTCCGTCTCATACCGTCTGTCCCAGACCGTCTGTCTCAGACCGTCTGTCTCAGACCGTCTGTCTCAGACCGTCTGTCTCAGACCGTCTGTCTCAGACCGTCTGTCTCAGACCGTCTGTCTCAGTCCGTCTGTCTCAGTCCGTCTGCCCCTGTCCGTCTGTCTCATACCGTCTGCCTCATACCGTCTGTCTCAGACCGTATGTGTCAGACCGTCTGTCTCAGACCGTGTGTCTCAGTTTGTCCGTCTCAGACCGTCTGTCTCAGACCGTCTGTCTCAGACCGTCTGTCTCAGACCGTCTGTCTCAGACCGTCTGTCTCAGACCGTCTGTCGCACACCGTCTGTCGCAGACCGTCTGTCGCACACCGTCTGTCGCAGACCGTCTGTCTCAGACCGTCTGTCTCAGATCGTCTGTCTCAGTCCGCCTGTCTCCGGTCGTCTGTCTCAGACCGTCTGTCTCAGACCGTCTGTCTCAGACCGTCTGTCTCAGACCGTCCGTCTCTGTGCTTCTGTCTCCGTCTGTCGTCCTCTGTCCGTCCGTCTCATACCGTCTGTCCCAGACAGTCTGTCTCAGACCGTCTGTCTCAGACCGTCTGTCTCAGTCCGTCTGTCTCAGTCCGTCTGCCCCTGTCCGTCTGTCTCATACCGTCTGCCTCATACCGTCTGTCTCAGACCGTATGTGTCAGACCGTCTGTCTCAGACCGTCTGTCTCAGACCGTCTGTCTCAGACCGTCTGTCTCAGACCGTCTGTCTCAGACCGTCTGTCTCAGACCGTGTGTCTCAGTCCGTCTGTCTCAGACTGTCTGTCGCACACCGTCTGTCGCACACCGTTTGTTTCAGACCGTCTGTGTCAGACCGTCTATCTCAGACCGTCTTTCTCAGACCGTCTGTCTCAGACCGTCTGTCTCAGACCGTCTGTCTCAGACCGTCTGTCTCAGACCGTCTGTCTCAGACCGTCTGTCTCAGACCGTCTGTCTCAGTCCGTCTGCCCCTGTCCGTCTGTCTCATACCGTCTGCCTCAGACCGTCTGTCTCAGACCGTCTGTCTCAGACCGTCTGTCTCAGACCGTCTGTCTCAGACCGTCTGTCTCAGACCGTCTGTCTCAGACCGTCTGTCTGAGACCGTCTGTCTCTGACCGTCTGTCGCACACCGTCTGTCGCACACCGTCCGTCTCAGACCGTCTGTCTCAGACCGTCTGTCTCAGACCGTCCGTCTCAGACCGTCTGTCTCAGACCGTCTGTCTCAGACGGTCTGTCTCAGACCGTCTGTCTCAGACCGTCTGTCGCACACCGTCTGTCGCAGACCGTCTGTCGCACACCGTCTGTCGCAGACCGTCTGTCTCAGACCGTCTGTCTCAGATCGTCTGTCTCAGTCCGCCTGTCTCCGGTCGTCTGTCTCAGACCGTCTGTCTCAGACCGTCTGTCTCAGACCGTCTGTCTCAGACCGTCCGTCTCTGTGCTTCTGTCTCCGTCTGTCGTCCTCTGTCCGTCCGTCTCATACCGTCTGTCCCAGACAGTCTGTCTCAGACCGTCTGTCTCAGACCGTCTGTCTCAGACCGTCTGTCTCAGACCGTCTGTCTCAGACCGTCTGTCTCAGACCGTCTGTCTCAGACCGTCTGTCTCAGACCGTCCGTCTCAGACCGTCTGTCTCAGGCAGTCTGTCGCACACCGTCTGTCGCAGACCGTCTGTCTCAGACCGACTGTCTCAGACCGTCTGTCTCAGACCGTCTGTCTCAGTCCGTCTGCCCCTGTCCGTCTGTCTCATACCGTCTGCCGCATATCGTCTGTCTCAGACCGTATGTGTCAGACCGTCTGTCTCAGACCGTGTGTCTCAGTTTGTCCGTCTCAGACCGTCTGTCTCAGACCGTCTGTCCCAGACCATCTGTCCCAGACAATCTGTCTCAGACCGTCTGTCTCAGACCGTCTGTACAGACCGTCTGTCTCAGACCGTCTGTCTCAGACCGTCTGTCTCAGACCGTCTGTCTCAGACCGTCTGTCTCAGACCGTCTGTCTCAGACCGTGTGTCTCAGTCCGTCTGTCTCAGACTGTCTGTCGCACACCGTCTGTCGCACACCGTTTGTTTCAGACCGTCTGTGTCAGACCGTCTATCTCAGACCGTCTTTCTCAGACCGTCTGTCTCAGACCGTCTGTCTCAGACCGTCTGTCTCAGACCGTCTGTCTCAGACCGTCTGTCTCAGTCCGTCTGCCCCTGTCCGTCTGTCTCATACCGTCTGCCTCAGACCGTCTGTCTCAGACCGTCTGTCTCAGACCGTCTGTCTCAGACCGTCTGTCTCAGACCGTCTGTCTCAGACCGTCTGTCTCAGACCGTCTGTCTCAGACCGTCTGTCTCTGACCGTCTGTCGCACACCGTCTGTCGCACACCGGCCGTCTCTACCGTCTGTCTCAGACCGTCTGTCTCAGACCGTCTGTCTCAGACCGTCTGTCTCAGACCGTCTGTCGCACACCGTCTGTCGCCGACCGTCTGTCGCACACCGTCTGTCGCAGACCGTCTGTCTCAGACCGTCTGTCTCAGATCGTCTGTCTCAGTCCGCCTGTCTCCGGTCGTCTGTCGCAGACCGTCTGTCTCAGACCGTCTGTCGCACACCGTCTGTCGCAGACCGTCTGTCGCACACCGTCTGTCGCAGACCGTCTGTCTCAGACCGTCTGTCTCAGATCGTCTGTCTCAGTCCGCCTGTCTCCGGTCGTCTGTCTCAGACCGTCTGTCTCAGACCGTCTGTCTCAGACCGTCTGTCTCAGACCGTCCGTCTCTGTGCTTCTGTCTCCGTCTGTCGTCCTCTGTCCGTCCGTCTCATACCGTCTGTCCCAGACAGTCTGTCTCAGACCGTCTGTCTCAGACCGTCTGTCTCAGTCCGTCTGTCTCAGTCCGTCTGCCCCTGTCCGTCTGTCTCATACCGTCTGCCTCATACCGTCTGTCTCAGACCGTATGTGTCAGACCGTCTGTCTCAGACCGTCTGTCTCAGACCGTCTGTCTCAGACCGTCTGTCTCAGACCGTCTGTCTCAGACCGTCTGTCTCAGACCGTGTGTCTCAGTCCGTCTGTCTCAGACTGTCTGTCGCACACCGTCTGTCGCACACCGTTTGTTTCAGACCGTCTGTGTCAGACCGTCTATCTCAGACCGTCTTTCTCAGACCGTCTGTCTCAGACCGTCTGTCTCAGACCGTCTGTCTCAGACCGTCTGTCTCAGACCGTCTGTCTCAGACCGTCTGTCTCAGTCCGTCTGCCCCTGTCCGTCTGTCTCATACCGTCTGCCTCAGACCGTCTGTCTCAGACCGTCTGTCTCAGACCGTCTGTCTCAGACCGTCTGTCTCAGACCGTCTGTCTCAGACCGTCTGTCTCAGACCGTCTGTCTGAGACCGTCTGTCTCTGACCGTCTGTCGCACACCGTCTGTCGCACACCGTCCGTCTCAGACCGTCTGTCTCAGACCGTCTGTCTCAGACCGTCCGTCTCAGACCGTCTGTCTCAGACCGTCTGTCTCAGACGGTCTGTCTCAGACCGTCTGTCTCAGACCGTCTGTCGCACACCGTCTGTCGCAGACCGTCTGTCGCACACCGTCTGTCGCAGACCGTCTGTCTCAGACCGTCTGTCTCAGATCGTCTGTCTCAGTCCGCCTGTCTCCGGTCGTCTGTCTCAGACCGTCTGTCTCAGACCGTCTGTCTCAGACCGTCCGTCTCTGTGCTTCTGTCTCCGTCTGTCGTCCTCTGTCCGTCCGTCTCATACCGTCTGTCCCAGACAGTCTGTCTCAGACCGTCTGTCTCAGACCGTCTGTCTCAGACCGTCTGTCTCAGACCGTCTGTCTCAGACCGTCTGTCTCAGACCGTCTGTCTCAGACCGTCTGTCTCAGACCGTCTGTCTCAGACCGTCCGTCTCAGACCGTCTGTCTCAGGCAGTCTGTCGCACACCGTCTGTCGCAGACCGTCTGTCTCAGACCGACTGTCTCAGACCGTCTGTCTCAGACCGTCTGTCTCAGTCCGTCTGCCCCTGTCCGTCTGTCTCATACCGTCTGCCGCATATCGTCTGTCTCAGACCGTATGTGTCAGACCGTCTGTCTCAGACCGTGTGTCTCAGTTTGTCCGTCTCAGACCGTCTGTCTCAGACCGTCTGTCCCAGACCATCTGTCCCAGACAACCTGTCTCAGACCGTCTGTCTCAGACCGTCTGTACAGACCGTCTGTCTCAGACCGTCTGTCTCAGACCGTCTGTCTCAGACCGTCTGTCTCAGACCGTCTGTCTCAGACCGTGTGTCTCAGTCCGTCTGTCTCAGACTGTCTGTCGCACACCGTCTGTCGCACACCGTTTGTTTCAGACCGTCTGTGTCAGACCGTCTATCTCAGACCGTCTTTCTCAGACCGTCTGTCTCAGTCCGTCTGCCCCTGTCCGTCTGTCTCATACCGTCTGCCTCATACCGTCTGTCTCAGACCGTGTGTCTCAGTCCGTCTGTCCCAGACCGTCTGTCTCAGACCGTCTGTCTCAGACCGTCTGTCTCAGACCGTCTGTCTCAGTCCGTCTGCCCCTGTCCGTCTGTCTCATACCGTCTGCCTCAGACCGTCTGTCTCAGACCGTCTGTCTCAGACCGTCTGTCTCAGACCGTCTGTCTCAGACCGTCTGTCTCAGACCGTCTGTCTCAGACCGTCTTTCTCAGACCGTCTGTCTCAGACCGTCTGTCTCAGACCGTCTGTCTCAGACCGTCTGTCTCAGACCGTCTGTCTCAGTCCGTCTGCCCCTGTCCGTCTGTCTCATACCGTCTGCCTCAGACCGTCTGTCTCAGACCGTCTGTCTCAGACCGTCTGTCTCAGACCGTCTGTCTCAGACCGTCTGTCTCAGACCGTCTGTCTCAGACCGTCTGTCTCAGACCGTCTGTCTCAGACCGTCTGTCTCTGACCGTCTGTCTCTGACCGTCTGTCGCACACCGTCTGTCGCACACCGTCCGTCGCAGACCGTCTGTCTCAGACCGTCTGTCTCAGACCGTGTGTCTCAGTCCGTCTGTCTCAGACCGTCTGTCTTAGACCGTCCGTCTCTGTGCTTCTGTCTCCGTCTGTCGTCCTCTGTCCGTCCGTCTCAGACCGTCTGTCTCAGACCGTCTGTCTCAGACCGTCTGTCTCAGACCGTGTGTCTCAGTCCGTCTGTCTCAGACCGTCTGTCTCAGACCGTCTGTCTCAGACCGTCTGTCTCAGACCGTCTGTCTCAGTCCGTCTGCCCCTGTCCGTCTGTCTCATACCGTCTGCCTCAGACCGTCTGTCTCAGACCGTATGTGTCAGACCGTCTGTCTCAGACCGTCTGTCTCAGACCGTCTGTCTCAGACCGTCTGTCTCAGACCGTCTGTCTCAGACCGTCTGTCTCAGACCGTCTGTCTCAGTCCGTCTGCCCCTGTCCGTCTGTCTCATACCGTCTGCCTCAGACCGTCTGTCTCAGACCGTCTGTCTCAGACCGTCTGTCTCAGACCGTCTGTCTCAGACCGTCTGTCTCAGACCGTCTGTCTCAGACCGTCTGTCTCAGACCGTCTGTCTCAGACCGTCTGTCTGAGACCGTCTGTCTCTGACCGTCTGTCGCACACCGTCTGTCGCACACCGTCCGTCTCAGACCGTCTGTCTCAGACCGTCCGTCTCAGACCGTCTGTCTCAGACCGTCTGTCTCAGACGGTCTGTCTCAGACCGTCTGTCTCAGACCGTCTGTCGCACACCGTCTGTCGCACACCGTCTGTCGCAGACCGTCTGTCTCAGACCGTCTGTCTCAGATCGTCTGTCTCAGTCCGCCTGTCTCCGGTCGTCTGTCTCAGACCGTCTGTCTCAGACCGTCTGTCTCAGACCGTCCGTCTCTGTGCTTCTGTCTCCGTCTGTCGTCCTCTGCCCGTCCGTCTCATACCGTCTGTCCCAGACAGTCTGTCCCAGACCGTCTGTCTCAGACCGTCTGTCTCAGACCGTCTGTCTCAGACCGTCTGTCTCAGACCGTCTGTCTCAGACCGTCTGTCTCAGACCGTCTGTCTCAGACCGTCCGTCTCAGACCGTCTGTCTCAGGCAGTCTGTCGCACACCGTCTGTCGCAGACCGTCTGTCTCAGACCGACTGTCTCAGACCGTCTGTCTCAGACCGTCTGTCTCAGTCCGTCTGCCCCTGTCCGTCTGTCTCATACCGTCTGTCTCAGACCGTATGTGTCAGACCGTCTGTCTCAGACCGTGTGTCTCAGACCGTCTGTCCCAGACCGTCTGTCCCAGACAATCTGTCTCAGACCGTCTGCCTCAGACCGTCTGTCTCAGACCGTATGTGTCAGACCGTCTGTCTCAGACCGTCTGTCTCAGACCGTCTGTCTCAGACCGTCTGTCTCAGACCGTCTGTCCCAGACCGTCTGTCCCAGACAATCTGTCTCAGACCGTCTGTCTCAGACCGTCTGTCCAGACCGTCTGTCTCAGACCGTCTGTCTCAGACCGTGTGTCTCAGTCCGTCTGTCTCAGACTGTCTGTCGCACACCGTCTGTCGCACACCGTTTGTTTCAGACCGTCTGTGTCAGACCGTCTATCTCAGACCGTCTTTCTCAGACCGTCTGTCTCAGACCGTCTGTCTCAGACCGTCTGTCTCAGACCGTCTGTCTCAGACCGTCTGTCTCAGACCGTCTGTCTCAGACCGTCTGTCTCAGACCGTCTGTCTCAGACCGTCTGTCTCAGTCCGTCTGTCTCAGTCCGTCTGCCCCTGTCCGTCTGTCTCATACCGTCTGCCTCATACCGTCTGTCTCAGACCGTATGTGTCAGACCGTCTGTCTCAGACCGTGTGTCTCAGTTTGTCCGTCTCAGACCGTCTGTCTCAGACCGTCTGTCTCAGACCGTCTGTCTCAGACCGTCTGTCTCAGACCGTCTGTCTCAGACCGTCTGTCGCACACCGTCTGTCGCAGACCGTCTGTCGCACACCGTCTGTCGCAGACCGTCTGTCTCAGACCGTCTGTCTCAGATCGTCTGTCTCAGTCCGCCTGTCTCCGGTCGTCTGTCTCAGACCGTCTGTCTCAGACCGTCTGTCTCAGACCGTCTGTCTCAGACCGTCCGTCTCTGTGCTTCTGTCTCCGTCTGTCGTCCTCTGTCCGTCCGTCTCATACCGTCTGTCCCAGACAGTCTGTCTCAGACCGTCTGTCTCAGACCGTCTGTCTCAGTCCGTCTGTCTCAGTCCGTCTGCCCCTGTCCGTCTGTCTCATACCGTCTGCCTCATACCGTCTGTCTCAGACCGTATGTGTCAGACCGTCTGTCTCAGACCGTCTGTCTCAGACCGTCTGTCTCAGACCGTCTGTCTCAGACCGTCTGTCTCAGACCGTCTGTCTCAGACCGTGTGTCTCAGTCCGTCTGTCTCAGACTGTCTGTCGCACACCGTCTGTCGCACACCGTTTGTTTCAGACCGTCTGTGTCAGACCGTCTATCTCAGACCGTCTTTCTCAGACCGTCTGTCTCAGACCGTCTGTCTCAGACCGTCTGTCTCAGACCGTCTGTCTCAGAGCGTCTGTCTCAGACCGTCTGTCTCAGACCGTCTGTCTCAGTCCGTCTGCCCCTGTCCGTCTGTCTCATACCGTCTGCCTCAGACCGTCTGTCTCAGACCGTCTGTCTCAGACCGTCTGTCTCAGACCGTCTGTCTCAGACCGTCTGTCTCAGACCGTCTGTCTCAGACCGTCTGTCTGAGACCGTCTGTCTCTGACCGTCTGTCGCACACCGTCTGTCGCACACCGTCCGTCTCAGACCGTCTGTCTCAGACCGTCTGTCTCAGACCGTCCGTCTCAGACCGTCTGTCTCAGACCGTCTGTCTCAGACGGTCTGTCTCAGACCGTCTGTCTCAGACCGTCTGTCGCACACCGTCTGTCGCAGACCGTCTGTCGCACACCGTCTGTCGCAGACCGTCTGTCTCAGACCGTCTGTCTCAGATCGTCTGTCTCAGTCCGCCTGTCTCCGGTCGTCTGTCTCAGACCGTCTGTCTCAGACCGTCTGTCTCAGACCGTCTGTCTCAGACCGTCCGTCTCTGTGCTTCTGTCTCCGTCTGTCGTCCTCTGTCCGTCCGTCTCATACCGTCTGTCCCAGACAGTCTGTCTCAGACCGTCTGTCTCAGACCGTCTGTCTCAGACCGTCTGTCTCAGACCGTCTGTCTCAGACCGTCTGTCTCAGACCGTCTGTCTCAGACCGTCTGTCTCAGACCGTCTGTCTCAGACCGTCCGTCTCAGACCGTCTGTCTCAGGCAGTCTGTCGCACACCGTCTGTCGCAGACCTTTTGTCTCAGACCGACTGTCTCAGACCGTCTGTCTCAGACCGTCTGTCTCAGTCCGTCTGCCCCTGTCCGTCTGTCTCATACCGTCTGCCGCATATCGTCTGTCTCAGACCGTATGTGTCAGACCGTCTGTCTCAGACCGTGTGTCTCAGTTTGTCCGTCTCAGACCGTCTGTCTCAGACCGTCTGTCCCAGACCATCTGTCCCAGACAACCTGTCTCAGACCGTCTGTCTCAGACCGTCTGTACAGACCGTCTGTCTCAGACCGTCTGTCTCAGACCGTCTGTCTCAGACCGTCTGTCTCAGACCGTCTGTCTCAGACCGTGTGTCTCAGTCCGTCTGTCTCAGACTGTCTGTCGCACACCGTCTGTCGCACACCGTTTGTTTCAGACCGTCTGTGTCAGACCGTCTATCTCAGACCGTCTTTCTCAGACCGTCTGTCTCAGTCCGTCTGCCCCTGTCCGTCTGTCTCATACCGTCTGCCTCATACCGTCTGTCTCAGACCGTGTGTCTCAGTCCGTCTGTCTCAGACCGTCTGTCTCAGACCGTCTGTCTCAGACCGTCTGTCTCAGACCGTCTGTCTCAGTCCGTCTGCCCCTGTCCGTCTGTCTCATACCGTCTGCCTCAGACCGTCTGTCTCAGACCGTCTGTCTCAGACCGTCTGTCTCAGACCGTCTTTCTCAGACCGTCTGTCTCAGACCGTCTGTCTCAGACCGTCTGTCTCAGACCGTCTGTCTCAGACCGTCTGTCTCAGACCGTCTGTCTCAGTCCGTCTGCCCCTGTCCGTCTGTCTCATACCGTCTGCCTCAGACCGTCTGTCTCAGACCGTCTGTCTCAGACCGTCTGTCTCAGACCGTCTGTCTCAGACCGTCTGTCTCAGACCGTCTGTCTCAGACCGTCTGTCTGAGACCGTCTGTCTCTGACCGTCTGTCGCACACCGTCTGTCGCACACCGTCCGTCTCAGACCGTCTGTCTCAGACCGTCTGTCTCAGACCGTCCGTCTCAGACCGTCTGTCTCAGACCGTCTGTCTCAGACGGTCTGTCTCAGACCGTCTGTCTCAGACCGTCTGTCGCACACCGTCTGTCGCAGACCGTCTGTCGCACACCGTCTGTCGCAGACCGTCTGTCTCAGACCGTCTGTCTCAGATCGTCTGTCTCAGTCCGCCTGTCTCCGGTCGTCTGTCTCAGACCGTCTGTCTCAGACCGTCTGTCTCAGACCGTCTGTCTCAGACCGTCCGTCTCTGTGCTTCTGTCTCCGTCTGTCGTCCTCTGTCCGTCCGTCTCATACCGTCTGTCCCAGACAGTCTGTCTCAGACCGTCTGTCTCAGACCGTCTGTCTCAGACCGTCTGTCTCAGACCGTCTGTCTCAGACCGTCTGTCTCAGACCGTCTGTCTCAGACCGTCTGTCTCAGACCGTCTGTCTCAGACCGTCCGTCTCAGACCGTCTGTCTCAGGCAGTCTGTCGCACACCGTCTGTCGCAGACCGTCTGTCTCAGACCGACTGTCTCAGACCGTCTGTCTCAGACCGTCTGTCTCAGTCCGTCTGCCCCTGTCCGTCTGTCTCATACCGTCTGCCGCATATCGTCTGTCTCAGACCGTATGTGTCAGACCGTCTGTCTCAGACCGTGTGTCTCAGTTTGTCCGTCTCAGACCGTCTGTCTCAGACCGTCTGTCCCAGACCATCTGTCCCAGACAACCTGTCTCAGACCGTCTGTCTCAGACCGTCTGTACAGACCGTCTGTCTCAGACCGTCTGTCTCAGACCGTCTGTCTCAGACCGTCTGTCTCAGACCGTCTGTCTCAGACCGTGTGTCTCAGTCCGTCTGTCTCAGACTGTCTGTCGCACACCGTCTGTCGCACACCGTTTGTTTCAGACCGTCTGTGTCAGACCGTCTATCTCAGACCGTCTTTCTCAGACCGTCTGTCTCAGTCCGTCTGCCCCTGTCCGTCTGTCTCATACCGTCTGCCTCATACCGTCTGTCTCAGACCGTGTGTCTCAGTCCGTCTGTCTCAGACCGTCTGTCTCAGACCGTCTGTCTCAGACCGTCTGTCTCAGACCGTCTGTCTCAGTCCGTCTGCCCCTGTCCGTCTGTCTCATACCGTCTGCCTCAGACCGTCTGTCTCAGACCGTCTGTCTCAGACCGTCTGTCTCAGACCGTCTTTCTCAGACCGTCTGTCTCAGACCGTCTGTCTCAGACCGTCTGTCTCAGACCGTCTGTCTCAGACCGTCTGTCTCAGACCGTCTGTCTCAGTCCGTCTGCCCCTGTCCGTCTGTCTCATACCGTCTGCCTCAGACCGTCTGTCTCAGACCGTCTGTCTCAGACCGTCTGTCTCAGACCGTCTGTCTCAGTCCGTCTGCCCCTGTCCGTCTGTCTCATACCGTCTGCCTCAGACCGTCTGTCTCAGACCGTCTGTCTCAGACCGTCTGTCTCAGACCGTTTGTCTCAGACCGTCTGTCTCAGACCGTCTGTCTCAGACCGTCTGTCTCAGACCGTCTGTCTCAGACCGTCTGTCTCTGACCGTCTGTCTCTGACCGTCTGTCGCACACCGTCTGTCGCACACCGTCCGTCGCAGACCGTCTGTCTCAGACCGTCTGTCTCAGACCGTGTGTCTCAGTCCGTCTGTCTCAGACCGTCTGTCTTAGACCGTCCGTCTCTGTGCTTCTGTCTCCGTCTGTCGTCCTCTGTCCGTCCGTCTCAGACCGTCTGTCTCAGACCGTCTGTCTCAGACCGTCTGTCTCAGACCGTGTGTCTCAGTCCGTCTGTCTCAGACCGTCTGTCTCAGACCGTCTGTCTCAGACCGTCTGTCTCAGACCGTCTGTCTCAGTCCGTCTGCCCCTGTCCGTCTGTCTCATACCGTCTGCCTCAGACCGTCTGTCTCAGACCGTATGTGTCAGACCGTCTGTCTCAGACCGTCTGTCTCAGACCGTCTGTCTCAGACCGTCTGTCTCAGACCGTCTGTCTCAGACCGTCTGTCTCAGACCGTCTGTCTCAGACCGTCTGTCTAAGTCCGTCTGCCCCTGTCCGTCTGTCTCATACCGTCTGCCTCAGACCGTCTGTCTCAGACCGTCTGTCTCAGACCGTCTGTCTCAGACCGTCTGTCTCAGACCGTCTGTCTCAGACCGTCTGTCTCAGACCGTCTGTCTCAGACCGTCTGTCTCAGACCGTCTGTCTGAGACCGTCTGTCTCTGACCGTCTGTCGCACACCGTCTGTCGCACACCGTCCGTCTCAGACCGTCTGTCTCAGACCGTCCGTCTCAGACCGTCTGTCTCAGACCGTCTGTCTCAGACGGTCTGTCTCAGACCGTCTGTCTCAGACCGTCCGTCGCACACCGTCTGTCGCACACCGTCTGTCGCAGACCGTCTGTCTCAGACCGTCTGTCTCAGATCGTCTGTCTCAGTCCGCCTGTCTCCGGTCGTCTGTCTCAGACCGTCTGTCTCAGACCGTCTGTCTCAGACCGTCCGTCTCTGTGCTTCTGTCTCCGTCTGTCGTCCTCTGTCCGTCCGTCTCATACCGTCTGTCCCAGACAGTCTGTCCCAGACCGTCTGTCTCAGACCGTCTGTCTCAGACCGTCTGTCTCAGACCGTCTGTCTCAGACCGTCTGTCTCAGACCGTCTGTCTGAGACCGTCTGTCTCAGACCGTCTGTCTCAGACCGTCCGTCTCAGACCGTCTGTCTCAGGCAGTCTGTCGCACACCGTCTGTCGCAGACCGTCTGTCTCAGACCGACTGTCTCAGACCGTCTGTCTCAGACCGTCTGTCTCAGTCCGTCTGCCCCTGTCCGTCTGTCTCATACCGTCTGCCGCATATCGTCTGTCTCAGACCGTATGTGTCAGACCGTCTGTCTCAGACCGTGTGTCTCAGTTTGTCCGTCTCAGACCGTCTGTCTCAGACCGTCTGTCCCAGACCATCTGTCCCAGACAACCTGTCTCAGACCGTCTGTCTCAGACCGTCTGTACAGACCGTCTGTCTCAGACCGTCTGTCTCAGACCGTCTGTCTCAGACCGTCTGTCTCAGACCGTCTGTCTCAGACCGTGTGTCTCAGTCCGTCTGTCTCAGACTGTCTGTCGCACACCGTCTGTCGCACACCGTTTGTTTCAGACCGTCTGTGTCAGACCGTCTATCTCAGACCGTCTTTCTCAGACCGTCTGTCTCAGTCCGTCTGCCCCTGTCCGTCTGTCTCATACCGTCTGCCTCATACCGTCTGTCTCAGACCGTATGTGTCAGACCGTCTGTCTCAGACCGTCTGTCTCAGACCGTCTGTCTCAGACCGTCTGTCTCAGACCGTGTGTCTCAGTCCGTCTGTCTCAGACCGTCTGTCTCAGACCGTCTGTCTCAGACCGTCTGTCTCAGACCGTCTGTCTCAGTCCGTCTGCCCCTGTCCGTCTGTCTCATACCGTCTGCCTCAGACCGTCTGTCTCAGACCGTCTGTCTCAGACCGTCTGTCTCAGACCGTCTGTCTCAGACCGTCTGTCTCAGACCGTCTGTCTCAGACCGTCTGTCTCAGACCGTCTTTCTCAGACCGTCTGTCTCAGACCGTCTGTCTCAGACCGTCTGTCTCAGACCGTCTGTCTCAGACCGTCTGTCTCAGACCGTCTGTCTCAGTCCGTCTGCCCCTGTCCGTCTGTCTCATACCGTCTGCCTCAGACCGTCTGTCTCAGACCGTCTGTCTCAGACCGTCTGTCTCAGACCGTCTGTCTCAGACCGTCTGTCTCAGACCGTCTGTCTCAGACCGTCTGTCTCAGACCGTCTGTCTCAGACCGTCTGTCTCAGACCGTCTGTCTCAGACCGTCTGTCTCTGACCGTCTGTCTCTGACCGTCTGTCGCACACCGTCTGTCGCACACCGTCCGTCGCAGACCGTCTGTCTCAGACCGTCTGTCTCAGACCGTGTGTCTCAGTCCGTCTGTCTCAGACCGTCTGTCTTAGACCGTCCGTCTCTGTGCTTCTGTCTCCGTCTGTCGTCCTCTGTCCGTCCGTCTCAGATCGTCTGTCTCAGACCGTCTGTCTCAGACCGTCTCTCTCAGACCGTCTGTCTCAGACCGTGTGTCTCAGTCCGTCTGTCTCAGACCGTCTGTCTCAGACCGTCTGTCTCAGACCGTCTGTCTCAGACCGTCTGTCTCAGACCGTCTGTCTCAGTCCGTCTGCCCCTGTCCGTCTGTCTCATACCGTCTGCCTCAGACCGTCTGTCTCAGACCGTCTGTCTCAGACCGTCTGTCTCAGACCGTCTGTCTCAGACCGTCTGTCTCAGACCGTCTTTCTCAGACCGTCTGTCTCAGACCGTCTGTCTCAGACCGTCTGTCTCAGACCGTCTGTCTCAGACCGTCTGTCTCAGTCCGTCTGCCCCTGTCCGTCTGTCTCATACCGTCTGCCTCAGACCGTCTGTCTCAGACCGTCTGTCTCAGACCGTCTGTCTCAGACCGTCTGTCTCAGACCGTCTGTCTCAGACCGTCTGTCTCAGACCGTCTGTCTCTGACCGTCTGTCGCACACCGTCTGTCGCACACCGTCCGTCTCTACCGTCTGTCTCAGACCGTCTGTCTCAGACCGTGTGTCTCAGTCCGTCTGTCTCAGACCGTCTGTCTTAGACCGTCCGTCTCTGTGCTTCTGTCTCCGTCTGTCGTCCTCTGTCCGTCCGTCTCAGACCGTCTGTCTCAGACCGTCTGTCTCAGACCGTCTGTCTCAGACCGTGTGTCTCAGTCCGTCTGTCTCAGACCGTCTGTCTCAGACCGTCTGTCTCAGACCGTCTGTCTCAGACCGTCTGTCTCAGTCCGTCTGCCCCTGTCCGTCTGTCTCATACCGTCTGCCTCAGACCGTCTGTCTCAGACCGTATGTGTCAGACCGTCTGTCTCAGACCGTCTGTCTCAGACCGTCTGTCTCAGACCGTCTGTCTCAGACCGTCTGTCTCAGACCGTCTGTCTCAGACCGTCTGTCTCAGTCCGTCTGCCCCTGTCCGTCTGTCTCATACCGTCTGCCTCAGACCGTCTGTCTCAGACCGTCTGTCTCAGACCGTCTGTCTCAGACCGTCTGTCTCAGTCCGTCTGCCCCTGTCCGTCTGTCTCATACCGTCTGCCTCAGACCGTCTGTCTCAGACCGTCTGTCTCAGCACGTCTGTCTCATACCGTCTGTCTCAGACCGTCTGTCTCAGACCGTCTGTCTCAGACCGTCTGTCTCAGACCGTCTGTCTCAGACCGTCTGTCTCAGACCGTCTGTCTCAGACCGTCTGTCTCAGACCGTCTGTCTCAGTCCGTCTGCCCCTGTCCGTCTGTCTCATACCGTCTGCCTCAGACCGTCTGTCTCAGACCGTATGTGTCAGACCGTCTGTCTCAGACCGTCTGTCTCAGACCGTCTGTCTCAGACCGTCTGTCTCAGACCGTCTGTCTCAGACCGTCTGTCTCAGACCGTCTGTCTCAGTCCGTCTGCCCCTGTCCGTCTGTCTCATACCGTCTGCCTCAGACCGTCTGTCTCAGACCGTCTGTCTCAGACCGTCTGTCTCAGACCGTCTGTCTCAGACCGTCTGTCTCAGTCCGTCTGCCCCTGTCCGTCTGTCTCATACCGTCTGTCTCAGACCGTCTGTCTCAGACCGTCTGTCTCAGACCGTCTGTCTCAGACCGTCTGTCTCAGACGGTCTGTCTCAGACCGTCTGTCTCAGACCGTCCGTCGCACACCGTCTGTCGCACACCGTCTGTCGCAGACCGTCTGTCTCAGACCGTCTGTCTCAGATCGTCTGTCTCAGTCCGCCTGTCTCCGGTCGTCTGTCTCAGACCGTCTGTCTCAGACCGTCTGTCTCAGACCGTCCGTCTCTGTGCTTCTGTCTCCGTCTGTCGTCCTCTGTCCGTCCGTCTCATACCGTCTGTCCCAGACAGTCTGTCCCAGACCGTCTGTCTCAGACCGTCTGTCTCAGACCGTCTGTCTCAGACCGTCTGTCTCAGACCGTCTGTCTCAGACCGTCTGTCTCAGACCGTCTGTCTCAGACCGTCTGTCTCAGACCGTCCGTCTCAGACCGTCTGTCTCAGGCAGTCTGTCGCACACCGTCTGTCGCAGACCGTCTGTCTCAGACCGACTGTCTCAGACCGTCTGTCTCAGACCGTCTGTCTCAGTCCGTCTGCCCCTGTCCGTCTGTCTCATACCGTCTGCCGCATATCGTCTGTCTCAGACCGTATGTGTCAGACCGTCTGTCTCAGACCGTGTGTCTCAGTTTGTCCGTCTCAGACCGTCTGTCTCAGACCGTCTGTCCCAGACCATCTGTCCCAGACAACCTGTCTCAGACCGTCTGTCTCAGACCGTCTGTACAGACCGTCTGTCTCAGACCGTCTGTCTCAGACCGTCTGTCTCAGACCGTCTGTCTCAGACCGTCTGTCTCAGACCGTGTGTCTCAGTCCGTCTGTCTCAGACTGTCTGTCGCACACCGTCTGTCGCACACCGTTTGTTTCAGACCGTCTGTGTCAGACCGTCTATCTCAGACCGTCTTTCTCAGACCGTCTGTCTCAGTCCGTCTGCCCCTGTCCGTCTGTCTCATACCGTCTGCCTCATACCGTCTGTCTCAGACCGTATGTGTCAGACCGTCTGTCTCAGACCGTCTGTCTCAGACCGTCTGTCTCAGACCGTCTGTCTCAGACCGTGTGTCTCAGTCCGTCTGTCTCAGACCGTCTGTCTCAGACCGTCTGTCTCAGACCGTCTGTCTCAGACCGTCTGTCTCAGTCCGTCTGCCCCTGTCCGTCTGTCTCATACCGTCTGCCTCAGACCGTCTGTCTCAGACCGTCTGTCTCAGACCGTCTGTCTCAGACCGTCTGTCTCAGACCGTCTGTCTCAGACCGTCTGTCTCAGACCGTCTTTCTCAGACCGTCTGTCTCAGACCGTCTGTCTCAGACCGTCTGTCTCAGACCGTCTGTCTCAGACCGTCTGTCTCAGACCGTCTGTCTCAGTCCGTCTGCCCCTGTCCGTCTGTCTCATACCGTCTGCCTCAGACCGTCTGTCTCAGACCGTCTGTCTCAGACCGTCTGTCTCAGACCGTCTGTCTCAGACCGTCTGTCTCAGACCGTCTGTCTCAGACCGTCTGTCTCAGACCGTCTGTCTCAGACCGTCTGTCTCAGACCGTCTGTCTCTGACCGTCTGTCTCTGACCGTCTGTCGCACACCGTCTGTCGCACACCGTCCGTCGCAGACCGTCTGTCTCAGACCGTCTGTCTCAGACCGTGTGTCTCAGTCCGTCTGTCTCAGACCGTCTGTCTTAGACCGTCCGTCTCTGTGCTTCTGTCTCCGTCTGTCGTCCTCTGTCCGTCCGTCTCAGATCGTCTGTCTCAGACCGTCTGTCTCAGACCGTCTGTCTCAGACCGTCTGTCTCAGACCGTGTGTCTCAGTCCGTCTGTCTCAGACCGTCTGTCTCAGACCGTCTGTCTCAGACCGTCTGTCTCAGACCGTCTGTCTCAGACCGTCTGTCTCAGTCCGTCTGCCCCTGTCCGTCTGTCTCATACCGTCTGCCTCAGACCGTCTGTCTCAGACCGTCTGTCTCAGACCGTCTGTCTCAGACCGTCTGTCTCAGACCGTCTGTCTCAGACCGTCTTTCTCAGACCGTCTGTCTCAGACCGTCTGTCTCAGACCGTCTGTCTCAGACCGTCTGTCTCAGACCGTCTGTCTCAGACGGTCTGTCTCAGACCGTCTGTCTCAGACCGTCTGTCGCACACCGTCTGTCGCACACCGTCTGTCGCAGACCGTCTGTCTCAGACCGTCTGTCTCAGATCGTCTGTCTCAGTCCGCCTGTCTCCGGTCGTCTGTCTCAGACCGTCTGTCTCAGACCGTCTGTCTCAGACCGTCCGTCTCTGTGCTTCTGTCTCCGTCTGTCGTCCTCTGTCCGTCCGTCTCATACCGTCTGTCCCAGACAGTCTGTCCCAGACCGTCTGTCTCAGACCGTCTGTCTCAGACCGTCTGTCTCAGACCGTCTGTCTCAGACCGTCTGTCTCAGACCGTCTGTCTCAGACCGTCTGTCTCAGACCGTCCGTCTCAGACCGTCTGTCTCAGGCAGTCTGTCGCACACCGTCTGTCGCAGACCGTCTGTCTCAGACCGACTGTCTCAGACCGTCTGTCTCAGACCGTCTGTCTCAGTCCGTCTGCCCCTGTCCGTCTGTCTCATACCGTCTGTCTCAGACCGTATGTGTCAGACCGTCTGTCTCAGACCGTGTGTCTCAGACCGTCTGTCCCAGACCGTCTGTCCCAGACAATCTGTCTCAGACCGTCTGCCTCAGACCGTCTGTCTCAGACCGTATGTGTCAGACCGTCTGTCTCAGACCGTCTGTCTCAGACCGTCTGTCTCAGACCGTCTGTCTCAGACCGTCTGTCCCAGACCGTCTGTCCCAGACAATCTGTCTCAGACCGTCTGTCTCAGACCGTCTGTCCAGACCGTCTGTCTCAGACCGTCTGTCTCAGACCGTGTGTCTCAGTCCGTCTGTCTCAGACTGTCTGTCGCACACCGTCTGTCGCACACCGTTTGTTTCAGACCGTCTGTGTCAGACCGTCTATCTCAGACCGTCTTTCTCAGACCGTCTGTCTCAGACCGTCTGTCTCAGACCGTCTGTCGTCCTCTGTCCGTCCGTCTCATACCGTCTGTCCCAGACAGTCTGTCTCAGACCGTCTGTCTCAGACCGTCTGTCTCAGTCCGTCTGTCTCAGTCCGTCTGCCCCTGTCCGTCTGTCTCATACCGTCTGCCTCATACCGTCTGTCTCAGACCGTATGTGTCAGACCGTCTGTCTCAGACCGTCTGTCTCAGACCGTCTGTCTCAGACCGTCTGTCTCAGACCGTCTGTCTCAGACCGTCTGTCTCAGACCGTCTGTCTCAGACCGTGTGTCTCAGTCCGTCTGTCTCAGACTGTCTGTCGCACACCGTCTGTCGCACACCGTTTGTTTCAGACCGTCTGTGTCAGACCGTCTATCTCAGACCGTCTTTCTCAGACCGTCTGTCTCAGACCGTCTGTCTCAGACCGTCTGTCTCAGACCGTCTGTCTCAGAGCGTCTGTCTCAGACCGTCTGTCTCAGACCGTCTGTCTCAGTCCGTCTGCCCCTGTCCGTCTGTCTCATACCGTCTGCCTCAGACCGTCTGTCTCAGACCGTCTGTCTCAGACCGTCTGTCTCAGACCGTCTGTCTCAGACCGTCTGTCTCAGACCGTCTGTCTGAGACCGTCTGTCTCTGACCGTCTGTCGCACACCGTCTGTCGCACACCGTCCGTCTCAGACCGTCTGTCTCAGACCGTCTGTCTCAGACCGTCCGTCTCAGACCGTCTGTCTCAGACCGTCTGTCTCAGACGGTCTGTCTCAGACCGTCTGTCTCAGACCGTCTGTCGCACACCGTCTGTCGCAGACCGTCTGTCGCACACCGTCTGTCTCAGACCGTCTGTCTCAGACCGTCTGTCTCAGACCGTCTGTCTCAGACCGTCTGTCTCAGACCGTCTGTCTCAGACCGTCTGTCTCAGACCGTCCGTCTCAGACCGTCTGTCTCAGGCAGTCTGTCGCACACCGTCTGTCGCAGACCGTCTGTCTCAGACCGACTGTCTCAGACCGTCTGTCTCAGACCGTCTGTCTCAGTCCGTCTGCCCCTGTCCGTCTGTCTCATACCGTCTGTCTCAGACCGTATGTGTCAGACCGTCTGTCTCAGACCGTGTGTCTCAGACCGTCTGTCCCAGACCGTCTGTCCCAGACAATCTGTCTCAGACCGTCTGCCTCAGACCGTCTGTCTCAGACCGTATGTGTCAGACCGTCTGTCTCAGACCGTCTGTCTCAGACCGTCTGTCTCAGACCGTCTGTCTCAGACCGTCTGTCCCAGACCGTCTGTCCCAGACAATCTGTCTCAGACCGTCTGTCTCAGACCGTCTGTCCAGACCGTCTGTCTCAGACCGTCTGTCTCAGACCGTGTGTCTCAGTCCGTCTGTCTCAGACTGTCTGTCGCACACCGTCTGTCGCACACCGTTTGTTTCAGACCGTCTGTGTCAGACCGTCTATCTCAGACCGTCTTTCTCAGACCGTCTGTCTCAGACCGTCTGTCTCAGACCGTCTGTCGTCCTCTGTCCGTCCGTCTCATACCGTCTGTCCCAGACAGTCTGTCTCAGACCGTCTGTCTCAGACCGTCTGTCTCAGTCCGTCTGTCTCAGTCCGTCTGCCCCTGTCCGTCTGTCTCATACCGTCTGTCTCAGACCGTCTGTCTCAGACCGTCTGTCTCAGACCGTCTGTCTCAGACCGTCTGTCTCAGACCGTCTGTCTCAGACCGTCTGTCTCAGACCGTGTGTCTCAGTCCGTCTGTCTCAGACTGTCTGTCGCACACCGTCTGTCGCACACCGTTTGTTTCAGACCGTCTGTGTCAGACCGTCTATCTCAGACCGTCTTTCTCAGACCGTCTGTCTCAGACCGTCTGTCTCAGACCGTCTGTCTCAGACCGTCTGTCTCAGAGCGTCTGTCTCAGACCGTCTGTCTCAGACCGTCTGTCTCAGTCCGTCTGCCCCTGTCCGTCTGTCTCATACCGTCTGCCTCAGACCGTCTGTCTCAGACCGTCTGTCTCAGACCGTCTGTCTCAGACCGTCTGTCTCAGACCGTCTGTCTCAGACCGTCTGTCTGAGACCGTCTGTCTCTGACCGTCTGTCGCACACCGTCTGTCGCACACCGTCCGTCTCAGACCGTCTGTCTCAGACCGTCTGTCTCAGACCGTCCGTCTCAGACCGTCTGTCTCAGACCGTCTGTCTCAGACGGTCTGTCTCAGACCGTCTGTCTCAGACCGTCTGTCGCACACCGTCTGTCGCAGACCGTCTGTCGCACACCGTCTGTCGCAGACCGTCTGTCTCAGACCGTCTGTCTCAGATCGTCTGTCTCAGTCCGCCTGTCTCCGGTCGTCTGTCTCAGACCGTCTGTCTCAGACCGTCTGTCTCAGACCGTCTGTCTCAGACCGTCCGTCTCTGTGCTTCTGTCTCCGTCTGTCGTCCTCTGTCCGTCCGTCTCATACCGTCTGTCCCAGACAGTCTGTCTCAGACCGTCTGTCTCAGACCGTCTGTCTCAGACCGTCTGTCTCAGACCGTCTGTCTCAGACCGTCTGTCTCAGACCGTCCGTCTCAGACCGTCTGTCTCAGGCAGTCTGTCGCACACCGTCTGTCGCAGACCGTCTGTCTCAGACCGACTGTCTCAGACCGTCTGTCTCAGACCGTCTGTCTCAGTCCGTCTGCCCCTGTCCGTCTGTCTCATACCGTCTGCCGCATATCGTCTGTCTCAGACCGTATGTGTCAGACCGTCTGTCTCAGACCGTGTGTCTCAGTTTGTCCGTCTCAGACCGTCTGTCTCAGACCGTCTGTCCCAGACCATCTGTCCCAGACAACCTGTCTCAGACCGTCTGTCTCAGACCGTCTGTACAGACCGTCTGTCTCAGACCGTCTGTCTCAGACCGTCTGTCTCAGACCGTCTGTCTCAGACCGTCTGTCTCAGACCGTGTGTCTCAGTCCGTCTGTCTCAGACTGTCTGTCGCACACCGTCTGTCGCACACCGTTTGTTTCAGACCGTCTGTGTCAGACCGTCTATCTCAGACCGTCTTTCTCAGACCGTCTGTCTCAGTCCGTCTGCCCCTGTCCGTCTGTCTCATACCGTCTGCCTCATACCGTCTGTCTCAGACCGTGTGTCTCAGTCCGTCTGTCTCAGACCGTCTGTCTCAGACCGTCTGTCTCAGACCGTCTGTCTCAGACCGTCTGTCTCAGTCCGTCTGCCCCTGTCCGTCTGTCTCATACCGTCTGCCTCAGACCGTCTGTCTCAGACCGTCTGTCTCAGACCGTCTGTCTCAGACCGTCTGTCTCAGACCGTCTGTCTCAGACCGTCTGTCTCAGACCGTCTGTCTCAGACCGTCTTTCTCAGACCGTCTGTCTCAGACCGTCTGTCTCAGACCGTCTGTCTCAGACCGTCTGTCTCAGACCGTCTGTCTCAGACCGTCTGTCTCAGTCCGTCTGCCCCTGTCCGTCTGTCTCATACCGTCTGCCTCAGACCGTCTGTCTCAGACCGTCTGTCTCAGACCGTCTGTCTCAGACCGTTTGTCTCAGACCGTCTGTCTCAGACCGTCTGTCTCAGACCGTCTGTCTCAGACCGTCTGTCTCAGACCGTCTGTCTCAGACCGTCTGTCTCTGACCGTCTGTCTCTGACCGTCTGTCGCACACCGTCTGTCGCACACCGTCCGTCGCAGACCGTCTGTCTCAGACCGTCTGTCTCAGACCGTGTGTCTCAGTCCGTCTGTCTCAGACCGTCTGTCTTAGACCGTCCGTCTCTGTGCTTCTGTCTCCGTCTGTCGTCCTCTGTCCGTCCGTCTCAGACCGTCTGTCTCAGACCGTCTGTCTCAGACCGTCTGTCTCAGACCGTGTGTCTCAGTCCGTCTGTCTCAGACCGTCTGTCTCAGACCGTCTGTCTCAGACCGTCTGTCTCAGACCGTCTGTCTCAGTCCGTCTGCCCCTGTCCGTCTGTCTCATACCGTCTGCCTCAGACCGTCTGTCTCAGACCGTATGTGTCAGACCGTCTGTCTCAGACCGTCTGTCTCAGACCGTCTGTCTCAGACCGTCTGTCTCAGACCGTCTGTCTCAGACCGTCTGTCTCAGACCGTCTGTCTCAGTCCGTCTGCCCCTGTCCGTCTGTCTCATACCGTCTGCCTCAGACCGTCTGTCTCAGACCGTCTGTCTCAGACCGTCTGTCTCAGACCGTCTGTCTCAGACCGTCTGTCTCAGACCGTCTGTCTCAGACCGTCTGTCTCAGACCGTCTGTCTCAGACCGTCTGTCTGAGACCGTCTGTCTCTGACCGTCTGTCGCACACCGTCTGTCGCACACCGTCCGTCTCAGACCGTCTGTCTCAGACCGTCCGTCTCAGACCGTCTGTCTCAGACCGTCTGTCTCAGACGGTCTGTCTCAGACCGTCTGTCTCAGACCGTCCGTCGCACACCGTCTGTCGCACACCGTCTGTCGCAGACCGTCTGTCTCAGACCGTCTGTCTCAGATCGTCTGTCTCAGTCCGCCTGTCTCCGGTCGTCTGTCTCAGACCGTCTGTCTCAGACCGTCTGTCTCAGACCGTCCGTCTCTGTGCTTCTGTCTCCGTCTGTCGTCCTCTGTCCGTCCGTCTCATACCGTCTGTCCCAGACAGTCTGTCCCAGACCGTCTGTCTCAGACCGTCTGTCTCAGACCGTCTGTCTCAGACCGTCTGTCTCAGACCGTCTGTCTCAGACCGTCTGTCTCAGACCGTCTGTCTCAGACCGTCTGTCTCAGACCGTCCGTCTCAGACCGTCTGTCTCAGGCAGTCTGTCGCACACCGTCTGTCGCAGACCGTCTGTCTCAGACCGACTGTCTCAGACCGTCTGTCTCAGACCGTCTGTCTCAGTCCGTCTGCCCCTGTCCGTCTGTCTCATACCGTCTGCCGCATATCGTCTGTCTCAGACCGTATGTGTCAGACCGTCTGTCTCAGACCGTGTGTCTCAGTTTGTCCGTCTCAGACCGTCTGTCTCAGACCGTCTGTCCCAGACCATCTGTCCCAGACAACCTGTCTCAGACCGTCTGTCTCAGACCGTCTGTACAGACCGTCTGTCTCAGACCGTCTGTCTCAGACCGTCTGTCTCAGACCGTCTGTCTCAGACCGTGTGTCTCAGTCCGTCTGTCTCAGACTGTCTGTCGCACACCGTCTGTCGCACACCGTTTGTTTCAGACCGTCTGTGTCAGACCGTCTATCTCAGACCGTCTTTCTCAGACCGTCTGTCTCAGTCCGTCTGCCCCTGTCCGTCTGTCTCATACCGTCTGCCTCATACCGTCTGTCTCAGACCGTATGTGTCAGACCGTCTGTCTCAGATCGTCTGTCTCAGACCGTCTGTCTCAGACCGTCTGTCTCAGACCGTGTGTCTCAGTCCGTCTGTCTCAGACCGTCTGTCTCAGACCGTCTGTCTCAGACCGTCTGTCTCAGACCGTCTGTCTCAGTCCGTCTGCCCCTGTCCGTCTGTCTCATACCGTCTGCCTCAGACCGTCTGTCTCAGACCGTCTGTCTCAGACCGTCTGTCTCAGACCGTCTGTCTCAGACCGTCTGTCTCAGACCGTCTGTCTCAGACCGTCTTTCTCAGACCGTCTGTCTCAGACCGTCTGTCTCAGACCGTCTGTCTCAGACCGTCTGTCTCAGACCGTCTGTCTCAGACCGTCTGTCTCAGACCGTCTGTCTCAGTCCGTCTGCCCCTGTCCGCCTGTCTCATACCGTCTGCCTCAGACCGTCTGTCTCAGACCGTCTGTCTCAGACCGTCTGTCTCAGACCGTCTGTCTCAGACCGTCTGTCTCAGACCGTCTGTCTCAGACCGTCTGTCTCAGACCGTCTGTCTCTGACCGTCTGTCTCTGACCGTCTGTCGCACACCGTCTGTCGCACACCGTCCGTCGCAGACCGTCTGTCTCAGACCGTCTGTCTCAGACCGTGTGTCTCAGTCCGTCTGTCTCAGACCGTCTGTCTTAGACCGTCCGTCTCTGTGCTTCTGTCTCCGTCTGTCGTCCTCTGTCCGTCCGTCTCAGATCGTCTGTCTCAGACCGTCTGTCTCAGACCGTCTGTCTCAGACCGTCTGTCTCAGACCGTGTGTCTCAGTCCGTCTGTCTCAGACCGTCTGTCTCAGACCGTCTGTCTCAGACCGTCTGTCTCAGACCGTCTGTCTCAGACCGTCTGTCTCAGTCCGTCTGCCCCTGTCCGTCTGTCTCATACCGTCTGCCTCAGACCGTCTGTCTCAGACCGTCTGTCTCAGACCGTCTGTCTCAGACCGTCTGTCTCAGACCGTCTGTCTCAGACCGTCTGTCTCAGACCGTCTTTCTCAGACCGTCTGTCTCAGACCGTCTGTCTCAGACCGTCTGTCTCAGACCGTCTGTCTCAGACCGTCTGTCTCAGTCCGTCTGCCCCTGTCCGTCTGTCTCATACCGTCTGCCTCAGACCGTCTGTCTCAGACCGTCTGTCTCAGACCGTCTGTCTCAGACCGTCTGTCTCAGACCGTCTGTCTCAGACCGTCTGTCTCAGACCGTCTGTCTCTGACCGTCTGTCGCACACCGTCTGTCGCACACCGTCCGTCTCTACCGTCTGTCTCAGACCGTCTGTCTCAGACCGTGTGTCTCAGTCCGTCTGTCTCAGACCGTCTGTCTTAGACCGTCCGTCTCTGTGCTTCTGTCTCCGTCTGTCGTCCTCTGTCCGTCCGTCTCAGACCGTCTGTCTCAGACCGTCTGTCTCAGACCGTCTGTCTCAGACCGTGTGTCTCAGTCCGTCTGTCTCAGACCGTCTGTCTCAGACCGTCTGTCTCAGACCGTCTGTCTCAGACCGTCTGTCTCAGTCCGTCTGCCCCTGTCCGTCTGTCTCATACCGTCTGCCTCAGACCGTCTGTCTCAGACCGTATGTGTCAGACCGTCTGTCTCAGACCGTCTGTCTCAGACCGTCTGTCTCAGACCGTCTGTCTCAGACCGTCTGTCTCAGACCGTCTGTCTCAGACCGTCTGTCTCAGTCCGTCTGCCCCTGTCCGTCTGTCTCATACCGTCTGCCTCAGACCGTCTGTCTCAGACCGTCTGTCTCAGACCGTCTGTCTCAGACCGTCTGTCTCGGTCCGTCTGCCCCTGTCCGTCTGTCTCATACCGTCTGCCTCAGACCGTCTGTCTCAGACCGTCTGTCTCAGCACGTCTGTCTCATACCGTCTGTCTCAGACCGTCTGTCTCAGACCGTCTGTCTCAGACCGTCTGTCTCAGACCGTCTGTCTCAGACCGTCTGTCTCAGACCGTCTGTCTCAGTCCGTCTGCCCCTGTCCGTCTGTCTCATACCGTCTGCCTCAGACCGTCTGTCTCAGACCGTATGTGTCAGACCGTCTGTCTCAGACCGTCTGTCTCAGACCGTCTGTCTCAGACCGTCTGTCTCAGACCGTCTGTCTCAGACCGTCTGTCTCAGACCGTCTGTCTCAGTCCGTCTGCCCCTGTCCGTCTGTCTCATACCGTCTGCCTCAGACCGTCTGTCTCAGACCGTCTGTCTCAGACCGTCTGTCTCAGACCGTCTGTCTCAGACCGTCTGTCTCAGACCGTCTGTCTCAGACCGTCTGTCTCAGACCGTCTGTCTGAGACCGTCTGTCTCTGACCGTCTGTCGCACACCGTCTGTCGCACACCGTCCGTCTCAGACCGTCTGTCTCAGACCGTCCGTCTCAGACCGTCTGTCTCAGACCGTCTGTCTCAGACGGTCTGTCTCAGACCGTCTGTCTCAGACCGTCCGTCGCACACCGTCTGTCGCACACCGTCTGTCGCAGACCGTCTGTCTCAGACCGTCTGTCTCAGATCGTCTGTCTCAGTCCGCCTGTCTCCGGTCGTCTGTCTCAGACCGTCTTTCTCAGACCGTCTGTCTCAGACCGTCCGTCTCTGTGCTACTGTCTCCGTCTGTCGTCCTCTGTCCGTCCGTCTCATACCGTCTGTCCCAGACAGTCTGTCCCAGACCGTCTGTCTCAGACCGTCTGTCTCAGACCGTCTGTCTCAGACCGTCTGTCTCAGACCGTCTGTCTCAGACCGTCTGTCTCAGACCGTCTGTCTCAGACCGTCTGTCTCAGACCGTCCGTCTCAGACCGTCTGTCTCAGGCAGTCTGTCGCACACCGTCTGTCGCAGACCGTCTGTCTCAGACCGACTGTCTCAGACCGTCTGTCTCAGACCGTCTGTCTCAGTCCGTCTGCCCCTGTCCGTCTGTCTCATACCGTCTGCCGCATATCGTCTGTCTCAGACCGTATGTGTCAGACCGTCTGTCTCAGACCGTGTGTCTCAGTTTGTCCGTCTCAGACCGTCTGTCTCAGACCGTCTGTCCCAGACCATCTGTCCCAGACAACCTGTCTCAGACCGTCTGTCTCAGACCGTCTGTACAGACCGTCTGTCTCAGACCGTCTGTCTCAGACCGTCTGTCTCAGACCGTCTGTCTCAGACCGTCTGTCTCAGACCGTGTGTCTCAGTCCGTCTGTCTCAGACTGTCTGTCGCACACCGTCTGTCGCACACCGTTTGTTTCAGACCGTCTGTGTCAGACCGTCTATCTCAGACCGTCTTTCTCAGACCGTCTGTCTCAGTCCGTCTGCCCCTGTCCGTCTGTCTCATACCGTCTGCCTCATACCGTCTGTCTCAGACCGTATGTGTCAGACCGTCTGTCTCAGACCGTCTGTCTCAGACCGTCTGTCTCAGACCGTCTGTCTCAGACCGTGTGTCTCAGTCCGTCTGTCTCAGACCGTCTGTCTCAGACCGTCTGTCTCAGACCGTCTGTCTCAGACCGTCTGTCTCAGACCGTCTGTCTCAGTCCGTCTGCCCCTGTCCGTCTGTCTCATACCGTCTGCCTCAGACCGTCTGTCTCAGACCGTCTGTCTCAGACCGTCTGTCTCAGACCGTCTGTCTCAGACCGTCTGTCTCAGACCGTCTGTCTCAGACCGTCTTTCTCAGACCGTCTGTCTCAGACCGTCTGTCTCAGACCGTCTGTCTCAGACCGTCTGTCTCAGACCGTCTGTCTCAGACCGTCTGTCTCAGTCCGTCTGCCCCTGTCCGTCTGTCTCATACCGTCTGCCTCAGACCGTCTGTCTCAGACCGTCTGTCTCAGACCGTCTGTCTCAGACCGTCTGTCTCAGACCGTCTGTCTCAGACCGTCTGTCTCAGACCGTCTGTCTCAGACCGTCTGTCTCAGACCGTCTGTCTCAGACCGTCTGTCTCTGACCGTCTGTCTCTGACCGTCTGTCGCACACCGTCTGTCGCACACCGTCCGTCGCAGACCGTCTGTCTCAGACCGTCTGTCTCAGACCGTGTGTCTCAGTCCGTCTGTCTCAGACCGTCTGTCTTAGACCGTCCGTCTCTGTGCTTCTGTCTCCGTCTGTCGTCCTCTGTCCGTCCGTCTCAGATCGTCTGTCTCAGACCGTCTGTCTCAGACCGTCTGTCTCAGACCGTCTGTCTCAGACCGTGTGTCTCAGTCCGTCTGTCTCAGACCGTCTGTCTCAGACCGTCTGTCTCAGACCGTCTGTCTCAGACCGTCTGTCTCAGACCGTCTGTCTCAGTCCGTCTGCCCCTGTCCGTCTGTCTCATACCGTCTGCCTCAGACCGTCTGTCTCAGACCGTCTGTCTCAGACCGTCTGTCTCAGACCGTCTGTCTCAGACCGTCTGTCTCAGACCGTCTTTCTCAGACCGTCTGTCTCAGACCGTCTGTCTCAGACCGTCTGTCTCAGACCGTCTGTCTCAGACCGTCTGTCTCAGTCCGTCTGCCCCTGTCCGTCTGTCTCATACCGTCTGCCTCAGACCGTCTGTCTCAGACCGTCTGTCTCAGACCGTCTGTCTCAGACCGTCTGTCTCAGACCGTCTGTCTCAGACCGTCTGTCTCAGACCGTCTGTCTCTGACCGTCTGTCGCACACCGTCTGTCGCACACCGTCCGTCTCTACCGTCTGTCTCAGACCGTCTGTCTCAGACCGTCTGTCTCAGACCGTCTGTCTCAGACCGTCTGTCGCACACCGTCTGTCTCAGACCGTCTGTCTCAGACCATCTGTCTCAGGCCGTCTGTCTCAGACCATCTGTCTCAGTCCGTCTACCTCTGCCTGTCTGTCTCAGTCCGTCAGCTTCAGTCCGTCTGTCTCATTCCGTCTGTCTCAGACCATCCGTCTCGGTGCGTCTGGCTCTGTCTGTCGGCCTCTGTCCGTCTGTCTCAGTCTGTCGTCCTCTGTCCGTCCGTCTCATACCGTCTGTCTCAGACCGTCTGTCTCAGACCGACTGTCTCAGTCCGTCTGCCCCTGTCCGTCTGTCTCATACCGTCTGCCGCATATCGTCTATCTCAGACCGTATGTGTCAGACCGTCTGTCTCAGACCGTGTGTCTCAGTTTGTCCGTCTCAGACCGTGTGTCTCAGTTTGTCCGTCTCAGACCGTCTGTCTCAGACCGTCTGTCTCAGACCGTCTGTCTCAGACCGTCTGTCTCTGACCGTCTGTCTCAGACCGTCTGCCTCAGACCTTCTGTCTCAGACCGTCTGTCTCAGACCGTCTGTCTCAGACCGTCCGTCTCAGACCGTCTGTCTCAGACCGTGTGTCTCAGTCCGTCTGTCTCAGACCGTCTGTCGCAGACCGTCTGTTTCAGACCGTCTGTCGCAGACCGTCTGTTTCAGACCGTCTGTCGCAGACCGTCTGTTTCAGACCATCTGTCTCTGTCCGTCTACCTCTGCCTGTCTGTCTCAGTCCGTCAGCTTCAGTCCGTCTGTCTCATTCCGTCTGTCTCAGACCATCCGTCTCGGTGCGTCTGGCTCTGTCTGTCGGCCTCTGTCCGTCTGTCTCAGTCTGTCGTCCTCTGTCCGTCCGTCGCATACCGTCTGTCTCAGACCGTCTGTCTCAGACCGACTGTCTCAGTCCGTCTGCCCCTGTCCGTCTGTCTCATACCGTCTGCCGCATATCGTCTGTCTCAGACCGTATGTGTCAGACCGTCTGTCTCAGACCGTCTGTCTCAGACCGTCTGTCTCAGACCGTCTGTCTCAGACCGTCTGTCTCAGACCGTCTGTCTCAGACCGTCTGTCTCAGACCGTCTGTCTCAGACCGTCTGTCTCTGACCGTCTGTCGCACACCGTCTGTCGCACACCGTCCGTCGCAGACCGTCTGTCTCAGACCGTCTGTCTCTGACCGTCTGTCTCAGACCGTCTGTCTCAGACCTTCTGTCTCAGACCGTCTGTCTCAGACCGTCTGTCTCAGACCGTCCGTCTCAGACCGTCTGTCTCAGACCGTGTGTCTCAGTCCGTCTGTCTCAGACCGTCTGTCGCAGACCGTCTGTCTCAGACCGTCCGTCTCAGACCGTCTGTCTCAGACCGTGTGTCTCAGTCCGTCTGTCTCAGACCGTCTGTCGCAGACCGTCTGTTTCAGACCGTCTGTCGCAGACCGTCTGTTTCAGACCGTCTGTCGCAGACCGTCTGTTTCAGACCGTCTGTGTCAGACCGTCTATCTCAGACCGCCTGTCTCAGACCATCTGTCTCAGACCGTCTGTCTCAGACCGTCTGTCTCAGACCGTCTGTCTCAGTCCGCCTGCCTCTCTCCGTCTTTCTCATACCGTCTGTCTCAGACCGTCTGTCTCAGACCATCTGTCTCAGGCCGTCTGTCTCAGACCATCTGTCTCAGTCCGTCTACCTCTGCCTGTCTGTCTCAATCCGTCAGCTTCAGTCCGTCTGTCTCATTCCGTCTGTCTCAGACCATCCGTCTCGGTGCGTCTGGCTCTGTCTGTCGGCCTCTGTCCGTCTGTCTCAGTCTGTCGTCCTCTGTCCGTCCGTCTCATACCGTCTGTCTCAGACCGTCTGTCTCAGACCGACTGTCTCAGTCCGTCTGCCCCTGTCCGTCTGTCTCATACCGTCTGCCGCATATCGTCTGTCTCAGACCGTATGTGTCAGACCGTCTGTCTCAGACCGTGTGTCTCAGTTTGTCCGTCTCAGACCGTCTGTCTCAGACCGTCTGTCTCAGACCGTCTGTCTCAGACCGTCTGTCTCAGACCGTCTGTCTCAGACCGTCTGTCTCTGACCGTCTGTCGCACACCGTCTGTCGCACACCGTTCGTCGCAGACCGTCTGTCTCAGACCGTCTGTCTCAGACCGTCTGTCTCAGACCGTGTGTCTCAGTCCGTCTGTCTCAGACCGTCTGTCTTAGACCGTCCGTCTCTGTGCTTCTGTCTCCGTCTGTCGTCCTCTGTCCGTCCGTCTCATAGCGTCTGTCCCAGACAGTCTGTCTCAGACCGTCTGTCTCAGACCGTCCGTCTCAGACCGTCTGTCTCAGACCGTCTGTCGCACACCGTCTGTCGCAGACCGTCTGTCTCAGACCGTGTGTCTCAGTTTGTCCGTCTCAGACCGTCTGTCTCAGACCGTCTGTCTCAGACCGTGTGTCTCAGTCCGTCTATCTCAGACTGTCTGTCGCACACCGTCTGTCGCACACCGTTTGTTTCAGACCGTCTGTGTCAGACCGTCTATCTCAGACCGTCTTTCTCAGACCGTCTGTCTCAGTCCGTCTGCCCCTGTCCGTCTGTCTCAGACCGTATGTGTCAGACCGTCTGTCTCAGACCGTCTGTCTCAGACCGTCTGTCTCAGACCGTCTGTCTCAGACCGTCTGTCTCAGACCGTCTGTCTCAGACCGTCTGTCTCAGTCCGTCTGCCCCTGTCCGTCTGTCTCATACCGTCTGCCGCATATCGTCTGTCTCAGACCGTATGTGTCAGACCGTCTGTCTCAGACCGTGTGTCTCAGTTTGTCCGTCTCAGACCGTCTGTCTCAGACCGTCTGTCTCAGACCGTCTGTCTCAGACCGTCTGTCTCAGACCGTCTGTCTCAGACCGTCTGTCTCAGACCGTCTGTCTCAGACCGTCTGTCTCAGACCGTCTGTCTCAGACCGTCTGTCTCTGACCGTCTGTCTCACACCGTCTGTCGCACACCGTTCGTCGCAGACCGTCTGTCTCAGACCGTCTGTCTCAGACCGTCTGTCTCAGACCGTGTGTCTCAGTCCGTCTGTCTCAGACCGTCTGTCTTAGACCGTCCGTCTCTGTGCTTCTGTCTCCGTCTGTCGTCCTCTGTCCGTCCGTCTCATAGCGTCTGTCCCAGACAGTCTGTCTCAGACCGTCTGTCTCAGACCGTCTGTCTCAGACCGTCTGTCTCAGACCGTCTGTCTCAGACCGTCTGTCTCAGACCGTCTGTCTCAGACCGTCCGTCTCAGACCGTCTGTCTCAGACCGTCTGTCGCACACCGTCTGTCGCAGACCGTCTGTCTCAGACCGTGTGTCTCAGTTTGTCCGTCTCAGACCGTCTGTCTCAGACCGTCTGTCCCAGACCGTCTGTCCCAGACAATCTGTCTCAGACCGTCTGTCTCAGACCGTCTGTACAGACCGTCTGTCTCAGACCGTCTGTCTCAGACCGTCTGTCTCAGACCGTCTGTCTCATTCCGTCTGTCTCAGACCATCCGTCTCGGTGCGTCTGGCTCTGTCTGTCGGCCTCTGTCCGTCTGTCTCAGTCTGTCGTCCTCTGTCCGTCCGTCGCATACCGTCTGTCTCAGACCGTCTGTCTCAGACCGTGTGTCTCAGTCCGTCTGTCTCAGACCGTCTGTCGCAGACCGTCTGTCTCAGACCGTCCGTCTCAGACCGTCTGTCTCAGACCGTGTGTCTCAGTCCGTCTGTCTCAGACCGTCTGTCGCAGACCGTCTGTTTCAGACCGTCTGTCGCAGACCGTCTGTTTCAGACCGTCTGTCGCAGACCGTCTGTTTCAGACCGTCTGTTTCAGACCGTCTATCTCAGACCGCCTGTCTCAGACCATCTGTCTCAGACCGTCTGTCTCAGACCGTCTGTCTCAGACCGTCTGTCTCAGTCCGCCTGCCTCTCTCCGTCTTTCTCATACCGTCTGTCTCAGACCGTCTGTCTCAGACCATCTGTCTCAGGCCGTCTGTCTCAGACCATCTGTCTCAGTCCGTCTACCTCTGCCTGTCTGTCTCAATCCGTCAGCTTCAGTCCGTCTGTCTCATTCCGTCTGTCTCAGACCATCCGTCTCGGTGCGTCTGGCTCTGTCTGTCGGCCTCTGTCCGTCTGTCTCAGTCTGTCGTCCTCTGTCCGTCCGTCTCATACCGTCTGTCTCAGACCGTCTGTCTCAGACCGACTGTCTCAGTCCGTCTGCCCCTGTCCGACTGTCTCATACCGTCTGCCGCATATCGTCTGTCTCAGACCGTATGTGTCAGACCGTCTGTCTCAGACCGTGTGTCTCAGTTTGTCCGTCTCAGACCGTCTGTCTCAGACCGTCTGTCTCAGACCGTCTGTCTCAGACCGTCTGTCTCAGACCGTCTGTCTCAGACCGTCTGTCTCAGACCGTCTGTCTCAGACCGTCTGTCTCAGACCGTCTGTCTCTGACCGTCTGTCTCACACCGTCTGTCGCACACCGTTCGTCGCAGACCGTCTGTCTCAGACCGTCTGTCTCAGACCGTCTGTCTCAGACCGTGTGTCTCAGTCCGTCTGTCTCAGACCGTCTGTCTTAGACCGTCCGTCTCTGTGCTTCTGTCTCCGTCTGTCGTCCTCTGTCCGTCCGTCTCATAGCGTCTGTCCCAGACAGTCTGTCTCAGACCGTCTGTCTCAGACCGTCTGTCTCAGACCGTCTGTCTCAGACCGTCTGTCTCAGACCGTCTGTCTCAGACCGTCTGTCTCAGACCGTCCGTCTCAGACCGTCTGTCTCAGACCGTCTGTCGCACACCGTCTGTCGCAGACCGTCTGTCTCAGACCGTGTGTCTCAGTTTGTCCGTCTCAGACCGTCTGTCTCAGACCGTCTGTCCCAGACCGTCTGTCCCAGACAATCTGTCTCAGACCGTCTGTCTCAGACCGTCTGTACAGACCGTCTGTCTCAGACCGTCTGTCTCAGACCGTCTGTCTCAGACCGTCTGTCTCAGACCGTCTGTCTCAGTCCGTCTGCCGCTGTCCGTCTGTCTCATACCGTCTGCCTCATACCGTCTGTCTCAGACCGTCTGTCTCAGACCGTCTGTCTCAGACCGTCTGTCTCAGTCCGTCTGCCGCTGTCCGTCTGTCTCATACCGTCTGCCTCATACCGTCTGTCTCAGACCGTATGTGTCAGACCGTCGTCTCAGACCGTGTGTCTCAGTTTGTCCGTCTCAGACCGTCTGTCTCAGACCGTCTGTCTCAGATCGTCTGTCGCTCACCATCTGTCGCAGACCGTCTGTCTCAGACCGTCTGTCTCAGACCGTCTGTCTCAGACCGTCCGTCTCTGTGCATCTGTCTCCGTCTGTCGTCCTCTGTCCGTCCGTCTCATACCGTCTGTCACAGACCGTCTGTCTCAGACCGTCTGTCTCAGACCGTCTGTCTCAGACCGTCTGTCTCAGACCGTCTGTCTCAGACCGTCTGTCTCAGACCGCCTGCCTCAGACCGTCTGTCTCAGTCCGTCTGCCCCTGTCCGTCTGTCTCATACCGTCTGCCGCATATCGTCTGTCTCAGACCGTATGTGTCAGACCGTGTGTCTCAGTTTGTCCGTCTCAGACCGTCTGTCTCAGACCGTCTGTCTCAGACCGTCTGTCTCTGACCGTCTGTCTCAGACCGTCTGTCTCAGACCTTCTGTCTCAGACCGTCTGTCTCAGACCGTCTGTTTCAGACCATCTGTCTCTGTCCGTCTACCTCTGCCTGTCTGTCTCAGTCCGTCAGCTTCAGTCCGTCTGTCTCATTCCGTCTGTCTCAGACCATCCGTCTCGGTGCGTCTGGCTCTGTCTGTCGGCCTCTGTCCGTCTGTCTCAGTCTGTCGTCCTCTGTCCGTCCGTCGCATACCGTCTGTCTCAGACCGTCTGTCTCAGACCGTCTGTCTCAGACCGACTCTCTCAGTCCGTCTGCCCCTGTCCGTCTGTCTCATACCGTCTGCCGCATATCGTCTGTCTCAGACCGTATGTGTCAGACCGTCTGTCTCAGACCGTCTGTCTCAGACCGTCTGTCTCAGACCGTCTGTCTCAGACCGTCTGTCTCAGACCGTCTGTCTCAGACCGTCTGTCTCAGACCGTCTGTCTCAGACCGTCTGTCTCTGACCGTCTGTCGCACACCGTCTGTCGCACACCGTCCGTCGCAGACCGTCTGTCTCAGACCGTCTGTCTCAGACCGTCTGTCTCAGACCGTCTGTCTCAGACCGTGTGTCTCAGTCCGTCTGTCTCAGACCGTCTGTCTTACACCGTCCGTCTCTGTGCTTCTGTCTCCGTCTGTCGTCCTCTGTCCGTCCGTCTCATAGCGTCTGTCCCAGACAGTCTGTCTCAGACCGTCTGTCTCAGACCGTCTGTCTCAGACCGTCTGTCTCAGACCGTCTGTCTCAGACCGTCTGTCTCAGACCGTCTGTCTCAGACCGTCTGTCTCAGACCGTCTGTCTCAGACCGTCCGTCTCAGACCGTCTGTCTCAGACCGTCTGTCGCACACCGTCTGTCGCAGACCGTCTGTCTCAGACCGTGTGTCTCAGTTTGTCCGTCTCAGACCGTCTGTCTCAGACCGTCTGTCCCAGACCGTCTGTCCCAGACAATCTGTCTCAGACCGTCTGTCTCAGACCGTCTGTACAGACCGTCTGTCTCAGACCGTCTGTCTCAGACCGTCTGTCTCAGACCGTCTGTCTCAGACCGTGTGTCTCAGTCCGTCTGTCTCAGTCCGTCTGCCCCTGTCCGTCTGTCTCATACCGTCTGCCTCATACCGTCTGTCTCAGACCGTATGTGTCAGACCGTCTGTCTCAGACCGTGTGTCTCAGTTTGTCCGTCTCAGACCGTCTGTCTCATACCGTCTGCCTCATACCGTCTGTCTCAGACCGTATGTGTCAGACCGTCTGTCTCAGACCGTCTGTCTCAGATCGTCTGTCGCTGACCGTCTGTCGCAGACCGTCTGTCTCAGACCGTCTGTCTCAGACCGTCTGTCTCAGACCGTCTGTCTCAGACCGTCTGTCTCAGACCGTCCGTCTCTGTGCATCTGTCTCCGTCTGTCGTCCTCTGTCCGTCCGTCTCATACCGTCTGTCACAGACCGTCTGTCTCAGACCGTCTGTCTCAGACCGTCTGTCTCAGACCGTCTGTCTCAGACCGTCTGTCTCAGACCGTCTGTCTCAGACCGTCTGTCTCAGACCGTCTGTCTCAGACCGTCTGTCTCAGTCCGTCTGCCCCTGTCCGTCTGTCTCATACCGTCTGCCGCATATCGTCTGTCTCAGACCGTATGTGTCAGACCGTCTGTCTCAGACCGTGTGTCTCAGTTTGTCCGTCTCCGACCGTCTGTCTCAGACCGTCTGTCTCTGACCGTCTGTCTCAGACCGTCTGTCTCAGACCTTCTGTCTCAGACCGTCTGTCTCAGACCGTCTGTCTCAGACCGTCCGTCTCAGACCGTCTGTCTCAGACCGTGTGTCTCAGTCCGTCTGTCTCAGACCGTCTGTCGCAGACCGTCTGTCGCACACCGTTCGTCGCAGACCGTCTGTCTCAGACCGTCTGTCTCAGACCGTCTGTCTCAGACCGTCTGTCTCAGACCGTCTGTCTCAGACCGTCTGTCTCAGACCGTCTGTCTCAGACCGTCTGTCTCAGACCGTCTGTCTCAGACCGTCTGTCTCAGACCGTCTGTCTCAGACCGTCTGTCTCTGACCGTCTGTCTCACACCGTCTGTCGCACACCGTTCGTCGCAGACCGTCTGTCTCAGACCGTCTGTCTCAGACCGTCTGTCTCAGACCGTGTGTCTCAGTCCGTCTGTCTCAGACCGTCTGTCTTAGACCGTCCGTCTCTGTGCTTCTGTCTCCGTCTGTCGTCCTCTGTCCGTCCGTCTCATAGCGTCTGTCCCAGACAGTCTGTCTCAGACCGTCTGTCTCAGACCGTCTGTCTCAGACCGTCTGTCTCAGACCGTCTGTCTCAGACCGTCTGTCTCAGACCGTCCGTCTCAGACCGTCTGTCTCAGACCGTCTGTCGCACACCGTCTGTCGCAGACCGTCTGTCTCAGACCGTGTGTCTCAGTTTGTCCGTCTCAGACCGTCTGTCTCAGACCGTCTGTCCCAGACCGTCTGTCCCAGACAATCTGTCTCAGACCGTCTGTCTCAGACCGTCTGTACAGACCGTCTGTCTCAGACCGTCTGTCTCAGACCGTCTGTCTCAGACCGTCTGTCTCAGACCGTCTGTCTCAGACCGTGTGTCTCAGTCCGTCTATCTCAGACTGTCTGTCGCACACCGTCTGTCGCACACCGTTTGTTTCAGACCGTCTGTGTCAGACCGTCTATCTCAGACCGTCTTTCTCAGACCGTCTGTCTCAGTCCGTCTGCCCCTGTCCGTCTGTCTCATACCGTCTGCCCCATACCGTCTGTCTCAGACCGTATGTGTCAGACCGTCTGTCTCAGACCGTGTGTCTCAGTTTGTCCGTCTCAGACCGTCTGTCTCAGACCGTCTGTCTCAGACCGTCTGTCTCAGACCGTCTGTCTCAGACCGTCTGTCTCAGACCGTCTGTCTCAGACCGTCTGTCTCAGACCGCCTGCCTCAGACCGTCTGTCTCAGTCCGTCTGCCCCTGTCCGTCTGTCTCATACCGTCTGCCGCATATCGTCTGTCTCAGACCGTATGTGTCAGACCGTGTGTCTCAGTTTGTCCGTCTCAGACCGTCTGTCTCAGACCGTCTGTCTCAGACCGTCTGTCTCTGACCGTCTGTCTCAGACCGTCTGTCTCAGACCTTCTGTCTCAGACCGTCTGTCTCAGACCGTCTGTCTCAGACCGTCCGTCTCAGACCGTCTGTCTCAGACCGTGTGTCTCAGTCCGTCTGTCTCAGACCGTCTGTCGCAGACCGTCTGTTTCAGACCGTCTGTCGCAGACCGTCTGTTTCAGACCGTCTGTCGCAGACCGTCTGTTTCAGACCATCTGTCTCTGTCCGTCTACCTCTGCCTGTCTGTCTCAGTCCGTCAGCTTCAGTCCGTCTGTCTCATTCCGTCTGTCTCAGACCATCCGTCTCGGTGCGTCTGGCTCTGTCTGTCGGCCTCTGTCCGTCTGTCTCAGTCTGTCGTCCTCTGTCCGTCCGTCGCATACCGTCTGTCTCAGACCGTCTGTCTCAGACCGACTGTCTCAGTCCGTCTGCCCCTGTCCGTCTGTCTCATACCGTCTGCCGCATATCGTCTGTCTCAGACCGTATGTGTCAGACCGTCTGTCTCAGACCGTCTGTCTCAGACCGTCTGTCTCAGACCGTCTGTCTCAGACCGTCTGTCTCAGACCGTCTGTCTCAGACCGTCTGTCTCAGACCGTCTGTCTCAGACCGTCTGTCTCAGACCGTCTGTCTCTGACCGTCTGTCGCACACCGTCTGTCGCACACCGTCCGTCGCAGACCGTCTGTCTCAGACCGTCTGTCTCAGACCGTCTGTCTCAGACCGTGTGTCTCAGTCCGTCTGTCTCAGACCGTCTGTCTTAGACCGTCCGTCTCTGTGCTTCTGTCTCCGTCTGTCGTCCTCTGTCCGTCCGTCTCATAGCGTCTGTCCCAGACAGTCTGTCTCAGACCGTCTGTCTCAGACCGTCTGTCTCAGACCGTCTGTCTCAGACCGTCTGTCTCAGACCGTCTGTCTCAGACCGTCTGTCTCAGACCGTCTGTCTCAGACCGTCCGTCTCAGACCGTCTGTCTCAGACCGTCTGTCGCACACCGTCTGTCGCAGACCGTCTGTCTCAGACCGTGTGTCTCAGTTTGTCCGTCTCAGACCGTCTGTCTCAGACCGTCTGTCCCAGACCGTCTGTCCCAGACAATCTGTCTCAGACCGTCTGTCTCAGACCGTCTGTACAGACCGTCTGTCTCAGACCGTCTGTCTCAGACCGTCTGTCTCAGACCGTCTGTCTCAGACCGTGTGTCTCAGTCCGTCTGTCTCAGTCCGTCTGCCCCTGTCCGTCTGTCTCATACCGTCTGCCTCATACCGTCTGTCTCAGACCGTATGTGTCAGACCGTCTGTCTCAGACCGTGTGTCTCAGTTTGTCCGTCTCAGACCGTCTGTCTCAGACCGTCTGTCTCAGATCGTCTGTCGCTCACCGTCTGTCGCAGACCGTCTGTCTCAGACCGTCTGTCTCAGACCGTCTGTCTCAGACCGTCCGTCTCTGTGCATCTGTCTCCGTCTGTCGTCCTCTGTCCGTCCGTCTCATACCGTCTGTCACAGACCGTCTGTCTCAGACCGTCTGTCTCAGACCGTCTGTCTCAGACCGTCTGTCTCAGACCGTCTGTCTCAGACCGTCTGTCTCAGACCGTCTGTCTCAGACCGCCTGTCTCAGACCGTCTGTCTCAGTCCGTCTGCCCCTGTCCGTCTGTCTCATACCGTCTGCCGCATATCGTCTGTCTCAGACCGTATGTGTCAGACCGTGTGTCTCAGTTTGTCCGTCTCAGACCGTCTGTCTCAGACCGTCTGTCTCAGACCGTCTGTCTCTGACCGTCTGTCTCAGACCGTCTGTCTCAGACCTTCTGTCTCAGACCGTCTGTCTCAGACCGTCTGTCTCAGACCGTCCGTCTCAGACCGTCTGTCTCAGACCGTGCGTCTCAGTCCGTCTGTCTCAGACCGTCTGTCTCAGACCGTCTGTCTCAGACCGTGTGTCTCAGTCCGTCTATCTCAGACTGTCTGTCGCACACCGTCTGTCGCACACCGTTTGTTTCAGACCGTCTGTGTCAGACCGTCTATCTCAGACCGTCTTTCTCAGACCGTCTGTCTCAGTCCGTCTGCCCCTGTCCGTCTGTCTCATACCGTCTGCCTCATACCGTCTGTCTCAGACCGTATGTGTCAGACCGTCTGTCTCAGACCGTGTGTCTCAGTTTGTCCGTCTCAGACCGTCTGTCTCAGACCGTCTGTCTCAGATCGTCTGTCGCTCACCGTCTGTCGCAGACCGTCTGTCTCAGACCGTCTGTCTCAGACCGTCTGTCTCAGACCGTCCGTCTCTGTGCATCTGTCTCCGTCTGTCGTCCTCTGTCCGTCCGTCTCATACCGTCTGTCACAGACCGTCTGTCTCAGACCGTCTGTCTCAGACCGTCTGTCTCAGACCGTCTGTCTCAGACCGTCTGTCTCAGACCGTCTGTCTCAGACCGTCTGTCTCAGACCGCCTGTCTCAGACCGTCTGTCTCAGTCCGTCTGCCCCTGTCCGTCTGTCTCATACCGTCTGCCGCATATCGTCTGTCTCAGACCGTATGTGTCAGACCGTGTGTCTCAGTTTGTCCGTCTCAGACCGTCTGTCTCAGACCGTCTGTCTCAGACCGTCTGTCTCTGACCGTCTGTCTCAGACCGTCTGTCTCAGACCTTCTGTCTCAGACCGTCTGTCTCAGACCGTCTGTCTCAGACCGTCCGTCTCAGACCGTCTGTCTCAGACCGTCTGTCTCAGACCGTCTGTCTCAGACCGTCTGTCTCAGACCGTCTGTCTCAGACCGTCTGTCTCAGACCGTCCGTCTCTGTGCATCTGTCTCCGTCTGTCGTCCTCTGTCCGTCCGTCTCATACCGTCTGTCACAGACCGTCTGTCTCAGACCGTCTGTTTCAGACCGTCTGTCGCAGACCGTCTGTTTCAGACCATCTGTCTCTGTCCGTCTACCTCTGCCTGTCTGTCTCAGTCCGTCAGCTTCAGTCCGTCTGTCTCATTCCGTCTGTCTCAGACCATCCGTCTCGGTGCGTCTGGCTCTGTCTGTCGGCCTCTGTCCGTCTGTCTCAGTCTGTCGTCCTCTGTCCGTCCGTCGCATACCGTCTGTCTCAGACCGTCTGTCTCAGACCGACTGTCTCAGTCCGTCTGCCCCTGTCCGTCTGTCTCATACAGTCTGCCGCATATCGTCTGTCTCAGACCGTATGTGTCAGACCGTCTGTCTCAGACCGTCTGTCTCAGACCGTCTGTCTCAGACCGTCTGTCTCAGACCGTCTGTCTCAGACCGTCTGTCTCAGACCGTCTGTCTCAGACCGTCTGTCTCTGACCGTCTGTCGCACACCGTCTGTCGCACACCGTCCGTCGCAGACCGTCTGTCTCAGACCGTCTGTCTCAGACCGTCTGTCTCAGACCGTCTGTCTCAGACCGTGTGTCTCAGTCCGTCTGTCTCAGACCGTCTGTCTTAGACCGTCCGTCTCTGTGCTTCTGTCTCCGTCTGTCGTCCTCTGTCCGTCCGTCTCATAGCGTCTGTCCCAGACAGTCTGTCTCAGACCGTCTGTCTCAGACCGTCTGTCTCAGACCGTCTGTCTCAGACCGTCTGTCTCAGACCGTCTGTCTCAGACCGTCTGTCTCAGACCGTCTGTCTCAGACCGTCTGTCTCAGACCGTCTGTCTCAGTCCGTCTGCCCCTGTCCGTCTGTCTCATACCGTCTGCCGCATATCGTCTGTCTCAGACCGTATGTGTCAGACCGTCTGTCTCAGACCGTGTGTCTCAGTTTGTCCGTCTCAGACCGTCTGTCTCAGACCGTCTGTCTCAGACCGTCTGTCTCTGACCGTCTGTCTCAGACCGTCTGCCTCAGACCTTCTGTCTCAGACCGTCTGTCTCAGACCGTCTGTCTCAGACCGTCCGTCTCAGACCGTCTGTCTCACACCGTGTGTCTCAGTCCGTCTGTCTCAGACCGTCTGTCGCAGACCGTCTGTCGCACACCGTTCGTCGCAGACCGTCTGTCTCAGACCGTCTGTCTCAGACCGTCTGTCTCAGACCGTCTGTCTTAGACCGTCTGTCTCAGACCGTCTGTCTCAGACCGTCTGTCTCAGTCCGTCTGCCCCTGTCCGTCTGTCTCATACCGTCTGCCGCATATCGTCTGTCTCAGACCGTATGTGTCAGACCGTCTGTCTCAGACCGTGTGTCTCAGTTTGTCCGTCTCAGACCGTCTGTCTCAGACCGTCTGTCTCAGACCGTCTGTCTCTGACCGTCTGTCTCAGACCGTCTGCCTCAGACCTTCTGTCTCAGACCGTCTGTCTCAGACCGTCTGTCTCAGACCGTCCGTCTCAGACCGTCTGTCTCAGACCGTGTGTCTCAGTCCGTCTGTCTCAGACCGTCTGTCGCAGACCGTCTGTCGCACACCGTTCGTCGCAGACCGTCTGTCTCAGACCGTCTGTCTCAGACCGTCTGTCTCAGACCGTCTGTCTTAGACCGTCTGTCTCAGACCGTCTGTCTCAGACCGTCTGTCTCAGACCGTCTGTCTCTGACCGTCTGTCGCACACCGTCTGTCGCACACCGTCCGTCGCAGACCGTCTGTCTCAGACCGTCTGTCTCTGACCGTCTGTCTCAGACCGTCTGTCTCAGACCTTCTGTCTCAGACCGTCTGTCTCAGACCGTCTGTCTCAGACCGTCCGTCTCAGACCGTCTGTCTCAGACCGTGTGTCTCAGTCCGTCTGTCTCAGACCGTCTGTCGCAGACCGTCTGTCTCAGACCGTCCGTCTCAGACCGTCTGTCTCAGACCGTCTGTCTCAGACCGTCTGTCTCAGACCGTCTGTCTCAGACCGTCTGTCTCAGACCGTCTGTCTCAGACCGTCTGTCTCTGACCGTCTGTCGCACACCGTCTGTCGCACACCGTCCGTCGCAGACCGTCTGTCTCAGACCGTCTGTCTCAGACCGTCTGTCTCAGACCGTGTGTCTCAGTCCGTCTGTCTCAGACCGTCTGTCTTAGACCGTCCGTCTCTGTGCTTCTGTCTCCGTCTGTCGTCCTCTGTCCGTCCGTCTCATAGCGTCTGTCCCAGACAGTCTGTCTCAGACCGTCTGTCTCAGACCGTCTGTCTCAGACCGTCTGTCTCAGACCGTCTGTCTCAGACCGTCTGTCTCAGACCGTCTGTCTCAGACCGTCTGTCTCAGACCGTCTGTCTCAGACCGTCTGTCTCAGACCGTCTGTCTCAGACCGTCTGTCTCAGTCCGTCTGCCCCTGTCCGTCTGTCTCATACCGTCTGCCGCATATCGTCTGTCTCAGACCGTATGTGTCAGACCGTCTGTCTCAGACCGTGTGTCTCAGTTTGTCCGTCTCAGACCGTCTGTCTCAGACCGTCTGTCTCAGACCGTCTGTCTCTGACCGTCTGTCTCAGACCGTCTGCCTCAGACCTTCTGTCTCAGACCGTCTGTCTCAGACCGTCTGTCTCAGACCGTCCGTCTCAGACCGTCTGTCTCACACCGTGTGTCTCAGTCCGTCTGTCTCAGACCGTCTGTCGCAGACCGTCTGTCGCACACCGTTCGTCGCAGACCGTCTGTCTCAGACCGTCTGTCTCAGACCGTCTGTCTCAGACCGTCTGTCTTAGACCGTCTGTCTCAGACCGTCTGTCTCAGACCGTCTGTCTCAGTCCGTCTGCCCCTGTCCGTCTGTCTCATACCGTCTGCCGCATATCGTCTGTCTCAGACCGTATGTGTCAGACCGTCTGTCTCAGACCGTGTGTCTCAGTTTGTCCGTCTCAGACCGTCTGTCTCAGACCGTCTGTCTCAGACCGTCTGTCTCTGACCGTCTGTCTCAGACCGTCTGCCTCAGACCTTCTGTCTCAGACCGTCTGTCTCAGACCGTCTGTCTCAGACCGTCCGTCTCAGACCGTCTGTCTCAGACCGTGTGTCTCAGTCCGTCTGTCTCAGACCGTCTGTCGCAGACCGTCTGTCGCACACCGTTCGTCGCAGACCGTCTGTCTCAGACCGTCTGTCTCAGACCGTCTGTCTCAGACCGTCTGTCTTAGACCGTCTGTCTCAGTCCGTCTGCCCCTGTCCGTCTGTCTCATACCGTCTGCCGCATATCGTCTGTCTCAGACCGTATGTGTCAGACCGTCTGTCTCAGACCGTGTGTCTCAGTTTGTCCGTCTCAGACCGTCTGTCTCAGACCGTCTGTCTTAGACCGTCTGTCTCAGACCGTCTGTCTCTGACCGTCTGTCTCAGACCGTCTGTCTCAGACCTTCTGTCTCAGACCGTCTGTCTCAGACCGTCTGTCTCAGACCGTCCGTCTCAGACCGTCTGTCTCAGACCGTGTGTCTCAGTCCGTCTGTCTCAGACCGTCTGTCGCAGACCGTCTGTCTCAGACCGTCCGTCTCAGACCGTCTGTCTCAGACCGTGTGTCTCAGTCCGTCTGTCTCAGACCGTCTGTCGCAGACCGTCTGTTTCAGACCGTCTGTCGCAGACCGTCTGTTTCAGACCGTCTGTCGCAGACCGTCTGTTTCAGACCGTCTGTGTCAGACCGTCTATCTCAGACCGCCTGTCTCAGACCATCTGTCTCAGACCGTCTGTCTCAGACCGTCTGTCTCAGACCGTCTGTCTCAGTCCGCCTGCCTCTCTCCGTCTTTCTCATACCGTCTGTCACAGACCGTCTGTCTCAGACCATCTGTCTCAGGCCGTCTGTCTCAGACCATCTGTCTCAGTCCGTCTACCTCTGCCTGTCTGTCTCAATCCGTCAGCTTCAGTCCGTCTGTCTCATTCCGTCTGTCTCAGACCATCCGTCTCGGTGCGTCTGGCTCTGTCTGTCGGCCTCTGTCCGTCTGTCTCAGTCTGTCGTCCTCTGTCCGTCCGTCTCATACCGTCTGTCTCAGACCGTCTGTCTCAGACCGACTGTCTCAGTCCGTCTGCCCCTGTCCGTCTGTCTCATACCGTCTGCCGCATATCGTCTGTCTCAGACCGTATGTGTCAGACCGTCTGTCTCAGACCGTGTGTCTCAGTTTGTCCGTCTCAGACCGTCTGTCTCAGACCGTCTGTCTCAGACCGTCTGTCTCAGACCGTCTGTCTCAGACCGTCTGTCTCTGACCGTCTGTCGCACACCGTCTGTCGCACACCGTTCGTCGCAGACCGTCTGTCTCAGACCGTCTGTCTCAGACCGTCTGTCTCAGACCGTGTGTCTCAGTCCGTCTGTCTCAGACCGTCTGTCTTAGACCGTCCGTCTCTGTGCTTCTGTCTCCGTCTGTCGTCCTCTGTCCGTCCGTCTCATAGCGTCTGTCCCAGACAGTCTGTCTCAGACCGTCTGTCTCAGACCGTCTGTCTCAGACCGTCTGTCTCAGACCGTCTGTCTCAGACCGTCTGTCTCAGACCGTCTGTCTCAGACCGTCTGTCTCAGACCGTCTGTCTCAGACCGTCCGTCTCAGACCGTCTGTCTCAGACCGTCTGTCTCAGACCGTCTGTCCCAGACCGTCTGTCCCAGACAATCTGTCTCAGACCGTCTGTCTCAGACCGTCTGTACAGACCGTCTGTCTCAGACCGTCTGTCTCAGACCGTCTGTCTCAGACCGTCTGTCTCAGACCGTCTGTCTCAGACCGTCTGTCTCAGTCCGTGTGTCTCAGTCCGTCTATCTCAGACTGTCTGTCGCACACCGTCTGTCGCACACCGTTTGTTTCAGACCGTCTGTGTCAGACCGTCTATCTCAGACCGTCTTTCTCAGACCGTCTGTCTCAGTCCGTCTGCCCCTGTCCGTCTGTCTCATACCGTCTGCCTCATACCGTCTGTCTCAGACCGTATGTGTCAGACCGTCTGTCTCAGACCGTGTGTCTCAGTTTGTCCGTCTCAGACCGTCTGTCTCAGACCGTCTGTCTCAGATCGTCTGTCGCTCACCGTCTGTCGCAGACCGTCTGTCTCAGACCGTCTGTCTCAGACCGTCTGTCTCAGACCGTCCGTCTCTGTGCATCTGTCTCCGTCTGTCGTCCTCTGTCCGTCCGTCTCATACCGTCTGTCACAGACCGTCTGTCTCAGACCGTCTGTCTCAGACCGTCTGTCTCAGACCGTCTGTCTCAGACCGTCTGTCTCAGACCGTCTGTCCCAGACCGTCTGTCTCAGACCGCCTGTCTCAGACCGTCTGTCTCAGTCCGTCTGCCCCTGTCCGTCTGTCTCATACCGTCTGCCGCATATCGTCTGTCTCAGACCGTATGTGTCAGACCGTGTGTCTCAGTTTGTCCGTCTCAGACCGTCTGTCTCAGACCGTCTGTCTCAGACCGTCTGTCTCTGACCGTCTGTCTCAGACCGTCTGTCTCAGACCTTCTGTCTCAGACCGTCTGTCTCAGACCGTCTGTCTCAGACCGTCCGTCTCAGACCGTCTGTCTCAGACCGTGTGTCTCAGTCCGTCTGTCTCAGACCGTCTGTCGCAGACCGTCTGTTTCAGACCGTCTGTCGCAGACCGTCTGTTTCAGACCGTCTGTCGCAGACCGTCTGTTTCAGACCATCTGTCTCTGTCCGTCTACCTCTGCCTGTCTGTCTCAGTCCGTCAGCTTCAGTCCGTCTGTCTCATTCCGTCTGTCTCAGACCATCCGTCTCGGTGCGTCTGGCTCTGTCTGTCGGCCTCTGTCCGTCTGTCTCAGTCTGTCGTCCTCTGTCCGTCCGTCGCATACCGTCTGTCTCAGACCGTCTGTCTCAGACCGACTGTCTCAGTCCGTCTGCCCCTGTCCGTCTGTCTCATACCGTCTGCCGCATATCGTCTGTCTCAGACCGTATGTGTCAGACCGTCTGTCTCAGACCGTCTGTCTCAGACCGTCTGTCTCAGACCGTCTGTCTCAGACCGTCTGTCTCAGACCGTCTGTCTCAGACCGTCTGTCTCAGACCGTCTGTCTCAGACCGTCTGTCTCTGACCGTCTGTCGCACACCGTCTGTCGCACACCGTCCGTCGCAGACCGTCTGTCTCAGACCGTCTGTCTCAGACCGTCTGTCTCAGACCGTGTGTCTCAGTCCGTCTGTCTCAGACCGTCTGTCTTAGATCGTCCGTCTCTGTGCTTCTGTCTCCGTCTGTCGTCCTCTGTCCGCCCGTCTCATAGCGTCTGTCCCAGACAGTCTGTCTCAGACCGTCTGTCTCAGACCGTCTGTCTCAGACCGTCTGTCTCAGACCGTCTGTCTCAGACCGTCTGTCTCAGACCGTCCGTCTCAGACCGTCTGTCTCAGACCGTCTGTCGCACACCGTCTGTCGCAGACCGTCTGTCTCAGACCGTGTGTCTCAGTTTGTCCGTCTCAGACCGTCTGTCTCAGACCGTCTGTCCCAGACCGTCTGTCCCAGACAATCTGTCTCAGACCGTCTGTCTCAGACCGTCTGTACAGACCGTCTGTCTCAGACCGTCTGTCTCAGACCGTCTGTCTCAGACCGTCTGTCTCAGACCGTCTGTCTCAGACCGTGTGTCTCAGTCCGTCTGTCTCAGTCCGTCTGCCCCTGTCCGTCTGTCTCATACCGTCTGCCTCATACCGTCTGTCTCAGACCGTATGTGTCAGACCGTCTGTCTCAGACCGTGTGTCTCAGTTTGTCCGTCTCAGACCGTCTGTCTCATACCGTCTGCCTCATACCGTCTGTCTCAGACCGTATGTGTCAGACCGTCTGTCTCAGACCGTGTGTCTCAGTTTGTCCGTCTCAGACCGTCTGTCTCAGACCGTCTGTCTCAGATCGTCTGTCGCTCACCGTCTGTCGCAGACCGTCTGTCTCAGACCGTCTGTCTCAGACCGTCTGTCTCAGACCGTCTGTCTCAGACCGTCCGTCTCTGTGCATCTGTCTCCGTCTGTCGTCCTCTGTCCGTCCGTCTCATACCGCTGTCACAGACCGTCTGTCTCAGACCGTCTGTCTCAGACCGTCTGTCTCAGACCGTCTGTCTCAGACCGTCTGTCTCAGACCGTCTGTCTCAGACCGTCTGTCTCAGACCGTCTGTCTCAGTCCGTCTGCCCCTGTCCGTCTGTCTCATACCGTCTGCCGCATATCGTCTGTCTCAGACCGTATGTGTCAGACCGTCTGTCTCAGACCGTGTGTCTCAGTTTGTCCGTCTCAGACCGTCTGTCTCAGACCGTCTGTCTCAGACCGTCTGTCTCTGACCGTCTGTCTCAGACCGTCTGTCTCAGACCTTCTGTCTCAGACCGTCTGTCTCAGACCGTCTGTCTCAGACCGTCCGTCTCAGACCGTCTGTCTCAGACCGTGTGTCTCAGTCCGTCTGTCTCAGACCGTCTGTCGCAGACCGTCTGTTTCTGACCGTCTGTCGCAGACCGTCTGTTTCAGACCGTCTGTCGCAGACCGTCTGTTTCAGACCGTCTGTGTCAGACCGTCTATCTCAGACCGCCTGTCTCAGACCATCTGTCTCAGACCGTCTGTCTCAGACTGTCTGTCTCAGACCGTCTGTCTCAGTCCGCCTGCCTCTCTCCGTCTGTCTCAGACCATCTGTCTCAGGCCGTCTGTCTCAGACCATCTGTCTCAGTCCGTCTACCTCTGCCTGTCTGTCTCAGTCCGTCAGCTTCAGTCCGTCTGTCTCATTCCGTCTGTCTCAGACCATCCGTCTCGGTGCGTCTGGCTCTGTCTGTCGGCCTCTGTCCGTCTGTCTCAGTCTGTCGTCCTCTGTCCGTCCGTCTCATACCGTCTGTCTCAGACCGTCTGTCTCAGACCGACTGTCTCAGTCCGTCTGCCCCTGTCCGTCTGTCTCATACCGTCTGCCGCATATCGTCTGTCTCAGACCGTATGTGTCAGACCGTCTGTCTCAGACCGTGTGTCTCAGTTTGTCCGTCTCAGACCGTCTGTCTCAGACCGTATGTCTCAGACCGTCTGTCTCAGGCCGTCTGTCTCAGACCGTCTGTCTCAGACCGTCTGTCTCAGACCGTCTGTCTCAGACCGTCTGTCTCTGACCGTCTGTCGCACACCGTCTGTCGCACACCGTCCGTCTCAGACCGTCTGTCTCAGACCGTCTGTCTCAGACCGTCTGTCTCAGACCGTGTGTCTCAGTCCGTCTGTCTCAGACCGTCTGTCGCACACCGTCTGTCGCAGACCGTCTGTCTCAGACCGTCTGTCTCAGATCGTCTGTCTCAGTCCGCCTGTCTCCGGTCGTCTGTCTCAGACCGTCTGTCTCAGCCCGTCTGTCTTAGACCGTCCGTCTCTGTGCTTCTGTCTCCGTCCGTCGTCCTCTGTCCGTCCGTCTCATACCGTCTGTCCCAGACAGTCTGTCTCAGACCGTCTGTCTCAGACCGTCTGTCTCAGACCGTCTGTCTCAGACCGTCTGTCTCAGACCGTCTGTCTCAGACCGTCTGTCACAGACCGTCCGTCTCAGACCGTCTGTCTCAGACCGTCTGTCGCACACCGTCTGTCGCAGACCGTCTGTCTCAGACCGTCTGCCCCTGTCCGTCTGTCTCATACCGTCTGCCGCATATCGTCTGTCTCAGACCGTCTGTCTCAGACCGTCTGTACAGGCCGTCTGTCTCAGACCGTCTGTCTCAGACCGTCTGTCTCAGACCGTGTGTCTCAGTCCGTCTATCTCAGACTGTCTGTCGCACACCGTCTGTCGCACACCGTTTGTTTCAGACCGTCTGTGTCAGACCGTCTATCTCAGACCGTCTTTCTCAGACCGTCTGTCTCAGTCCGTCTGCCCCTGTCCGTCTGTCTCATACCGTCTGCCTCATACCGTCTGTCTCAGACCGTATGTGTCAGACCGTCTGTCTCAGACCGTGTGTCTCAGTTTGTCCGTCTCAGACCGTCTGTCTCAGACCGTCTGTCTCAGATCGTCTGTCGCTCACCGTCTGTCGCAGACCGTCTGTCTCAGACCGCCTGTCTCAGACCATCTGTCTCAGACCGTCTGTCTCAGACCGTCTGTCTCAGACCGTCTGTCTCAGTCCGCCTGCCTCTCTCCGTCTTTCTCATACCGTCTGTCTCAGACCGTCTGTCTCAGACCATCTGTCTCAGGCCGTCTGTCTCAGACCATCTGTCTCAGTCCGTCTACCTCTGCCTGTCTGTCTCAGTCCGTCAGCTTCAGTCCGTCTGTCTCATTCCGTCTGTCTCAGACCATCCGTCTCGGTGCGTCTGGCTCTGTCTGTCGGCCTCTGTCTGTCTGTCTCAGTCTGTCGTCCTCTGTCCGTCCGTCTCATACCGTCTGTCTCAGACCGTCTGTCTCAGACCGTCTGTGTCAGACCGTCTGTCTCAGTCCGCCTGCCTCTCTCCGTCTTTCTCATACCGTCTGTCTCAGACCGTCTGTCTCAGACCATCTGTCTCAGTCCGTCTACCTCTGCCTGTCCGTCTCAGTCCGTCAGCTTCAGTCCGTCTGTCTCATTCCGTCTGTCTCAGACCATCCGTCTCGGTGCGTCTGGCTCTGTCTGTCGGCCTCTGTCCGTCTGTCTCAGTCTGTCGTCCTCTGTCCGTCCGTCTCATACCGTCTGTCCAGACCGTCTGTCCCAGACAATCTGTCTCAGACCGTCTGTCTCAGACCGTCTGTCTCAGACCGTCTGTCTCAGACCGTCTGTCTCAGACCGTCTGTCTCAGACCGTCTGTCTCAGACCGTCTGTCTCAGACCGTCTGTCTCTGACCGTCTGTCGCACACCGTCTGTCGCACACCGTCCGTCTCAGACCGTCTGTCTCAGACCGTCTGTCTCAGACCGTCTGTCTCAGACCGTGTGTCTCAGTCCGTCTGTCTCAGACCGTCTGTCGCACACCGTCTGTCGCAGACCGTCTGTCTCAGACCGTCTGTCTCAGACCGTCTGTCTCAGACCGTGTGTCTCAGTTTGTCCGTCTCAGACCGTCTGTCTCAGACCGTCTGTCCCAGACCGTCTGTCTCAGACCGTCTGTCTCAGACCGTCTGTCCCAGACAATCTGTCTCAGACCGTCTGTCTCAGACCGTCTGTACAGACCGTCTGTCTCAGACCGTCTGTCTCAGACCGTCTGTCTCAGACCGTCTGTCTCAGACCGTCTGTCTCAGACCGTGTGCCTCAGTCCGTCTATCTCAGACTGTCTGTCGCACACCGTCTGTCGCACACCGTTTGTTTCAGACCGTCTGTGTCAGACCGTCTATCTCAGACCGTCTTTCTCAGACCGTCTGTCTCAGTCCGTCTGCCCCTGTCCGTCTGTCTCATACCGTCTGCCTCATACCGTCTGTCTCAGACCGTATGTGTCAGACCGTCTGTCTCAGACCGTGTGTCTCAGTTTGTCCGTCTCAGACCGTCTGTCTCAGACCGTCTGTCTCAGACCGTCTGTCTCAGATCGTCTGTCGCTCACCGTCTGTCGCAGACCGTCTGTCTCAGACCGTCTGTCTCAGACCGTCTGTCTCAGACCGTCTGTCTCAGACCGTCTGTCTCAGACCGTCTGTCTCAGACCGTCTGTCTCAGACCGTCTGTCTCAGACCGTCTGTCTCAGACCGACTGTCTCAGTCCGTCTGCCCCTGTCCGTCTGTCTCATACCGTCTGCCGCATATCGTCTGTCTCAGACCGTATGTGTCAGACCGTCTGTCTCAGACCGTCTGTCTCAGACCGTCTGTCTCAGACCGTCTGTCTCAGACCGTCTGTCGCACACCGTCTGTCGCAGACCGTCTGTCTCAGACCGTCTGTCTCAGACCGTCTGTCTCAGACCGTGTGTCTCAGTTTGTCCGTCTCAGACCGTCTGTCTCAGACCGTCTGTCCCAGACCGTCTGTCTCAGACCGTCTGTCTCAGACCGTCTGTCCCAGACAATCTGTCTCAGACCGTCTGTCTCAGACCGTCTGTACAGACCGTCTGTCTCAGACCGTCTGTACAGACCGTCTGTCTCAGACCGTCTGTCTCAGACCGTCTGTCTCAGACCGTCTGTCTCAGACCGTCTGTCTCAGACCGTGTGTCTCAGTCCGTCTATCTCAGACTGTCTGTCGCACACCGTCTGTCGCACACCGTTTGTTTCAGACCGTCTGTGTCAGACCGTCTGTCTCAGACCGTCTGTCTCAGACCGTCTGTCTCAGACCGTCTGTCTCAGTCCGTCTGCCCCTGTCCGTCTGTCTCATACCGTCTGCCGCATATCGTCTGTCTCAGACCGTATGTGTCAGACCGTCTGTCTCAGACCGTGTGTCTCAGTTTGTCCGTCTCAGACCGTCTGTCTCAGACCGTCTGTCTCAGACCGTCTGTCTCAGACCGTCTGTCTCAGACCGTCTGTCTCAGACCGTCTGTCTCAGACCGTCTGTCTCAGACCGTCTGTCTCAGACCGTCTGTCTCAGACCGTCTGTCTCAGACCGTCTGTCTCAGACCGTCTGTCTCAGACCGTCTGTCTCAGACCGTCTGTCTCAGACCGTCCGTCTCAGACCGTCTGTCTCAGACCGTGTGTCTCAGACCGTCTGTCTCAGACCGTCTGTCTCAGACCGTGTGTCTCAGTCCGTCTGTCTCAGACCGTCTGTCGCAGACCGTCTGTTTCAGACCGTCTGTCGCAGACCGTCTGTTTCAGACCGTCTGTGTCAGACCGTCTATCTCAGACCGCCTGTCTCAGACCATCTGTTTCAGACCGTCTGTCTCACACCGTCTGTCTCAGTCCGCCTGCCTCTCTCCGTCTTTCTCATACCGTCTGTCTCAGACCGTCTGTCTCAGACCATCTGTCTCAGGCCGTCTGTCTCAGACCATCTGTCTCAGTCCGTCTACCTCTGCCTGTCTGTCTCAGTCCGTCAGCTTCAGTCCGTCTGTCTCATTTCGTCTGTCTCAGACCATCCGTCTCGGTGCGTCTGGCTCTGTCTGTCGGCCTCTGTCCGTCTGTCTCAGTCTGTCGTCCTCTGTCCGTCCGTCTCATACCGTCTGTCTCAGACCGTCTGTCTCAGACCGACTGTCTCAGTCCGTCTGCCCCTGTCCGTCTGTCTCATACCGTCTCCCGCATATCGTCTGTCTCAGACCGTATGTGTCAGACCGTCTGTCTCAGACCGTGTGTCTCAGTTTGTCCGTCTCAGACCGTCTGTCTCAGACCGTCTGTCTCAGACCGTCTGTCTCAGACCGTCTGTCTCAGACCGTCTGTCGCACACCGTCTGTCGCAGACCGTCTGTCTCTGACCGTCTGTCTCAGACCGTGTGTCTCAGTCTGTCTGTCTCAGACCGTCTGTCGCACACCGTCTGTCGCAGACCGTCTGTCTCAGACCGTCTGTCTCAGATCGTCTGTCTCAGTCCGCCTGTCTCCGGTCGTCTGTCTCAGACCGTCTGTCTCAGCCCGTCTGTCTTAGACCGTCCGTCTCTGTGCTTCTGTCTCCGTCCGTCGTCCTCTGTCCGTCCGTCTCATACCGTCTGTCCCAGACAGTCTGTCTCAGACCGTCTGTCTCAGACCGTCTGTCTCAGACCGTCTGTCTCAGACCGTCTGTCTCAGACCGTCTGTCTCAGACCGTCTGTCTCAGACCGTCTGTCACAGACCGTCCGTCTCAGACCGTCTGTCTCAGACCGTCTGTCGCACACCGTCTGTCGCAGACCGTCTGTCTCAGACCGTCTGCCCCTGTCCGTCTGTCTCATACCGTCTGCCGCATATCGTCTGTCTCAGACCGTATGTGTCAGACCGTCTGTCTCAGACCGTGTGTCTCAGACCTTCCGTCTCAGACCGTCTGTCGCACACCGTCTGTCGCAGACCGTCTGTCTCAGACCGTCTGTCTCAGACCGTCTGTCTCAGACCGTCTGTCTCAGACCGTCTGTCTCAGACCGTGTGTCTCAGTCCGTCTGTCTCAGGCCGTCTGTCTCAGACCATCTGTCTCAGTCCGTCTACCTCTGCCTGTCCGTCTCAGTCCGTCAGCTTCAGTCCGTCTGTCTCATTCCGTCTGTCTCAGACCATCCGTCTCGGTGCGTCTGGCTCTGTCTGTCGGCCTCTGTCCGTCTGTCTCAGTCTGTCGTCCTCTGTCCGTCCATCTCATACCGTCTGTCCAGACCGTCTGTCCCAGACAATCTGTCTCAGACCGTCTGTCTCAGACCGTCTGTCTCAGACCGTCTGTCTCAGACCGTCTGTCTCAGACCGTCTGTCTCAGACCGTCTGTCTCAGACCGTCTGTCACAGACCGTCCGTCTCAGACCGTCTGTCTCAGACCGTCTGTCGCACACCGTCTGTCGCAGACCGTCTGTCTCAGACCGTCTGCCCCTGTCCGTCTGTCTCATACCGTCTGCCGCATATCGTCTGTCTCAGACCGTCTGTCTCAGACCGTCTGTACAGGCCGTTTGTCTCAGACCGTCTGTCTCAGACCGTCTGTCTCAGACCGTCTGTCTCAGACCGTGTGTCTCAGTCCGTCTATCTCAGACTGTCTGTCGCACACCGTCTGTCGCACACCGTTTGTTTCAGACCGTCTGTGTCAGACCGTCTATCTCAGACCGTCTTTCTCAGACCGTCTGTCTCAGTCCGTCTGCCCCTGTCCGTCTGTCTCATACCGTCTGCCTCATACCGTCTGTCTCAGACCGTATGTGTCAGACCGTCTGTCTCAGACCGTGTGTCTCAGTTTGTCCGTCTCAGACCGTCTGTCTCAGACCGTCTGTCTCAGACCGTCTGTCTCAGATCGTCTGTCGCTCACCGTCTGTCGCAGACCGTCTGTCTCAGACCGCCTGTCTCAGACCATCTGTCTCAGACCGTCTGTCTCAGACCGTCTGTCTCAGACCGTCTGTCTCAGTCCGCCTGCCTCTCTCCGTCTTTCTCATACCGTCTGTCTCAGACCGTCTGTCTCAGACCATCTGTCTCAGGCCGTCTGTCTCAGACCATCTGTCTCAGTCCGTCTACCTCTGCCTGTCTGTCTCAGTCCGTCAGCTTCAGTCCGTCTGTCTCATTCCGTCTGTCTCAGACCATCCGTCTCGGTGCGTCTGGCTCTGTCTGTCGGCCTCTGTCCGTCTGTCTCAGTCTGTCGTCCTCTGTCCGTCCGTCTCATACCGTCTGTCTCAGACCGTCTGTCTCAGACCGACTGTCTCAGTCCGTCTGCCCCTGTCCGTCTGTCTCATACCGTCTGCCGCATATCGTCTGTCTCAGACCGTATGTGTCAGACCGTCTGTCTCAGACCGTGTGTCTCAGTTTGTCCGTCTCAGACCGTCTGTCTCAGACCGTCTGTCTCAGACCGTCTGTCTCAGACCGTCTGTCTCAGACCGTCTGTCTCAGACCGTCTGTCTCAGACCGTCTGTCTCAGACCGTCTGTCTCTGACCGTCTGTCGCACACCGTCTGTCGCACACCGTCCGTCTCAGACCGTCTGTCTCAGACCGTCTGTCTCAGACCGTCTGTCTCAGACCGTGTGTCTCAGTCCGTCTGTCTCAGACCGTCTGTCACACACCGTCTGTCGCAGACCGTCTGTCTCAGACCGTCTGTCTCAGATCGTCTGTCTCAGTCCGCCTGTCTCCGGTCGTCTGTCTCAGACCGTCTGTCTCAGCCCGTCTGTCTTAGACCGTCCGTCTCTGTGCTTCTGTCTCCGTCCGTCGTCCTCTGTCCGTCCGTCTCATACCGTCTGTCCCAGACAGTCTGTCTCAGACCGTCTGTCTCAGACCGTCTGTCTCAGACCGTCTGTCTCAGACCGTCTGTCTCAGACCGTCTGTCTCAGACCGTCTGTCACAGACCGTCCGTCTCAGACCGTCTGTCTCAGACCGTCTGTCGCACACCGTCTGTCGCAGACCGTCTGTCTCAGACCGTCTGCCCCTGTCCGTCTGTCTCATACCGTCTGCCGCATATCGTCTGTCTCAGACCGTATGTGTCAGACCGTCTGTCTCAGACCGTGTGTCTCAGACCGTCCGTCTCAGACCGTCTGTCGCACACCGTCTGTCGCAGACCGTCTGTCTCAGACCGTCTGTCTCAGACCGTCTGTCTCAGACCGTCTGTCTCAGACCGTGTGTCTCAGACCCTCCGTCTCAGACCGTCTGTCTCAGACCGTGTGTCTCAGTCCGTCTGTGTCAGACCGTCTGTCGCAGACCGTCTGTCGCAGACCGTCTGTTTCAGACCGTCTGTCGCAGACCGTCTGTCTCAGACCGTCTGTCTCAGACCGTCTGTCTCAGACCGTCTGTCTCTGACCGTCTGTCGCACACCGTCTGTCGCACACCGTCCGTCTCAGACCGTCTGTCTCAGACCGTCTGTCTCAGACCGTCTGTCTCAGACCGTGTGTCTCAGTCCGTCTGTCTCAGACCGTCTGTCGCACACCGTCTGTCGCAGACCGTCTGTCTCAGACCGTCTGTCTCAGATCGTCTGTCTCAGTCCGCCTGTCTCCGGTCGTCTGTCTCAGACCGTCTGTCTCAGCCCGTCTGTCTTAGACCGTCCGTCTCTGTGCTTCTGTCTCCGTCCGTCGTCCTCTGTCCGTCCGTCTCATACCGTCTGTCCCAGACAGTCTGTCTCAGATCGTTTGTCTCAGACCGTCTGTCTCAGACCGTCTGTCTCAGACCGTCTGTCTCAGACCGTCTGTCTCAGACCGTCTGTCTCAGACCGTCTGTCACAGACCGTCTGTCTCAGACCGTCTGTCTCAGACCGTCTGTCGCACACCGTCTGTCGCAGACCGTCTGTCTCAGACCGTCTGCCCCTGTCCGTCTGTCTCATACCGTCTGCCGCATATCGTCTGTCTCAGACCGTATGTGTCAGACCGTCTGTCTCAGACCGTGTGTCTCAGACCGTCCGTCTCAGACCGTCTGTCGCAAACCGTCTGTCGCAGACCGTCTGTCTCAGACCGTCTGTCTCAGACCGTCTGTCTCAGACCGTCTGTCTCAGACCGTGTGTCTCAGACCGTCCGTCTCAGACCGTCTGTCTCAGACCGTGTGTCTCAGTCCGTCTGTGTCAGACCGTCTGTCGCAGACCGTCTGTCGCAGACCGTCTGTTTCAGACCGTCTGTCGCAGACCGTCTTTTTCAGACCGTCTGTGTCAGACCGTCTATCTCAGACCGCCAGTCTCAGACCATCTGTCTCAGACCGTCTGTCTCAGACCGTCTGTGTCAGACCGTCTGTCTCAGTCCGCCTGCCTCTCTCCGTCTTTCTCATACCGTCTGTCTCAGACCGTCTGTCTCAGACCATCTGTCTCAGGCCGTCTGTCTCAGACCATCTGTCTCAGTCCGTCTACCTCTGCCTGTCCGTCTCAGTCCGTCAGCTTCAGTCCGTCTGTCTCATTCCGTCTGTCTTAGACCATCCGTCTCGGTGCGTCTGGCTCTGTCTGTCGGCCTCTGTCCGTCTGTCTCAGTCTGTCGTCCTCTGTCCGTCCGTCTCATACCGTCTGTCCAGACCGTCTGTCCCAGACAATCTGTCTCAGACCGTCTGTCTCAGACCGTCTGTCTCAGACCGTCTGTCTCAGACCGTCTGTCTCAGACCGTCTGTCTCAGACCGTCTGTCTCAGACCGTCTGTCTCAGACCGTCTGTCTCAGACCGTCTGTCTCAGACCGTCTGTCTCAGACCGTCTGTCTCAGACCGTCTGTCTCTGACCGTCTCTCGCACACCGTCTGTCGCACACCGTCCGTCTCAGACCGTCTGTCTCAGACCGTCTGTCTCAGACCGTCTGTCTCAGACCGTGTGTCTCAGTCCGTCTGTCTCAGACCGTCTGTCGCACACCGTCTGTCGCAGACCGTCTGTCTCAGACCGTCTGTCTCAGACCGTGTGTCTCAGTTTGTCCGTCTCAGACCGTCTGTCTCAGACCGTCTGTCTCAGACCGTCTGTCTCAGACCGTCTGTCTCAGACCGTCTGTCTCAGACCGTCTGTCTCAGACCGTCTGTCTCAGTCCGTCTGCCCCTGTCCGTCTGTCTCATACCGTCTGCCGCATATCGTCTGTCGCAGACCGTCTGTTTCAGACCGTCTGTCGCAGACCGTCTGTCTCAGACCGTCTGTCTCAGACCGTCTGTCTCAGACCGTCTGTCTCTGACCGTCTGTCGCACACCGTCTGTCGCACACCGTCCGTCTCAGACCGTCTGTCTCAGACCGTCTGTCTCAGACCGTCTGTCTCAGACCGTCTGTCTCAGACCGTGTGTCTCAGTCCGTCTGTCTCAGACCGTCTGTCGCACACCGTCTGTCGCAGACCGTCTGTCTCAGACCGTCTGTCTCAGATCGTCTGTCTCAGTCCGCCTGTCTCCGGTCGTCTGTCTCAGCCCGTCTGTCTTAGACCGTCCGTCTCTGTGCTTCTGTCTCCGTCCGTCGTCCTCTGTCCGTCCGTCTCATACCGTCTGTCCCAGACAGTCTGTCTCAGACCGTCTGTCTCAGACCGTCTGTCTCAGACCGTCTGTCTCAGACCGTCTGTCTCAGACCGTCTGTCTCAGACCGTCTGTCTCAGACCGTCTGTCACAGACCGTCTGTCTCAGACCGTCTGTCTCAGACCGTCTGTCGCACACCGTCTGTCGCAGACCGTCTGTCTCAGACCGTCTGCCCCTGTCCGTCTGTCTCATACCGTCTGCCGCATATCGTCTGTCTCAGACCGTATGTGTCAGACCGTCTGTCTCAGACCGTGTGTCTCAGACCGTCCGTCTCAGACCGTCTGTCGCACACCGTCTGTCTCAGACCGTCTGTCTCAGACCGTGTGTCTCAGACCGTCCGTCTCAGACCGTCTGTCTCAGACCGTCTGTCTCAGACCGTCTGTCGCACACCGTCTGTCGCAGACCGTCTGTTTCAGACCGTCTGTCGCAGACCGTCTTTTTCAGACCGTCTGTGTCAGACCGTCTATCTCAGACCATCTGTCTCAGTCCGTCTACCTCTGCCTGTCCGTTCAGGCCGTCAGCTTCAGTCCGTCTGTCTCATTCCGTCTGTCTCAGACCATCCGTCTCGGTGCGTCTGGCTCTGTCTGTCGGCCTCTGTCCGTCTGTCTCAGTCTGTCGTCCTCTGTCCGTCCGTCTCATACCGTCTGTCCAGACCGTCTGTCCCAGACAATCTGTCTCAGACCGTCTGTCTCAGACCGTCTGTCTCAGACCGTCTGTCTCAGACCGTCTGTCTCAGACCGTCTGTCTCAGACCGTCTGTCTCAGACCGTCTGTCTCTGACCGTCTGTCGCACACCGTCTGTCGCACACCGTCCGTCTCAGACCGTCTGTCCCAGACCGTCTGTCTCAGACCATCTGTGTCAGACCGTGTGTCTCAGTCCGTCTGTCTCAGACCGTCTGTCGCACACCGTCTGTCGCAGACCGTCTGTCTCAGACCGTCTGTCTCAGACCGTCTGTCTCAGACCGTGTGTCTCAGTTTGTCCGTCTCAGACCGTCTGTCTCAGACCGTCTGTCCCAGACCGTCTGTCTCAGAACGTCTGTCTCAGACCGTCTGTCCCAGACAATCTGTCTCAGACCGTCTGTCTCAGACCGTCTGTACAGACCGTCTGTCTCAGACCGTCTGTCTCAGACCGTCTGTCTCAGACCGTCTGTCTCAGACCGTGTGTCTCAGTCCGTCTATCTCAGACTGTCTGTCGCACACCGTCTGTCGCACACCGTTTGTTTCAGACCGTCTGTGTCAGACCGTCTATCTCAGACCGTCTTTCTCAGACCGTCTGTCTCAGTCCGTCTGCCCCTGTCCGTCTGTCTCATACCGTCTGCCTCATACCGTCTGTCTCAGACCGTATGTGTCAGACCGTCTGTCTCAGACCGTGTGTCTCAGTTTGTCCGTCTCAGACCGTCTGTCTCAGACCGTCTGTCTCAGACCGTCTGTCTCAGATCGTCTGTCGCTCACCGTCTGTCGCAGACCGTCTGTCTCAGACCGTCTGTCTCAGACCGTCTGTCTCAGACCGTCTGTCTCAGACCGTCTGTCTCAGACCGTCCGTCTCTGTGCATCTGTCTCCGTCTGTCGTCCTCTGTCCGTCCGTCTCATACCGTCTGTCACAGACCGTCTGTCTCAGACCGTCTGTCTCAGACCGTCTGTCTCAGACCGTCTGTCTCAGACCGTCTGTCTCAGACCGTCTGTCTCAGACCGTCTGTCTCAGACCGTCTGTCTCAGACCGTCTGTCTCAGACCGTCTGTCTCAGACCGTCTGTCTCAGACCGTCTGTCTCAGACCGTCTGTCTCAGTCCGTCTGCCCCTGTCCGTCTGTCTCATACCGTCTGCCGCATATCGTCTGTCTCAGACCGTATGTGTCAGACCGTCTGTCTCAGACCGTGTGTCTCAGTTTGTCCGTCTCAGACCGTCTGTCTCAGACCGTCTGTCTCAGACCGTCTGTCTCAGACCGTCTGTCTCAGACCGTCTGTCTCAGACCGTCTGTCTCAGACCGTCTGTCTCAGACCGTCTGTCTCAGACCGTCTGTCTCAGACCGTCTGTCTCAGACCGTCTGTCTCAGACCGTCTGTCTCAGACCGTCTGTCTCAGACCGTCCGTCTCAGACCGTCTGTCTCAGACCGTGTGTCTCAGACCGTCTGTCTCAGACCGTCTGTCTCAGACCGTGTGTCTCAGTCCGTCTGTCTCAGACCGTCTGTCGCAGACCGTCTGTTTCAGACCGTCTGTCGCAGACCGTCTGTTTCAGACCGTCTGTGTCAGACCGTCTATCTCAGACCGCCTGTCTCAGACCATCTGTTTCAGACCGTCTGTCTCACACCGTCTGTCTCAGACCGCCTGCCTCTCTCCGTCTTTCTCATACCGTCTGTCTCAGACCGTCTGTCTCAGACCATCTGTCTCAGGCCGTCTGTCTCAGACCATCTGTCTCAGTCCGTCTACCTCTGCCTGTCTGTCTCAGTCCGTCAGCTTCAGTCCGTCTGTCTCATTTCGTCTGTCTCAGACCATCCGTCTCGGTGCGTCTGGCTCTGTCTGTCGGCCTCTGTCCGTCTGTCTCAGTCTGTCGTCCTCTGTCCGTCCGTCTCATACCGTCTGTCTCAGACCGTCTGTCTCAGACCGACTGTCTCAGTCCGTCTGCCCCTGTCCGTCTGTCTCATACCGTCTCCCGCATATCGTCTGTCTCAGACCGTATGTGTCAGACCGTCTGTCTCAGACCGTGTGTCTCAGTTTGTCTGTCTCAGACCGTCTGTCTCAGACCGTCTGTCGCACACCGTCTGTCGCAGACCGTCTGTCTCTGACCGTCTGTCTCAGACCGTGTGTCTCAGTCTGTCTGTCTCAGACCGTCTGTCGCACACCGTCTGTCGCAGACCGTCTGTCTCAGACCGTCTGTCTCAGATCGTCTGTCTCAGTCCGCCTGTCTCCGGTCGTCTGTCTCAGACCGTCTGTCTCAGCCCGTCTGTCTTAGACCGTCCGTCTCTGTGCTTCTGTCTCCGTGCGTCGTCCTCTGTCCGTCCGTCTCATACCGTCTGTCCCAGACAGTCTGTCTCAGACCGTCTGTCTCAGACCGTCTGTCTCAGACCGTCTGTCTCAGACCGTCTGTCTCAGACCGTCTGTCTCAGACCGTCTGTCTCAGACCGTCTGTCTCAGACCGTCTGTCACAGACCGTCCGTCTCAGACCGTCTGTCTCAGACCGTCTGTCGCACACCGTCTGTCGCAGACCGTCTGTCTCAGACCGTCTGCCCCTGTCCGTCTGTCTCATACCGTCTGCCGCATATCGTCTGTCTCAGACCGTATGTGTCAGACCGTCTGTCTCAGACCGTGTGTCTCAGACCTTCCGTCTCAGACCGTCTGTCGCACACCGTCTGTCGCAGACCGTCTGTCTCAGACCGTCTGTCTCAGACCGTCTGTCTCAGACCGTCTGTCTCAGACCGTCTGTCTCAGACCGTGTGTCTCAGTCCGTCTGTCTCAGGCCGTCTGTCTCAGACCATCTGTCTCAGTCCGTCTACCTCTGCCTGTCCGTCTCAGTCCGTCAGCTTCAGTCCGTCTGTCTCATTCCGTCTGTCTCAGACCATCCGTCTCGGTGCGTCTGGCTCTGTCTGTCGGCCTCTGTCCGTCTGTCTCAGTCTGTCGTCCTCTGTCCGTCCATCTCATACCGTCTGTCCAGACCGTCTGTCCCAGACAATCTGTCTCAGACCGTCTGTCTCAGACCGTCTGTCTCAGACCGTCTGTCTCAGACCGTCTGTCTCAGACCGTCTGTCTCAGACCGTCTGTCTCAGACCGTCTGTCTCAGACCGTCTGTCTCTGACCGTCTGTCGCACACCGTCCGTCTCAGACCGTCTGTCTCAGACCGTCTGTCTCAGACCGTCTGTCTCAGACCGTGTGTCTCAGTCCGTCTGTCTCAGACCGTCTGTCGCACACCGTCTGTCGCAGACCGTCTGTCTCAGACCGTCTGTCTCAGATCGTCTGTCTCAGTCCGCCTGTCCCCGGTCGTCTGTCTCAGACCGTCTGTCTCAGCCCGTCTGTCTCAGACCGTCTGTCTCAGACCGTCTGTCTCAGACCGTCTGTCTCAGACCGTCTGTCTCAGACCGTCTGTCTCAGACCGTCTGTCTCAGACCGTCTGTCTCTGACCGTCTCTCGCACACCGTCTGTCGCACACCGTCCGTCTCAGACCGTCTGTCTCAGACCGTCTGTCTCAGACCGTCTGTCTCAGACCGTGTGTCTCAGTCCGTCTGTCTCAGACCGTCTGTCGCACACCGTCTGTCGCAGACCGTCTGTCTCAGACCGTCTGTCTCAGACCGTGTGTCTCAGTTTGTCCGTCTCAGACCGTCTGTCTCAGACCGTCTGTCTCAGACCGTCTGTCTCAGACCGTCTGTCTCAGACCGTCTGTCTCAGACCGTCTGTCTCAGACCGTCTGTCTCAGTCCGTCTGCCCCTGTCCGTCTGTCTCATACCGTCTGCCGCATATCGTCTGTCGCAGACCGTCTGTTTCAGACCGTCTGTCGCAGACCGTCTGTCTCAGACCGTCTGTCTCAGACCGTCTGTCTCAGACCGTCTGTCTCTGACCGTCTGTCGCACACCGTCTGTCGCACACCGTCCGTCTCAGACCGTCTGTCTCAGACCGTCTGTCTCAGACCGTCTGTCTCAGACCGTCTGTCTCAGACCGTGTGTCTCAGTCCGTCTGTCTCAGACCGTCTGTCGCACACCGTCTGTCGCAGACCGTCTGTCTCAGACCGTCTGTCTCAGATCGTCTGTCTCAGTCCGCCTGTCTCCGGTCGTCTGTCTCAGCCCGTCTGTCTTAGACCGTCCGTCTCTGTGCTTCTGTCTCCGTCCGTCGTCCTCTGTCCGTCCGTCTCATACCGTCTGTCCCAGACAGTCTGTCTCAGACCGTCTGTCTCAGACCGTCTGTCTCAGACCGTCTGTCTCAGACCGTCTGTCTCAGACCGTCTGTCTCAGACCGTCTGTCTCAGACCGTCTGTCACAGACCGTCTGTCTCAGACCGTCTGTCTCAGACCGTCTGTCGCACACCGTCTGTCGCAGACCGTCTGTCTCAGACCGTCTGCCCCTGTCCGTCTGTCTCATACCGTCTGCCGCATATCGTCTGTCTCAGACCGTATGTGTCAGACCGTCTGTCTCAGACCGTGTGTCTCAGACCGTCCGTCTCAGACCGTCTGTCGCACACCGTCTGTCGCAGACCGTCTGTCTCAGACCGTCTGTCTCAGACCGTCTGTCTCAGACCGTCTGTCTCAGACCGTGTGTCTCAGACCGTCCGTCTCAGACCGTCTGTCTCAGACCGTCTGTCTCAGACCGTCTGTCGCACACCGTCTGTCGCAGACCGTCTGTTTCAGACCGTCTGTCGCAGACCGTCTTTTTCAGACCGTCTGTGTCAGACCGTCTATCTCAGACCATCTGTCTCAGTCCGTCTACCTCTGCCTGTCCGTTCAGGCCGTCAGCTTCAGTCCGTCTGTCTCATTCCGTCTGTCTCAGACCATCCGTCTCGGTGCGTCTGGCTCTGTCTGTCGGCCTCTGTCCGTCTGTCTCAGTCTGTCGTCCTCTGTCCGTCCGTCTCATACCGTCTGTCCAGACCGTCTGTCCCAGACAATCTGTCTCAGACCGTCTGTCTCAGACCGTCTGTCTCAGACCGTCTGTCTCAGACCGTCTGTCTCAGACCGTCTGTCTCAGACCGTCTGTCTCAGACCGTCTGTCTCTGACCGTCTGTCGCACACCGTCTGTCGCACACCGTCCGTCTCAGACCGTCTGTCCCAGACCGTCTGTCTCAGACCATCTGTGTCAGACCGTGTGTCTCAGTCCGTCTGTCTCAGACCGTCTGTCGCACACCGTCTGTCGCAGACCGTCTGTCTCAGACCGTCTGTCTCAGACCGTCTGTCTCAGACCGTGTGTCTCAGTTTGTCCGTCTCAGACCGTCTGTCTCAGACCGTCTGTCCCAGACCGTCTGTCTCAGAACGTCTGTCTCAGACCGTCTGTCCCAGACAATCTGTCTCAGACCGTCTGTCTCAGACCGTCTGTACAGACCGTCTGTCTCAGACCGTCTGTCTCAGACCGTCTGTCTCAGACCGTCTGTCTCAGACCGTGTGTCTCAGTCCGTCTATCTCAGACTGTCTGTCGCACACCGTCTGTCGCACACCGTTTGTTTCAGACCGTCTGTGTCAGACCGTCTATCTCAGACCGTCTTTCTCAGACCGTCTGTCTCAGTCCGTCTGCCCCTGTCCGTCTGTCTCATACCGTCTGCCTCATACCGTCTGTCTCAGACCGTATGTGTCAGACCGTCTGTCTCAGACCGTGTGTCTCAGTTTGTCCGTCTCAGACCGTCTGTCTCAGACCGTCTGTCTCAGACCGTCTGTCTCAGATCGTCTGTCGCTCACCGTCTGTCGCAGACCGTCTGTCTCAGACCGTCTGTCTCAGACCGTCTGTCTCAGACCGTCTGTCTCAGACCGTCTGTCTCAGACCGTCCGTCTCTGTGCATCTGTCTCCGTCTGTCGTCCTCTGTCCGTCCGTCTCATACCGTCTGTCACAGACCGTCTGTCTCAGACCGTCTGTCTCAGACCGTCTGTCTCAGACCGTCTGTCTCAGACCGTCTGTCTCAGACCGTCTGTCTCAGACCGTCTGTCTCAGACCGTCTGTCTCAGACCGTCTGTCTCAGACCGTCTGTCTCAGACCGTCTGTCTCAGACCGTCTGTCTCAGACCGTCTGTCTCAGTCCGTCTGCCCCTGTCCGTCTGTCTCATACCGTCTGCCGCATATCGTCTGTCTCAGACCGTATGTGTCAGACCGTCTGTCTCAGACCGTGTGTCTCAGTTTGTCCGTCTCAGACCGTCTGTCTCAGACCGTCTGTCTCAGACCGTCTGTCTCAGACCGTCTGTCTCAGACCGTCTGTCTCAGACCGTCTGTCTCAGACCGTCTGTCTCAGACCGTCTGTCTCAGACCGTCTGTCTCAGACCGTCTGTCTCAGACCGTCTGTCTCAGACCGTCTGTCTCAGACCGTCTGTCTCAGACCGTCCGTCTCAGACCGTCTGTCTCAGACCGTGTGTCTCAGACCGTCTGTCTCAGACCGTCTGTCTCAGACCGTGTGTCTCAGTCCGTCTGTCTCAGACCGTCTGTCGCAGACCGTCTGTTTCAGACCGTCTGTCGCAGACCGTCTGTTTCAGACCGTCTGTGTCAGACCGTCTATCTCAGACCGCCTGTCTCAGACCATCTGTTTCAGACCGTCTGTCTCACACCGTCTGTCTCAGACCGCCTGCCTCTCTCCGTCTTTCTCATACCGTCTGTCTCAGACCGTCTGTCTCAGACCATCTGTCTCAGGCCGTCTGTCTCAGACCATCTGTCTCAGTCCGTCTACCTCTGCCTGTCTGTCTCAGTCCGTCAGCTTCAGTCCGTCTGTCTCATTTCGTCTGTCTCAGACCATCCGTCTCGGTGCGTCTGGCTCTGTCTGTCGGCCTCTGTCCGTCTGTCTCAGTCTGTCGTCCTCTGTCCGTCCGTCTCATACCGTCTGTCTCAGACCGTCTGTCTCAGACCGACTGTCTCAGTCCGTCTGCCCCTGTCCGTCTGTCTCATACCGTCTCCCGCATATCGTCTGTCTCAGACCGTATGTGTCAGACCGTCTGTCTCAGACCGTGTGTCTCAGTTTGTCTGTCTCAGACCGTCTGTCTCAGACCGTCTGTCGCACACCGTCTGTCGCAGACCGTCTGTCTCTGACCGTCTGTCTCAGACCGTGTGTCTCAGTCTGTCTGTCTCAGACCGTCTGTCGCACACCGTCTGTCGCAGACCGTCTGTCTCAGACCGTCTGTCTCAGATCGTCTGTCTCAGTCCGCCTGTCTCCGGTCGTCTGTCTCAGACCGTCTGTCTCAGCCCGTCTGTCTTAGACCGTCCGTCTCTGTGCTTCTGTCTCCGTGCGTCGTCCTCTGTCCGTCCGTCTCATACCGTCTGTCCCAGACAGTCTGTCTCAGACCGTCTGTCTCAGACCGTCTGTCTCAGACCGTCTGTCTCAGACCGTCTGTCTCAGACCGTCTGTCTCAGACCGTCTGTCTCAGACCGTCTGTCTCAGACCGTCTGTCACAGACCGTCCGTCTCAGACCGTCTGTCTCAGACCGTCTGTCGCACACCGTCTGTCGCAGACCGTCTGTCTCAGACCGTCTGCCCCTGTCCGTCTGTCTCATACCGTCTGCCGCATATCGTCTGTCTCAGACCGTATGTGTCAGACCGTCTGTCTCAGACCGTGTGTCTCAGACCTTCCGTCTCAGACCGTCTGTCGCACACCGTCTGTCGCAGACCGTCTGTCTCAGACCGTCTGTCTCAGACCGTCTGTCTCAGACCGTCTGTCTCAGACCGTCTGTCTCAGACCGTGTGTCTCAGTCCGTCTGTCTCAGGCCGTCTGTCTCAGACCATCTGTCTCAGTCCGTCTACCTCTGCCTGTCCGTCTCAGTCCGTCAGCTTCAGTCCGTCTGTCTCATTCCGTCTGTCTCAGACCATCCGTCTCGGTGCGTCTGGCTCTGTCTGTCGGCCTCTGTCCGTCTGTCTCAGTCTGTCGTCCTCTGTCCGTCCATCTCATACCGTCTGTCCAGACCGTCTGTCCCAGACAATCTGTCTCAGACCGTCTGTCTCAGACCGTCTGTCTCAGACCGTCTGTCTCAGACCGTCTGTCTCAGACCGTCTGTCTCAGACCGTCTGTCTCAGACCGTCTGTCTCAGACCGTCTGTCTCTGACCGTCTGTCGCACACCGTCCGTCTCAGACCGTCTGTCTCAGACCGTCTGTCTCAGACCGTCTGTCTCAGACCGTGTGTCTCAGTCCGTCTGTCTCAGACCGTCTGTCGCACACCGTCTGTCGCAGACCGTCTGTCTCAGACCGTCTGTCTCAGATCGTCTGTCTCAGTCCGCCTGTCCCCGGTCGTCTGTCTCAGACCGTCTGTCTCAGCCCGTCTGTCTTAGACCGTCCGTCTCTGTGCTTCTGTCTCCGTCTGTCGTCCTCTGTCCGTCCGTCTCATACCGTCTGTCCCAGACAGTCTGTCTCAGACCGTCTGTCTCAGACCGTCTGTCTCAGACCGTCTGTCTCAGACCATCTGTCTCAGACCGTCTGTCTCAGACCGTCCGTCTCAGACCGTCTGTCTCAGACCGTCTGTCGCACACCGTCTGTCGCAGACCGTCTGTCTCAGACCGTGTGTCTCAGTTTGTCCGTCTCAGACCGTTTGTCTCAGACCGTCTGTCCCAGACCGTCTGTCTCAGACCGTCTGTCTCAGACCGTCTGTCCCAGACAATCTTTCTCAGACCGTCTGTCTCAGACCGTCTGTACAGACCGTCTGTCTCAGACCGTCTGTCTCAGACCGTCTGTCTCAGACCGTCTGTCTCAGACCGTGTGTCTCAGTCCGTCTATCTCAGACTGTCTGTCGCACACCGTCTGTCGCACACCGTTTGTTTCAGACCGTCTGTGTCAGACCGTCTATCTCAGACCGTCTTTCTCAGACCGTCTGTCTCAGTCCGTCTGCCCCTGTCCGTCTGTCTCATACCGTCTGCCTCATACCGTCTGTCTCAGACCGTATGTGTCAGACCGTCTGTCTCAGATCGTGTGTCTCAGTTTGTCCGTCTCAGACCGTCTGTCTCAGACCGTCTGTCTCAGACCGTCTGTCTCAGATCGTCTGTCGCTCACCGTCTGTCGCAGACCGTCTGTCTCAGACCGTCTGTCTCAGACCGTCCGTCTCTGTGCATCTGTCTCCGTCTGTCGTCCTCTGTCCGTCCGTCTCATACCGTCTGTCACAGACCGTCTGTCTCAGACCGTCTGTCTCAGACCGTCTGTCTCAGACCGTCTGTCTCAGACCGTCTGTCTCAGACCGTCTGTCGCAGACCGTCTGTCTCAGACCGTCTGTCTCAGACCGTCTGTCTCTGACCGTCTGTCGCACACCGTCTGTCGCACACCGTCCGTCTCAGACCGTCTGTCTCAGACCGTCTGTCTCAGACCGTCTGTCTCAGACCGTCTGTCTCAGACCGTGTGTCTCAGTCCGTCTGTCTCAGACCGTCTGTCGCACACCGTCTGTCGCACACCGTCTGTCTCAGACCGTCTGTCTCAGATCGTCTGTCTCAGTCCGCCTGTCTCCGGTCGTCTGTCTCAGACCGTCTGTCTCAGCCCGTCTGTCTTAGACCGTCCGTCTCTGTGCTTCTGTCTCCGTCCGTCGTCCTCTGTCCGTCCGTCTCATACCGTCTGTCCCAGACAGTCTGTCTCAGACCGTCTGTCTCAGACCGTCTGTCTCAGACCGTCTGTCTCAGACCGTCTGTCTCAGACCGTCTGTCTCAGACCGTCTGTCTCAGACCGTCTGTCACAGACCGTCCGTCTCAGACCGTCTGTCTCAGACCGTCTGTCGCACACCGTCTGTCGCAGACCGTCTGTCTCAGACCGTCTGCCCCTGTCCGTCTGTCTCATACCGTCTGCCGCATATCGTCTGTCTCAGACCGTATGTGTCAGACCGTCTGTCTCAGACCGTGTGTCTCAGACCGTCCGTCTCAGACCGTCTGTCGCACACCGTCTGTCGCAGACCGTCTGTCTCAGACCGTCTGTCTCAGACCGTCTGTCTCAGACCGTCTGTCTCAGACCGTCTGTCTCAGACCGTCTGTCTCAGACCGTGTGTCTCAGTCCGTCTGTGTCAGACCGTCTGTCGCAGACCGTCTGTTTCAGACCGTCTGTCGCAGACCGTCTGTTTCAGACCGTCTGTCGCAGACCGTCTTTTTCAGACCGTCTGTGTCAGACCGTCTGTCTCAGACCGTCTGTCTCTGACCGTCTGTCGCACACCGTCTGTCGCACACCGTCCGTCTCAGACCGTCTGTCTCAGACCGTCTGTCTCAGACCGTCTGTCTCAGACCGTGTGTCTCAGTCCGTCTGTCTCAGACCGTTTGTCGCACACCGTCTGTCGCAGACCGTCTGTCTCAGACCGTCTGTCTCAGATCGTCTGTCTCAGTCCGCCTGTCTCCGGTCGTCTGTCTCAGACCGTCTGTCTCAGCCCGTCTGTCTTAGACCGTCCGTCTCTGTGCTTCTGTCTCCGTCCGTCGTCCTCTGTCCGTCCGTCTCATACCGTCTGTCCCAGACAGTCTGTCTCAGACCGTCTGTCTCAGACCGTCTGTCTCAGACCGTCTGTCTCAGACCGTCTGTCTCAGACCGTCTGTCTCAGACCGTCTGTCTCAGACCGTCTGTCTCAGACCGTCTGTCTCAGACCGTCTGTCTCAGACCGTCTGTCACAGACCGTCCGTCTCAGACCGTCTGTCTCAGACCGTCTGTCGCACACCGTCTGTCGCAGACCGTCTGTCTCAGACCGTCTGCCCCTGTCCGTCTGTCTCATACCGTCTGCCGCATATCGTCTGTCTCAGACCATCTGTCTCAGACCGTCTGTCTCAGACCGTCCGTCTCAGACCGTCCGTCTCAGACCGTCTGTCGCACACCGTCTGTCGCAGACCGTCTGTCTCAGACCGTGTGTCTCAGTTTGTCCGTCTCAGACCGTCTGTCTCAGACCGTCTGTCCCAGACCGTCTGTCTCAGACCGTCTGTCTCAGACCGTCTGTCCCAGACAATCTTTCTCAGACCGTCTGTACAGACCGTCTGTCTCAGACCGTCTGTCTTAGACCGTCCGTCTCTGTGCTTCTGTCTCCGTCCGTCGTCCTCTGTCCGTCCGTCTCATACCGTCTGTCCCAGACAGTCTGTCTCAGACCGTCTGTCTCAGACCGTCTGTCTCAGACCGTGTGTCTCAGTCCGTCTATCTCAGACTGTCTGTCGCACACCGTCTGTCGCACACCGTTTGTTTCAGACCGTCTGTGTCAGACCGTCTATCTCAGACCGTCTTTCTCAGACCGTCTGTCTCAGTCCGTCTGCCCCTGTCCGTCTGTCTCATACCGTCTGCCTCATACCGTCTGTCTCAGACCGTATGTGTCAGACCGTCTGTCTCAGACCGTGTGTCTCAGTTTGTCCGTCTCAGACCGTCTGTCTCAGACCGTCTGTCTCAGATCGTCTGTCGCTCACCGTCTGTCGCAGACCGTCTGTCTCAGACCGTCTGTCTCAGACCGTCCGTCTCTGTGCATCTGTCTCCGTCTGTCGTCCTCTGTCCGTCCGTCTCATACCGTCTGTCACAGACCGTCTGTCTCAGACCGTCTGTCTCAGACCGTCTGTCTCAGACCGTCTGTCTTAGACCGTCCGTCTCTGTGCTTCTGTCTCCGTCCGTCGTCCTCTGTCCGTCCGTCTCATACCGTCTGTCCCAGACAGTCTGTCTCAGACCGTCTGTCTCAGACCGTCTGTCTCAGACCGTCTGTCTCAGACCGTCTGTCTCAGACCGTCTGTCTCAGACCGTCTGTCTCAGACCGTCTGTCACAGACCGTCCGTCTCAGACCGTCTGTCTCAGACCGTCTGTCGCACACCGTCTGTCGCAGACCGTCTGTCTCAGACCGTCTGTCTCAGACCGTCTGTCTCTGACCGTCTGTCGCACACCGTCTGTCGCACACCGTCCGTCTCAGACCGTCTGTCTCAGACCGTCTGTCTCAGACCGTCTGTCTCAGACCGTGTGTCTCAGTCCGTCTGTCTCAGACCGTTTGTCGCACACCGTCTGTCGCAGACCGTCTGTCTCAGACCGTCTGTCTCAGATCGTCTGTCTCAGTCCGCCTGTCTCCGGTCGTCTGTCTCAGACCGTCTGTCTCAGCCCGTCTGTCTCAGACCGTCTGTCTCAGACCGTCTGTCACAGACCGTCCGTCTCAGACCGTCTGTCTCAGACCGTCTGTCGCACACCGTCTGTCGCAGACCGTCTGTCTCAGACCGTCTGCCCCTGTCCGTCTGTCTCATACCGTCTGCCGCATATCGTCTGTCTCAGACCGTATGTGTCAGACCGTCTGTCTCAGACCGTGTGTCTCAGACCGTCCGTCTCAGACCGTCTGTCGCACACCGTCTGTCGCAGACCGTCTGTCTCAGACCGTCTGTCTCAGACCGTCTGTCTCAGACCGTCTGTCTCAGACCGTCTGGCTCAGACCGTGTGTCTCAGTCCGTCTGTGTCAGACCGTCTGTCGCAGACCGTCTGTTTCAGACCGTCTGTCGCAGACCGTCTGTTTCAGACCGTCTGTCGCAGACCGTCTTTTTCAGACCGTCTGTGTCAGACCGTCTATCTCAGACCGCCAGTCTCAGACCATCTGTCTCAGACCGTCTGTCTCAGACCGTCTGTCTCAGACCGTCTGTCTCAGACCATCTGTCTCAGTCCGTCTACCTCTGCCTGTCCGTCTCAGTCCGTCAGCTTCAGTCCGTCTGTCTCATTCCGTCTGTCTCAGACCATCCGTCTCGGTGCGTCTGGCTCTGTCTGTCGGCCTCTGTCCGTCTGTCTCAGTCTGTCGTCCTCTGTCCGTCCGTCTCATACCGTCTGTCCAGACCGTCTGTCCCAGACAATCTGTCTCAGACCGTCTGTCTCAGACCGTCTGTCTCAGACCGTCTGTCTCAGACCGTCTGTCTCAGACCGTCTGTCTCAGACCGTCTGTCTCAGACCGTCTGTCTCAGACCGTCTGTCTCAGACCGTCTGTCTCAGACCGTCTGTCTCAGACCGTCTGTCTCAGACCGTCTGTCTCAGACCGTCTGTCTCAGACCGTCTGTCTCAGACCGTCTGTCTCTGACCGTCTGTCGCACACCATCTGTCGCACACCGTCCGTCTCAGACCGTCTGTCTCAGACCGTCTGTCTCAGACCGTCTGTCTCAGACCGTGTGTCTCAGTCCGTCTGTCTCAGACCGTCTGTCGCACACCGTCTGTCGCAGACCGTCTGTCTCAGACCGTCTGTCTCAGATCGTCTGTCTCAGTCCGCCTGTCTCCGGTCGTCTGTCTCAGACCGTCTGTCTCAGACCGTCTGTCTCAGCCCGTCTGTCTTAGACCGTCCGTCTCTGTGCTTCTGTCTCCGTCTGTCGTCCTCTGTCCGTCCGTCTCATACCGTCTGTCCCAGACAGTCTGTCTCAGACCGTCTGTCTCAGACCGTCTGTCTCAGACCGTCTGTCTCAGACCGTCTGTCTCAGACCATCTGTCTCAGACCGTCTGTCTCAGACCGTCCGTCTCAGACCGTCTGTCTCAGACCGTCTGTCGCACACCGTCTGTCGCAGACCGTCTGTCTCAGACCGTGTGTCTCAGTTTGTCCGTCTCAGACCGTCTGTCTCAGACCGTCTGTCCCAGACCGTCTGTCTCAGACCGTCTGTCTCAGACCGTCTGTCCCAGACAATCTTTCTCAGACCGTCTGTACAGACCGTCTGTCTCAGACCGTCTGTCTCAGACCGTCTGTCTCAGACCGTCTGTCTCAGACCGTGTGTCTCAGTCCGTCTATCTCAGACTGTCTGTCGCACACCGTCTGTCGCACACCGTTTGTTTCAGACCGTCTGTGTCAGACCGTCTATCTCAGACCGTCTTTCTCAGACCGTCTGTCTCAGTCCGTCTGCCCCTGTCCGTCTGTCTCATACCGTCTGCCTCATACCGTCTGTCTCAGACCGTATGTGTCAGACCGTCTGTCTCAGACCGTGTGTCTCAGTTTGTCCGTCTCAGACCGTCTGTCTCAGACCGTCTGTCTCAGATCGTCTGTCGCTCACCGTCTGTCGCAGACCGTCTGTCTCAGACCGTCTGTCTCAGACCGTCCGTCTCTGTGCATCTGTCTCCGTCTGTCGTCCTCTGTCCGTCCGTCTCATACCGTCTGTCACAGACCGTCTGTCTCAGACCGTCTGTCTCAGACCGTCTGTCTCAGACCGTCTGTCTTAGACCGTCCGTCTCTGTGCTTCTGTCTCCGTCCGTCGTCCTCTGTCCGTCCGTCTCATACCGTCTGTCCCAGACAGTCTGTCTCAGACCGTCTGTCTCAGACCGTCTGTCTCAGACCGTCTGTCTCAGACCGTCTGTCTCAGACCGTCTGTCTCAGACCGTCTGTCTCAGACCGTCTGTCACAGACCGTCCGTCTCAGACCGTCTGTCTCAGACCGTCTGTCGCACACCGTCTGTCGCAGACCGTCTGTCTCAGACCGTCTGCCCCTGTCCGTCTGTCTCATACCGTCTGCCGCATATCGTCTGTCTCAGACCGTATGTGTCAGACCGTCTGTCTCAGACCGTGTGTCTCAGACCGTCCGTCTCAGACCGTCTGTCGCACACCGTCTGTCGCAGACCGTCTGTCTCAGACCGTCTGTCTCAGACCGTCTGTCTCAGACCGTCTGTCTCAGACCGTCTGTCTCAGACCGTCTGTCTCAGACCGTGTGTCTCAGTCCGTCTGTGTCAGACCGTCTGTCGCAGACCGTCTGTTTCAGACCGTCTGTCGCAGACCGTCTGTTTCAGACCGTCTGTCGCAGACCGTCTTTTTCAGACCGTCTGTGTCAGACCGTCTATCTCAGACCGCCAGTCTCAGACCATCTGTCTCAGACCGTCTGTCTCAGACCGTCTGTGTCAGACCGTCTGTCTCAGTCCGCCTGCCTCTCTCCGTCTTTCTCATACCGTCTGTCTTAGACCGTCTGTCTCAGACCATCTGTCTCAGGCCGTCTGTCTCAGACCATCTGTCTCAGTCCGTCTACCTCTGCCTGTCCGTCTCAGTCCGTCAGCTTCAGTCCGTCTGTCTCATTCCGTCTGTCTCAGACCATCCGTCTCGGTGCGTCTGGCTCTGTCTGTCGGCCTCTGTCCGTCTGTCTCAGTCTGTCGTCCTCTGTCCGTCCGTCTCATACCGTCTGTCCAGACCGTCTGTCCCAGACAATCTGTCTCAGACCGTCTGTCTCAGACCGTCTGTCTCAGACCGTCTGTCTCAGACCGTCTGTCTCAGACCGTCTGTCTCAGACCGTCTGTCTCAGACCGTCTGTCTCTGACCGTCTGTCGCACACCGTCTGTCGCACACCGTCCGTCTCATACCGTCTGTCCCAGACAGTCTGCCTCAGACCGTCTGTCTCAGACCGTCTGTCTCAGACCGTCTGTCTCAGACCATCTGTCTCAGACCGTCTGTCTCAGACCGTCCGTCTCAGACCGTCTGTCTCCGGTCGTCTGTCTCAGACCGTCTGTCTCAGACCGTCTGTCTCAGACCGTGTGTCTCAGTTTGTCCGTCTCAGACCGTCTGTCTCAGACCGTCTGTCCCAGACCGTCTGTCTCAGACCGTCTGTCTCAGACCGTCTGTCCCAGACAATCTTTCTCAGACCGTCTGTCTCAGACCGTCTGTACAGACCGTCTGTCTCAGACCGTCTGTCTCAGACCGTCTGTCTCAGACCGTCTGTCTCAGACCGTCTGTCTCAGACCGTGTGTCTCAGTCCGTCTATCTCAGACTGTCTGTCGCACACCGTCTGTCGCACACCGTTTGTTTCAGACCGTCTGTGTCAGACCGTCTATCTCAGACCGTCTTTCTCAGACCGTCTGTCTCAGTCCGTCTGCCCCTGTCCGTCTGTCTCATACCGTCTGCCTCATACCGTCTGTCTCAGACCGTATGTGTCAGACCGTCTGTCTCAGACCGTGTGTCTCAGTTTGTCCGTCTCAGACCGTCTGTCTCAGACCGTCTGTCTCAGACCGTCTGTCTCAGATCGTCTGTCGCTCACCGTCTGTCGCAGACCGTCTGTCTCAGACCGTCTGTCTCAGACCGTCTGTCTCAGACCGTCTGTCTCAGACCGTCTGTCTCAGACCGTCTGTCTCAGTCCGTCTGCCCCTGTCCGTCTGTCTCATACCGTCTGCCGCATATCGTCTGTCTCAGACCGTATGTGTCAGACCGTCTGTCTCAGACCGTGTGTATCAGTTTGTCCGTCTCAGACCGTCTGTCTCAGACCGTCTGTCTCAGACCGTCTGTCTCTGACCGTCTGTCGCACACCGTCTGTCGCACACCGTCCGTCTCAGACCGTCTGTCTCAGACCGTCTGTCTCAGACCGTCTGTCTCAGACCGTGTGTCTCAGTCCGTCTGTCTCAGACCGTCTGTCGCACACCGTCTGTCGCAGACCGTCTGTCTCAGACCGTCTGTCGCAGACCGTCTGTCTCAGATCGTCTGTCTCAGTCCGCCTGTCTCCGGTCGTCTGTCTCAGACCGTCTGTCTCAGACCGTCTGTCTCAGCCCGTCTGTCTTAGACCGTCCGTCTCTGTGCTTCTGTCTCCGTCCGTCGTCCTCTGTCCGTCCGTCTCATACCGTCTGTCCCAGACAGTCTGTCTCAGACCGTCTGTCTCAGACCGTCTGTCTCAGACCGTCTGTCTCAGACCGTCTGTCTCAGACCGTCTGTCTCAGACCGTCTGTCTCAGACCGTCTGTCTCAGACCGTCTGTCTCAGACCGTCTGTCTCAGACCGTCTGTCTCTGACCGTCTGTCGCACACCGTCTTTCGCACACCGTCCGTCTCAGACCGACTGTCTCAGACCGTCTGTCTCAGACCGTCTGTCTCAGACCGTGTGTCTCAGTCCGTCTGTCTCAGACCGTCTGTCGCACACCGTCTGTCGCAGACCGTCTGTCTCAGATCGTCTGTCTCAGTCCGCCTGTCTCCGGTCGTCTGTCTCAGACCGTCTGTCTCAGACCGTCTGTCTCAGCCCGTCTGTCTTAGACCGTCCGTCTCTGTGCTTCTGTCTCCGTCTGTCGTCCTCTGTCCGTCCGTCTCATACCGTCTGTCCCAGACAGTCTGTCTCAGACCGTCTGTCTCAGACCGTCTGTCTCAGACCGTCTGTCTCAGACCGTCTGTCTCAGACCGTCTGTCTCAGACCGTCTGTCTCAGACCGTCTGTCTCAGACCGTCTGTCTCAGACCGTCTGTCGCACACCGTCTGTCGCACACCGTCCGTCTCAGACCGTCTGTCTCAGACCGTCTGTCTCAGACCGTCTGTCTCAGACCGTGTGTCTCAGTCCGTCTGTCTCAGACCGTCTGTCGCACACCGTCTGTCGCAGACCGTCTGTCTCAGACCGTCTGTCTCAGATCGTCTGTCTCAGTCCGCCTGTCTCCGGTCGTCTGTCTCAGACCGTCTGTCTCAGCCCGTCTGTCTTAGACCGTCCGTCTCTGTGCTTCTGTCTCCGTCCGTCGTCCTCTGTCCGTCCGTCTCATACCGTCTGTCCCAGACAGTCTGTCTCAGACCGTCTGTCTCAGACCGTCTGTCTCAGACCGTCTGTCTCAGACCGTCTGTCTCAGACCGTCTGTCTCAGACCGTCTGTCACAGACCGTCCGTCTCAGACCGTCTGTCTCAGACCGTCTGTCGCACACCGTCTGTCGCAGACCGTCTGTCTCAGACCGTCTGCCCCTGTCCGTCTGTCTCATACCGTCTGCCGCATATCGTCTGTCTCAGACCGTATGTGTCAGACCGTCTGTCTCAGACCGTGTGTCTCAGACCGTCCGTCTCAGACTGTCTGTCGCACACCGTCTGTCGCAGACCGTCTGTCTCAGACCGTCTGTCTCAGACCGTCTGTCTCAGACCGTCTGTCTCAGACCGTCTGTCTCAGACCGTCTGTCTCAGACCGTCTGTCTCAGACCGTGTGTCTCAGTCCGTCTGTGTCAGACCGTCTGTGTCAGACCGTCTGCCTCAGTCCGCCTGCCTCTCTCCGTCTTTCTCATACCGTCTGTCTCAGACCGTCTGTCTCAGACCATCTGTCTCAGGCCGTCTGTCTCAGACCATCTGTCTCAGTCCGTCTACCTCTGCCTGTCCGTCTCAGTCCGTCAGCTTCAGTCCGTCTGTCTCATTCCGTCTGTCTCAGACCATCCGTCTCGGTGCGTCTGGCTCTGTCTGTCGGCCTCTGTCCGTCTGTCTCAGTCTGTCGTCCTCTGTCCGTCCGTCTCATACCGTCTGTCCAGACCGTCTGTCCCAGACAATCTGTCTCAGACCGTCTGTCTCAGACCGTCTGTCTCAGACCGTCTGTCTCAGACCGTCTGTCTCAGACCGTCTGTCTCAGACCGTCTGTCTCAGACCGTCTGTCTCTGACCGTCTGTCGCACACCGTCTGTCGCACACCGTCCGTCTCAGACCGTCTGTCTCAGACCGTCTGTCTCAGACCGTCTGTCTCAGACCGTGTGTCTCAGTCCGTCTGTCTCAGACCGTCTGTCGCACACCGTCTGTCGCAGACCGTCTGTCGCAGACCGTCTGTCTCAGATCGTCTGTCTCAGTCCGCCTGTCTCCGGTCGTCTGTCTCAGACCGTCTGTCTCAGACCGTCTGTCTCATCCCGTCTGTCTTAGACCGTCCGTCTCTGTGCTTCTGTCTCCGTCTGTCGTCCTCTGTCCGTCCGTCTCATACCGTCTGTCCCAGACAGTCTGCCTCAGACCGTCTGTCTCAGACCGTCTGTCTCAGACCGTCTGTCTCAGACCATCTGTCTCAGACCGTCTGTCTCAGACCGTCCGTCTCAGACCGTCTGTCTCAGACCGTCTGTCGCACACCGTCTGTCGCAGACCGTCTGTCTCAGACCGTGTGTCTCAGTTTGTCCGTCTCAGACCGTCTGTCTCAGACCGTCTGTCCCAGACCGTCTGTCTCAGACCGTCTGTCTCAGACCGTCTGTCCCAGACAATCTTTCTCAGACCGTCTGTCTCAGACCGTCTGTACAGACCGTCTGTCTCAGACCGTCTGTCTCAGACCGTCTGTCTCAGACCGTCTGTCTCAGACCGTGTGTCTCAGTCCGTCTATCTCAGACTGTCTGTCGCACACCGTCTGTCGCACACCGTTTGTTTCAGACCGTCTGTGTCAGACCGTCTATCTCAGACCGTCTTTCTCAGACCGTCTGTCTCAGTCCGTCTGCCCCTGTCCGTCTGTCTCATACCGTCTGCCTCATACCGTCTGTCTCAGACCGTATGTGTCAGACCGTCTGTCTCAGACCGTGTGTCTCAGTTTGTCCGTCTCAGACCGTCTGTCTCAGACCGTCTGTCTCAGACCGTCTGTCTCAGATCGTCTGTCGCTCACCGTCTGTCGCAGACCGTCTGTCTCAGACCGTCTGTCTCAGACCGTCTGTCTCAGACCGTCTGTCTCAGACCGTCTGTCTCAGTCCGTCTGCCCCTGTCCGTCTGTCTCATACCGTCTGCCGCATATCGTCTGTCTCAGACCGTATGTGTCAGACCGTCTGTCTCAGACCGTGTGTATCAGTTTGTCCGTCTCAGACCGTCTGTCTCAGACCGTCTGTCTCAGACCGTCTGTCTCAGACCGTCTGTCTCAGACCGTCTGTCTCAGTCCGCCTGTCTCCGGTCGTCTGTCTCAGACCGTCTGTCTCAGACCGTCTGTCTCAGCCCGTCTGTCTTAGACCGTCCGTCTCTGTGCTTCTGTCTCCGTCCGTCGTCCTCTGTCCGTCCGTCTCATACCGTCTGTCCCAGACAGTCTGTCTCAGACCGTCTGTCTCAGACCGTCTGTCTCAGACCGTCTGTCTCAGACCGTCTGTCTCAGACCGTCTGTCTCAGACCGTCTGTCTCAGACCGTCTGTCTCAGACCGTCTGTCTCAGACCGTCTGTCTCTGACCGTCTGTCGCACACCGTCTTTCGCACACCGTCCGTCTCAGACCGTCTGTCTCAGACCGTCTGTCTCAGACCGTCTGTCTCAGACCATCTGTCTCAGACCGTCTGTCTCAGACCGTCCGTCTCAGACCGTCTGTCTCAGACCGTCTGTCGCACACCGTCTGTCGCAGACCGTCTGTCTCAGACCGTGTGTCTCAGTTTGTCCGTCTCAGACCGTCTGTCTCAGACCGTCTGTCCCAGACCGTCTGTCTCAGACCGTCTGTCTCAGACCGTCTGTCCCAGACAATCTTTCTCAGACCGTCTGTCTCAGACCGTCTGTACAGACCGTCTGTCTCAGACCGTCTGTCTCAGACCGTCTGTCTCAGACCGTCTGTCTCAGACCGTGTGTCTCATTCCGTCTGTCTCAGACCATCCGTCTCGGTGCGTCTGGCTCTGTCTGTCGGCCTCTGTCCGTCTGTCTCAGTCTGTCGTCCTCTGTCCGTCCGTCTCATACCGTCTGTCCAGACCGTCTGTCCCAGACAATCTGTCTCAGACCGTCTGTCTCAGACCGTCTGTCTCAGACCGTCTGTCTCAGACCGTCTGTCTCAGACCGTCTGTCTCAGACCGTCTGTCTCAGACCGTCTGTCTCTGACCGTCTGTCGCACACCGTCTGTCGCACACCGTCCGTCTCAGACCGTCTGTCTCAGACCGTCTGTCTCAGACCGTCTGTCTCAGACCGTGTGTCTCAGTCCGTCTGTCTCAGACCGTCTGTCGCACACCGTCTGTCGCAGACCGTCTGTCGCAGACCGTCTGTCTCAGATCGTCTGTCTCAGTCCGCCTGTCTCCGGTCGTCTGTCTCAGACCGTCTGTCTCAGACCGTCTGTCTCATCCCGTCTGTCTTAGACCGTCCGTCTCTGTGCTTCTGTCTCCGTCTGTCGTCCTCTGTCCGTCCGTCTCATACCGTCTGTCCCAGACAGTCTGCCTCAGACCGTCTGTCTCAGACCGTCTGTCTCAGACCGTCTGTCTCAGACCATCTGTCTCAGACCGTCTGTCTCAGACCGTCCGTCTCAGACCGTCTGTCTCAGACCGTCTGTCGCACACCGTCTGTCGCAGACCGTCTGTCTCAGACCGTGTGTCTCAGTTTGTCCGTCTCAGACCGTCTGTCTCAGACCGTCTGTCCCAGACCGTCTGTCTCAGACCGTCTGTCTCAGACCGTCTGTCCCAGACAATCTTTCTCAGACCGTCTGTCTCAGACCGTCTGTACAGACCGTCTGTCTCAGACCGTCTGTCTCAGACCGTCTGTCTCAGACCGTCTGTCTCAGACCGTGTGTCTCAGTCCGTCTATCTCAGACTGTCTGTCGCACACCGTCTGTCGCACACCGTTTGTTTCAGACCGTCTGTGTCAGACCGTCTATCTCAGACCGTCTTTCTCAGACCGTCTGTCTCAGTCCGTCTGCCCCTGTCCGTCTGTCTCATACCGTCTGCCTCATACCGTCTGTCTCAGACCGTATGTGTCAGACCGTCTGTCTCAGACCGTGTGTCTCAGTTTGTCCGTCTCAGACCGTCTGTCTCAGACCGTCTGTCTCAGACCGTCTGTCTCAGATCGTCTGTCGCTCACCGTCTGTCGCAGACCGTCTGTCTCAGACCGTCTGTCTCAGACCGTCTGTCTCAGACCGTCTGTCTCAGACCGTCTGTCTCAGTCCGTCTGCCCCTGTCCGTCTGTCTCATACCGTCTGCCGCATATCGTCTGTCTCAGACCGTATGTGTCAGACCGTCTGTCTCAGACCGTGTGTATCAGTTTGTCCGTCTCAGACCGTCTGTCTCAGACCGTCTGTCTCAGACCGTCTGTCTCAGACCGTCTGTCTCAGACCGTCTGTCTCAGTCCGCCTGTCTCCGGTCGTCTGTCTCAGACCGTCTGTCTCAGACCGTCTGTCTCAGCCCGTCTGTCTTAGACCGTCCGTCTCTGTGCTTCTGTCTCCGTCCGTCGTCCTCTGTCCGTCCGTCTCATACCGTCTGTCCCAGACAGTCTGTCTCAGACCGTCTGTCTCAGACCGTCTGTCTCAGACCGTCTGTCTCAGACCGTCTGTCTCAGACCGTCTGTCTCAGACCGTCTGTCTCAGACCGTCTGTCTCAGACCGTCTGTCTCAGACCGTCTGTCTCTGACCGTCTGTCGCACACCGTCTTTCGCACACCGTCCGTCTCAGACCGTCTGTCTCAGACCGTCTGTCTCAGACCGTCTGTCTCAGACCATCTGTCTCAGACCGTCTGTCTCAGACCGTCCGTCTCAGACCGTCTGTCTCAGACCGTCTGTCGCACACCGTCTGTCGCAGACCGTCTGTCTCAGACCGTGTGTCTCAGTTTGTCCGTCTCAGACCGTCTGTCTCAGACCGTCTGTCCCAGACCGTCTGTCTCAGACCGTCTGTCTCAGACCGTCTGTCCCAGACAATCTTTCTCAGACCGTCTGTCTCAGACCGTCTGTACAGACCGTCTGTCTCAGACCGTCTGTCTCAGACCGTCTGTCTCAGACCGTCTGTCTCAGACCGTGTGTCTCAGTCCGTCTATCTCAGACTGTCTGTCGCACACCGTCTGTCGCACACCGTTTGTTTCAGACCGTCTGTGTCAGACCGTCTATCTCAGACCGTCTTTCTCAGACCGTCTGTCTCAGTCCGTCTGCCCCTGTCCGTCTGTCTCATACCGTCTGCCTCATACCGTCTGTCTCAGACCGTATGTGTCAGACCGTCTGTCTCAGACCGTGTGTCTCAGTTTGTCCGTCTCAGACCGTCTGTCTCAGACCGTCTGTCTCAGACCGTCTGTCTCAGACCGTCTGTCTCAGATCGTCTGTCGCTCACCGTCTGTCGCAGACCGTCTGTCTCAGACCGTCTGTCTCAGACCGTCTGTCTCAGACCGTCTGTCTCAGACCGTCTGTCTCAGTCCGTCTGCCCCTGTCCGTCTGTCTCATACCGTCTGCCGCATATCGTCTGTCTCAGACCGTATGTGTCAGACCGTCTGTCTCAGACCGTGTGTATCAGTTTGTCCGTCTCAGACCGTCTGTCTCAGACCGTCTGTCTCAGACCGTCTGTCTCAGACCGTCTGTCTCAGTCCGCCTGTCTCCGGTCGTCTGTCTCAGACCGTCTGTCTCAGACCGTCTGTCTCAGCCCGTCTGTCTTAGACCGTCCGTCTCTGTGCTTCTGTCTCCGTCCGTCGTCCTCTGTCCGTCCGTCTCATACCGTCTGTCCCAGACAGTCTGTCTCAGACCGTCTGTCTCAGACCGTCTGTCTCAGACCGTCTGTCTCAGACCGTCTGTCTCAGACCGTCTGTCTCAGACCGTCTGTCTCAGACCGTCTGTCTCAGACCGTCTGTCTCAGACCGTCTGTCTCTGACCGTCTGTCGCACACCGTCTTTCGCACACCGTCCGTCTCAGACCGTCTGTCTCAGACCGTCTGTCTCAGACCGTCTGTCTCAGACCATCTGTCTCAGACCGTCTGTCTCAGACCGTCCGTCTCAGACCGTCTGTCTCAGACCGTCTGTCGCACACCGTCTGTCGCAGACCGTCTGTCTCAGACCGTGTGTCTCAGTTTGTCCGTCTCAGACCGTCTGTCTCAGACCGTCTGTCCCAGACCGTCTGTCTCAGACCGTCTGTCCCAGACAATCTTTCTCAGACCGTCTGTCTCAGACCGTCTGTACAGACCGTCTGTCTCAGACCGTCTGTCTCAGACCGTCTGTCTCAGACCGTCTGTCTCAGACCGTGTGTCTCAGTCCGTCTATCTCAGACTGTCTGTCGCACACCGTCTGTCGCACACCGTTTGTTTCAGACCGTCTGTGTCAGACCGTCTATCTCAGACCGTCTTTCTCAGACCGTCTGTCTCAGTCCGTCTGCCCCTGTCCGTCTGTCTCATACCGTCTGCCTCATACCGTCTGTCTCAGACCGTATGTGTCAGACCGTCTGTCTCAGACCGTGTGTCTCAGTTTGTCCGTCTCAGACCGTCTGTCTCAGACCGTCTGTCTCAGACCGTCTGTCTCAGATCGTCTGTCGCTCACCGTCTGTCGCAGACCGTCTGTCTCAGACCGTCTGTCTCAGACCGTCTGTCTCAGACCGTCTGTCTCAGACCGTCTGTCTCAGTCCGTCTGCCCCTGTCCGTCTGTCTCATACCGTCTGCCGCATATCGTCTGTCTCAGACCGTATGTGTCAGACCGTCTGTCTCAGACCGTGTGTATCAGTTTGTCCGTCTCAGACCGTCTGTCTCAGACCGTCTGTCTCAGACCGTCTGTCCCAGACCGTCTGTCTCAGACCGTCTGTCTCAGACCGTCTGTCCCAGACAATCTTTCTCAGACCGTCTGTCTCAGACCGTCTGTACAGACCGTCTGTCTCAGACCGTCTGTCTCAGACCGTCTGTCTCAGACCGTCTGTCTCAGACCGTGTGTCTCAGTCCGTCTATCTCAGACTGTCTGTCGCACACCGTCTGTCGCACACCGTTTGTTTCAGACCGTCTGTGTCAGACCGTCTATCTCAGACCGTCTTTCTCAGACCGTCTGTCTCAGTCCGTCTGCCCCTGTCCGTCTGTCTCATACCGTCTGCCTCATACCGTCTGTCTCAGACCGTATGTGTCAGACCGTCTGTCTCAGACCGTGTGTCTCAGTTTGTCCGTCTCAGACCGTCTGTCGCACACCGTCTGTCGCAGACCGTCTGTCTCAGACCGTCTGTCTCAGACCGTCTGTCTCAGATCGTCTGTCTCAGTCCGCCTGTCTCCGGTCGTCTGTCTCAGACCGTCTGTCTCAGACCGTCTGTCTCAGCCCGTCTGTCTTAGACCGTCCGTCTCTGTGCTTCTGTCTCCGTCCGTCGTCCTCTGTCCGTCCGTCTCATACCGTCTGTCCCAGACAGTCTGTCTCAGACCGTCTGTCTCAGACCGTCTGTCTCAGACCGTCTGTCTCAGACCGTCTGTCTCAGACCGTCTGTCTCAGACCGTCTGTCTCAGACCGTCTGTCTCAGACCGTCTGTCTCAGACCGTCTGTCTCAGACCGTCTGTCTCTGACCGTCTGTCGCACACCGTCTTTCGCACACCGTCCGTCTCAGACCGTCTGTCTCAGACCGTCTGTCTCAGACCGTCTGTCTCAGACCGTGTGTCTCAGTCCGTCTGTCTCAGACCGTCTGTCGCACACCGTCTGTCTCAGACCGTCTGTCTCAGACCGTCTGTCTCAGACCGTCTGTCTCAGACCGTCTGTCTCTGACCGTCTGTCGCACACCGTCTGTCGCACACCGTCCGTCTCAGACCGTCTGTCTCAGACCGTCTGTCTCAGACCGTCTGTCTCAGACCGTGTGTCTCAGTCCGTCTGTCTCAGACCGTCTGTCGCACACCGTCTGTCGCAGACCGTCTGTCTCAGACCGTCTGTCTCAGACCGTCTGTCTCAGATCGTCTGTCTCAGTCCGCCTGTCTCCGGTCGTCTGTCTCAGACCGTCTGTCTCAGACCGTCTGTCTCAGACCGTCTGTCTCAGCCCGTCTGTCTTAGACCGTCCGTCTCTGTGCTTCTGTCTCCGTCCGTCGTCCTCTGTCCGTCCGTCTCATACCGTCTGTCCCAGACAGTCTGTCTCAGACCGTCTGTCTCAGACCGTCTGTCTCAGACCGTCTGTCTCAGACCGTCTGTCTCAGACCGTCTGTCTCAGACCGTCTGTCTCAGATCGTCTGTCGCTCACCGTCTGTCGCAGACCGTCTGTCTCAGACCGTCTGTCTCAGACCGTCTGTCTCAGACCGTCTGTCTCAGACCGTCTGTCTCAGTCCGTCTGCCCCTGTCCGTCTGTCTCATACCGTCTGCCGCATATCGTCTGTCTCAGACCGTATGTGTCAGACCGTCTGTCTCAGACCGTGTGTATCAGTTTGTCCGTCTCAGACCGTCTGTCTCAGACCGTCTGTCTCAGACCGTCTGTCTCAGACCGTCTGTCTCAGACCGTCTGTCTCAGTCCGCCTGTCTCCGGTCGTCTGTCTCAGACCGTCTGTCTCAGACCGTCTGTCTCAGCCCGTCTGTCTTAGACCGTCCGTCTCTGTGCTTCTGTCTCCGTCCGTCGTCCTCTGTCCGTCCGTCTCATACCGTCTGTCCCAGACAGTCTGTCTCAGACCGTCTGTCTCAGACCGTCTGTCTCAGACCGTCTGTCTCAGACCGTCTGTCTCAGACCGTCTGTCTCAGACCGTCTGTCTCAGACCGTCTGTCTCAGACCGTCTGTCTCAGACCGTCTGTCTCTGACCGTCTGTCGCACACCGTCTTTCGCACACCGTCCGTCTCAGACCGTCTGTCTCAGACCGTCTGTCTCAGACCGTCTGTCTCAGACCATCTGTCTCAGACCGTCTGTCTCAGACCGTCCGTCTCAGACCGTCTGTCTCAGACCGTCTGTCGCACACCGTCTGTCGCAGACCGTCTGTCTCAGACCGTGTGTCTCAGTTTGTCCGTCTCAGACCGTCTGTCTCAGACCGTCTGTCCCAGACCGTCTGTCTCAGACCGTCTGTCTCAGACCGTCTGTCTCAGACCGTCTGTCGCACACCGTCTGTCGCAGACCGTCTGTCTCAGACCGTGTGTCTCAGTTTGTCCGTCTCAGACCGTCTGTCTCAGACCGTCTGTCCCAGACCGTCTGTCTCAGACCGTCTGTCTCAGACCGTCTGTCCCAGACAATCTTTCTCAGACCGTCTGTCTCAGACCGTCTGTACAGACCGTCTGTCTCAGACCGTCTGTCTCAGACCGTCTGTCTCAGACCGTCTGTCTCAGACCGTGTGTCTCAGTCCGTCTATCTCAGACTGTCTGTCGCACACCGTCTGTCGCACACCGTTTGTTTCAGACCGTCTGTGTCAGACCGTCTATCTCAGACCGTCTTTCTCAGACCGTCTGTCTCAGTCCGTCTGCCCCTGTCCGTCTGTCTCATACCGTCTGCCTCATACCGTCTGTCTCAGACCGTATGTGTCAGACCGTCTGTCTCAGACCGTGTGTCTCAGTTTGTCCGTCTCAGACCGTCTGTCTCAGACCGTCTGTCTCAGACCGTCTGTCTCAGATCGTCTGTCGCTCACCGTCTGTCGCAGACCGTCTGTCTGAGACCGTCTGTCTCAGACCGTCTGTCTCAGACCGTCTGTCTCAGACCGTCTGTCTCAGTCCGTCTGCCCCTGTCCGTCTGTCTCATACCGTCTGCCGCATATCGTCTGTCTCAGACCGTATGTGTCAGACCGTCTGTCTCAGACCGTGTGTATCAGTTTGTCCGTCTCAGACCGTCTGTCTCAGACCGTCTGTCTCAGACCGTCTGTCTCAGACCGTCTGTCTCAGACCGTCTGTCTCAGACCGTCTGTCTCTGACCGTCTGTCGCACACCGTCTTTCGCACACCGTCCGTCTCAGACCGTCTGTCTCAGACCGTCTGTCTCAGACCGTCTGTCTCAGACCATCTGTCTCAGACCGTCTGTCTCAGACCGTCCGTCTCAGACCGTCTGTCTCAGACCGTCTGTCGCACACCGTCTGTCGCAGACCGTCTGTCTCAGACCGTGTGTCTCAGTTTGTCCGTCTCAGACCGTCTGTCTCAGACCGTCTGTCCCAGACCGTCTGTCTCAGACCGTCTGTCTCAGACCGTCTGTCCCAGACAATCTTTCTCAGACCGTCTGTCTCAGACCGTCTGTACAGACCGTCTGTCTCAGACCGTCTGTCTCAGACCGTCTGTCTCAGACCGTGTGTCTCAGTCCGTCTATCTCAGACTGTCTGTCGCACACCGTCTGTCGCACACCGTTTGTTTCAGACCGTCTGTGTCAGACCGTCTATCTCAGACCGTCTTTCTCAGACCGTCTGTCTCAGTCCGTCTGTCTCAGTCCGTCTGCCCCTGTCCGTCTGTCTCATACCGTCTGCCTCATACCGTCTGTCTCAGACCGTATGTGTCAGACCGTCTGTCTCAGACCGTGTGTCTCAGTTTGTCCGTCTCAGACCGTCTGTCTCAGACCGTCTGTCTCAGACCGTCTGTCTCAGATCGTCTGTCGCTCACCGTCTGTCGCAGACCGTCTGTCTCAGACCGTCTGTCTCAGACCGTCTGTCTCAGACCGTCTGTCTCAGACCGTCTGTCTCAGTCCGTCTGCCCCTGTCCGTCTGTCTCATACCGTCTGCCGCATATCGTCTGTCTCAGACCGTATGTGTCAGACCGTCTGTCTCAGACCGTGTGTATCAGTTTGTCCGTCTCAGACCGTCTGTCTCAGACCGTCTGTCTCAGACCGTCTGTCTCAGACCGTCTGTCTCAGACCGTCTGTCTCAGACCGTCTGTCTCAGACCGTCTGTCTCAGACCGTCTGTCTCTGACCGTCTGTCGCACACCGTCTTTCGCACACCGTCCGTCTCAGACCGTCTGTCTCAGACCGTCTGTCTCAGACCGTCTGTCTCAGACCGTGTGTCTCAGTCCGTCTGTCTCAGACCGTCTGTCGCACACCGTCTGTCGCAGACCGTCTGTCTCAGATCGTCTGTCTCAGTCCGCCTGTCTCCGGTCGTCTGTCTCAGACCGTCTGTCTCAGACCGTCTGTCTCAGCCCGTCTGTCTTAGACCGTCCGTCTCTGTGCTTCTGTCTCCGTCTGTCGTCCTCTGTCCGTCCGTCTCATACCGTCTGTCCCAGACAGTCTGTCTCAGACCGTCTGTCTCAGACCGTCTGTCTCAGACCGTCTGTCTCAGACCGTCTGTCTCAGACCGTCTGTCTCAGACCGTCTGTCTCAGACCGTCTGTCTCAGACCGTCTGTCTCAGACCGTCTGTCGCAGTCCGTCTGCCCCTGTCCGTCTGTCTCATACCGTCTGCCGCATATCGTCTGTCTCAGACCGTATGTGTCAGACCGTCTGTCTCAGACCGTGTGTCTCAGTTTGTCCGTCTCAGACCGTCTGTCTCAGATCGTCTGTCTCAGTCCGCCTGTCTCCGGTCGTCTGTCTCAGACCGTCTGTCTCAGACCGTCTGTCTCAGCCCGTCTGTCTTAGACCGTCCGACTCTGTGCTTCTGTCTCCGTCTGTCGTCCTCTGTCCGTCCGTCTCATACCGTCTGTCCCAGACAGTCTGTCTCAGACCGTCTGTCTCAGACCGTCTGTCTCAGAACGTCTGTCTCAGACCGTCTGTCTCAGACCGTCTGTCTCAGACCGTCTGTCTCAGACCATCTGTCTCAGACCGTCTGTCTCAGACCGTCCGTCTCAGACCGTCTGTCTCAGACCGTCTGTCGCACACCGTCTGTCGCAGACCGTCTGTCTCAGACCGTGTGTCTCAGTTTGTCCGTCTCAGACCGTCTGTCTCAGACCGTCTGTCTCAGACCGTCTGTCTCAGTCCGTCTGCCCCTGTCCGTCTGTCTCATACCGTCTGCCGCATACCGTCTGTCTCAGACCGTATGTGTCAGACCGTCTGTCTCAGACCGTGTGTCTCAGTTTGTCCGTCTCAGACCGTCTGTCTCAGACCGTCTGTCTCAGACCGTCTGTCTCAGACCGTCTGTCTCAGACCGTCTGTCTCAGACAATCTGTCTCAGACCGTCTGTCTCAGACCGTCTGTCTCAGACCGTCTGTCTCAGACCGTCTGTCTCAGACCGTCTGTCTCTGACCGTCTGTCGCACACCGTCTGTCGCACACCGTCCGTCTCAGACCGTCTGTCTCAGACCGTCTGTCTCAGACCGTCTGTCTCAGACCGTGTGTCTCAGTCCGTCTGTCTCAGACCGTCTGTCGCACACCGTCTGTCGCAGACCGTCTGTCTCAGACCGTCTGTCTCAGATCGTCTGTCTCAGTCCGCCTGTCTCCGGTCGTCTGTCTCAGACCGTCTGTCTCAGACCGTCTGTCTCAGACCGTCTGTCTCAGACCGTCTGTCTCAGACCGTCTGTCTCAGACCGTCTGTCTCAGACCGTCTGTCTCAGACCGTCTGTCTCAGACCGTCTGTCTCAGAACGTCTGTCTCAGACCGTCTGTCTCTGACCGTCTGTCGCACACCGTCTGTCGCACACCGTCCGTCTCAGACCGTCTGTCTCAGACCGCCTGTCTCAGACCGTCTGTCTCAGACCGTGTGTCTCAGTCCGTCTGTCTCAGACCGTCTGTCGCACACCGTCTGTCGCAGACCGTCTGTCTCAGATCGTCTGTCTCAGACCGTCTGTCTCAGACCGTCCGTCTCAGACCGTCTGTCTCAGTCCGTCTACCCCTGTCCGTCTGTCTCATACCGTCTGCCGCATATCGTCTGTCTCAGACCGTATGTGTCAGACCGTGTGTCTCAGTCCGTCTGTCTCAGACCGTCTGTCGCACACCGTCTGTCGCAGACCGTCTGTCTCAGACCGTCTGTCTCAGACCGTCTGTCTCAGATCGTCTGTCTCAGTCCGCCTGTCTCCGGTCGTCTGTCTCAGACCGTCTGTCTCAGACCGTCTGTCTCAGCCCGTCTGTCTTAGACCGTCCGTCTCTGTGCTTCTGTCTCCGTCCGTCGTCCTCTGTCCGTCCGTCTCATACCGTCTGTCCCAGACAGTCTGTCTCAGACCGTCTGTCTCAGACCGTCTGTCTCAGACCGTCTGTCTCAGACCGTCTGTCTCAGACCGTCTGTCTCAGACCGTCTGTCTCAGACCGTCTGTCTCAGACCGTCTGTCTCAGACCGTCTGTCTCAGACCGTCTGTCTCTGACCGTCTGTCGCACACCGTCTTTCGCACACCGTCCGTCTCAGACCGTCTGTCTCAGACCGTCTGTCTCAGACCGTCTGTCTCAGACCGTGTGTCTCAGTCCGTCTGTCTCAGACCGTCTGTCGCACACCGTCTGTCGCAGACCGTCTGTCTCAGATCGTCTGTCTCAGTCCGCCTGTCTCCGGTCGTCTGTCTCAGACCGTCTGTCTCAGACCGTCTGTCTCAGCCCGTCTGTCTTAGACCGTCCGTCTCTGTGCTTCTGTCTCCGTCTGTCGTCCTCTGTCCGTCCGTCTCATACCGTCTGTCCCAGACAGTCTGTCTCAGACCGTCTGTCTCAGACCGTCTGTCTCAGACCGTCTGTCTCAGACCGTCTGTCTCAGACCGTCTGTCTCAGACCGTCTGTCTCAGACCGTCTGTCTCAGACCGTCTGTCTCAGACCGTCTGTCGCAGTCCGTCTGCCCCTGTCCGTCTGTCTCATACCGTCTGCCGCATATCGTCTGTCTCAGACCGTATGTGTCAGACCGTCTGTCTCAGACCGTGTGTCTCAGTTTGTCCGTCTCAGACCGTCTGTCTCAGATCGTCTGTCTCAGTCCGCCTGTCTCCGGTCGTCTGTCTCAGACCGTCTGTCTCAGACCGTCTGTCTCAGCCCGTCTGTCTTAGACCGTCCGACTCTGTGCTTCTGTCTCCGTCTGTCGTCCTCTGTCCGTCCGTCTCATACCGTCTGTCCCAGACAGTCTGTCTCAGACCGTCTGTCTCAGACCGTCTGTCTCAGAACGTCTGTCTCAGACCGTCTGTCTCAGACCGTCTGTCTCAGACCGTCTGTCTCAGACCGTCTGTCTCAGACGATCTGTCTCAGACCGTCTGTCTCAGACCGTCCGTCTCAGACCGTCTGTCTCAGACCGTCTGTCGCACACCGTCTGTCGCAGACCGTCTGTCTCAGACCGTGTGTCTCAGTTTGTCCGTCTCAGACCGTCTGTCTCAGACCGTCTGTCCCAGACCGTCTGTCTCAGACCGTCTGTCTCAGACCGTCTGTCCCAGACAATCTGTCTCAGACCGTCTGTCTCAGACCGTCTGTACAGACCGTCTGTCTCAGACCGTCTGTCTCAGACCGTCTGTCTCAGACCGTCTGTCTCAGACCGTCTGTCTCAGACCGTCTGTCTCAGACCGTGTGTCTCAGTCCGTCTATCTCAGACTGTCTGTCGCACACCGTCTGTCGCACACCGTTTGTTTCAGACCGTCTTTCTCAGACCGTCTGTCTCAGTCCGTCTGCCCCTGTCCGTCTGTCTCATACCGTCTGCATCATACCGTCTGTCTCAGACCGTATGTGTCAGACCGTCTGTCTCAGACCGTGTGTACAGTTTGTCCGTCTCAGACCGTCTGTCTCAGACCGTCTGTCTCAGACCGTCTGTCTCAGCTCGTCTGTCGCTCACCGTCTGTCGCAGACCGTCTGTCTCAGACCGTCTGTCTCAGACCGTCTGTCTCAGACCGTCTGTCTCAGACCGTCCGTCTCTGTGCATCTGTCTCCGTCTGTCGTCCTCTGTCCGTCCGTCTCATACCGTCTGTCACAGACCGTCCGTCTCTGTGCATCTGTCTCCGTCTGTCGTCCTCTGTCCGTCCGTCTCATACCGTCTGTCACAGACCGTCTGTCTCAGACCGTCTGTCTCAGTCCGCCTGCCTCTCTCCGTCTTTCTCATACCGTCTGTTTCAGACCGTCTGTCGCAGACCGTCTGTTTCAGACCGTCTGTCGCAGACCGTCTGTTTCAGACCGTCTGTGTCAGACCGTCTATCTCAGACCGCCTGTCTCAGACCATCTGTCTCAGACCGTCTGTCTCAGACCGTCTGTGTCAGACCGTCTGTCTCAGTCCGCCTGCCTCTCTCCGTCTTTCTCATACCGTCTGTCTCAGACCGTCTGTCTCAGACCATCTGTCTCAGGCCGTCTGTCTCAGACCATCTGTCTCAGTCCGTCTACCTCTGCCTGTCTGTCTCAGTCCGTCAGCTTCAGTCTGTGTGTCTCATTCCGTCTGTCTCAGACCATCCGTCTCGGTGCGTCTGGCTCTGTCTGTCGGCCTCTGTCCGTCTGTCTCAGTCTGTCGGCCTCTGTCCGTACGTCTCATACCGTCTGTCTCAGACCGTCTGTCTCAGACCGACTGTCTCAGTCCGTCTGCCCCTGTCCGTCTGTCTCATACCGTCTGCCGCATACCGTCTGTCTCAGACCGTATGTGTCAGACCGTCTGTCTCAGACCGTGTGTCTCAGTTTGTCCGTCTCAGACCGTCTGTCTCAGACCGTCTGTCTCAGACCGTCTGTCTCAGACCGTCTGTCTCAGACCGTCTGTCTCAGACCGTCTGTCTCAGACCGTCTGTCTCAGACCGTCTGTCTCAGACCGTCTGTCTCAGACCGTCTGTCTCTGACCGTCTGTCGCACACCGTCTGTCGCACACCGTCCGTCTCAGACCGTCTGTCTCAGACCGTCTGTCTCAGACCGTCTGTCTCAGACCGTCTGTCTCAGACCGTGTGTCTCAGTCCGTCTGTCTCAGACCGTCTGTCGCACACCGTCTGTCGCAGACCGTCTGTCTCAGACCGTCTGTCTCAGATCGTCTGTCTCAGTCCGCCTGTCTCCGGTCGTCTGTCTCAGACCGTCTGTCTCAGACCGTCTGTCTCAGACCGTCTGTCTCAGACCGTCTGTCTCAGACCGTCTGTCTCAGACCGTCTGTCTCAGACCGTCTGTCTCAGACCGTCTGTCTCAGACCGTCTGTCTCTGACCGTCTGTCGCACACCGTCTGTCGCACACCGTCCGTCTCAGACCGTCTGTCTCAGACCGTCTGTCTCAGACCGTCTGTCTCAGACCGTGTGTCTCAGTCCGTCTGTCTCAGACCGTCTGTCGCACACCGTCTGTCGCAGACCGTCTGTCTCAGATCGTCTGTCTCAGTCCGCCTGTCTCCGGTCGTCTGTCTCAGACCGTCTGTCTCAGACCGTCTGTCTCAGACCGTCTGTCTCAGACCGTCTGTCTCAGACCGTCTGTCTCAGACCGTCTGTCTCAGACCGTCTGTCTCAGACCGTCTGTCTCAGACCGTCTGTCTCAGACCGTCTGTCTCAGACCGTCTGTCTCAGACCGTCTGTCTCAGACCGTCTGTCTCAGACCGTCTGTCTCAGACCGTCTGTCTCTGACCGTCTGTCGCACACCGTCTGTCGCACACCGTCCGTCTCAGACCGTCTGTCTCAGACCGTCTGTCTCAGACCGTCTGTCTCAGACCGTGTGTCTCAGTCCGTCTGTCTCAGACCGTCTGTCGCACACCGTCTGTCGCAGACCGTCTGTCTCAGACCGTCTGTCTCAGATCGTCTGTCTCAGTCCGCCTGTCTCCGGTCGTCTGTCTCAGACCGTCTGTCTCAGACCGTCTGTCTCAGACCGTCTGTCTCAGACCGTCTGTCTCAGACCGTCTGTCTCAGACCGTCTGTCTCAGACCGTCTGTCTCAGACCGTCTGTCTCAGACCGTCTGTCTCTGACCGTCTGTCGCACACCGTCTGTCGCACACCGTCCGTCTCAGACCGTCTGTCTCAGACCGTCTGTCTCAGACCGTCTGTCTCAGACCGTGTGTCTCAGTCCGTCTGTCTCAGACCGTCTGTCGCACACCGTCTGTCGCAGACCGTCTGTCTCAGATCGTCTGTCTCAGTCCGCCTGTCTCCGGTCGTCTGTCTCAGACCGTCTGTCTCAGACCGTCTGTCTCAGACCGTCTGTCTCAGACCGTCTGTCTCAGACCGTCTGTCTCAGACCGTCTGTCTCAGACCGTCTGTCTCAGACCGTCTGTCTCAGACCGTCTGTCGCAGACCGTCTGTTTCAGACCGTCTGTGTCAGACCGTCTATCTCAGACCGCCAGTCTCAGACCATCTGTCTCAGACCGTCTGTCTCAGACCGTCTGTGTCAGACCGTCTGTCTCAGTCCGCCTGCCTCTCTCCGTCTTTCTCATACCGTCTGTCTCAGACCGTCTGTCTCAGCCCATCTGTCTCAGGCCGTCTGTCTCAGACCATCTGTCTCAGTCCGTCTACCTCTGCCTGTCCGTCTCAGTCCGTCATCTTCAGTCCGTCTGTCTCATTCCGTCTGTCTCAGACCATCCGTCTCGGTGCGTCTGGCTCTGTCTGTCGGCCTCTGTCCGTCTGTCTCAGTCTGTCGTCCTCTGTCCGTCCGTCTCATACCGTCTGTCCAGACCGTCTGTCCCAGACAATCTGTCTCAGACCGTCTGTCTCAGACCGTCTGTCTCAGACCGTCTGTCTCAGACCGTCTGTCTCAGACCGTCTGTCTCAGACCGTCTGTCTCAGACCGCCTGTCTCAGACCGTCTGTCTCAGACCGTCTGTCTCAGACCGTCTGTCTCAGACCGTCCGTCTCAGACCGTCTGTCTCAGACCGTCTGTCTCAGACCGTCTGTCTCAGACCGTCTGTCTCAGACCGTCTGTCTCAGACCGTCTGTCTCAGACCGTCTGTCTCTGACCGTCTGTCGCACACCGTCTGTCGCACACCGTCCGTCTCAGACCGTCTGTCTCAGACCGTCTGTCTCAGACCGTCTGTCTCAGACCGTGTGTCTCAGTCCGTCTGTCTCAGACCGTCTGTCGCACACCGTCTGTCGCAGACCGTCTGTCTCAGATCGTCTGTCTCAGTCCGCCTGTCTCCGGTCGTCTGTCTCAGACCGTCTGTCTCAGACCGTCTGTCTCAGACCGTCTGTCTCAGACCGTCTGTCTCAGACCGTCTGTCTCAGACCGTCTGTCTCAGACCGTCCGTCTCAGACCGTCTGTCTCAGTCCGTCTACCCCTGTCCGTCTGTCTCATACCGTCTGCCGCATATCGTCTGTCTCAGACCGTATGTGTCAGACCGTCTGTCTCAGACCGTGTGTCTCAGTTGGTCCGTCTCAGACCGTCTGTCTCAGACCGTCTGTCTCATACCGTCTGCCTCATACCGTCTGTCTCAGACCGTATGTGTCAGACCGTCTGTCTCAGACCGTGTGTCTCAGTTTGTCCGTCTCAGACCGTCTGTCTCAGACCGTCTGTCTCAGACCGTCTGTCTCAGATCGTCTGTCGCTCACCGTCTGTCGCAGACAGTCTGTCTCAGACCGTCTGTCTCAGACCGTCTGTCTCAGACCGTCTGTCTCAGACCGTGTGTCTCAGACCGTCCGTCTCAGACCGTCTGTCTCAGACCGTGTGTCTCAGTCCGTCTGTCTCAGACCGTCTGTCGCAGACCGTCTGTTTCAGACCGTCTGTCGCAGACCGTCTGTTTCAGACCGTCTGTGTCAGACCGTCTATCTCAGACCGCCAGTCTCAGACCATCTGTCTCAGACCGTCTGTGTCAGACCGTCTGTCTCAGTCCGCCTGCCTCTCTCCGTCTTTCTCATACCGTCTGTCTCAGACCGTCTGTCTCAGACCATCTGTCTCAGGCCGTCTGTCTCAGACCATCTGTCTCAGTCCGTCTACCTCTGCCTGTCCGTCTCAGTCCGTCATCTTCAGTCCGTCTGTCTCATTCCGTCTGTCTCAGACCATCCGTCTCGGTGCGTCTGGCTCTGTCTGTCGGCCTCTGTCCGTCTGTCTCAGTCTGTCGTCCTCTGTCCGTCCGTCTCATACCGTCTGTCCAGACCGTCTGTCCCAGACAATCTGTCTCAGACCGTCTGTCTCAGACCGTCTGTCTCAGACCGTCTGTCTCAGACCCTCTGTCTCAGACCGTCTGTCTCAGACCGTCTGTCTCAGACCGTCTGTCTCTGACCGTCTGTCGCACACCGTCTGTCGCACACCGTCCGTCTCAGACCGTCTGTCTCAGACCGTCTGTCTCAGACCGTCTGTCTCAGACCGTGTGTCTCAGTCCGTCTGTCTCCGACCGTCTGTCGCACACCGTCTGTCGCAGACCGTCTGTCTCAGACCGTCTGTCTCAGATCGTCTGTCTCAGTCCGCCTGTCTCCGGTCGTCTCTCTCAGACCGTCTGTCTCAGACCGTCTGTCTCAGACCGTGTGTCTCAGTCCGTCTGTCTCCGACCGTCTGTCGCACACCGTCTGTCGCAGACCGTCTGTCTCAGACCGTCTGTCTCAGATCGTCTGTCTCAGTCCGCCTGTCTCCGGTCGTCGGTCTCAGACCGTCTGTCTCAGCCCGTCTGTCTTAGACCGTCCGTCTCTGTGCTTCTGTCTCCGTCTGTCGTCCTCTGTCCGTCCGTCTCATACCGTCTGTCCAGACCGTCTGTCCCAGACAATCTGTCTCAGACCGTCTGTCTCAGACCGTCTGTCTCAGACCGTCTGTCTCTGACCGTCTGTCTCAGACCGTCTGTCTCAGACCGTCTGTCTCAGTCCGTCTGCCCCTGTCCGTCTGTCTCATACCGTCTGCCGCATATCGTCTGTCTCAGACCGTATGTGTCAGACCGTCTGTCTCAGACCGTCTGTCTCAGACCGTCTGTCTCAGACCGTGTGTCTCAGACCGTCCGTCTCAGACCGTCTGTCTCAGACCGTGTGTCTCAGTCCGTCTGTCTCAGACCGTCTGTCGCAGACCGTCTGTTTCAGACCGTCTGTCGCAGACCGTCTGTTTCAGACCGTCTGTCGCAGACCGTCTATTTCAGACCGTCTGTGTCAGACCGTCTATCTCAGACCGCCAGTCTCAGACCATCTGTCTCAGACCGTCTGTCTCAGACCGTCTGTGTCAGACCGTCTGTCTCAGTCCGCCTGCCTCTCTCCGTCTTTCTCATACCGTCTGTCTCAGACCGTCTGTCTCAGACCATCTGTCTCAGGCCGTCTGTCTCAGACCATCTGTCTCAGTCCGTCTACCTCTGCCTGTCCGTCTCAGTCCGTCATCTTCAGTCCGTCTGTCTCATTCCGTCTGTCTCAGACCATCCGTCTCGGTGCGTCTGGCTCTGTCTGTCGGCCTCTGTCCGTCTGTCTCATACCGTCTGTCCAGACCGTCTGTCCCAGACAATCTGTCTCAGACCGTCTGTCTCAGACCGTCTGTCTCAGACCGTCTGTCTCAGACCGTCTGTCTCAGACCGTCTGTCTCAGACCGTCTGTCTCAGACCGTCTGTCTCAGACCGTCTGTCTCAGACCGTCTGTCTCAGACCGTCTGTCTCAGACCGTCTGTCTCAGACCGTCTGTCTCAGACCATCTGTCTCAGGCCGTCTGTCTCAGACCATCTGTCTCAGTCCGTCTACCTCTGCCTGTCCGTCTCAGTCCGTCATCTTCAGTCCGTCTGTCTCATTCCGTCTGTCTCAGACCATCCGTCTCGGTGCGTCTGGCTCTGTCTGTCGTCCTCTGTCCGTCCGTCTCATACCGTCTGTCCAGACCGTCTGTCCCAGACAATCTGTCTCAGACCGTCTGTCTCAGACCGTCTGTCTCAGACCGTCTGTCTCAGACCGTCTGTCTCAGACCGTCTGTCTCAGACCGTCTGTCTCAGACCGTCTGTCTCAGACCGTCTGTCTCAGACCGTCTGTCTCAGACCGTCTGTCTCAGACCGTCTGTCTCAGACCGTCTGTCTCAGACCGTCTGTCTCAGACCGTCTGTCTCTGACCGTCTGTCGCACACCGTCTGTCGCACACCGTCCGTCTCAGACCGTCTGTCTCAGACCGTCTGTCTCAGACCGTCTGTCTCAGACCGTCTGTCTCAGACCGTGTGTCTCAGTCCGTCTGTCTCAGACCGTCTGTCGCACACCGTCTGTCGCAGACCGTCTGTCTCAGATCGTCTGTCTCAGTCCGCCTGTCTCCGGTCGTCTGTCTCAGACCGTCTGTCTCAGCCCGTCTGTCGTCCTCTGTCCGTCCGTCTCATACCGTCTGTCCCAGACAGTCTGTCTCAGACCGTCTGTCTCAGACCGTCTGTCTCAGACCGTCTGTCTCAGACCGTCTGTCTCAGACCCTCTGTCTCAGACCGTCTGTCTCAGACCGTCTGTCACAGACCGTCCGTCTCAGACCGTCTGTCGCACACCGTCTGTCGCAGACCGTCTGTCTCAGACCGTCTGTCGCACACCGTCTGTCGCAGACCGTCTGTCTCGGACCGTCTGTCTCAGACCGTCTGTCTCAGACCGTCTGTCTCAGACCGTCTGTCGCAGACCGTCTGTTTCAGACCGTGTGCCTCAGACCGTCCGTCTCAGACCGTCTGTCTCAGACCGTGTGTCTCAGTCCGTCTGTCTCAGACCGTCTGTCGCAGACCGTCTGTTTCAGACCGTCTGTCGCAGACCGTCTGTTTCAGACCGTCTGTCGCAGACCGTCTGTTTCAGACCGTCTGTCGCAGACCGTCTGTTTCAGACCGTCTGTGTCAGACCGTCTATCTCAGACCGCCAGTCTCAGACCATCTGTCTCAGACCGTCTGTCTCAGACCGTCTGTGTCAGACCGTCTGTCTCAGTCCGCCTGCCTCTCTCAGTCTTTCTCATACCGTCTGTCTCAGACCGTCTGTCTCAGACCGTGTGTCTCAGTCCGTCTGTCTCCGACCGTCTGTCGCACACCGTCTGTCGCAGACCGTCTGTCTCAGACCGTCTGTCTCAGATCGTCTGTCTCAGTCCGCCTGTCTCCGGTCGTCTGTCTCAGACCGTCTGTCTCAGCCCGTCTGTCGTCCTCTGTCCGTCCGTCTCATACCGTCTGTCCCAGACAGTCTGTCTCAGACCGTCTGTCTCAGACCGTCTGTCTCAGACCGTCTGTCTCAGACCGTCTGTCTCAGACCCTCTGTCTCAGACCGTCTGTCTCAGACCGTCTGTCACAGACCGTCCGTCTCAGACCGTCTGTCGCACACCGTCTGTCGCAGACCGTCTGTCTCAGACCGTCTGTCGCACACCGTCTGTCGCAGACCGTCTGTCTCGGACCGTCTGTCTCAGACCGTCTGTCTCAGACCGTCTGTCTCAGACCGTCTGTCGCAGACCGTCTGTTTCAGACCGTGTGCCTCAGACCGTCCGTCTCAGACCGTCTGTCTCAGACCGTGTGTCTCAGTCCGTCTGTCTCAGACCGTCTGTCGCAGACCGTCTGTTTCAGACCGTCTGTCGCAGACCGTCTGTTTCAGACCGTCTGTCGCAGACCGTCTGTTTCAGACCGTCTGTCGCAGACCGTCTGTTTCAGACCGTCTGTGTCAGACCGTCTATCTCAGACCGCCAGTCTCAGACCATCTGTCTCAGACCGTCTGTCTCAGACCGTCTGTGTCAGACCGTCTGTCTCAGTCCGCCTGCCTCTCTCAGTCTTTCTCATACCGTCTGTCTCAGACCGTCTGTCTCAGACCATCTGTCTCAGGCCGTCTGTCTCAGACCATCTGTCTCAGTCCGTCTACCTCTGCCTGTCCGTCTCAGTCCGTCAGCTTCAGTCCGTCAGCTTCAGTCCGTCTGTCTCATTCCGTCTGTCTCAGACCATCCGTCTCGGTGCGTCTGGCTCAGTCTGTCGGCCTCTGTCCGTCTGTCTCAGTCTGTCGTCCTCTGTCCGTCCGTCTCATACCGTCTGTCCCAGACAATCTGTCTCAGACCGTCTGTCCCAGACAATCTGTCTCACACCGTCTGTCTCAGACCGTCTGTACAGACCGTCTGTCTCAGACCGTCTGTCTCAGACCGTCTGTCTCAGACCGTGTGTCTCAGTCCGTCTATCTCAGACTGTCTGTCGCACACCGTCTGTCGCACACCGTTTGTTTCAGACCGTCTGTGTCAGACCGTCTATCTCAGACCGTCTTTCTCAGACCGTCTGTCTCAGTCCGTGTGTCTCAGTTTGTCCGTCTCAGACCGTCTGTCTCAGACCGTCTGTCTCATACCGTCTGCCTCATACCGTCTGTCTCAGACCGTATGTGTCAGACCGTCTGTCTCAGACCGTGTGTCTCAGTTTGTCCGTCTCAGACCGTCTGTCTCAGACCGTCTGTCTCAGACCGTCTGTCTCAGATCGTCTGTCGCTCACCGTCTGTCGCAGACCGTCTGTCTCAGACCGTCTGTCTCAGACCGTCTGTCTCAGACCGTCTGTCTCAGACCGTGTGTCTCAGACCGTCCGTCTCAGACCGTCTGTCTCAGACCGTGTGTCTCAGTCCGTCTGTCTCAGACCGTCTGTCGCAGACCGTCTGTTTCAGACCGTCTGTCGCAGACCGTCTGTTTCAGACCGTCTGTGTCAGACCATCTGTCTCAGTCCGTCTACCTCTGCCTGTCCGTCTCAGTCCGTCATCTTCAGTCCGTCTGTCTCATTCCGTCTGTCTCAGACCATCCGTCTCGGTGCGTCTGGCTCTGTCTGTCGGCCTCTGTCCGTCTGTCTCAGTCTGTCGTCCTCTGTCCGTCCGTCTCATACCGTCTGTCCAGACCGTCTGTCCCAGACAATCTGTCTCAGACCGTCTGTCTCAGACCGTCTGTCTCAGACCGTCTGTCTCAGACCGTCTGTCTCAGACCGTCTGTCTCAGACCGTCTGTCTCAGACCGTCTGTCTCAGACCGTCTGTCTCAGACCGTCTGTCTCAGACCGTCTGTCTCAGACCGTCTGTCTCTGACCGTCTGTCGCACACCGTCCGTCTCAGACCGTCTGTCTCAGACCGTCTGTCTCAGACCGTCTGTCTCAGACCGTGTGTCTCAGTCCGTCTGTCTCCGACCGTCTGTCGCACACCGTCTGTCGCAGACCGTCTGTCTCAGACCGTCTGTCTCAGATCGTCTGTCTCAGTCCGCCTGTCTCCGGTCGTCTGTCTCAGACCGTCTGTCTCAGCCCGTCTGTCTTAGACCGTCCGTCTCTGTGCTTCTGTCTCCGTCTGTCGTCCTCTGTCCGTCCGTCTCATACCGTCTGTCCCAGACAGTCTGTCTCAGACCGTCTGTCGCAGACCGTCTGTTTCAGACCGTGTGTCTCAGACCATCCGTCTCAGACCGTCTGTCTCAGACCGTGTGTCTCAGTTTGTCCGTCTCAGACCGTCTGTCTCAGACCGTATGTCCCAGACAATCTGTCTCAGACCGTCTGTCTCAGACCGTCTGTACAGACCGTCTGTCTCAGACCGTCTGTCTCAGACCGTCTGTCTCAGACCGTCTGTCTCAGACCGTCTGTCTCAGACCGTCTGTCTCAGACCGTCTGTCTCAGACCGTCTGTCTCAGACCGTGTGTCTCAGTCCGTCTGTCTCAGACTGTCTGTCGCACACCGTCTGTCGCACACGGTTTGTTTCAGACCGTCTGTGTCAGACCGTCTGTCTCAGATCGTCTGTCGCTCACCGTCTGTCGCAGACCGTCTGTCTCAGACCGTCTGTCTCAGACCGTCTGTCTCAGACCGTCTGTCTCAGACCGTGTGTCTCAGTCCGTCTGTCTCAGACTGTCTGTCGCACACTGTCTGTCGCACACCGTCTGTTTCAGACCGTCTGTGTCAGACCGTCTATCTCAGACCGCCAGTCTCAGACCATCTGTCTCAGACCGTCTGTCTCAGACCGTCTGTGTCAGACCGTCTGTCTCAGTCCGCCTGCCTCTCTCAGTCTTTCTCATACCGTCTGTCTCAGACCGTCTGTCTCAGACCATCTGTCTCAGGCCGTCTGTCTCAGACCATCTGTCTCAGTCCGTCTACCTCTGCCTGTCCGTCTCAGTCCGTCAGCTTCAGTCCGTCAGCTTCAGTCCGTCTGTCTCATTCCGTCTGTCTCAGACCATCCGTCTCGGTGCGTCTGGCTCAGTCTGTCGGCCTCTGTCCGTCTGTCTCAGTCTGTCGTCCTCTGTCCGTCCGTCTCATACCGTCTGTCCCAGACAATCTGTCTCAGACCGTCTGTCCCAGACAATCTGTCTCACACCGTCTGTCTCAGACCGTCTGTACAGACCGTCTGTCTCAGACCGTCTGTCTCAGACCGTGTGTCTCAGTCCGTCTATCTCAGACTGTCTGTCGCACACCGTCTGTCGCACACCGTTTGTTTCAGACCGTCTGTGTCAGACCGTCTATCTCAGACCGTCTTTCTCAGACCGTCTGTCTCAGTCCGTGTGTCTCAGTTTGTCCGTCTCAGACCGTCTGTCTCAGACCGTCTGTCTCATACCGTCTGCCTCATACCGTCTGTCTCAGACCGTATGTGTCAGACCGTCTGTCTCAGACCGTGTGTCTCAGTTTGTCCGTCTCAGACCGTCTGTCTCAGACCGTCTGTCTCAGACCGTCTGTCTCAGATCGTCTGTCGCTCACCGTCTGTCGCAGACCGTCTGTCTCAGACCGTCTGTCTCAGACCGTCTGTCTCAGACCGTCTGTCTCAGACCGTGTGTCTCAGACCGTCCGTCTCAGACCGTCTGTCTCAGACCGTGTGTCTCAGTCCGTCTGTCTCAGACCGTCTGTCGCAGACCGTCTGTTTCAGACCGTCTGTCGCAGACCGTCTGTTTCAGACCGTCTGTGTCAGACCGTCTATCTCAGACCGCCAGTCTCAGACCATCTGTCTCAGACCGTCTGTGTCAGACCGTCTGTCTCAGTCCGCCTGCCTCTCTCCGTCTTTCTCATACCGTCTGTCTCAGACCGTCTGTCTCAGACCATCTGTCTCAGGCCGTCTGTCTCAGACCATCTGTCTCAGTCCGTCTACCTCTGCCTGTCCGTCTCAGTCCGTCATCTTCAGTCCGTCTGTCTCATTCCGTCTGTCTCAGACCATCCGTCTCGGTGCGTCTGGCTCTGTCTGCCGGCCTCTGTCCGTCTGTCTCAGTCTGTCGTCCTCTGTCCGTCCGTCTCATACCGTCTGTCCAGACCGTCTGTCCCAGACAATCTGTCTCAGACCGTCTGTCTCAGACCGTCTGTATCAGACCGTCTGTCTCAGACCGTCTGTCTCAGACCGTCTGTCTCAGACCGTCTGTCTCAGACCGTCTGTCTCAGACCGTCTGTCTCTGACCGTCTGTCGCACACCGTCCGTCTCAGACCGTCTGTCTCAGACCGTCTGTCTCAGACCGTCTGTCTCAGACCGTGTGTCTCAGTCCGTCTGTCTCCGACCGTCTGTCGCACACCGTCTGTCGCAGACCGTCTGTCTCAGACCGTCTGTCTCAGACCGTCTGTCTCAGATCGTCTGTCTCAGTCCGCCTGTCTCCGGTCGTCTGTCTCAGACCGTCTGTCTCAGCCCGTCTGTCTTAGACCGTCCGTCTCTGTGCTTCTGTCTCCGTCTGTCGTCCTCTGTCCGTCCGTGTCATACCGTCTGTCCCAGACAGTCTGTCTCAGACCGTCTGTCGCAGACCGTCTGTTTCAGACCGTGTGTCTCAGACCGTCCGTCTCAGACCGTCTGTCTCAGACCGTGTGTCTCAGTTTGTCCGTCTCAGACCGTCTGTCTCAGACCGTATGTCCCAGACAATCTGTCTCAGACCGTCTGTCTCAGACCGTCTGTACAGACCGTCTGTCTCAGACCGTCTGTCTCAGACCGTCTGTCTCAGACCGTCTGTCTCAGACCGTCTGTCTCTGACCGTCTGTCTCAGACCGTGTGTCTCAGTCCGTCTGTCTCAGACTGTCTGTCGCACACCGTCTGTCGCACACGGTTTGTTTCAGACCGTCTGTGTCAGACCGTCTATCTCAGACCGTCTTTCTCAGACCGTCTGTCTCAGTCCGTCTGCCCCTGTCCGTCTGTCTCATACCGTCTGCCTCATACCGTCTGTCTCAGACCGTATGTGTCAGACCGTCTGTCTCAGACCGTGTGTCTCAGTTTGTCCGTCTCAGACCGTCTGTCTCAGACCGTCTGTCTCAGACCGTCTGTCTCAGACCGTCTGTCTCAGACCGTCTGTCTCAGATCGTCTGTCGCTCACCGTCTGTCGCAGACCGTCTGTCTCAGACCGTCTGTCTCAGACCGTCTGTCTCAGACCGTCTGTCTCAGACCGTGTGTCTCAGTCCGTCTGTCTCAGACTGTCTGTCGCACACTGTCTGTCGCACACCGTTTGTTTCAGACCGTCTGTGTCAGACCGTCTATCTCAGACCGTCTTTCTCAGACCGTCTGTCTCAGACCGTCTGTCTCAGACCGTCTGTCTCAGGCCGTCTGTCTCAGACCGTCTGTCTCAGACCGTCTGTCTCAGACCGTCTGTCTCAGACCGTCTGTCTCAGTCCGTCTGCCCCTGTCCGTCTGTCTCATACCGTCTGCCTCATACCGTCTGTCTCAGACCGTATGTGTCAGACCGTCTGTCTCAGACCGTGTGTCTCAGTTTCTCCGTCTCAGACCGTCTGTCTCAGACCGTCTGTCTCAGACCGTCTGTCTCACACCGTCTGTCTCAGACCGTCTGTCTCAGACCGTCTGTCTCAGACCGTCTGTCTCAGCCCGTCTGTCTCAGACCGTCCGTCTCTGTGCTTCTGTCTCCGTCTGTCGTCCTCTATCCGTCCGTCTCATACCGTCTGTCACAGACCGTCTGTCTCAGACCGTCTGTCTCAGACCGTCTGTCTCGAACCGTCTGTCTCAGACCGTCTGTCTCAGACCGTCTGTCTCAGACCGTCTGTCTCAGACCGTCTGTCTCAGACCGTCTGTCTCAGACCGTCTGTCTCAGTCCGTCTGCCCCTGTCCGTCTGTCTCAGACCATCTGTCTCAGTCTGTCTACCTCTGCCTGTCCGTCTCAGTCCGTCAGCTTCAGTCCGTCTGTCTCATTCCGTCTGTCTCAGACCATCCGTCTCGGTGCGTCTGGCTCTGTCTGTCGGCCTCTGTCCGTCTGTCTCAGTCTGTCGTCCTCTGTCCGTCCGTCTCATACCGTCTGTCCAGACCGTCTGTCCCAGACAATCTGTCTCAGACCGTCTGTCTCAGACCGTCTGTCTCAGAGCGTCTGTCTCAGACCGTCTGTCTCAGACCGTCTGTCTCAGACCGTCTGTCGCACACCGTCTGTCGCAGACCGGCTGTCTCAGACCGTCTGTCTCAGAACGTCTGTCTCAGTCCGCCTGTCTCCGGTCGTCTGTCTCAGACCGTCTGTCTCAGACCGTCTTTCTCAGCCCGTCAGTCTCAGACCGTCCGTCTCTGTGCATCTGTCTCCGTCTGTCGTCCTCTGTCCGTCCGTCTCATACCGTCTGTCTCAGACCGTCTGTCTCAGACCGTCTGTCTCAGACCGTCTGTCTCAGACCGTCTGTCTCAGACCGTGTGTCTCAGTCCGTCTGTCTCAGACTGTCTGTCGCACAACGTCTGTCGCACACCGTTTGTTTCAGACCGTCTGTGTCAGACCGTCTATCTCAGATCGTCTTTCTCAGACCGTCTGTCTCAGACCGTCTGTCTCAGACCGTCTGTCTCAGACCGTCTGTCTCAGACCGTCTGTCTCAGACCGTCTGTCTCAGTCCGTCAGCCCCTGTCCGTCTGTCTCATACCGTCTGCCTCATACCGTCTGTCTCAGACCGTATGTGTCAGACCGTCTGTCTCAGACCGTGTGTCTCAGTTTGTCCGTCTCAGACCGTCTGTCTCAGACCGTCTGTCTCAGACCGTCTGTCTCAGACCGTCTGTCTCAGACCGTCTGTCTCAGACCGTCTGTCTCAGACCGTGTGTCTCAGTCCGTCTGTCTCAGACTGTCTGTCGCACACCGTCTGTCGCACACCGTTTGTTTCAGACCGTCTGTGTCAGACCGTCTATCTCAGACCGTCTTTCTCAGACCGTCTGTCTCAGACCGTCTGTCTCAGACCGTCTGTCTCATACCGTCTGCCTCATACCGTCTGTCTCAGACCGTATGTGTCAGACCGTCTGTCTCAGACCGTGTGTCTCAGTTTGTCCGTCTCAGACCGTCTGTCTCAGACCGTCTGTCTCATACTGTCTGTCTCAAACCGTCTGTCTCAGACTGTCTGTCTCAGACCGTCTGTCTCAGCCCGTCTGTCTCAGACCGTCCGTCTCTGTGCTTCTGTCTCCGTCTGTCGTCCTCTGTCCGTCCGTCTCATACCGTCTGTCACAGACCGTCTGTCTCAGACCGTCTGTCTCAGACCGTCTGTCTCAGACCGTCTGTCTCAGACCGTCTGTCTCAGACCGTCTGTCTCAGACCGTCTGTCTCAGACCGTCTGTCTCAGACCGTCTGTCTCACACCGTCTGTCTCAGACCGTCTGTCTCAGACCGTATGTGTCAGACCGTCTGTCTCAGACCGTGTGTCTCAGTTTGTCCGTCTCAGACCGTCTGTCTCAGACCGTCTGTCTCAGTCCGTCTGCCCCTGTCCGTCTGTCTCATACCGTCTGCCTCATACCGTCTGTCTCAGACCGTATGTGTCAGACCGTCGTTCTCAGACCGTGTGTCTCAGTTTGTCCGTCTCAGACCGTCTGTCTCAGACCGTCTGTCTCAGACCGTCTGTCTCAGACCGTCTGTATCAGACCGTCTGTCTCAGACCGTGTGTCTCAGTCCGTCTGTCTCAGACTGTCTGTCGCACACCGTCTGTCGCACACCGTTTGTTTCAGACCGTCTGTGTCAGACCGTCTATCTCAGACCGTCTTTCTCAGACCGTCTGTCTCAGACCGTCTGTCTCAGACCGTCTGTCTCATACCGTCTGCCTCATACCGTCTGTCTCAGACCGTATGTGTCAGACCGTCTGTCTCAGACCGTGTGTCTCAGTTTGTCCGTCTCAGACCGTCTGTCTCAGACCGTCTGTCTCATACTGTCTGTCTCAAACCGTCTGTCTCAGACTGTCTGTCTCAGACCGTCTGTCTCAGCCCGTCTGTCTCAGACCGTCCGTCTCTGTGCTTCTGTCTCCGTCTGTCGTCCTCTGTCCGTCCGTCTCATACCGTCTGTCACAGACCGTCTGTCTCAGACCGTCTGTCTCAGACCGTCTGTCTCAGACCGTCTGTCTCAGACCGTCTGTCTCAGACCGTCTGTCTCAGACCGTCTGTCTCAGACCGTCTGTCTCAGACCGTCTGTCTCACACCGTCTGTCTCAGACCGTCTGTCTCAGACCGTCTGTCTCAGACCGTCTGTCTCAGCCCGTCTGTCTCAGACCGTCCGTCTCTGTGCTTCTGTCTCCGTCTGTCGTCCTCTATCCGTCCGTCTCATACCGTCTGTCACAGACCGTCTGTCTCAGACCGTCTGTCTCAGACCGTCTGTCTCAGACCGTCTGTCTCAGACCGTCTGTCTCAGACCGTCTGTCTCAGACCGTCTGTCTCAGACCGTCTGTCTCAGACCGTCTGTCTCAGTCCGTCTGCCCCTGTCCGTCTGTCTCATACCGTCTGCCGCATATCGTCTGTCTCAGACCGTATGTGTCAGACCGTCTGTCTCAGACCGTGTGTCTCAGACCGTCTGTCTCAGTCCGTCTGCCCCTGTCCGTCTGTCTCATACCGTCTGCCGCATATCGTCTGTCTCAGACCGTATGTGTCAGACCGTCTGTCTCAGTCCGCCTGCCTCTCTCCGTCTTTCTCATACCGTCTGTCTCAGACCGTCTGTCTCAGACCATCTGTCTCAGGCCGTCTGTCTCAGACCATCTGTCTCAGTCTGTCTACCTCTGCCTGTCCGTCTCAGTCCGTCTGTCTCATTCCGTCTGTCTCAGACCATCCGTCTCGGTGCGTCTGGCTCTGTCTGTCGGCCTCTGTCCGTCTGTCTCAGTCTGTCGTCCTCTGTCCGTCCGTCTCATACCGTCTGTCCAGACCGTCTGTCCCAGACAATCTGTCTCAGACCGTCTGTCTCAGACGGTCTGTCTCAGACCGTCTGTCTCAGACCGTCTGTCGCACACCGTCTGTCGCAGACCGGCTGTCTCAGACCGTCTGTCTCAGAACGTCTGTCTCAGTCCGCCTGTCTCCGGTCGTCTGTCTCAGACCGTCTGTCTCAGACCGTCTTTCTCAGCCCGTCTGTCTCAGACCGTCCGTCTCTGTGCTTCTGTCTCCGTCTGTCGTCCTCTGTCCGTCCGTCTCATACCGTCTGTCTCAGACCGTCTGTCTCAGACCGTCTGTCTCAGACCGTCTGTCTCAGACCGTCTGTCTCAGACCGTGTGTCTCAGTCCGTCTGTCTCAGACTGTCTGTCGCACACCGTCTGTCGCACACCGTTTGTTTCAGACCGTCTGTGTCAGACCGTCTATCTCAGATCGTCTTTCTCAGACCGTCTGTCTCAGACCGTCTGTCTCAGACCGTCTGTCTCAGACCGTCTGTCTCAGACCGTCTGTCTCAGACCGTCTGTCTCAGACCGTCTGTCTCAGTCCGTCTGCCCCTGTCCGTCTGTCTCATACCGTCTGACTCATACCGTCTGTCTCAGACCGTATGTGTCAGACCGTCTGTCTCAGACCGTGTGTCTCAGTTTGTCCGTCTCAGACCGTCTGTCTCAGACCGTCTGTCTCAGACCGTCTGTCTCAGACCGTCTGTCTCAGACCGTGTGTCTCAGTCCGTCTGTCTCAGACTGTCTGTCGCACACCGTCTGTCGCACACCGTTTGTTTCAGACCGTCTGTGTCAGACCGTCTATCTCAGACCGTCTTTCTCAGACCGTCTGTCTCAGACCGTCTGTCTCAGACCGTCTGTCTCATACCGTCTGCGTCATACCGTCTGTCTCAGACCGTATGTGTCAGACCGTCTGTCTCAGACCGTGTGTCTCAGTTTGTCCGTCTCAGACCGTCTGTCTCAGACCGTCTGTCTCATACTGTCTGTCTCAAACCGTCTGTCTCAGACTGTCTGTCTCAGACCGTCTGTCTCAGCCCGTCTGTCTCAGACCGTCCGTCTCTGTGCTTCTGTCTCCGTCTGTCGTCCTCTGTCCGTCCGTCTCATACCGTCTGTCACAGACCGTCTGTCTCAGACCGTCTGTCTCAGACCGTCTGTCTCAGACCGTCTGTCTCAGACCGTCTGTCTCAGACCGTCTGTCTCAGACCGTCTGTCTCAGACCGTCTGTCTCAGACCGTCTGTCTCAGACCGTCTGTCTCAGACCGTCTGTCTCACACCGTCTGTCTCAGACCGTCTGTCTCAGACCGTATGTGTCAGACCGTCTGTCTCAGACCGTGTGTCTCAGTTTGTCCGTCTCAGACCGTCTGTCTCAGTCCGTCTGCCCCTGTCCGTCTGTCTCATACCGTCTGCCTCATACCGTCTGTCTCAGACCGTATGTGTCGGACCGTCTGTCTCAGACCGTGTGTCTCAGTTTGTCCGTCTCAGACCGTCTGTCTCAGACCGTCTGTCTCAGACCGTCTGTCTCAGACCGTCTGTCTCAGACCGTCTGTCTCAGACCGTGTGTCTCAGTCCGTCTGTCTCAGACTGTCTGTCGCACACCGTCTGTCGCACACCGTTTGTTTCAGACCGTCTGTGTCAGACCGTCTATCTCAGACCGTCTTTCTCAGACCGTCTGTCTCAGACCGTCTGTCTCAGACCGTCTGTCTCAGACCGTCTGTCTCACACCGTCTGTCTCAGACCGTCTGTCTCAGACCGTATGTGTCAGACCGTCTGTCTCAGACCGTGTGTCTCAGTTTGTCCGTCTCAGACCGTCTGTCTCAGACCGTCTGTCTCAGTCCGTCTGCCCCTGTCCGTCTGTCTCATACCGTCTGCCTCATACCGTCTGTCTCAGACCGTATGTGTCAGACCGTCGTTCTCAGACCGTGTGTCTCAGTTTGTCCGTCTCAGACCGTCTGTCTCAGACCGTCTGTCTCAGACCGTCTGTCTCAGACCGTCTGTATCAGACCGTCTGTCTCAGACCGTGTGTCTCAGTCCGTCTGTCTCAGACTGTCTGTCGCACACCGTCTGTCGCACACCGTTTGTTTCAGACCGTCTGTGTCAGACCGTCTATCTCAGACCGTCTTTCTCAGACCGTCTGTCTCAGACCGTCTGTCTCAGACCGTCTGTCTCATACCGTCTGCCTCATACCGTCTGTCTCAGACCGTATGTGTCAGACCGTCTGTCTCAGACCGTGTGTCTCAGTTTGTCCGTCTCAGACCGTCTGTCTCAGACCGTCTGTCTCATACTGTCTGTCTCAAACCGTCTGTCTCAGACTGTCTGTCTCAGACCGTCTGTCTCAGCCCGTCTGTCTCAGACCGTCCGTCTCTGTGCTTCTGTCTCCGTCTGTCGTCCTCTGTCCGTCCGTCTCATACCGTCTGTCACAGACCGTCTGTCTCAGACCGTCTGTCTCAGACCGTCTGTCTCAGACCGTCTGTCTCAGACCGTCTGTCTCAGACCGTCTGTCTCAGACCGTCTGTCTCAGACCGTCTGTCTCACACCGTCTGTCTCAGACCGTCTGTCTCAGACCGTCTGTCTCAGACCGTCTGTCTCAGCCCGTCTGTCTCAGACCGTCCGTCTCTGTGCTTCTGTCTCCGTCTGTCGTCCTCTATCCGTCCGTCTCATACCGTCTGTCACAGACCGTCTGTCTCAGACCGTCTGTCTCAGACCGTCTGTCTCAGACCGTCTGTCTCAGACCGTCTGTCTCAGACCGTCTGTCTCAGACCGTCTGTCTCAGACCGTCTGTCTCAGACCGTCTGTCTCAGACCGTCTGTCTCAGACCGTCTGTCTCAGTCCGTCTGCCCCTGTCCGTCTGTCTCAGACCGTATGTGTCAGACCGTCTGTCTCAGACCGTGTGTCTCAGACCGTCTGTCTCAGTCCGTCTGCCCCTGTCCGTCTGTCTCATACCGTCTGCCGCATATCGTCTGTCTCAGACCGTATGTGTCAGACCGTCTGTCTCAGTCCGCCTGCCTCTCTCCGTCTTTCTCATACCGTCTGTCTCAGACCGTCTGTCTCAGACCATCTGTCTCAGGCCGTCTGTCTCAGACCATCTGTCTCAGTCTGTCTACCTCTGCCTGTCCGTCTCAGTCCGTCAGCTTCAGTCCGTCTGTCTCATTCCGTCTGTCTCAGACCATCCGTCTCGGTGCGTCTGGCTCTGTCTGTCGGCCTCTGTCCGTCTGTCTCAGTCTGTCGTCCTCTGTCCGTCCGTCTCATACCGTCTGTCCAGACCGTCTGTCCCAGACAATCTGTCTCAGACCGTCTGTCTCAGACCGTCTGTCTCAGACCGTCTGTCTCAGACCGTCTGTCTCAGACCGTCTGTCTCAGACCGTCTGTCGCACACCGTCTGTCGCAGACCGGCTGTCTCAGACCGTCTGTCTCAGAACGTCTGTCTCAGTCCGCCTGTCTCCGGTCGTCTGTCTCAGACCGTCTTTCTCAGCCCGTCTGTCTCAGACCGTCCGTCTCTGTGCTTCTGTCTCCGTCTGTCGTCCTCTGTCCGTCCGTCTCATACCGTCTGTCTCAGACCGTCTGTCTCAGACCGTCTGTCTCAGACCGTCTGTCTCAGACCGTCTGTCTCAGACCGTGTGTCTCAGTCCGTCTGTCTCAGACTGTCTGTCGCACACCGTCTGTCGCACACCGTTTGTTTCAGACCGTCTGTGTCAGACCGTCTATCTCAGATCGTCTTTCTCAGACCGTCTGTCTCAGACCGTCTGTCTCAGACCGTCTGTCTCAGACCGTCTGTCTCAGACCGTCTGTCTCAGACCGTCTGTCTCAGTCCGTCTGCCCCTGTCCGTCTGTCTCATACCGTCTGCCTCATACCGTCTGTCTCAGACCGTATGTGTCAGACCGTCTGTCTCAGGGCGTGTGTCTCAGTTTGTCCGTCTCAGACCGTCTGTCTCAGACCGTCTGTCTCAGACCGTCTGTCTCAGACCGTCTGTCTCAGACCATGTGTCTCAGTCCGTCTGTCTCAGACTGTCTGTCGCACACCGTCTGTCGCACACCGTTTGTTTCAGACCGTCTGTGTCAGACCGTCTATCTCAGACCGTCTTTCTCAGACCGTCTGTCTCAGACCGTCTGTCTCAGACCGTCTGTCTCAGACCGTCTGTCTCATACCGTCTGCGTCATACCGTCTGTCTCAGACCGTATGTGTCAGACCGTCTGTCTCAGACCGTGTGTCTCAGTTTGTCCGTCTCAGACCGTCTGTCTCAGACCGTCTGTCTCATACTGTCTGTCTCAAACCGTCTGTCTCAGACTGTCTGTCTCAGACCGTCTGTCTCAGCCCGTCTGTCTCAGACCGTCCGTCTCTGTGCTTCTGTCTCCGTCTGTCGTCCTCTGTCCGTCCGTCTCATACCGTCTGTCACAGACCGTCTGTCTCAGACCGTCTGTCTCAGACCGTCTGTCTCAGACCGTCTGTCTCAGACCGTCTGTCTCAGACCGTCTGTCTCAGACCGTCTGTCTCAGACCGTCTGTCTCAGACCGTCTGTCTCAGACCGTCTGTCTCACACCGTCTGTCTCAGACCGTCTGTCTCAGACCGTATGTGTCAGACCGTCTGTCTCAGACCGTGTGTCTCAGTTTGTCCGTCTCAGACCGTCTGTCTCAGTCCGTCTGCCCCTGTCCGTCTGTCTCATACCGTCTGCCTCATACCGTCTGTCTCAGACCGTATGTGTCAGACCGTCTGTCTCAGACCGTGTGTCTCAGTTTGTCCGTCTCAGACCGTCTGTCTCAGACCGTCTGTCTCAGACCGTCTGTCTCAGACCGTCTGTCTCAGACCGTGTGTCTCAGTCCGTCTGTCTCAGACTGTCTGTCGCACACCGTCTGTCGCACACCGTTTGTTTCAGACCGTCTGTGTCAGACCGTCTATCTCAGACCGTCTTTCTCAGACCGTCTGTCTCAGACCGTCTGTCTCAGACCGTCTGTCTCATACCGTCTGCCTCATACCGTCTGTCTCTGACCGTATGTGTCAGACCGTCTGTCTCAGACCGTGTGTCTCAGTTTGTCCGTCTCAGACCGTCTGTCTCAGACCGTCTGTCTCATACTGTCTGTCTCAAACCGTCTGTCTCAGACTGTCTGTCTCAGACCGTCTGTCTCAGCCCGTCTGTCTCAGACCGTCCGTCTCTGTGCTTCTGTCTCCGTCTGTCGTCCTCTGTCCGTCCGTCTCATACCGTCTGTCACAGACCGTCTGTCTCAGACCGTCTGTCTCAGACCGTCTGTCTCAGACCGTCTGTCTCAGACCGTCTGTCTCAGACCGTCTGTCTCAGACCGTCTGTCTCAGACCGTCTGTCTCAGACCGTCTGTCTCACACCGTCTGTCTCAGACCGTCTGTCTCAGACCGTATGTGTCAGACCGTCTGTCTCAGACCGTGTGTCTCAGTTTGTCCGTCTCAGACCGTCTGTCTCAGACCGTCTGTCTCATTCCGTCTGCCCCTGTCCGTCTGTCTCATACCGTCTGCCTCATACCGTCTGTCTCAGACCGTATGTGTCAGACCGTCGTTCTCAGACCGTGTGTCTCAGTTTGTCCGTCTCAGACCGTCTGTCTCAGACCGTCTGTCTCAGACCGTCTGTATCAGACCGTCTGTCTCAGACCGTGTGTCTCAGTCCGTCTGTCTCAGACTGTCTGTCGCACACCGTCTGTCGCACACCGTTTGTTTCAGACCGTCTGTGTCAGACCGTCTATCTCAGACCGTCTTTCTCAGACCGTCTGTCTCAGACCGTCTGTCTCCGACCGTCTGTCTCATACCGTCTGCCTCATACCGTCTGTCTCAGACCGTATGTGTCAGACCGTCTGTCTCAGACCGTGTGTCTCAGTTTGTCCGTCTCAGACCGTCTGTCTCAGACCGTCTGTCTCATACTGTCTGTCTCAAACCGTCTGTCTCAGACTGTCTGTCTCAGACCGTCTGTCTACGCCCGTCTGTCTCAGACCGTCCGTCTCTGTGCTTCTGTCTCCGTCTGTCGTCCTCTATCCGTCCGTCTCATACCGTCTGTCACAGACCGTCTGTCTCAGACCGTCTGTCTCAGACCGTCTGTCTCAGACCGTCTGTCTCAGACCGTCTGTCTCAGACCGTCTGTCTCAGACCGTCTGTCTCAGACCGTCTGTCTCAGACCGTCTGTCTCAGACCGTCTGTCTCAGACCGTCTGTCTCAGTCCGTCTGCCCCTGTCCGTCTGTCTCATACCGTCTGCCGCATATCGTCTGTCTCAGACCGTATGTGTCAGACCGTCTGTCTCAGACCGTGTGTCTCAGACCGTCTGTCTCAGTCCGTCTGCCCCTGTCCGTCTGTCTCATACCGTCTGCCGCATATCGTCTGTCTCAGACCGTATGTGTCAGACCGTCTGTCTCAGACCGTGTGTCTCAGACCGTCTGTCTCAGTCCGTCTGCCCCTGTCCGTCTGTCTCATACCGTCTGCCGCATATCGTCTGTCTCAGACCGTATGTGTCAGACCGTCTGTCTCAGACCGTGTGTCTCAGTTTGTCCGTCTCAGACCGTCTGTCTCAGACCGTCTGTCGCACACCGTCTGTCGCAGACCGTCTGTCTCAGACCGTCTGTCTCAGACCGTCTGTCTCAGACCGTCTGTCTCAGACCGTCTGTCTCAGACCGTCCGTCTCTGTGCTTCTGTCCCGTCTGTCGTCCTCTGTCCGTCCGTCTCATACCGTCTGTCTCAGACCGTCTGTCTCAGACCGTCTGTCTCAGACCGTCTGTCTCAGACCGTCTGTCTCAGACCGTCTGTCTCAGACCGTCTGTCTCAGACCGTCTGTCTCAGACCGTGTGTCTCAGTCCGTCTGTCTCAGACTGTCTGTCGCACACCGTCTGTCGCACACCGTTTGTTTCAGACCGTCTGTGTCAGACCGTCTATCTCAGACCGTCTTTCTCAGACCGTCTGTCTCAGACCGTCTGTCTCAGACCGTCTGTCTCAGACCGTCTGTCTCAGACCGTCTGTCTCATACCGTCTGTCTCAGACCGTATGTGTCAGACCGTCTGTCTCAGACCGTGTGTCTCAGTTTGTCCGTCTCAGACCGTCTGTCTCAGACCGTCTGTCTCAGACCGTCTGTCTCAGACCGTCTGTCTCAGAGCGTCTGTCTCAGACCGTCTGTCTCAGACCGTCTGTCTCAGTCCGTCTGCCCCTGTCCGTCTGTCTCATACCGTCTGCCTCATACCGTCTGTCTCAGACCGTATGTGTCAGACCGTCTGTCTCAGACCGTGTGTCTCAGTTTGTCCGTCTCAGACCGTCTGTCTCAGACCGTCTGTCTCAGACCGTCTGTATCAGACCGTCTGTCTCAGACCGTGTGTCTCAGTCCGTCTGTCTCATACTGTCTGTCTCAAACCGTCTGTCTCAGACTGTCTGTCTCAGACCGTCTGTCTCAGACCGTCTGTCTCAGACCGTCTGTCTCAGACCGTCTGTCTCACACCGTCTGTCTCAGACCGTCTGTCTCAGACCGTCTGTCTCAGACCGTCTGTCTCAGCCCGTCTGTCTCAGACCGTCCGTCTCTGTGCTTCTGTCTCCGTCTGTCGTCCTCTATCCGTCCGTCTCATACCGTCTGTCACAGACCGTCTGTCTCAGACCGTCTGTCTCAGACCGTCTGTCTCAGACCGTCTGTCTCAGACCGTCTGTCTCAGACCGTCTGTCTCAGACCGTCTGTCTCAGACCGTCTGTCTCAGACCGTCTGTCTCAGACCGTCTGTCTCAGTCCGTCTGCCCCTGTCCGTCTGTCTCATACCGTCTGCCGCATATCGTCTGTCTCAGACCGTATGTGTCAGACCGTCTGTCTCAGACCGTGTGTCTCAGACCGTCTGTCTCAGTCCGTCTGCCCCTGTCCGTCTGTCTCATACCGTCTGCCGCATATCGTCTGTCTCAGACCGTATGTGTCAGACCGTCTGTCTCAGTCCGCCTGCCTCTCTCCGTCTTTCTCATACCGTCTGTCTCAGACCGTCTGTCTCAGACCATCTGTCTCAGGCCGTCTGTCTCAGACCATCTGTCTCAGTCTGTCTACCTCTGCCTGTCCGTCTCAGTCCGTCAGCTTCAGTCCGTCTGTCTCATTCCGTCTGTCTCAGACCATCCGTCTCGGTCCGTCTGTCTCAGTCTGTCGTCCTCTGTCCGTCCGTCTCATACCGTCTGTCCAGACCGTCTGTCCCAGACAATCTGTCTCAGACCGTCTGTCTCAGACCGTCTGTCTCAGACCGTCTGTCTCAGACCGTCTGTCGCACACCGTCTGTCGCAGACCGGCTGTCTCAGACCGTCTGTCTCAGAACGTCTGTCTCAGTCCGCCTGTCTCCGGTCGTGTGTCTCAGACCGTCTGTCTCAGACCGTCTGTCTCAGCCCGTCTGTCTCAGACCGTCCGTCTCTGTGCTTCTGTCTCCGTCTGTCGTCCTCTGTCCGTCCGTCTCATACCGTCTGTCTCAGACCGTCTGTCTCAGACCGTCTGTCTCAGACCGTCTGTCTCAGACCGTCTGTCTCAGACCGTCTGTCTCAGACCGTCTGTCTCAGACCGTGTGTCTCAGTCCGTCTGTCTCAGACTGTCTGTCGCACACCGTCTGTCGCACACCGTTTGTTTCAGACCGTCTGTGTCAGACCGTCTATCTCAGATCGTCTTTCTCAGACCGTCTGTCTCAGACCGTCTGTGTCAGACCGTCTGTCTCAGACCGTCTGTCTCAGACCGTCTGACTCAGACCGTCTGTCTCAGACCGTCTGTCTCAGTCCGTCTGCCCCTGTCCGTCTGTCTCATACCGTCTGCCTCATACCGTCTGTCTCAGACCGTATGTGTCAGACCGTCTGTCTCAGACCGTGTGTCTCAGTTTGTCCGTCTCAGACCGTCTGTCTCAGACCGTCTGTCTCAGACCGTCCGTCTCTGTGCTTCTGTCTCCGTCTGTCGTCCTCTGTCCGTCCGTCTCATACCGTCTGTCACAGACCGTCTGTCTCAGACCGTCTGTCTCAGACCGTCTGTCTCAGACCGTCTGTCTCAGACCGTCTGTCTCAGACCGTCTGTCTCAGACCGTCTGTCTCAGACCGTCTGTCTCAGACCGTCTGTCTCACACCGTCTGTCTCAGACCGTCTGTCTCAGACCGTATGTGTCAGACCGTCTGTCTCAGACCGTGTGTCTCAGTTTGTCCGTCTCAGACCGTCTGTCTCAGACCGTCTGTCTCATTCCGTCTGCCCCTGTCCGTCTGTCTCATACCGTCTGCCTCATACCGTCTGTCTCAGACCGTATGTGTCAGACCGTCGTTCTCAGACCGTGTGTCTCAGTTTGTCCGTCTCAGACCGTCTGTCTCAGACCGTCTGTCTCAGACCGTCTGTATCAGACCGTCTGTCTCAGACCGTGTGTCTCAGTCCGTCTGTCTCAGACTGTCTGTCGCACACCGTCTGTCGCACACCGTTTGTTTCAGACCGTCTGTGTCAGACCGTCTATCTCAGACCGTCTTTCTCAGACCGTCTGTCTCAGACCGTCTGTCTCCGACCGTCTGTCTCATACCGTCTGCCTCATACCGTCTGTCTCAGACCGTATGTGTCAGACCGTCTGTCTCAGACCGTGTGTCTCAGTTTGTCCGTCTCAGACCGTCTGTCTCAGACCGTCTGTCTCATACTGTCTGTCTCAAACCGTCTGTCTCAGACTGTCTGTCTCAGACCGTCTGTCTCAGCCCGTCTGTCTCAGACCGTCCGTCTCTGTGCTTCTGTCTCCGTCTGTCGTCCTCTATCCGTCCGTCTCATACCGTCTGTCACAGACCGTCTGTCTCAGACCGTCTGTCTCAGACCGTCTGTCTCAGACCGTCTGTCTCAGACCGTCTGTCTCAGACCGTCTGTCTCAGACCGTCTGTCTCAGACCGTCTGTCTCAGACCGTCTGTCTCAGACCGTCTGTCTCAGACCGTCTGTCTCAGTCCGTCTGCCCCTGTCCGTCTGTCTCATACCGTCTGCCGCATATCGTCTGTCTCAGACCGTATGTGTCAGACCGTCTGTCTCAGACCGTGTGTCTCAGACCGTCTGTCTCAGTCCGTCTGCCCCTGTCCGTCTGTCTCATACCGTCTGCCGCATATCGTCTGTCTCAGACCGTATGTGTCAGACCGTCTGTCTCAGACCGTGTGTCTCAGACCGTCTGTCTCAGTCCGTCTGCCCCTGTCCGTCTGTCTCATACCGTCTGCCGCATATCGTCTGTCTCAGACCGTATGTGTCAGACCGTCTGTCTCAGACCGTGTGTCTCAGTTTGTCCGTCTCAGACCGTCTGTCTCAGACCGTCTGTCGCACACCGTCTGTCGCAGACCGTCTGTCTCAGACCGTCTGTCTCAGACCGTCTGTCTCAGACCGTCTGTCTCAGACCGTCTGTCTCAGACCGTCCGTCTCTGTGCTTCTGTCCCGTCTGTCGTCCTCTGTCCGTCCGTCTCATACCGTCTGTCTCAGACCGTCTGTCTCAGACCGTCTGTCTCAGACCGTCTGTCTCAGACCGTCTGTCTCAGACCGTCTGTCTCAGACCGTCTGTCTCAGACCGTCTGTCTCAGACCGTGTGTCTCAGTCCGTCTGTCTCAGACTGTCTGTCGCACACCGTCTGTCGCACACCGTTTGTTTCAGACCGTCTGTGTCAGACCGTCTATCTCAGACCGTCTTTCTCAGACCGTCTGTCTCAGACCGTCTGTCTCAGACCGTCTGTCTCAGACCGTCTGTCTCAGACCGTCTGTCTCATACCGTCTGTCTCAGACCGTATGTGTCAGACCGTCTGTCTCAGACCGTGTGTCTCAGTTTGTCCGTCTCAGACCGTCTGTCTCAGACCGTCTGTCTCAGACCGTCTGTCTCAGACCGTCTGTCTCAGAGCGTCTGTCTCAGACCGTCTGTCTCAGACCGTCTGTCTCAGTCCGTCTGCCCCTGTCCGTCTGTCTCATACCGTCTGCCTCATACCGTCTGTCTCAGACCGTATGTGTCAGACCGTCTGTCTCAGACCGTGTGTCTCAGTTTGTCCGTCTCAGACCGTCTGTCTCAGACCGTCTGTCTCAGACCGTCTGTATCAGACCGTCTGTCTCAGACCGTGTGTCTCAGTCCGTCTGTCTCATACTGTCTGTCTCAAACCGTCTGTCTCAGACTGTCTGTCTCAGACCGTCTGTCTCAGACCGTCTGTCTCAGACCGTCTGTCTCAGACCGTCTGTCTCACACCGTCTGTCTCAGACCGTCTGTCTCAGACCGTCTGTCTCAGACCGTCTGTCTCAGCCCGTCTGTCTCAGACCGTCCGTCTCTGTGCTTCTGTCTCCGTCTGTCGTCCTCTATCCGTCCGTCTCATACCGTCTGTCACAGACCGTCTGTCTCAGACCGTCTGTCTCAGACCGTCTGTCTCAGACCGTCTGTCTCAGACCGTCTGTCTCAGACCGTCTGTCTCAGACCGTCTGTCTCAGACCGTCTGTCTCAGACCGTCTGTCTCAGACCGTCTGTCTCAGTCCGTCTGCCCCTGTCCGTCTGTCTCATACCGTCTGCCGCATATCGTCTGTCTCAGACCGTATGTGTCAGACCGTCTGTCTCAGACCGTGTGTCTCAGACCGTCTGTCTCAGTCCGTCTGCCCCTGTCCGTCTGTCTCATACCGTCTGCCGCATATCGTCTGTCTCAGACCGTATGTGTCAGACCGTCTGTCTCAGTCCGCCTGCCTCTCTCCGTCTTTCTCATACCGTCTGTCTCAGACCGTCTGTCTCAGACCATCTGTCTCAGGCCGTCTGTCTCAGACCATCTGTCTCAGTCTGTCTACCTCTGCCTGTCCGTCTCAGTCCGTCAGCTTCAGTCCGTCTGTCTCATTCCGTCTGTCTCAGACCATCCGTCTCGGTCCGTCTGTCTCAGTCTGTCGTCCTCTGTCCGTCCGTCTCATACCGTCTGTCCAGACCGTCTGTCCCAGACAATCTGTCTCAGACCGTCTGTCTCAGACCGTCTGTCTCAGACCGTCTGTCTCAGACCGTCTGTCGCACACCGTCTGTCGCAGACCGGCTGTCTCAGACCGTCTGTCTCAGAACGTCTGTCTCAGTCCGCCTGTCTCCGGTCGTGTGTCTCAGACCGTCTGTCTCAGACCGTCTGTCTCAGCCCGTCTGTCTCAGACCGTCCGTCTCTGTGCTTCTGTCTCCGTCTGTCGTCCTCTGTCCGTCCGTCTCATACCGTCTGTCTCAGACCGTCTGTCTCAGACCGTCTGTCTCAGACCGTCTGTCTCAGACCGTCTGTCTCAGACCGTGTGTCTCAGTCCGTCTGTCTCAGACTGTCTGTCGCACACCGTCTGTCGCACACCGTTTGTTTCAGACCGTCTGTGTCAGACCGTCTATCTCAGATCGTCTTTCTCAGACCGTCTGTCTCAGACCGTCTGTGTCAGACCGTCTGTCTCAGACCGTCTGTCTCAGACCGTCTGACTCAGACCGTCTGTCTCAGACCGTCTGTCTCAGTCCGTCTGCCCCTGTCCGTCTGTCTCATACCGTCTGCCTCATACCGTCTGTCTCAGACCGTATGTGTCAGACCGTCTGTCTCAGACCGTGTGTCTCAGTTTGTCCGTCTCAGACCGTCTGTCTCAGACCGTCTGTCTCAGACCGTCTGTCTCAGACCGTCTGTCTCAGACCGTGTGTCTCAGTCCGTCTGTCTCAGACTGTCTGTCGCACACCGTCTGTCGCACACCGTTTGTTTCAGACCGTCTGTGTCAGACCGTCTATCTCAGACCGTCTTTCTCAGACCGTCTGTCTCAGACCGTCTGTCTCAGACCGTCTGTCTCATACCGTCTGTCTCAGACCGTCTGTCTCATACCGTCTGTCTCAGACCGTATGTGTCAGACCGTCTGTCTCAGACCGTGTGTCTCAGTTTGTCCGTCTCAGACCGTCTGTCTCAGACCGTCTGTCTCATACTGTCTGTCTCAAACCGTCTGTCTCAGACTGTCTGTCTCAGACCGTCTGTCTCAGCCCGTCTGTCTCAGACCGTCCGTCTCTGTGCTTCTGTCTCCGTCTGTCGTCCTCTGTCCGTCCGTCTCATACCGTCTGTCACAGACCGTCTGTCTCAGACCGTCTGTCTCAGACCGTCTGTCTCAGACCGTCTGTCTCAGACCGTCTGTCTCAGACCGTCTGTCTCAGACCGTCTGTCTCAGACCGTCTGTCTCAGACCGTCTGTCTCACACCGTCTGTCTCAGACCGTCTGTCTCAGACCGTATGTGTCAGACCGTCTGTCTCAGACCGTGTGTCTCAGTTTGTCCGTCTCAGACCGTCTGTCTCAGACCGTCTGTCTCAGTCCGTCTGCCCCTGTCCGTCTGTCTCATACCGTCTGCCTCATACCGTCTGTCTCAGACCGTATGTGTCAGACCGTCGTTCTCAGACCGTGTGTCTCAGTTTGTCCGTCTCAGACCGTCTGTCTCAGACCGTCTGTCTCAGACCGTCTGTATCAGACCGTCTGTCTCAGACCGTGTGTCTCAGTCCGTCTGTCTCAGACTGTCTGTCGCACACCGTCTGTCGCACACCGTTTGTTTCAGACCGTCTGTGTCAGACCGTCTATCTCAGACCGTCTTTCTCAGACCGTCTGTCTCAGACCGTCTGTCTCAGACCGTCTGTCTCATACCGTCTGCCTCATACCGTCTGTCTTAGACCGTATGTGTCAGACCGTCTGTCTCAGACCGTGTGTCTCAGTTTGTCCGTCTCAGACCGTCTGTCTCAGACCGTCTGTATCATACTGTCTGTCTCAGACCGTCTGTCTCAGACCGTCTGTCTCAGACCGTCTGTCTCAGACCGTCTGTCTCAGACCGACTGTCTCAGTCCGTCTGCCCCTGTCCGTCTGTCTCATACCGTCTGCCGCAGACCGTCTGTCTCAGACCGTATGTGTCAGACCGTCTGCCCCTGTCCGTCTGTCTCATACCGTCTGCCGCATATCGTCTGTCTCAGACCGTATGTGTCAGACCGTCTGTCTCAGACCGTGTGTCTCAGACCGTCTGCCTCATACCGTCTGCCGCATATCGTCTGTCTCAGACCGTATGTGTCAGACCGTCTGTCTCAGACCGTGTGTCTCAGTCCGTCTGCCCCTGTCCGTCTGTCTCATACCGTCTGCCGCATATCGTCTGTCTCAGACCGTATGTGTCAGACCGTCTGTCTCAGACCGTGTGTCTCAGTTTGTCCGTCTCAGACCGTCTGTCGCAGACCGTCTGTCGCACACCGTCTGTCGCAGACCGTCTGTCTCAGACCGTCTGTCTCAGACCGTCTGTCTCAGACCGTCTGTCTCAGACCGTCTGTCTCAGACCGTCTGTCTCAGACCGTCTGTCTCAGACCGTCCGTCTCTGTGCTTCTGTCTCCGTCTGTCGTCCTCTGTCCGTCCGTCTCATACCGTCTGTCTCAGACCGTCTGTCTCAGACCGTCTGTCTCAGACCGTGTGTCTCAGTCCGTCTGTCTCAGACTGTCTGTCGCACACCGTCTGTCGCACACCGTTTTTTTCAGACCGTCTGTGTCAGACCGTCTATCTCAGACCGTCTTTCTCAGACCGTCTGTCTCAGACCGTCTGTCTCAGACCGTCTGTCTCAGACCGTCTGTCTCAGTCCGTCTGCCCCTGTCCGTCTGTCTCATACCGTCTGCCTCATACCGTCTGTCTCAGACCGTATGTGTCAGACCGTCTGTCTCAGACCGTGTGTCTCAGTTTGTCCGTCTCAGACCGTCTGTCTCAGACCGTCTGTCTCAGACCGTCTGTCTCAGACCGTCTGTCTCAGACCGTCGGTATCAGACCGTCTGTCTCAGACCGTCTGTCTCAGTCCGTCTGCCCCTGTCCGTCTGTCTCATACCGTCTGCCTCATACCGTCTGTCTCAGACCGTCTGTCTCAGACCGTCTGTCTCAGACCGTGTGTCTCAGTTTGTCCGTCTCAGACCGTCTGTCTCAGACCGTCTGTCTCAGACCGTGTGTCTCAGACCGTCTGTCTCATACCGTCTGTCTCAGACCGTCTGTCTCTGACCGTCTGTCTCAGACCGTCTGTCTCAGACCGTCTGTCTCAGACCGTCTGTCTCAGACCGTCTGTCTCACACCGTCTGTCTCAGACCGTCTGTCTCAGACCGTCTGTCTCAGACCGTCTGTCTCAGCCCGTCTGTCTCAGACCGTCCGTCTCTGTGCTTCTGTCTCCGTCTGTCGTCCTCTATCCGTCCGTCTCATACCGTCTGTCACAGACCGTCTTTCTCAGACCGTCTGTCTCAGACCGTCTGTCTCAGACCGTCTGTCTCAGACCGTCTGTCTCAGACCGTCTGTCTCAGTCCGTCTGCCCCTGTCCGTCTGTCTCATACCGTCTGCCGCATATCGTCTGTCTCAGACCGTATGTGTCAGACCGTCTGTCTCAGACCGTGTGTCTCAGACCGTCTGTCTCATACCGTCTGCCGCATATCGTCTGTCTCAGACCGTATGTGTCAGACCGTCTGTCTCAGACCGTGTGTCTCAGACCGTCTGTCTCAGTCCGTCTGCCCCTGTCCGTCTGTCTCATACCGTCTGCCGCATATCGTCTGTCTCAGACCGTATGTGTCAGACCGTCTGTCTCAGACCGTGTGTCTCAGACCGTCTGTCTCAGTCCGTCTGCCCCTGTCCGTCTGTCTCATACCGTCTGCCGCATATCGTCTGTCTCAGACCGTATGTGTCAGACCGTCTGTCTCAGACCGTGTGTCTCAGTTTGTCCGTCTCAGACCGTCTGTCGCAGACCGTCTGTCGCACACCGTCTGTCGCAGACCGTCTGTCTCAGTCCGTCTGTCTCAGACCGTCTGTCTCAGACCGTCTGTCTCAGACCGTCTGTCTCAGACCGTCTGTCTCAGACCGTCTGTCTCAGACCGTCCGTCTCTGTGCTTCTGTCTCCGTCTGTCGTCCTCTGTCCGTCCGTCTCATACCGTCTGTCTCAGACCGTCTGTCTCAGACCGTCTGTCTCAGACCGTGTGTCTCAGTCCGTCTGTCTCAGACTGTCTGTCGCACACCGTCTGTCGCACACCGTTTTTTTCAGACCGTCTGTGTCAGACCGTCTGTCTCAGACCGTCTGTCTCAGACCGTCTGTCTCAGACCGTCTGTCTCAGACCGTCTGTCTCAGACCGTCCGTCTCTGTGCTTCTGTCTCCGTCTGTCGTCCTCTGTCCGTCCGTCTCATACCGTCTGTCTCAGACCGTCTGTCTCAGACCGTCTGTCTCAGACCGTGTGTCTCAGTCCGTCTGTCTCAGACTGTCTGTCGCACACCGTCTGTCGCACACCGTTTTTTTCAGACCGTCTGTGTCAGACCGTCTATCTCAGACCGTCTTTCTCAGACCGTCTGTCTCAGACCGTCTGTCTCAGACCGTCTGTCTCAGACCGTCTGTCTCAGTCCGTCTGCCCCTGTCCGTCTGTCTCATACCGTCTGCCTCATACCGTCTGTCTCAGACCGTATGTGTCAGACCGTCTGTCTCAGACCGTGTGTCTCAGTTTGTCCGTCTCAGACCGTCTGTCTCAGACCGTCTGTCTCAGACCGTCTGTCTCAGACCGTCTGTCTCAGACCGTCGGTATCAGACCGTCTGTCTCAGACCGTCTGTCTCAGTCCGTCTGCCCCTGTCCGTCTGTCTCATACCGTCTGCCTCATACCGTCTGTCTCAGACCGTCTGTCTCAGACCGTCTGTCTCAGACCGTGTGTCTCAGTTTGTCCGTCTCAGACCGTCTGTCTCAGACCGTCTGTCTCAGACCGTGTGTCTCAGACCGTCTGTCTCATACCGTCTGTCTCAGACCGTCTGTCTCTGACCGTCTGTCTCAGACCGTCTGTCTCAGACCGTCTGTCTCAGACCGTCTGTCTCAGACCGTCTGTCTCACACCGTCTGTCTCAGACCGTCTGTCTCAGACCGTCTGTCTCAGACCGTCTGTCTCAGCCCGTCTGTCTCAGACCGTCCGTCTCTGTGCTTCTGTCTCCGTCTGTCGTCCTCTATCCGTCCGTCTCATACCGTCTGTCACAGACCGTCTTTCTCAGACCGTCTGTCTCAGACCGTCTGTCTCAGACCGTCTGTCTCAGACCGTCTGTCTCAGACCGTCTGTCTCAGACCGTCTGTCTCAGTCCGTCTGCCCCTGTCCGTCTGTCTCATACCGTCTGCCGCATATCGTCTGTCTCAGACCGTATGTGTCAGACCGTCTGTCTCAGACCGTGTGTCTCAGACCGTCTGTCTCATACCGTCTGCCGCATATCGTCTGTCTCAGACCGTATGTGTCAGACCGTCTGTCTCAGACCGTGTGTCTCAGACCGTCTGTCTCAGTCCGTCTGCCCCTGTCCGTCTGTCTCATACCGTCTGCCGCATATCGTCTGTCTCAGACCGTATGTGTCAGACCGTCTGTCTCAGACCGTGTGTCTCAGTTTGTCCGTCTCAGACCGTCTGTCGCAGACCGTCTGTCGCACACCGTCTGTCGCAGACCGTCTGTCTCAGACCGTCTGTCTCAGACCGTCTGTCTCAGACCGTCTGTCTCAGACCGTCTGTCTCAGACCGTCTGTCTCAGACCGTCTGTCTCAGACCGTCTGTCTCAGACCGTCTGTCTCAGACCGTCTGTCTCAGACCGTCCGTCTCTGTGCTTCTGTCTCCGTCTGTCGTCCTCTGTCCGTCCGTCTCATACCGTCTGTCTCAGACCGTCTGTCTCAGACCGTCTGTCTCAGACCGTGTGTCTCAGTCCGTCTGTCTCAGACTGTCTGTCGCACACCGTCTGTCGCACACCGTTTTTTTCAGACCGTCTGTGTCAGACCGTCTATCTCAGACCGTCTTTCTCAGACCGTCTGTCTCAGACCGTCTGTCTCAGACCGTCTGTCTCAGACCGTCTGTCTCAGCCCGTGTGTCTCAGTCCGTCTGTCTCAGACTGTCTGTCGCACACCGTCTGTCGCACACCGTTTGTTTCAGACCGTCTGTGTCAGACCGTCTATCTCAGACCGTCTTTCTCAGACCGTCTGTCTCAGACCGTCTGTCTCAGACCGTCTGTCTCATACCGTCTGTCTCAGACCGTCTGTCTCATACCGTCTGTCTCAGACCGTATGTGTCAGACCGTCTGTCTCAGACCGTGTGTCTCAGTTTGTCCGTCTCAGACCGTCTGTCTCAGACCGTCTGTCTCATACTGTCTGTCTCAAACCGTCTGTCTCAGACTGTCTGTCTCAGACCGTCTGTCTCAGCCCGTCTGTCTCAGACCGTCCGTCTCTGTGCTTCTGTCTCCGTCTGTCGTCCTCTGTCCGTCCGTCTCATATCGTCTGTCACAGACCGTCTGTCTCAGACCGTCTGTCTCAGACCGTCTGTCTCAGACCGTCTGTCTCAGACCGTCTGTCTCAGACCGTCTGTCTCAGACCGTCTGTCTCAGACCGTCTGTCTCAGACCGTCTGTCTCACACCGTCTGTCTCAGACCGTCTGTCTCAGACCGTATGTGTCAGACCGTCTGTCTCAGACCGTGTGTCTCAGTTTGTCCGTCTCAGACCGTCTGTCTCAGACCGTCTGTCTCAGTCCGTCTGCCCCTGTCCGTCTGTCTCATACCGTCTGCCTCATACCGTCTGTCTCAGACCGTATGTGTCAGACCGTCGTTCTCAGACCGTGTGTCTCAGTTTGTCCGTCTCAGACCGTCTGTCTCAGACCGTCTGTCTCAGACCGTCTGTATCAGACCGTCTGTCTCAGACCGTGTGTCTCAGTCCGTCTGTCTCAGACTGTCTGTCGCACACCGTCTGTCGCACACCGTTTGTTTCAGACCGTCTGTGTCAGACCGTCTATCTCAGACCGTCTTTCTCAGACCGTCTGTCTCAGACCGTCTGTCTCAGACCGTCTGTCTCATACCGTCTGCCTCATACCGTCTGTCTTAGACCGTATGTGTCAGACCGTCTGTCTCAGACCGTGTGTCTCAGTTTGTCCGTCTCAGACCGTCTGTCTCAGACCGTCTGTATCATACTGTCTGTCTCAGACCGTCTGTCTCAGACCGTCTGTCTCAGACCGTCTGTCTCAGACCGTCTGTCTCAGACCGACTGTCTCAGTCCGTCTGCCCCTGTCCGTCTGTCTCATACCGTCTGCCGCAGACCGTCTGTCTCAGACCGTATGTGTCAGACCGTCTGTCTCAGACCGTGTGTCTCAGTTTGTCCGTCTCAGACCGTCTGTCTCAGACCGTCTGTCTCAGACCGTGTGTCTCAGACCGTCTGTCTCATACCGTCTGTCTCAGACCGTCTGTCTCAGACCGTCTGTCTCAGACCGTCTGTCTCAGACCGTCTGTCTCAGACCGTCTGTCTCAGTCCGTCTGCCCCTGTCCGTCTGTCTCATACCGTCTGCCGCATATCGTCTGTCTCAGACCGTATGTGTCAGACCGTCTGTCTCAGACCGTGTGTCTCAGACCGTCTGCCTCATACCGTCTGCCGCATATCGTCTGTCTCAGACCGTATGTGTCAGACCGTCTGTCTCAGACCGTGTGTCTCAGACCGTCTGTCTCAGTCCGTCTGCCCCTGTCCGTCTGTCTCATACCGTCTGCCGCATATCGTCTGTCTCAGACCGTATGTGTCAGACCGTCTGTCTCAGACCGTGTGTCTCAGTTTGTCCGTCTCAGACCGTCTGTCGCAGACCGTCTGTCGCACACCGTCTGTCGCAGACCGTCTGTCTCAGACCGTCTGTCTCAGACCGTCTGTCTCAGACCGTCTGTCTCAGACCGTCTGTCTCAGACCGTCTGTCTCAGACCGTCTGTCTCAGACCGTCTGTCTCAGACCGTCCGTCTCTGTGCTTCTGTCTCCGTCTGTCGTCCTCTGTCCGTCCGTCTCATACCGTCTGTCTCAGACCGTCTGTCTCAGACCGTCTGTCTCAGACCGTGTGTCTCAGTCCGTCTGTCTCAGACTGTCTGTCGCACACCGTCTGTCGCACACCGTTTTTTTCAGACCGTCTGTGTCAGACCGTCTATCTCAGACCGTCTTTCTCAGACCGTCTGTCTCAGACCGTCTGTCTCAGACCGTCTGTCTCAGACCGTCTGTCTCAGTCCGTCTGCCCCTGTCCGTCTGTCTCATACCGTCTGCCTCATACCGTCTGTCTCAGACCGTATGTGTCAGACCGTCTGTCTCAGACCGTGTGTCTCAGTTTGTCCGTCTCAGACCGTCTGTCTCAGACCGTCTGTCTCAGACCGTCTGTCTCAGACCGTCGGTATCAGACCGTCTGTCTCAGACCGTCTGTCTCAGTCCGTCTGCCCCTGTCCGTCTGTCTCATACCGTCTGCCTCATACCGTCTGTCTCAGACCGTCTGTCTCAGACCGTCTGTCTCAGACCGTGTGTCTCAGTTTGTCCGTCTCAGACCGTCTGTCTCAGACCGTCTGTCTCAGACCGTGTGTCTCAGACCGTCTGTCTCATACCGTCTGTCTCAGACCGTCTGTCTCTGACCGTCTGTCTCAGACCGTCTGTCTCAGACCGTCTGTCTCAGACCGTCTGTCTCAGACCGTCTGTCTCACACCGTCTGTCTCAGACCGTCTGTCTCAGACCGTCTGTCTCAGACCGTCTGTCTCAGCCCGTCTGTCTCAGACCGTCCGTCTCTGTGCTTCTGTCTCCGTCTGTCGTCCTCTATCCGTCCGTCTCATACCGTCTGTCACAGACCGTCTTTCTCAGACCGTCTGTCTCAGACCGTCTGTCTCAGACCGTCTGTCTCAGACCGTCTGTCTCAGACCGTCTGTCTCAGTCCGTCTGCCCCTGTCCGTCTGTCTCATACCGTCTGCCGCATATCGTCTGTCTCAGACCGTATGTGTCAGACCGTCTGTCTCAGACCGTGTGTCTCAGACCGTCTGTCTCATACCGTCTGCCGCATATCGTCTGTCTCAGACCGTATGTGTCAGACCGTCTGTCTCAGACCGTGTGTCTCAGACCGTCTGTCTCAGTCCGTCTGCCCCTGTCCGTCTGTCTCATACCGTCTGCCGCATATCGTCTGTCTCAGACCGTATGTGTCAGACCGTCTGTCTCAGACCGTGTGTCTCAGTTTGTCCGTCTCAGACCGTCTGTCGCAGACCGTCTGTCGCACACCGTCTGTCGCAAACCGTCTGTCTCAGACCGTCTGTCTCAGACCGTCTGTCTCAGACCGTCTGTCTCAGACCGTCTGTCTCAGACCGTCTGTCTCAGACCGTCTGTCTCAGACCGTCCGTCTCTGTGCTTCTGTCTCCGTCTGTCGTCCTCTGTCCGTCCGTCTCATACCGTCTGTCTCAGACCGTCTGTCTCAGACCGTCTGTCTCAGACCGTGTGTCTCAGTCCGTCTGTCTCAGACTGTCTGTCGCACACCGTCTGTCGCACACCGTTTTTTTCAGACCGTCTGTGTCAGACCGTCTGTCTCAGACCGTCTGTCTCAGACCGTCTGTCTCAGACCGTCTGTCTCAGACCGTCTGTCTCAGACCGTCCGTCTCTGTGCTTCTGTCTCCGTCTGTCGTCCTCTGTCCGTCCGTCTCATACCGTCTGTCTCAGACCGTCTGTCTCAGACCGTCTGTCTCAGACCGTGTGTCTCAGTCCGTCTGTCTCAGACTGTCTGTCGCACACCGTCTGTCGCACACCGTTTTTTTCAGACCGTCTGTGTCAGACCGTCTATCTCAGACCGTCTTTCTCAGACCGTCTGTCTCAGACCGTCTGTCTCAGACCGTCTGTCTCAGACCGTCTGTCTCAGTCCGTCTGCCCCTGTCCGTCTGTCTCATACCGTCTGCCGCATATCGTCTGTCTCAGACCGTATGTGTCAGACCGTCTGTCTCAGTCCGCCTGCCTCTCTCCGTCTTTCTCATACCGTCTGTCTCAGACCGTCTGTCTCAGACCATCTGTCTCAGGCCGTCTGTCTCAGACCATCTGTCTCAGTCTGTCTACCTCTGCCTGTCCGTCTCAGTCCGTCAGCTTCAGTCCGTCTGTCTCATTCCGTCTGTCTCAGACCATCCGTCTCGGTCCGTCTGTCTCAGTCTGTCGTCCTCTGTCCGTCCGTCTCATACCGTCTGTCCAGACCGTCTGTCCCAGACAATCTGTCTCAGACCGTCTGTCTCAGACCGTCTGTCTCAGACCGTCTGTCTCAGACCGTCTGTCGCACACCGTCTGTCGCAGACCGGCTGTCTCAGACCGTCTGTCTCAGAACGTCTGTCTCAGTCCGCCTGTCTCCGGTCGTGTGTCTCAGACCGTCTGTCTCAGACCGTCTGTCTCAGCCCGTCTGTCTCAGACCGTCCGTCTCTGTGCTTCTGTCTCCGTCTGTCGTCCTCTGTCCGTCCGTCTCATACCGTCTGTCTCAGACCGTCTGTCTCAGACCGTCTGTCTCAGACCGTCTGTCTCAGACCGTCTGTCTCAGACCGTCTGTCTCAGACCGTGTGTCTCAGTCCGTCTGTCTCAGACTGTCTGTCGCACACCGTCTGTCGCACACCGTTTGTTTCAGACCGTCTGTGTCAGACCGTCTATCTCAGATCGTCTTTCTCAGACCGTCTGTCTCAGACCGTCTGTGTCAGACCGTCTGTCTCAGACCGTCTGTCTCAGACCGTCTGACTCAGACCGTCTGTCTCAGACCGTCTGTCTCAGTCCGTCTGCCCCTGTCCGTCTGTCTCATACCGTCTGCCTCATACCGTCTGTCTCAGACCGTATGTGTCAGACCGTCTGTCTCAGACCGTGTGTCTCAGTTTGTCCGTCTCAGACCGTCTGTCTCAGACCGTCTGTCTCAGACCGTCTGTCTCAGACCGTCTGTCTCAGACCGTCTGTCTCAGACCGTGTGTCTCAGTCCGTCTGTCTCAGACTGTCTGTCGCACACCGTCTGTCGCACACCGTTTGTTTCAGACCGTCTGTGTCAGACCGTCTATCTCAGACCGTCTTTCTCAGACCGTCTGTCTCAGACCGTCTGTCTCAGACCGTCTGTCTCATACCGTCTGTCTCAGACCGTCTGTCTCATACCGTCTGTCTCAGACCGTATGTGTCAGACCGTCTGTCTCAGACCGTGTGTCTCAGTTTGTCCGTCTCAGACCGTCTGTCTCAGACCGTCTGTCTCATACTGTCTGTCTCAAACCGTCTGTCTCAGACTGTCTGTCTCAGACCGTCTGTCTCAGCCCGTCTGTCTCAGACCGTCCGTCTCTGTGCTTCTGTCTCCGTCTGTCGTCCTCTGTCCGTCCGTCTCATACCGTCTGTCACAGACCGTCTGTCTCAGACCGTCTGTCTCAGACCGTCTGTCTCAGACCGTCTGTCTCAGACCGTCTGTCTCAGACCGTCTGTCTCAGACCGTCTGTCTCAGACCGTCTGTCTCAGACCGTCTGTCTCACACCGTCTGTCTCAGACCGTCTGTCTCAGACCGTATGTGTCAGACCGTCTGTCTCAGACCGTGTGTCTCAGTTTGTCCGTCTCAGACCGTCTGTCTCAGACCGTCTGTCTCAGTCCGTCTGCCCCTGTCCGTCTGTCTCATACCGTCTGCCTCATACCGTCTGTCTCAGACCGTATGTGTCAGACCGTCGTTCTCAGACCGTGTGTCTCAGTTTGTCCGTCTCAGACCGTCTGTCTCAGACCGTCTGTCTCAGACCGTCTGTATCAGACCGTCTGTCTCAGACCGTGTGTCTCAGTCCGTCTGTCTCAGACTGTCTGTCGCACACCGTCTGTCGCACACCGTTTGTTTCAGACCGTCTGTGTCAGACCGTCTATCTCAGACCGTCTTTCTCAGACCGTCTGTCTCAGACCGTCTGTCTCAGACCGTCTGTCTCATACCGTCTGCCTCATACCGTCTGTCTTAGACCGTATGTGTCAGACCGTCTGTCTCAGACCGTGTGTCTCAGTTTGTCCGTCTCAGACCGTCTGTCTCAGACCGTCTGTATCATACTGTCTGTCTCAGACCGTCTGTCTCAGACCGTCTGTCTCAGACCGTCTGTCTCAGACCGTCTGTCTCAGACCGACTGTCTCAGTCCGTCTGCCCCTGTCCGTCTGTCTCATACCGTCTGCCGCAGACCGTCTGTCTCAGACCGTATGTGTCAGACCGTCTGTCTCAGACCGTGTGTCTCAGTTTGTCCGTCTCAGACCGTCTGTCTCAGACCGTCTGTCTCAGACCGTGTGTCTCAGACCGTCTGTCTCATACCGTCTGTCTCAGACCGTCTGTCTCAGACCGTCTGTCTCAGACCGTCTGTCTCAGACCGTCTGTCTCAGACCGTCTGTCTCAGTCCGTCTGCCCCTGTCCGTCTGTCTCATACCGTCTGCCGCATATCGTCTGTCTCAGACCGTATGTGTCAGACCGTCTGTCTCAGACCGTGTGTCTCAGACCGTCTGCCTCATACCGTCTGCCGCATATCGTCTGTCTCAGACCGTATGTGTCAGACCGTCTGTCTCAGACCGTGTGTCTCAGACCGTCTGTCTCAGTCCGTCTGCCCCTGTCCGTCTGTCTCATACCGTCTGCCGCATATCGTCTGTCTCAGACCGTATGTGTCAGACCGTCTGTCTCAGACCGTGTGTCTCAGTTTGTCCGTCTCAGACCGTCTGTCGCAGACCGTCTGTCGCACACCGTCTGTCGCAGACCGTCTGTCTCAGACCGTCTGTCTCAGACCGTCTGTCTCAGACCGTCTGTCTCAGACCGTCTGTCTCAGACCGTCTGTCTCAGACCGTCTGTCTCAGACCGTCCGTCTCTGTGCTTCTGTCTCCGTCTGTCGTCCTCTGTCCGTCCGTCTCATACCGTCTGTCTCAGACCGTCTGTCTCAGACCGTCTGTCTCAGACCGTGTGTCTCAGTCCGTCTGTCTCAGACTGTCTGTCGCACACCGTCTGTCGCACACCGTTTTTTTCAGACCGTCTGTGTCAGACCGTCTATCTCAGACCGTCTTTCTCAGACCGTCTGTCTCAGACCGTCTGTCTCAGACCGTCTGTCTCAGACCGTCTGTCTCAGTCCGTCTGCCCCTGTCCGTCTGTCTCATACCGTCTGCCTCATACCGTCTGTCTCAGACCGTATGTGTCAGACCGTCTGTCTCAGACCGTGTGTCTCAGTTTGTCCGTCTCAGACCGTCTGTCTCAGACCGTCTGTCTCAGACCGTCTGTCTCAGACCGTCTGTCTCAGACCGTCGGTATCAGACCGTCTGTCTCAGACCGTCTGTCTCAGTCCGTCTGCCCCTGTCCGTCTGTCTCATACCGTCTGCCTCATACCGTCTGTCTCAGACCGTCTGTCTCAGACCGTCTGTCTCAGACCGTGTGTCTCAGTTTGTCCGTCTCAGACCGTCTGTCTCAGACCGTCTGTCTCAGACCGTGTGTCTCAGACCGTCTGTCTCATACCGTCTGTCTCAGACCGTCTGTCTCTGACCGTCTGTCTCAGACCGTCTGTCTCAGACCGTCTGTCTCAGACCGTCTGTCTCAGACCGTCTGTCTCACACCGTCTGTCTCAGACCGTCTGTCTCAGACCGTCTGTCTCAGACCGTCTGTCTCAGCCCGTCTGTCTCAGACCGTCCGTCTCTGTGCTTCTGTCTCCGTCTGTCGTCCTCTATCCGTCCGTCTCATACCGTCTGTCACAGACCGTCTTTCTCAGACCGTCTGTCTCAGACCGTCTGTCTCAGACCGTCTGTCTCAGACCGTCTGTCTCAGACCGTCTGTCTCAGTCCGTCTGCCCCTGTCCGTCTGTCTCATACCGTCTGCCGCATATCGTCTGTCTCAGACCGTATGTGTCAGACCGTCTGTCTCAGACCGTGTGTCTCAGACCGTCTGTCTCATACCGTCTGCCGCATATCGTCTGTCTCAGACCGTATGTGTCAGACCGTCTGTCTCAGACCGTGTGTCTCAGACCGTCTGTCTCAGTCCGTCTGCCCCTGTCCGTCTGTCTCATACCGTCTGCCGCATATCGTCTGTCTCAGACCGTATGTGTCAGACCGTCTGTCTCAGACCGTGTGTCTCAGACCGTCTGTCTCAGTCCGTCTGCCCCTGTCCGTCTGTCTCATACCGTCTGCCGCATATCGTCTGTCTCAGACCGTATGTGTCAGACCGTCTGTCTCAGACCGTGTGTCTCAGTTTGTCCGTCTCAGACCGTCTGTCGCAGACCGTCTGTCGCACACCGTCTGTCGCAGACCGTCTGTCTCAGACCGTCTGTCTCAGACCGTCTGTCTCAGACCGTCTGTCTCAGACCGTCTGTCTCAGACCGTCTGTCTCAGACCGTCCGTCTCTGTGCTTCTGTCTCCGTCTGTCGTCCTCTGTCCGTCCGTCTCATACCGTCTGTCTCAGACCGTCTGTCTCAGACCGTCTGTCTCAGACCGTGTGTCTCAGTCCGTCTGTCTCAGACTGTCTGTCGCACACCGTCTGTCGCACACCGTTTTTTTCAGACCGTCTGTGTCAGACCGTCTGTCTCAGACCGTGTGTCTCAGTTTGTCCGTCTCAGACCGTCTGTCTCAGACCGTCTGTCTCAGACCGTCTGTCTCAGACCGTCTGTCTCAGACCGTCTGTCTCAGACCGTCTGTCTCAGACCGTCTGTCTCAGACCGTCTGTCTCAGACCGTCGGTATCAGACCGTCTGTCTCAGACCGTCTGTCTCAGTCCGTCTGCCCCTGTCCGTCTGTCTCATACCGTCTGCCTCATACCGTCTGTCTCAGACCGTCTGTCTCAGACCGTCTGTCTCAGACCGTGTGTCTCAGTTTGTCCGTCTCAGACCGTCTGTCTCAGACCGTCTGTCTCAGACCGTGTGTCTCAGACCGTCTGTCTCATACCGTCTGTCTCAGACCGTCTGTCTCTGACCGTCTGTCTCAGACCGTCTGTCTCAGACCGTCTGTCTCAGACCGTCTGTCTCAGACCGTCTGTCTCACACCGTCTGTCTCAGACCGTCTGTCTCAGACCGTCTGTCTCAGACCGTCTGTCTCAGCCCGTCTGTCTCAGACCGTCCGTCTCTGTGCTTCTGTCTCCGTCTGTCGTCCTCTATCCGTCCGTCTCATACCGTCTGTCACAGACCGTCTTTCTCAGACCGTCTGTCTCAGACCGTCTGTCTCAGACCGTCTGTCTCAGACCGTCTGTCTCAGACCGTCTGTCTCAGTCCGTCTGCCCCTGTCCGTCTGTCTCATACCGTCTGCCGCATATCGTCTGTCTCAGACCGTATGTGTCAGACCGTCTGTCTCAGACCGTGTGTCTCAGACCGTCTGTCTCATACCGTCTGCCGCATATCGTCTGTCTCAGACCGTATGTGTCAGACCGTCTGTCTCAGACCGTGTGTCTCAGACCGTCTGTCTCAGTCCGTCTGCCCCTGTCCGTCTGTCTCATACCGTCTGCCGCATATCGTCTGTCTCAGACCGTATGTGTCAGACCGTCTGTCTAAGACCGTGTGTCTCAGTTTGTCCGTCTCAGACCGTCTGTCGCAGACCGTCTGTCGCACACCGTCTGTCGCAGACCGTCTGTCTCAGACCGTCTGTCTCAGACCGTCTGTCTCAGACCGTCTGTCTCAGACCGTCTGTCTCAGACCGTCTGTCTCAGACCGTCTGTCTCAGACCGTCTGTCTCAGACCGTCCGTCTCTGTGCTTCTGTCTCCGTCTGTCGTCCTCTGTCCGTCCGTCTCATACCGTCTGTCTCAGACCGTCTGTCTCAGACCGTCTGTCTCAGACCGTGTGTCTCAGTCCGTCTGTCTCAGACTGTCTGTCGCACACCGTCTGTCGCACACCGTTTTTTTCAGACCGTCTGTGTCAGACCGTCTATCTCAGACCGTCTTTCTCAGACCGTCTGTCTCAGACCGTCTGTCTCAGACCGTCTGTCTCAGACCGTCTGTCTCAGACCGTGTGTCTCAGTCCGTCTGTCTCAGACTGTCTGTCGCACACCGTCTGTCGCACACCGTTTGTTTCAGACCGTCTGTGTCAGACCGTCTATCTCAGACCGTCTTTCTCAGACCGTCTGTCTCAGACCGTCTGTCTCAGACCGTCTGTCTCATACCGTCTGTCTCAGACCGTCTGTCTCATACCGTCTGTCTCAGACCGTATGTGTCAGACCGTCTGTCTCAGACCGTGTGTCTCAGTTTGTCCGTCTCAGACCGTCTGTCTCAGACCGTCTGTCTCATACTGTCTGTCTCAAACCGTCTGTCTCAGACTGTCTGTCTCAGACCGTCTGTCTCAGCCCGTCTGTCTCAGACCGTCCGTCTCTGTGCTTCTGTCTCCGTCTGTCGTCCTCTGTCCGTCCGTCTCATATCGTCTGTCACAGACCGTCTGTCTCAGACCGTCTGTCTCAGACCGTCTGTCTCAGACCGTCTGTCTCAGACCGTCTGTCTCAGACCGTCTGTCTCAGACCGTCTGTCTCAGACCGTCTGTCTCAGACCGTCTGTCTCACACCGTCTGTCTCAGACCGTCTGTCTCAGACCGTATGTGTCAGACCGTCTGTCTCAGACCGTGTGTCTCAGTTTGTCCGTCTCAGACCGTCTGTCTCAGACCGTCTGTCTCAGTCCGTCTGCCCCTGTCCGTCTGTCTCATACCGTCTGCCTCATACCGTCTGTCTCAGACCGTATGTGTCAGACCGTCGTTCTCAGACCGTGTGTCTCAGTTTGTCCGTCTCAGACCGTCTGTCTCAGACCGTCTGTCTCAGACCGTCTGTATCAGACCGTCTGTCTCAGACCGTGTGTCTCAGTCCGTCTGTCTCAGACTGTCTGTCGCACACCGTCTGTCGCAGACCGTCTGTCTCAGACCGTCTGTCTCAGACCGTCTGTCTCAGACCGTCTGTCTCAGACCGTCTGTCTCAGACCGTCTGTCTCAGACCGTCTGTCTCAGACCGTCTGTCTCAGACCGTCCGTCTCTGTGCTTCTGTCTCCGTCTGTCGTCCTCTGTCCGTCCGTCTCATACCGTCTGTCTCAGACCGTCTGTCTCAGACCGTCTGTCTCAGACCGTCTGTCTCAGACCGTGTGTCTCAGTCCGTCTGTCTCAGACTGTCTGTCGCACACCGTCTGTCGCACACCGTTTTTTTCAGACCGTCTGTGTCAGACCGTCTATCTCAGACCGTCTTTCTCAGACCGTCTGTCTCAGACCGTCTGTCTCAGACCGTCTGTCTCAGACCGTCTGTCTCAGTCCGTCTGCCCCTGTCCGTCTGTCTCATACCGTCTGTCTCATACCGTCTGTCTCATACCGTCTGCCTCATACCGTCTGTCTCAGACCGTATGTGTCAGACCGTCTGTCTCAGACCGTGTGTCTCAGTTTGTCCGTCTCAGACCGTCTGTCTCAGACCGTCTGTCTCAGACCGTCTGTCTCAGACCGTCTGTCTCAGACCGTCGGTATCAGACCGTCTGTCTCAGACCGTCTGTCTCAGTCCGTCTGCCCCTGTCCGTCTGTCTCATACCGTCTGCCTCATACCGTCTGTCTCAGACCGTCTGTCTCAGACCGTCTGTCTCAGACCGTGTGTCTCAGTTTGTCCGTCTCAGACCGTCTGTCTCAGACCGTCTGTCTCAGACCGTGTGTCTCAGACCGTCTGTCTCATACCGTCTGTCTCAGACCGTCTGTCTCTGACCGTCTGTCTCAGACCGTCTGTCTCAGACCGTCTGTCTCAGACCGTCTGTCTCAGACCGTCTGTCTCACACCGTCTGTCTCAGACCGTCTGTCTCAGACCGTCTGTCTCAGACCGTCTGTCTCAGCCCGTCTGTCTCAGACCGTCCGTCTCTGTGCTTCTGTCTCCGTCTGTCGTCCTCTATCCGTCCGTCTCATACCGTCTGTCACAGACCGTCTTTCTCAGACCGTCTGTCTCAGACCGTCTGTCTCAGACCGTCTGTCTCAGACCGTCTGTCTCAGACCGTCTGTCTCAGTCCGTCTGCCCCTGTCCGTCTGTCTCATACCGTCTGCCGCATATCGTCTGTCTCAGACCGTATGTGTCAGACCGTCTGTCTCAGACCGTGTGTCTCAGACCGTCTGTCTCATACCGTCTGCCGCATATCGTCTGTCTCAGACCGTATGTGTCAGACCGTCTGTCTCAGACCGTGTGTCTCAGACCGTCTGTCTCAGTCCGTCTGCCCCTGTCCGTCTGTCTCATACCGTCTGCCGCATATCGTCTGTCTCAGACCGTATGTGTCAGACCGTCTGTCTCAGACCGTGTGTCTCAGTTTGTCCGTCTCAGACCGTCTGTCGCAGACCGTCTGTCGCACACCGTCTGTCGCAAACCGTCTGTCTCAGACCGTCTGTCTCAGACCGTCTGTCTCAGACCGTCTGTCTCAGACCGTCTGTCTCAGACCGTCTGTCTCAGACCGTCTGTCTCAGACCGTCCGTCTCTGTGCTTCTGTCTCCGTCTGTCGTCCTCTGTCCGTCCGTCTCATACCGTCTGTCTCAGACCGTCTGTCTCAGACCGTCTGTCTCAGACCGTGTGTCTCAGTCCGTCTGTCTCAGACTGTCTGTCGCACACCGTCTGTCGCACACCGTTTTTTTCAGACCGTCTGTGTCAGACCGTCTATCTCAGACCGTCTTTCTCAGACCGTCTGTCTCAGACCGTCTGTCTCAGACCGTCTGTCTCAGACCGTCTGTCTCAGTCCGTCTGCCCCTGTCCGTCTGTCTCATACCGTCTGCCTCATACCGTCTGTCTCAGACCGTATGTGTCAGACCGTCTGTCTCAGACCGTGTGTCTCAGTTTGTCCGTCTCAGACCGTCTGTCTCAGACCGTCTGTCTCAGACCGTCTGTCTCAGACCGTCTGTCTCAGACCGTCGGTATCAGACCGTCTGTCTCAGACCGTCTGTCTCAGTCCGTCTGCCCCTGTCCGTCTGTCTCATACCGTCTGCCTCATACCGTCTGTCTCAGACCGTCTGTCTCAGACCGTCTGTCTCAGACCGTGTGTCTCAGTTTGTCCGTCTCAGACCGTCTGTCTCAGACCGTCTGTCTCAGACCGTGTGTCTCAGACCGTCTGTCTCATACCGTCTGTCTCAGACCGTCTGTCTCTGACCGTCTGTCTCAGACCGTCTGTCTCAGACCGTCTGTCTCAGACCGTCTGTCTCAGACCGTCTGTCTCACACCGTCTGTCTCAGACCGTCTGTCTCAGACCGTCTGTCTCAGACCGTCTGTCTCAGCCCGTCTGTCTCAGACCGTCTGTCTCAGACCGTCTGTCTCAGCCCGTCTGTCTCAGACCGTCTGTCTCAGACCGTCTGTCTCAGACCGTCCGTCTCTGTGCTTCTGTCTCCGTCTGTCGTCCTCTGTCCGTCCGTCTCATACCGTCTGTCTCAGACCGTCTGTCTCAGACCGTCTGTCTCAGACCGTGTGTCTCAGTCCGTCTGTCTCAGACTGTCTGTCGCACACCGTCTGTCGCACACCGTTTTTTTCAGACCGTCTGTGTCAGACCGTCTATCTCAGACCGTCTTTCTCAGACCGTCTGTCTCAGACCGTCTGTCTCAGACCGTCTGTCTCAGACCGTCTGTCTCAGACCGTCTGTCTCAGACCGTCTGTCTCAGTCCGTCTGCCCCTGTCCGTCTGTCTCATACCGTCTGCCTCATACCGTCTGTCTCAGACCGTATGTGTCAGACCGTCTGTCTCAGACCGTGTGTCTCAGTTTGTCCGTCTCAGACCGTCTGTCTCAGACCGTCTGTCTCAGACCGTCTGTCTCAGACCGTCTGTCTCAGACCGTCTGTCTCAGACCGTCTGTCTCAGACCGTCTGTCTCAGACCGTCTGTCTCAGACCGTCTGTCTCAGACCGTCTGTCTCAGACCGTCGGTCTCAGACCGTGTGTCTCAGTCCGTCTGTCTCAGATCGTGTGTCTCAGTCCGTCTGTCTCAGACCGTCTGTCTCAGACCGTCTGTCTCAGACCGTCTGTCTCAGACCGTGTGTCTCAGTCCGTCTGTCTCAGACCGTCTGTCGCACACCGTCTGTCGCAGACCGTCTGTCTCAGACCGTCTGTCTCAGATCGTCTGTCTCAGTCCGCCTGTCTCAGACCGTCTGCCTCAGCCCGTCTGTCTCAGACCGTCCGTCTCTGTGCTTCTGTCTCCGTCTGTCGTCCTCTGTCCGTCCGTCTCATACCGTCTGTCCCAGACAATCTGTCTCAGACCGTCTGTCTCAGACCGTCTGTACAGACCGTCTGTCTCAGACCGACTGTCTCAGTCCGTCTGCCCCTGTCCGTCTGTCTCATACCGTCTGCCGCAGACCGTCTGTCTCAGACCGTCTGTCTCAGACCGTGTGTCTCAGACCGTCTGTCTCAGACCGTCTGTCTCAGACCGTCTGTCTCAGACCGACTGTCTCAGACCATCTGCCTCAGACCGTCTGTCTCAGACCGTCTGTCTCAGACCGTCCGTCTCTGTGCTTCTGTCTCCGTCTGTCGTCCTCTATCCGTCCGTCTCATACCGTCTGTCACAGACCGTCTGTCTCAGACCGTCTGTCTCAGACCGTCTGTCTCAGACCGTCTGTCTCAGACCGTCTGTCTCAGACCGTCTGTCTCAGACCGTCTGTCTCAGACCGTCTGTCTCAGACCGTCTGTCTCAGACCGTCTGTTTCAGACCGTCTGTCTCAGACCGTCTGTCTCAGTCCGTCTGCCCCTGTCCGTCTGTCTCATACCGTCTGCCGCATATCGTCTGTCTCAGACCGTCTGTCTCAGACCGTCTGTCTCAGACCGTCTGGTTCAGACCGTCTGTCTCAGACCGTCTGTCTCAGACCGTCTGTCTCAGACCGTCTGTCTCAGACCGTCTGTCTCAGTCCGTCTGCCCCTGTCCGTCTGTCTCATACCGTCTGCCGCATATCGTCTGTCTCAGACCGTCTGTCTCAGACCGTGTGTCTCAGTCCGTCTGTCTCAGACCGTCTGTCGCACACCGTCTGTCGCAGACCGTCTGTCTCAGACCGTCTGTCTCAGATCGTCTGTCTCAGTCCGCCTGTCTCAGACCGTCTGTCTCAGCCCGTCTGTCTCAGACCGTCCGTCTCTGTGCTTCTGTCTCCGTCTGTCGTCCTCTGTCCGTCCGTCTCATACCGTCTGTCCCAGACAATCTGTCTCAGACCGTCTGTCTCAGACCGTCTGTACAGACCGTCTGTCTCAGACCGACTGTCTCAGTCCGTCTGCCCCTGTCCGTCTGTCTCATACCGTCTGCCGCAGACCGTCTGTCTCAGACCGTCTGTCTCAGACCGTGTGTCTCAGACCGTCTGTCTCAGACCGTCTGTCTCAGACCGTCTGTCTCAGACCGTCTGTCTCAGACCATCTGTCTCAGACCGTCTGTCTCAGACCGTCTGTCTCAGACCGTCCGTCTCTGTGCTTCTGTCTCCGTCTGTCGTCCTCTATCCGTCCGTCTCATACCGTCTGTCACAGACCGTCTGTCTCAGACCGTCTGTCGCACACCGTCTGTCGCAGACCGTCTGTCTCAGACCGTCTGTCTCAGATCGTCTGTCTCAGTCCGCCTGTCTCAGACCGTCTGTCTCAGCCCGTCTGTCTCAGACCGTCCGTCTCTGTGCTTCTGTCTCCGTCTGTCGTCCTCTGTCCGTCCGTCTCATACCGTCTGTCCCAGACAATCTGTCTCAGACCGTCTGTCTCAGACCGTCTGTACAGACCGTCTGTCTCAGACCGTCTGTCTCAGACCGTCTGTCTCAGACCGTCTGTCTCAGACCGTCTGTCTCAGACCGTGTGTCTCAGTCCGTCTGTCTCAGACTGTCTGTCGCACACCGTCTGTCTCAGACCGTCTGTCTCAGACCGTCTGTCTCAGACCGTCTGTCTCAGACCGACTGTCTCAGTCCGTCTGCCCCTGTCCGTTTGTCTCATACCGTCTGCCGCAGACCGTCTGTCTCAGACCGTCTGTCTCAGACCGTGTGTCTCAGACCGTCTGTCTCAGACCGTCTGTACAGACCGTCTGTCTCAGACCGTCTGTCTCAGACCATCTGTCTCAGACCGTCTGTCTCAGACCGTCTGTCTCAGACCGTCTGTCTCACACCGTCTGTCTCAGACCGTCTGTCTCAGACCGTCTGTCTCAGACCGTCTGAGACAGACCGTCTGTCTCAGACCGACTGTCTCAGTCCGTCTGCCCCTGTCCGTCTGTCTCATACCGTCTGCCGCAGACCGTCTGTCTCAGACCGTCTGTCTCAGACCGTGTGTCTCAGACCGTCTGTCTCAGACCGTCTGTCTCAGACCGTCTGTCTCAGACCGTCTGTCTCAGACCATCTGTCTCAGACCGTCTGTCTCAGACCGTCTGTCTCAGACCGTCCGTCTCTGTGCTTCTGTCTCCGTCTGTCGTCCTCTATCCGTCCGTCTCATACCGTCTGTCACAGACCGTCTGTCTCAGACCGTCTGTCTCAGACCGTCTGTCTCAGACCGTCTGTCTCAGACCGTCTGTCTCAGACCGTCTGTCTCAGACCGTCTGTCTCAGACCGTCTGTCTCAGACCGTCTGTCTCAGACCGTCTGTCTCAGTCCGTCTGCCCCTGTCCGTCTGTCTCATACCGTCTGCCGCATATCGTCTGTCTCAGACCGTCTGTCTCAGACCGTCTGTCTCAGACCGTCTGTCTCAGACCGTCTGTCTCAGTCCGTCTGCCCCTGTCCGTCTGTCTCATACCGTCTGCCGCATATCGTCTGTCTCAGACCGTCTGTCTCAGACCGTGTGTCTCAGTCCGTCTGTCTCAGACCGTCTGTCGCACACCGTCTGTCGCAGACCGTCTGTCTCAGACCGTCTGTCTCAGATCGTCTGTCTCAGTCCGCCTGTCTCAGACCGTCTGTCTCAGCCCGTCTGTCTCAGACCGTCCGTCTCTGTGCTTCTGTCTCCGTCTGTCGTCCTCTGTCCGTCCGTCTCATACCGTCTGTCCCAGACAATCTGTCTCAGACCGTCTGTCTCAGACCGTCTGTACAGACCGTCTGTCTCAGACCGACTGTCTCAGTCCGTCTGCCCCTGTCCGTCTGTCTCATACCGTCTGCCGCAGACCGTCTGTCTCAGACCGTCTGTCTCAGACCGTGTGTCTCAGACCGTCTGTCTCAGACCGTCTGTCTCAGACCGTCTGTCTCAGACCGTCTGTCTCAGACCATCTGTCTCAGACCGTCTGTCTCAGACCGTCTGTCTCAGACCGTCCGTCTCTGTGCTTCTGTCTCCGTCTGTCGTCCTCTATCCGTCCGTCTCATACCGTCTGTCACAGACCGTCTGTCTCAGACCGTCTGTCGCACACCGTCTGTCGCAGACCGTCTGTCTCAGACCGTCTGTCTCAGATCGTCTGTCTCAGTCCGCCTGTCTCAGACCGTCTGTCTCAGCCCGTCTGTCTCAGACCGTCCGTCTCTGTGCTTCTGTCTCCGTCTGTCGTCCTCTGTCCGTCCGTCTCATACCGTCTGTCCCAGACAATCTGTCTCAGACCGTCTGTCTCAGACCGTCTGTACAGACCGTCTGTCTCAGACCGTCTGTCTCAGACCGTCTGTCTCAGACCGTCTGTCTCAGACCGTCTGTCTCAGACCGTGTGTCTCAGTCCGTCTGTCTCAGACTGTCTGTCGCACACCGTCTGTCTCAGACCGTCTGTCTCAGACCGTCTGTCTCAGACCGTCTGTCTCAGACCGACTGTCTCAGTCCGTCTGCCCCTGTCCGTTTGTCTCATACCGTCTGCCGCAGACCGTCTGTCTCAGACCGTCTGTCTCAGACCGTGTGTCTCAGACCGTCTGTCTCAGACCGTCTGTACAGACCGTCTGTCTCAGACCGTCTGTCTCAGACCATCTGTCTCAGACCGTCTGTCTCAGACCGTCTGTCTCAGACCGTCTGTCTCACACCGTCTGTCTCAGACCGTCTGTCTCAGACCGTCTGTCTCAGACCGTCTGTCTCAGCCCGTCTGTCTCAGACCGTCCGTCTCTGTGCTTCTGTCTCCGTCTGTCGTCCTCTATCCGTCCGTCTCATACCGTCTGTCACAGACCGTCTGTCTCAGACCGTCTGTCTCAGACCGACTGTCTCAGTCCGTCTGCCCCTGTCCGTCTGTCTCATACCGTCTGCCGCAGACCGTCTGTCTCAGACCGTCTGTCTCAGACCGTGTGTCTCAGACCGTCTGTCTCAGACCGTCTGTACAGACCGTCTGTCTCAGACCGTCTGTCTCAGACCATCTGTCTCAGACCGTCTGTCTCAGACCGTCTGTCTCAGACCGTCTGTCTCACACCGTCTGTCTCAGACCGTCTGTCTCAGACCGTCTGTCTCAGACCGTCTGTCTCAGCCCGTCTGTCTCAGACCGTCCGTCTCTGTGCTTCTGTCTCCGTCTGTCGTCCTCTATCCGTCCGTCTCATACCGTCTGTCACAGACCGTCTGTCTCAGACCGTCTGTCTCAGACCGTCTGTCTCAGACCGTCTGTCTCAGACCGTCTGTCTCAGACCGTCTGTCTCAGACCGTCTGTCTCAGTCCGTCTGCCCCTGTCCGTCTGTCTCATACCGTCTGCCGCATATCGTCTGTCTCAGACCGTATGTGTCAGACCGTCTGTCTCAGACCGTGTGTCTCAGACCGTCTGTCTCAGTCCGTCTGCCCCTGTCCGTCTGTCTCATACCGTCTGCCGCATATCGTCTGTCTCAGACCGTATGTGTCAGACCGTCTGTCTCAGACCGTGTGTCTCAGACCGTCTGTCTCAGTCCGTCTGCCCCTGTCCGTCTGTCTCATACCGTCTGCCGCATATCGTCTGTCTCAGACCGTATGTGTCAGACCGTCTGTCTCAGACCGTGTGTCTCAGTTTGTCCGTCTCAGACCGTCTGTCTCAGACCGTCTGTCGCACACCGTCTGTCGCAGACCGTCTGTCTCAGACCGTCTGTCTCAGACCGTCTGTCTCAGACCGTCCGTCTCTGTGCTTCTGTCTCCGTCTGTCGTCCTCTGTCCGTCCGTCTCATACCGTCTGTCTCAGACCGTCTGTCTCAGACCGTCTGTCTCAGACCGTGTGTCTCAGTCCGTCTGTCTCAGACTGTCTGTCGCACACCGTCTGTCGCACACCGTTTGTTTCAGACCGTCTGTGTCAGACCGTCTATCTCAGACCGTCTTTCTCAGACCGTCTGTCTCAGACCGTCTGTCTCAGACCGTCTGTCTCAAACCGTCTGTCTCAGACCGTCTGTCTCAGACCGTCTGTCTCAGTCCGTCTGCCCCTGTCCGTCTGTCTCATACCGTCTGCGTCATACCGTCTGTCTCAGACCGTATGTGTCAGACCGTCTGTCTCAGACCGTGTGTCTCAGTTTGTCCGTCTCAGACCGTCTGTCCCAGACCGTCTGTCTCAGACCGTCTGTCTCAGACCGTCTGTCTCAGACCGTGTGTCTCAGTCCGTCTGTCTCAGACTGTCTGTCGCACACCGTCTGTCGCACACGGTTTGTTTCAGACCGTCTGTGTCAGACCGTCTATCTCAGACCGTCTTTCTCAGACCGTCTGTCTCAGACCGTCTGTCTCAGACCGTCTGTCTCAGACCGTCTGTCTCAGACCGTCTGTCTCAGACCGTCGGTATCAGACCGTCTGTCTCAGACCGTCTGTCTCAGACCGTGTGTCTCAGACCGTCTGTCTCATACCGTCTGTCTCAGACCGTCTGTCTCAGACCGTCTGTCTCAGACCGTCTGTCTCAGCCCGTCTGTCTCAGACCGTCCGTCTCTGTGCTTCTGTCTCCGTCTGTCGTCCTCTATCCGTCCGTCTCATACCGTCTGTCACAGACCGTCTTTCTCAGACCGTCTGTCTCAGACCGTCTGTCTCAGACCGTCTGTCTCAGACCGTCTGTCTCAGACCGTCTGTCTCAGACCGTCTGTCTCAGACCGTCTGTCTCAGTCCGTCTGCCCCTGTCCGTCTGTCTCATACCGTCTGCCGCATATCGTCTGTCTCAGACCGTATGTGTCAGACCGTCTGTCTCAGACCGTGTGTCTCAGACCGTCTGTCTCATACCGTCTGCCGCATATCGTCTGTCTCAGACCGTATGTGTCAGACCGTCTGTCTCAGACCGTGTGTCTCAGACCGTCTGTCTCAGTCCGTCTGCCCCTGTCCGTCTGTCTCATACCGTCTGCCGCATATCGTCTGTCTCAGACCGTATGTGTCAGACCGTCTGTCTCAGACCGTGTGTCTCAGTTTGTCCGTCTCAGACCGTCTGTCGCAGACCGTCTGTCGCACACCGTCTGTCGCAGACCGTCTGTCTCAGACCGTCTGTCTCAGACCGTCTGTCTCAGACCGTCTGTCTCAGACCGTCTGTCTCAGACCGTCTGTCTCAGACCGTCCGTCTCTGTGCTTCTGTCTCCGTCTGTCGTCCTCTGTCCGTCCGTCTCATACCGTCTGTCTCAGACCGTCTGTCTCAGACCGTCTGTCTCAGACCGTGTGTCTCAGTCCGTCTGTCTCAGACTGTCTGTCGCACACCGTCTGTCGCACACCGTTTTTTTCAGACCGTCTGTGTCAGACCGTCTATCTCAGACCGTCTTTCTCAGACCGTCTGTCTCAGACCGTCTGTCTCAGACCGTCTGTCTCAGACCGTCTGTCTCAGACCGTCTGTCTCAGTTCGTCTGCCCCTGTCCGTCTGTCTCATACCGTCTGCCTCATACCGTCTGTCTCAGACCGTATGTGTCAGACCGTCTGTCTCAGACCGTGTGTCTCAGTTTGTCCGTCTCAGACCGTCTGTCTCAGACCGTCTGTCTCAGACCGTCTGTCTCAGACCGTCTGTCTCAGACCGTCTGTCTCAGACCGTCTGTCTCAGACCGTCTGTCTCAGACCGTCGGTCTCAGACCGTGTGTCTCAGTCCGTCTGTCTCAGATCGTGTGTCTCAGTCCGTCTGTCTCAGACCGTCTGTCTCAGACCGTCTGTCTCAGACCGTGTGTCTCAGTTTGTCCGTCTCAGACCGTCTGTCCCAGACCGTCTGTCTCAGACCGTCTGTCTCAGACCGTCTGTCTCAGATCGTCTGTCTCAGTCCGCCTGTCTCAGACCGTCTGTCTCAGCCCGTCTGTCTCAGACCGTCCGTCTCTGTGCTTCTGTCTCCGTCTGTCGTCCTCTGTCCGTCCGTCTCATACCGTCTGTCCCAGACCGTCTGTCCCAGACAATCTGTCTCAGACCGTCTGTCTCAGACCGTCTGTACAGACCGTCTGTCTCAGACCGTGTGTCTCAGTTTGTCCGTCTCAGACCGTCTGTCTCAGACCGTCTGTCGCACACCGTCTGTCGCAGACCGTCTGTCTCAGACCGTCTGTCTCAGACCGTCTGTCTCAGACCGTCTGTCTCAGACCGTCTGTCTCAGACCGTCTGTCTCAGACCGTCTGTCTCAGCCCGTCTGTCTCAGACCGTCCGTCTCTGTGCTTCTGTCTCCGTCTGTCGTCCTCTATCCGTCCGTCTCATACCGTCTGTCACAGACCGTCTGTCTCAGACCGTCTGTCTCAAACTGCCTGTCGCACACCGTCTGTCTCAGACCGTCTGTCTCAGACCGTCTGTCTCAGACCGTCTGTCTCAGACCGTCTGTCTCAGACCGTCTGTCTCAGACCGTCTGTCTCAGACCGACTGTCTCAGTCCGTCTGCCCCTGTCCGTCTGTCTCATACCGTCTGCCGCAGACCGTCTGTCTCAGACCGTATGTGTCAGACCGTCTGTCTCAGACCGTGTGTCTCAGTTTGTCCGTCTCAGACCGTCTGTCTCAGACCGTCTGTCTCAGACCGTGTGTCTCAGACCGTCTGTCTCAGACCGTCTGTCTCAGACCGTCTGTCTCAGACCGTCTGTCTCAGACCGTCTGTCTCAGTCCGTCTGCCCCTGTCCGTCTGTCTCATACCGTCTGCCGCATATCGTCTGTCTCAGACCGTATGTGTCAGGCCGTCTGTCTCAGACCGTCTGTCTCAGACCGTCTGTCTCAGACCGTCTGTCTCAGACCGTCTGTCTCAGACCGTCTGTCTCAGACCGTCTCTCTCAGACCGTCTGTCTCAGACCGTGTGTCTCAGTCCGTCTGTCTCAGACCGTCTGTCGCAGACCGTCTGTTTCAGACCGTCTGTCGCAGACCATCTGTCTCAGTCCGTCTACCTCTGCCTGTCCGTCTCAGTCCGTCAGCTTCAGTCCGTCTGTCTCAGACCGTCTGTCTCAGACCGTGTGTCTCATACTGTCTGTCTCAAACCGTCTGTCTCAGACTGTCTGTCTCAGACCGTCTGTCTCAGCCCGTCTGTCTCAGACCGTCCGTCTCTGTGCTTCTGTCACCGTCTGTCGTCCTCTGTCCGTCCGTCTCATACCGTCTGTCACAGACCGTCTGTCTCAGACCGTCTGTCTCAGACCGTCTGTCTCAGACCGTCTGTCTCAGACCGTCTGTCTCAGACCGTCTGTCTCAGACCGTCTGTCTCAGACCGTCTGTCTCAGACCGTCTGTCTCAGACCGTCTGTCTCAGACCGTCTGTCTCAGACCGTCTGTCTCAGACCGTCTGTCTCAGACCGTCTGTCTCAGACCGTCTGTCTCAGCCCGTCTGTCTCAGACCGTCCGTCTCTGTGCTTCTGTCTCCGTCTGTCGTCCTCTATCCGTCCGTCTCATACCGTCTGTCACAGACCGTCTGTCTCAGACCGTCTGTCTCAGACCGTCTGTCTCAAACCGTCTGTCTCAGACCGTCTGTCTCAGACCGTCTGTCTCAGACCGTCTGTCTCAGTCCGTCTGCCCCTGTCCATCTGTCTCATACCGTCTGACCGCATATCGTCTGTCTCAGACCGTATGTGTCAGACCGTCTGTCTCAGATCGTGTGTCTCAGTTTGTCCGTCTCAGACCGTCTGTCTCAGACCGTCTGTCGCACACCGTCTGTCGCAGACCGTCTGTCTCAGACCGTCTGTCTCAGACCGTCTGTCTCAGACCGTCTGTCTCAGACCGTCTGTCTCAGACCGTCTGTCTCAGCCCGTCTGTCTCAGACCGTCCGTCTCTGTGCTTCTGTCTCCGTCTGTCGTCCTCTATCCGTCCGTCTCATACCGTCTGTCACAGACCGTCTGTCTCAGACCGTCTGTCGCACACCGTCTGTCGCAGACCGTTTGTTTCAGACCGTCTGTGTCAGACCGTCTATCTCAGACCGTCTGTCTCATACCGTCTGTCTCAGACCGTCTGTCTCAGACCGTCTGTCTCAGACCGTCTGTCTCAGACCGTCTGTCTCAGACCGTCTGTCTCAGACCGTCTGTCTCAGACCGTCTGTCTCAGACCGTCTGTCTCAGACCGTCGGTCTCAGACCGTGTGTCTCAGTCCGTCTGTCTCAGATCGTGTGTCTCAGTCCGTCTGTCTCAGACCGTCTGTCTCAGACTGTCTGTCTCAGACCGTCTGTCTCAGACCGTGTGTCTCAGTCCGTCTGTCTCAGACCGTCTGTCGCACACCGTCTGTCGCAGACCGTCTGTCTCAGACCGTCTGTCTTAGATCGTCTGTCTCAGTCCGCCTGTCTCAGACCGTCTGTCTCAGCCCGTCTGTCTCAGACCGTCCGTCTCTGTGCTTCTGTCTCCGTCTGTCGTCCTCTGTCCGTCCGTCTCATACCGTCTGTCCCAGACCGTCTGTCCCAGACAATCTGTCTCAGACCGTCTGTCTCAGACCGTCTGTACAGACCGTCTGTCTCAGACCGTCTGTCTCAGACCGTCTGTCTCAGACCGTCTGTCTCAGACCGTCTGTCTCAGACCCTGTGTCTCAGTCCGTCTGTCTCAGACTGTCTGTCGCACACCGTCTGTCTCAGACCGTCTGTCTCAGACCGTCTGTCTCAGACCGTCTGTCTCAGACCGTCTGTCTCAGACCGTCTGTCTCAGACCGACTGTCTCAGTCCGTCTGTCTCAGACCGTCTGTCTCAGACCGTCTGTCTCAGACCGTCTGTCTCAGACCGTCTGTCTCAGACCGTCTGTACAGACCGTCTGTCTCAGACCGTCTGTCTCAGACCATCTGTCTCAGACCGTCTGTCTCAGACCGTCTGTCTCAGACCGTCTGTCTCACACCGTCTGTCTCAGACCGTCTGTCTCAGACCGTCTGTCTCAGACCGTCTGTCTCAGCCCGTCTGTCTCAGACCGTCCGTCTCTGTGCTTCTGTCTCCGTCTGTCGTCCTCTATCCGTCCGTCTCATACCGTCTGTCACAGACCGTCTGTCTCAGACCGTCTGTCTCAGACCGACTGTCTCAGTCCGTCTGCCCCTGTCCGTCTGTCTCATACCGTCTGCCGCAGACCGTCTGTCTCAGACCGTCTGTCTCAGACCGTGTGTCTCAGACCGTCTGTCTCAGACCGTCTGTACAGACCGTCTGTCTCAGACCGTCTGTCTCAGACCATCTGTCTCAGACCGTCTGTCTCAGACCGTCTGTCTCAGACCGTCTGTCTCACACCGTCTGTCTCAGACCGTCTGTCTCAGACCGTCTGTCTCAGACCGTCTGTCTCAGCCCGTCTGTCTCAGACCGTCCGTCTCTGTGCTTCTGTCTCCGTCTGTCGTCCTCTATCCGTCCGTCTCATACCGTCTGTCACAGACCGTCTGTCTCAGACCGTCTGTCTCAGACCGTCTGTCTCAGACCGTCTGTCTCAGACCGTCTGTCTCAGACCGTCTGTCTCAGACCGTCTGTCTCAGTCCGTCTGCCCCTGTCCGTCTGTCTCATACCGTCTGCCGCATATCGTCTGTCTCAGACCGTATGTGTCAGACCGTCTGTCTCAGACCGTGTGTCTCAGACCGTCTGTCTCAGTCCGTCTGCCCCTGTCCGTCTGTCTCATACCGTCTGCCGCATATCGTCTGTCTCAGACCGTATGTGTCAGACCGTCTGTCTCAGACCGTGTGTCTCAGACCGTCTGTCTCAGTCCGTCTGCCCCTGTCCGTCTGTCTCATACCGTCTGCCGCATATCGTCTGTCTCAGACCGTATGTGTCAGACCGTCTGTCTCAGACCGTGTGTCTCAGTTTGTCCGTCTCAGACCGTCTGTCTCAGACCGTCTGTCGCACACCGTCTGTCGCAGACCGTCTGTCTCAGACCGTCTGTCTCAGACCGTCTGTCTCAGACCGTCCGTCTCTGTGCTTCTGTCTCCGTCTGTCGTCCTCTGTCCGTCCGTCTCATACCGTCTGTCTCAGACCGTCTGTCTCAGACCGTCTGTCTCAGACCGTGTGTCTCAGTCCGTCTGTCTCAGACTGTCTGTCGCACACCGTCTGTCGCACACCGTTTGTTTCAGACCGTCTGTGTCAGACCGTCTATCTCAGACCGTCTTTCTCAGACCGTCTGTCTCAGACCGTCTGTCTCAGACCGTCTGTCTCAAACCGTCTGTCTCAGACCGTCTGTCTCAGACCGTCTGTCTCAGTCCGTCTGCCCCTGTCCGTCTGTCTCATACCGTCTGCGTCATACCGTCTGTCTCAGACCGTCTGTCTCAGACCGTGTGTCTCAGTCCGTCTGTCTCAGACTGTCTGTCGCACACCGTCTGTCGCACACGGTTTGTTTCAGACCGTCTGTGTCAGACCGTCTATCTCAGACCGTCTTTCTCAGACCGTCTGTCTCAGACCGTCTGTCTCAGACCGTCTGTCTCAGACCGTCTGTCTCAGACCGTCGGTATCAGACCGTCTGTCTCAGACCGTCTGTCTCAGTCCGTCTGCCCCTGTCCGTCTGTCTCATACCGTCTGCCTCATACCGTCTGTCTCAGACCGTCTGTCTCAGACCGTCTGTCTCAGACCGTGTGTCTCAGTTTGTCCGTCTCAGACCGTCTGTCTCAGACCGTCTGTCTCAGACCGTGTGTCTCAGACCGTCTGTCTCATACCGTCTGTCTCAGACCGTCTGTCTCAGACCGTCTGTCTCAGACCGTCTGTCTCAGCCCGTCTGTCTCAGACCGTCCGTCTCTGTGCTTCTGTCTCCGTCTGTCGTCCTCTATCCGTCCGTCTCATACCGTCTGTCACAGACCGTCTTTCTCAGACCGTCTGTCTCAGACCGTCTGTCTCAGACCGTCTGTCTCAGACCGTCTGTCTCAGACCGTCTGTCTCAGACCGTCTGTCTCAGACCGTCTGTCTCAGTCCGTCTGCCCCTGTCCGTCTGTCTCATACCGTCTGCCGCATATCGTCTGTCTCAGACCGTATGTGTCAGACCGTCTGTCTCAGACCGTGTGTCTCAGACCGTCTGTCTCATACCGTCTGCCGCATATCGTCTGTCTCAGACCGTATGTGTCAGACCGTCTGTCTCAGACCGTGTGTCTCAGACCGTCTGTCTCAGTCCGTCTGCCCCTGTCCGTCTGTCTCATACCGTCTGCCGCATATCGTCTGTCTCAGACCGTATGTGTCAGACCGTCTGTCTCAGACCGTGTGTCTCAGTTTGTCCGTCTCAGACCGTCTGTCGCAGACCGTCTGTCGCACACCGTCTGTCGCAGACCGTCTGTCTCAGACCGTCTGTCTCAGACCGTCTGTCTCAGACCGTCTGTCTCAGACCGTCTGTCTCAGACCGTCTGTCTCAGACCGTCCGTCTCTGTGCTTCTGTCTCCGTCTGTCGTCCTCTGTCCGTCCGTCTCATACCGTCTGTCTCAGACCGTCTGTCTCAGACCGTCTGTCTCAGACCGTCTGTCTCAGACCGTGTGTCTCAGTCCGTCTGTCTCAGACTGTCTGTCGCACACCGTCTGTCGCACACCGTTTTTTTCAGACCGTCTGTGTCAGACCGTCTATCTCAGACCGTCTTTCTCAGACCGTCTGTCTCAGACCGTCTGTCTCAGACCGTCTGTCTCAGACCGTCTGTCTCAGACCGTCTGTCTCAGTTCGTCTGCCCCTGTCCGTCTGTCTCATACCGTCTGCCTCATACCGTCTGTCTCAGACCGTATGTGTCAGACCGTCTGTCTCAGACCGTGTGTCTCAGTTTGTCCGTCTCAGACCGTCTGTCTCAGACCGTCTGTCTCAGACCGTCTGTCTCAGACCGTCTGTCTCAGACCGTCTGTCTCAGACCGTCTGTCTCAGACCGTCTGTCTCAGACCGTCGGTCTCAGACCGTGTGTCTCAGTCCGTCTGTCTCAGATCGTGTGTCTCAGTCCGTCTGTCTCAGACCGTCTGTCTCAGACCGTCTGTCTCAGACCGTGTGTCTCAGTTTGTCCGTCTCAGACCGTCTGTCCCAGACCGTCTGTCTCAGACCGTCTGTCTCAGACCGTCTGTCTCAGATCGTCTGTCTCAGTCCGCCTGTCTCAGACCGTCTGTCTCAGCCCGTCTGTCTCAGACCGTCCGTCTCTGTGCTTCTGTCTCCGTCTGTCGTCCTCTGTCCGTCCGTCTCATACCGTCTGTCCCAGACCGTCTGTCCCAGACAATCTGTCTCAGACCGTCTGTCTCAGACCGTCTGTACAGACCGTCTGTCTCAGACCGTGTGTCTCAGTTTGTCCGTCTCAGACCGTCTGTCTCAGACCGTCTGTCGCACACCGTCTGTCGCAGACCGTCTGTCTCAGACCGTCTGTCTCAGACCGTCTGTCTCAGACCGTCTGTCTCAGACCGTCTGTCTCAGACCGTCTGTCTCAGACCGTCTGTCTCAGCCCGTCTGTCTCAGACCGTCCGTCTCTGTGCTTCTGTCTCCGTCTGTCGTCCTCTATCCGTCCGTCTCATACCGTCTGTCACAGACCGTCTGTCTCAGACCGTCTGTCTCAAACTGCCTGTCGCACACCGTCTGTCTCAGACCGTCTGTCTCAGACCGTCTGTCTCAGACCGTCTGTCTCAGACCGTCTGTCTCAGACCGTCTGTCTCAGACCGTCTGTCTCAGACCGACTGTCTCAGTCCGTCTGCCCCTGTCCGTCTGTCTCATACCGTCTGCCGCAGACCGTCTGTCTCAGACCGTATGTGTCAGACCGTCTGTCTCAGACCGTGTGTCTCAGTTTGTCCGTCTCAGACCGTCTGTCTCAGACCGTCTGTCTCAGACCGTGTGTCTCAGACCGTCTGTCTCAGACCGTCTGTCTCAGACCGTCTGTCTCAGACCGTCTGTCTCAGACCGTCTGTCTCAGTCCGTCTGCCCCTGTCCGTCTGTCTCATACCGTCTGCCGCATATCGTCTGTCTCAGACCGTATGTGTCAGGCCGTCTGTCTCAGACCGTCTGTCTCAGACCGTCTGTCTCAGACCGTCTGTCTCAGACCGTCTGTCTCAGACCGTCTGTCTCAGACCGTCTCTCTCAGACCGTCTGTCTCAGACCGTGTGTCTCAGTCCGTCTGTCTCAGACCGTCTGTCGCAGACCGTCTGTTTCAGACCGTCTGTCGCAGACCATCTGTCTCAGTCCGTCTACCTCTGCCTGTCCGTCTCAGTCCGTCAGCTTCAGTCCGTCTGTCTCAGACCGTCTGTCTCAGACCGTGTGTCTCATACTGTCTGTCTCAAACCGTCTGTCTCAGACGGTCTGTCTCAGACCGTCTGTCTCAGCCCGTCTGTCTCAGACCGTCCGTCTCTGTGCTTCTGTCACCGTCTGTCGTCCTCTGTCCGTCCGTCTCATACCGTCTGTCACAGACCGTCTGTCTCAGACCGTCTGTCTCAGACCGTCTGTCTCAGACCGTCTGTCTCAGACCGTCTGTCTCAGACCGTCTGTCTCAGACCGTCTGTCTCAGACCGTCTGTCTCAGACCGTCTGTCTCAGACCGTCTGTCTCAGACCGTCTGTCTCAGACCGTCTGTCTCAGACCGTCTGTCTCAGACCGTCTGTCTCAGCCCGTCTGTCTCAGACCGTCCGTCTCTGTGCTTCTGTCTCCGTCTGTCGTCCTCTATCCGTCCGTCTCATACCGTCTGTCACAGACCGTCTGTCTCAGACCGTCTGTCTCAGACCGTCTGTCTCAGACCGTCTGTCTCAAACCGTCTGTCTCAGACCGTCTGTCTCAGACCGTCTGTCTCAGACCGTCTGTCTCAGTCCGTCTGCCCCTGTCCATCTGTCTCATACCGTCTGACCGCATATCGTCTGTCTCAGACCGTATGTGTCAGACCGTCTGTCTCAGATCGTGTGTCTCAGTTTGTCCGTCTCAGACCGTCTGTCTCAGACCGTCTGTCGCACACCGTCTGTCGCAGACCGTCTGTCTCAGACCGTCTGTCTCAGACCGTCTGTCTCAGACCGTCTGTCTCAGACCGTCTGTCTCAGACCGTCTGTCTCAGCCCGTCTGTCTCAGACCGTCCGTCTCTGTGCTTCTGTCTCCGTCTGTCGTCCTCTATCCGTCCGTCTCATACCGTCTGTCACAGACCGTCTGTCTCAGACCGTCTGTCGCACACCGTCTGTCGCAGACCGTTTGTTTCAGACCGTCTGTGTCAGACCGTCTATCTCAGACCGTCTGTCTCATACCGTCTGTCTCAGACCGTCTGTCTCAGACCGTCTGTCTCAGACCGTCTGTCTCAGACCGTCTGTCTCAGACCGTCTGTCTCAGACCGTCTGTCTCAGACCGTCTGTCTCAGACCGTCGGTCTCAGACCGTGTGTCTCAGTCCGTCTGTCTCAGATCGTGTGTCTCAGTCCGTCTGTCTCAGACCGTCTGTCTCAGACTGTCTGTCTCAGACCGTCTGTCTCAGACCGTGTGTCTCAGTCCGTCTGTCTCAGACCGTCTGTCGCACACCGTCTGTCGCAGACCGTCTGTCTCAGACCGTCTGTCTTAGATCGTCTGTCTCAGTCCGCCTGTCTCAGACCGTCTGTCTCAGCCCGTCTGTCTCAGACCGTCCGTCTCTGTGCTTCTGTCTCCGTCTGTCGTCCTCTGTCCGTCCGTCTCATACCGTCTGTCCCAGACCGTCTGTCCCAGACAATCTGTCTCAGACCGTCTGTCTCAGACCGTCTGTACAGACCGTCTGTCTCAGACCGTCTGTCTCAGACCGTCTGTCTCAGACCGTCTGTCTCAGACCCTGTGTCTCAGTCCGTCTGTCTCAGACTGTCTGTCGCACACCGTCTGTCTCAGACCGTCTGTCTCAGACCGTCTGTCTCAGACCGTCTGTCTCAGACCGTCTGTCTCAGACCGTCTGTCTCAGACCGACTGTCTCAGTCCGTCTGCCCCTGTCCGTCTGTCTCATACCGTCTGCCGCAGACCGTCTGTCTCAGACCGTATGTGTCAGACCGTCTGTCTCAGACCGTCTGTCTCAGTCCGTCTGCCCCTGTCCGTCTGTCTCATACCGTCTGCCGCATATCGTCTGTCTCAGACCGTATGTGTCAGGCCGTCTGTCTCAGACCGTCTGTCTCAGACCGTCTGTCTCAGACCGTCTGTCTCAGACCGTCTGTCTCAGACCGTCTGTCTCAGACCGTGTGTCTCAGTCCGTCTGTCTCAGACCGTCTGTCGCAGACCGTCTGTTTCAGACCGTCTGTCGCAGACCATCTGTCTCAGTCCGTCTACCTCTGCCTGTCCGTCTCAGTCCGTCAGCTTCAGTCCGTCTGTCTCAGACCGTCTGTCTCAGACCGTGTGTCTCAGTCCGTCTGTTTCAGACCGTCTGTCGCACACCGTCTGTCTCAGACCGTGTGTCTCAGACCGTCTGTCTCAGACCGTCTGTCTCAGACCGTCTGTCTCAGACCGTCTGTCTCAGACCGTCTGTCTCGACCGTCTGTCTCAGTCCGTCTGCCCCTGTCCGTCTGTCTCATACCGTCTGCCGCATATCGTCTGTCTCAGACCGTATGTGTCAGGCCGTCTGTCTCAGACCGTCTGTCTCAGACCGTCTGTCTCAGACCGTCTGTCTCAGATCGTGTGTCTCAGTCCGTCTGTCTCAGACCGTCTGTCTCAGACCGTCTGTCTCAGACCGTCTGTCTCAGACCGTCTGTCTCAGACCGTCGGTCTCAGACCGTGTGTCTCAGTCCGTCTGTCTCAGATCGTGTGTCTCAGTCCGTCTGTCTCAGACCGTCTGTCTCAGACCGTCTGTCTCAGACCGTCTGTCTCAGACCGTGTGTCTCAGTCCGTCTGTCTCAGACCGTCTGTCGCACACCGTCTGTCGCAGACCGTCTGTCTCAGACCGTCTGTCTTAGATCGTCTGTCTCAGTCCGCCTGTCTCAGACCGTCTGTCTCAGACCCTGTGTCTCAGTCCGTCTGTCTCAGACTGTCTGTCGCACACCGTCTGTCTCAGACCGTCTGTCTCAGACCGTCTGTCTCAGACCGTCTGTCTCAGACCGTCTGTCTCAGACCGTCTGTCTCAGACCGACTGTCTCAGTCCGTCTGCCCCTGTCCGTCTGTCTCATACCGTCTGCCGCAGACCGTCTGTCTCAGACCGTATGTGTCAGACCGTCTGTCTCAGACCGTGTGTCTCAGTTTGTCCGTCTCAGACCGTCTGTCTCAGACCGTCTGTCTCAGACCGTGTGTCTCAGACCGTCTGTCTCAGACCGTCTGTCTCAGACCGTCTGTCTCAGACCGTCTGTCTCAGACCGTCTGTCTCAGACCGTCTGTCTCAGACCGTCTGTCTCAGTCCGTCTGCTCCTGTCCGTCTGTCTCATACCGTCTGCCGCACATCGTCTGTCTCAGACCGTATGTGTCAGGCCGTCTGTCTCAGACCGTCTGTCTCAGACCGTCTGTCTCAGACCGTCTGTCTCAGACCGTCTGTCTCAGACCGTCTGTCTCAGACCGTCTGTCTCAGACCGTGTGTCTCAGTCCGTCTGTCTCAGACCGTCTGTCGCAGACCGTCTGTTTCAGACCGTCTGTCGCAGACCATCTGTCTCAGTCCGTCTACCTCTGCCTGTCCGTCTCAGTCCGTCAGCTTCAGTCCGTCTGTCTCAGACCGTCTGTCTCAGACCGTGTGTCTCAGTCCGTCTGTTTCAGACCGTCTGTCGCACACCGTCTGTCTCAGACCGTGTGTCTCAGACCGTCTGTCTCAGACCGTCTGTCTCAGACCGTCTGTCTCAGACCGTCTGTCTCAGACCGTCTGTCTCAGACCGTCTGTCTCAGACCGTCTGTCTCAGTCCGTCTGCCCCTGTCCGTCTGTCTCATACCGTCTGCCGCATATCGTCTGTCTCAGACCGTATGTGTCAGGCCGTCGGTCTCAGACCGTCTGTCTCAGACCGTCTGTCTCAGTCCGTCTGCCCCTGTCCGTCTGTCTCATACCGTCTGCCGCATATCGTCTGTCTCAGACCGTATGTGTCAGGCCGTCTGTCTCAGACCGTCTGTCTCAGTCCATCTGCCCCTGTCCGTCTGTCTCATACCGTCTGCCGCATATCGTCTGTCTCAGACCGTGTGTCAGACCGTCTGTCTCAGACCGTCTGTCTCAGACCGTCTGTCTCAGTCCGTCTGCCCCTGTCCGTCTGTCTCATACCGTCTGCCACATATCGTCTGTCTCAGACCGTATGTGTCAGGCCGTCTGTCTCAGACCGTCTGTCTCAGACCGTCTGTCTCAGACCGTCTCTCTCAGACCGTCTGTCTCAGACCGTGTGTCTCAGTCCGTCTGTCTCAGACCGTCTGTCGCAGACCGTCTGTTTCAGACCGTCTGTCGCAGACCATCTGTCTCAGTCCGTCTACCTCTGCCTGTCCGTCTCAGTCCGTCAGCTTCAGTCCGTCTGTCTCAGACCGTCTGTCTCAGACCGTGTGTCTCATACTGTCTGTCTCAAACCGTCTGTCTCAGACTGTCTGTCTCAGACCGTCTGTCTCAGCCCGTCTGTCTCAGACCGTCCGTCTCTGTGCTTCTGTCTCCGTCTGTCGTCCTCTGTCCGTCCGTCTCATACCGTCTGTCACAGACCGTCTGTCTCAGACCGTCTGTCTCGGACCGTCTGTCTCAGACCGTCTGTCTCAGACCGTCTGTCTCAGACCGTCTGTCTCAGACCGTCTGTCTCAGTCCGTCTGCCCCTGTCCGTCTGTCTCATACCGTCTGCCGCATATCGTCTGTCTCAGACCGTATGTGTCAGGCCGTCTGTCTCAGACCGTCTGTCTCAGACCGTCTGTCTCAGACCGTCTGTCTCAGACCGTCTGTCTCAGACCGTCTGTCTCAGACCGTCTGTCTCAGACCGTGTGTCTCAGTCCGTCTGTCTCAGACCGTCTGTCGCAGACCGTCTGTTTCAGACCGTCTGTCGCAGACCATCTGTCTCAGTCCGTCTACCTCTGCCTGTCCGTCTCAGTCCGTCAGCTTCAGTCCGTCTGTCTCAGACCGTCTGTCTCAGACCGTGTGTCTCAGTCCGTCTGTTTCAGACCGTCTGTCGCACACCGTCTGTCTCAGACCGTGTGTCTCAGACCGTCTGTCTCAGACCGTCTGTCTCAGACCGTCTGTCTCAGACCGTCTGTCTCAGACCGTCTGTCTCAGACCGTCTGTCTCAGACCGTCTGTCTCAGACCGTCTGTCTCAGTCCGTCTGCCCCTGTCCGTCTGTCTCATACCGTCTGCCGCATATCGTCTGTCTCAGACCGTATGTGTCAGGCCGTCTGTCTCAGACCGTCTGTCTCAGACCGTCTGTCTGAGTCCGTCTGCCCCTGTCCGTCTGTCTCATACCGTCTGCCGCATATCGTCTGTCTCAGACCGTATGTGTCAGGCCGTCTGTCTCAGACCGTCTGTCTCAGACCGTCTGTCTCAGTCCGTCTGCCCCTGTCCGTCTGTCTCATACCGTCTGCCGCATATCGTCTGTCTCAGACCGTATGTGTCAGGCCGTCTGTCTCAGACCGTCTGTCTCAGACCGTCTGTCTCAGACCGTCTGTCTCAGACCGTCTGTCTCAGACCGTCTGTCTCAGACCGTCTGTCTCAGACCGTCTGTCTCAGACCGTCTGTCTCAGACCGTGTGTCTCAGTCCGTCTGTCTCAGACCGTCTGTCGCAGACCGTCTGTTTCAGACCGTCTGTCGCAGACCATCTGTCTCAGTCCGTCTACCTCTGCCTGTCCGTCTCAGTCCGTCAGCTTCAGTCCGTCTGTCTCAGACCGTCTGTCTCAGACCGTGTGTCTCAGTCCGTCTGTTTCAGACCGTCTGTCGCACACCGTCTGTCGCAGACCGTTTGTTTCAGACCGTCTGTGTCAGACCGTCGGTCTCAGACCGTGTGTCTCAGTTCGTCCGTCTCAGACCGTCTGTCTCAGACCGTCAGTCTCAGACCGTGTGTCTCAGTCCGTCTGTCTCAGACCGTCTGTCGCACACCGTCTGTCGCAGACCGTCTGTCTCAGACCGTCTGTCTCAGATCGTCTGTCTCAGTCCGCCTGTCTCCGGTCGTCTGTCTCAGACCGTCTGTCTCAGACCGTCTGTCTCAGACCGTCTGTCTCAGCCCGTCTGTCTCAGACCGTCCGTCTCTGTGCTTCTGTCTCCGTCTGTCGTCCTCTGTCCGTCCGTCTCATACCGTCTGTCCCAGACAGTCTGTCTCAGACCGTCTGTCTCAGACCGTCTGTACAGACCGTCTGTCTCAGACCGTCTGTCTCAGATCGTCTGTCTCAGACCGTCTGTCTCAGACCGTCTGTCTCAGACCGTCTGTCTCAGACCGTCCGTCTCAGACCGTCTGCCTCAGACCGTCTGTCGCACACCGTCTGTCGCAGACTGTCTGTCTCAGACCGTCTGTCTCAGACCGTCTGTCTCAGACCGTGTGTCTCAGTCCGTCTGTTTCAGACCGTCTGTCGCACACCGTCTGTCGCAGACCGTTTGTTTCAGACCTTCTGTGTCAGACCGTCTATCTCAGACCGTCTGTCTCAGACCGTCTGTCTCAGACCGTCTGTCTCAGACCGTCTGTCTCAGACCGTCTGTCTCAGACCGTGTGTCTCAGTTCGTCCGTCTCAGACCGTCTGTCTCAGACCGTCTGTCTCAGACCGTCTGTCTCAGACCGTCTGTCTCAGACCGTCTGTCTCAGACCGTCTGTCTCAGACCGTGTGTCTCAGTCCGTCTGTTTCAGACCGTCTGTCGCACACCGTCTGTCGCAGACCGTTTGTTTCAGACCGTCTGTCTCAGACCGTCTGTCTCAGACCGTGTGTCTCAGTCCGTCTGTCTCAGACTGTCTGTCGCACACCGTCTGTCGCACACCGTTTGTTTCAGACCGTCTGTCTCAGACCGTCGGTCTCAGACCGTGTGTCTCAGTTCGTCCGTCTCAGACCGTCTGTCTCAGACCGTCTGTCTCAGACCGTGTGTCTCAGTCCGTCTGTCTCAGACCGTCTGTCGCACACCGTCTGTCGCAGACCGTCTGTCTCAGTCCGTCTGCCCCTGTCCGTCTGTCTCAGTCCGCCTGTCTCCGGTCGTCTGTCTCAGACCGTCTGTCTCAGCCCGTCTGGCTCAGACCGTCTGTCTCTGTGCTTCTGTCTCCGTCTGTCGTCCTCTGTCCGTCCGTCTCATACCGTCTGTCACAGACCGTCTGTCTCAGACCGTCTGTCTCAGGCCGTCTGTCTCAGACCGTCTGTCTCAGACCGTCTGTCTCAGACCGTCTGTCTCAGACCGTCTGTCTCAGACCGTCTGTCTCTGACCGTCTGTCTCTGACCGTCTGTCTCAGACCGTCTGTCTCAGACCGTCTGTCTCAGACCGTCTGTCTCAGACCGTCTGTCTCAGACCGTCTGTCTCAGACCGTCTGTCTCAGACCGTCTGTCTCAGACCGTCTGTCTCAGACCGTCTGTCTCAGACCGTCTGTCTCAGACCGTCTGAATCAGACCGTCTGTCTCAGACCGTCTGTCTCAGACCGTCTGTCTCAGACCGTCTGTCTCAGACCGTCTGTCTCAGACCGTCTGTCTCAGACCGTCTGTCTCAGTCCGTCTGCCCCTGTCCGTCTGTCTCATACCGTCTGCCGCATATCGTCTGTCTCAGACCGTATGTGTCAGACCGTCTGTCTCAGACCGTGTGTCTCAGACCGTCTGTCTCAGTCCGTCTGCCCCTGTCCGTCTGTCTCATACCGTCTGCCGCATATCGTCTGTCTCAGACCGTATGTGTCAGACCGTCTGTCTCAGACCGTGTGTCTCAGACCGTCTGTCTCAGTACGTCTGCCCCTGTCCGTCTGTCTCATACCGTCTGCCGCATATCGTCTGTCTCAGACCGTATGTGTCAGACCGTCTGTCTCAGACCGTGTGTCTCAGACCGTCTGTCTCAGTCCGTCTACCTCTGCCTGTCCGTCTCAGTCCGTCAGCTTCAGTCCGTCTGTCTCAGACCGTCTGTCTCAGACCGTGTGTCTCATACTGTCTGTCTCAAACCGTCTGTCTCAGACTGTCTGTCTCAGACCGTCTGTCTCAGCCCGTCTGTCTCAGACCGTCCGTCTCTGTGCTTCTGTCACCGTCTGTCGTCCTCTGTCCGTCCGTCTCATACCGTCTGTCACAGACCGTCTGTCTCAGACCGTCTGTCTCAGACCGTCTGTCTCAGACCGTCTGTCTCAGACCGTCTGTCTCAGACCGTCTGTCTCAGACCGTCTGTCTCAGACCGTCTGTCTCAGACCGTCTGTCTCAGACCGTCTGTCTCAGACCGTCTGTCTCAGACCGTCTGTCTCAGACCGTCTGTCTCAGACCGTCTGTCTCAGCCCGTCTGTCTCAGACCGTCCGTCTCTGTGCTTCTGTCTCCGTCTGTCGTCCTCTATCCGTCCGTCTCATACCGTCTGTCACAGACCGTCTGTCTCAGACCGTCTGTCTCAGACCGTCTGTCTCAAACCGTCTGTCTCAGACCGTCTGTCTCAGACCGTCTGTCTCAGACCGTCTGTCTCAGTCCGTCTGCCCCTGTCCATCTGTCTCATACCGTCTGACCGCATATCGTCTGTCTCAGACCGTATGTGTCAGACCGTCTGTCTCAGATCGTGTGTCTCAGTTTGTCCGTCTCAGACCGTCTGTCTCAGACCGTCTGTCGCACACCGTCTGTCGCAGACCGTCTGTCTCAGACCGTCTGTCTCAGACCGTCTGTCTCAGACCGTCTGTCTCAGACCGTCTGTCTCAGCCCGTCTGTCTCAGACCGTCCGTCTCTGTGCTTCTGTCTCCGTCTGTCGTCCTCTATCCGTCCGTCTCATACCGTCTGTCACAGACCGTCTGTCTCAGACCGTCTGTCGCACACCGTCTGTCGCAGACCGTTTGTTTCAGACCGTCTGTGTCAGACCGTCTATCTCAGACCGTCTGTCTCATACCGTCTGTCTCAGACCGTCTGTCTCAGACCGTCTGTCTCAGACCGTCTGTCTCAGACCGTCTGTCTCAGACCGTCTGTCTCAGACCGTCTGTCTCAGACCGTCTGTCTCAGACCGTCTGTCTCAGACCGTCGGTCTCAGACCGTGTGTCTCAGTCCGTCTGTCTCAGATCGTGTGTCTCAGTCCGTCTGTCTCAGACCGTCTGTCTCAGACTGTCTGTCTCAGACCGTCTGTCTCAGACCGTGTGTCTCAGTCCGTCTGTCTCAGACCGTCTGTCGCACACCGTCTGTCGCAGACCGTCTGTCTCAGACCGTCTGTCTTAGATCGTCTGTCTCAGTCCGCCTGTCTCAGACCGTCTGTCTCAGCCCGTCTGTCTCAGACCGTCCGTCTCTGTGCTTCTGTCTCCGTCTGTCGTCCTCTGTCCGTCCGTCTCATACCGTCTGTCCCAGACCGTCTGTCCCAGACAATCTGTCTCAGACCGTCTGTCTCAGACCGTCTGTACAGACCGTCTGTCTCAGACCGTCTGTCTCAGACCGTCTGTCTCAGACCGTCTGTCTCAGACCCTGTGTCTCAGTCCGTCTGTCTCAGACTGTCTGTCGCACACCGTCTGTCTCAGACCGTCTGTCTCAGACCGTCTGTCTCAGACCGTCTGTCTCAGACCGTCTGTCTCAGACCGTCTGTCTCAGACCGTCTGTCTCAGACCGACTGTCTCAGTCCGTCTGCCCCTGTCCGTCTGTCTCATACCGTCTGCCGCAGACCGTCTGTCTCAGACCGTATGTGTCAGACCGTCTGTCTCAGACCGTGTGTCTCAGTTTGTCCGTCTCAGACCGTCTGTCTCAGACCGTCTGTCTCAGACCGTGTGTCTCAGACCGTCTGTCTCAGACCGTCTGTCTCAGACCGTCTGTCTCAGACCGTCTGTCTCAGACCGTCTGTCTCAGACCGTCTGTCTCAGACCGTCTGTCTCAGACCGTCTGTCTCAGACCGTCTGTCTCAGACCGTCTGTCTCACACCGTCTGTCTCAGACCGTCTGTCTCAGACCGTCTGTCTCAGACCGTCTGTCTCATACCGTCTGTTTCAGACCGTCTGTCTCAGACCGTCTGTCTCAGACCGTCTGTCTCAGACCGTCTGTCTCAGACCGTGTGTCTCAGTCCGTCTGTCTCAGACCGTCTGTCGCAGACCGTCTGTTTCAGACCGTCTGTCGCAGACCATCTGTCTCAGTCCGTCTACCTCTGCCTGTCCGTCTCAGTCCGTCAGCTTCAGTCCGTCTGTCTCAGACCGTCTGTCTCAGACCGTGTGTCTCAGTCCGTCTGTTTCAGACCGTCTGTCGCACACCGTCTGTCTCAGACCGTGTGTCTCAGACCGTCTGTCTCAGACCGTCTGTCTCAGACCGTCTGTCTCAGACCGTCTGTCTCAGACCGTCTGTCTCAGACCGTCTGTCTCAGACCGTCTGTCTCAGTCCGTCTGCCCCTGTCCGTCTGTCTCATACCGTCTGCCGCATATCGTCTGTCTCAGACCGTATGTGTCAGGCCGTCGGTCTCAGACCGTCTGTCTCAGACCGTCTGTCTCAGTCCGTCTGCCCCTGTCCGTCTGTCTCATACCGTCTGCCGCATATCGTCTGTCTCAGACCGTGTGTCAGACCGTCTGTCTCAGACCGTCTGTCTCAGACCGTCTGTCTCAGACCGTCTGTCTCAGTCCGTCTGCCCCTGTCCGTCTGTCTCATACCGTCTGCCGCATATCGTCTGTCTCAGACCGTATGTGTCAGGCGGTCTGTCTCAGACCGTCTGTCTCAGACCGTCTGTCTCAGACCGTCTCTCTCAGACCGTCTGTCTCAGACCGTGTGTCTCAGTCCGTCTGTCTCAGACCGTCTGTCTCAGACCGTCTGTTTCAGACCGTCTGTCGCAGACCATCTGTCTCAGTCCGTCTACCTCTGCGTGTCCGTCTCAGTCCGTCAGCTTCAGTCCGTCTGTCTCAGACCGTCCGTCTCAGACCGTGTGTCTCATACTGTCTGTCTCAAACCGTCCGTCTCAGACTGTCTGTCTCAGACCGTCTGTCTCAGCCCGTCTGTCTCAGACCGTCCGTCTCTGTGCTTCTGTCTCCGTCTGTCGTCCTCTGTCCGTCCGTCTCATACCGTCTGTCACAGACCGTCTGTCTCAGACCGTCTGTCTCAGACCGTCTGTCTCAGACCGTCTGTCTCAGACCGTCTGTCTCAGACCGTCTGTCTCAGACCGTCTGTCTCAGACCGTCTGTCTCAGTCCGTCTGCCCCTGTCCGTCTGTCTCATACCGTCTGCCGCATATCGTCTGTCTCAGACCGTATGTGTCAGGCCGTCTGTCTCAGACCGTCTGTCTCAGACCGTCTGTCTCAGACCGTCTGTCTCAGACCGTCTGTCTCAGACCGTCTGTCTCAGACCGTCTGTCTCAGACCGTCTGTCTCAGACCGTGTGTCTCAGTCCGTCTGTCTCAGACCGTCTGTCGCAGACCGTCTGTTTCAGACCGTCTGTCGCAGACCATCTGTCTCAGTCCGTCTACCTCTGCCTGTCCGTCTCAGTCCGTCAGCTTCAGTCCGTCTGTCTCAGACCGTCTGTCTCAGACCGTGTGTCTCAGTCCGTCTGTTTCAGACCGTCTGTCGCACACCGTCTGTCTCAGACCGTGTGTCTCAGACCGTCTGTCTCAGACCGTCTGTCTCAGACCGTCTGTCTCAGACCGTCTGTCTCAGACCGTCTGTCTCGACCGTCTGTCTCAGTCCGTCTGCCCCTGTCCGTCTGTCTCATACCGTCTGCCGCATATCGTCTGTCTCAGACCGTATGTGTCAGGCCGTCTGTCTCAGACCGTCTGTCTCAGACCGTCTGTCTCAGATCGTGTGTCTCAGTCCGTCTGTCTCAGACCGTCTGTCTCAGACCGTCTGTCTCAGACCGTCTGTCTCAGACCGTCTGTCTCAGACCGTCGGTCTCAGACCGTGTGTCTCAGTCCGTCTGTCTCAGATCGTGTGTCTCAGTCCGTCTGTCTCAGACCGTCTGTCTCAGACCGTCTGTCTCAGACCGTCTGTCTCAGACCGTGTGTCTCAGTCCGTCTGTCTCAGACCGTCTGTCGCACACCGTCTGTCGCAGACCGTCTGTCTCAGACCGTCTGTCTTAGATCGTCTGTCTCAGTCCGCCTGTCTCAGACCGTCTGTCTCAGCCCGTCTGTCTCAGACCGTCCGTCTCTGTGCTTCTGTCTCCGTCTGTCGTCCTCTGTCCGTCCGTCTCATACCGTCTGTCCCAGACCGTCTGTCCCAGACAATCTGTCTCAGACCGTCTGTCTCAGACCGTCTGTACAGACCGTCTGTCTCAGACCGTCTGTCTCAGACCGTCTGTCTCAGACCGTCTGTCTCAGACCCTGTGTCTCAGTCCGTCTGTCTCAGACTGTCTGTCGCACACCGTCTGTCTCAGACCGTCTGTCTCAGACCGTCTGTCTCAGACCGTCTGTCTCAGACCGTCTGTCTCAGACCGTCTGTCTCAGACCGACTGTCTCAGTCCGTCTGCCCCTGTCCGTCTGTCTCATACCGTCTGCCGCAGACCGTCTGTCTCAGACCGTATGTGTCAGACCGTCTGTCTCAGACCGTGGGTCTCAGTTTGTCCGTCTCAGACCGTCTGTCTCAGACCGTCTGTCTCAGACCGTGTGTCTCAGACCGTCTGTCTCAGACCGTCTGTCTCAGACCGTCTGTCTCAGACCGTCTGTCTCAGACCGTCTGTCTCAGACCGTCTGTCTCAGACCGTCTGTCTCAGTCCGTCTGCTCCTGTCCGTCTGTCTCATACCGTCTGCCGCACATCGTCTGTCTCAGACCGTATGTGTCAGGCCGTCTGTCTCAGACCGTCTGTCTCAGACCGTCTGTCTCAGACCGTCTGTCTCAGACCGTCTGTCTCAGACCGTCTGTCTCAGTCCGTCTGCCCCTGTCCGTCTGTCTCATACCGTCTGCCACATATCGTCTGTCTCAGACCGTGTGTCAGACCGTCTGTCTCAGACCGTCTGTCTCAGACCGTCTGTCTCAGACCGTCTGTCTCAGTCCGTCTGCCCCTGTCCGTCTGTCTCATACCGTCTGCCACATATCGTCTGTCTCAGACCGTATGTGTCAGGCCGTCTGTCTCAGACCGTCTGTCTCAGACCGTCTGTCTCAGACCGTCTCTCTCAGACCGTCTGTCTCAGACCGTGTGTCTCAGTCCGTCTGTCTCAGACCGTCTGTCGCAGACCGTCTGTTTCAGACCGTCTGTCGCAGACCATCTGTCTCAGTCCGTCTACCTCTGCCTGTCCGTCTCAGTCCGTCAGCTTCAGTCCGTCTGTCTCAGACCGTCTGTCTCAGACCGTGTGTCTCATACTGTCTGTCTCAAACCGTCTGTCTCAGACTGTCTGTCTCAGACCGTCTGTCTCAGCCCGTCTGTCTCAGACCGTCCGTCTCTGTGCTTCTGTCTCCGTCTGTCGTCCTCTGTCCGTCCGTCTCATACCGTCTGTCACAGACCGTCTGTCTCAGACCGTCTGTCTCGGACCGTCTGTCTCAGACCGTCTGTCTCAGACCGTCTGTCGCAGACCATCTGTCTCAGTCCGTCTACCTCTGCCTGTCCGTCTCAGTCCGTCAGCTTCAGTCCGTCTGTCTCAGACCGTCTGTCTCAGACCGTGTGTCTCAGTCCGTCTGTTTCAGACCGTCTGTCGCACACCGTCTGTCTCAGACCGTGTGTCTCAGACCGTCTGTCTCAGACCGTCTGTCTCAGACCGTCTGTCTCAGACCGTCTGTCTCAGACCGTCTGTCTCAGACCGTCTGTCTCAGACCGTCTGTCTCAGTCCGTCTGCCCCTGTCCGTCTGTCTCATACCGTCTGCCGCATATCGTCTGTCTCAGACCGTATGTGTCAGGCCGTCTGTCTCAGACCGTCTGTCTCAGACCGTCTGTCTGAGTCCGTCTGCCCCTGTCCGTCTGTCTCATACCGTCTGCCGCATATCGTCTGTCTCAGACCGTATGTGTCAGGCCGTCTGTCTCAGACCGTCTGTCTCAGTCCGTCTGCCCCTGTCCGTCTGTCTCATACCGTCTGCCGCATATCGTCTGTCTCAGACCGTATGTGTCAGGCCGTCTGTCTCAGACCGTCTGTCTCAGACCGTCTGTCTCAGACCGTCTGTCTCAGACCGTCTGTCTCAGACCGTCTGTCTCAGACCGTCTGTCTCAGACCGTCTGTCTCAGACCGTGTGTCTCAGTCCGTCTGTCTCAGACCGTCTGTCGCAGACCGTCTGTTTCAGACCGTCTGTCGCAGACCATCTGTCTCAGTCCGTCTACCTCTGCCTGTCCGTCTCAGTCCGTCAGCTTCAGTCCGTCTGTCTCAGACCGTCTGTCTCAGACCGTGTGTCTCAGTCCGTCTGTTTCAGACCGTCTGTCGCACACCGTCTGTCGCAGACCGTTTGTTTCAGACCGTCTGTGTCAGACCGTCGGTCTCAGACCGTGTGTCTCAGTTCGTCCGTCTCAGACCGTCTGTCTCAGACCGTCAGTCTCAGACCGTGTGTCTCAGTCCGTCTGTCTCAGACCGTCTGTCGCACACCGTCTGTCGCAGACCGTCTGTCTCAGACCGTCTGTCTCAGATCGTCTGTCTCAGTCCGCCTGTCTCCGGTCGTCTGTCTCAGACCGTCTGTCTCAGACCGTCTGTCTCAGACCGTCTGTCTCAGCCCGTCTGTCTCAGACCGTCCGTCTCTGTGCTTCTGTCTCCGTCTGTCGTCCTCTGTCCGTCCGTCTCATACCGTCTGTCCCAGACAGTCTGTCTCAGACCGTCTGTCTCAGACCGTCTGTACAGACCGTCTGTCTCAGACCGTCTGTCTCAGATCGTCTGTCTCAGACCGTCTGTCTCAGACCGTCTGTCTCAGACCGTCTGTCTCAGACCGTCCGTCTCAGACCGTCTGCCTCAGACCGTCTGTCGCACACCGTCTGTCGCAGACTGTCTGTCTCAGACCGTCTGTCTCAGACCGTCTGTCTCAGACCGTGTGTCTCAGTCCGTCTGTTTCAGACCGTCTGTCGCACACCGTCTGTCGCAGACCGTTTGTTTCAGACCTTCTGTGTCAGACCGTCTATCTCAGACCGTCTGTCTCAGACCGTCTGTCTCAGACCGTCTGTCTCAGACCGTCTGTCTCAGACCGTGTGTCTCAGTTCGTCCGTCTCAGACCGTCTGTCTCAGACCGTCTGTCTCAGACCGTCTGTCTCAGACCGTCTGTCTCAGACCGTCTGTCTCAGACCGTCTGTCTCAGACCGTGTGTCTCAGTCCGTCTGTTTTAGACCGTCTGTCGCACACCGTCTGTCGCAGACCGTTTGTTTCAGACCGTCTGTCTCAGACCGTCTGTCTCAGACCGTGTGTCTCAGTCCGTCTGTCTCAGACTGTCTGTCGCACACCGTCTGTCGCACACCGTTTGTTTCAGACCGTCTGTCTCAGACCGTCGGTCTCAGACCGTGTGTCTCAGTTCGTCCGTCTCAGACCGTCTGTCTCAGACCGTCTGTCTCAGACCGTGTGTCTCAGTCCGTCTGTCTCAGACCGTCTGTCGCACACCGTCTGTCGCAGACCGTCTGTCTCAGTCCGTCTGCCCCTGTCCGTCTGTCTCAGTCCGCCTGTCTCCGGTCGTCTGTCTCAGACCGTCTGTCTCAGCCCGTCTGGCTCAGACCGTCTGTCTCTGTGCTTCTGTCTCCGTCTGTCGTCCTCTGTCCGTCCGTCTCATACCGTCTGTCACAGACCGTCTGTCTCAGACCGTCTGTCTCAGGCCGTCTGTCTCAGACCGTCTGTCTCAGACCGTCTGTCTCAGACCGTCTGTCTCAGACCGTCTGTCTCAGACCGTCTGTCTCTGACCGTCTGTCTCTGACCGTCTGTCTCAGACCGTCTGTCTCAGACCGTCTGTCTCAGACCGTCTGTCTCAGACCGTCTGTCTCAGACCGTCTGTCTCAGACCGTCTGTCTCAGACCGTCTGTCTCAGACCGTCTGTCTCAGACCGTCTGTCTCAGACCGTCTGAATCAGACCGTCTGTCTCAGACCGTCTGTCTCAGACCGTCTGTCTCAGACCGTCTGTCTCAGACCGTCTGTCTCAGACCGTCTGTCTCAGACCGTCTGTCTCAGACCGTCTGTCTCAGTCCGTCTGCCCCTGTCCGTCTGTCTCATACCGTCTGCCGCATATCGTCTGTCTCAGACCGTATGTGTCAGACCGTCTGTCTCAGACCGTGTGTCTCAGACCGTCTGTCTCAGTCCGTCTGCCCCTGTCCGTCTGTCTCATACCGTCTGCCGCATATCGTCTGTCTCAGACCGTATGTGTCAGACCGTCTGTCTCAGACCGTGTGTCTCAGACCGTCTGTCTCAGTACGTCTGCCCCTGTCCGTCTGTCTCATACCGTCTGCCGCATATCGTCTGTCTCAGACCGTATGTGTCAGACCGTCTGTCTCAGACCGTGTGTCTCAGTTTGTCCGTCTCAGACCGTCTGTCTCAGACCGTCTGTCGCACACCGTCTGTCGCAGACCGTCTGTCTCAGACCGTCTGTCTCAGACCGTCTGTCTCAGACCGTCCGTCTCTGTGCTTCTGTCTCCGTCTGTCGTCCTCTGTCCGTCCGTCTCATACCGTCTGTTTCAGACCGTCTGTCTCAGACCGTCTGTCTCAGACCGTGTGTCTCAGTCCGTCTGTCTCAGACTGTCTGTCGCACACCGTCTGTCGCACACCGTTTGTTTCAGACCGTCTGTGTCAGACCGTCTATCTCAGACCGTCTTTCTCAGACCGTCTGTCTCAGACCGTCTGTCTCAGACCGTCTGTCTCAGACCGTCTGTCTCAGACCGTCTGTCTCAGACCGTCTGTCTCAGACCGTCTGTCTCAGACCGTCTGTCTCAGACCGTCTGTCTCAGACCGTCTGTCTCAGACCGTCTGTCTCAGACCGTCTGTCTCAGACCGTCTGTCTCACACCGTCTGTCTCAGACCGTCTGTCTCAGACCGTCTGTCTCAGACCGTCTGTCTCACACCGTCTGTCTCAGACCGTATGTGTCAGACCGTCTGTCTCAGACCGTGTGTCTCAGTTTGTCCGTCTCAGACCGTCTGTCTCAGACCGTCTGTCTCAGACCGTCTGTCTCAGACCGTATGTGTCAGACCGTCTGTCTCAGACCGTGTGTCTCAGTTTGTCCGTCTCAGACCGTCTGTCTCAGACCGTCTGTCTCAGTCCGTCTGCCCCTGTCCGTCTGTCTCATACCGTCTGCCTCATACCGTCTGTCTCAGACCGTATGTGTCAGACCGTCGTTCTCAGACCGTGTGTCTCAGTTTGTCCGTCTCAGACCGTCTGTCTCAGACCGTCTGTCTCAGACCGTCTGTATCAGACCGTCTGTCTCAGACCGTGTGTCTCAGTCCGTCTGTCTCAGACTGTCTGTCGCACACCGTCTGTCGCACACCGTTTGTTTCAGACCGTCTGTGTCAGACCGTCTATCTCAGACCGTCTTTCTCAGACCGTCTGTCTCAGACCGTCTGTCTCAGACCGTCTGTCTCATACCGTCTGCCTCATACCGTCTGTCTCAGACCGTATGTGTCAGACCGTCTGTCTCAGACCGTGTGTCTCAGTTTGTCCGTCTCAGACCGTCTGTCTCAGACCGTCTGTCTCATACTGTCTGTCTCAAACCGTCTGTCTCAGACTGTCTGTCTCAGACCGTCTGTCTCAGCCCGTCTGTCTCAGACCGTCCGTCTCTGTGCTTCTGTCTCCGTCTGTCGTCCTCTGTCCGTCCGTCTCATACCGTCTGTCACAGACCGTCTGCCTCAGACCGTCTGTCTCAGACCGTCTGTCTCAGACCGTCTGTCTCAGACCGTCTGTCTCAGACCGTCTGTCTCAGACCGTCTGTCTCAGACCGTCTGTCTCAGACCGTCTGCCGCATATCGTCTGTCTCAGACCGTATGTGTCAGACCGTCTGTCTCAGACCGTGTGTCTCAGACCGTCTGTCTCAGTCCGTCTGCCCCTGTCCGTCTGTCTCATACCGTCTGCCGCATATCGTCTGTCTCAGACCGTATGTGTCAGACCGTCTGTCTCAGACCGTGTGTCTCAGACCGTCTGTCTCAGTCCGTCTGCCCCTGTCCGTCTGTCTCATACCGTCTGCCGCATATCGTCTGTCTCAGACCGTATGTGTCAGACCGTCTGTCTCAGACCGTGTGTCTCAGTTTGTCCGTCTCAGACCGTCTGTCTCAGACCGTCTGTCGCACACCGTCTGTCGCAGACCGTCTGTCTCAGACCGTCTGTCTCAGACCGTCTGTCTCAGACCGTCCGTCTCTGTGCTTCTGTCTCCGTCTGTCGTCCTCTGTCCGTCCGTCTCATACCGTCTGTCTCAGACCGTCTGTCTCAGACCGTGTGTCTCAGTCCGTCTGTCTCAGACTGTCTGTCGCACACCGTCTGTCGCACACCGTTTGTTTCAGACCGTCTGTGTCAGACCGTCTATCTCAGACCGTCTTTCTCAGACCGTCTGTCTCAGACCGTCTGTCTCAGACCGTCTGTCTCAGACCGTCTGTCTCAGACCGTCTGTCTCAGACCGTCTGTCTCAGTCCGTCTGCCCCTGTCCGTCTGTCTCATACCGTCTGCCCCATACCGTCTGTCTCAGACCGTATGTGTCAGACCGTCTGTCTCAGACCGTGTGTCTCAGTTTGTCCGTCTCAGACCGTCTGTCCCAGACCGTCTGTCTCAGACCGTCTGTCTCAGACCGTCTGTCTCAGACCGTCTGTCTCAGACCGTGTGTCTCAGTCCGTCTGTCTCAGACTGTCTGTCGCACACCGTCTGTCGCACACGGTTTGTTTCAGACCGTCTGTGTCAGACCGTATATCTCAGACCGTCTTTCTCAGACCGTCTGTCTCAGACCGTCTGTCTCAGACCGTCTGTCTCAGACCGTCTGTCTCAGACCGTCGGTATCAGACCGTCTGTCTCAGACCGTCTGTCTCAGTCCGTCTGCCCCTGTCCGTCTGTCTCATACCGTCTGCCTCATACCGTCTGTCTCAGACCGTATGTGTCAGACCGTCTGTATCAGACCGTGTGTCTCAGTTTGTCCGTCTCAGACCGTCTGTCTCAGACCGTCTGTCTCATACTGTCTGTCTCAAACCGTCTGTCTCAGACTGTCTGTCTCAGACCGTCTGTCTCAGCCCGTCTGTCTCAGACCGTCCGTCTCTGTGCTTCTGTCTCCGTCTGTCGTCCTCTGTCCGTCCGTCTCATACCGTCTGTCACAGATCGTCTGTCTCAGACCGTCTGTCTCAGACCGTCTGTCTCAGACCGTCTGTCTCAGACCGTCTGTCTCAGACCGTCTGTCTCAGACCGTCTGTCTCAGACCGTCTGTCTCAGACCGTCTGTCTCAGACCGTCTGTCTCAGACCGTCTGTCTCAGACCGTCTGTCTCACACCGTCTGTCTCAGACCGTCTGTCTCAGACCGTCTGTCTCAGACCGTCTGTCTCAGCCCGTCTGTCTCAGACCGTCCGTCTCTGTGCTTCTGTCTCCGTATGTCGTCCTCTATCCGTCCGTCTCATACCGTCTGTCACAGACCGTCTGTCTCAGACCGTCTGTCTCAGACCGTCTGTCTCAGACCGTCTGTCTCAGACCGTCTGTCTCAGACCGTCTGTCTCAGACCGTCTGTCTCAGACCGTCTGTCTCAGACCGTCTGTCTCAGACCGTCTGTCTCAGACCGTCTGTCTCAGTCCGTCTGCCCCTGTCCGTCTGTCTCATACCGTTTGCCGCATATCGTCTGTCTCAGACCGTATGTGTCAGACCGTCTGTCTCAGACCGTGTGTCTCAGACCGTCTGTTTCAGTCCGTCTGGCCCTGTCCGTCTGTCTCATACCGTCTGCCGCATATCGTCTGTCTCAGACCGTATGTGTCAGACCGTCTGTCTCAGACCTTGTGTCTCAGACCGTCTGTCTCAGTCCGTCTGCCCCTGTCCGTCTGTCTCATACCGTCTGCCGCATATCGTCTGTCTTAGACCGTATGTGTCAGACCGTCTGTCTCAGACCGTGTGTCTCAGTTTGTCCGTCTCAGACCGTCTGTCTCAGACCGTCTGTCGCACACCGTCTGTCGCAGACCGTCTGTCTCAGACCGTCTGTCTCAGACCGTCTGTCTCAGACCGTCTGTCTCAGACCGTCCGTCTCTGTGCTTCTGTCTCCGTCTGTCGTCCTCTGTCCGTCCGTCTCATACCGTCTGTTTCAGACCGTCTGCCTCAGACCGTCTGTCTCAGACCGTGTGTCTCAGTCCGTCTGTCTCAGACTGTCTGTCGCACACCGTCTGTCGCACACCGTTTGTTTCAGACCGTCTGTGTCAGACCGTCTATCTCAGACCGTCTTTCTCAGACCGTCTGACTCAGACCGTCTGTCTCAGACCGTCTGTCTCAGACCGTCTGTCTCAGACCGTCTGTCTCAGACCGTCTGTCTCAGACCGTCTGTCTCAGACCGTCTGTCTCTCACCGTCTGTCTCAGACCGTCTGTCTCAGACCGTCTGTCTCAGACCGTCTGTCTCACACCGTCTGTCTCAGACCGTCTGTCTCAGACCGTATGTGTCAGACCGTCTGTCTCAGACCGTGTGTCTCAGTTTGTCCGTCTCAGACCGTCTGTCTCAGACCGTCTGTCTCAGTCCGTCTGCCCCTGTCCGTCTGTCTCATACCGTCTGCCTCATACCGTCTGTCTCAGACCGTATGTGTCAGACCGTCGTTCTCAGACCGTGTGTCTCAGTTTGTCCGTCTCAGACCGTCTGTCTCAGACCGTCTGTTTCAGACCGTCTGTGTCAGACCGTCTATCTCAGACCGTCTTTCTCAGACCGTCTGTCTCAGACCGTCTGTCTCAGACCGTCTGTCTCATACCGTCTGCCTCATACCGTCTGTCTCAGACCGTATGTGTCAGACCGTCTGTCTCAGACCGTGTGTCTCAGTTTGTCCGTCTCAGACCGTCTGTCTCTGACCGTCTGTCTCATACTGTCTGTCTCAAACCGTCTGTCTCAGACTGTCTGTCTCAGACCGTCTGTCTCAGCCCGTCTGTCTCAGACCGTCCGTCTCTGTGCTTCTGTCTCCGTCTGTCGTCCTCTGTCCGTCCGTCTCATACCGTCTGTCACAGACCGTCTGTCTCAGACCGTCTGTCTCAGACCGTCTGTCTCAGACCGTCTGTCTCAGACCGTCTGTCTCAGACCGTCTGTCTCAGACCGTCTGTCTCAGACCGTCTGTCTCAGACCGTCTGTCTCAGACCGTCTGTCTCAGACCGTCTGTCTCAGACCGTCTGTCTCAGACCGTCCGTCTCTGTGCTTCTGTCTCCGTCTGTCGTCCTCTATCCGTCCGTCTCATACCGTCTGTCACAGACCGTCTGTCTCAGACCGTCTGTCTCAGACCGTCTGTCTCAGACCGTCTGTCTCAGACCGTCTGTCTCAGACCGTCTGTCTCAGTCCGTCTGCCCCTGTCCGTCTGTCTCATACCGTCTGCCGCATATCGTCTGTCTCAGACCGTATGTGTCAGACCGTCTGTCTCAGACCGTGTGTCTCAGTTTGTCCGTCTCAGACCGTCTGTCTCAGACCGTCTGTCGCACACCGTCTGTCGCAGACCGTCTGTCTCAGACCGTCTGTCTCAGACCGTCCGTCTCTGTGCTTCTGTCTCCGTCTGTCGTCCTCTGTCCGTCCGTCTCATACCGTCTGTCTCAGACCGTCTGTCTCAGACCGTCTGTCTCAGACCGTGTGTCTCAGTCCGTCTGTCTCAGACTGTCTGTCGCACACCGTCTGTCGCACACCGTTTGTTTCAGACCGTCTGTGTCAGACCGTCTATCTCAGACCGTCTGTCTCAGACCGTCTGTCTCAGACCGTCTGTCTCAGTCCGTCTGCCCCTGTCCGTCTGTCTCATACCGTCTGCCCCATACCGTCTGTCTCAGACCGTATGTGTCAGACCGTCTGTCTCAGACCGTGTGTCTCAGTTTGTCCGTCTCAGACCGTCAGTCCCAGACCGTCTGTCTCAGACCGTCTGTCTCAGACCGTGTGTCTCAGTCCGTCTGTCTCAGACTGTCTGTCGCACACCGTCTGTCGCACACGGTTTGTTTCAGACCGTCTGTGTCAGACCGTCTATCTCAGACCGTCTTTCTCAGACCGTCTGTCTCAGACCGTCTGTCTCAGACCGTCTGTCTCAGACCGTCTGTCTCAGACCGTCGGTATCAGACCGTCTGTCTCAGACCGTCTGTCTCAGTCCGTCTGCCCCTGTCCGTCTGTCTCATACCGTCTGCCTCATGCCGTCTGTCTCAGACCGTATGTGTCAGACCGTCTGTATCAGACCGTGTGTCTCAGTTTGTCCGTCTCAGACCGTCTGTCTCAGACCGTCTGTCTCATACTGTCTGTCTCAAACCGTCTGTCTCAGACTGTCTGTCTCAGACCGTCTGTCTCAGCCCGTCTGTCTCAGACCGTCCGTCTCTGTGCTTCTGTCTCCGTCTGTCGTCCTCTGTCCGTCCGTCTCATACCGTCTGTCACAGACCGTCTGTCTCAGACCGTCTGTCTCAGACCGTCTGTCTCAGACCGTCTGTCTCAGACCGTCTGTCTCAGACCGTCTGTCTCAGACCGTCTGTCTCAGACCGTCTGTCTCAGACCGTCTGTCTCAGACCGTCTGTCTCAGACCGTCTGTCTCAGACCGTCTGTCTCAGACCGTCCGTCTCTGTGCTTCTGTCTCCGTCTGTCGTCCTCTGTCCGTCCGTCTCATACCGTCTGTTTCAGACCGTCTGCCTCAGACCGTCTGTCTCAGACCGTGTGTCTCAGTCCGTCTGTCTCAGACTGTCTGTCGCACACCGTCTGTCGCACACCGTTTGTTTCAGACCGTCTGTGTCAGACCGTCTATCTCAGACCGTCTTTCTCAGACCGTCTGACTCAGACCGTCTGTCTCAGACCGTCTGTCTCAGACCGTCTGTCTCAGACCGTCTGTCTCATACCGTCTGCCTCATACCGTCTGTCTCAGACCGTATGTGTCAGACCGTCTGTCTCAGACCGTGTGTCTCAGTTTGTCCGTCTCAGACCGTCTGTCTCAGACCGTCTGTCTCATACTGTCTGTCGCAGACCGTCTGTCTCAGACCGTCTGTCTCAGACCGTCTGTCTCAGACCGTCTGTCTCAGACCGTCTGTCTCAGACCGTCCGTCTCTGTGCTTCTGTCTCCGTCTGTCGTCCTCTGTCCGTCCGTCTCATACCGTCTGTTTCAGACCGTCTGCCTCAGACCGTCTGTCTCAGACCGTGTGTCTCAGTCCGTCTGTCTCAGACTGTCTGTCGCACACCGTCTGTCGCACACCGTTTGTTTCAGACCGTCTGTGTCAGACCGTCTATCTCAGACCGTCTTTCTCAGACCGTCTGACTCAGACCGTCTGTCTCAGACCGTCTGTCTCAGACCGTCTGTCTCAGACCGTCTGTCTCAGACCGTCTGTCTCAGACCGTCTGTCTCTCACCGTCTGTCTCAGACCGTCTGTCTCAGACCGTCTGTCTCAGACCGTCTGTCTCACACCGTCTGTCTCAGACCGTCTGTCTCAGACCGTATGTGTCAGACCGTCTGTCTCAGACCGTGTGTCTCAGTTTGTCCATCTCAGACCGTCTGTCTCAGACCGTCTGTCTCAGTCCGTCTGCCCCTGTCCGTCTGTCTCATACCGTCTGCCTCATACCGTCTGTCTCAGACCGTATGTGTCAGACCGTCGTTCTCAGACCGTGTGTCTCAGTTTGTCCGTCTCAGACCGTCTGTCTCAGACCGTCTGTCTCAGACCGTCTGTATCAGACCGTCTGTCTCAGACCGTGTGTCTCAGTCCGTCTGTCTCAGACTGTCTGTCGCACACCGTCTGTCGCACACCGTTTTGTTTCAGACCGTCTGTGTCAGACCGTCTATCTCAGACCGTCTTTCTCAGACCGTCTGTCTCAGACCGTCTGTCTCAGACCGTCTGTCTCATACCGTCTGCCTCATACCGTCTGTCTCAGACCGTATGTGTCAGACCGTCTGTCTCAGACCGTGTGTCTCAGTTTGTCCGTCTCAGACCGTCTGTCTCAGACCGTCTGTCTCATACTGTCTGTCTCAAACCGTCTGTCTCAGACTGTCTGTCTCAGACCGTCTGTCTCAGCCCGTCTGTCTCAGACCGTCCGTCTCTGTGCTTCTGTCTCCGTCTGTCGTCCTCTGTCCGTCCGTCTCATACCGTCTGTCACAGACCGTCTGTCTCAGACCGTCTGTCTCAGACCGTCTGTCTCAGACCGTCTGTCTCAGACCGTCTGTCTCAGACCGTCTGTCTCAGACCGTCTGTCTCAGACCGTCTGTCTCAGACCGTCTGTCTCAGACCGTCTGTCTCAGACCGTCTGTCTCAGACCGTCTGTCTCAGACCGTCCGTCTCTGTGCTTCTGTCTCCGTCTGTCGTCCTCTATCCGTCCGTCTCATACCGTCTGTCACAGACCGTCTGTCTCAGACCGTCTGTCTCAGACCGTCTGTCTCAGACCGTCTGTCTCAAACCGTCTGTCTCAGACCGTCTGTCTCAGTCCGTCTGCCCCTGTCCGTCTGTCTCATACCGTCTGCCGCATATCGTCTGTCTCAGACCGTATGTGTCAGACCGTCTGTCTCAGACCGTGTGTCTCAGTTTGTCCGTCTCAGACCGTCTGTCTCAGACCGTCTGTCGCACACCGTCTGTCGCAGACCGTCTGTCTCAGACCGTCTGTCTCAGACCGTCCGTCTCTGTGCTTCTGTCTCCGTCTGTCGTCCTCTGTCCGTCCGTCTCATACCGTCTGTCTCAGACCGTCTGTCTCAGACCGTCTGTCTCAGACCGTGTGTCTCAGTCCGTCTGTCTCAGACTGTCTGTCGCACACCGTCTGTCGCACACCGTTTGTTTCAGACCGTCTGTGTCAGACCGTCTATCTCAGACCGTCTGTCTCAGACCGTCTGTCTCAGACCGTCTGTCTCAGTCCGTCTGCCCCTGTCCGTCTGTCTCATACCGTCTGCCCCATACCGTCTGTCTCAGACCGTATGTGTCAGACCGTCTGTCTCAGACCGTGTGTCTCAGTTTGTCCGTCTCAGACCGTCAGTCCCAGACCGTCTGTCTCAGACCGTCTGTCTCAGACCGTGTGTCTCAGTCCGTCTGTCTCAGACTGTCTGTCGCACACCGTCTGTCGCACACGGTTTGTTTCAGACCGTCTGTGTCAGACCGTCTATCTCAGACCGTCTTTCTCAGACCGTCTGTCTCAGACCGTCTGTCTCAGACCGTCTGTCTCAGACCGTCTGTCTCAGACCGTCGGTATCAGACCGTCTGTCTCAGACCGTCTGTCTCAGTCCGTCTGCCCCTGTCCGTCTGTCTCATACCGTCTGCCTCATACCGTCTGTCTCAGACCGTATGTGTCAGACCGTCTGTATCAGACCGTGTGTCTCAGTTTGTCCGTCTCAGACCGTCTGTCTCAGACCGTCTGTCTCATACTGTCTGTCTCAAACCGTCTGTCTCAGACTGTCTGTCTCAGACCGTCTGTCTCAGCCCGTCTGTCTCAGACCGTCCGTCTCTGTGCTTCTGTCTCCGTCTGTCGTCCTCTGTCCGTCCGTCTCATACCGTCTGTCACAGACCGTCTGTCTCAGACCGTCTGTCTCAGACCGTCTGTCTCAGACCGTCTGTCTCAGACCGTCTGTCTCAGACCGTCTGTCTCAGACCGTCTGTCTCAGACCGTCTGTCTCAGACCGTCTGTCTCAGACCGTCTGTCTCAGACCGTCTGTCTCAGACCGTCTGTCTCAGACCGTCTGTCTCAGACCGTCCGTCTCTGTGCTTCTGTCTCCGTCTGTCGTCCTCTGTCCGTCCGTCTCATACCGTCTGTTTCAGACCGTCTGCCTCAGACCGTCTGTCTCAGACCGTGTGTCTCAGTCCGTCTGTCTCAGACTGTCTGTCGCACACCGTCTGTCGCACACCGTTTGTTTCAGACCGTCTGTGTCAGACCGTCTATCTCAGACCGTCTTTCTCAGACCGTCTGACTCAGACCGTCTGTCTCAGACCGTCTGTCTCAGACCGTCTGTCTCAGACCGTCTGTCTCAGACCGTCTGTCTCAGACCGTCTGTCTCAGACCGTCTGTCTCTCACCGTCTGTCTCAGACCGTCTGTCTCAGACCGTCTGTCTCAGACCGTCTGTCTCACACCGTCTGTCTCAGACCGTATGTGTCAGACCGTCTGTCTCAGACCGTGTGTCTCAGTTTGTCCGTCTCAGACAGTCTGTCTCAGACCGTCTGTCTCAGTCCGTCTGCCCCTGTCCGTCTGTCTCATACCGTCTGCCTCATACCGTCTGTCTCAGACCGTATGTGTCAGACCGTCGTTCTCAGACCGTGTGTCTCAGTTTGTCCGTCTCAGACCGTCTGTCTCAGACCGTCTGTCTCAGACCGTCTGTATCAGACCGTCTGTCTCAGACCGTGTGTCTCAGTCCGTCTGTCTCAGACTGTCTGTCGCACACCGTCTGTCGCACACCGTTTTGTTTCAGACCGTCTGTGTCAGACCGTCTATCTCAGACCGTCTTTCTCAGACCGTCTGTCTCAGACCGTCTGTCTCAGACCGTCTGTCTCATACCGTCTGCCACATACCGTCTGTCTCAGACCGTATGTGTCAGACCGTCTGTCTCAGACCGTGTGTCTCAGTTTGTCCGTCTCAGACCGTCTGTCTCAGACCGTCTGTCTCATACTGTCTGTCTCAAACCGTCTGTCTCAGACTGTCTGTCTCAGACCGTCTGTCTCAGCCCGTCTGTCTCAGACCGTCCGTCTCTGTGCTTCTGTCTCCGTCTGTCGTCCTCTGTCCGTCCGTCTCATACCGTCTGTCACAGACCGTCTGTCTCAGACCGTCTGTCTCAGACCGTCTGTCTCAGACCGTCTGTCTCAGACCGTCTATCTCAGACCGTCTGTCTCAGACCGTCTGTCTCAGACCGTCTGTCTCAGACCGTCTGTCTCAGACCGTCTGTCTCAGACCGTCTGTCTCAGACCGTCTGTCTCAGACCGTCTGTCTCAGACCGTCTGTCTCAGTCCGTCTGCCCCTGTCCGTCTGTCTCATACCGTCTGCCGCATATCGTCTGTCTCAGACCGTATGTGTCAGACCGTCTGTCTCAGACCGTGTGTCTCAGACCGTCTGTCTCAATCCGTCTGCCCCTGTCCGTCTGTCTCATACCGTCTGCCGCATATCGTCTGTCTCAGACCGTATGTGTCAGACCGTCTGTCTCAGACCGTGTGTCTCAGACCGTCTGTCTCAGTCCGTCTGCCCCTGTCCGTCTGTCTCATACCGTCGGCCGCATATCGTCTGTCTCAGACCGTATGTGTCAGACCGTCTGTCTCAGACCGTGTGTCTCAGTTTGTCCGTCTCAGACCGTCTGTCTCAGACCGTCTGTCGCACACCGTCTGTCGCAGACCGTCTGTCTCAGACCGTCTGTCTCAGACCGTCCGTCTCTGTGCTTCTGTCTCCGTCTGTCGTCCTCTGTCCGTCCGTCTCATACCGTCTGTCTCAGACCGTCTGTCTCAGACCGTCTGTCTCAGACCGTCTGTCTCAGACCGTCTGTCTCAGACCGTGTGTCTCAGTCCGTCTGTCTCAGACTGTCTGTCGCACACCGTCTGTCGCACACCGTTTGTTTCAGACCGTCTGTGTCAGACCGTCTATCTCAGACCGTCTGTCTCAGACCGTCTGTCTCAGACCGTCTGTCTCAGTCCGTCTGCCCCTGTCCGTCTGTCTCATACCGTCTGCCCCATACCGTCTGTCTCAGACCGTATGTGTCAGACCGTCTGTCTCAGACCGTGTGTCTCAGTTTGTCCGTCTCAGACCGTCAGTCCCAGACCGTCTGTCTCAGACCGTCTGTCTCAGACCGTCTGTCTCAGACCGTGTGTCTCAGTCCGTCTGTCTCAGACTGTCTGTCGCACACCGTCTGTCGCACACGGTTTGTTTCAGACCGTCTGTGTCAGACCGTCTATCTCAGACCGTCTTTCTCAGACCGTCTGTCTCAGACCGTCTGTCTCAGACCGTCTGTCTCAGACCGTCTGTCTCAGACCGTCGGTATCAGACCGTCTGTCTCAGACCGTCTGTCTCAGTCCGTCTGCCCCTGTCCGTCTGTCTCATACCGTCTGCCTCATACCGTCTGTCTCAGACCGTATGTGTCAGACCGTCTGTATCAGACCGTGTGTCTCAGTTTGTCCGTCTCAGACCGTCTGTCTCAGACCGTCTGTCTCATACTGTCTGTCTCAAACCGTCTGTCTCAGACTGTCTGTCTCAGACCGTCTGTCTCAGCCCGTCTGTCTCAGACCGTCCGTCTCTGTGCTTCTGTCTCCGTCTGTCGTCCCCTGTCCGTCCGTCTCATACCGTCTGTCACAGACCGTCTGTCTCAGACCGTCTGTCTCAGACCGTCTGTCTCAGACCGTCTGTCTCAGACCGTCTGTCTCAGACCGTCTGTCTCAGACCGTCTGTCTCAGACCGTCTGTCTCAGACCGTCTGTCTCAGACCGTGTGTCTCAGTTTGTCCGTCTCAGACCGTCTGTCTCAGACCGTCTGTCTCAGTCCGTCTGCCCCTGTCCGTCTGTCTCATACCGCCTGCCTCATACCGTCTGTCTCAGACCGTATGTGTCAGACCGTCGTTCTCAGACCGTGTGTCTCAGTTTGTCCGTCTCAGACCGTCTGTCTCAGACCGTCTGTCTCAGACCGTCTGTATCAGACCGTCTGTCTCAGACCGTGTGTCTCAGTCCGTCTGTCTCAGACTGTCTGTCGCACACCGTCTGTCGCACACCGTTTTGTTTCAGACCGTCTGTGTCAGACCGTCTATCTCAGACCGTCTTTCTCAGACCGTCTGTCTCAGACCGTCTGTCTCAGACCGTCTGTCTCATACCGTCTGCCTCATACCGTCTGTCTCAGACCGTATGTGTCAGACCGTCTGTCTCAGACCGTGTGTCTCAGTTTGTCCGTCTCAGACCGTCTGTCTCAGACCGTCTGTCTCATACTGTCTGTCTCAAACCGTCTGTCTCAGACTGTCTGTCTCAGACCGTCTGTCTCAGCCCGTCTGTCTCAGACCGTCCGTCTCTGTGCTTCTGTCTCCGTCTGTCGTCCTCTGTCCGTCCGTCTCATACCGTCTGTCACAGACCGTCTGTCTCAGACCGTCTGTCTCAGACCGTCTGTCTCAGACCGTCTGTCTCAGACCGTCTGTCTCAGACCGTCTGTCTCAGACCGTCTGTCTCAGACCGTCTGTCTCAGACCGTCTGTCTCAGACCGTCTGTCTCAGACCGTCTGTCTCAGACCGTCTGTCTCAGACCGTCCGTCTCTGTGCTTCTGTCTCCGTCTGTCGTCCTCTATCCGTCCGTCTCATACCGTCTGTCACAGACCGTCTGTCTCAGACCGTCTGTCTCAGACCGTCTGTCTCAGACCGTCTGTCTCAGACCGTCTGTCTCAGACCGTCTGTCTCAGTCCGTCTGCCCCTGTCCGTCTGTCTCATACCGTCTGCCGCATATCGTCTGTCTCAGACCGTATGTGTCAGACCGTCTGTCTCAGACCGTCTGTCTCAGTCCGTCTGCCCCTGTCCGTCTGTCTCATACCGTCTGCCGCATATCGTCTGTCTCAGACCGTATGTGTCAGACCGTCTGTCTCAGACCGTGTGTCTCAGACCGTCTGTCTCAATCCGTCTGCCCCTGTCCGTCTGTCTCATACCGTCTGCCGCATATCGTCTGTCTCAGACCGTATGTGTCAGACCGTCTGTCTCAGACCGTGTGTCTCAGACCGTCTGTCTCAGTCCGTCTGCCCCTGTCCGTCTGTCTCATACCGTCGGCCGCATATCGTCTGTCTCAGACCGTATGTGTCAGACCGTCTGTCTCAGACCGTGTGTCTCAGTTTGTCCGTCTCAGACCGTCTGTCTCAGACCGTCTGTCGCACACCGTCTGTCGCAGACCGTCTGTCTCAGACCGTCTGTCTCAGACCGTCCGTCTCTGTGCTTCTGTCTCCGTCTGTCGTCCTCTGTCCGTCCGTCTCATACCGTCTGTCTCAGACCGTCTGTCTCAGACCGTCTGTCTCAGACCGTGTGTCTCAGTCCGTCTGTCTCAGACTGTCTGTCGCACACCGTCTGTCGCACACCGTTTGTTTCAGACCGTCTGTGTCAGACCGTCTATCTCAGACCGTCTGTCTCAGACCGTCTGTCTCAGACCGTCTGTCTCAGTCCGTCTGCCCCTGTCCGTCTGTCTCATACCGTCTGCCCCATACCGTCTGTCTCAGACCGTATGTGTCAGACCGTCTGTCTCAGACCGTGTGTCTCAGTTTGTCCGTCTCAGACCGTCAGTCCCAGACCGTCTGTCTCAGACCGTCTGTCTCAGACCGTCTGTCTCAGACCGTGTGTCTCAGTCCGTCTGTCTCAGACTGTCTGTCGCACACCGTCTGTCGCACACGGTTTGTTTCAGACCGTCTGTGTCAGACCGTCTATCTCAGACCGTCTTTCTCAGACCGTCTGTCTCAGACCGTCTGTCTCAGACCGTCTGTCTCAGACCGTCTGTCTCAGACCGTCGGTATCAGACCGTCTGTCTCAGACCGTCTGTCTCAGTCCGTCTGCCCCTGTCCGTCTGTCTCATACCGTCTGCCTCATACCGTCTGTCTCAGACCGTATGTGTCAGACCGTCTGTATCAGACCGTGTGTCTCAGTTTGTCCGTCTCAGACCGTCTGTCTCAGACCGTCTGTCTCATACTGTCTGTCTCAAACCGTCTGTCTCAGACTGTCTGTCTCAGACCGTCTGTCTCAGCCCGTCTGTCTCAGACCGTCCGTCTCTGTGCTTCTGTCTCCGTCTGTCGTCCCCTGTCCGTCCGTCTCATACCGTCTGTCACAGACCGTCTGTCTCAGACCGTCTGTCTCAGACCGTCTGTCTCAGACCGTCTGTCTCAGACCGTCTGTCTCAGACCGTCTGTCTCAGACCGTCTGTCTCAGACCGTCTGTCTCAGACCGTGTGTCTCAGTTTGTCCGTCTCAGACCGTCTGTCTCAGACCGTCTGTCTCAGTCCGTCTGCCCCTGTCCGTCTGTCTCATACCGTCTGCCTCATACCGTCTGTCTCAGACCGTATGTGTCAGACCGTCGTTCTCAGACCGTGTGTCTCAGTTTGTCCGTCTCAGACCGTCTGTCTCAGACCGTCTGTCTCAGACCGTCTGTCTCAGACCGTCTGTATCAGACCGTCTGTCTCAGACCGTGTGTCTCAGTCCGTCTGTCTCAGACTGTCTGTCGCACACCGTCTGTCGCACACCGTTTTGTTTCAGACCGTCTGTGTCAGACCGTCTATCTCAGACCGTCTTTCTCAGACCGTCTGTCTCAGACCGTCTGTCTCAGACCGTCTGTCTCATACCGTCTGCCTCATACCGTCTGTCTCAGACCGTATGTGTCAGACCGTCTGTCTCAGACCGTGTGTCTCAGTTTGTCCGTCTCAGACCGTCTGTCTCAGACCGTCTGTCTCATACTGTCTGTCTCAAACCGTCTGTCTCAGACTGTCTGTCTCAGACCGTCTGTCTCAGCCCGTCTGTCTCAGACCGTCCGTCTCTGTGCTTCTGTCTCCGTCTGTCGTCCTCTGTCCGTCCGTCTCATACCGTCTGTCACAGACCGTCTGTCTCAGACCGTCTGTCTCAGACCGTCTGTCTCAGACCGTCTGTCTCAGACCGTCTGTCTCAGACCGTCTGTCTCAGACCGTCTGTCTCAGACCGTCTGTCTCAGACCGTCTGTCTCAGACCGTCTGTCTCAGACCGTCTGTCTCAGACCGTCTGTCTCAGACCGTCTGTCTCAGACCGTCCGTCTCTGTGCTTCTGTCTCCGTCTGTCGTCCTCTATCCGTCCGTCTCATACCGTCTGTCACAGACCGTCTGTCTCAGACCGTCTGTCTCAGACCGTCTGTCTCAGACCGTCTGTCTCAGACCGTCTGTCTCAGACCGTCTGTCTCAGTCCGTCTGCCCCTGTCCGTCTGTCTCATACCGTCTGCCGCATATCGTCTGTCTCAGACCGTATGTGTCAGACCGTCTGTCTCAGACCGTGTGTCTCAGACCGTCTGTCTCAATCCGTCTGCCCCTGTCCGTCTGTCTCATACCGTCTGCCGCATATCGTCTGTCTCAGACCGTATGTGTCAGACCGTCTGTCTCAGACCGTGTGTCTCAGACCGTCTGTCTCAGTCCGTCTGCCCCTGTCCGTCTGTCTCATACCGTCTGCCGCATATCGTCTGTCTCAGACCGTATGTGTCAGACCGTCTGTCTCAGACCGTGTGTCTCAGTTTGTCCGTCTCAGACCGTCTGTCTCAGACCGTCTGTCGCACACCGTCTGTCGCAGACCGTCTGTCTCAGACCGTCTGTCTCAGACCGTCCGTCTCTGTGCTTCTGTCTCCGTCTGTCGTCCTCTGTCCGTCCGTCTCATACCGTCTGTCTCAGACCGTCTGTCTCAGACCGTCTGTCTCAGACCGTGTGTCTCAGTCCGTCTGTCTCAGACTGTCTGTCGCACACCGTCTGTCGCACACCGTTTGTTTCAGACCGTCTGTGTCAGACCGTCTATCTCAGACCGTCTGTCTCAGACCGTCTGTCTCAGACCGTCTGTCTCAGACCGTCTGTCTCAGTCCGTCTGCCCCTGTCCGTCTGTCTCATACCGTCTGCCCCATACCGTCTGTCTCAGACCGTATGTGTCAGACCGTCTGTCTCAGACCGTGTGTCTCAGTTTGTCCGTCTCAGACCGTCAGTCCCAGACCGTCTGTCTCAGACCGTCTGTCTCAGACCGTCTGTCTCAGACCGTGTGTCTCAGTCCGTCTGTCTCAGACTGTCTGTCGCACACCGTCTGTCGCACACGGTTTGTTTCAGACCGTCTGTGTCAGACCGTCTATCTCAGACCGTCTTTCTCAGACCGTCTGTCTCAGACCGTCTGTCTCAGACCGTCTGTCTCAGACCGTCGGTATCAGACCGTCTGTCTCAGACCGTCTGTCTCAGTCCGTCTGCCCCTGTCCGTCTGTCTCATACCGTCTGCCTCATACCGTCTGTCTCAGACCGTATGTGTCAGACCGTCTGTATCAGACCGTGTGTCTCAGTTTGTCCGTCTCAGACCGTCTGTCTCAGACCGTCTGTCTCATACTGTCTGTCTCAAACCGTCTGTCTCAGACTGTCTGTCTCAGACCGTCTGTCTCAGCCCGTCTGTCTCAGACCGTCCGTCTCTGTGCTTCTGTCTCCGTCTGTCGTCCTCTGTCCGTCCGTCTCATACCGTCTGTCACAGACCGTCTGTCTCAGACCGTCTGTCTCAGACCGTCTGTCTCAGACCGTCTGTCTCAGACCGTCTGTCTCAGACCGTCTGTCTCAGACCGTCTGTCTCAGACCGTCTGTCTCAGACCGTCTGTCTCAGACCGTCTGTCTCAGACCGTCTGTCTCAGACCGTCTGTCTCAGACCGTCTGTCTCAGACCGTCTGTCTCAGACCGTCTGTCTCAGACCGTCTGTCTCAGACCGTCCGTCTCTGTGCTTCTGTCTCCGTCTGTCGTCCTCTGTCCGTCCGTCTCATACCGTCTGTTTCAGACCGTCTGCCTCAGACCGTCTGTCTCAGACCGTGTGTCTCAGTCCGTCTGTCTCAGACTGTCTGTCGCACACCGTCTGTCGCACACCGTTTGTTTCAGACCGTCTGTGTCAGACCGTCTATCTCAGACCGTCTTTCTCAGACCGTCTGTCTCAGACCGTCTGTCTCAGACCGTCTGTCTCAGACCGTCTGTCTCAGACCGTCTGTCTCAGACCGTCTGTCTCAGACCGTCTGTCTCAGACCGTCTGTCTCTCACCGTCTGTCTCAGACCGTCTGTCTCAGACCGTCTGTCTCAGACCGTCTGTCTCACACCGTCTGTCTCAGACCGTCTGTCTCAGACCGTCTGTCTCAGACCGTATGTGTCAGACCGTCTGTCTCAGACCGTGTGTCTCAGTTTGTCCGTCTCAGACCGTCTGTCTCAGACCGTCTGTCTCAGTCCGTCTGCCCCTGTCCGTCTGTCTCATACCGTCTGCCTCATACCGTCTGTCTCAGACCGTATGTGTCAGGCCGTCGTTCTCAGACCGTGTGTCTCAGTTTGTCCGTCTCAGACCGTCTGTCTCAGACCGTCTGTCTCAGACCGTCTGTATCAGACCGTCTGTCTCAGACCGTGTGTCTCAGTCCGTCTGTCTCAGACTGTCTGTCGCACACCGTCTGTCGCACACCGTTTTGTTTCAGACCGTCTGTGTCAGACCGTCTATCTCAGACCGTCTTTCTCAGACCGTCTGTCTCAGACCGTCTGTCTCAGACCGTCTGTCTCATACCGTCTGCCTCATACCGTCTGTCTCAGACCGTATGTGTCAGACCGTCTGTCTCAGACCGTGTGTCTCAGTTTGTCCGTCTCAGACCGTCTGTCTCAGACAGTCTGTCTCATACTGTCTGTCTCAAACCGTCTGTCTCAGACCGTCTGTCTCAGACCGTCTGTCTCAGACCGCCTGTCTCAGACCGTCTGTCTCAGACCGTCTGTCTCAGACCGTCTGTCTCAGACCGTCTGTCTCAGACCGTCTGTCTCAGACCGTCTGTCTCAGACCGTCTGTCTCAGACCGTCCGTCTCTGTGCTTCTGTCTCCGTCTGTCGTCCTCTATCCGTCCGTCTCATACCGTCTGTCACAGACCGTCTGTCTCAGACCGTCTGTCTCAGACCGTCTGTCTCAGACCGTCTGTCTCAGACCGTCTGTCTCAGACCGTCTGTCTCAGTCCGTCTGCCCCTGTCCGTCTGTCTCATACCGTCTGCCGCATATCGTCTGTCTCAGACCGTATGTGTCAGACCGTCTGTCTCAGACCGTGTGTCTCAGACCGTCTGTCTCAATCCGTCTGCCCCTGTCCGTCTGTCTCATACCGTCTGCCGCATATCGTCTGTCTCAGACCGTATGTGTCAGACCGTCTGTCTCAGACCGTGTGTCTCAGACCGTCTGTCTCAGTCCGTCTGCCCCTGTCCGTCTGTCTCATACCGTCTGCCGCATATCGTCTGTCTCAGACCGTATGTGTCAGACCGTCTGTCTCAGACCGTGTGTCTCAGTTTGTCCGTCTCAGACCGTCTGTCTCAGACCGTCTGTCGCACACCGTCTGTCGCAGACCGTCTGTCTCAGACCGTCTGTCTCAGACCGTCCGTCTCTGTGCTTCTGTCTCCGTCTGTCGTCCTCTGTCCGTCCGTCTCATACCGTCTGTCTCAGACCGTCTGTCTCAGACCGTCTGTCTCAGACCGTGTGTCTCAGTCCGTCTGTCTCAGACTGTCTGTCGCACACCGTCTGTCGCACACCGTTTGTTTCAGACCGTCTGTGTCAGACCGTCTATCTCAGACCGTCTGTCTCAGACCGTCTGTCTCAGACCGTCTGTCTCAGTCCGTCTGCCCCTGTCCGTCTGTCTCATACCGTCTGCCCCATACCGTCTGTCTCAGACCGTATGTGTCAGACCGTCTGTCTCAGACCGTGTGTCTCAGTTTGTCCGTCTCAGACCGTCAGTCCCAGACCGTCTGTCTCAGACCGTCTGTCTCAGACCGTCTGTCTCAGACCGTGTGTCTCAGTCCGTCTGTCTCAAACTGTCTGTCGCACACCGTCTGTCGCACACGGTTTGTTTCAGACCGTCTGTGTCAGACCGTCTATCTCAGACCGTCTTTCTCAGACCGTCTGTCTCAGACCGTCTGTCTCAGACCGTCTGTCTCAGACCGTCTGTCTCAGTCCGTCTGCCCCTGTCCGTCTGTCTCATACCGTCTGCCCCATACCGTCTGTCTCAGACCGTATGTGTCAGACCGTCTGTCTCAGACCGTGTGTCTCAGTTTGTCCGTCTCAGACCGTCTGTCTCAGACCGTCTGTCTCATACTGTCTGTCTCAAACCGTCTGTCTCAGACTGTCTGTCTCAGACCGTCTGTCTCAGCCCGTCTGTCTCAGACCGTCCGTCTCCGTGCTTCTGTCTCCGTCTGTCGTCCTCTGTCCGTCCGTCTCATACCGTCTGTCACAGACCGTCTGTCTCAGACCGTCTGTCTCAGACCGTCTGTCTCAGACCGTCTGTCTCAGACCGTCTGTCTCAGACCGTCTGTCTCAGACCGTCTGTCTCAGACCGTCTGTCTCAGACCGTCTGTCTCAGACCGTCTGTCTCAGACCGTCTGTCTCAGCCCGTCTGTCTCAGACCGTCCGTCTCTGTGCTTCTGTCTCCGTCTGTCGTCCTCTATCCGTCCGTCTCATACCGTCTGTCACAGACCGTCTGTCTCAGACCGTCTGTCTCAGACCGTCTGTCTCAGACCGTCTGTCTCAGACCGTCTGTCTCAGACCGTCTGTCTCAGACCGTCTGTCTCAGTCCGTCTGCCCCTGTCCGTCTGTCTCATACCGTCTGCCGCATATCGTCTGTCTCAGACCGTATGTGTCAGACCGTCTGTCTCAGACCGTGTGTCTCAGTTTGTCCGTCTCAGACCGTCTGTCTCAGACCGTCTGTCGCACACCGTCTGTCGCAGACCGTTTGTTTCAGACCGTCTGTGTCAGACCGTCTATCTCAGACCGTCTGTCTCCGACCGTCTGTCTCAGACCGTCTGTCTCAGACCGTCTGTCTCAGACCGTCTGTCTCAGACCGTCTGTCTCAGACCGTCTGTCTCAGACCGTCTGTCTCAGACCGTCTGTCTCAGACCGTCTGTCTCAGACCGTCGGTCTCAGACCGTGTGTCTCAGTCCGTCTGTCTCAGATCGTGTGTCTCAGTCCGTCTGTCTCAGACCGTCTGTCTCAGACCGCGTGTCTCAGTCCGTCTGTCTCAGACCGTCTGTCGCACACCGTCTGTCGCAGACCGTCTGTCTCAGACCGTCTGTCTCAGATCGTCTGTCTCAGTCCGCCTGTCTCAGACCGTCTGTCTCAGCCCGTCTGTCTCAGACCGTCCGTCTCTGTGCTTCTGTCTCCGTCTGTCGTCCTCTGTCCGTCCGTCTCATACCGTCTGTCCCAGACCGTCTGTCCCAGACAATCTGTCTCAGACCGTCTGTCTCAGACCGTCTGTACAGACCGTCTGTCTCAGACCGTCTGTCTCAGACCGTCTGTCTCAGACCGTCTGTCTCAGACCGTCTGTCTCAGACCGTGTGTCTCAGTCCGTCTGTCTCAGACTGTCTGTCGCACACCGTCTGTCTCAGACCGTCTGTCTCAGACCGTCTGTATCAGACCGTCTGTCTCAGACCGTCTGTCTCAGACCGACTGTCTCAGTCCGTCTGCCCCTGTCCGTCTGTCTCATACCGTCTGCGGCAGACCGTCTGTCTCAGACCGTATGTGTCAGACCGTCTGTCTCAGACCGTGTGTCTCAGTTTGTCCGTCTCAGACCGTCTGTCTCAGACCGTCTGTCTCAGACCGTGTGTCTCAGACCGTCTGTCTCAGACCGTCTGTCTCAGACCGTCTGTCTCAGACCGTCTGTCTCAGACCGTCTGTCTCAGACCGTCTGTCTCAGACCGTCTGTCTCAGACCGTCTGTCTCAGTCCGTCTGCCCCTGTCCGTCTGTCTCATACCGTCTGCCGCATATCGTCTGTCTCAGACCGTATGTGTCAGGCCGTCTGTCTCAGACCTTCTGTCTCAGACCGTCTGTCTCAGACCGTCTGTCTCAGACCGTCTGTCTCAGACCGTCTGTCTCAGACCGTGTGTCTCAGTCCGTCTGTCTCAGACCGTCTGTCGCAGACCGTCTGTTTCAGACCGTCTGTCGCAGACCATCTGTCTCAGTCCGTCTACCTCTGCCTGTCCGTCTCAGTCCGTCAGCTTCAGTCCGTCTGTGTCATACCGTCTGCCGCAGACCGTCTGTCTCAGACCGTATGTGTCAGACCGTCTGTCTCAGACCGTGTGTCTCAGTTTGTCCGTCTCAGACCGTCTGTCTCAGACCGTCTGTCTCAGACCGTATGTGTCAGGCCGTCTGTCGCAGACCGTCTGTCTCAGACCGTCTGTCTCAGACCGTCTGTCTCAGACCGTCTGTCTCAGACCGTCGGTCTCAGACCGTGTGTCTCAGTTCGTCCGTCTCAGACCGTCTGTCTCAGACCGTGTGTCTCAGTCCGTCTGTCTCAGATCGTCTGTCGCACACCGTCTGTCTCAGACCGTCTGTCTCAGACCGTCTGTCTCAGACCGTCTGTCTCAGACCGTCTGTCTCAGACCGTCGGTCTCAGACCGTGTGTCTCAGTTCGTCCGTCTCAGACCGTCTGTCTCAGACCGTCTGTCTCAGACCGTCTGTCTCAGACCGTCTGTCTCAGACCGTCTGTCTCAGACCGTCTGTCTCAGACCGTGTGTCTCAGTCCGTCTGTCTCAGACTGTCTGTCGCACACCGTCTGTCGCACACCGTTTGTTTCAGACCGTCTGTGTCAGACCGTCTGTCTCAGACCGTCCGTCTCTGTGCTTCTGTCTCCGTCTGTCGTCCTCTGTCCGTCCGTCTCATACCGTCTGTCTCAGACCGTCTGTCTCAGACCGTCTGTCTCAGACCGTGTGTCTCAGTCCGTCTGTCTCAGACTGTCTGTCGCACACCGTCTGTCGCACACCGTTTGTTTCAGACCGTCTGTCTCAGACCGTCTGTCTCAGACCGTCTGTCTCAGACCGTCTGTCTCAGTCCGTCTGCCCCTGTCCGTCTGTCTCATACCGTCTGCCGCATATCGTCTGTCTCAGACCGTATGTGTCAGGCCGTCTGTCTCAGACCGTCTGTCTCAGACCGTCTGTCTCAGACCGTCTGTCTCAGACCGTCTGTCTCAGACCGTCTGTCTCAGACCGTGTGTCTCAGTCCGTCTGTCTCAGACCGTCTGTCGCAGACCGTCTGTTTCAGACCGTCTGTCGCAGACCATCTGTCTCAGTCCGTCTACCTCTGCCTGTCCGTCTCAGTCCGTCAGCTTCAGTCCGTCTGTGTCATACCGTCTGCCGCAGACCGTCTGTCTCAGACCGTATGTGTCAGACCGTCTGTCTCAGACCGTGTGTCTCAGTTTGTCCGTCTCAGACCGTCTGTCTCAGACCGTCTGTCTCAGACCGTATGTGTCAGGCCGTCTGTCGCAGACCGTCTGTCTCAGACCGTCTGTCTCAGACCGTCTGTCTCAGACCGTCTGTCTCAGACCGTCGGTCTCAGACCGTGTGTCTCAGTTCGTCCGTCTCAGACCGTCTGTCTCAGACCGTGTGTCTCAGTCCGTCTGTCTCAGATCGTCTGTCGCACACCGTCTGTCTCAGACCGTCTGTCTCAGACCGTCTGTCTCAGACCGTCTGTCTCAGACCGTCTGTCTCAGACCGTCTGTCTCAGACCGTCGGTCTCAGACCGTGTGTCTCAGTTCGTCCGTCTCAGACCGTCTGTCTCAGACCGTCTGTCTCAGACCGTGTGTCTCAGTCCGTCTGTCTCAGACCGTCTGTCGCAGACCGTCTGTCTCAGACCGTCTGTCTCAGATCGTCTGTCTCAGTCCGCCTGTCTCCGGTCGTCTGTCCCAGACAATCTGTCTCAGACCGCCTGTCTCAGACCGTCTGTCTCAGACCGTTTGTCTCAGACCGTCTGTCTCAGACCGTCTGTCTCAGACCGTCTGTCTCAGACCGTCTGTCTCAGACCGTGTGTCTCAGTCCGTCTGTCTCAGACTGTCTGTCGCACACCGTCTGTCGCACACCGTTTGTTTCAGACCGTCTGTGTCAGACCGTCTGTCTCAGACCGTCCGTCTCTGTGCTTCTGTCTCCGTCTGTCGTCCTCTGTCCGTCCGTCTCATACCGTCTGTCTCAGACCGTCTGTCTCAGACCGTCTGTCTCAGACCGTGTGTCTCAGTCCGTCTGTCTCAGACTGTCTGTCGCACACCGTCTGTCGCACACCGTTTGTTTCAGACCGTCTGTGTCAGACCGTCTATCTCAGACCGTCTGTCTCAGACCGTCTGTCTCAGACCGTCTGTCTCAGTCCGTCTGCCCCTGTCCGTCTGTCTCATACCGTCTGCCCCATACCGTCTGTCTCAGACCGTATGTGTCAGACCGTCTGTCTCAGACCGTGTGTCTCAGTTTGTCCGTCTCAGACCGTCAGTCCCAGACCGTCTGTCTCAGACCGTCTGTCTCAGACCGTCTGTCTCAGACCGTGTGTCTCAGTCCGTCTGTCTCAGACTGTCTGTCGCACACCGTCTGTCGCACACGGTTTGTTTCAGACCGTCTGTGTCAGACCGTCTATCTCAGACCGTCTTTCTCAGACCGTCTGTCTCAGACCGTCTGTCTCAGACCGTCTGTCTCAGACCGTCTGTCTCAGACCGTCGGTATCAGACCGTCTGTCTCAGACCGTCTGTCTCAGTCCGTCTGCCCCTGTCCGTCTGTCTCATACCGTCTGCCTCATACCGTCTGTCTCAGACCGTATGTGTCAGACCGTCTGTATCAGACCGTGTGTCTCAGTTTGTCCGTCTCAGACCGTCTGTCTCAGACCGTCTGTCTCATACTGTCTGTCTCAAACCGTCTGTCTCAGACTGTCTGTCTCAGACCGTCTGTCTCAGCCCGTCTGTCTCAGACCGTCCGTCTCCGTGCTTCTGTCTCCGTCTGTCGTCCTCTGTCCGTCCGTCTCATACCGTCTGTCACAGACCGTCTGTCTCAGACCGTCTGTCTCAGACCGTCTGTCTCAGACCGTCTGTCTCAGACCGTCTGTCTCAGACCGTCTGTCTCAGACCGTCTGTCTCAGACCGTCTGTCTCAGACCGTCTGTCTCAGACCGTCTGTCTCAGACCGTCTGTCTCAGACCGTCTGTCTCAGCCCGTCTGTCTCAGACCGTCCGTCTCTGTGCTTCTGTCTCCGTCTGTCGTCCTCTATCCGTCCGTCTCATACCGTCTGTCACAGACCGTCTGTCTCAGACCGTCTGTCTCAGACCGTCTGTCTCAGACCGTCTGTCTCAGACCGTCTGTCTCAGACCGTCTGTCTCAGACCGTCTGTCTCAGTCCGTCTGCCCCTGTCCGTCTGTCTCATACCGTCTGCCGCATATCGTCTGTCTCAGACCGTATGTGTCAGACCGTCTGTCTCAGACCGTGTGTCTCAGTTTGTCCGTCTCAGACCGTCTGTCTCAGACCGTCTGTCGCACACCGTCTGTCGCAGACCGTTTGTTTCAGACCGTCTGTGTCAGACCGTCTATCTCAGACCGTCTGTCTCCGACCGTCTGTCTCAGACCGTCTGTCTCAGACCGTCTGTCTCAGACCGTCTGTCTCAGACCGTCTGTCTCAGACCGTCTGTCTCAGACCGTCTGTCTCAGACCGTCTGTCTCAGACCGTCTGTCTCAGACCGTCGGTCTCAGACCGTGTGTCTCAGTCCGTCTGTCTCAGATCGTGTGTCTCAGTCCGTCTGTCTCAGACCGTCTGTCTCAGACCGTCTGTCTCAGACCGCGTGTCTCAGTCCGTCTGTCTCAGACCGTCTGTCGCACACCGTCTGTCGCAGACCGTCTGTCTCAGACCGTCTGTCTCAGATCGTCTGTCTCAGTCCGCCTGTCTCAGACCGTCTGTCTCAGCCCGTCTGTCTCAGACCGTCCGTCTCTGTGCTTCTGTCTCCGTCTGTCGTCCTCTGTCCGTCCGTCTCATACCGTCTGTCCCAGACCGTCTGTCCCAGACAATCTGTCTCAGACCGTCTGTCTCAGACCGTCTGTACAGACCGTCTGTCTCAGACCGTCTGTCTCAGACCGTCTGTCTCAGACCGTCTGTCTCAGACCGTCTGTCTCAGACCGTGTGTCTCAGTCCGTCTGTCTCAGACTGTCTGTCGCACACCGTCTGTCTCAGACCGTCTGTCTCAGACCGTCTGTATCAGACCGTCTGTCTCAGACCGTCTGTCTCAGACCGACTGTCTCAGTCCGTCTGCCCCTGTCCGTCTGTCTCATACCGTCTGCGGCAGACCGTCTGTCTCAGACCGTATGTGTCAGACCGTCTGTCTCAGACCGTGTGTCTCAGTTTGTCCGTCTCAGACCGTCTGTCTCAGACCGTCTGTCTCAGACCGTGTGTCTCAGACCGTCTGTCTCAGACCGTCTGTCTCAGACCGTCTGTCTCAGACCGTCTGTCTCAGACCGTCTGTCTCAGACCGTCTGTCTCAGACCGTCTGTCTCAGACCGTCTGTCTCAGTCCGTCTGCCCCTGTCCGTCTGTCTCATACCGTCTGCCGCATATCGTCTGTCTCAGACCGTATGTGTCAGGCCGTCTGTCTCAGACCGTCTGTCTCAGACCGTCTGTCTCAGACCGTCTGTCTCAGACCGTCTGTCTCAGACCGTCTGTCTCAGACCGTCTGTCTCAGACCGTCTGTCTCAGACCGTCTGTCTCAGACCGTCTGTCTCAGACCGTCTGTCTCAGTCCGTCTGCCCCTGTCCGTCTGTCTCATACCGTCTGCCGCATATCGTCTGTCTCAGACCGTATGTGTCAGGCCGTCTGTCTCAGACCGTCTGTCTCAGACCGTCTGTCTCAGACCGTCTGTCTCAGACCGTCTGTCTCAGACCGTCTGTCTCAGACCGTGTGTCTCAGTCCGTCTGTCTCAGACCGTCTGTCGCAGACCGTCTGTTTCAGACCGTCTGTCGCAGACCATCTGTCTCAGTCCGTCTACCTCTGCCTGTCCGTCTCAGTCCGTCAGCTTCAGTCCGTCTGTGTCATACCGTCTGCCGCAGACCGTCTGTCTCAGACCGTATGTGTCAGACCGTCTGTCTCAGACCGTGTGTCTCAGTTTGTCCGTCTCAGACCGTCTGTCTCAGACCGTCTGTCTCAGACCGTATGTGTCAGGCCGTCTGTCGCAGACCGTCTGTCTCAGACCGTCTGTCTCAGACCGTCTGTCTCAGACCGTCTGTCTCAGACCGTCGGTCTCAGACCGTGTGTCTCAGTTCGTCCGTCTCAGACCGTCTGTCTCAGACCGTGTGTCTCAGTCCGTCTGTCTCAGATCGTCTGTCGCACACCGTCTGTCTCAGACCGTCTGTCTCAGACCGTCTGTCTCAGACCGTCTGTCTCAGACCGTCTGTCTCAGACCGTGTGTCTCAGTTCGTCCGTCTCAGACCGTCTGTCTCAGACCGTCTGTCTCAGACCGTGTGTCTCAGTCCGTCTGTCTCAGACCGTCTGTCGCACACCGTCTGTCGCAGACCGTCTGTCTCAGACCGTCTGTCTCAGATCGTCTGTCTCAGTCCGCCTGTCTCCGGTCGTCTGTCCCAGACAATCTGTCTCAGACCGCCTGTCTCAGACCGTCTGTCTCAGACCGTTTGTCTCAGACCGTCTGTCTCAGACCGTCTGTCTCAGTCCGTCTGCCCCTGTCCGTCTGTCTCATACCGTCTGCCCCATACCGTCTGTCTCAGACCGTATGTGTCAGACCGTCTGTCTCAGACCGTGTGTCTCAGTTTGTCCGTCTCAGACCGTCAGTCCCAGACCGTCTGTCTCAGACCGTCTGTCTCAGACCGTCTGTCTCAGACCGTGTGTCTCAGTCCGTCTGTCTCAGACTGTCTGTCGCACACCGTCTGTCGCACACGGTTTGTTTCAGACCGTCTGTGTCAGACCGTCTATCTCAGACCGTCTTTCTCAGACCGTCTGTCTCAGACCGTCTGTCTCAGACCGTCTGTCTCAGACCGTCTGTCTCAGACCGTCGGTATCAGACCGTCTGTCTCAGACCGTCTGTCTCAGTCCGTCTGCCCCTGTCCGTCTGTCTCATACCGTCTGCCTCATACCGTCTGTCTCAGACCGTATGTGTCAGACCGTCTGTATCAGACCGTGTGTCTCAGTTTGTCCGTCTCAGACCGTCTGTCTCAGACCGTCTGTCTCATACTGTCTGTCTCAAACCGTCTGTCTCAGACTGTCTGTCTCAGACCGTCTGTCTCAGCCCGTCTGTCTCAGACCGTCCGTCTCCGTGCTTCTGTCTCCGTCTGTCGTCCTCTGTCCGTCCGTCTCATACCGTCTGTCACAGACCGTCTGTCTCAGACCGTCTGTCTCAGACCGTCTGTCTCAGACCGTCTGTCTCAGACCGTCTGTCTCAGACCGTCTGTCTCAGACCGTCTGTCTCAGACCGTCTGTCTCAGACCGTCTGTCTCAGACCGTCTGTCTCAGACCGTCTGTCTCAGACCGTCTGTCTCAGCCCGTCTGTCTCAGACCGTCCGTCTCTGTGCTTCTGTCTCCGTCTGTCGTCCTCTATCCGTCCGTCTCATACCGTCTGTCACAGACCGTCTGTCTCAGACCGTCTGTCTCAGACCGTCTGTCTCAGACCGTCTGTCTCAGACCGTCTGTCTCAGACCGTCTGTCTCAGACCGTCTGTCTCAGTCCGTCTGCCCCTGTCCGTCTGTCTCATACCGTCTGCCGCATATCGTCTGTCTCAGACCGTATGTGTCAGACCGTCTGTCTCAGACCGTGTGTCTCAGTTTGTCCGTCTCAGACCGTCTGTCTCAGACCGTCTGTCGCACACCGTCTGTCGCAGACCGTTTGTTTCAGACCGTCTGTGTCAGACCGTCTATCTCAGACCGTCTGTCTCCGACCGTCTGTCTCAGACCGTCTGTCTCAGACCGTCTGTCTCAGACCGTCTGTCTCAGACCGTCTGTCTCAGACCGTCTGTCTCAGACCGTCTGTCTCAGACCGTCTGTCTCAGACCGTCTGTCTCAGACCGTCGGTCTCAGACCGTGTGTCTCAGTCCGTCTGTCTCAGATCGTGTGTCTCAGTCCGTCTGTCTCAGACCGTCTGTCTCAGACCGTCTGTCTCAGACCGCGTGTCTCAGTCCGTCTGTCTCAGACCGTCTGTCGCACACCGTCTGTCGCAGACCGTCTGTCTCAGACCGTCTGTCTCAGATCGTCTGTCTCAGTCCGCCTGTCTCAGACCGTCTGTCTCAGCCCGTCTGTCTCAGACCGTCCGTCTCTGTGCTTCTGTCTCCGTCTGTCGTCCTCTGTCCGTCCGTCTCATACCGTCTGTCCCAGACCGTCTGTCCCAGACAATCTGTCTCAGACCGTCTGTCTCAGACCGTCTGTACAGACCGTCTGTCTCAGACCGTCTGTCTCAGACCGTCTGTCTCAGACCGTCTGTCTCAGACCGTCTGTCTCAGACCGTGTGTCTCAGTCCGTCTGTCTCAGACTGTCTGTCGCACACCGTCTGTCTCAGACCGTCTGTCTCAGACCGTCTGTATCAGACCGTCTGTCTCAGACCGTCTGTCTCAGACCGACTGTCTCAGTCCGTCTGCCCCTGTCCGTCTGTCTCATACCGTCTGCGGCAGACCGTCTGTCTCAGACCGTATGTGTCAGACCGTCTGTCTCAGACCGTGTGTCTCAGTTTGTCCGTCTCAGACCGTCTGTCTCAGACCGTCTGTCTCAGACCGTGTGTCTCAGACCGTCTGTCTCAGACCGTCTGTCTCAGACCGTCTGTCTCAGACCGTCTGTCTCAGACCGTCTGTCTCAGACCGTCTGTCTCAGACCGTCTGTCTCAGACCGTCTGTCTCAGTCCGTCTGCCCCTGTCCGTCTGTCTCATACCGTCTGCCGCATATCGTCTGTCTCAGACCGTATGTGTCAGGCCGTCTGTCTCAGACCGTCTGTCTCAGACCGTCTGTCTCAGACCGTCTGTCTCAGACCGTCTGTCTCAGACCGTCTGTCTCAGACCGTGTGTCTCAGTCCGTCTGTCTCAGACCGTCTGTCGCAGACCGTCTGTTTCAGACCGTCTGTCGCAGACCATCTGTCTCAGTCCGTCTACCTCTGCCTGTCCGTCTCAGTCCGTCAGCTTCAGTCCGTCTGTGTCATACCGTCTGCCGCAGACCGTCTGTCTCAGACCGTATGTGTCAGACCGTCTGTCTCAGACCGTGTGTCTCAGTTTGTCCGTCTCAGACCGTCTGTCTCAGACCGTCTGTCTCAGACCGTATGTGTCAGGCCGTCTGTCGCAGACCGTCTGTCTCAGACCGTCTGTCTCAGACCGTCTGTCTCAGACCGTCTGTCTCAGACCGTCGGTCTCAGACCGTGTGTCTCAGTTCGTCCGTCTCAGACCGTCTGTCTCAGACCGTGTGTCTCAGTCCGTCTGTCTCAGATCGTCTGTCGCACACCGTCTGTCTCAGACCGTCTGTCTCAGACCGTCTGTCTCAGACCGTCTGTCTCAGACCGTCTGTCTCAGACCGTGTGTCTCAGTTCGTCCGTCTCAGACCGTCTGTCTCAGACCGTCTGTCTCAGACCGTGTGTCTCAGTCCGTCTGTCTCAGACCGTCTGTCGCACACCGTCTGTCGCAGACCGTCTGTCTCAGACCGTCTGTCTCAGATCGTCTGTCTCAGTCCGCCTGTCTCCGGTCGTCTGTCCCAGACAATCTGTCTCAGACCGCCTGTCTCAGACCGTCTGTCTCAGACCGTTTGTCTCAGACCGTCTGTCTCAGACCGTCTGTCTCAGACCGTCTGTCTCAGACCGTCTGTCTCAGACCGTGTGTCTCAGTCCGTCTGTCTCAGACTGTCTGTCGCACACCGTCTGTCGCACACCGTTTGTTTCAGACCGTCTGTGTCAGACCGTCTATCTCAGACCGTCTGTCTCAGACCGTCTGTCTCAGACCGTCTGTCTCAGTCCGTCTGCCCCTGTCCGTCTGTCTCATACCGTCTGCCCCATACCGTCTGTCTCAGACCGTATGTGTCAGACCGTCTGTCTCAGACCGTGTGTCTCAGTTTGTCCGTCTCAGACCGTCAGTCCCAGACCGTCTGTCTCAGACCGTCTGTCTCAGACCGTCTGTCTCAGACCGTGTGTCTCAGTCCGTCTGTCTCAGACTGTCTGTCGCACACCGTCTGTCGCACACGGTTTGTTTCAGACCGTCTGTGTCAGACCGTCTATCTCAGACCGTCTTTCTCAGACCGTCTGTCTCAGACCGTCTGTCTCAGACCGTCTGTCTCAGACCGTCTGTCTCAGACCGTCGGTATCAGACCGTCTGTCTCAGACCGTCTGTCTCAGTCCGTCTGCCCCTGTCCGTCTGTCTCATACCGTCTGCCTCATACCGTCTGTCTCAGACCGTATGTGTCAGACCGTCTGTATCAGACCGTGTGTCTCAGTTTGTCCGTCTCAGACCGTCTGTCTCAGACCGTCTGTCTCATACTGTCTGTCTCAAACCGTCTGTCTCAGACTGTCTGTCTCAGACCGTCTGTCTCAGCCCGTCTGTCTCAGACCGTCCGTCTCCGTGCTTCTGTCTCCGTCTGTCGTCCTCTGTCCGTCCGTCTCATACCGTCTGTCACAGACCGTCTGTCTCAGACCGTCTGTCTCAGACCGTCTGTCTCAGACCGTCTGTCTCAGACCGTCTGTCTCAGACCGTCTGTCTCAGACCGTCTGTCTCAGACCGTCTGTCTCAGACCGTCTGTCTCAGACCGTCTGTCTCAGCCCGTCTGTCTCAGACCGTCCGTCTCTGTGCTTCTGTCTCCGTCCGTCGTCCTCTATCCGTCCGTCTCATACCGTCTGTCACAGACCGTCTGTCTCAGACCGTCTGTCTCAGACCGTCTGTCTCAGACCGTCTGTCTCAGACCGTCTGTCTCAGACCGTCTGTCTCAGACCGTCTGTCTCAGTCCGTCTGCCCCTGTCCGTCTGTCTCATACCGTCTGCCGCATATCGTCTGTCTCAGACCGTATGTGTCAGACCGTCTGTCTCAGACCGTGTGTCTCAGTTTGTCCGTCTCAGACCGTCTGTCTCAGACCGTCTGTCGCACACCGTCTGTCGCAGACCGTTTGTTTCAGACCGTCTGTGTCAGACCGTCTATCTCAGACCGTCTGTCTCCGACCGTCTGTCTCAGACCGTCTGTCTCAGACCGTCTGTCTCAGACCGTCTGTCTCAGACCGTCTGTCTCAGACCGTCTGTCTCAGACCGTCTGTCTCAGACCGTCTGTCTCAGACCGTCTGTCTCAGACCGTCGGTCTCAGACCGTGTGTCTCAGTCCGTCTGTCTCAGATCGTGTGTCTCAGTCCGTCTGTCTCAGACCGTCTGTCTCAGACCGTCTGTCTCAGACCGTCTGTCTCAGACCGCGTGTCTCAGTCCGTCTGTCTCAGACCGTCTGTCGCACACCGTCTGTCGCAGACCGTCTGTCTCAGACCGTCTGTCTCAGATCGTCTGTCTCAGTCCGCCTGTCTCAGACCGTCTGTCTCAGCCCGTCTGTCTCAGACCGTCCGTCTCTGTGCTTCTGTCTCCGTCTGTCGTCCTCTGTCCGTCCGTCTCATACCGTCTGTCCCAGACCGTCTGTCCCAGACAATCTGTCTCAGACCGTCTGTCTCAGACCGTCTGTACAGACCGTCTGTCTCAGACCGTCTGTCTCAGACCGTCTGTCTCAGACCGTCTGTCTCAGACCGTCTGTCTCAGACCGTCGGTCTCAGACCGTGTGTCTCAGTTCGTCCGTCTCAGACCGTCTGTCTCAGACCGTGTGTCTCAGTCCGTCTGTCTCAGATCGTCTGTCGCACACCGTCTGTCTCAGACCGTCTGTCTCAGACCGTCTGTCTCAGACCGTCTGTCTCAGACCGTCTGTCTCAGACCGTCTGTCTCAGACCGTCTGTCTCAGTCCGTCTGCCCCTGTCCGTCTGTCTCAGACCGTGTGTCTCAGTTTGTCCGTCTCAGACCGTCTGTCTCAGACCGTCTGTCTCAGACCGTATGTGTCAGGCCGTCTGTCGCAGACCGTCTGTCTCAGACCGTCTGTCTCAGACCGTCTGTCTCAGACCGTCTGTCTCAGACCGTCGGTCTCAGACCGTGTGTCTCAGTTCGTCCGTCTCAGACCGTCTGTCTCAGACCGTGTGTCTCAGTCCGTCTGTCTCAGATCGTCTGTCGCACACAGTCTGTCTCAGACCGTCTGTCTCAGACCGTCTGTCTCAGACCGTCTGTCTCAGACCGTCTGTCTCAGACCGTCGGTCTCAGACCGTGTGTCTCAGTTCGCCCGTCTCAGACCGTCTGTCTCAGACCGTCTGTCTCAGACCGTGTGTCTCAGTCCGTCTGTCTCAGACCGTCTGTCGCACACCGTCTGTCGCAGACCGTCTGTCTCAGACCGTCTGTCTCAGATCGTCTGTCTCAGTCCGCCTGTCTCCGGTCGTCTGTCCCAGACAATCTGTCTCAGACCGCCTGTCTCAGACCGTCTGTCTCAGACCGTTTGTCTCAGACCGTCTGTCTCAGACCGTCTGTCTCAGACCGTCTGTCTCAGACCGTCTGTCTCAGACCGTCGGTCTCAGACCGTCTGTCTCTGACCGTCTGTCGCACACCGTCTGTCGCAGACCGTCTGTCTCAGTCCGCCTGTCTCCGGTCGTCTGTCTCTGACCGTCTGTCTCAGACCGTCTGTCTCAGCCCGTCTGTCTCAGACCGTCCGTCTCTGTGCTTCTGTCTCCGTCTGTCGTCCTCTGTCCGTCCGTCTCATACCGTCTGTCCCAGACAGTCTGTCTCAGACCGTCTGTCTCAGACCGTCTGTCCCAGACAGTCTGTCTCAGACCGTCTGTCTCAGACCGTCTGTACAGACCGTCTGTCTCAGACCGTCTGTCTCAGACCGTCTGTCTCAGACCGTCTGTCTCAGACCGTCTGTCTCAGACCGTCTGTCTCAGACCGTCTGTCTCAGACCGTGTGTCTCAGTCCGTCTGTCTCAGACTGTTTGTCGCACACCGTCTGTCGCACACCGTTTGTTTCAGACCGTCTGTGTCAGGCCGTCTATCTCAGACCGTCTTTCTCAGACCGTCTGTATCAGACCGTCTGTCTCAGACCGTCTGTCTCAGACCGTCTGTCTCAGACCGTCTGTCTCAGACCGTCTGTCTCAGACCGTCTGTCTCAGACCGTCTGTCTCAGTCCGTCTGCCCCTGTCCGTCTGTCTCATACCGTCTGCCTCATACCGTCTGTCTCAGACCGTATGTGCCAGACCGTCTGTCTCAGACCGTGTGTCTCAGTTTGTCCGTCTCAGACCGTCTGTCTCAGACCGTCTGTCTCATACCGTCTGTCTCAAACCGTCTGTCTCAGACTGTCTGTCTCAGACCGTCTGTCTCAGCCCGTCTGTCTCAGACCGTCTGTCTCAGACCGTCTGTCTCAGACCGTCTGTCTCAGACCGTCTGTCTCAGTCCGTCTGTCTCAGACCGTCTGTCTCAGTCTGTCTGTCTCAGCCCGTCTGTCTCAGACCGTCCGTCTCTGTGCTTCTGTCTCCGTCTGTCGTCCTCTGTCCGTCCGTCTCATACCGTCTGTCACAGACCGTCTGTCTCAGACCGTCTGTCTCAGACCGTCTGTCTCAGACCGTCTGTCTCAGACCGTCTGTCTCAGACCGTCTGTCTCAGTCCGTCTGCCCCTGTCCGTCTGTCTCATACCGTCTGCCTCATACCGTCTGTCTCAGACCGTATGTGTCAGACCGTCTGTCTCAGACCGTGTGTCTCAGTTTGTCCGTCTCAGACCGTCTGTCCCAGACCGTCCGTCCCAGACCGTCTGTCTCAGACAATCTGTCTCAGACCGTCTGTCTCAGACCGTCTGTCTCAGCCCGTCTGTCTCAGACCGTCCGTCTCTGTGCTTCTGTCTCCGTCTGTCGTCCTCTGTCCGTCCGTCTCATACCGTCTGTCACAGACCGTCTGTCTCAGACCGTCTGTCTCAGACCGTCTGTCTCAGACCGTCTCTCTCAGACCGTCTGTCTCAGCCCGTCTGTCTCAGACCGTCTGTCTCTGTGCTTCTGTCTCCGTCTGTCGTCCTCTGTCCGTCCGTCTCATACCGTCTGTCACAGACCGTCTGTCTCAGACCGTCTGTCTCAGGCCGTCTGTCTCAGACCGTCTGTCTCGGACCGTCTGTCTCAGACCGTCTGTCTCAGACCGTCTGTCTCAGACCGTCGGTCTCAGACCGTCTCTCTCAGACCGTCTGTCTCTGACCGTCTGTCTCTGACCGTCTGTCTCAGACCGTCTGTCTCAGACCGTCTGTCTCAGACCGTCTGTCTCAGACCGTCTGTCTCAGACCGTCTGTCTCAGACCGTCTGTCTCAGACCGTCTGTCTCAGACCGTCTGTCTCAGACCGTCTGTCTCAGACCGTCTGTCTCAGACCGTCTGTCTCAGACCGTCTGTCTCAGACCGTCTGTCTCAGACCGTCTGTCTCAGACCGTCTGTCTCAGACCGTCTGTCTCAGACCGTCTGTCTCAGACCGTCTGTCTCAGACCGTCTGTCTCAGACCGTCTGTCTCAGACCGTCTGTCTCAGACCGTCTGTCTCAGACCGTCTGTGTCAAACCGTCTGTCTCAGACCGTCTGTCTCAGACCGTCTGTCTCAGACCGTGTGTCTCAGACCGTCTATCTCAGACCGTCTGTGTCAGACCGTCTGTCTCAGACCGTCTGTCTCAGACCGTGTGTCTCAGTCCGTCTGTCTCAGACTGTCTGTCGCACACCGTCTGTCGCAGACCGTTTGTTTCAGACCGTCTGTGTCAGACCGTCTATCTCAGACCGGCTGTCTCAGACCGTCTGTCTCAGACCGTCTGTCTCAGACCGTCTGTCTCAGACCGTCTGTCTCAGACCGTCTGTCTCAGACCGTCTGTCTCAGACCGTCTGTCTCAGACCGTCTGTCTCAGACCGTCTGTCTCAGACCCTCTGTCTCAGTCCGTCTGCCCCTGTCCGTCTGTCTCATACCGTCTGCCTCATACCGTCTGTCTCAGACCGTATGTGTCAGACCGTGTGTCTCAGTTTGTCCGTCTCAGACCGTCAGTCTCAGACCGTCTGTCTCAGTTCGTCCGTCTCAGACCGTCTGTCTCAGACCGTGTGTCTCAGTCCGTCTGTCTCAGACCGTCTGTCGCACACCGTCTGTCGCAGACCGTCTGTCTCAGACCGTCTGTCTCAGATCGTCTGTCTCAGTTCGCCTGTCTCCGGTCGTCTGTCTCAGACCGTCTGTCTCAGCCCGTCTGGCTCAGACCGTCCGTCTCTGTGCTTCTGTCTCCGTCTGTCGTCCTCTGTCCGTCCGTCTCATACCGTCTGTCCCAGACCGTCTGTCCCAGACAATCTGTCTCAGACCGTCTGTCTCAGACCGTCTGTCTCAGACCGTCCGTCTCAGGCCGTCCGTCTCAGACCGTCTGTCTCAGACCGTCTGTCTCAGACCGTCTGTCTCAGACCGTCTGTCTCAGACCATCTGTCTCAGACCGTCTGTCTCAGACCGTGTGTCTCAGACCGTCTGTCTCAGTCCGTCTGTCTCAGACCGTCTGTCGCACACCGTCTGTCGCAGACCGTCTGTCTCAGACCGTCTGTCTTAGACCGTCTGTCTCAGACCGTCTGTCTCAGACCGTCTGTCGCAGACCGTCTGTCTCAGACCGTCTGTCTTAGACCGTCTGTCTCAGACCGTCCGTCTCAGACCGTCTGTCTCAGACCGTGTGTCTCAGTCCGTCTGTCTCAGACCGTCTGTCGCACACCGTCTGTCGCAGACCGTCTGTCTCAGACCGTCTGTCTCAGATCGTCTGTCTCAGTTCGCCTGTCTCCGGTCGTCTGTCTCAGCCCGTCTGGCTCAGACCGTCCGTCTCTGTGCTTCTGTCTCCGTCTGTCGTCCTCTGTCCGTCCGTCTCATACCGTCTGTCCCAGACCGTCTGTCCCAGACAATCTGTCTCAGACCGTCTGTCTCAGACCGTCTGTCTCAGACCGTCTGTCTCAGACCGTCTGTCTCAGACCGTCTGTCTCAGACCGTCTGTCTCAGACCGTCTGTCTCAGACCGTCTGTCTCAGACCGTCTGTCTCAGACCGTCTGTCTCAGACCGTCTGTCTCAGACCGTCTGTCTCAGACCGTCTGTCTCAGACCGTCTGTCTCAGACCGTCTGTCTCAGACCGTCTGTCTCAGACCGTCTGTCTCAGACCGTCTGTCTCAGACCGTCTGTCTCAGACTGTCTGTCTCAGACCGTCTGTCTCAGTCCGTCTGCCCCTGTCCGTCTGTCTAATACCGTCTGCCTCATACCGTCTGTCTCAGACCGTATGTGTCAGACCGTCTGTCTCAGACCGTGTGTCTCAGTTTGTCCGTCTCAGACCGTCTGTCTCAGACCGTCTGTCTCATACCGTCTGTCTCAAACCGTCTGTCTCAGACTGTCTGTCTCAGGCCGTCTGTCTCAGCCCGTCTGTCTCAGACCGTCCGTCTCAGACCGTCCGTCTCAGACCGTCTGTCTCAGACCGTCTGTCTCAGACCGTCTGTCTCAGACCGTCTGTCTCAGACCATCTGTCTCAGACCGTCTGTCTCAGACCGTGTGTCTCAGACCGTCTATCTCAGACCGTCTGTGTCAGACCGTCTATCTCAGACCGTCTGTCTCAGACCGCCTGTCTCAGACCGTCTGTCTCAGACCGTCTGTCTCAGACCGTCTGTCTCAGACCGTCTGTCTCAGACCGTCTGTCTCAGACCCTCTGTCTCAGTCCGTCTGCCCCTGTCCGTCTGTCTCATACCGTCTGCCTCATACCGTCTGTCTCAGACCGTCTGTCTCAGACCGTGTGTCTCAGTCCGTCTGTCTCAGACCGTCTGTCGCACACCGTCTGTCGCAGACCGTCTGTCTCAGACCGTCTGTCTCAGATCGTCTGTCTCAGTTCGCCTGTCTCCGGTCGTCTGTCTCAGACCGTCTGTCTCAGCCCGTCTGGCTCAGACCGTCCGTCTCTGTGCTTCTGTCTCCGTCTGTCGTCCTCTGTCCGTCCGTCTCATACCGTCTGTCCCAGACCGTCCGTCCCAGACAATCTGTCTCAGACCGTCCGTCCCAGACAATCTGTCTCAGACCGTCTGTCTCAGACCGTCTGTACAGACCGCCTGTCTCAGACCGTCTGTCTCAGACCGTCTGTCTCAGACCGTCTGTCTCAGACCGTCTGTCTCAGACCGTCTGTCTCAGACCGTCTGTCTCAGACCGTCTGTCTCAGACCGTCTGTCTCAGACCGTCTGTCTCAGACCGTCTGTCTCAGACGGTCTGTCTCAGACCGTCGGTCTCAGACCGTCTGTCTCTGACCGTCCGTCTCTGTGCTTCTGTCTCCGTCTGTCGTCCTCTGTCCGTCCGTCTCATACCGTCTGTCCCAGACCGTCCGTCCCAGACAATCTGTCTCAGACCGTCCGTCCCAGACAATCTGTCTCAGACCGTCTGTCTCAGACCGTCTGTACAGACCGCCTGTCTCAGACCGTCTGTCTCAGACCGTCTGTCTCAGACCGTCTGTCTCAGACCGTCTGTCTCAGACCGTCTGTCTCAGACCGTCTGTCTCAGACCGTCTGTCTCAGACCGTCTGTCTCAGACCGTCTGTCTCAGACCGTCTGTCTCAGACGGTCTGTCTCAGACCGTCGGTCTCAGACCGTCTGTCTCTGACCGTCTGTCGCACACCGTCTGTCGCAGACCGTCTGTCTCAGTCCGCCTGTCTCCGGTCGTCTGTCTCTGACCGTCTGTCTCAGACCGTCTGTCTCAGCCCGTCTGTCTCAGACCGTCCGTCTCTGTGCTTCTGTCTCCGTCTGTCGTCCTCTGTCCGTCCGTCTCATACCGTCTGTCCCAGACAGTCTGTCTCAGACCGTCTGTCTCAGACCGTCTGTCCCAGACAGTCTGTCTCAGACCGTCTGTCTCAGACCGTCTGTACAGACCGTCTGTCTCAGACCGTCTGTCTCAGACCGTCTGTCTCAGACCGTCTGTCTCAGACCGTCTGTCTCAGACCGTCTGTCTCAGACCGTGTGTCTCAGTCCGTCTGTCTCAGACTGTTTGTCGCACACCGTCTGTCGCACACCGTTTGTTTCAGACCGTCTGTGTCAGGCCGTCTATCTCAGACCGTCTTTCTCAGACCGTCTGTATCAGACCGTCTGTCTCAGACCGTCTGTCTCAGACCGTCTGTCTCAGACCGTCTGTCTCAGACCGTCTGTCTCAGACCGTCTGTCTCAGACCGTCTGTCTCAGTCCGTCTGCCCCTGTCCGTCTGTCTCATACCGTCTGCCTCATACCGTCTGTCTCAGACCGTATGTGCCAGACCGTCTGTCTCAGACCGTGTGTCTCAGTTTGTCCGTCTCAGACCGTCTGTCTCAGACCGTCTGTCTCATACCGTCTGTCTCAAACCGTCTGTCTCAGACTGTCTGTCTCAGACCGTCTGTCTCAGCCCGTCTGTCTCAGACCGTCTGTCTCAGACCGTCTGTCTCAGACCGTCTGTCTCAGACCGTCTGTCTCAGACCGTCTGTCTCAGTCCGTCTGTCTCAGACCGTCTGTCTCAGTCTGTCTGTCTCAGCCCGTCTGTCTCAGACCGTCCGTCTCTGTGCTTCTGTCTCCGTCTGTCGTCCTCTGTCCGTCCGTCTCATACCGTCTGTCACAGACCGTCTGTCTCAGACCGTCTGTCTCAGACCGTCTGTCTCAGACCGTCTGTCTCAGACCGTCTGTCTCAGACCGTCTGTCTCAGTCCGTCTGCCCCTGTCCGTCTGTCTCATACCGTCTGCCTCATACCGTCTGTCTCAGACCGTCTGTCTCAGACCGTCTGTCTCAGCCCGTCTGTCTCAGACCGTCCGTCTCTGTGCTTCTGTCTCCGTCTGTCGTCCTCTGTCCGTCCGTCTCATACCGTCTGTCACAGACCGTCTGTCTCAGACCGTCTGTCTCAGACCGTCTGTCTCAGACCGTCTCTCTCAGACCGTCTGTCTCAGCCCGTCTGTCTCAGACCGTCTGTCTCTGTGCTTCTGTCTCCGTCTGTCGTCCTCTGTCCGTCCGTCTCATACCGTCTGTCACAGACCGTCTGTCTCAGACCGTCTGTCTCAGGCCGTCTGTCTCAGACCGTCTGTCTCGGACCGTCTGTCTCAGACCGTCTGTCTCAGACCGTCTGTCTCAGACCGTCGGTCTCAGACCGTCTCTCTCAGACCGTCTGTCTCTGACCGTCTGTCTCTGACCGTCTGTCTCAGACCGTCTGTCTCAGACCGTCTGTCTCAGACCGTCTGTCTCAGACCGTCTGTCTCAGACCGTCTGTCTCAGACCGTCTGTCTCAGACCGTCTGTCTCAGACCGTCTGTCTCAGACCGTCTGTCTCAGACCGTCTGTCTCAGACCGTCTGTCTCAGACCGTCTGTCTCAGACCGTCTGTCTCAGACCGTCTGTCTCAGACCGTCTGTCTCAGACCGTCTGTCTCAGACCGTCTGTCTCAGACCGTCTGTCTCAGACCGTCTGTCTCAGACCGTCTGTGTTAAACCGTCTGTCTCAGACCGTCTGTCTCAGACCGTCTGTCTCAGACCGTGTGTCTCAGACCGTCTATCTCAGACCGTCTGTGTCAGACCGTCTGTCTCAGACCGTCTGTCTCAGACCGTGTGTCTCAGTCCGTCTGTCTCAGACTGTCTGTCGCACACCGTCTGTCGCAGACCGTTTGTTTCAGACCGTCTGTGTCAGACCGTCTATCTCAGACCGGCTGTCTCAGACCGTCTGTCTCAGACCGTCTGTCTCAGACCGTCTGTCTCAGACCGTCTGTCTCAGACCGTCTGTCTCAGACCGTCTGTCTCAGACCGTCTGTCTCAGACCGTCTGTCTCAGACCGTCTGTCTCAGACCGTCTGTCTCAGACCCTCTGTCTCAGTCCGTCTGCCCCTGTCCGTCTGTCTCATACCGTCTGCCTCATACCGTCTGTCTCAGACCGTATGTGTCAGACCGTGTGTCTCAGTTTGTCCGTCTCAGACCGTCAGTCTCAGACCGTCTGTCTCAGTTCGTCCGTCTCAGACCGTCTGTCTCAGACCGTGTGTCTCAGTCCGTCTGTCTCAGACCGTCTGTCGCACACCGTCTGTCGCAGACCGTCTGTCTCAGACCGTCTGTCTCAGATCGTCTGTCTCAGTTCGCCTGTCTCCGGTCGTCTGTCTCAGACCGTCTGTCTCAGCCCGTCTGGCTCAGACCGTCCGTCTCTGTGCTTCTGTCTCCGTCTGTCGTCCTCTGTCCGTCCGTCTCATACCGTCTGTCCCAGACCGTCTGTCCCAGACAATCTGTCTCAGACCGTCTGTCTCAGACCGTCTGTCTCAGACCGTCCGTCTCAGGCCGTCCGTCTCAGACCGTCTGTCTCAGACCGTCTGTCTCAGACCGTCTGTCTCAGACCGTCTGTCTCAGACCATCTGTCTCAGACCGTCTGTCTCAGACCGTGTGTCTCAGACCGTCTGTCTCAGTCCGTCTGTCTCAGACCGTCTGTCGCACACCGTCTGTCGCAGACCGTCTGTCTCAGACCGTCTGTCTTAGACCGTCTGTCTCAGACCGTCTGTCTCAGACCGTCTGTCGCAGACCGTCTGTCTCAGACCGTCTGTCTTAGACCGTCTGTCTCAGACCGTCCGTCTCAGACCGTCTGTCTCAGACCGTGTGTCTCAGTCCGTCTGTCTCAGACCGTCTGTCGCACACCGTCTGTCGCAGACCGTCTGTCTCAGACCGTCTGTCTCAGATCGTCTGTCTCAGTTCGCCTGTCTCCGGTCGTCTGTCTCAGCCCGTCTGGCTCAGACCGTCCGTCTCTGTGCTTCTGTCTCCGTCTGTCGTCCTCTGTCCGTCCGTCTCATACCGTCTGTCCCAGACCGTCTGTCCCAGACAATCTGTCTCAGACCGTCTGTCTCAGACCGTCTGTCTCAGACCGTCTGTCTCAGACCGTCTGTCTCAGACCGTCTGTCTCAGACCGTCTGTCTCAGACCGTCTGTCTCAGACCGTCTGTCTCAGACCGTCTGTCTCAGACCGTCTGTCTCAGACCGTCTGTCTCAGACCGTCTGTCTCAGACCGTCTGTCTCAGACCGTCTGTCTCAGACCGTCTGTCTCAGACCGTCTGTCTCAGACCGTCTGTCTCAGACCGTCTGTCTCAGACCGTCTGTCTCAGACTGTCTGTCTCAGACCGTCTGTCTCAGTCCGTCTGCCCCTGTCCGTCTGTCTAATACCGTCTGCCTCATACCGTCTGTCTCAGACCGTATGTGTCAGACCGTCTGTCTCAGACCGTGTGTCTCAGTTTGTCCGTCTCAGACCGTCTGTCTCAGACCGTCTGTCTCATACCGTCTGTCTCAAACCGTCTGTCTCAGACTGTCTGTCTCAGGCCGTCTGTCTCAGCCCGTCTGTCTCAGACCGTCCGTCTCAGACCGTCCGTCTCAGACCGTCTGTCTCAGACCGTCTGTCTCAGACCGTCTGTCTCAGACCGTCTGTCTCAGACCATCTGTCTCAGACCGTCTGTCTCAGACCGTGTGTCTCAGACCGTCTATCTCAGACCGTCTGTGTCAGACCGTCTATCTCAGACCGTCTGTCTCAGACCGCCTGTCTCAGACCGTCTGTCTCAGACCGTCTGTCTCAGACCGTCTGTCTCAGACCGTCTGTCTCAGACCGTCTGTCTCAGACCCTCTGTCTCAGTCCGTCTGCCCCTGTCCGTCTGTCTCATACCGTCTGCCTCATACCGTCTGTCTCAGACCGTCTGTCTCAGACCGTGTGTCTCAGTCCGTCTGTCTCAGACCGTCTGTCGCACACCGTCTGTCGCAGACCGTCTGTCTCAGACCGTCTGTCTCAGATCGTCTGTCTCAGTTCGCCTGTCTCCGGTCGTCTGTCTCAGACCGTCTGTCTCAGCCCGTCTGGCTCAGACCGTCCGTCTCTGTGCTTCTGTCTCCGTCTGTCGTCCTCTGTCCGTCCGTCTCATACCGTCTGTCCCAGACCGTCCGTCCCAGACAATCTGTCTCAGACCGTCCGTCCCAGACAATCTGTCTCAGACCGTCTGTCTCAGACCGTCTGTACAGACCGCCTGTCTCAGACCGTCTGTCTCAGACCGTCTGTCTCAGACCGTCTGTCTCAGACCGTCTGTCTCAGACCGTCTGTCTCAGACCGTCTGTCTCAGACCGTCTGTCTCAGACCGTCTGTCTCAGACCGTCTGTCTCAGACCGTCTGTCTCAGACCGTCTGTCTCAGACGGTCTGTCTCAGACCGTCGGTCTCAGACCGTCTGTCTCTGACCGTCTGTCGCACACCGTCTGTCGCAGACCGTCTGTCTCAGTCCGCCTGTCTCCGGTCGTCTGTCTCTGACCGTCTGTCTCAGACCGTCTGTCTCAGCCCGTCTGTCTCAGACCGTCCGTCTCTGTGCTTCTGTCTCCGTCTGTCGTCCTCTGTCCGTCCGTCTCATACCGTCTGTCCCAGACAGTCTGTCTCAGACCGTCTGTCTCAGACCGTCTGTCCCAGACAGTCTGTCTCAGACCGTCTGTCTCAGACCGTCTGTACAGACCGTCTGTCTCAGACCGTCTGTCTCAGACCGTCTGTCTCAGACCGTCTGTCTCAGACCGTCTGTCTCAGACCGTCTGTCTCAGACCGTGTGTCTCAGTCCGTCTGTCTCAGACTGTTTGTCGCACACCGTCTGTCGCACACCGTTTGTTTCAGACCGTCTGTGTCAGGCCGTCTATCTCAGACCGTCTTTCTCAGACCGTCTGTATCAGACCGTCTGTCTCAGACCGTCTGTCTCAGACCGTCTGTCTCAGACCGTCTGTCTCAGACCGTCTGTCTCAGACCGTCTGTCTCAGACCGTCTGTCTCAGTCCGTCTGCCCCTGTCCGTCTGTCTCATACCGTCTGCCTCATACCGTCTGTCTCAGACCGTATGTGCCAGACCGTCTGTCTCAGACCGTGTGTCTCAGTTTGTCCGTCTCAGACCGTCTGTCTCAGACCGTCTGTCTCATACCGTCTGTCTCAAACCGTCTGTCTCAGACTGTCTGTCTCAGACCGTCTGTCTCAGCCCGTCTGTCTCAGACCGTCTGTCTCAGACCGTCTGTCTCAGACCGTCTGTCTCAGACCGTCTGTCTCAGACCGTCTGTCTCAGTCCGTCTGTCTCAGACCGTCTGTCTCAGTCTGTCTGTCTCAGCCCGTCTGTCTCAGACCGTCCGTCTCTGTGCTTCTGTCTCCGTCTGTCGTCCTCTGTCCGTCCGTCTCATACCGTCTGTCACAGACCGTCTGTCTCAGACCGTCTGTCTCAGACCGTGTGTCTCAGTTTGTCCGTCTCAGACCGTCTGTCCCAGACCGTCCGTCCCAGACCGTCTGTCTCAGACAATCTGTCTCAGACCGTCTGTCTCAGACCGTCTGTCTCAGCCCGTCTGTCTCAGACCGTCCGTCTCTGTGCTTCTGTCTCCGTCTGTCGTCCTCTGTCCGTCCGTCTCATACCGTCTGTCACAGACCGTCTGTCTCAGACCGTCTGTCTCAGACCGTCTGTCTCAGACCGTCTCTCTCAGACCGTCTGTCTCAGCCCGTCTGTCTCAGACCGTCTGTCTCTGTGCTTCTGTCTCCGTCTGTCGTCCTCTGTCCGTCCGTCTCATACCGTCTGTCACAGACCGTCTGTCTCAGACCGTCTGTCTCAGGCCGTCTGTCTCAGACCGTCTGTCTCGGACCGTCTGTCTCAGACCGTCTGTCTCAGACCGTCTGTCTCAGACCGTCGGTCTCAGACCGTCTCTCTCAGACCGTCTGTCTCTGACCGTCTGTCTCTGACCGTCTGTCTCAGACCGTCTGTCTCAGACCGTCTGTCTCAGACCGTCTGTCTCAGACCGTCTGTCTCAGACCGTCTGTCTCAGACCGTCTGTCTCAGACCGTCTGTCTCAGACCGTCTGTCTCAGACCGTCTGTCTCAGACCGTCTGTCTCAGACCGTCTGTCTCAGACCGTCTGTCTCAGACCGTCTGTCTCAGACCGTCTGTCTCAGACCGTCTGTCTCAGACCGTCTGTCTCAGACCGTCTGTCTCAGACCGTCTGTCTCAGACCGTCTGTCTCAGACCGTCTGTGTCAAACCGTCTGTCTCAGACCGTCTGTGTCAAACCGTCTGTCTCAGACCGTCTGTCTCAGACCGTCTGTCTCAGACCGTGTGTCTCAGACCGTCTATCTCAGACCGTCTGTGTCAGACCGTCTGTCTCAGACCGTCTGTCTCAGACCGTGTGTCTCAGTCCGTCTGTCTCAGACTGTCTGTCGCACACCGTCTGTCGCAGACCGTTTGTTTCAGACCGTCTGTGTCAGACCGTCTATCTCAGACCGGCTGTCTCAGACCGTCTGTCTCAGACCGTCTGTCTCAGACCGTCTGTCTCAGACCGTCTGTCTCAGACCGTCTGTCTCAGACCGTCTGTCTCAGACCGTCTGTCTCAGACCGTCTGTCTCAGACCGTCTGTCTCAGACCGTCTGTCTCAGACCCTCTGTCTCAGTCCGTCTGCCCCTGTCCGTCTGTCTCATACCGTCTGCCTCATACCGTCTGTCTCAGACCGTATGTGTCAGACCGTGTGTCTCAGTTTGTCCGTCTCAGACCGTCAGTCTCAGACCGTCTGTCTCAGTTCGTCCGTCTCAGACCGTCTGTCTCAGACCGTGTGTCTCAGTCCGTCTGTCTCAGACCGTCTGTCGCACACCGTCTGTCGCAGACCGTCTGTCTCAGACCGTCTGTCCCAGATCGTCTGTCTCAGTTCGCCTGTCTCCGGTCGTCTGTCTCAGACCGTCTGTCTCAGCCCGTCTGGCTCAGACCGTCCGTCTCTGTGCTTCTGTCTCCGTCTGTCGTCCTCTGTCCGTCCGTCTCATACCGTCTGTCCCAGACCGTCTGTCCCAGACAATCTGTCTCAGACCGTCTGTCTCAGACCGTCTGTCTCAGACCGTCCGTCTCAGGCCGTCCGTCTCAGACCGTCTGTCTCAGACCGTCTGTCTCAGACCGTCTGTCTCAGACCGTCTGTCTCAGACCATCTGTCTCAGACCGTCTGTCTCAGACCGTGTGTCTCAGACCGTCTGTCTCAGTCCGTCTGTCTCAGACCGTCTGTCGCACACCGTCTGTCGCAGACCGTCTGTCTCAGACCGTCTGTCTTAGACCGTCTGTCTCAGACCGTCTGTCTCAGACCGTCTGTCGCAGACCGTCTGTCTCAGACCGTCTGTCTTAGACCGTCTGTCTCAGACCGTCCGTCTCAGACCGTCTGTCTCAGACCGTGTGTCTCAGTCCGTCTGTCTCAGACCGTCTGTCGCACACCGTCTGTCGCAGACCGTCTGTCTCAGACCGTCTGTCTCAGATCGTCTGTCTCAGTTCGCCTGTCTCCGGTCGTCTGTCTCAGACCGTCTGTCTCAGCCCGTCTGGCTCAGACCGTCCGTCTCTGTGCTTCTGTCTCCGTCTGTCGTCCTCTGTCCGTCCGTCTCATACCGTCTGTCCCAGACCGTCTGTCCCAGACAATCTGTCTCAGACCGTCTGTCTCAGACCGTCTGTCTCAGACCGTCTGTCTCAGACCGTCTGTCTCAGACCGTCTGTCTCAGACCGTCTGTCTCAGACCGTCTGTCTCAGACCGTCTGTCTCAGACCGTCTGTCTCAGACCGTCTGTCTCAGACCGTCTGTCTCAGACCGTCTGTCTCAGACCGTCTGTCTCAGACCGTCTGTCTCAGACCGTCTGTCTCAGACCGTCTGTCTCAGACCGTCTGTCTCAGACTGTCTGTCTCAGACCGTCTGTCTCAGTCCGTCTGCCCCTGTCCGTCTGTCTAATACCGTCTGCCTCATACCGTCTGTCTCAGACCGTATGTGTCAGACCGTCTGTCTCAGACCGTGTGTCTCAGTTTGTCCGTCTCAGACCGTCTGTCTCAGACCGTCTGTCTCATACCGTCTGTCTCAAACCGTCTGTCTCAGACTGTCTGTCTCAGGCCGTCTGTCTCAGCCCGTCTGTCTCAGACCGTCCGTCTCAGACCGTCCGTCTCAGACCGTCTGTCTCAGACCGTCTGTCTCAGACCGTCTGTCTCAGACCGTCTGTCTCAGACCATCTGTCTCAGACCGTCTGTCTCAGACCGTGTGTCTCAGACCGTCTATCTCAGACCGTCTGTGTCAGACCGTCTATCTCAGACCGTCTGTCTCAGACCGCCTGTCTCAGACCGTCTGTCTCAGACCGTCTGTCTCAGACCGTCTGTCTCAGACCGTCTGTCTCAGACCGTCTGTCTCAGACCGTCTGTCTCAGACCCTCTGTCTCAGTCCGTCTGCCCCTGTCCGTCTGTCTCATACCGTCTGCCTCATACCGTCTGTCTCAGACCGTCTGTCTCAGACCGTGTGTCTCAGTCCGTCTGTCTCAGACCGTCTGTCGCACACCGTCTGTCGCAGACCGTCTGTCTCAGACCGTCTGTCTCAGATCGTCTGTCTCAGTTCGCCTGTCTCCGGTCGTCTGTCTCAGACCGTCTGTCTCAGCCCGTCTGGCTCAGACCGTCCGTCTCTGTGCTTCTGTCTCCGTCTGTCGTCCTCTGTCCGTCCGTCTCATACCGTCTGTCCCAGACCGTCCGTCCCAGACAATCTGTCTCAGACCGTCTGTCTCAGACCGTCTGTACAGACCGCCTGTCTCAGACCGTCTGTCTCAGACCGTCTGTCTCAGACCGTGTGTCTCAGTCCGTCTGTCTCAGACTGTCTGTCGCACACCGTCTGTCGCACACCGTTTGTTTCAGACCGTCTGTGTCAGACCGTCTATCTCAGACCGTCTTCCTCAGACCGTCTGTCTCAGTCCGTCTGCCCCTGTCCGTCTGTCTCATACCGTCTGCCTCATACCGTCTGTCTCAGACCGTATGTGTCAGACCGTCTGTCTCAGACCGTGTGTCTCAGTTTGTCCGTCTCAGATCGTCTGTCTCAGACCGTCTGTCTCAGACCGTCTGTCTCAGACCGTGTGTCTCAGTCCGTCTGTCTCAGACTGTCTGTCGCACAGCGTCTGTCGCACACCGTCTGTCGCACACCGTTTGTTTCAGACCGTCTGTGTCAGACCGTCTGTGTCAGACCGTCTGTGTCAGACCGTCTATCTCAGACCGTCTTTCTCAGACCGTCTGTCTCAGACCGTCTGTCTCAGACCGTCTGTCTCAGACCGTCTGTCTCAGACCGTCTGTCTCAGACCGTCTGTCTCAGACCGTCTGTCTCAGACCGTCTGTCTCAGACCGTCTGTCTCAGACCGTCTGTCTCAGACTGTCTGTCTCAGACCGTCTGTCTCAGACCGTCTGTCTCAGACCGTCTGTCTCAGTCCGTCTGCCCCTGTCCGTCTGTCTCATACCGTCTGCCTCATACCGTCTGTCTCAGACCGTATGTGTCAGACCGTCTGTCTCAGACCGTGTGTCTCAGTTTGTCCGTCTCAGACCGTCTGTCTCAGTCCGTCTGTCTCAGATCGTGTGTCTCAGTCCGTCTGTCTCAGACCGTCTGTCTCAGACCGTCTGTCTCAGACCGTCTGTCTCAGACCGTCTGTCTCAGACCGTCTGTCTCAGACCGTCTGTCTCAGTCCGTCTGCACCTGTCCGTCTGTCTCATACCGTCTGCCTCATACCGTCTGTCTCAGACCGTGTGTCTCAGTTTGTCCGTCTCAGACCGTCTGTCTCAGACCGTGTGTCTCAGACCGTCTATCTCAGACCGTCTGTCTCAGTCCGTCTGTCTCAGACCGTCTGTCTCAGACCGCCTCAGAACGTCTGTCTCAGTCCGTCTGCCCCTGTCCGCCTGTCTCATACCGTCTGCCTCATACCGTCTGTCTCAGACCGTCTGTCTCAGACCGCCTGTCTCAGACCGTCTGTCTCAGACCGTCTGTCTCAGATCGTCTGTTACATCCGGCGATATTCCTTTTTCCGTCGGTATTCGGGTCGCGATCGAATTGAGCGCAGGAATGTATTAACGCGGCGTTCAGCGAACCGATTGCGACACTCCGAAATGTGCATGAGTGACAATTAAGTAATCTCGATTTGGCACACTTTCGGGTACAAAAACCGCCGACAAGCGCGGGTATAGAGCTCTCTTTCGTTGTGACTTTCTTACCTCGCGCTCGGCCAGCGGTCATTCGCGTATCGTATCTCCGGGTCTGATTATACAAGACCCGTAAACGTGAAATACGGGAGTGCGTGCGCCATCGCATCGGACCACCGCGAGGACTAAGACGTCGTCACCCTCTACCCCGAAACAGTACCGACAAATCGAGTTTACCAACAGTACGAGAGTAAGTGTGTGGGTGTAAGAGAAAACATCAAGTTGTAAGTAAAACATTTATATTAAAGTCGAAGCCTACAATACTAAACGCCTAGTCAGTCTTTAAATACCCTCCTTCCAATTTAACTGACTAAGCTCGAAACCGGACATCCAGGCGAAGTATACGTTAACTGTCAAGGTCAAGGTGTGCATAAGCACTTTATAGATTTAGAACCGCGAAATAAACCGCGACGTAACAAAATTTGGTGTCAGAAGTGGGATACTTCTAACTTGACCTTGCCCCGTAAACGTTATTTCGCAGATAGTATTTCATATTGTTTTGTTTTGTATTGCACTTTTACTACCTGTCATAATCATATCGCGTAGACATTAACATGCCGAGGTTGACGGATTCACCTCCGCTGCGTGCTCCTCCCGCACTTCCGGTAAACGCACCATTAACTTCGACCTCCAGATCCTCAATGGATCGGGGATCACAAAACTCCCACGAAATGTCACAATACGATATGTGGCGTATGTCCCGTGATGAGGAAGATCGAGTTTATCATGCGTTGGAATCAGTCCCGCGTTTTGACCCTAGGTTCACTTCTTTTGAAAATTTTCTATCGGCCGTAACGAACGTAATGGATCGTATTCCTAGAGGCCATGAAGACAGATTTCTTTCCGGTCTCAAACACAAGTTAACTGAACCTATTAAATTTTACATCGAGGATAGCAACTGCACAAATATTACTGATTTTCTTAGACTTTTACGTAAACGGTATGCGCCGTGCCGACCTCATTTAGAAATTCGATATGAATTAGAACACATTCGCGTGTTTCCGGGCGAATCCATTTTAGATTATATTCACCGATTTACGAGACTCCGACATCAGGCCCTTGGTAGTGCTCGCGACGAATACGGGGAAGAATGGGATTCTTCGAATTTCGATCGGTTAGCGCGTACATCATTTATTAGGGGATTACCCGCACATATATCGCATGCAGTTGTAGCATCAATGCCTACTTCATTAAACGAGGCATTTGATGAAGCATTGTACGCGGAAAAATGTCAAAATAGAGGGATAGGTGGTTTTCCTATCGACTCATACGCGTACCCTCTACCTCCGCGTCCACCATAATCATCATCATGATCATCATCATAATCATCATCATAATCGTCATCATAATCATCAACATTATCATCATCAAAATCATCATCATCATCATCATCATAATCATCATCATAATCATCATCATAATCATCATCATAACCGTCATCGTAATCATCATCATAATCATCATCATAATCATCATCATAATCATCATCATAATCATCATCATAATCATCATCATAACCGTCATCGTAATCATCATCATAATCATCATCATAATCATCATCATAATCATCATCATAATCGTCTTCATGGTCATCATCATAATCGTCATCATAATCATCATAATAGTCATCATAATCGTCATCATTATAGTCATCATAATCAACATCATGATCATCATCATAATCATCATCATAATCATCATCATAATCATCATCATAACCGTCATCGTAATCATCATCATAATCATCATCATAATCATCATCATGGTCATCTTTATAATCATCATCATAATCATCATCATAACCGTCATCGTAATCATCATCATAATCATGAGCATAATCATCATCATAATCGTCATCATAATCATCATCATAGTCATCATCATAATAGTCATCATAATCATCATCATAGTCGTCATCATTATAGTCATCATAATCGTCATCATAATCATCATCATAATCATCATCATAATCATCATCATAATCATCATCATAATCATCATCATAATCATCAACATAATCATCATCAAAATCATCATCATAATCATCATCATAATCGTCATCATAATCATCATCATAATCATCATCATAACCGTCATCGTAATCATCATCAGAATCAGCATCATAATCGTCATCATAATCATCATCATAATCATCATCATAACCGTCATCATAATCATCATCATAATCATCATCAAAATTATCATCATAATCATCATCATAATCGTCATCATAATCATCATCATTATCATCATCAAAATCATCATCATCATCATCATCATAATCATCATCATAATCATCATCATAACCGTCATCGTAATCATCATCATAATCATCATCATAATCATCATCATAGTCATCATCATAATCATCATCATAATCATCATCATAATCATCATCATAGTCGTCCTCATGGTCATCATCATAATCGTCATCATAATCATCATAATAGTCATCATAATCGTCATCATTATAGTCATCATAATAGTCATCATAATCGTCATCATTACAGTCATCATAATCATCAGCATGATCATCATCATAATCATCATCAAAATCATCATCATAATCGTCATCATAATCGTCATCATAATCATCATCATAATCATCATCATAATCATCATCATAACCGTCATCGTAATCATCATCATAATCATCATCATAATCATCATCATAATCATCATCATAATCATCATCATAACCAACATCATGATCATCATCAGAATCATCATCATAATCGTCATCATAATCATCATCATAATCATCATCATAATCATGAGCATAATCATCATCATAATCATCATCATAATCATCATCATAATCATCGTTATAATTCATCATCATAATCATCATCATAATCATCATCATAACCGTCAACATTATCATCATCAAAATCATCATCATCATCATCATCATAATCATCATCATAATCATCATCATAATCATCATCATAACCGTCATCGTAATCATCATCATAATCATCATCATAATCATCATCATAGTCGTATTCATGGTCATCATCATAATCGTCATCATAATCATCATCATTATCATCATCAAAATCATCATCATCATCATCATCATAATCATCATCATAATCATCATCATAACCGTCATCGTAATCATCATCATAATCATCATCATAATCATCATCATAATCATCATCATAGTCGTCTTCATGGTCATCATCATAATCGTCATCATAATCATCATAATAGTCATCATAATCGTCATCATTATAGTCATCATAATAGTCATCATAATCGTCATCATTATAGTCATCATAATCATCATCATGATCATCATCATAATCATCATCATAATCATCATCATGATCATCATCATAATCATCATCATAATCATCATCATAACCGTCATCGTAATCATCATCATAATCATCATCATAATCATCATCATAATCATCATCATAATCATCATCAAAATCATCATCATTATCATGAGCATAATCATCATCATAATCGTCATCATAATCATCATCATAGTCGTCTTCATGGTCATCATCATAATCGTCATCATAATCATCATAATAGTCATCATAATCGTCATCATTATAGTCATCATAATAGTCATCATAATCGTCATCATTATAGTCATCATAATCATCATCATGATCATCATCATAATCATCATCATAATCATCATCATGATCATCATCATAATCATCATCATAATCGTCATCATTATAGTCATCATAATCGTCATCATAATCATCATCATAGTCATCATCATAATAGTCATCATAATCGTCATCATTATAGTCATCATAATCATCAGCATGATCATCATCATAATCATCATCAAAATCGTCATCATTATAGTCATCATAATCGTCATCATAATCATCATCATAATCATCATCATAATCATCATCAGAATCATCATCATAATCATGAGCATAATCATCATCATAATCATCATCATAATCATCATCATAATCATCAACATTATCATCATCAAAATCATCATCATCATCATCATCATAATCATCATCATAATCATCATCATAATCATCATCATAACCGTCATCGTAATCATCATCATAATCATCATCATAATCATCATCATAGTCGTATTCATGGTCATCATCATAATCGTCATCATAATCATCATCATTATCATCATCAAAATCATCATCATCATCATCATCATAATCATCATCATAATCATCATCATAACCGTCATCGTAATCATCATCATAATCATCATCATAATCATCATCATAATCATCATCATAGTCGTCTTCATGGTCATCATCATAATCGTCATCATAATCATCATAATAGTCATCATAATCGTCATCATTATAGTCATCATAATAGTCATCATAATCGTCATCATTATAGTCATCATAATCATCATCATGATCATCATCATAATCATCATCATAATCATCATCATGATCATCATCATAATCATCATCATCATCATCATCATAACCGTCATCGTAATCATCATCATAATCATCATCATAATCATCATCATAATCATCATCATAATCATCATCAAAATCATCATCATTATCATGAGCATAATCATCATCATAATCGTCATCATAATCATCATCATAGTCGTCTTCATGGTCATCATCATAATCGTCATCATAATCATCATAATAGTCATCATAATCGTCATCATTATAGTCATCATAATAGTCATCATAATCGTCATCATTATAGTCATCATAATCATCATCATGATCATCATCATAATCATCATCATAATCATCATCATGATCATCATCATAATCATCATCATAATCGTCATCATTATAGTCATCATAATCGTCATCATAATCATCATCATAGTCATCATCATAATAGTCATCATAATCGTCATCATTATAGTCATCATAATCATCAGCATGATCATCATCATAATCATCATCAAAATCGTCATCATTATAGTCATCATAATCGTCATCATAATCATCAGCATAGTCATCATCATAATAGTCATCATAATCGTCATCATTATAGTCATCATAATCATCATCATGATCATCATCATAATAGTCATCATAATCATCATCATAACCGTCATCGTAATCATCATCATAATCATCATCATAATCATCATCATAATCATCGTTATAATTCATCATCATAATCATGAGCATCATCATCATGATAATCATCATCATAGTCATCATCATAATCATCAATATAGTCTTCATCATAATCATCATAATCGTCATCATTATAGTCATCATAATCGTCATCATAATCATCATCATAGTCATCATCATAATAGTCATCATAATCGTCATCATTATAGTCATCATAATCATCATCATGATCTTCATCATAATCATCATCATAATCATCATCATGATCATCATCATAATCATCATCATAATCATCATCATAATCATGATCATAATCATCATCAAAATCATCATCATAATCATCATCATAATCGTCATCATAATCATCATCATAATCATCATCATAACCGTCATCGTAATCATCATCAGAATCAGCATCATAATCGTCATCATAATCATCATCATAATCATCATCATAATCATCATCATAATCATCATCAGAATCATCATCATAATCATGAGCATAATCATCATCATAATCGTCATCATAATCATCATCATAATAGTCATCATAATCGTCATCATAATCGTCATCATTATAGTCATCATAATCGTCATCATAATCATCATCACAGTCATCATCATAATATTCATCATAATCGTCATCATTATAGTTATCATAATCATCATCATGATCATCATCATAATCATCATCATAACCGTCATCGTAATCATCATCAGAATCAGCATCATAATCGTAATCATAATCATCATCATAATCATCATCATAATCATCATCATAATCATCATCAGAATCATCATCATAATCATGAGCATAATCATCATCATAATCGTCATCATAATCATCATCATAATAGTCATCATAATCGTCATCATAATCGTCATAATTATAGTCATCATAATCGTCATCATAATCATCATCACAGTCATCATCATAATATTCATCATAATCGTCATCATTATAGTTATCATAATCATCATCATGATCATCATCATAATCATCATCATAATCATCATCATAATCATCATCATAATCATCATCATTATCATCATCAAAATCATCATCATAATCATCATCATAATCATCATCATAATCATCATCATAATCATCACCATAACCGTCATCGTAATCATCATCATAATCATCATCATAATCATGATCATAGTCATCATCATAATCATCATCATAATCATCGTTATAATTCATAATCATAATCATCATCATAATCATGAGCATAATCATCATCATAATCGTCATCATAATCATCATCATAATAGTCATCATAATCGTCATCATAATGGTCATCATTATAGTCATCATAATCGTCATCATAATCATCATCACAGTCATCATCATAATATTCATCATAATCGTCATCATTATAGTTATCATAATCATCATCATGATCATCATCATAATCATCATCATAACCGTCATCGTAATCATCATCAGAATCAGCATCATAATCGTCATCATAATCATCATCATAATCATCATCATAATCATCATCATAATCATCATCAGAATCATCATCATAATCATGAGCATAATCATCATCATAATCGTCATCATAATCATCATCATAATAGTCATCATAATCGTCATCATAATCGTCATAATTATAGTCATCATAATCGTCATCATAATCATCATCACAGTCATCATCATAATATTCATCATAATCGTCATCATTATAGTTATCATAATCATCATCATGATCATCATCATAATCATCATCATAATCATCATCATAATCATCATCATAATCATCATCATTATCATCATCAAAATCATCATCATAATCATCATCATAATCATCATCATAATCATCATCATAATCATCACCATAACCGTCATCGTAATCATCATCATAATCATCATCATAATCATGATCATAGTCATCATCATAATCATCATCATAATCATCGTTATAATTCATAATCATAATCATCATCATAATCATCATCATAACCGTCATCGTAATCATCATCACAATCATCATCATAATCGTCATCATAATCATCATCATAATCATCGTCATAATCATCATCATAATCATCATCATAATCATCATCAGAATCATCATCATAATCATGAGCATAATCATCATCATAATCATCATCATAATCATCATCATAATCATCATCATAACCGTCATCGTAATCATCATCATAATCATCATCATAATCATCATCATAATCATCATCATAATCATCATCATAATTATCATCATAATCATCATCATAATCATCATCAAAATCATCATCATAATCATGAGCATAATCATCATCATAATCGTCATCATAATCATCATCATAGTCATCATCATAATAGTCATCATAATCATCATCATAGTCGTCATCATTATAGTCATCATAATCGTCATCATAATCATCATCATAATCATCATCATAATCATCATCATAATCATCATCATAATCATCATCATAATCATCAACATTATCATCATCAAAATCATCATCATCATCATCATCATAATCATCATCATAATCATCATCATAATCATCATCATAACCGTCATCATAATCATCATCATAATCATCATCATAATCATCATCATAATCATCATCATAATCGTCTTCATGGTCATCATCATAATCGTCATCTTAATCATCATAATAGTCATCATAATCGTCATCATTATAGTCATCATAATCAACATCATGATCATCATCATAAGCATCATCATAATCATCATCATGATCATCATCATAATCATCATCATAATCATCATCATAACCGTCATCGTAATCATCATCATAATCATCATCATAATCATCATCATAATCATCGTTATAATTCATCATCATAATCATGAGCATCATCATCATGATAATCATCATCATAGTCATCATCATAATCATCATTATAGTCATCATCATAATCATCATCATAATCATCATCATAATCATCATCAAAATTATCATCATAATCATCATCATAATCGTCATCATAATCATCATCATTATCATCATCAAAATCATCATCATCATCATCATCATAATCATCATCATAATCATCATCATAACCGTCATCGTAATCATCATCATAATCATCATCATAATCATCATCATAGTCATCATCATAATCATCATCATAATCATCATCATAATCATCATCATAGTCGTCCTCATGGTCATCATCATAATCGTCATCATAATCATCATAATAGTCATCATAATCGTCATCATTATAGTCATCATAATAGTCATCATAATCGTCATCATTACAGTCATCATAATCATCAGCATGATCATCATCATAATCATCATCAAAATCATCATCATAATCGTCATCATAATCGTCATCATAATCATCATCATAATCATCATCATAATCATCATCATAACCGTCATCGTAATCATCATCATAATCATCATCATAATCATCATCATAATCATCATCATAATCATCATCATAACCAACATCATGATCATCATCAGAATCATCATCATAATCGTCATCATAATCATCATCATAATCATCATCATAATCATGAGCATAATCATCATCATAATCATCATCATAATCATCATCATAATCATCGTTATAATTCATCATCATAATCATCATCATAATCATCATCATAACCGTCATCATAATCATCATCAGAATCATCATCATAATCGTCATCATAATCATCATCATAATCATCATCATAATCATCATCATAATCATCATCATAATCATCATCATAATCATCATCAGAATCATCATCATAATCATGAGCATAATCATCATCATAATCATCATCATAATCATCATCATAATCATCAACATTATCATCATCAAAATCATCATCATCATCATCATCATAATCATCATCATAATCATCATCATAATCATCATCATAACCGTCATCGTAATCATCATCATAATCATCATCATAATCATCATCATAGTCGTCTTCATGGTCATCATCATAATCGTCATCATAATCATCATCATTATCATCATCAAAATCATCATCATCATCATCATCATAATCATCATCATAATCATCATCATAACCGTCATCGTAATCATCATCATAATCATCATCATAATCATCATCATAATCATCATCATAGTCGTCTTCATGGTCATCATCATAATCGTCATCATAATCATCATAATAGTCATCATAATCGTCATCATTATAGTCATCATAATAGTCATCATAATCGTCATCATTATAGTCATCATAATCATCATCATGATCATCATCATAATCATCATCATAATCATCATCATGATCATCATCATAATCATCATCATAATCATCATCATAACCGTCATCGTAATCATCATCATAATCATCATCATAATCATCATCATAATCATCATCATAATCATCATCAAAATCATCATCATTATCATGAGCATAATCATCATCATAATCGTCATCATAATCATCATCATAGTCATCATCATAATAGTCATCATAATCATCATCATAATCGTCATCATTATAGTCATCATAATCGTCATCATAATCATCATCATAGTCATCATCATAATAGTCATCATAATCGTCATCATTATAGTCATCATAATCATCAGCATGATCATCATCATAATCATCATCAAAATCATCATCATAATCGTCATCATAATCGTCATCATAATCATCATCATAATCATCATCATAATCATCATCATAATCATCATCAGAATCATCACCATAATCATGAGCATAATTATCATCATAATCATCATCATAATCATCATCATAATCATCATCATAATCATCATCAGAATCATCATCATAATCGTCATCATAATCATCATCATAATCATCAACATTATCATCATCAAAATCATCATCATCATCATCATCATAATCATCATCATAATCATCATCATAATCATCATCATAACCGTCATCATAATCATCATCATAATCATCATCATAATCATCATCATAATCATCATCATAATCATCATCATAATCGTCTTCATGGTCATCATCATAATCGTCGTCATAATCATCATAATAGTCATCATAATCGTCATCATTATAGTCATCATAATCAACATCATGATCATCATCAGAATCATCATCATAATCGTCATCATAATCATCATCATAATCATCATCATAATCATGAGCATAATCATCATCATAATCATCATCATAATCATCATCATAATCATCGTTATAATTCATCATCATAATCATCATCATAATCATCATCATAACCGTCATCATAATCATCATCAGAATCATCATCATAATCGTCATCATAATCATCATCATAATCATCATCATAATCATCATCATAATCATCATCATAATCATCATCATAATCATCATCAGAATCATCATCATAATCATGAGCATAATCATCATCATAATCATCATCATAATCATCATCATAATCATCAACATTATCATCATCAAAATCATCATCATCATCATCATCATAATCATCATCATAATCATCATCATAATCATCATCATAACCGTCATCGTAATCATCATCATAATCATCATCATAATCATCATCATAGTCGTGTTCATGGTCATCATCATAATCGTCATCATAATCATCATCATAATCATCATCATAATCATCATCATAGTCGTCTTCATGGTCATCATCATAATCGTCATCATAATCATCATAATAGTCATCATAATCGTCATCATAATCGTCATCATTATAGTCATCATAATCGTCATCATAATCATCATCATAGTCATCATCATAATAGTCATCATAATCGTCATCATTATAGTCATCATAATCATCAGCATGATCATCATCATAATCATCATCAAAATCATCATCATAATCGTCATCATAATCGTCATCATAATCATCATCATAATCATCATCATAATCATCATCATAACCGTCATCGTAATCATCATCATAATCATCATCATAATCATCATCATAATCATCATCATAATCATCATCATAATCATCATCATAATCATCATCATAATCATCATCATAATCATCATCAAGATCAGCATCATAATCATGAGCATAATCATCATCACAATCGTCATCATAATCATCATCATAATCATCATCATAATCGTCATCATAATCATCATCATAATCATCATCATAATCATCATCATAATCATCATCATAATCATCATCATAATCATCGTTATAATTCATCATCATAATCATCATCATAATCATCACCATAACCGTCATCATAATCATCATCAGAATCATCCTCATAATCGTCATCATAATCATCATCATAATCATCATCATAATCATCATCATAATCATCATCATAATCATCATCAGAATCATCACCATAATCATGAGCATAATTATCATCATAATCATCATCATAATCATCATCATAATCATCATCATAATCATCATCATAATCATCATCATAGTCATCATCATAATAGTCGTCATAATCATCATCATAATCGTCATCATTATAGTCATCATAATCGTCATCATAATCATCATCATAATCATCATCATAATCATCATCATAATCATCATCATTATCATCATCAAAATCATCATCATCATCATCATCATAATCATCATCATAATCATCATCATAATCATCATCATAACCTTCATCGTAATCATCATCATAATCATCATCATAATCATCATCATAATCATCATCATAATTGTCTTCATGGTCATCATGATAATCGTCATCATAATCATCATAATAGTCATCATAATCGTCATCATTATAGTCATCATAATCAACATCATGATCATCATCATAATCATCATCATAATCATCATCATGATCATCATCATAATCATCATCATAATCATCATCATAACCGTCATCATAATCATCATCAAAATCATCATCATAATCATGAGCATAATCATCATCATAATCATCATCATAATCATCATCATAATCATCAACATTATCATCATCAAAATCATCATCATCATCATCATCATAATCATCATCATAATCATCAACATAATCATCATCATAACCGTCATCGTAATCATCATCATAATCATCATCATAATCATCATCATAGTCGTCTTCATGGTCATCATCATAATCGTCATCATAATCATCATCATTATCATCATCAAAATCATCATCATCATCATCATCATAATCATCATCATAATCATCATCATAACCGTCATCGTAATCATCATCATAATCATCATCATAATCATCATCATAATCATCATCATAGTCGTCTTCATGGTCATCATCATAATCGTCATCATAATCATCATAATAGTCATCATAATCGTCATCATTATAGTCATCATAATAGTCATCATAATCGTCATCATTATAGTCATCATAATCATCATCATGATCATCATCATAATCATCATCATAATCATCATCATGATCATCATCATAATCATCATCATAATCATCATCATAACCGTCATCGTAATCATCATCATAATCATGATCATAATCATCATCAAAATCATCATCATAATCATCATCATAATCGTCATCATAATCATCATCATAATCATCATCATAACCGTCATCGTAATCATCATCATGATCATCATCATGATCATCATCATAATCATCATCATAATCATCATCATAATCATGATCATAATCATCATCAAAATCATCATCATAATCATCATCATAATCGTCATCATAATCATCATCATAATCATCATCATAACCGTCATCGTAATCATCATCAGAATCATCATCATAATCGTCATCATAATCATCATCATAATCATCATCATAACCGTCATCGTAATCATCATCAGAATCATCATCATAATCGTCATCATAATCATCATCATAATCATCATCATAATCATCATCATAATCATCATCATAATCATCATCAGAATCATCATCATTATCATCATCATGATCATCATCATAATCATCATCATAATCATCATCATAACCGTCTTCGTAATCATCATCATAATCGTCATCATTATAGTCATCATAATCAACATCATGATCATCATCATAATCATCATCATAATCATCATCATGATCATCATCATAATCATCATCATAATCATCATCATAACCGTCATCGTAATCATCATCATAATCATCATCATAATCATCATCATAATCATGAGCATAATCATCATGATAATCATCATCATAGTCATCATCATAGTCGTCATTATAGTCATCATCATAATCATCATCAAAATCATCATCATAATCATCATCATAATCATCATCATAATCATCATCAAAATTATCATCATAATCATCATCATAATCGTCATCATAATCATCATCATAATCATCATCATAATCATCATCATAATCATCATCATAATCGTCTTCATGGTCATCATCATAATCGTCATCATAATCATCATAATAGTCATCATAATCGTCATCATTATAGTCATCATAATCAACATCATGATCATCATCATAATCATCATCATAATCATCATCATGATCATCATCATAATCATCATCATAATCATCATCATAACCGTCATCGTAATCATCATCATAATCATCATCATAATCATCATCATAATCATCGTTATAATTCATCATCATAATCATGAGCATCATCATCATGATAATCATCATCATAGTCATCATCATAATCATCATTATAGTCATCATCATAATCATCATCATAATCATCATCATAATCATCATCAAAATTATCATCATAATCATCATCATAATAGTCATCATAATCATCATCATTATCATCATCAAAATCATCATCATCATCATCATCATAATCATCATCATAATCATCATCATAACCGCCATCGTAATCATCATCATAATCATCATCATAATCATCATCATAATCATCATCATAATCATCATCATAGTCGTCTTCATGGTCATCATCATAATCGTCATCATAATCATCATAATAGTCATCATAATCGTCATCATTATAGTCATCATAATAGTCATCATAATCGTCATCATTATAGTCATCATAATCATCATCATGATCATCATCATAATCATCATCATAATCATCATCATGATCATCATCATAATCATGATCATAATCGTCATCATAATCATCAACATTATCATCATCAAAATCATCATCATCATCATCATCATAATCATCATCATAATCATCATCATAATCATCATCATAACCGTCATCGTAATCATCATCATAATCATCATCATAATCATCATCATAATCATCATCATAATCGTCTTCATGGTCATCATCATAATCGTCATCATAATCATCATAATCATCATCATGATCTTCATCATAATCATCATCATAATCATCATCATAATCATGATCATAATCATCATCAAAATCATCATCATAATCATCATCATAATCGTCATCATAATCATCATCATAATCATCATCATAACCGTCATCGTAATCATCATCATGATCATCATCATGATCATGATCATAATCGTCATCATTATAGTCATCATAATCATCATCATAATCATCATCATAATCATCATCATGATCATCATCATAATCATCATCATAATCGTCATCATTATAGTCATCATAATCGTCATCATAATCATCATCATAGTCATCATCATAATAGTCATCATAATCGTCATCATTATAGTCATCATAATCATCATCATAATCATCATCATAACCGTCATCGTAATCATCATCATAATCATCATCATAATCATCATCATAATCATCATCATAATCGTCTTCATGGTCATCATCATAATCGTCATCATAATCATCATAATAGTCATCATAATCATCATCATAACCGGCATCGTAATCAGCATCATAATCATCATCATATTTATCATCATAATCATCGTAATAGTCATCATAATCGTCATCATTATAGTCATCATAATCATCATCATGATCTTCATCATAATCATCATCATAATCATCATCATAATCATCATCATAACCGTCATCGTAATCATCATCAGAATCATCATCATAATCGTCATCATAATCATCATCATAATCATCATCATAACCGTCATCGTAATCATCATCAGAATCATCATCATAATCGTCATCATAATCATCATCATAATCATCATCATAACCGTCATCGTAATCATCATCATAATCATCATCATAATCATCATCATAATCATCATCATAATCGTCTTCATGGTCATCATCATAATCGTCATCATAATCATCATAATAGTCATCATAATCATCATCATAACCGGCATCGTAATCAGCATCATAATCATCATCATATTTATCATCATAATCATCGTAATAGTCATCATAATCGTCATCATTATAGTCATCATAATCATCATCATGATCTTCATCATAATCATCATCATAATCATCATCATAATCATGATCATAATCATCATCAAAATCATCATCATAATCATCATCATAATCGTCATCATAATCATCATCATAATCATCATCATAACCGTCATCGTAATCATCATCATGATCATCATCATGATCATCATCATAATCATCATCATAATCATCATCATAATCATCATCATAATCGTCTTCATGGTCATCATCATAATCGTCATCATAATAGTCATCATAATCGTCATCATTATAGTCATCATAATCATCATCATAATCATCATCATAATCATCATCATGATCATCATCATAATCATCATCATAATCGTCATCATTATAGTCATCATAATCGTCATCATAATCATCATCATAGTCATCATCATAATAGTCATCATAATCGTCATCATTATAGTCATCATAATCATCATCATAATCATCATCATAACCGTCATCGTAATCATCATCATAATCATCATCATAATCATCATCATAATCATCATCATAATCGTCTTCATGGTCATCATCATAATCGTCATCATAATCATCATAATAGTCATCATAATCGTCATCATTATAGTCATCTCAATCAACATCATGATCATCATCATAATCATCATCATAATCATCATCATAGTCATCATCATAATCATCATTATAGTCATCATCATAATCATCATCATAATCATCATCATAATCATCATCAAAATTATCATCATAATCATCATCATTATGGTCATCATAATCATCATCATTATCATCATCAAAATCATCATCACCATCATCATCATAATCATCATCATAATCATCATCATAACCGTCATCGTAATCATCATCATAATCATCATCATAATCATCATCATGGTCATCATCATAATCATCATCATAATCATCATCATAATCATCATCATAGTCGTCTTCATGGTCATCATCATAATCGTCATCATAATCATCATAATAGTCATCATAATCGTCATCATTATAGTCATCATAATAGTCATCATAATCGTCATCATTATAGTCATCATAATCATCATCATGATCATCATCATAATCATCATCATAATCATCATCATGATCATCATCATAATCATCATCATAATCGTCATCATTATAGTCATCATAATCGTCATCATAATCATCATCATAGTCATCATCATAATAGTCATCATAATCGTCATCATTATAGTCATCATAATAGTCATCATAATTGTCATCATTATAGTCATCATAATAGTCATCATAATCGTCATCATTATAGTCATCATAATCATCATCATGATCATCATCATAATCATCATCATAATCATCATCATGATCATCATCATAATCATCATCATAATCGTCATCATTATAGTCATCATAATCGTCATCATAATCATCATCATAGTCATCATCATAATAGTCATCATAATCGTCATCATTATAGTCATCATAATAGTCATCATAATTGTCATCATTATAGTCATCATAATCATCATCATAACCGTCATCGTAATCATCATCATAATCATCATCATAATCATCATCATAATCATCATCATAATCGTCTTCATGGTCATCATCATAATCGTCATCATAATCATCATAATAGTCATCATAATCATCATCATAACCGGCATCGTAATCAGCATCATAATCATCATCATATTTATCATCATAATCATCGTAATAGTCATCATAATCGTCATCATTATAGTCATCATAATCATCATCATGATCTTCATCATAATCATCATCATAATCATCATCATAATCATGATCATAATCATCATCAAAATCATCATCATAATCATCATCATAATCGTCATCATAATCATCATCATAATCATCATCATAACCGTCATCGTAATCATCATCATGATCATCATCATGATCATCATCATAATCATCATCATAATCATCATCATAATCATGATCATAATCATCATCAAAATCATCATCATAATCATCATCATAATCGTCATCATAATCATCATAATAGTCATCATAATCATCATCATAACCGGCATCGTAATCAGCATCATAATCATCATCATAATCATCATCATAATCGTCTTCATGGTCATCATCATAATCGTCATCATAATAGTCATCATAATCGTCATCATTATAGTCATCATAATCATCACCATAATCATCATCATAATCATCATCATGATCATCATCATAATCATCATCATAATCGTCATCATTATAGTCATCATAATCGTCATCATAATCATCATCATAGTCATCATCATAATAGTCATCATAATCGTCATCATTATAGTCATCATAATCATCATCATAATCATCATCATAACCGTCATCGTAATCATCATCATAATCATCATCATAATCATCATCATAATCATCATCATAATCGTCTTCATGGTCATCATCATAATCGTCATCATAATCATCATAATAGTCATCATAATCGTCATCATTATAGTCATCTCAATCAACATCATGATCATCATCATAATCATCATCATAATCATCATCATAGTCATCATCATAATCATCATTATAGTCATCATCATAATCATCATCATAATCATCATCATAATCATCATCAAAATTATCATCATAATCATCATCATTATGGTCATCATAATCATCATCATTATGGTCATCATAATCATCATCATTATCATCATCAAAATCATCATCATCATCATCATCATAATCATCATCATAATCATCATCATAACCGTCATCGTAATCATCATCATAATCATCATCATAATCATCATCATGGTCATCATCATAATCATCATCATAATCATCATCATAATCATCATCATAGTCGTCTTCATGGTCATCATCATAATCGTCATCATAATCATCATAATAGTCATCATAATCGTCATCATTATAGTCATCATAATAGTCATCATAATCGTCATCATTATAGTCATCATAATCATCATCATGATCATCATCATAATCATCATCATAATCATCATCATGATCATCATCATAATCATCATCATAATCGTCATCATTATAGTCATCATAATCGTCATCATAATCATCATCATAGTCATCATCATAATAGTCATCATAATCGTCATCATTATAGTCATCATAATAGTCATCATAATTGTCATCATTATAGTCATCATAATCATCATCATAACCGTCATCGTAATCATCATCATAATCATCATCATAATCATCATCATAATCATCATCATAATCGTCTTCATGGTCATCATCATAATCGTCATCATAATCATCATAATAGTCATCATAATCATCATCATAACCGGCATCGTAATCAGCATCATAATCATCATCATATTTATCATCATAATCATCGTAATAGTCATCATAATCGTCATCATTATAGTCATCATAATCATCATCATGATCTTCATCATAATCATCATCATAATCATCATCATAATCATCATCATAATCATCATCAAAATCATCATCATAATCATCATCATAATCGTCATCATAATCATCATCATAATCATCATCATAACCGTCATCGTAATCATCATCATGATCATCATCATGATCATCATCATAATCATCATCATAATCATCATCATAATCATGATCATAATCATCATCATAATCATCATCATAACCGTCATCGTAATCATCATCATAATCATCATCATAATCATCATCATAATCATCATCATAATCATCATCATAATCATCATCATAATCATCATCATAATCATCATCAAGGTCATCATCATAATCATGAGCATAATCATCATCACAATCGTCATCATAATCATCATCATAATCATCATCAGAATCATCATCATAATCGTCATCATAATCATCATCATAATCATCAACATTATCATCATCAAAATCATCATCATCATCATCATCATAATCATCATCATAATCATCATCATAATCATCATCATAACCGTCATCATAATCATCATCATAATCATCATCATAATCATCATCATAATCATCATCATAATCATCATCATAATCGTCTTCATGGTCATCATCATAATCGTCGTCATAATCATCATAATAGTCATCATAATCGTCATCATTATAGTCATCATAATCAACATCATGATCATCATCAGAATCATCATCATAATCGTCATCATAATCATCATCATAATCATCATCATAATCATGAGCATAATCATCATCATAATCATCATCATAATCATCATCATAATCATCGTTATAATTCATCATCATAATCATCATCATAATCATCATCATAACCGTCATCATAATCATCATCAGAATCATCATCATAATCGTCATCATAATCATCATCATAATCATCATCATAATCATCATCATAATCATCATCATAATCATCATCATAATCATCATCAGAATCATCATCATAATCATGAGCATAATCATCATCATAATCATCATCATAATCATCATCATAATCATCAACATTATCATCATCAAAATCATCATCATCATCATCATCATAATCATCATCATAATCATCATCATAATCATCATCATAACCGTCATCGTAATCATCATCATAATCATCATCATAATCATCATCATAGTCGTGTTCATGGTCATCATCATAATCGTCATCATAATCATCATCATAATCATCATCATAATCATCATCATAGTCGTCTTCATGGTCATCATCATAATCGTCATCATAATCATCATAATAGTCATCATAATCGTCATCATAATCGTCATCATTATAGTCATCATAATCGTCATCATAATCATCATCATAGTCATCATCATAATAGTCATCATAATCGTCATCATTATAGTCATCATAATCATCAGCATGATCATCATCATAATCATCATCAAAATCATCATCATAATCGTCATCATAATCGTCATCATAATCATCATCATAATCATCATCATAATCATCATCATAACCGTCATCGTAATCATCATCATAATCGTCATCATAATCATCATCATAATCATCATCATAATCATCATCATAATCATCATCATAATCGTCATCATAATCATCATCATAATCATCATCATAATCATCATCATAATCATCATCATAATCATCATCATAATCATCGTTATAATTCATCATCATAATCATCATCATAATCATCACCATAACCGTCATCATAATCATCATCAGAATCATCCTCATAATCGTCATCATAATCATCATCATAATCATCATCATAATCATCATCATAATCATCATCATAATCATCATCAGAATCATCACCATAATCATGAGCATAATTATCATCATAATCATCATCATAATCATCATCATAATCATCATCATAATCATCATCATAATCATCATCATAGTCATCATCATAATAGTCGTCATAATCATCATCATAATCGTCATCATTATAGTCATCATAATCGTCATCATAATCATCATCATAATCATCATCATAATCATCATCATAATCATCATCATTATCATCATCAAAATCATCATCATCATCATCATCATAATCATCATCATAATCATCATCATAATCATCATCATAACCTTCATCGTAATCATCATCATAATCATCATCATAATCATCATCATAATCATCATCATAATTGTCTTCATGGTCATCATGATAATCGTCATCATAATCATCATAATAGTCATCATAATCGTCATCATTATAGTCATCATAATCAACATCATGATCATCATCATAATCATCATCATAATCATCATCATGATCATCATCATAATCATCATCATAATCATCATCATAACCGTCATCATAATCATCATCAAAATCATCATCATAATCATGAGCATAATCATCATCATAATCATCATCATAATCATCATCATAATCATCAACATTATCATCATCAAAATCATCATCATCATCATCATCATAATCATCATCATAATCATCAACATAATCATCATCATAACCGTCATCGTAATCATCATCATAATCATCATCATAATCATCATCATAGTCGTCTTCATGGTCATCATCATAATCGTCATCATAATCATCATCATTATCATCATCAAAATCATCATCATCATCATCATCATAATCATCATCATAATCATCATCATAACCGTCATCGTAATCATCATCATAATCATCATCATAATCATCATCATAATCATCATCATAGTCGTCTTCATGGTCATCATCATAATCGTCATCATAATCATCATAATAGTCATCATAATCGTCATCATTATAGTCATCATAATAGTCATCATAATCGTCATCATTATAGTCATCATAATCATCATCATGATCATCATCATAATCATCATCATAATCATCATCATGATCATCATCATAATCATCATCATAATCATCATCATAACCGTCATCGTAATCATCATCATAATCATGATCATAATCATCATCAAAATCATCATCATAATCATCATCATAATCGTCATCATAATCATCATCATAATCATCATCATAACCGTCATCGTAATCATCATCATGATCATCATCATGATCATCATCATAATCATCATCATAATCATCATCATAATCATGATCATAATCATCATCAAAATCATCATCATAATCATCATCATAATCGTCATCATAATCATCATCATAATCATCATCATAACCGTCATCGTAATCATCATCAGAATCATCATCATAATCGTCATCATAATCATCATCATAATCATCATCATAACCGTCATCGTAATCATCATCAGAATCATCATCATAATCATCATCATAATCATCATCATAATCATCATCATAATCATCATCAGAATCATCATCATTATCATCATCATGATCATCATCATAATCATCATCATAATCATCATCATAACCGTCTTCGTGATCATCATCATAATCGTCATCATTATAGTCATCATAATCAACATCATGATCATCATCATAATCATCATCATAATCATCATCATGATCATCATCATAATCATCATCATAATCATCATCATAACCGTCATCGTAATCATCATCATAATCATCATCATAATCATCATCATAATCATGAGCATAATCATCATGATAATCATCATCATAGTCATCATCATAGTCGTCATTATAGTCATCATCATAATCATCATCAAAATCATCATCATAATCATCATCATAATCATCATCATAATCATCATCAAAATTATCATCATAATCATCATCATAATCGTCATCATAATCATCATCATAATCATCATCATAATCATCATCATAATCATCATCATAATCGTCTTCATGGTCATCATCATAATCGTCATCATAATCATCATAATAGTCATCATAATCGTCATCATTATAGTCATCATAATCAACATCATGATCATCATCATAATCATCATCATAATCATCATCATGATCATCATCATAATCATCATCATAATCATCATCATAACCGTCATCGTAATCATCATCATAATCATCATCATAATCATCATCATAATCATCGTTATAATTCATCATCATAATCATGAGCATCATCATCATGATAATCATCATCATAGTCATCATCATAATCATCATTATAGTCATCATCATAATCATCATCATAATCATCATCATAATCATCATCAAAATTATCATCATAATCATCATCATAATAGTCATCATAATCATCATCATTATCATCATCAAAATCATCATCATCATCATCATCATAATCATCATCATAATCATCATCATAACCGCCATCGTAATCATCATCATAATCATCATCATAATCATCATCATAATCATCATCATAATCATCATCATAGTCGTCTTCATGGTCATCATCATAATCGTCATCATAATCATCATAATAGTCATCATAATCGTCATCATTATAGTCATCATAATAGTCATCATAATCGTCATCATTATAGTCATCATAATCATCATCATGATCATCATCATAATCATCATCATAATCATCATCATGATCATCATCATAATCATGATCATAATCGTCATCATAATCATCAACATTATCATCATCAAAATCATCATCATCATCATCATCATAATCATCATCATAATCATCATCATAATCATCATCATAACCGTCATCGTAATCATCATCATAATCATCATCATAATCATCATCATAATCATCATCATAATCGTCATCATTATAGTCATCATAATCATCATCATAATCATCATCATAACCGTCATCGTAATCATCATCATAATCATCATCATAATCATCATCATAATCATCATCATAATCGTCTTCATGGTCATCATCATAATCGTCATCATAATCATCATAATAGTCATCATAATCGTCATCATTATAGTCATCTCAATCAACATCATGATCATCATCATAATCATCATCATAATCATCATCATAGTCATCATCATAATCATCATTATAGTCATCATCATAATCATCATCATAATCATCATCATAATCATCATCAAAATTATCATCATAATCATCATCATTATGGTCATCATAATCATCATCATTATCATCATCAAAATCATCATCATCATCATCATCATAATCATCATCATAATCATCATCATAACCGTCATCGTAATCATCATCATAATCATCATCATAATCATCATCATGGTCATCATCATAATCATCATCATAATCATCATCATAATCATCATCATAGTCGTCTTCATGGTCATCATCATAATCGTCATCATAATCATCATAATAGTCATCATAATCGTCATCATTATAGTCATCATAATAGTCATCATAATCGTCATCATTATAGTCATCATAATCATCATCATGATCATCATCATAATCATCATCATAATCATCATCATGATCATCATCATAATCATCATCATAATCGTCATCATTATAGTCATCATAATCGTCATCATAATCATCATCATAGTCATCATCATAATAGTCATCATAATCGTCATCATTATAGTCATCATAATAGTCATCATAATTGTCATCATTATAGTCATCATAATCATCATCATAACCGTCATCGTAATCATCATCATAATCATCATCATAATCATCATCATAATCATCATCATAATCGTCTTCATGGTCATCATCATAATCGTCATCATAATCATCATAATAGTCATCATAATCATCATCATAACCGGCATCGTAATCAGCATCATAATCATCATCATATTTATCATCATAATCATCGTAATAGTCATCATAATCGTCATCATTATAGTCATCATAATCATCATCATGATCTTCATCATAATCATCATCATAATCATCATCATAATCATGATCATAATCATCATCAAAATCATCATCATAATCATCATCATAATCGTCATCATAATCATCATCATAATCATCATCATCACCGTCATCGTAATCATCATCATGATCATCATCATGATCATCATCATAATCATCATCATAATCATCATCATAATCATGATCATAATCATCATCAAAATCATCATCATAATCATCATCATAATCGTCATCATAATCATCATCATAATCATCATCATAACCGTCATCGTAATCATCATCAGAATCATCATCATAATCGTCATCATAATCATCATCATAATCATCATCATAACCGTCATCGTAATCATCATCAGAATCATCATCATAATCGTCATCATAATCATCATCATAATCATCATCATAACCGTCATCGTAATCATCATCATAATCATCATCATAATCATCATCATAATCATCATCATAATCGTCCTCATGGTCATCATCATAATCGTCATCATAATCATCATAATAGTCATCATAATCATCATCATAACCGGCATCGTAATCAGCATCATAATCATCATCATATTTATCATCATAATCATCGTAATAGTCATCATAATCGTCATCATTATAGTCATCATAATCATCATCATGATCTTCATCATAATCATCATCATAATCATCATCATAATCATGATCATAATCATCATCAAAATCATCATCATAATCATCATCATAATCGTCATCATAATCATCATCATAATCATCATCATAACCGTCATCGTAATCATCATCATGATCATCATCATGATCATCATCATAATCATCATCATAATCATCATCATAATCATCATCATAATCGTCTTCATGGTCATCATCATAATCGTCATCATAATAGTCATCATAATCGTCATCATTATAGTCATCATAATCATCATCATAATCATCATCATAATCATCATCATGATCATCATCATAATCATCATCATAATCGTCATCATTATAGTCATCATAATCGTCATCATAATCATCATCATAGTCATCATCATAATAGTCATCATAATCGTCATCATTATAGTCATCATAATCATCATCATAATCATCATCATAACCGTCATCGTAATCATCATCATAATCATCATCATAATCATCATCATAATCATCATCATAATCGTCTTCATGGTCATCATCATAATCGTCATCATAATCATCATAATAGTCATCATAATCGTCATCATTATAGTCATCTCAATCAACATCATGATCATCATCATAATCATCATCATAATCATCATCATAGTCATCATCATAATCATCATTATAGTCATCATCATAATCATCATCATAATCATCATCATAATCATCATCAAAATTATCATCATAATCATCATCATTATGGTCATCATAATCATCATCATTATCATCATCAAAATCATCATCACCATCATCATCATAATCATCATCATAATCATCATCATAACCGTCATCGTAATCATCATCATAATCATCATCATAATCATCATCATGGTCATCATCATAATCATCATCATAATCATCATCATAATCATCATCATAGTCGTCTTCATGGTCATCATCATAATCGTCATCATAATCATCATAATAGTCATCATAATCGTCATCATTATAGTCATCATAATAGTCATCATAATCGTCATCATTATAGTCATCATAATCATCATCATGATCATCATCATAATCATCATCATAATCATCATCATGATCATCATCATAATCATCATCATAATCGTCATCATTATAGTCATCATAATCGTCATCATAATCATCATCATAGTCATCATCATAATAGTCATCATAATCGTCATCATTATAGTCATCATAATAGTCATCATAATTGTCATCATTATAGTCATCATAATAGTCATCATAATCGTCATCATTATAGTCATCATAATCATCATCATGATCATCATCATAATCATCATCATAATCATCATCATGATCATCATCATAATCATCATCATAATCGTCATCATTATAGTCATCATAATCGTCATCATAATCATCATCATAGTCATCATCATAATAGTCATCATAATCGTCATCATTATAGTCATCATAATAGTCATCATAATTGTCATCATTATAGTCATCATAATCATCATCATAACCGTCATCGTAATCATCATCATAATCATCATCATAATCATCATCATAATCATCATCATAATCGTCTTCATGGTCATCATCATAATCGTCATCATAATCATCATAATAGTCATCATAATCATCATCATAACCGGCATCGTAATCAGCATCATAATCATCATCATATTTATCATCATAATCATCGTAATAGTCATCATAATCGTCATCATTATAGTCATCATAATCATCATCATGATCTTCATCATAATCATCATCATAATCATCATCATAATCATGATCATAATCATCATCAAAATCATCATCATAATCATCATCATAATCGTCATCATAATCATCATCATAATCATCATCATAACCGTCATCGTAATCATCATCATGATCATCATCATGATCATCATCATAATCATCATCATAATCATCATCATAATCATGATCATAATCATCATCAAAATCATCATCATAATCATCATCATAATCGTCATCATAATCATCATAATAGTCATCATAATCATCATCATAACCGGCATCGTAATCAGCATCATAATCATCATCATAATCATCATCATAATCGTCTTCATGGTCATCATCATAATCGTCATCATAATAGTCATCATAATCGTCATCATTATAGTCATCATAATCATCACCATAATCATCATCATAATCATCATCATGATCATCATCATAATCATCATCATAATCGTCATCATTATAGTCATCATAATCGTCATCATAATCATCATCATAGTCATCATCATAATAGTCATCATAATCGTCATCATTATAGTCATCATAATCATCATCATAATCATCATCATAACCGTCATCGTAATCATCATCATAATCATCATCATAATCATCATCATAATCATCATCATAATCGTCTTCATGGTCATCATCATAATCGTCATCATAATCATCATAATAGTCATCATAATCGTCATCATTATAGTCATCTCAATCAACATCATGATCATCATCATAATCATCATCATAATCATCATCATAGTCATCATCATAATCATCATTATAGTCATCATCATAATCATCATCATAATCATCATCATAATCATCATCAAAATTATCATCATAATCATCATCATTATGGTCATCATAATCATCATCATTATGGTCATCATAATCATCATCATTATCATCATCAAAATCATCATCATCATCATCATCATAATCATCATCATAATCATCATCATAACCGTCATCGTAATCATCATCATAATCATCATCATAATCATCATCATGGTCATCATCATAATCATCATCATAATCATCATCATAATCATCATCATAGTCGTCTTCATGGTCATCATCATAATCGTCATCATAATCATCATAATAGTCATCATAATCGTCATCATTATAGTCATCATAATAGTCATCATAATCGTCATCATTATAGTCATCATAATCATCATCATGATCATCATCATAATCATCATCATAATCATCATCATGATCATCATCATAATCATCATCATAATCGTCATCATTATAGTCATCATAATCGTCATCATAATCATCATCATAGTCATCATCATAATAGTCATCATAATCGTCATCATTATAGTCATCATAATAGTCATCATAATTGTCATCATTATAGTCATCATAATCATCATCATAACCGTCATCGTAATCATCATCATAATCATCATCATAATCATCATCATAATCATCATCATAATCGTCTTCATGGTCATCATCATAATCGTCATCATAATCATCATAATAGTCATCATAATCATCATCATAACCGGCATCGTAATCAGCATCATAATCATCATCATATTTATCATCATAATCATCGTAATAGTCATCATAATCGTCATCATTATAGTCATCATAATCATCATCATGATCTTCATCACAATCATCATCATAATCATCATCATAATCATGATCATAATCATCATCAAAATCATCATCATAATCATCATCATAATCGTCATCATAATCATCATCATAATCATCATCATAACCGTCATCGTAATCATCATCATGATCATCATCAGAATCATCATCATAATCGTCATCATAATCATCATCATAATCATCATCATAATCATCATCATAATCATCATCATAATCATCATCAGAATCATCATCATAATCATCATCATAATCATCATCATAGTCATCATCATAATCATCATCATAATCATCATCATAATCGTCATCATAATCATCATAATAGTCATCATAATCATCATCATAATCATGAGCATAATCATCATGATAATCATCATCATAATCATCATCATTATCATCATCAAAATCATCATCATCATCATCATCATAATCATCATCATAATCATCATCATAACCGTCATCGTAATCATCATCATAATCATCATCATAATCATCATCATAGTCATCATCATAATCATCATCATAATCATCATCATAATCATCATCATAGTCGTCTTCATGGTCATCATCATAATCGTCATCATAATCATCATAATAGTCATCATAATCGTAATCATTATAGTCATCATAATAGTCATCATAATCGTCATCATTATAGTCATCATAATCATCAGCATGATCATCATCATAATCATCATCAAAATCATCATCATAATCGTCATCATAATCGTCATCATAATCATCATCATAATCATCATCATAATCATCATCATAACCGTCATCGTAATCATCATCATAATCATCATCATAATCATCATCATAATCATCATCATAATCATCATCATAATCATCATCATAATCATCATCATAATCATCATCAAGGTCATCATCATAATCATGAGCATAATCATCATCACAATCGTCATCATAATCATCATCATAATCATCATCAGAATCATCATCATAATCGTCATCATAATCATCATCATAATCATCATCATAATCATGAGCATAATCATCATCATAATCATCATCATAATCATCATCATAATCATCGTTATAATTCATCATCATAATCATCATCATAATCATCATCATAACCGTCATCATAATCATCATCAGAATCATCATCATAATCGTCATCATAATCATCATCATAATCATCATCATAATCATCATCATAATCATCATCATAATCATCATCAGAATCATCATCATAATCATGAGCATAATCATCATCATAATCATCATCATAATCATCATCATAATCATCAACATTATCATCATCAAAATCATCATCATCATCATCATCATAATCATCATCATAATCTTCATCATAATCATCATCATAACCGTCATCGTAATCATCATCATAATCATCATCATAATCATCATCATAATCATCATCATAACCGTCATCGTAATCATCATCATAATCATCATCATATTTATCATCATAATCATCGTAATAGTCATCATAATCGTCATCATTATAGTCATCATAATCATCATCATAATCATCATCATAACCGTCATCGTAATCATCATCATGATCATCATCATGATCATCAACATAATCATCATCATAATCATCATCATAATCATGATCATAATCATCATCAAAATCATCATCATAATCATCATCATAATCGTCATCATAATCATCATCATAATCATCATCATAACCGTCATCGTAATCATCATCAGAATCATCATCATAATCGTCATCATAATCATCATCATAATCATCATCATAACCGTCATCGTAATCATCATCAGAATCATCATCATAATCGTCATCATAATCATCATCATAATCATCATCATAACCGTCATCATAATCATCATCAGAATCATCATCATAATCGTCATCATAATCATCATAATAGTCATCATAATCATCATCATAATCATGAGCATAATCATCATGATGATCATCATCATAATCATCATCATTATCATCATCAAAATCATCATCTTCATCATCATCATAATCATCATCATAATCATCATCATAACCGTCATCGTAATCATCATCATAATATCATCATAATCATCATCATAGTCATCATCATAATCATCATCATAATCATCATCATAATCATCATCATAGTCGTCTTCATGGTCATCATCATAATCGTCATCATAATCATCATAATAGTCATCATAATCGTCATCATTATAGTCATCATAATAGTCATCATAATCGTCATCATTATAGTCATCATAATCATCAGCATGATCATCATCATAATCATCATCAAAATCATCATCATAATCGTCATCATAATCGTCATCATAATCATCATCATAATCATCATCATAATCATCATCATAACCGTCATCGTAATCATCATCATAATCATCATCATAATCATCATCATAATCATCATCATAATCATCATCATAATCATCATCATAATCATCATCATAATCATCATCAAGATCATCATCATAATCATGAGCATAATCATCATCACAATCGTCATCATAATCATCATAATAGTCATCATAATCGTCATCATTATAGTCATCATAATCATCAGCATGATCATTATCATAATCATCATCAAAATCATCATCATAATCGTCATCATAATCGTCATCATAATCATCATCATAATCATCATCATAATCATCATCATAACCGTCATCGTAATCATCATCATAATCATCATCATAATCATCATCATAATCATCATCATAATCATCATCATAATCATCATCATAATCATCATCATAATCATCATCATAATCATCATCAAGATCATCATCATAATCATGAGCATAATCATCATCACAATCGTCATCATAATCATCATCATAATCATCATCATAATCATCATCATAACCGTCATCGTAATCATCATCATAATCATCATCATAATCATCATCATAATCATCATCATAATCATCATCATAATCATCATCATAATCATCATCATAATCATCATCATAATCATCATCAAGATCATCATCATAATCATGAGCATAATCATCATCACAATCGTCATCATAATCATCATCATAATCATCATCAGAATCATCATCATAATCATGAGCATAATCATCATCATAATCATCATCATAATCATCATCATAATCATCAACATTATCATCATCAAAATCATCATCATCATCATCATCATAATCATCATCATAATCTTCATCATAATCATCATCATAACCGTCATCGTAATCATCATCATAATCATCATCATAATCATCATCATAATCATCATCATAACCGTCATCGTAATCATCATCATAATCATCATCATATTTATCATCATAATCATCGTAATAGTCATCATAATCGTCATCATTATAGTCATCATAATCATCATCATAATCATCATCATAACCGTCATCGTAATCTTCATCATGATCATCATCATGATCATCATCATAATCATCATCATAATCATCATCATAATCATCATCATAATCATCATCAAAATCATCATCATAATCTTCATCATAATCGTCATCATAATCATCATCATAATCATCATCATAACCGTCATCGTAATCATCATCAGAATCATCATCATAATCGTCATCATAATCATCATCATAATCATCATCATAACCGTCATCGTAATCATCATCAGAATCATCATCATAATCGTCATCATAATCATCATCATAATCATCATCATAATCATCATCATAATCATCATCATAATCATCATCATAACCGTCATCGTAATCATCATCATAATCATCATCATAATCATCATCATAGTCATCATCATAATCATCATCATAATCATCATCATAATCATCATCATAGTCGTCATCATAATCATCATCATAATCATCATCATAGTCGTCATCATAATCATCATAATAGTCATCATAATCGTCATCATTATAGTCATCATAATCAACATCATGAACATCATCATAATCATCATCATAATCATCATCATGATCATCATCATAATCATCATCATAATCATCATCATAACCGTCATCGTAATCATCATCATAATCATCATCATAATCATCATCATAATCATCGTTATAATTCATCATCATAATCATGAGCATCATCATCATGATAATCATCATCATAGTCATCATCATAATCATCATTATAGTCATCATCATAATCATCATCATAATCATCATCATAATCATCATCAAAATTATCATCATAATCATCATCATAATCGTCATCATAATCATCATCATTATCATCATCAAAATCATCATCATCATTATCATCATAATCATCATCATAATCATCATCATAACCGTCATCGTAATCATCATCATAATCATCATCATAATCATCATCATAATCATCATCATAATCATCATCATAATCATCATCATAACCGTCATCGTAATCATCATCATAATCATCATCAAAATCATCATCATAATCGTCATCATAATCGTCATCATAATCATCATCAAAATCATCATCATTATCATGAGCATAATCATCATCATAATCGTCATCATAATCATCATCATAGTCATCATCATAATAGTCATCATAATCATCATCATAATCGTCATCATTATAGTCATCATAATCGTCATCATAATCATCATCATAGTCATCATCATAAGAGTCATCATAATCGTCATCATTATAGTCATCATAATCATCAGCATGATCATCATCATAATCATCATCAAAATCATCATCATAATCGTCATCATAATCGTCATCATAATCATCATCATAATCATCATCATAATCATCATCATAATCATCATCATAACCGTCATCGTAATCATCATCATAATCATCATCATAATCATCATCATAATCATCATCATAATCATCATCATAATCATCATCATAATCATCATCATAATCATCATCAAGATCATCATCATAATCGTGAGCATAATCATCATCACAATCGTCATCATAATCATCATCATAATCATCATCATAATCATCATCATAATCATCGTTATAATTCATCATCATAATCATGAGCATAATCATCATGATAATCATCATCATAGTCATCATCATAGTCATCATTATAGTCATCATCATAATCATCATCATAATCATCATCATAATCATCATCATAATCATGATCATAATCATCATCAAAATTATCATCATAATCATCATCATAATCGTCATCATAATCATCATCATAATCATCATCATAATCATCATCATAATCATCATCATAATCGTCTTCATGGTCATCATCATAATCGTCATCATAATCATCATAATAGTCATCATAATCGTCATCATTATAGTCATCATAATCAACATCATGATCATCATCATAATCATCATCATAATCATCATCATAATCATCATCATGATCATCATCATAATCATCATCATAATCATCATCATATCCGTCATCGTAATCATCATCATAATCATCATCATAATCATCATCATAATCATCGTTATAATTCATCATCATAATCATGAGCATCATCATCATGATAATCATCATCATAGTCATCATCATAATCATCATTATAGTCATCATCATAATCATCATCATAATCATCATCATAATCATCATCAAAATTATCATCATAATCATCATCATAATAGTCATCATAATCATCATCATTATCATCATCAAAATCATCATCATCATCATCATCATAATCATCATCATACTCATCATCATATTCGACATCATAATCGTCATCATTATCATCATCATAATCACTATCATAATCAACATCATAATCATTATCATAATCACTATGATAATCACCGTCACAATAATTATCATTATCACTATCATAATCATCATCATAATCAACATCATAATCAGCATCATAATCATCATCATAAACATCATCATAATCATCATCATAATCATTATTAATAACATCATCATAATCGTCATCATAATCGACATCATAATAGTCATCAATATCATTATCATAATCATCATCATTATCATCATCACAATCGTCATCATAATAGTCTACATAATTATCATCGTAATCATCATAATAATCTTTATCATAATCGTCATCATAATCATCAGCATAATCATCATCATAGTCGTCATCATAATCGTCATCATAATCATCATCATAATCATCGATATAATCACCATCATAATTATCATTATCACTATCATAATCATCATAATAGTCACCATCACAACCATCCTCATAATCATCATCATAATCACCATCATAATCGTCATCATTATCATCATCATAATCACTATCATAATCAACATCATACTCATTATCATAATCACTATGATAATCACCATCATAATAATTATCATTATCACTATCATAATCATCATCAAAATCATCGTCATAATCACCATCATAATCATCATCATAATCATCATCATAACAGTCATCATAATAGTCATCATAATCATCATCATAATCATTCTCATAATCACCATCATAATAATTATCATTATCACTTTCACAATCATCATCATAATCACCATCATATTCAGCACCATAATCAGCATCATAATCATCATCATAATCACCATCATATTCAGCACCATAATCATCATCATAATCACCACCATAATCAGCATCTTAATCCTGATCATAATCATCACCATAATCAGCATCATAATCATCGTCATAATCCTCATCATAATCGTCATCATAATCATCATCATAGTCATCATCATCACCGACATCATAATAGTCATCAAAATCGTCATCATAATCATCATCATAATCATCATCATAATCATCATCATAATCATCATCATAACAGTCATCATAATCATCATCATAACAGTCATCACAAAAGTCATCATAATCATCATCATTGTCATCATCATCACCGACATCATAATAGTCATCAAAAACGCCATCATAATCATCATCATAATCATCATCATAATCGTCATCATTATCATCATCATAATCACTATGATAATAAACAACATAATCATTATCATAATCACTATGATAATCACCATCATAATAATTATCATTATCACTATCATAATCACCATCATAATCATCATCATAATGGACATCATAATAGTCATCAAAATCGTTATCATAATCATCATCATAATCATAATCATAGTCATCATCATAATCGACATCATAATAGTCATCATAATCATCATCATAGTCATCATCATCACCGACATCATAATAGTCATCAAAATCGTCATCATAATCATCATCATAATCATCATCATAATTATCATCATAATCATCATCATAATCATCATCATAATCATCATCATAATCATCATCATAATCATCATCATCACCGGCATCATAATAGTCATCATAATCATCATCATAATGATCATCATAATCGTCATCATTATGATGATCATCATCACAATCATCATCATAATCATCATCATAGTCATCATCATGATCAGCATCATAATCATCATCATAATCATCATTTTAATCATCATCATAACCATCATCATAATAGGCATCATAATCGTCATCATAAAAGTCATCATAATCGACATCATAATAGTCACCAAAATCATTATCATAATCGACATCATGATAGTCACCAAAATCATTATCATAATCATCATCATAATCATGATCATAATCGTCATCATAATCGTCATCATTATCATCATCATAATCACTATCATAATCAACATCATAAGCATTATCATAATCACTATGATAATCACCATCATAATAATTATCATTATCAGTATCATAATCATCATCATAATCAACATCATAATCAGCATCATAATCATCATCATAATCAGCATCATAATCATCATCATAATCATCATCATAATCATCATCATAATCATCATCAAAATCATTATCATAATCATCATCATAATCACCATCATAATCATTATCATAATCACTATCATAATCATCATCATAATCATCACCAAAATCGTCATCATAATCACCATCATAATGATCATCATAATCATCATCATAATAGTCATCAAAATCGTTATCATAATCATAATCATAATCATAGTCATCATCGTAATCATCATCATAATCATCATCATAATCGTCATCATATTCATGGTCATAATCAACATCATAACAGTCATCATAATCGTCATCATAATCACCGTCGTAATGATCATCATAACCATCATAGTAATCATCATCACAATCATTATTAAAATCATCATCATAATCGTCATCATAATCGAAATCATAATAGTCATCACAATTATCATCATAATCATCATAATAATCATGATCATGATCATCATCATAATCAACATCATAATCATCATCATAATCATTATCATAATCATCATCATAGTCATCATCAACACCGACATCATAATAGTCATCAAAATCGTCATCATAATCATCATCATAATCATCATCATAATCATCATCATAATCATCATCAGAATCATCATCATAATCATCATCATAATCATCATCATAGTCATCATCATAATCAACATCATAATCATCATCATAATCGCCTTCATAATCGTCATCATAATAGTCATCATAATCATCATCATAATCATCATCATAATCACCATCATAATCATCATCATAATCACCATCATAATCATTATCATAATCACCATCATAATCAGCATCATAATCATCACCAAAATCGTCATCATAATCACCATCATAATGATCATCGTAATCATCATAATAATCATTATCATGATCATCATAATCAACATCATAATCATCACCATAATCATCGTCATAATCGTCATCATAATCGTCATCATAATCGTCATCATAATCATCATCATAATCATTATTAAAAACATCATCATAATCATCATCACAATCGTCATCATAATTATCATCATAATCATCATCATAATCATCGTCATAATCGTCATCATAATCATCACCATAATCATCGTCATAATCGTCATCATAACCGTCATCATAATCGTCATCATAATCATCATCATCACCGACATCATAATAGTCATCAAAATCGTCATCATAATCATCATCATAATCATCATCATAATCATCATCATAATCATCATCAGAATCATCATCATAATCATCATCATAATCATCATCATAGTCATCATCATAATCAACATCATAATCATCATCATAATCGCCATCATAATCGTCATCATAATAGTCATCATAATCATCATCATAATCATCATCATAATCACCATCATAATCATCATCATAATCACCATCATAATCATTATCATAATCACCATCATAATCAGCATCATAATCATCACCAAAATCGTCATCATAATCACCATCATAATGATCATCATAATCATCATAATAATCATTATCATGATCATCATAATCATCATCATAATCATCGTCATCATCGTCATCATAATCGTCACCATAATCAGCATCATAATCATCATCATAATCATCATCATAATCATCATCATAACCATCATCATAATCATCATAATAATCTTTATCATAATCGTCATCATAATCATCAGCATAATCATCATCATAGTCTTCATCATAATCGTCATCATAATAGTCATCATAATCATCATCATAATCATTGATATAATCACCATTATAATTATCATTATCACTATCATAATCATCATCATAATCAACATCATAATCAGCATCATAATCATCATCATAATCAGCATCATAATGATCATCATAATCATCATCATAATTATCATCATAATCATCATCATAATCATCATCATAATCGTCATCATATAAGTCACCACAATCATCATCATAGTCATCATCATCACCGACATCATAATAGTCATCATAATCATCATCATAATCATCAACATAATGATCATCATAATCGTCATCATTATGATGATCACCATCACAACCATCATCATAATCATCATCATAGTCACCATCATAATCGTCATCATTATCATTACCATAATCACCATCATAATCATCATCATAATCATCATCATAATCATCATCATAATCATCATCATAGCAGTCATCATAATCATCATCATAATCACCATCATAATCGTCATCATTATCATAATCATAATCACTATCATAATCAACATCATAATCATTATCATAATCACTATGATAGTCACCATCATAATAATTATCATTATCACTATCATAATCATCATCATAATCATCGTCACAATCACCATCATAATCATCATCATAATCATCATCATAACAGTCATCATAATAGTCATCATAATCATCATCATAATCATCCTCATAATCACCATCATAATAATTATCATTATCACTTTCATAATCATCATCATAATCACCATCATATTCAGCACCATAATCACCATCATAATGATCATCATAACCATCATAATAATCATCATCACAATCATTATTAAAATCATCATCATAATCGTCATCATAATCGTCATCATAACAGTCATCATAATTATCATCATAATCATCATAATAATCATGATCATAATCATCATCATAATCATCACCATAATCAGCATCATAATCATCATCATAATCATCATCATAACAGTCGTTATAATCGTCATCATAATCACCGTCATAATGATCATCATAATCATCATCATAATCATCATCATAATCATCATCATAAACATCATCATCACCGGCATCATAATAGTCATCATAATCATCATCATAATGATCATCATAATCGTCATCATTATGATGATCATCATCACAATCATCATCATAATCATCATCATAGTCATCATCATGATCAGCATCATAATCATCATCATAATCATCACCATAATCAGCATCATAATCATCATCATAATCATCATCATAACAGTCGTTATAATCGTCATCATAATCACCGTCATAATGATCATCATAATCATCATCATAATCATCATCATAATCATCATCAGAATCATCATCATAATCATCATCATAATCATCGTCATAGCAGTCATCATAATCATCATCATAATCACCATCATAATCGTCATCATTATCATAATCATAATCACTATCATAATCATCATCATAATCACCATCATAATCGTCATCATAATCATCATCATAATCATCATCATAATCATCATTATAATCATCATCTAAATCATCATCATAGTCATCATCATAATCGACATCATAATAGTCATCAAAATCATTATCATAATCATCATCATAATCATCATCATAATCGTCATCATAAAAGTCATCATAATCATCATCATAGTCATCATCATCACCGCCATCATAATAGTCATCAAAATCGTCATCATAATCATCATCATAATCATCATCATAATGATCATCATAATCATCATCATAATCGTCATCATCACCGACATCATAATAGTCATCAAAATCGTCATCATAATCATCATCATAATCATCATCATAATCATCATCATAATGATCATCATAATCATCATCATAATCGTCATCACTATCATCATCATAATCATCATCATAGTCATCATCATCACCGACATCATAACAGTCATCAAAATCGCCATCATAATCATCATCATAATGATCATCATAATCATCATCATAATCGTCATCATAATCATTATCATAATCACCATCATAATCAGCATCATAATCATCACCAAAATCGTCATCATAATCACCATCATAATGATCATCATAATCATCATAATAATCATTATCATGATCATCATAATCAACATCATAATCATCATCATAATCGTCATCATAATCGTCATCATAATCACCATCATAATTATCATCATAATCATCATCATAATCATCGTCATAATCGTCATCATAATCGTCATCAAAATCATCACCATAATCATCGTCATAATCGCCATCATAATCGTCATCATAATCGTCATCATAATCATCATCATAATCATTATTAAAAACATCATCATAATCGTCATCATAATCGACATCATAATAGTCATCAATATCATTATCATAATCATCATCATAATCATCATCACAATCGTCATGATAATAGTCATCATAATTATCATCGCAATCATCATAATAATCATTATCATAATCATCATCATGATCATCACCATAATCATCGTCATAATCGTCATCATAACCGTCATCATAATCGTCATCATAATCATCATCATAATTATCATCATAATCATCATCATAATCATCGTCATAATCGTCATCATAATCATCACCATAATCATCGTCATAATCGTCATCATAACCGTCATCATAATCGTCATCATAATCATCATCATAATTATCATCATAATCATCATCATAATCATCGTCATAATCGTCATCATAATCGTCACCATAATCAGCATCATAATCATCATCATAATCATCATCATAATCATCATCATAACCATCATCATAATCATCATAATAATCTTTATCATAATCGTCATCATAATCATCAGCATAATCATCATCATAGTCTTCATCATAATCGTCATCATAATAGTCATCATAATCATCATCATAATCATTGATATAATCACCATTATAATTATCATTATCACTATCATAATCATCATCATAATCAACATCATAATCAGCATCATAATCATCATCATAATCAGCATCATAATGATCATCATAATCATCATCATAATTATCATCATAATCATCATCATAATCATTATTAAAAACATCATCATAATAGTCATCAATATTATTATCATAATCATCATCATAATCATCATCATAATCGTCAGCATATAAGTCATCACAATCATCATCATAGTCATCATCATCACCGACATCATAATAGTCATCATAATCATCATCATAATCATCAACATAATGATCATCATAATCGTCATCATTATGATGATCACCATCACAACCATCATCATAATCATCATCATAGTCACCATCATAATCGTCATCATTATCATTACCATAATCACCATCATAATCATCGTCACAATCACCATCATAATCATCATCATAATCATCATCATAACAGTCATCATAATAGTCATCATAATTATCATCATAATCATCATAATAATCATGATCATAATCATCATCATAATCATCACCATAATCATCATCATAATCACCATCATATTCAGCACCATAATCACCATCATAATGATCATCATAACCATCATAATAATCATCATCACAATCATTATTAAAATCATCATCATAATCGTCATCATAATCGTCATCATAACAGTCATCATAATTATCATCATAATCATCATAATTATCATGATCATAATCATCATCATAATCATCACCATAATCAGCATCATAATCATCATCATAATCATCATCATAACAGTCGTTATAATCGTCATCATAATCAGCGTCATAATGATCATCATAATCATCATAATAATCATCATCATAATCACCACCATAATCAGCATCTTAATCCTGATCATAATCAACATCATAATCATTACCATAATCAGCATCATAATCATCGTCATAATCCTCATCATAATCGTCATCATAATCATCATCATAATCATCATCATAACAGTCATCATAATCATCATCATAACAGTCATCATAAAAGTCATCATAATCATCATCATAATGATCATCATAATCATCATCATAATAGTCATCAAAATCGTTATCATAATCATAATCATAATCATAGTCATCATCGTAATCATCATCATAATCATCATCATAATCATCATCATATTCATGGTCATAATCAACATCATAACAGTCATCATAATCGTCATCATAATCACCGTCGTAATGATCATCATAACCATCATAGTAATCATCATCACAATCATTATTAAAATCATCATCATAATCGTCATCATAATCGAAATCATAATAGTCATCACAATTATCATCATAATCATCATCATAATCACCATCATAATCATCATCATAATCACCATCATAATCATTATCATAATCACCATCATAATCAGCATCATAATCATCACCAAAATCGTCATCATAATCACCATCATAATGATCATCATAATCATCATAATAATCATTATCATGATCATCATAATCAACATCATAATCATCACCATAATCATCGTCATAATCGTCATCATAATCGTCATCATAATCGTCATCATAATCATCATCATAATCATTATTAAAAACATCATCATAATCATCATCACAATCGTCATCATAATCATCATAATAATCATTATCATGATCATCATAATCAACATCATAATCATCATCATAATCGTCATCATAATCGTCATCATAATCACCATCATAATTATCATCATAATCATCATCATAATGATCGTCATAATCGTCATCATAATCGTCATCAAAATCATCACCATAATCATCGTCATAATCGCCATCATAATCGTCATCATAATCGTCATCATAATCATCATCATAATCATTATTAAAAACATCATCATAATCGTCATCATAATCGACATCATAATAGTCATCAATATCATTATCATAATCATCATCATAATCATCATCACAATCGTCATGATAATAGTCATCATAATTATCATCGCAATCATCATAATAATCATTATCATAATCATCATCATAATCATCACCATAATCATCGTCATAATCGTCATCATAACCGTCATCATAATCGTCATCATAATCATCATCATAATTATCATCATAATCATCATCAGAATCATCATCATAATCATCATCATAATCATCATCATAGTCATCATCATAATCAACATCATAATCATCATCATAATCGCCTTCATAATCGTCATCATAATAGTCATCATAATCATCATCATAATCATCATCATAATCACCATCATAATCATCATCATAATCACCATCATAATCATTATCATAATCACCATCATAATCAGCATCATAATCATCACCAAAATCGTCATCATAATCACCATCATAATGATCATCGTAATCATCATAATAATCATTATCATGATCATCATAATCAACATCATAATCATCACCATAATCATCGTCATAATCGTCATCATAATCGTCATCATAATCGTCATCATAATCATCATCATAATCATTATTAAAAACATCATCATAATCATCATCACAATCGTCATCATAATTATCATCATAATCATCATCATAATCATCGTCATAATCGTCATCATAATCATCACCATAATCATCGTCATAATCGTCATCATAACCGTCATCATAATCGTCATCATAATCATCATCATCACCGACATCATAATAGTCATCAAAATCGTCATCATAATCATCATCATAATCATCATCATAATCATCATCATAATCATCATCAGAATCATCATCATAATCATCATCATAATCATCATCATAGTCATCATCATAATCAACATCATAATCATCATCATAATCGCCATCATAATCGTCATCATAATAGTCATCATAATCATCATCATAATCATCATCATAATCACCATCATAATCATCATCATAATCACCATCATAATCATTATCATAATCACCATCATAATCAGCATCATAATCATCACCAAAATCGTCATCATAATCACCATCATAATGATCATCATAATCATCATAATAATCATTATCATGATCATCATAATCATCATCATAATCATCGTCATCATCGTCATCATAATCGTCACCATAATCAGCATCATAATCATCATCATAATCATCATCATAATCATCATCATAACCATCATCATAATCATCATAATAATCTTTATCATAATCGTCATCATAATCATCAGCATAATCATCATCATAGTCTTCATCATAATCGTCATCATAATAGTCATCATAATCATCATCATAATCATTGATATAATCACCATTATAATTATCATTATCACTATCATAATCATCATCATAATCAACATCATAATCAGCATCATAATCATCATCATAATCAGCATCATAATGATCATCATAATCATCATCATAATTATCATCATAATCATCATCATAATCATCATCATAATCGTCATCATATAAGTCACCACAATCATCATCATAGTCATCATCATCACCGACATCATAATAGTCATCATAATCATCATCATAATCATCAACATAATGATCATCATAATCGTCATCATTATGATGATCACCATCACAACCATCATCATAATCATCATCATAGTCACCATCATAATCGTCATCATTATCATTACCATAATCACCATCATAATCATCATCATAATCATCATCATAATCATCATCATAATCATCATCATAGCAGTCATCATAATCATCATCATAATCACCATCATAATCGTCATCATTATCATAATCATAATCACTATCATAATCAACATCATAATCATTATCATAATCACTATGATAGTCACCATCATAATAATTATCATTATCACTATCATAATCATCATCATAATCATCGTCACAATCACCATCATAATCATCATCATAATCATCATCATAACAGTCATCATAATAGTCATCATAATCATCATCATAATCATCCTCATAATCACCATCATAATAATTATCATTATCACTTTCATAATCATCATCATAATCACCATCATATTCAGCACCATAATCACCATCATAATGATCATCATAACCATCATAATAATCATCATCACAATCATTATTAAAATCATCATCATAATCGTCATCATAATCGTCATCATAACAGTCATCATAATTATCATCATAATCATCATAATAATCATGATCATAATCATCATCATAATCATCACCATAATCAGCATCATAATCATCATCATAACAGTCGTTATAATCGTCATCATAATCACCGTCATAATGATCATCATAATCATCATCATAATCATCATCATAATCATCATCATAAACATCATCATCACCGGCATCATAATAGTCATCATAATCATCATCATAATGATCATCATAATCGTCATCATTATGATGATCATCATCACAATCATCATCATAATCATCATCATAGTCATCATCATGATCAGCATCATAATCATCATCATAATCATCACCATAATCAGCATCATAATCATCATCATAATCATCATCATAACAGTCGTTATAATCGTCATCATAATCACCGTCATAATGATCATCATAATCATCATCATAATCATCATCATAATCATCATCAGAATCATCATCATAATCATCATCATAATCATCGTCATAGCAGTCATCATAATCATCATCATAATCACCATCATAATCGTCATCATTATCATAATCATAATCACTATCATAATCATCATCATAATCACCATCATAATCGTCATCATAATCATCATCATAATCATCATCATAATCATCATTATAATCATCATCTAAATCATCATCATAGTCATCATCATAATCGACATCATAATAGTCATCAAAATCATTATCATAATCATCATCATAATCATCATCATAATCGTCATCATAAAAGTCATCATAATCATCATCATAGTCATCATCATCACCGCCATCATAATAGTCATCAAAATCGTCATCATAATCATCATCATAATCATCATCATAATGATCATCATAATCATCATCATAATCGTCATCATCACCGACATCATAATAGTCATCAAAATCGTCATCATAATCATCATCATAATCATCATCATAATCATCATCATAATGATCATCATAATCATCATCATAATCGTCATCACTATCATCATCATAATCATCATCATAGTCATCATCATCACCGACATCATAACAGTCATCAAAATCGCCATCATAATCATCATCATAATGATCATCATAATCATCATCATAATCGTCATCATAATCATTATCATAATCACCATCATAATCAGCATCATAATCATCACCAAAATCGTCATCATAATCACCATCATAATGATCATCATAATCATCATAATAATCATTATCATGATCATCATAATCAACATCATAATCATCATCATAATCGTCATCATAATCGTCATCATAATCACCATCATAATTATCATCATAATCATCATCATAATCATCGTCATAATCGTCATCATAATCGTCATCAAAATCATCACCATAATCATCGTCATAATCGCCATCATAATCGTCATCATAATCGTCATCATAATCATCATCATAATCATTATTAAAAACATCATCATAATCGTCATCATAATCGACATCATAATAGTCATCAATATCATTATCATAATCATCATCATAATCATCATCACAATCGTCATGATAATAGTCATCATAATTATCATCGCAATCATCATAATAATCATTATCATAATCATCATCATGATCATCACCATAATCATCGTCATAATCGTCATCATAACCGTCATCATAATCGTCATCATAATCATCATCATAATTATCATCATAATCATCATCATAATCATCGTCATAATCGTCATCATAATCATCACCATAATCATCGTCATAATCGTCATCATAACCGTCATCATAATCGTCATCATAATCATCATCATAATTATCATCATAATCATCATCATAATCATCGTCATAATCGTCATCATAATCGTCACCATAATCAGCATCATAATCATCATCATAATCATCATCATAATCATCATCATAACCATCATCATAATCATCATAATAATCTTTATCATAATCGTCATCATAATCATCAGCATAATCATCATCATAGTCTTCATCATAATCGTCATCATAATAGTCATCATAATCATCATCATAATCATTGATATAATCACCATTATAATTATCATTATCACTATCATAATCATCATCATAATCAACATCATAATCAGCATCATAATCATCATCATAATCAGCATCATAATGATCATCATAATCATCATCATAATTATCATCATAATCATCATCATAATCATTATTAAAAACATCATCATAATAGTCATCAATATTATTATCATAATCATCATCATAATCATCATCATAATCGTCAGCATATAAGTCATCACAATCATCATCATAGTCATCATCATCACCGACATCATAATAGTCATCATAATCATCATCATAATCATCAACATAATGATCATCATAATCGTCATCATTATGATGATCACCATCACAACCGTCATCATAATCATCATCATAGTCACCATCATAATCGTCATCATTATCATTACCATAATCACCATCATAATCATCGTCACAATCACCATCATAATCATCATCATAATCATCATCATAACAGTCATCATAATAGTCATCATAATTATCATCATAATCATCATAATAATCATGATCATAATCATCATCATAATCATCACCATAATCATCATCATAATCACCATCATATTCAGCACCATAATCACCATCATAATGATCATCATAACCATCATAATAATCATCATCACAATCATTATTAAAATCATCATCATAATCGTCATCATAATCGTCATCATAACAGTCATCATAATTATCATCATAATCATCATAATTATCATGATCATAATCATCATCATAATCATCACCATAATCAGCATCATAATCATCATCATAATCATCATCATAACAGTCGTTATAATCGTCATCATAATCACCGTCATAATGATCATCATAATCATCATAATAATCATCATCATAATCACCACCATAATCAGCATCTTAATCCTGATCATAATCAACATCATAATCATTACCATAATCAGCATCATAATCATCGTCATAATCCTCATCATAATCGTCATCATAATCATCATCATAATCATCATCATAACAGTCATCATAATCATCATTATAACAGTCATCATAAAAGTCATCATAATCATCATCATAATGATCATCATAATCATCATCATAATAGTCATCAAAATCGTTATCATAATCATAATCATAATCATAGTCATCATCGTAATCATCATCATAATCATCATCATAATCATCATCATATTCATGGTCATAATCAACATCATAACAGTCATCATAATCGTCATCATAATCACCGTCGTAATGATCATCATAACCATCATAGTAATCATCATCACAATCATTATTAAAATCATCATCATAATCGTCATCATAATCGAAATCATAATAGTCATCACAATTATCATCATAATCATCATCATAATCACCATCATAATCATCATCATAATCACCATCATAATCATTATCATAATCACCATCATAATCAGCATCATAATCATCACCAAAATCGTCATCATAATCACCATCATAATGATCATCATAATCATCATAATAATCATTATCATGATCATCATAATCAACATCATAATCATCACCATAATCATCGTCATAATCGTCATCATAATCGTCATCATAATCGTCATCATAATCATCATCATAATCATTATTAAAAACATCATCATAATCATCATCACAATCGTCATCATAATCATCATAATAATCATTATCATGATCATCATAATCAACATCATAATCATCATCATAATCGTCATCATAATCGTCATCATAATCACCATCATAATTATCATCATAATCATCATCATAATGATCGTCATAATCGTCATCATAATCGTCATCAAAATCATCACCATAATCATCGTCATAATCGCCATCATAATCGTCATCATAATCGTCATCATAATCATCATCATAATCATTATTAAAAACATCATCATAATCGTCATCATAATCGACATCATAATAGTCATCAATATCATTATCATAATCATCATCATAATCATCATCACAATCGTCATGATAATAGTCATCATAATTATCATCGCAATCATCATAATAATCATTATCATAATCATCATCATAATCATCACCATAATCATCGTCATAATCGTCATCATAACCGTCATCATAATCGTCATCATAATCATCATCATAATTATCATCATAATCATCATCATAATCATCGTCATAATCGTCATCATAATCATCACCATAATCATCGTCATAATCGTCATCATAACCGTCATCATAATCGTCATCATAATCATCATCATAATTATCATCATAATCATCATCATAATCATCGTCATAATCGTCATCATAATCGTCACCATAATCAGCATCATAATCATCATCATAATCATCATCATAATCATCATCATAACCATCATCATAATCATCATAATAATCTTTATCATAATCGTCATCATAATCATCAGCATAATCATCATCATAGTCTTCATCATAATCGTCATCATAATAGTCATCATAATCATCATCATAATCATTGATATAATCACCATTATAATTATCATTATCACTATCATAATCATCATCATAATCAACATCATAATCAGCATCATAATCATCATCATAATCAGCATCATAATGATCATCATAATCATCATCATAATTATCATCATAATCATCATCATAATCATTATTAAAAACATCATCATAATAGTCATCAATATTATTATCATAATCATCATCATAATCATCATCATAATCGTCAGCATATAAGTCATCACAATCATCATCATAGTCATCATCATCACCGACATCATAATAGTCATCATAATCATCATCATAATCATCAACATAATGATCATCATAATCGTCATCATTATGATGATCACCATCACAACCATCATCATAATCATCATCATAGTCACCATCATAATCGTCATCATTATCATTACCATAATCACCATCATAATCATCGTCACAATCACCATCATAATCATCATCATAATCATCATCATAACAGTCATCATAATAGTCATCATAATTATCATCATAATCATCATAATAATCATGATCATAATCATCATCATAATCATCACCATAATCATCATCATAATCACCATCATATTCAGCACCATAATCACCATCATAATGATCATCATAACCATCATAATAATCATCATCACAATCATTATTAAAATCATCATCATAATCGTCATCATAATCGTCATCATAACAGTCATCATAATTATCATCATAATCATCATAATTATCATGATCATAATCATCATCATAATCATCACCATAATCAGCATCATAATCATCATCATAATCATCATCATAACAGTCGTTATAATCGTCATCATAATTACCGTCATAATGATCATCATAATCATCATAATAATCATCATCATAATCACCACCATAATCAGCATCTTAATCCTGATCATAATCAACATCATAATCATTACCATAATCAGCATCATAATCATCGTCATAATCCTCATCATAATCGTCATCATAATCATCATCATAATCATCATCATAACAGTCATCATAATCATCATCATAACAGTCATCATAAAAGTCATCATAATCATCATCATAATCATCATCATAATCATCATCATAATCGTCATCATTATCATCATCATAATCACTATGATAATAAACAACATAATCATTATCACTATCACTATGATAATCACCATCATAATAATTATCATTATCACTATCATAATCATCATCATAATCATCATCATAATGGACATCATAATAGTCATCAAAATCGTTATCATAATCATCATCATAATCATAATCATAGTCATCATCATAATCGACATCATAATAGTCATCATAATCATCATCATAGTCATCATCGTCACCGACATCATAATAGTCATCAAAATCGTTATCATAATCATCATCATAATCATCATCATAATTATCATCATAATCATCATCATAATCCTCATCATAATCATCATCATAATCATCATCATAATCATCATCATCACCGGCATCATAATAGTCATCATAATCATCATCATAATGATCATCATAATGATCATCATAATCGTCATCATTATGATGATCATCATCACAATCATCATCATAATCATCATCATAGTCATCATCATGATCAGCATCATAATCATCATCATAATCATCATTTTAATCATCATCATAATCGTCATCACTATCATCATCATAATCATCATCATAGTCATCATCATCACCGACATCATAACAGTCATCAAAATCGCCATCATAATCATCATCATAATGATCATCATAATCATCATCATAATCGTCATCATAATCATTATCATAATCACCATCATAATCAGCATCATAATCATCACCAAAATCGTCATCATAATCACCATCATAATGATCATCATAATCATCATAATAATCATTATCATGATCATCATAATCAACATCATAATCATCATCATAATCGTCATCATAATCGTCATCATAATCACCATCATAATTATCATCATAATCATCATCATAATCATCGTCATAATCGTCATCATAATCGTCATCAAAATCATCACCATAATCATCGTCATAATCGCCATCATAATCGTCATCATAATCGTCATCATAATCATCATCATAATCATTATTAAAAACATCATCATAATCGTCATCATAATCGACATCATAATAGTCATCAATATCATTATCATAATCATCATCATAATCATCATCACAATCGTCATGATAATAGTCATCATAATTATCATCGCAATCATCATAATAATCATTATCATAATCATCATCATGATCATCACCATAATCATCGTCATAATCGTCATCATAACCGTCATCATAATCGTCATCATAATCATCATCATAATTATCATCATAATCATCATCATAATCATCGTCATAATCGTCATCATAATCATCACCATAATCATCGTCATAATCGTCATCATAACCGTCATCATAATCGTCATCATAATCATCATCATAATTATCATCATAATCATCATCATAATCATCGTCATAATCGTCATCATAATCGTCACCATAATCAGCATCATAATCATCATCATAATCATCATCATAATCATCATCATAACCATCATCATAATCATCATAATAATCTTTATCATAATCGTCATCATAATCATCAGCATAATCATCATCATAGTCTTCATCATAATCGTCATCATAATAGTCATCATAATCATCATCATAATCATTGATATAATCACCATTATAATTATCATTATCACTATCATAATCATCATCATAATCAACATCATAATCAGCATCATAATCATCATCATAATCAGCATCATAATGATCATCATAATCATCATCATAATTATCATCATAATCATCATCATAATCATTATTAAAAACATCATCATAATAGTCATCAATATTATTATCATAATCATCATCATAATCATCATCATAATCGTCAGCATATAAGTCATCACAATCATCATCATAGTCATCATCATCACCGACATCATAATAGTCATCATAATCATCATCATAATCATCAACATAATGATCATCATAATCGTCATCATTATGATGATCACCATCACAACCGTCATCATAATCATCATCATAGTCACCATCATAATCGTCATCATTATCATTACCATAATCACCATCATAATCATCGTCACAATCACCATCATAATCATCATCATAATCATCATCATAACAGTCATCATAATAGTCATCATAATTATCATCATAATCATCATAATAATCATGATCATAATCATCATCATAATCATCACCATAATCATCATCATAATCACCATCATATTCAGCACCATAATCACCATCATAATGATCATCATAACCATCATAATAATCATCATCACAATCATTATTAAAATCATCATCATAATCGTCATCATAATCGTCATCATAACAGTCATCATAATTATCATCATAATCATCATAATTATCATGATCATAATCATCATCATAATCATCACCATAATCAGCATCATAATCATCATCATAATCATCATCATAACAGTCGTTATAATCGTCATCATAATCACCGTCATAATGATCATCATAATCATCATAATAATCATCATCATAATCACCACCATAATCAGCATCTTAATCCTGATCATAATCAACATCATAATCATTACCATAATCAGCATCATAATCATCGTCATAATCCTCATCATAATCGTCATCATAATCATCATCATAATCATCATCATAACAGTCATCATAATCATCATTATAACAGTCATCATAAAAGTCATCATAATCATCATCATAATGATCATCATAATCATCATCATAATAGTCATCAAAATCGTTATCATAATCATAATCATAATCATAGTCATCATCGTAATCATCATCATAATCATCATCATAATCATCATCATATTCATGGTCATAATCAACATCATAACAGTCATCATAATCGTCATCATAATCACCGTCGTAATGATCATCATAACCATCATAGTAATCATCATCACAATCATTATTAAAATCATCATCATAATCGTCATCATAATCGAAATCATAATAGTCATCACAATTATCATCATAATCATCATCATAATCACCATCATAATCATCATCATAATCACCATCATAATCATTATCATAATCACCATCATAATCAGCATCATAATCATCACCAAAATCGTCATCATAATCACCATCATAATGATCATCATAATCATCATAATAATCATTATCATGATCATCATAATCAACATCATAATCATCACCATAATCATCGTCATAATCGTCATCATAATCGTCATCATAATCGTCATCATAATCATCATCATAATCATTATTAAAAACATCATCATAATCATCATCACAATCGTCATCATAATCATCATAATAATCATTATCATGATCATCATAATCAACATCATAATCATCATCATAATCGTCATCATAATCGTCATCATAATCACCATCATAATTATCATCATAATCATCATCATAATGATCGTCATAATCGTCATCATAATCGTCATCAAAATCATCACCATAATCATCGTCATAATCGCCATCATAATCGTCATCATAATCGTCATCATAATCATCATCATAATCATTATTAAAAACATCATCATAATCGTCATCATAATCGACATCATAATAGTCATCAATATCATTATCATAATCATCATCATAATCATCATCACAATCGTCATGATAATAGTCATCATAATTATCATCGCAATCATCATAATAATCATTATCATAATCATCATCATAATCATCACCATAATCATCGTCATAATCGTCATCATAACCGTCATCATAATCGTCATCATAATCATCATCATAATTATCATCATAATCATCATCATAATCATCGTCATAATCGTCATCATAATCATCACCATAATCATCGTCATAATCGTCATCATAACCGTCATCATAATCGTCATCATAATCATCATCATAATTATCATCATAATCATCATCATAATCATCGTCATAATCGTCATCATAATCGTCACCATAATCAGCATCATAATCATCATCATAATCATCATCATAATCATCATCATAACCATCATCATAATCATCATAATAATCTTTATCATAATCGTCATCATAATCATCAGCATAATCATCATCATAGTCTTCATCATAATCGTCATCATAATAGTCATCATAATCATCATCATAATCATTGATATAATCACCATTATAATTATCATTATCACTATCATAATCATCATCATAATCAACATCATAATCAGCATCATAATCATCATCATAATCAGCATCATAATGATCATCATAATCATCATCATAATTATCATCATAATCATCATCATAATCATTATTAAAAACATCATCATAATAGTCATCAATATTATTATCATAATCATCATCATAATCATCATCATAATCGTCAGCATATAAGTCATCACAATCATCATCATAGTCATCATCATCACCGACATCATAATAGTCATCATAATCATCATCATAATCATCAACATAATGATCATCATAATCGTCATCATTATGATGATCACCATCACAACCATCATCATAATCATCATCATAGTCACCATCATAATCGTCATCATTATCATTACCATAATCACCATCATAATCATCGTCACAATCACCATCATAATCATCATCATAATCATCATCATAACAGTCATCATAATAGTCATCATAATTATCATCATAATCATCATAATAATCATGATCATAATCATCATCATAATCATCACCATAATCATCATCATAATCACCATCATATTCAGCACCATAATCACCATCATAATGATCATCATAACCATCATAATAATCATCATCACAATCATTATTAAAATCATCATCATAATCGTCATCATAATCGTCATCATAACAGTCATCATAATTATCATCATAATCATCATAATTATCATGATCATAATCATCATCATAATCATCACCATAATCAGCATCATAATCATCATCATAATCATCATCATAACAGTCGTTATAATCGTCATCATAATTACCGTCATAATGATCATCATAATCATCATAATAATCATCATCATAATCACCACCATAATCAGCATCTTAATCCTGATCATAATCAACATCATAATCATTACCATAATCAGCATCATAATCATCGTCATAATCCTCATCATAATCGTCATCATAATCATCATCATAATCATCATCATAACAGTCATCATAATCATCATCATAACAGTCATCATAAAAGTCATCATAATCATCATCATAATCATCATCATAATCATCATCATAATCGTCATCATTATCATCATCATAATCACTATGATAATAAACAACATAATCATTATCACTATCACTATGATAATCACCATCATAATAATTATCATTATCACTATCATAATCATCATCATAATCATCATCATAATGGACATCATAATAGTCATCAAAATCGTTATCATAATCATCATCATAATCATAATCATAGTCATCATCATAATCGACATCATAATAGTCATCATAATCATCATCATAGTCATCATCGTCACCGACATCATAATAGTCATCAAAATCGTTATCATAATCATCATCATAATCATCATCATAATTATCATCATAATCATCATCATAATCCTCATCATAATCATCATCATAATCATCATCATAATCATCATCATCACCGGCATCATAATAGTCATCATAATCATCATCATAATGATCATCATAATGATCATCATAATCGTCATCATTATGATGATCATCATCACAATCATCATCATAATCATCATCATAGTCATCATCATGATCAGCATCATAATCATCATCATAATCATCATTTTAATCATCATCATAACCATCATCATAATAGTCATCATATTCGTCATCATAATCGTCATCATAATCGTCATCATAATAGTCATCATAATCGTCATCATAATCATCATAATAATCATCATCATAATCGCCAACATAATCGTCATCATAATAGTCATACCAATCGTCATCATCATAACCATCGTAATGATCATCATAATCATCATAATCATCATCATAATTATCACCATAATCACCATCATAATCATCATCATAATCATCATCATAATCATCATCATAATCATCATCATAATCGTCATCATTATCATCATCATAATCACTATCATAATCAACATCATAATCATTATCATAATCACTATGATAATCACCGTCACAATAATTATCATTATCACTATCATAATCATCATCATAATCAACATCATAATCAGCATCATAATCATCATCATAAACATCATCATATTCATCATCATAATCATTATTAAAAACATCATCATAATCGTCATCATAATCGACATCATAATAGTCACCATCACAACCATCATCATAATCATCATTATAATCACCATCATAATCGTCATCATAATCATCATCATAATCATCATCATAATCATCATTATAATCATCATCTAAATCATCATCATAGTCATCATCATAATCGACATCATAATAGTCATCAAAATCATTATCATAATCATCATCATAATCATCATCATAATCGTCATCATAAAAGTCATCATAATGATCATCATAGTCATCATCATCACCGCCATCATAATAGTCATCAAAATCGTCATCATAATCATCATCATAATCATCATCATAATGATCATCATAATCATCATCATAATCGTCATCATCACCGACATCATAATAGTCATCAAAATCGTCATCATAATCATCATCATAATCATCATCATAATCATCATCATAATCATCATCATAATGATCATCATAATCATCATCATAATCGTCATCACTATCATCATCATAATCATCATCATAGTCATCATCATCACCGACATCATAATTGTTGAGAATATCGGTAAATTTAAAATAAAATGCGCACTAGCAGAGTGCGCATACAGCGCCGTATCGTTGCGCGTGTGTGTGATTGTGTGCATGAAACAAAAGAACGATGGACGCTGGCCGGATCGATACGCGTCGTGGCAGATTCGTAAATTGACTCGTTAGGAGAGGTCATGAGAGCACGTGTAAGAACAATTTAGTACACAATAAATGTAAGATATGTATAAAGGTTTAACAATTAAATATCCACGTTTTTTAACAATAATAATCATTATCATAATCATCATCATAATCAACATCATAATCATCATCATAATCGCCATCATAATCGCCATCATAATCATCATCATAATCATCATCATAATCATCATAATTATCATCATAATCATCATAATAATCATTATCATAATCATCATCATAATCATCACCATAATAAGCATCATAATCATCATCATAATCATAATCATAATCGACATCATAATAGTCATCAAAATCATTATCATAATCATCATCATAATCATCATCATAATCGTCATCATAAAAGTCATCATAATCATCATCATCACCGACATCATAATAGTCATCAACATCGTCATCATAATCATCATCATAATCATCAACATAATCATCGTCATAATCGTCATCATAATCATCGTCATAATCACTATCATAATCAACATCATAATCATTATCATAATCAGCACCATAATCACCATCATAATGACCATCATAACCATCATAATAATCATCATCATAATCGCCATCATAATCATTATCACAATCATCATCATAATCATCATCATAGTCATCATCATAATCATCAACATAATCATCATCATAGTTATTATCATGATCAGCATCATAATCATCATCATAATCATCATCATAATCGTCATCATAAGAGTCATCATAATCATCATCATAATCATCATTTTAATCGCCATAATAATCATCATCATAATCATCATCATGGTCATCATCATAATCATTATAACAATCATCATCATAATCATCATCATAGTCATCATCATGATCAGCATCATAATCATCATCATAATCATCATTTTAATCATCATCATAACCATCATCATAATAGTCATCATAATCGTCATCACAATTATCATCATAATCATCAACATAATCATCATCATAATCATCATCATAATCATCATTATAATCATCATCATAATCATCACCATAATAGTCATCATAATCGTCATCATAATAACCATCATAATGATCATCATAATCATCATCATAATAGTCATCAATATCGTCATCATAATAACCATCGTAATGATCATCATAATCATCATAATCATCATCATAATTATCATCATAATCATCATCATAATCATCATCATAATCATCATCATAATCATCATCATAATCATCCTCATAATCATCATCATAATCATTATTAAAAACATCATCATAATCGTGATCATAGTCGTCATCACAATAACCATCATAATGATCATCATAATCATCATAATCATCGTCATAATCCTCATCATAATCGTCGCCATAATCATCATCATCAGGATCATCTAAATCATCATCATAATCATTATTAAATCATCATCATAATCGTCATCATAATCGTCATCATAAAAGTCATCATAATCATCATCATAGTCATCATCCTCACCGACGTCATAATAGTCATCAAAATCGTCATCATAATCATCATCATAATCATCATCATAATCATCATCATAATCGTCATCATAATCATCAACATAATCATCACCATAATCAGCATCATAATCATCATCATAATCATCATCATAGTCATCATCCTCACCGACGTCATAATAGTCATCAAAATCGTCATCATAATCTTCATCATAATCATCATCATAATCGTCATCATAATCATCATCATAATCATCATCATAATCATCAACATAATCATCATCATAGTCATCATCATGATCAGCATCATAATCATCATCATAATCATCATTTTAATCGTCAGTATAATCATCATCATAATCATCATCATGGTCACCATCACTTTAATCGTCATAATAATCATCATCATAATCATCATCATGGTCATCATCATAATCATTATAACAATCATCATCATAATCATCATCATAATCGTCATCATATTCGTCATCATAATCATCATCATAATCGTCATAATAAAAGTCATCATATTCATCATCACAATCATCATCATAATCATCATCATAATCATCATCATAATCATCATCATAATCATCATCATAATCATCATCATAATCATCATCATGATCATCATCATAATCATCATCATAATCACCATCATAATCAGCATCATAATCCTGTTCATAATCAACATCATAATCGCCATCATAATCATCATCATAGTCATCAAAAGCATTATCATAATCTTCATCATAATCATCATCATAATCGTCATCATAATCATCATCATAATCATCATCATAACCATCATCACAATCATCATCATAGTCATCATCATGATCAGCATCAAAATAGTCATCATAATCATCATCATAATCATCATCATAATCATCATCATTATCATCATCATAATCATCATCACAATCATTATCATAATCATCATCATAATCATCATCATAATCATCATCATAATCATCATCATAATCATCATCATATTCATCATCACAATCGTCATCATAGTCGTCATCATAATCATCGTCATTTTCACTAGCATAAGCATCATCATAATCATCACCATAATCATCATCATAATCATCATGATAATCATCATCATAATAGTAATCATAATAGTCATCACATTCATCATCATCATCATCATCATCATTATATTTATCATAATAATCGTAATCAAAATCGTCGTCATAATCATCATCATAATCATCATCATAATCATCATCATAATCATCATCATAATCATCATCATGATCATTATCATAAGAGCCGACATAGAAGTCATCATAATCATCATCATGGTCATCATCATAATCATCATCATAATAGTCGTCAAAATCGCCATCATAATCGTCATCATAATCATCATCATAATAGTCATCAATATCGTCATCATAATCATCATCATAATCATCATCATAATCATCATCATAATCATCATCATAATCATCATCATAATCATCGTCATAATCGTCATCATCAACGTCATCATAATCGTCATCGTAATCGTCATCATAATCATAGTCATTATCACTTTCATAAACATCAACATAATCATCATCATTATCATGATCGTAATCATCATCATAATCATCATCATAATCGTCATCATGAACGTCATCATGAACGTCATCATAATCGTCATCATAATTGCCATTATTATCATCATAATTATCACAGGCATAATCATCATCATAATCGTCATCGAAACCGTCATTATTATCATCATCACAATAGTCATCATAATCGACATCATAATCGTCATCATTATTGACATCATAATTGTCATCATAATCGTCATCACAATAGTCATCATAATCGACATCAAAAGCATCGTCAAAATCGTCATCATAACCATTATCAAAATCGGCATCAAAATCGGCATCGTAATCATCATCATAATCATCATCATAATCACCGTCATAATCATCATCATAATCATCATCATAATCATCATCATAATCATCATAATTATGATCATCATAATCATCATTATCATCATCATTATCATCATCGTAATTATCATCATAATCGTCGTCATAATCATCATCATAAGCGTCATCATGATCGACATCATAATCGTCATCATAATCGACACTATAATAGTTATCATAGTCGACATTAAAATCATCATCAAAGTCATCATCATCGTAGACCTCATAATCGTCATCTTTCTCATTAGCACAATCATCATCATAATCATCATCATAATCACTAGCCTAATCATCATCATAATCATCAGCATAATCATCATCATAACCATCATCATAATCGCCATAATAATCGTTATTATAATAGTCATCATAATCATCATCCTAATCATCATCATAATCATCATCAAAATCGTCATCATAATCATCATCATAATGGTCATCATACTAATCATCAAAACCATTATCATAATCGTCATCGTAATCGTCATCGTAATTGTCATCATCTTAGTCATCATAATCATCATCATAATCATCGATATAATCATCATCATAATTATCATTATGACTATTATAATCATCATAATAATCACCATCATAACCATCATCATAATCGTCATCATAATCGTCATCATAATAGTCATCATAATAGTCATCATAATCGTTATCATAATAACCATCATAATGATCATCATAATCATCATAATCATTTCCATAATTATCATCATAATCATCATCATAATCAGCATCATAATCATCATCATAATGATCATCATAATCATCATCATAATCATCAACATAATCATCATCATAGTCATCATCATGATCAGCATCATAATCATCATCATAATCATCATTTTAATCGTCAGTATAATCATCATCATAATCATCATCATGGTCATCATCACTTTAATCGTCATAATAATCATCATCATAACCATCATCACAATCATCATCATAGTCATCATCATGATCAGCATCATAATCATCATCATAACAGTCATCATAATCATGATCATAATCATCATCATAATCATCATCATAATCATCATCATAATCATCATCATAATCATCATCATAATGATCATCATAATCATCATCATAATCATCATCATAATCATCATCATAATCATCATCATAATCATCATCATAATCATCATCATAATCGTCAACATAATCATCATCATAGTCATCATCATGATCAGCATCATAATCATCATCATAATAATCATCATAGTCATCATCATGATCAGCATCATAATCATCATCATGGTCATCATCATAATCATTATAACAATCATCATCATAATCATCATCATAGTCATCATCATGATCAGCATCAAAATAGTCATCATAATCATCATCATAATCATTATTAAATCATCATCATAATCGTCATCATATTCGTCATCATAATCATCATCATAATCGTCATAATAAAAGTCATCATATTCATCATCACAATCATCATCATAATCATCATCATAATCATCATCATAATCATCATCATAATCATCATCATAATCGTCAACATAATCATCATCATAGTCATCATCATGATCAGCATCATAATCATCATCATAATAATCATCATAGTCATCATCATGATCAGCATCATAATCATCATCATGGTCATCATCATAATCATTATAACAATCATCATCATAATCATCATCATAGTCATCATCATGATCAGCATCAAAATAGTCATCATAATCATCATCATAATCATCATCATAATCATCATCATTATCATCATCATAATCATCATCACAATCATTATCATAATCATTATCATAATCATCATCATAATCATCATCATAATCATCATCATAATCATCATCATAATCATCATCATATTCATCATCATAATCACCGTCATAATAAGCATCATAATCATCATCATAATCATCATCATAATCATCATCATAATCATCATAATTATGATCATCATAATCATCATTATCATCATCATTATCATCATCGTAATTATCATCATAATCGTCGTCATAATCATCATCATAAGCGTCATCATAATCGACATCATAATCGTCATCATAATCGACATTATAATAGTTATCATAGTCGACATTAAAATCATCATCAAAGTCATCATCATCGTAGACCTCATAATCGTCATCTTTCTCATTAGCACAATCATCATCATAATCATCATCATAATCACTAGCCTAATCATCATCATAATCATCAGCATAATCATCATCATAACCATCATCATAATCGCCATAATAATCGTTATTATAATAGTCATCATAATCATCATCCTAATCATCATCAAAATCGTCATCATAATCATCATCATAATGGTCATCATACTAATCATCAAAACCATTATCATAATCGTCATCGTAATCGTCATCGTAATTGTCATCATCTTAGTCATCATAATCATCATCATAATCATCGATATAATCATCATCATAATTATCATTATGACTATTATAATCATCATAATAATCACCATCATAACCATCATCATAATCGTCATCATAATCGTCATCATAATAGTCATCATAATAGTCATCATAATCGTTATCATAATAACCATCATAATGATCATCATAATCATCATAATCATTTCCATAATTATCATCATAATCATCATCATAATCAGCATCATAATCATCATCATAATGATCATCATAATCATCATCATAATCATCAACATAATCATCATCATAGTCATCATCATGATCAGCATCATAATCATCATCATAATCATCATTTTAATCGTCAGTATAATCATCATCATAATCATCATCATGGTCATCATCACTTTAATCGTCATAATAATCATCATCATAATCATCATCATGGTCATCATCATAATCATTATAACAATCATCATCATAATCATCATCATAATCGTCATCATATTCGTCATCATAATCATCATCATAATCGTCATAATAAAAGTCATCATATTCATCATCACAATCATCATCATAATCATCATCATAATCATCATCATAATCATCATCATAATCATCATCATAATCATCATCATAATCATCATCATGATCATCATCATAATCATCATCATAATCACCATCATAATCAGCATCATAATCCTGTTCATAATCAACATCATAATCGCCATCATAATCATCATCATAGTCATCAAAAGCATTATCATAATCTTCATCATAATCATCATCATAATCGTCATCATAATCATCATCATAATCATCATCATAACCATCATCATAGTCATCATCATGATCAGCATCATAATCATCATCATAATAATCATCATAGTCATCATCATGATCAGCATCATAATCATCATCATAGTCATCATCATGATCAGCATCAAAATAGTCATCATAATCATCATCATAATCATTATTAAATCATCATCATAATCGTCATCATATTCGTCATCATAATCATCATCATAATCGTCATAATAAAAGTCATCATATTCATCATCACAATCATCATCATAATCATCATCATAATCATCATCATAATCATCATCATAATCATCATCATAATCGTCAACATAATCATCATCATAGTCATCATCATGATCAGCATCATAATCATCATCATAATAATCATCATAGTCATCATCATGATCAGCATCATAATCATCATCATGGTCATCATCATAATCATTATAACAATCATCATCATAATCATCATCATAGTCATCATCATGATCAGCATCAAAATAGTCATCATAATCATCATCATAATCATCATCATAATCATCATCATTATCATCATCATAATCATCATCACAATCATTATCATAATCATTATCATAATCATCATCATAATCATCATCATAATCATCATCATAATCATCATCATAATCATCATCATATTCATCATCACAATCGTCATCATAGTCGTCATCATAATCATCGTCATTTTCACTAGCATAAGCATCATCATAATCATCACCATAATCATCATCATAATCATCATGATAATCATCATCATAATAGTAATCATAATAGTCATCACATTCATCATCATCATCATCATCATCATTATATTTATCATAATAATCGTAATCAAAATCGTCGTCATAATCATCATCATAATCATCATCATAATCATCATCATAATCATCATCATGATCATTATCATAAGAGCCGACATAGAAGTCATCATAATCATCATCATGGTCATCATCATAATCATCATCATAATAGTCATCAAAATCGCCATCATAATCGTCATCATAATCATCATCATAATAGTCATCAATATCGTCATCATAATCATCATCATAGTCATCATCATAATCATCATCATAATCATCATCATAATCATCGTCATAATCGTCATCATCAACGTCATCATAATCGTCATCGTAATCGTCATCATAATCATAGTCATTATCACTTTCATAATCATCAACATAATCATCATCATTATCATGATCGTAATCATCATCATAATCATCATCATAATCGTCATCATGAACGTCATCATGAACGTCATCATAATCGTCATCATAATTGCCATTATTATCATCATAATTATCACAGGCATAATCATCATCATAATCGTCATCGAAACCGTCATTATTATCATCATCACAATAGTCATCATAATCGACATCATAATCGTCATCATTATTGACATCATAATTGTCATCATAATCGTCATCACAATAGTCATCATAATCGACATCAAAAGCATCGTCAAAATCGTCATCATAACCATTATCAAAATCGGCATCAAAATCGGCATCGTAATCATCATCATAATCATCATCATAATCATCATCATAATCATCATCATAATCATCATCATATTCATCATCACAATCGTCATCATAGTCGTCATCATAATCATCGTCATTTTCACTAGCATAAGCATCATCATAATCATCACCATAATCATCATCATAATCATCATGATAATCATCATCATAATAGTAATCATAATAGTCATCACATTCATCATCATCATCATCATCATCATTATATTTATCATAATAATCGTAATCAAAATCGTCGTCATAATCATCATCATAATCATCATCATAATCATCATCATAATCATCATCATGATCATTATCATAAGAGCCGACATAGAAGTCATCATAATCATCATCATGGTCATCATCATAATCATCATCATAATAGTCATCAAAATCGCCATCATAATCGTCATCATAATCATCATCATAATAGTCATCAATATCGTCATCATAATCATCATCATAGTCATCATCATAATCATCATCATAATCATCATCATAATCATCGTCATAATCGTCATCATCAACGTCATCATAATCGTCATCGTAATCGTCATCATAATCATAGTCATTATCACTTTCATAATCATCAACATAATCATCATCATTATCATGATCGTAATCATCATCATAATCATCATCATAATCGTCATCATGAACGTCATCATGAACGTCATCATAATCGTCATCATAATTGCCATTATTATCATCATAATTATCACAGGCATAATCATCATCATAATCGTCATCGAAACCGTCATTATTATCATCATCACAATAGTCATCATAATCGACATCATAATCGTCATCATTATTGACATCATAATTGTCATCATAATCGTCATCACAATAGTCATCATAATCGACATCAAAAGCATCGTCAAAATCGTCATCATAACCATTATCAAAATCGGCATCAAAATCGGCATCGTAATCATCATCATAATCATCATCATAATCATCATCATAATCATCATCATAATCATCATCATATTCATCATCACAATCGTCATCATAGTCGTCATCATAATCATCGTCATTTTCACTAGCATAAGCATCATCATAATCATCACCATAATCATCATCATAATCATCATGATAATCATCATCATAATAGTAATCATAATAGTCATCACATTCATCATCATCATCATCATCATCATTATATTTATCATAATAATCGTAATCAAAATCGTCGTCATAATCATCATCATAATCATCATCATAATCATCATCATAATCATCATCATGATCATTATCATAAGAGCCGACATAGAAGTCATCATAATCATCATCATGGTCATCATCATAATCATCATCATAATAGTCATCAAAATCGCCATCATAATCGTCATCATAATCATCATCATAATAGTCATCAATATCGTCATCATAATCATCATCATAGTCATCATCATAATCATCATCATAATCATCATCATAATCATCGTCATAATCGTCATCATCAACGTCATCATAATCGTCATCGTAATCGTCATCATAATCATAGTCATTATCACTTTCATAATCATCAACATAATCATCATCATTATCATGATCGTAATCATCATCATAATCATCATCATAATCGTCATCATGAACGTCATCATGAACGTCATCATAATCGTCATCATAATTGCCATTATTATCATCATAATTATCACAGGCATAATCATCATCATAATCGTCATCGAAACCGTCATTATTATCATCATCACAATAGTCATCATAATCGACATCATAATCGTCATCATTATTGACATCATAATTGTCATCATAATCGTCATCACAATAGTCATCATAATCGACATCAAAAGCATCGTCAAAATCGTCATCATAACCATTATCAAAATCGGCATCAAAATCGGCATCGTAATCATCATCATAATCATCATCATAATCATCATCATAATCATCATCATAATCATCATCATATTCATCATCACAATCGTCATCATAGTCGTCATCATAATCATCGTCATTTTCACTAGCATAAGCATCATCATAATCATCACCATAATCATCATCATAATCATCATGATAATCATCATCATAATAGTAATCATAATAGTCATCACATTCATCATCATCATCATCATCATCATTATATTTATCATAATAATCGTAATCAAAATCGTCGTCATAATCATCATCATAATCATCATCATAATCATCATCATAATCATCATCATGATCATTATCATAAGAGCCGACATAGAAGTCATCATAATCATCATCATGGTCATCATCATAATCATCATCATAATAGTCATCAAAATCGCCATCATAATCGTCATCATAATCATCATCATAATAGTCATCAATATCGTCATCATAATCATCAACATAATCATCATCATTATCATGATCGTAATCATCATCATAATCATCATCATAATCGTCATCATGAACGTCATCATGAACGTCATCATAATCGTCATCATAATTGCCACTATTATCATCATAATTATCACAGGCATAATCATCATCATAATCGTCATCGAAACCGTCATTATTATCATCATCACAATAGTCATCATAATCGACATCATAATCGTCATCATTATTGACATCATAATTGTCATCATAATCGTCATCACAATAGTCATCATAATCGACATCAAAAGCATCGTCAAAATCGTCATCATAACCATTATCAAAATCGGCATCAAAATCGGCATCGTAATCATCATCATAATCATCATCATAATCACCGTCATAATAAGCATCATAATCATCATCATAATCATCATCATAATCATCATCATAATCATCATAATTATGATCATCATAATCATCATTATCATCATCATTATCATCATCGTAATTATCATCATAATCGTCGTCATAATCATCATCATAAGCGTCATCATAATCGACATCATAATCGTCATCATAATCGACATTATAATAGTTATCATAGTCGACATTAAAATCATCATCAAAGTCATCATCATCGTAGACCTCATAATCGTCATCTTTCTCATTAGCACAATCATCATCATAATCATCATCATAATCACTAGCCTAATCATCATCATAATCATCAGCATAATCATCATCATAACCATCATCATAATCGCCATAATAATCGTTATTATAATAGTCATCATAATCATCATCCTAATCATCATCATAATCATCATCAAAATCGTCATCATAATCATCATCATAATGGTCATCATACTAATCATCAAAACCATTATCATAATCGTCATCGTAATCGTCATCGTAATTGTCATCATCTTAGTCATCATAATCATCATCATAATCATCGATATAATCATCATCATAATTATCATTATGACTATTATAATCATCATAATAATCACCATCATAACCATCATCATAATCGTCATCATAATCGTCATCATAATAGTCATCATAATAGTCATCATAATCGTTATCATAATAACCATCATAATGATCATCATAATCATCATAATCATTTCCATAATTATCATCATAATCATCATCATAATCAGCATCATAATCATCATCATAATGATCATCATAATCATCATCATAATCATCAACATAATCATCATCATAGTCATCATCATGATCAGCATCATAATCATCATCATAATCATCATTTTAATCGTCAGTATAATCATCATCATAATCATCATCATGGTCATCATCACTTTAATCGTCATAATAATCATCATCATAATCATCATCATGGTCATCATCATAATCATTATAACAATCATCATCATAATCATCATCATAATCGTCATCATATTCGTCATCATAATCATCATCATAATCGTCATAATAAAAGTCATCATATTCATCATCACAATCATCATCATAATCATCATCATAATCATCATCATAATCATCATCATAATCATCATCATAATCATCATCATAATCATCATCATGATCATCATCATAATCATCATCATAATCACCATCATAATCAGCATCATAATCCTGTTCATAATCAACATCATAATCGCCATCATAATCATCATCATAGTCATCAAAAGCATTATCATAATCTTCATCATAATCATCATCATAATCGTCATCATAATCATCATCATAATCATCATCATAACCATCATCACAATCATCATCATAGTCATCATCATGATCAGCATCATAATCATCATCATAATCATCATTTTAATCATCATCATAATCATCATCATAACAGTCATCATAATCATGATCATAATCATGATCATAATCATCATCATAATCATCATCATAATCATCATCATAATCATCATCATAATCATCATCATAATCATCATCATAATCATCATCATAATCATCATCATAATCATCATCATAATCATCATCATAATCATCATCATAATCGTCAACATAATCATCATCATAGTCATCATCATGATCAGCATCATAATCATCATCATAATAATCATCATAGTCATCATCATGATCAGCATCATAATCATCATCATGGTCATCATCCTAATCATTATAACAATCATCATCATAATCATCATCATAGTCATCATCATGATCAGCAGCAAAATAGTCATCATAATCATCATCATAATCATTATTAAATCATCATCATAATCGTCATCATATTCGTCATCATAATCATCATCATAATCGTCATAATAAAAGTCATCATATTCATCATCACAATCATCATCATAATCATCATCATAATCATCATCATAATCATCATCATAATCATCATCATAATCGTCAACATAATCATCATCATAGTCATCATCATGATCAGCATCATAATCATCATCATAATAATCATCATAATCATCATCATGGTCATCATCACTTTAATCGTCATAATAATCATCATCATAATCATCGTCATGGTCATCATCATAATCATTATAACAATCATCATCATAATCATCATCATAGTCATCATCATGATCAGCATCAAAATAGTCATCATAATCATCATCATAATCATCATCATAATCATCATCATTATCATCATCATAATCATCATCACAATCATTATCATAATCATCATCATAATCATCATCATAATCATCATCATAATCATCATCATAATCATCATCATAATCATCATCATAATCATCATCATAATCATCGTCATAATCGTCATCATCAACGTCATCATAATCGTCATCGTAATCGTCATCATAATCATCGTCATTTTCACTAGCATAAGCATCATCATAATCATCACCATAAGCATCATCATAATCATCATGATAATCATCATCATAATAGTAATCATAATAGTCATCACATTCATCATCATCATCATCATCATCATTATATTTATCATAATAATCGTAATCAAAATCGTCGTCATAATCATCATCATAATCATCATCATAATCATCATCATAATCATCATCATGATCATTATCATAAGAGCCGACATAGAAGTCATCATAATCATCATCATGGTCATCATCATAATCATCATCATAATAGTCATCAAAATCGCCATCATAATCGTCATCATAATCATCATCATAATAGTCATCAATATCGTCATCATAATCATCATCATAATCATCATCATAATCATCATCATAATCATCATCATAATCATCGTCATAATCGTCATCATCAACGTCATCATAATCGTCATCGTAATCGTCATCATAATCATAGTCATTATCACTTGCATAATCATCAACATAATCATCATCATTATCATGATCGTAATCATCATCATAATCATCATCATAATCGTCATCATGAACGTCATCATGAACGTCATCATAATCGTCATCATAATTGCCATTATTATCATCATAATTATCACAGGCATAATCATCATCATAATCGTCATCGAAACCGTCATTATTATCATCATCACAATAGTCATCATAATCGACATCATAATCGTCATCATTATTGACATCATAATTGTCATCATAATCGTCATCACAATAGTCATCATAATCGACATCAAAAGCATCGTCAAAATCGTCATCATAACCATTATCAAAATCGGCATCAAAATCGGCATCGCAATCATCATCATAATCATCATCATAATCACCGTCATAATCAGCATCATAATCATCATCATAATCATCATCATAATCATCATCATAATCATCATAATTATGATCATCATAATCATCATTATCATCATCATTATCATCATCGTAATTATCATCATAATCGTCGTCATAATCATCATCATAATCGTCATCGAAACCGTCATTATTATCATCATCACAATAGTCGTCATAATCGACATCATAATAGTCATCATAATCGACATCATAATCGTCATCATTATTGACATCATAATCATCATCATAATCGACATCAAAATCATCATCAAAATCATCATTATCATAGTCCTGATAATCGTCACCATTATCAATAGCATAATCATCATCATATTCATGTCACTATCACTAGCATAGTCATTTTGATAATCATCAGCATAATCATCATCATAATATTAATCATAATAGTCATCACATTTATCATCATCACCATCATCATCATTATATTTATCATAATAATCGTAATCAAAATCCTCATCATAATAGTCATCATAATAATCGACAAAATCATTATCATAGTCATCATCATAAGCATCATCATTATCACTACCCGCCCGTCTCTGAACACCGGTCTCATACCGTCTATCTCAGACCATCTGTCTCAGCCCGTCTGTCTCAGACCCTCTGTCTCAGACCGTCTGTCTCAGACCGTCTGTCTCAGGCCGTCTGTCACAGGCCGACTGTCACAGTCCGTCTGTCTCAGACCGTCAGTCTCAGACCGTCTGTCTCAGACCGTCTATCTCAGACCGTCTGTCTCAGACCGTCTGTCTAAGACCGTCTGTCTCAGACCGTCTGTCTCAGGCAGTCTGTCTCAGAACGTCTGTCACAGTCCGTCTGCCCCTGCCCGTCGGTCTCAGCCCGTCTGTCTGAGTCTGTCTGCCTCTGTCCGTCCGTCTCATACCGTCTGTCTCAGACCATCTATCTCAGACCATCTGTCTCAGACCGTCTGTCACAGGCCGACTGTCACAGTCCGTCTGTCTCAGACCGTCAGTCTCAGACCGTCTGTCTCAGTCCGTCTGCCTCTGTCCGTCTGTCTCTGTCCGTCCGTCTCTGAACGCCTGTCTCATACCGTCTGTCTCAGACCGTGTGTCTCAGTCCGTCTGTCTCAGCCCGTCTATCTCAGACCGTCTGTCTCAGACCATCTGTCTCAGGCCGTCTGTCTCAGACCGTCTGTCTCAGACCGTCTGTCTCAGGCAGTCTGTCTCAGAACGTCTGTCACAGTCCGTCTGCCCCTGCCCGTCTGTCTCAGACCGTCTGTCTGAGTCTGTCTGCCTCTGTCCGTCCGTCTCAGACCGTCTGTCTCAGACCATCTGTCTCAGCCCGTCTGTCTCAGAACGTCTGTCTCAGTCCGTCAGCCTCTGCCCGTCTGCCTCATCCCGTCTGCCTCATACCATATGTCTCAGACCGTCCGTCTCTGTGCGCCTGTCTCTGTCTGTCGGCCTCTGTCCGTCTGTCTCAGTCTGTCAGCCTCTGACCGTCCGTCTCATACCGTCTGTGTCGAGACCGTCTGGCTCAGGCCATCTACCTCTGCCTGTCCGTCTCAGTCCGTCAGCTTCTGTCCGTCTGTCTCATACCGTCTGCCTCATACCGTCTGTCTCAGACCGTCCGTCTCTGTGCGTCTGTCTCTGTCTGTCGGCCTCTGTCCGTCTGTCTCAGTCTGTCTGCCTCTGTCCGTCCGTCTCATACCGTCTGTCTCAGACCATCTATCTCAGACCATCTGTCTCAGACCATCTATCTCAGACCGTCTGACTCAGACCGTCTGTCTCAGACTGTCTGTCTCAGACCGTCTGTCTCAGACCGTCTGCCTCAGACCGTCTGTCTCAGACCGTCTGTCTCAGACCGTCTGTCTCGGTTCGTCTGTCTCAGTCCGTCTGTCTCATACCATCTATCTCTGTCCGTAAATCTCAGAACGCCTATCTCATACCGTCTGTCTCAGACCTTGTGTCTCTGTGCGTCTGTCTCTGTCTGTCGGCCTCTGTACGTCTGTCTCAGTCTGTCTGCCTCTGTCCGTCCGCCTCATACCGTCTGTCTCAGACCATCTATCTCAGACCGTCTGTCTCAGACCGTCTGTCTCAGACCGTCTGTGTCAGACCGACTGTCTCAGACCGTCTGTCTCAGACCGTCAGTCTCAGACCGTCTGTCTCAGACCGTCTATCTCAGACCGTCTGTCTCAGACCGTCTGTCTCAGACCGTCTGTCTCAGACCGTCTGTCTCAGACAGACTGTCTCTGAACGTCTGCCACAGTCCGTCTGCCCCTGCTCGTCTGTCTCAGCCCGTTTGTCTGAGTCTGTCGGCCTCTGTCCGTCTGTCTCAGTCTGTCTGCCCCTGTCCGTACGTCTCATACCGTCTGTCTCAGACCATCTATCTCAGACCGTCTGTCTCCGACCGTCTGTCTCAAACAGTCTGTCTCAGAACGTCTGTCTCAGACCGTCTGTCTCAGATCGTCTGTCTCAGTCCGTCTGCCTCTGTCCGTCTGTCTCATACCGTCTATATCTGACCGTCTGTCTCGGACCGTCTGTCTCAGACCGTCTGTCTCAGGCCGACTGTCTCAGGCCGTCTGTCTCAGTCCGTCTGTCTCAGACCGTCAGTCTCAGACCGTCTGTCTCAGACCGTCTATCTCTGCCCGTCTGCCTCATCCCGTCTGCCTCATACCATATGTCTCAGACCGTCCGTCTCTCTGCGCCTGTCTCTGTCTGTCCTCCTCTGTCCGTCTGTCTCAGTCTGTCAGCCTCTGTCCGTCCGTCTCATACCGTCTGTCTCAGACCGTCTCTCTCAGACCGTCTGTCTCAGACCGTCTGTCTCAGACCGTCTGTCTCAGACCGTCTGTCTCAGACCGTCTGTCACAGACCGTCTGTGTCAGGCTGTCTACCTCTGCCTGTCCCTCTCAGTCCGTCAGCTTCTGACCGTCTGTCTCATACCGTCTGCCTCATACCGTCTGTCTCAGACCGTCCGTTTCTGTGCGTCTGTCTCTGTCTGTCGGCCTCTGTCCGTATGTCTCAGTCTGTCTGCCTCTGTCCGTCCGTCTCATACCGTCTGTCTCAGACCATCTCTCTCAGACCGTCTGTCCCAGACCGTCTGTCTCAGATCGTCTGTCTCAGACCGTCTGTCTCAGTCCGTCTGCCTCTGTCCGTCTGTCTCTGTCCGTCCGTCTCTGAACGCCTGTCTCATACCGTCTGTCTCAGACCGTGTGTCTCAGTCCGTCTGTCTCAGCCCGTCTATCTCAGACCGTCTGTCTCAGACCATCTGTCTCAGGCCGTCTGTCTCAGACCGTCTGTCTCAGACCATCTGTCTCAGGCCGTCTGTCTCAGATCGTCTGTCTCAGACCGCCTGTCTCCCGTCGTCTGTCTCAGACCGTCTGTCTCTGCCCGTCTGTCTCAGCCCGTCTGTCTGAGTCCGTCAGCCTCTGTCCGTGTGTCTCATACCGTCTGCCTCATCCCGTGTGCCTTATACCATATGTCTCAGACCGTCCGTCTCTGTGCGTCTGTCTCTGTCTGTCGGCCTCTGTCCGTCTGTCTCACTCTGTCAGCCTCTGACCGTCCGTCTCATTCCGTCTGTGTCAGACCATCTCTCTCAGACCGTCTGTCCCAGACCGTCTGTCTCAGATCGTCTGTCTCAGACCGTCTGTCTCAGTCCGTCTGCCTCTGTCCGTCTGTCTCTGTCCGTCCGTCTCTGAACGCCTGTCTCATACCGTCTGTCTCAGACCGTGTGTCTCAGTCCGTCTGTCTCAGCCCGTCTATCTCAGACCGTCTGTCTCAGACCATCTGTCTCAGGCCGTCTGTCTCAGACCGTCTGTCTCAGACCGTCTGTCTCAGGCAGTCTGTCTCAGAACGTCTGTCACAGTCCGTCTGCCCCTGCCCGTCTGTCTCAGCCCGTCTGTCTGAGTCTGTCTGCCTCTGTCCGTCCGTCTCAGACCGTCTGTCTCAAACCATCTGTCTCAGCCCGTCTGTCTCAGAACGTCTGTCTCAGTCCGTCAGCCTCTGCCCGTCTGCCTCATCCCGTCTGCCTCATACCATATGTCTCAGACCGTCCGTCTCTGTGCGCCTGTCTCTGTCTGTCGGCCTCTGTCCGTCTGTCTCAGTCTGTCAGCCTCTGACCGTCCGTCTCATACCGTCTGTGTCGAGACCGTCTGGCTCAGGCCATCTACCTCTGCCTGTCCGTCTCAGTCCGTCAGCTTCTGTCCGTCTGTCTCATACCGTCTGCCTCATACCGTCTGTCTCAGACCGTCCGTCTCTGTGCGTCTGTCTCTGTCTGTCGGCCTCTGTCCGTCTGTCTCAGTCTGTCTGCCTCTGTCCGTCCGTATCATACCGTCTGTCTCAGACCATCTATCTCAGACCATCTGTCTCAGACCATCTATCTCAGACCGTCTGACTCAGACCGTCTGTCTCAGACCGTCTGTCTCAGACCGTCTGTCTCAGACCGTCTGCCTCAGACCGTCTGTCTCAGACCGTCTGTCTCAGACCGTCTGTCTCGGTTCGTCTGTCTCAGTCCGTCTGTCTCATACCATCTATCTCTGTCCGTAAATCTCAGAACGCCTATCTCATACCGTCTGTCTCAGACCTTGTGTCTCTGTGCGTCTGTCTCGGTCTGTCGGCCTCTGTACGTCTGTCTCAGTCTGTCTGCCTCTGTCCGTCCGCCTCATACCGTCTGTCTCAGACCATCTATCTCAGACCGTCTGTCTCAGACCGTCTGTCTCAGACCGTCTGTGTCAGACCGACTGTCTCAGACCGTCTGTCTCAGACCGTCAGTCTCAGACCGTCTGTCTCAGACCGTCTATCTCAGACCGTCTGTCTCAGACCGTCTGTCTCAGACCGTCTGTCTCAAACAGTCTGTCTCAGAACGTCTGTCTCAGACCGTCTGTCTCAGATCGTCTGTCTCAGTCCGTCTGCCTCTGTCCGTCTGTCTCATACCGTCTATATCTGACCGTCTGTCTCGGACCGTCTGTCTCAGACCGTCTGTCTCAGGCCGACTGTCTCAGGCCGTCTGTCTCAGTCCGTCTGTCTCAGACCGTCAGTCTCAGACCGTCTGTCTCAGACCGTCTATCTCTGCCCGTCTGCCTCATCCCGTCTGCCTCATACCATATGTCTCAGACCGTCCGTCACTGTGCGCCTGTCTCTGTCCGTCGGCCTCTGTCCGTCTGTCTCAGGCTGTCAGCCTCTGTCCGTCCGTCTCATACCGTCTATCTCAGACCATCTCTCTCAGACCGTCTGTCTCAGACCGTCTGTCTCAGATCGTCTGTCTCAGACCGTCTGTCTCAGTCCGTCTGTCTCATACTGTCTGCCTCATACCGTCTGTCTCAGACCGTCCGTCTCTCTGCGCCTGTCTCTGTCTGTCCTCCTCTGTCCGTCTGTCTCAGTCTGTCAGCCTCTGTCCGTCCGTCTCATACCGTCTGTCTCAGACCGTCTCTCTCAGACCGTCTGTCTCAGACCGTCTGTCTCAGACCGTCTGTCTCAGACCGTCTGTCTCAGACCGTCTGTCTCAGACCATCTGTCTCAGGCCGTCTGTCTCAGACCGTCTGTCTCAGACCATCTGTCTCAGGCCGTCTGTCTCAGATCGTCTGTCTCAGACCGCCTGTCTCCCGTCGTCTGTCTCAGACCGTCTGTCTCTGCCCGTCTGTCTCAGCCCGTCTGTCTGAGTCCGTCAGCCTCTGTCCGTGTGTCTCATACCGTCTGCCTCATCCCGTTTGCCTTATACCATATGTCTCAGACCGTCCGTCTCTGTGCGTCTGTCTCTGTCTGTCGGCCTCTGTCCGTCTGTCTCAGTCTGTCAGCCTCTGACCGTCCGTCTCATACCGTCTGTGTCAGACCGTCTGTCTCAGGCCATCTACCTCTGCCTGTCCGTCTCAGTCCGTCAGCTTCTGTCCGTCTGTCTCATACCGTCTGCCTCATACCGTCTGTCTCAGACCGTCCGTCTCTGTGCGTCTGTCTCTGTCTGCCGGCCTCTGTCCGTCTGTCTCAGTCTGTCTGCCTCTGTCCGTCCGTCTCATACCGTCTGTCTCAGACCATCTATCTCAGACCATCTGTCTCAGACCGTCTGTCTCAAACCGTCTGTCTCAGACCGTCTGTCTCAGACCGTCTGTCTCGGATCGTCTGTCTCAGTCCGTCTGCCTCTGTCCGTCTGTCTCATACCGTCTATATCAGACCGTCTGTCTCAGACCGTCTGTCTCAGACCGTCTGTCTCAGACCGTCTGTCTCAGACCGTCTGTCTCAGATCGTCTGTCTCAGTCCGTCTGCCTCTGTCCGTCTGTCTCATACCGTCTATATCAGACCGTCTGTCTCAGACCGTCTGTCTCAGATCGTCTGTCTCAGTCCGTCTGCCTCTGTCCGTCTGTCTCATACCGTCTATATCAGACCGTCTGTCTCGGACCGTCTGTCTCAGACCGTCTGTCTCAGGCCGACTGTCTCAGGCCGTCTGTCTCAGTCCGTCTGTCTCAGACCGTCAGTCTCAGACCGTCTGTCTCAGACCGTCTATCTCTGCCCGTCTGCCTCATACCATATGTCTCAGACCGTCCGTCTCTGTGCGCCTGTCTCTGTCCGTCGGCCTCTGTCCGTCTGTCTCAGGCTGTCAGCCTCTGTCCGTCCGTCTCATACCGTCTGTCTCAGACCATCTCTCGCAGACCGTCTGTCTCAGACCGTCTGTCTCAGATCGTCTGTCTCAGACCGTCTGTCTCAGTCCGTCTGTCTTATACTGTCTGCCTCATGCCGTCTGTCTCAGACCGTCCGTCTCTCTGCGTCTGTCTCTGTCTGTCCTCCTCTGTCCGTCTGTCTCAGTCTGTCAGCCTCTGTCCGCCCGTCTCATACCGTCTGTCTCAGACCGTCTGTCTCAGACCGTCTGTCTCAGACCGTCTGTGTCAGGCTGTCTACCTCTGCCTGTCCCTCTCAGTCCGTCAGCTTCTGACCGTCTGTCTCATACCGTCTGCCTCATACCGTCTGTCTCAGACCGTCCGTCTCTGTGCGTCTGTCTCTGTCTGTCGGCCTCTGTCCGTATGTCTCAGTCTGTCTGCCTCTGTCCGTCCGTCTCATACCGTCTGTCTCAGACCATCTCTCTCACACCGTCTGTCTCAGACCGTCTGTCTCAGATCGTCTGTCTCAGACCGTCTGTCTCAGTCCGTCTGCCTCTGTCCGTCTGTCTCTGCCCGTCCGTCTCTGAACGCCTGTCTCATACCGTCTGTCTCAGACCGTGTGTCTCAGTCCGTCTGTCTCAGCCCGTCTATCTCAGACCGTCTGTCTCAGACCGTCTGTCTCATACCGTCTATATCAGACCGTCTGTCTCGGACCGTCTGTCTCAGACCGTCTGTCTCAGGCCGACTGTCTCAGGCCGTCTGTCTCAGTCCGTCTGTCTCAGACCGTCAGTCTCAGACCGTCTGTCTCAGACCGTCTATCTCTGCCCGTCTGCCTCATCCCGTCTGCCTCATACCATATGTCTCAGACCGTCCGTCTCTGTGCGCCTGTCTCTGTCCGTCGGCCTCTGTCCGTCTGTCTCAGGCTGTCAGCCTCTGTCCGTCCGTCTCATACCGTCTGTCTCAGACCATTTCTCTCAGACCGTCTGTCTCAGACCGTCTTTCTCAGTCCGTCTGTCTCATACTGTCTGCCTCATACCGTCTGTCTCAGACCGTCCGTCTCTCTGCGTCTGTCTCTGTCTGTCCTCCTCTGTCCGTCTGTCTCAGTCTGTCAGCCTCTGTCCGTCCGTCTCATACCGTCTGTCTCAGACCGTCTGTCTCAAACCGTCTGTCTCAGACCGTCTGTCTCAGACCGTCTGTCTCAGACCGTCTGTCTCAGACCGTCTGTCTCAGACCGTCTGTCTCAGACCGTCTGTCTCAGGCTGTCTACCTCTGCCTGTCCCTCTCAGTCCGTCAGCTTCTGACCGTCTGTCTCATACCGTCTGCCTCATACCGTCTGTCTCAGACCGTCCGTCTCTGTGCGTCTGTCTCTGTCTGTCGGCCTCTGTCCGTATGTCTCAGTCTCTCTGCCTCTGTCCGTCCGTCTCATACCGTCTGTCTCAGACCATCTCTCTCAGACCGTCTGTCTCAGACCGTCTGTCTCAGATCGTCTCAGACCGTCTGTCTCAGTCCGTCTGCCTCTGTCCGTCTGTCTCTGTCCGTCCGTCTCTGAACGCCTGTCTCATACCGTCTGTCTCAGACCGTGTGTCTCAGTCCGTCTGTCTCAGCCCGTCTATCTCAGGCCGTCTGTCCCAGACCATCTGTCTCAGGCCGTCTGTCTCAGGTCGTCTGTCTCAGACCGCCTGTCTCCCGTCGTCTGTCTCAGACCGTCTGTCTCTGCCCGTCTGTCTCAGCCCGTCTGTCTGAGTCCGTCAGCCTCTGTCCGTGTGTCTCATACCGTCTGCCTCATCCCGTTTGCCTTATACCATATGTCTCAGACCGTCCGTCTCTGTGCGTCTGTCTCTGTCTGTCGGCCTCTGTCCGTCTGTCTCAGTCTGTCAGCCTCTGACCGTCCGTCTCATACCGTCTGTGTCAGGCCGTCTGTCTCAGGCCATCTACCTCTGCCTGTCCGTCTCAGTCCGTCAGCTTCTGTCCGTCTGTCTCATACCGTCTGCCTCATACCGTCTGTCTCAGACCGTCCGTCTCTGTCCGTCTGTCTCAGTCTGTCTGCCTCTGTCCGTCCGTCTCATACCGTCTGTCTCAGACCATCTATCTCAGACCATCTGTCTCAGACCATCTATCTCAGACCATCTGTCTCAGACCGTCTGTCTCAGACCGTCTGTCTCAGACCGTCTGTCTCAGACCGTCTGTCTCAGACCGTCTGCCTCAGACCGTCTGTCTCAGACCGTCTGTCTCAGACCGTCTGTCTCGGTTCGTCTGTCTCAGTCCGTCTGTCTCATACGATCTATCTCTGTCCGTAAATCTCAGAACCCCTATCTCATACCGTCTGTCTCAGACCTTGTGTCTCTGTGCGTCTGTCTCTGTCTGTCGGCCTCTGTACGTCTGTCTCAGTCTGTCTGCCTCTGTCCGTCCGCCTCATACCGTCTGTCTCAGACCATCTATCTCAGACCGTCTGTCTCAGACCGTCTGTCTCAGACCGTCTGTGTCAGACCGACTGTCTCAGACCGTCTGTCTCAGACCGTCAGTCTCAGACCGTCTGTCTCAGACCGTCTATCTCAGACCGTATGTCTCAGACCGTCTGTCTCAGACCGTCTGTCTCAGACCGTCTGTCTCAGACAGACTGTCTCTGAACGTCTGCCACAGTCCGTCTGCCCCTGCTCGTCTGTCTCAGCCCGTTTGTCTGAGTCTGTCGGCCTCTGTCCGTCTGTCTCAGTCTGTCTGCATCTGTCCGTCCGTCTCATACCGTCTGTCTCAGACCATCTATCTCAGACCGTCTGTCTCAGACCGTCTGTCTCAAACAGTCTGTCTCAGAACGTCTGTCTCAGACCGTCTGTCTCAGATCGTCTGTCTCAGTCCGTCTGCCTCTGTCCGTCTGTCTCATACCGTCTATATCAGACCGTCTGTCTCGGACCGTCTGTCTCAGACCGTCTGTCTCAGGCCGACTGTCTCAGGCCGTCTGTCTCAGTCCGTCTGTCTCAGACCGTTAGTCTCAGACCGTCTGTCTCAGACCGTCTATCTCTGCCCGTCTGCCTCATACCATATGTCTCAGACCGTCCGTCTCTGTGCGCCTGTCTCTGTCCGTCGGCCTCTGTCCGTCTGTCTCAGGCTGTCAGCCTCTGTCCGTCCGTCTCATACCGTCTGTCTCAGACCATCTCTCTCAGACCGTCTGTCTCAGACCGTCTGTCTCAGATCGTCTGTCTCAGACCGTCTGTCTCAGTCCGTCTGTCTCATACTGTCTGCCTCATACCGTCTGTCTCAGACCGTCCGTCTCTCTGCGTCTGTCTCTGTCTGTCCTCCTCTGTCCGTCTGTCTCAGTCTGTCAGCCTCTGTCCGCCCGTCTCATACCGTCTGTCTCAGACCGTCTGTCTCAGACCGTCTGTCTCAGACCGTCTGTCTCAGACCGTCTGTGTCAGGCTGTCTACCTCTGCCTGTCCCTCTCAGTCCGTCAGCTTCTGACCGTCTGTCTCATACCGTCTGCCTCATACCGTCTGTCTCAGACCGTCCGTCTCTGTGCGTCTGTCTCTGTCTGTCGGCCTCTGTCCGTATGTCTCAGTCTGTCTGCCTCTGTCCGTCCGTCTCATACCGTCTGTCTCAGACCATCTCTCTCAGACCGTCTGTCTCAGACCGTCTGTCTCAGATCGTCTGTCTCAGACCGTCTGTCTCAGTCCGTCTGCCTCTGTCCGTCTGTCTCTGCCCGTCCGTCTCTGAACGCCTGTCTCATACCGTCTGTCTCAGACCGTGTGTCTCAGTCCGTCTGTCTCAGCCCGTCTATCTCAGACCGTCTGTCTCATACCGTCTATATCAGACCGTCTGTCTCGGACCGTCTGTCTCAGACCGTCTGTCTCAGGCCGACTGTCTCAGGCCGTCTGTCTCAGTCCGTCTGTCTCAGACCGTCAGTCTCAGACCGTCTGTCTCAGACCGTCCATCTCTGCCCGTCTGCCCCATCCCGTCTGCCTCATACCATATGTCTCAGACCGTCCGTCTCTGTGCGCCTGTCTCTGTCCGTCGGCCTCTGTCCGTCTGTCTCAGGCTGTCAGCCTCTGTCCGTCCGTCTCATACCGTCTGTCTCAGACCATCTCTCTCAGACCGTCTGTCTCAGACCGTCTGTCTCAGATCGTCTGTCTCAGACCGTCTGTCTCAGTCCGTCTGTCTCATACTGTCTGCCTCATACCGTCTGTCTCAGACCGTCCGTCTCTCTGCGTCTGTCTCTGTCTGTCCTCCTCTGTCCGTCTGTCTCAGTCTGTCAGCCTCTGTCCGTCCGTCTCATACCGTCTGTCTCAGACCGTCTGTCTCAAACCGTCTGTCTCAGACCGTCTGTCTCAGACCGTCTGTCTCAGACCGTCTGTCTCAGACCGTCTGTCTCAGACCGTCTGTCTCAGACCGTCTGTCTCAGACCGTCTGTGTCAGGCTGTCTACCTCTGCCTGTCCCTCTCAGTCCGTCAGCTTCTGACCGTCTGTCTCATACCGTCTGCCTCATACCGTCTGTCTCAGACCGTCCGTCTCTGTGCGTCTGTCTCTGTCTGTCGGCCTCTGTCCGTATGTCTCAGTCTCTCCGCCTCTGTCCGTCCGTCTCATACCGTCTGTCTCAGACCATCTCTCTCAGACCGTCTGTCTCAGACCGTCTGTCTCAGACCGTCTGTCTCAGACCGTCTGTCTCAGATCGTCTCAGACCGTCTGTCTCAGTCCGTCTGCCTCTGTCCGTCTGTCTCTGTCCGTCCGTCTCTGAACGCCTGTCTCATACCGTCTGTCTCAGACCTTGTGTCTCAGTCCGTCTGTCTCAGCCCGTCGATCTCAGGCCGTCTGTCCCAGACCATCTGTCTCAGGCCGTCTGTCTCAGGTCGTCTGTCTCAGACCGCCTGTCTCCCGTCGTCTGTCTCAGACCGTCTGTCTCTGCCCGTCTGTCTCAGCCCGTCTGTCTGAGTCCGTCAGCCTCTGTCCGTGTGTCTCATACCGTCTGCCTCATCCCGTTTGCCTTATACCATATGTCTCAGACCGTCCGTCTCTGTGCGTCTGTCTCTGTCTGTCGGCCTCTGTCCGTCTGTCTCAGTCTGTCAGCCTCTGACCGTCCGTCTCATACCGTCTGTGTCAGGCCGTCTGTCTCAGGCCATCTACCTCTGCCTGTCCGTCTCAGTCCGTCAGCTTCTGTCCGTCTGTCTCATACCGTCTGCCTCATACCGTCTGTCTCAGACCGTCCGTCTCTGTCCGTCTGTCTCAGTCTGTCTGCCTCTGTCCGTCCGTCTCATACCGTCTGTCTCAGACCATCTATCTCAGACCATCTGTCTCAGACCATCTATCTCAGACCATCTGTCTCAGACCGTCTGTCTCAGACCGTCTGTCTCAGACCGTCTGTCTCAGACCGTCTGCCTCAGACCGTCTGTCTCAGACCGTCTGTCTCAGACCGTCTGTCTCAGACCGTCTGTCTCGGTTCGTCTGTCTCAGTCCGTCTGTCTCATACGATCTATCTCTGTCCGTAAATCTCAGAACCCCTATCTCATACCGTCTGTCTCAGACCTTGTGCCTCTGTGCGTCTGTCTCTGTCTGTCGGCCTCTGTACGTCTGTCTCAGTCTGTCTGCCTCTGTCCGTCCGCCTCATACCGTCTGTCTCAGACCATCTATCTCAGACCGTCTGTCTCAGACCGTCTGTCTCAGACCGTCTGTGTCAGACCGACTGTCTCAGACCGTCTGTCTCAGACCGTCAGTCTCAGACCGTCTGTCTCAGACCGTCTATCTCAGACCGTCTGTCTCAGACCGTCTGTCTCAGACAGACTGTCTCTGAACGTCTGCCACAGTCCGTCTGCCCCTGCTCGTCTGTCTCAGCCCGTTTGTCTGAGTCTGTCGGCCTCTGTCCGTCTGTCTCAGTCTGTCTGCCTCTGTCCGTCCGTCTCATACCGTCTGTCTCAGACCATCTATCTCAGACCGTCTGTCTCAGACCGTCTGTCTCAAACAGTCTGTCTCAGAACGTCTGTCTCAGACCGTCTGTCTCAGATCGTCTGTCTCAGTCCGTCTGCCTCTGTCCGTCTGTCTCATACCGTCTATATCAGACCGTCTGTCTCGGACCGTCTGTCTCAGACCGTCTGTCTCAGGCCGACTGTCTCAGGCCGTCTGTCTCAGTCCGTCTGTCTCAGACCGTCAGTCTCAGACCGTCTGTCTCAGACCGTCTATCTCTGCCCGTCTGCCTCATCCCGTCTGCCTCATACCATATGTCTAAGACCGTCCGTCTCTGTGCGCCTGTCTCTGTCCGTCGGCCTCTGTCCGTCTGTCTCAGGCTGTCAGCCTCTGTCCGTCCGTCTCATACCGTCTGTCTCAGACCATCTCTCTCAGACCGTCTGTCTCAGATCGTCTGTCTCAGACCGTCTGTCTCAGTCCGTTTGTCTCATACTGTCTGCCTCATACCGTCTGTCTCAGACCGTCCGTCTCTCTGCGTCTGTCTCTGTCTGTCCTCCTCTGTCCGTCTGTCTCAGTCTGTCAGCCTCTGTCCGTCCGTCTCATACCGTCTGTCTCAGACCGTCTGTCTCAGACCGTCTGTCTCAGACCGTCTGTCTCAGACCGTCTGTCTCAGACCGTCTGTCTCAGACCGTCTGTCTCAGACCGTCTGTCTCAGACCGTCTGTCTCAGACCGTCTGTCTCAGACCGTCTGTCTCAGACCGTCTGTCTCAGACCGTCTGTGTCAGGCTGTCTACCTCTGCCTGTCCCTCTCAGTCCGTCAGCTTCTGACCGTCTGTCTCATACCGTCTGCCTCATACCGTCTGTCTCAGACCGTCCGTCTCTGTGCGTCTGTCTCTGCCTGTCGGCCTCTGTCCGTATGTCTCAGTCTGTCTGCCTCTGTCCGTCCGTCTCATACCGTCTGTCTCAGACCATCTCTCTCAGACCGTCTGTCTCAGACCGTCTGTCTCAGATCGTCTGTCTCAGACCGTCTGTCTCAGTCCGTCTGCCTCTGTCCGTCTGTCTCTGCCCGTCCGTCTCTGAACGCCTGTCTCATACCGTCTGTCTCAGACCGTGTGTCTCAGTCCGTCTGTCTCAGCCCGTCTATCTCAGACCGTCTGTCTCAGACCGTCTGTCTCAGGCCGTCTGTCTCAGACCGTCTGTCTCAGACCATCTGTCTCAGGCCGTCTGTCTCAGATCGTCTGTCTCAGACCGCCTGTCTCCCGTCGTCTGTCTCAGACCGTCTGTCTCTGCCCGTCTGTCTCAGCCCGTCTGTCTGAGTCCGTCAGCCTCTGTCCGTGTGTCTCATACCGTCTGCCTCATCCCGTTTGCCTTATACCATATGTCTCAGACCGTCCGTCTCTGTGCGTCTGTCTCTGTCTGTCGGCCTCTGTCCGTCTGTCTCAGTCTGTCAGCCTCTGACCGTCCGTCTCATACCGTCTGTGTCAGACCGTCTGTCTCAGGCCATCTACCTCTGCCTGTCCGTCTCAGTCCGTCAGCTTCTGTCCGTCTGTCTCATACCGTCTGCCTCATACCGTCTGTCTCAGACCGTCCGTCTCTGTGCGTCTGTCTCTGTCTGCCGGCCTCTGTCCGTCTGTCTCAGTCTGTCTGCCTCTGTCCGTCCGTCTCATACCGTCTGTCTCAGACCATCTATCTCAGACCATCTGTCTCAGACCGTCTGTCTCAAACCGTCTGTCTCAGACCGTCTGTCTCAGACCGTCTGTCTCGGATCGTCTGTCTCAGTCCGTCTGCCTCTGTCCGTCTGTCTCATACCGTCTATATCAGACCGTCTGTCTCAGACCGTCTGTCTCAGACCGTCTGTCTCAGACCGTCTGTCTCAGACCGTCTGTCTCAGACCGTCTGTCTCAGACCGTCTGCCTCAGACCGTCTGTCTCAGACCGTCTGTCTCAGACCGTCTGTCTCAGTCTGTCTGCCTCTGTCCGTCCGTCTCATACCGTCTGTCTCAGACCATCTATCTCAGACCGTCTGTCTCAGACCGTCTGTCTCAAACAGTCTGTCTCAGAACGTCTGTCTCAGACCGTCTGTCTCAGATCGTCTGTCTCAGTCCGTCTGCCTCTGTCCGTCTGTCTCATACCGTCTATATCAGACCGTCTGTCTCGGACCGTCTGTCTCAGACCGTCTGTCTCAGGCCGACTGTCTCAGGCCGTCTGTCTCAGTCCGTCTGTCTCAGACCGTCAGTCTCAGACCGTCTGTCTCAGACCGTCTATCTCTGCCCGTCTGCCTCATCCCGTCTTCCTCATACCATATGTCTCAGACCGTCCGTCTCTGTGCGCCTGTCTCTGTCCGTCGGCCTCTGTCCGTCTGTCTCAGGCTGTCAGCCTCTGTCCGTCCGTCTCATACCGTCTGTCTCAGACCATCTCTCTCAGACCGTCTGTCTCAGACCGTCTGTCTCAGATCGTCTGTCTCAGACCGTCTGTCTCAGTCCGTCTGTCTCATACTGTCTGCCTCATACCGTCTGTCTCAGACCGTCCGTCTCTCTGCGTCTGTCTCTGTCTGTCCTCCTCTGTCCGTCTGTCTCAGTCTGTCAGCCTCTGTCCGTCCGTCTCATACCGTCTGTCTCAGACCGTCTGTCTCAGACCGTCTGTCTCAGACCGTCTGTCTCAGACCGTCTGTCTCAGACCGTCTGTCTCAGACCGTCTGTCTCAGACCGTCTGTCTCAGACCGTCTGTCTCAGACCGTCTGTCTCAGACCGTCTGTCTCAGGCTGTCTACCTCTGCCTGTCCCTCTCAGTCCGTCAGCTTCTGACCGTCTGTCTCATACCGTCTGCCTCATACCGTCTGCCTCATACCGTCTGTCTCAGACCGTCCGTCTCTGTGCGTCTGTCTCTGTCTGTCGGCCTCTGTCCGTATGTCTCAGTCTCTCTGCCTCTGTCCGTCCGTCTCATACCGTCTGTCTCAGACCATCTCTCTCAGACCGTCTTCCTCAGACCGTCTGTCTCAGACCGTCTGTCTCAGATCGTCTCAGACCGTCTGTCTCAGTCCGTCTGCCTCTGTCCGTCTGTCTCTGTCCGTCCGTCTCTGAACGCCTGTCTCATACCGTCTGTCTCAGACCGTGTGTCTCAGTCCGTCTGTCTCAGCCCGTCTATCTCAGGCCGTCTGTCCCAGACCATCTGTCTCAGGCCGTCTGTCTCAGGTCGTCTGTCTCAGACCGCCTGTCTCCCGTCGTCTGTCTCAGACCGTCTGTCTCTGCCCGTCTGTCTCAGCCCGTCTGTCTGAGTCCGTCAGCCTCTGTCCGTGTGTCTCATACCGTCTGCCTCATCCCGTTTGCCTTATACCATATGTCTCAGACCGTCCGTCTCTGTGCGTCTGTCTCTGTCTGTCGGCCTCTGTCCGTCTGTCTCAGTCTGTCAGCCTCTGACCGTCCGTCTCATACCGTCTGTGTCAGGCCGTCTGTCTCAGGCCATCTACCTCTGCCTGCCCGTCTCAGTCCGTCAGCTTCTGTCCGTCTGTCTCATACCGTCTGCCTCATACCGTCTGTCTCAGACCGTCCGTCTCTGTCCGTCTGTCTCAGTCTGTCTGCCTCTGTCCGTCCGTCTCATACCGTCTGTCTCAGACCATCTATCTCAGACCATCTGTCTCAGACCATCTATCTCAGACCATCTGTCTCAGACCGTCTGTCTCAGACCGTCTGTCTCAGACCGTCTGTCTCAGACCGTCTGCCTCAGACCGTCTGTCTCAGACCGTCTGTCTCAGACCGTCTGTCTCGGTTCGTCTGTCTCAGTCCGTCTGTCTCATACGATCTATCTCTGTCCGTAAATCTCAGAACCCCTATCTCATACCGTCTGTCTCAGACCTTGTGTCTCTGTGCGTCTGTCTCTGTCTGTCGGCCTCTGTACGTCTGTCTCAGTCTGTCTGCCTCTGTCCGTCCGCCTCATACCGTCTGTCTCAGACCATCTATCTCAGACCGTCTGTCTCAGACCGTCTGTGTCAGACCGACTGTCTCAGACCGTCTGTCTCAGACCGTCAGTCTCAGACCGTCTGTCTCAGACCGTCTATCTCAGACCGTCTGTCTCAGACCGTCTGTCTCAGACAGACTGTCTCTGAACGTCTGCCACAGTCCGTCTGCCCCTGCTCGTCTGTTTCAGCCCGTTTGTCTGAGTCTGTCGGCCTCTGTCCGTCTGTCTCAGTCTGTCTGCCTCTGTCCGTCCGTCTCATACCGTCTGTCTCAGACCATCTATCTCAGACCGTCTGTCTCAGACCGTCTGTCTCAAACAGTCTGTCTCAGAACGTCTGTCTCAGACCGTCTGTCTCAGATCGTCTGTCTCAGTCCGTCTGCCTCTGTCCGTCTGTCTCATACCGTCTATATCAGACCGTCTGTCTCGGACCGTCTGTCTCAGACCGTCTGCCTCAGGCCGACTGTCTCAGGCCGTCTGTCTCAGTCCGTCTGTCTCAGACCGTCAGTCTCAGACCGTCTGTCTCAGACCGTCTATCTCTGCCCGTCTGCCTCATCCCGTCTGCCTCATACCATATGTCTCAGACCGTCCGTCTCTGTGCGCCTGTCTCTGTCCGTCGGCCTCTGTCCGTCTGTCTCAGGCTGTCAGCCTCTGTCCGTCCGTCTCATACCGTCTGTCTCAGACCATCTCTCTCAGACCGTCTGTCTCAGACCGTCTGTCTCAGATCGTCTGTCTCAGACCGTCTGTCTCAGTCCGTCTGTCTCATACTGTCTGCCTCATACCGTCTGTCTCAGACCGTCCGTCTCTCTGCGTCTGTCTCTGTCTGTCCTCCTCTGTCCGTCTGTCTCAGTCTGTCAGCCTCTGTCCGTCCGTCTCATACCGTCTGTCTCAGACCGTCTGTCTCAGACCGTCTGTCTCAGACCGTCTGTCTCAGACCGTCTGTCTCAGACCGTCTGTCTCAGACCGTCTGTCTCAGACCGTCTGTCTCAGACCGTCTGTGTCAGGCTGTCTACCTCTGCCTGTCCCTCTCAGTCCGTCAGCTTCTGACCGTCTGTCTCATACCGTCTGCCTCATACCGTCTGTCTCAGACCGTCCGTCTCTGTGCGTCTGTCTCTGTCTGTCGGCCTCTGTCCGTATGTCTCAGTCTGTCTGCCTCTGTCCGTCCGTCTCATACCGTCTGTCTCAGACCATCTCTCTCAGACCGTCTGTCTCAGACCGTCTGTCTCAGACCGTCTGTCTCAGATCGTCTGTCTCAGACCGTCTGTCTCAGTCCGTCTGCCTCTGTCCGTCTGTCTCTGCCCGTCCGTCTCTGAACGCCTGTCTCATACCGTCTGTCTCAGACCGTGTGTCTCAGTCCGTCTGTCTCAGCCCGTCTATCTCAGACCGTCTGTCTCAGACCGTCTGTCTCAGGCCGTCTGTCTCAGACCGTCTGTCTCAGACCATCTGTCTCAGGCCGTCTGTCTCAGATCGTCTGTCTCAGACCGCCTGTCTCCCGTCGTCTGTCTCAGACCGTCTGTCTCTGCCCGTCTGTCTCAGCCCGTCTGTCTGAGTCCGTCAGCCTCTGTCCGTGTGTCTCATACCGTCTGCCTCATCCCGTTTGCCTTATACCATATGTCTCAGACCGTCCGTCTCTGTGCGTCTGTCTCTGTCTGTCGGCCTCTGTCCGTCTGTCTCAGTCTGTCAGCCTCTGACCGTCCGTCTCATACCGTCTGTGTCAGACCGTCTGTCTCAGGCCATCTACCTCTGCCTGTCCGTCTCAGTCCGTCAGCTTCTGTCCGTCTGTCTCATACCGTCTGCCTCATACCGTCTGTCTCAGACCGTCCGTCTCTGTGCGTCTGTCTCTGTCTGCCGGCCTCTGTCCGTCTGTCTCAGTCTGTCTGCCTCTGTCCGTCCGTCTCATACCGTCTGTCTCAGACCGTCTGTCTCAGACCGTCTGTCTCGGATCGTCTGTCTCAGTCCGTCTGCCTCTGTCCGTCTGTCTCATACCGTCTATATCAGACCGTCTGTCTCAGACCGTCTGTCTCAGACCGTCTGTCTCAGACCGTCTGTCTCAGACCGTCTGTCTCAGACCGTCTGCCTCAGACCGTCTGTCTCAGACCGTCTGTCTCAGACCGTCTGTCTCAGTCTGTCTGCCTCTGTCCGTCCGTCTCATACCGTCTGTCTCAGACCATATATCTCAGACCGTCTGTCTCAGACCGTCTGTCTCAAACAGTCTGTCTCAGAACGTCTGTCTCAGACCGTCTGTCTCAGATCGTCTGTCTCAGTCCGTCTGCCTCTGTCCGTCTGTCTCATACCGTCTATATCAGACCGTCTGTCTCGGACCGTCTGTCTCAGACCGTCTGTCTCAGGCCGACTGTCTCAGGCCGTCTGTCTCAGTCCGTCTGTCTCAGACCGTCAGTCTCAGACCGTCTGTCTCAGACCGTCTGTCTCAGACCGTCTGTCTCAGTCTGTCTGCCTCTGTCCGTCCGTCTCATACCGTCTGTCTCAGACCATATATCTCAGGCCGTCTGTCTCAGTCCGTCTGTCTCAGACCGTCAGTCTCAGACCGTCTGTCTCAGACCGTCTATCTCTGCCCGTCTGCCTCATCCCGTCTGCCTCATACCATATGTTTCAACCGTCCGTCTCTGTGCGCCTGTCTCTGTCCGTCGGCCTCTGTCCGTCTGTCTCAGTCTGTCTGCCTCTGTCCGTCCGTCTCATACCGTCTGTCTCAGACCATCTCTCTCAGACCGTCTGTCTCAGACCGTCTGTCTCAGATCGTCTGTCTCAGACCGTCTGTCTCAGTCCGTCTGCCTCTGTCCGTCTGTCTCTGTCCGTCCGTCCCTGAACGCCTGTCTCATACCGTCTGTCTCAGACCGTGTGTCTCAGTCCGTCTGTCTCAGCCCGTCTATCTCAGACCGTCTGTCTCAGGCCGTCTGTCTCAGACCATCTGTCTCAGGCCGTCTGTCTCAGATCGTCTGTCTCAGACCGCCTGTCTCCCGTCGTCTGTCTCAGACCGTCTGTTTCTGCCCGTCTGTCTGAGTCCGTCAGCCTCTGTCCGTGTGTCTGATACCGTCTGCCTCATCCCGTTTGCCTTATACCATATGTCTCAGACCGTCCGTCTCTGTGCGTCTGTCTCTGTCTGTCGGCCGCTGTCCGTCTGTCTCAGTCTGTCAGCCTCTGACCGTCCGTCTCATACCGTCTGTGTCAGACCGTCTGTGTCAGGCCATCTACCTCTGCCTATCCGTCTCAGTCCGTCAGCTTCTGTCCGTCGGTCTCATACCGTTTGCCTCATACCGTCTGTCTCAGACCGTCCGTCTCTGTGCGTCTGTCTCTGTCTGCCGGCCTCTGTCCGTCTGTCTCAGTCTGTCTGCCTCTGTCGGTCCGTCTCATACCGTCTGTCTCAGACCATCTATCTCAGACCATCTGTCTCAGACCGTCTGTGTCAGACCGTCTGTCTCAGACCGTCAGTCTCAGACCGTCTGTCTCAGACCGTCTATCTCAGACCGTCTGCCTCAGACCGTCTGTCTCAGACCGTCTGTCTCAGACCGTCTGTCTCGGTTCGTCTGTCTCAGTCCGTCTGTCTCATACCATCTATCTCTGTCCGTAAATCTCAGAACGCCTATCTCATACCGTCTGTTTCAGACCGTCCGTCTCTGTGCGTCTGTCTCTGTCTGCCGGCCTCTGTCCGTCTGTCTCAGTCTGTCTGCCTCTGTCGGTCCGTCTCATACCGTCTGTCTCAGACCATCTATCTCAGACCATCTGTCTCATACCGTCTGTGTCAGACCGTCTGTCTCAGACCGTCTGTCTCAGGCCGACTGTCTCAGGCCGTCTGTCTCAGGCCGTCTGTCTCAGACCATCTGTCTCAGGCCGTCTGTCTCAGATCGTCTGTCTCAGACCGCCTGTCTCCCGTCGTCTGTCTCAGACCGTCTGTTTCTGCCCGTCTGTCTGAGTCCGTCAGCCTCTGTCCGTGTGTCTGATACCGTCTGCCTCATCCCGTTTGCCTTATACCATATGTCTCAGACCGTCCGTCTCTGTGCGTCTGTCTCTGTCTGTCGGCCTCTGTCCGTCTGTCTCAGTCTGTCAGCCTCTGACCGTCCGTCTCATACCGTCTGTGTCAGACCGTCTGTGTCAGGCCATCTACCTCTGCCTATCCGTCTCAGTCCGTCAGCTTCTGTCCGTCGGTCTCAAACCGTTTGCCTCATACCGTCTGTCTCAGACCGTCCGTCTCTGTGCGTCTGTCTCTGTCTGCCGGCCTCTGTCCGTCTGTCTCAGTCTGTCTGCCTCTGTCGGTCCGTCTCATACCGTCTGTCTCAGACCATCTATCTCAGACCATCTGTCTCAGACCGTCTGTGTCAGACCGTCTGTCTCAGACCGTCAGTCTCAGACCGTCTGTCTCAGACCGTCTATCTCAGACCGTCTGCCTCAGACCGTCTGTCTCAGACCGTCTGTCTCAGACCGTCTGTCTCGGTTCGTCTGTCTCAGTCCGTCTGTCTCATACCATCTATCTCTGTCCGTAAATCTCAGAACGCCTATCTCATACCGTCTGTCTCAGACCGTCCGTCTCTGTGCGTCTGTCTCTGTCTGCCGGCCTCTGTCCGTCTGTCTCAGTCTGTCTGCCTCTGTCGGTCCGTCTCATACCGTCTGTCTCAGACCATCTATCTCAGACCATCTGTCTCAGACCGTCTGTGTCAGACCGTCTGTCTCAGACCGTCTGTCTCAGGCCGACTGTCTCAGGCCGTCTGTCTCAGTCCGTCTGTCTCAGACCGTCCGTCTCTGAACGCCTGTCTCATACCGTCTGTCTCAGACCGTGTGTCTCAGTCCGTCTGTCTCAGCCCGTCTATCTCAGGCCGTCTGTCTCAGACCATCTGTCTCAGGCCGTCTGTCTCAGACCGCCTGTCTCCCGTCGTCTGTCTCAGACCGTCTGTCTCTGCCCGTCTGTCTCATACCGTCTGCCTCATACCGTCTGTCTCAGACCGTCCGTCTCTGTGCGTCTGTCTCAGACCGTCTGTCTCAGGCCGACTGTCTCAGGCCGTCTGTCTCAGTCCGTCTGTCTCAGACCGTCTGTCTCATACCGTCTGCCTCATACCGTCTGTCTCAGACCGTCCGTCTCTGTGCGTCTGTCTCTGTCTGTCGGCCTCTGTCCGTATGTCTCAGTCTGTCTGCCTCTGTCCGTCCGTCTCATACCGTCTGTCTCAGACCATCTCTCTCAGACCGTCTGTCTCAGACCGTCTGTCTCAGATCGTCTGTCTCAGACCGTCTGTCTCAGTCCGTCTGCCTCTGTCCGTCTGTCTCTGTCCGTCCGTCTCTGAACGCCTGTCTCATACCGTCTGTCTCAGACCGTGTGTCTCAGTCCGTCTGTCTCAGCCCGTCTATCTCAGGCCGTCTGTCTCAGACCATCTGTCTCAGGCCGTCTGTCTCAGATCGTCTGTCTCAGACCGCCTGTCTCCCGTCGTCTGTCTCAGACCGTCTGTCTCTGCCCGTCTGTCTCAGCCCGTCTGTCTGAGTCCGTCAGCCTCTGTCCGTGTGTCTCATACCGTCTGCCTCATCCCGTTTGCCTTATACCATATGTCTTAGACCGTCCGTCTCTGTGCGTCTGTCTCTGTCTGTCGGCCTCTGTCCGTCTGTCTCAGTCTGTCAGCCTCTGACCGTCCGTCTCAGACCGTCTGTCTCAGACCGTCTGTCTCAGACCGTCTGTCTCAGACCGTCTGTCTCAGACCGTCTGTCTCAGACCGTCTGTCTCAGGCTGTCTACCTCTGCCTGTCCCTCTCAGTCCGTCAGCTTCTGACCGTCTGTCTCATACCGTCTGCCTCATACCGTCTGTCTCAGACCGTCCGTCTCTGTGCGTCTGTCTCTGTCCGTCGGCCTCTGTCCGTATGTCTCAGTCTGTCTGCCTCTGTCCGTCCGTCTCATACCGTCTGTCTCAGACCATCTCTCTCAAACCGCCTGTCTCAGACCGTCTGTCTCAGACCGTCTGTCTCAGATCGTCTGTCTCAGACCGTCTGTCTCAGTCCGTCTGCCTCTGTCCGTCTGTCTCTGTCCGTCCGTCTCTGAACGCCTGTCTCATACCGTCTGTCTCAGACCGTGTGTCTCAGTCCGTCTGTCTCAGCCCGTCTATCTCAGGCCGTCTGTCTCAGACCATCTGTCTCAGGCCGTCTGTCTCAGATCGTCTGTCTCAGACCGCCTGTCTCCCGTCGTCTGTCTCAGACCGTCTGTCTCTGCCCGTCTGTCTCATACCGTCTGCCTCATACCGTCTGCCTCATACCGTCTGTCTCAGACCGTCCGTCTCTGTGCGTCTGTCTCAGACCGTCTGTCTCAGGCCGACTGTCTCAGGCCGTCTGTCTCAGTCCGTCTGTCTCAGACCGTCAGTCTCAGACCGTCTGTCTCAGACCGTCTATCTCTGCCCGTCTGCCTCATCCCGTCTGCCTCATACCATATGTCTCAGACCGTCCGTCTCTCTGCGTCTGTCTCTGTCTGTCCTCCTCTGTCCGTCTGTCTCAGTCTGTCAGCCTCTGTCCGTCCATCTCATACCGTCTGTCTCAGACCGTCTGTCTCAGACCGTCTGTCTCAGACCGTCTGTCTCAGACCGTCTGTCTCAGACCGTCTGTCTCAGACCGTCTATCTCTGCCCGTCTGCCTCATCCCGTCTGCCTCATACCATATGTCTCAGACCGTCCGTCTCTGTGCGCCTGTCTCTGTCCGTCGGCCTCTGTCCGTCTGTCTCAGGCTGTCAGCCTCTGTCCGTCCGTCTCATACCGTCTGTCTCAGACCATCTCTCTCAGACCGTCTGTCTCAGACCGTCTGTCTCAGATCGTCTGTCTCAGACCGCCTGTCTCCCGTCGTCTGTCTCAGACCGTCTGTCTCAGACCGTCTATCTCTGCCCGTCTGCCTCATCCCGTCTGCCTCATACCATATGTCTCAGACCGTCCGTCTCTGTGCGCCTGTCTCTGTCCGTCGGCCTCTGTCCGTCTGTCTCAGGCTGTCAGCCTCTGTCCGTCCGTCTCATACCGTCTGTCTCAGACCATCTCTCTCAGACCGTCTGTCTCAGCCCGTCTGTCTCAGACCGTCTGTCTCGGTTCGTCTGTCTCAGTCCGTCTGTCTCACACCATCTATCTCTGTCCGTAAATCTCAGAACGCCTGTCTCATACCGTCTGTCTCAGACCTTGTGTCTCTGTACGTCTGTCTCTGTCTGTCGGCCTCTGTACGTCTGTCTCAGTCTGTCTGTCTCAGTCCGTCCGTCTCATACCGTCTGTCTCAGACCATCTATCTCAGACCGTCTGTCTCAGACCGTCTGTCTCAAACAGTCTGTCTCGGAACGTCTGTCTCAGACCGTCTGTCTCACATCGTCTGTCTCAGTCCGTCCGCCTCTGTCCGTCTGTCTCATACCGTCTATATCAGACCGTCTGTCTCAGACCGTCTGTCTCAGACCGTCTGTCTCAGGCCGACTGTCTCAGGCCGTCTGTCTCAGTCCGTCTGTCTCAGACCGTCAGTCTCAGACCGTCTGTCTCAGACCGTCTATCTCTGCCCGTCTGCCTCATCCCGTCTGCCTCATACCATATGTTTCAACCGTCCGTCTCTGTGCGCCTGTCTCTGTCCGTCGGCCTCTGTCCGTCTGTCTCAGTCTGTCTGCCTCTGTCCGTCCGTCTCATACCGTCTGTCTCAGACCATCTCTCTCAGACCGTCTGTCTCAGACCGTCTGTCTCAGATCGTCTGTCTCAGACCGTCTGTCTCAGTCCGTCTGGCTCTGTCCGTCTGTCTCTGTCCGTCCGTCCCTGAACGCCTGTCTCATACCGTCTGTCTCAGACCGTGTGTCTCAGTCCGTCTGTCTCAGCCCGTCTATCTCAGACCGTCTGTCTCAGGCCGTCTGTCTCAGACCATCTGTCTCAGGCCGTCTGTCTCAGATCGTCTGTCTCAGACCGCCTGTCTCCCGTCGTCTGTCTCAGACCGTCTGTTTCTGCCCGTCTGTCTGAGTCCGTCAGCCTCTGTCCGTGTGTCTGATACCGTCTGCCTCATCCCGTTTGCCTTATACCATATGTCTCAGACCGTCCGTCTCTGTGCGTCTGTCTCTGTCTGTCGGCCTCTGTCCGTCTGTCTCAGTCTGTCAGCCTCTGACCGTCCGTCTCATACCGTCTGTGTCAGACCGTCTGTGTCAGGCCATCTACCTCTGCCTATCCGTCTCAGTCCGTCAGCTTCTGCCCGTCGGTCTCATACCGTTTGCCTCATACCGTCTGTCTCAGACCGTCCGACTCTGTGCGTCTGTCTCTGTCTGCCGGCCTCTGTCCGTCTGTCTCAGTCTGTCTGCCTCTGTCGGTCCGTCTCATACCGTCTGTCTCAGACCATCTATCTCAGACCATCTGTCTCAGACCGTCTGTGTCAGACCGTCTGTCTCAGACCGTCAGTCTCAGACCGTCTGTCTCAGACCGTCTATCTCAGACCGTCTGCCTCAGACCGTCTGTCTCAGACCGTCTGTCTCAGACCGTCTGTCTCGGTTCGTCTGTCTCAGTCCGTCTGTCTCATACCATCTATCTCTGTCCGTAAATCTCAGAACGCCTATCTCATACCGTCTGTCTCAGACCGTCCGTCTCTGTGCGTCTGTCTCTGTCTGCCGGCCTCTGTCCGTCTGTCTCAGTCTGTCTGCCTCTGTCGGTCCGTCTCATACCGTCTGTCTCAGACCATCTATCTCAGACCATCTGTCTCAGACCGTCTGTGTCAGACCGTCTGTCTCAGACCGTCTGTCTCAGGCCGACTGTCTCAGGCCGTCTGTCTCAGTCCGTCTGTCTCAGACCGTCCGTCTCTGAACGCCTGTCTCATACCGTCTGTCTCAGACCGTGTGTCTCAGTCCGTCTGTCTCAGCCCGTCTATCTCAGGCCGTCTGTCTCAGACCATCTGTCTCAGGCCGTCTGTCTCAGACCGCCTGTCTCCCGTCGTCTGTCTCAGACCGTCTGTCTCTGCCCGTCTGTCTCATACCGTCTGCCTCATACCGTCTGTCTCAGACCGTCCGTCTCTGTGCGTCTGTCTCAGACCGTCTGTCTCAGGCCGACTGTCTCAGGCCGTCTGTCTCAGTCCGTCTGTCTCAGACCGTCTGTCTCATACCGTCTGCCTCATACCGTCTGTCTCAGACCGTCCGTCTCTGTGCGTCTGTCTCTGTCTGTCGGCCTCTGTCCGTATGTCTCAGTCTGTCTGCCTCTGTCCGTCCGTCTCATACCGTCTGTCTCAGACCATCTATCTCAGATCGTCTGTCTCAGACCGTCTGTCTCAAACAGTCTGTCTCAGAACGTCTGTCTCAGACCGTCTGTCTCAGATCGTCTGTCTCAGTCCGTCTGCCCCTGTCCGTCTGTCTCATACCGTCTATATCAGACCGTCTGTCTCAGACCGTCTGTCTCAGTCCGTCTGCCTCTGTCCGTCTGTCTCTGTCCGTCCGTCTCTGAACGCCTGTCACATACCGTCTGTCTCAGCCCGTCTATCTCAGACCGTCTGTCTCAGACCGTCTGTCTCAGGCCGCCTGTCTCATACCGTCTGTCTCAGGAAGTCTGTCTCAGACCGTCTGTCTCAGACCGTCTGTCTCAGACCGTCTGTCTCAGACCGTCTGTCCCAGACCGTCTGTCTCAGACCGTCAGTCTCAGACCGTCTGTCTCAGACCGTCTGTCTCATAACGTCTATATCGGACCATCTGTCTCAGACCGTCTATCTCAGACCGTCTGTCTCAGATCGTCTGTCTCGGACCGTCTGCCTCAGAAAGTCTGTCTCAGAACGTCTGTCTCAGACAGTCTGCCTCTGAACGTCTGCCACAGTCCGTCTGCCCCTGCTCGTCTGTCTCAGCCTGTCTGTCTGAGTCTGTCGGCCTCTGTCCGTCTGTCTCAGTCTGTCAGCCTCTGTCCGTCCGTCTCATACCGTCTGTCTCAGACCGTCTGTCTCATACCGTCTACCTCTGCCTGTCCGTCTCAGTCCGTCAGCTTCTGTCCGTCTGTCTCATACTGTCTGCCTCATACCGTCTGTCTCAGACCGCCCGTCTCTGTGCGTATGTCTCTGTCTGTCCTCCTCTGTCCGTCTGTCTCAGTCTGTCTGCCTCTGTCCGTCCGTCTCATACCGTCTGTCTCAGACCATCTCTCTCAGACCGTCTGTCTCAGACCGTCTGTCTCAGATCGTCTGTCTCAGACCGTCTGTCTCAGTCCGTCTGCCTCTGTCCGTCTGTCTCTGTCCGTCCGTCCCTGAACGCCTGTCTCATACCGTCTGTCTCAGACCGTGTGTCTCAGTCCGTCTGTCTCAGCCCGTCTATCTCAGACCGTCTGTCTCAGGCCGTCTGTCTCAGACCATCTGTCTCAGGCCGTCTGTCTCAGATCGTCTGTCTCAGACCGCCTGTCTCCCGTCGTCTGTCTCAGACCGTCTGTTTCTGCCCGTCTGTCTGAGTCCGTCAGCCTCTGTCCGTGTGTCTGATACCGTCTGCCTCATCCCGTTTGCCTTATACCATATGTCTCAGACCGTCCGTCTCTGTGCGTCTGTCTCTGTCTGTCGGCCGCTGTCCGTCTGTCTCAGTCTGTCAGCCTCTGACCGTCCGTCTCATACCGTCTGTGTCAGACCGTCTGTGTCAGGCCATCTACCTCTGCCTATCCGTCTCAGTCCGTCAGCTTCTGTCCGTCGGTCTCATACCGTTTGCCTCATACCGTCTGTCTCAGACCGTCCGTCTCTGTGCGTCTGTCTCTGTCTGCCGGCCTCTGTCCGTCTGTCTCAGTCTGTCTGCCTCTGTCGGTCCGTCTCATACCGTCTGTCTCAGACCATCTATCTCAGACCATCTGTCTCAGACCGTCTGTGTCAGACCGTCTGTCTCAGACCGTCAGTCTCAGACCGTCTGTCTCAGACCGTCTATCTCAGACCGTCTGCCTCAGACCGTCTGTCTCAGACCGTCTGTCTCAGACCGTCTGTCTCGGTTCGTCTGTCTCAGTCCGTCTGTCTCATACCATCTATCTCTGTCCGTAAATCTCAGAACGCCTATCTCATACCGTCTGTCTCAGACCGTCCGTCTCTGTGCGTCTGTCTCTGTCTGCCGGCCTCTGTCCGTCTGTCTCAGTCTGTCTGCCTCTGTCGGTCCGTCTCATACCGTCTGTCTCAGACCATCTATCTCAGACCATCTGTCTCATACCGTCTGTGTCAGACCGTCTGTCTCAGACCGTCTGTCTCAGGCCGACTGTCTCAGGCCGTCTGTCTCAGGCCGTCTGTCTCAGACCATCTGTCTCAGGCCGTCTGTCTCAGATCGTCTGTCTCAGACCGCCTGTCTCCCGTCGTCTGTCTCAGACCGTCTGTTTCTGCCCGTCTGTCTGAGTCCGTCAGCCTCTGTCCGTGTGTCTGATACCGTCTGCCTCATCCCGTTTGCCTTATACCATATGTCTCAGACCGTCCGTCTCTGTGCGTCTGTCTCTGTCTGTCGGCCTCTGTCCGTCTGTCTCAGTCTGTCAGCCTCTGACCGTCCGTCTCATACCGTCTGTGTCAGACCGTCTGTGTCAGGCCATCTACCTCTGCCTATCCGTCTCAGTCCGTCAGCTTCTGTCCGTCGGTCTCAAACCGTTTGCCTCATACCGTCTGTCTCAGACCGTCCGTCTCTGTGCGTCTGTCTCTGTCTGCCGGCCTCTGTCCGTCTGTCTCAGTCTGTCTGCCTCTGTCGGTCCGTCTCATACCGTCTGTCTCAGACCATCTATCTCAGACCATCTGTCTCAGACCGTCTGTGTCAGACCGTCTGTCTCAGACCGTCAGTCTCAGACCGTCTGTCTCAGACCGTCTATCTCAGACCGTCTGCCTCAGACCGTCTGTCTCAGACCGTCTGTCTCAGACCGTCTGTCTCGGTTCGTCTGTCTCAGTCCGTCTGTCTCATACCATCTATCTCTGTCCGTAAATCTCAGAACGCCTATCTCATACCGTCTGTCTCAGACCGTCCGTCTCTGTGCGTCTGTCTCTGTCTGCCGGCCTCTGTCCGTCTGTCTCAGTCTGTCTGCCTCTGTCGGTCCGTCTCATACCGTCTGTCTCAGACCATCTATCTCAGACCATCTGTCTCAGACCGTCTGTGTCAGACCGTCTGTCTCAGACCGTCTGTCTCAGGCCGACTGTCTCAGGCCGTCTGTCTCAGTCCGTCTGTCTCAGACCGTCCGTCTCTGAACGCCTGTCTCATACCGTCTGTCTCAGACCGTGTGTCTCAGTCCGTCTGTCTCAGCCCGTCTATCTCAGGCCGTCTGTCTCAGACCATCTGTCTCAGGCCGTCTGTCTCAGACCGCCTGTCTCCCGTCGTCTGTCTCAGACCGTCTGTCTCTGCCCGTCTGTCTCATACCGTCTGCCTCATACCGTCTGTCTCAGACCGTCCGTCTCTGTGCGTCTGTCTCAGACCGTCTGTCTCAGGCCGACTGTCTCAGGCCGTCTGTCTCAGTCCGTCTGTCTCAGACCGTCTGTCTCATACCGTCTGCCTCATACCGTCTGTCTCAGACCGTCCGTCTCTGTGCGTCTGTCTCTGTCTGTCGGCCTCTGTCCGTATGTCTCAGTCTGTCTGCCTCTGTCCGTCCGTCTCATACCGTCTGTCTCAGACCATCTCTCTCAGACCGTCTGTCTCAGACCGTCTGTCTCAGATCGTCTGTCTCAGACCGTCTGTCTCAGTCCGTCTGCCTCTGTCCGTCTGTCTCTGTCCGTCCGTCTCTGAACGCCTGTCTCATACCGTCTGTCTCAGACCGTGTGTCTCAGTCCGTCTGTCTCAGCCCGTCTATCTCAGGCCGTCTGTCTCAGACCATCTGTCTCAGGCCGTCTGTCTCAGATCGTCTGTCTCAGACCGCCTGTCTCCCGTCGTCTGTCTCAGACCGTCTGTCTCTGCCCGTCTGTCTCAGCCCGTCTGTCTGAGTCCGTCAGCCTCTGTCCGTGTGTCTCATACCGTCTGCCTCATCCCGTTTGCCTTATACCATATGTCTTAGACCGTCCGTCTCTGTGCGTCTGTCTCTGTCTGTCGGCCTCTGTCCGTCTGTCTCAGTCTGTCAGCCTCTGACCGTCCGTCTCAGACCGTCTGTCTCAGACCGTCTGTCTCAGACCGTCTGTCTCAGACCGTCTGTCTCAGACCGTCTGTCTCAGACCGTCTGTCTCAGGCTGTCTACCTCTGCCTGTCCCTCTCAGTCCGTCAGCTTCTGACCGTCTGTCTCATACCGTCTGCCTCATACCGTCTGTCTCAGACCGTCCGTCTCTGTGCGTCTGTCTCTGTCCGTCGGCCTCTGTCCGTATGTCTCAGTCTGTCTGCCTCTGTCCGTCCGTCTCATACCGTCTGTCTCAGACCATCTCTCTCAAACCGCCTGTCTCAGACCGTCTGTCTCAGACCGTCTGTCTCAGATCGTCTGTCTCAGACCGTCTGTCTCAGTCCGTCTGCCTCTGTCCGTCTGTCTCTGTCCGTCCGTCTCTGAACGCCTGTCTCATACCGTCTGTCTCAGACCGTGTGTCTCAGTCCGTCTGTCTCAGCCCGTCTATCTCAGGCCGTCTGTCTCAGACCATCTGTCTCAGGCCGTCTGTCTCAGATCGTCTGTCTCAGACCGCCTGTCTCCCGTCGTCTGTCTCAGACCGTCTGTCTCTGCCCGTCTGTCTCATACCGTCTGCCTCATACCGTCTGCCTCATACCGTCTGTCTCAGACCGTCCGTCTCTGTGCGTCTGTCTCAGACCGTCTGTCTCAGGCCGACTGTCTCAGGCCGTCTGTCTCAGTCCGTCTGTCTCAGACCGTCAGTCTCAGACCGTCTGTCTCAGACCGTCTATCTCTGCCCGTCTGCCTCATCCCGTCTGCCTCATACCATATGTCTCAGACCGTCCGTCTCTCTGCGTCTGTCTCTGTCTGTCCTCCTCTGTCCGTCTGTCTCAGTCTGTCAGCCTCTGTCCGTCCATCTCATACCGTCTGTCTCAGACCGTCTGTCTCAGACCGTCTGTCTCAGACCGTCTGTCTCAGACCGTCTGTCTCAGACCGTCTATCTCTGCCCGTCTGCCTCATCCCGTCTGCCTCATACCATATGTCTCAGACCGTCCGTCTCTGTGCGCCTGTCTCTGTCCGTCGGCCTCTGTCCGTCTGTCTCAGGCTGTCAGCCTCTGTCCGTCCGTCTCATACCGTCTGTCTCAGACCATCTCTCTCAGACCGTCTGTCTCAGACCGTCTGTCTCAGATCGTCTGTCTCAGACCGCCTGTCTCCCGTCGTCTGTCTCAGACCGTCTGTCTCAGACCGTCTATCTCTGCCCGTCTGCCTCATCCCGTCTGCCTCATACCATATGTCTCAGACCGTCCGTCTCTGTGCGCCTGTCTCTGTCCGTCGGCCTCTGTCCGTCTGTCTCAGGCTGTCAGCCTCTGTCCGTCCGTCTCATACCGTCTGTCTCAGACCATCTCTCTCAGACCGTCTGTCTCAGCCCGTCTGTCTCAGACCGTCTGTCTCGGTTCGTCTGTCTCAGTCCGTCTGTCTCACACCATCTATCTCTGTCCGTAAATCTCAGAACGCCTGTCTCATACCGTCTGTCTCAGACCTTGTGTCTCTGTACGTCTGTCTCTGTCTGTCGGCCTCTGTACGTCTGTCTCAGTCTGTCTGTCTCAGTCCGTCCGTCTCATACCGTCTGTCTCAGACCATCTATCTCAGACCGTCTGTCTCAGACCGTCTGTCTCAAACAGTCTGTCTCGGAACGTCTGTCTCAGACCGTCTGTCTCACATCGTCTGTCTCAGTCCGTCCGCCTCTGTCCGTCTGTCTCATACCGTCTATATCAGACCGTCTGTCTCAGACCGTCTGTCTCAGACCGTCTGTCTCAGGCCGACTGTCTCAGGCCGTCTGTCTCAGTCCGTCTGTCTCAGACCGTCAGTCTCAGACCGTCTGTCTCAGACCGTCTATCTCTGCCCGTCTGCCTCATCCCGTCTGCCTCATACCATATGTTTCAACCGTCCGTCTCTGTGCGCCTGTCTCTGTCCGTCGGCCTCTGTCCGTCTGTCTCAGTCTGTCTGCCTCTGTCCGTCCGTCTCATACCGTCTGTCTCAGACCATCTCTCTCAGACCGTCTGTCTCAGACCGTCTGTCTCAGATCGTCTGTCTCAGACCGTCTGTCTCAGTCCGTCTGGCTCTGTCCGTCTGTCTCTGTCCGTCCGTCCCTGAACGCCTGTCTCATACCGTCTGTCTCAGACCGTGTGTCTCAGTCCGTCTGTCTCAGCCCGTCTATCTCAGACCGTCTGTCTCAGGCCGTCTGTCTCAGACCATCTGTCTCAGGCCGTCTGTCTCAGATCGTCTGTCTCAGACCGCCTGTCTCCCGTCGTCTGTCTCAGACCGTCTGTTTCTGCCCGTCTGTCTGAGTCCGTCAGCCTCTGTCCGTGTGTCTGATACCGTCTGCCTCATCCCGTTTGCCTTATACCATATGTCTCAGACCGTCCGTCTCTGTGCGTCTGTCTCTGTCTGTCGGCCTCTGTCCGTCTGTCTCAGTCTGTCAGCCTCTGACCGTCCGTCTCATACCGTCTGTGTCAGACCGTCTGTGTCAGGCCATCTACCTCTGCCTATCCGTCTCAGTCCGTCAGCTTCTGCCCGTCGGTCTCATACCGTTTGCCTCATACCGTCTGTCTCAGACCGTCCGACTCTGTGCGTCTGTCTCTGTCTGCCGGCCTCTGTCCGTCTGTCTCAGTCTGTCTGCCTCTGTCGGTCCGTCTCATACCGTCTGTCTCAGACCATCTATCTCAGACCATCTGTCTCAGACCGTCTGTGTCAGACCGTCTGTCTCAGACCGTCAGTCTCAGACCGTCTGTCTCAGACCGTCTATCTCAGACCGTCTGCCTCAGACCGTCTGTCTCAGACCGTCTGTCTCAGACCGTCTGTCTCGGTTCGTCTGTCTCAGTCCGTCTGTCTCATACCATCTATCTCTGTCCGTAAATCTCAGAACGCCTATCTCATACCGTCTGTCTCAGACCGTCCGTCTCTGTGCGTCTGTCTCTGTCTGCCGGCCTCTGTCCGTCTGTCTCAGTCTGTCTGCCTCTGTCGGTCCGTCTCATACCGTCTGTCTCAGACCATCTATCTCAGACCATCTGTCTCAGACCGTCTGTGTCAGACCGTCTGTCTCAGACCGTCTGTCTCAGGCCGACTGTCTCAGGCCGTCTGTCTCAGTCCGTCTGTCTCAGACCGTCCGTCTCTGAACGCCTGTCTCATACCGTCTGTCTCAGACCGTGTGTCTCAGTCCGTCTGTCTCAGCCCGTCTATCTCAGGCCGTCTGTCTCAGACCATCTGTCTCAGGCCGTCTGTCTCAGACCGCCTGTCTCCCGTCGTCTGTCTCAGACCGTCTGTCTCTGCCCGTCTGTCTCATACCGTCTGCCTCATACCGTCTGTCTCAGACCGTCCGTCTCTGTGCGTCTGTCTCAGACCGTCTGTCTCAGGCCGACTGTCTCAGGCCGTCTGTCTCAGTCCGTCTGTCTCAGACCGTCTGTCTCATACCGTCTGCCTCATACCGTCTGTCTCAGACCGTCCGTCTCTGTGCGTCTGTCTCTGTCTGTCGGCCTCTGTCCGTATGTCTCAGTCTGTCTGCCTCTGTCCGTCCGTCTCATACCGTCTGTCTCAGACCATCTATCTCAGATCGTCTGTCTCAGACCGTCTGTCTCAAACAGTCTGTCTCAGAACGTCTGTCTCAGACCGTCTGTCTCAGATCGTCTGTCTCAGTCCGTCTGCCCCTGTCCGTCTGTCTCATACCGTCTATATCAGACCGTCTGTCTCAGACCGTCTGTCTCAGTCCGTCTGCCTCTGTCCGTCTGTCTCTGTCCGTCCGTCTCTGAACGCCTGTCACATACCGTCTGTCTCAGCCCGTCTATCTCAGACCGTCTGTCTCAGACCGTCTGTCTCAGGCCGCCTGTCTCATACCGTCTGTCTCAGGAAGTCTGTCTCAGACCGTCTGTCTCAGACCGTCTGTCTCAGACCGTCTGTCTCAGACCGTCTGTCCCAGACCGTCTGTCTCAGACCGTCAGTCTCAGACCGTCTGTCTCAGACCGTCTGTCTCATAACGTCTATATCGGACCATCTGTCTCAGACCGTCTATCTCAGACCGTCTGTCTCAGATCGTCTGTCTCGGACCGTCTGCCTCAGAAAGTCTGTCTCAGAACGTCTGTCTCAGACAGTCTGCCTCTGAACGTCTGCCACAGTCCGTCTGCCCCTGCTCGTCTGTCTCAGCCTGTCTGTCTGAGTCTGTCGGCCTCTGTCCGTCTGTCTCAGTCTGTCAGCCTCTGTCCGTCCGTCTCATACCGTCTGTCTCAGACCGTCTGTCTCATACCGTCTACCTCTGCCTGTCCGTCTCAGTCCGTCAGCTTCTGTCCGTCTGTCTCATACTGTCTGCCTCATACCGTCTGTCTCAGACCGCCCGTCTCTGTGCGTATGTCTCTGTCTGTCCTCCTCTGTCCGTCTGTCTCAGTCTGTCTGCCTCTGTCCGTCCGTCTCATACCGTCTGTCACAGACCGTCCGTCTCTGTGCGTCTGTCTCAGTCCGTCTGCCTCTGTCCGTCTGTCTCTGTCCGTCCGTCTCTGAACGCCTGTCTCATACCGTCTGTCTCAAACCGTGTGTCTCAGTCCGTCTGTCTCAGCCCGTCTATCTCAGACCATCTGTCTCAGACCGTCGGTCTCAGGCCGTCTGTCTCAGACCGTCTGTCTCAACCCTCTGTCTCAGACCGTCTGTCTCAGACCGTCTGTCTCAGACCGTCAGTCTCAGACCGTCTGTCTCAGACCGTCTGTCTCAGACCGTCTGTCTCAGACCGTCTGTCTCAGACCGTCTGTCTCAGTCCGTCTGTCTCATACCATCTATCTCTGTCCGTAAATCTCAGAACGCCTGTCTCATACCGTCTGTCTCAGACCGTGTGTCTCTGTGCGTCTGTCTCTGTCTGTCCTCCTCTGTCCGTCTGTCTCAGTCTGTCAGCCTCTGTCCGTCCGTTTCATACCGTCTGTCTCAGACCGTCTGTCTCAGGCTGTCTACCTCTGCCTGTCCCTCTCAGTCCGTCAGCTTCTGTCCGTCTGTCTCATACCGTCTGCCTCATACCGTCTGTCTCAGACCGTCCGTCTCTGTGCGTCTGTCTCTGTCTGTCGGCCTCTGTCCGTAAGTCTCAGTCTGTCTGCCTCTGTCCGTCCGTCTCATACCGTCTGTCTCAGACCATCTCTCTCAGACCGTCTGTCTCAGACCGTCTGTCTCAGATCGTCTGTCTCAGACCGTCTGTCTCAGTCCGTCTGCCTCTGTCCGTCTGTGTCTGTCCGTCCGTCTCTGAACGCCTGTCTGATACCGTCTGTCTCAAACCGTGTGTCTCAGTCCGTCTGTCTCAGCCCGTCTATCTCAGACCATCTGTCTCAGACCGTCGGTCTCAGGCCGTCTGTCTCAGACCGTCTGTCTCAACCCTCTGTCTCAGACCGTCTGTCTCAGACCGTCTGCCTCTGTCCGTCCGTCTCATACCGTCTGTCTCAGACCATCTATCTCAGATCGTCTGTCTCAGACCGTCTGTCTCAAACAGTCTGTCTCAGAACGTCTGTCTCAGACCGTCTGTCTCAGATCGTCTGTCTCAGTCCGTCTGCCCCTGTCCGTCTGTCTCATACCGTCTATATCAGACCGTCTGTCTCAGACCGTCTGTCTCAGACCGTCTACCCCTGCTCGTCTGTCTCAGCCCGTCTGTCTGAGTCTGTCTGCCTCTGTCCGTCTGTCTCAGACCGTCTGTCTCAGACCATCTGTCTCAGACCGTCTGTCTCAGATCGTCTGTCTCAGACCGTCTGTCTCAGTCCGTCTGCCTCTGTCCGTCTGTCTCTGTCCGTCCGTCTCTGAACGCCTGTCTCATACCGTCTGTCTCAAACCGTGTGTCTCAGTCCGTCTGTCTCAGCCCGTCTATCTCAGACCATCTGTCTCAGACCGTCTGTCTCAGGCTGTCTGTCTCAGACCGTCTGTCTCAACCCTCTGTTTCAGACCATCTGTCTCAGTTCGTATACCTCTGCCCGTCCGTCTCAGTCCGTCAGCCTCTGTCCGTGTGTCTCATACCGTCTGCCTCATCCCGTTTGCCTTATACCATATGTCTCAGACCGTGCGTCTCTGTGCGTCTGTCTCTGTCTGTCGGCCTCTCTCCGCCTGTCTCAGTCTGTCAGCGTCTGTCCGTCCGTCTCATACCGTCTGTCTCAGACCGTCCGCCTCTGTGCGTCTGTCTCTGTCTGTCGGCCTCTGTGCGTCTGTCTCAGTCTGTCAGCCTCTGTCCGTCTGTCTCATACCGTCTGTCTCAGACCATCGATCTCAGACCGTCTGTCTCAGACCGTCTGTCTCAGAAAGTCTGTCTCAGAACGTCTGTCTCAGTCCGTCTGCTCCTGTCCGTCTGTCTCTGTCCGTCCGTCTCTGAACGCCTGTCTCATACCGTCTGTCTCAGACCGTGTGTCTCGGTCCGTCTGTCTCAGCCCGTCTATCTCAGACCGTCTGTCTCAGACCGTCTGTCTCAGACCGTCTGTCTCAGACCGTCTGTCCCAGACCGTCTGTCTCAGACCGTCTGTCTCAGACCATCTGTCTCAGACCGTCTGTCTGAGACCGGCTGTCTCAGACCGTCTGTCTCAACCCGTCTGTCTCAGACCGTCCGTCTCTGTGCGTCCGTCTCTGTCTGTCGGCCGCTGTCCGTCTGTCTCAGTCTGTGTGCCTCTGTCCGTCCGTCTCATACCGTCTGTCTCGGTTCGTCCGTCTCTGACCGTCTGTCTCAGACAGTCCGTCTCAACCCACTGTCTCCGACCGTCTTTCTCTTTTCGTCTACCTCTGCCCGGCCGTCTCAGACCGTCTGTCTCAGACCGTCTGTCTCAGACCGTCTGTCTCAGATCGTCTGTCTCAGACCGTCTGTCTCAGAAAGTCTGTCTCAGAACGTCTGTCTCAGTCCGTCTGCTCCTGTCCGTCTGTCTCTGTCCGTCCGTCTATGAACGCCTGACTCATACCGTCTGTCTCAGACCGTGTGTCTCGCTCCGTCTGTCTCAGCGCGTCTATCTCAGACCGTCTGTCTCAGACCGTCTGTCTCAGGCCGTCTGTCTCAGACCGACCGTCTCTGTGCGTCTGTCTCTGTCTGTCGGCCTCTGTCCGTATGTCTCAGTCTGTCTGCCTCTGTCCGTCCGCCTCATACCGTTTGTCTCAGACCATCTCTCTCAGACCGTCTGTCTCAGACCGTCTGTCTCAGATCGTCTGTCTCAGACCGTCTGTCTCAGTCCGTCTGCCTCTGGCCGTCTGTCTCTGTCCGTCCGTCTCTGAACGCCTGTCACATACCGTCTGTCTCAGACCGTGTGTCTCAGTCCGTCTGTCTCAGCCCGTCTATCTCAGACCGTCTGTCTCAGACCGTCTGTCTCAGGCCGCCTGTCTCATACCGTCTGTCTCAGACCGTCTGTCTCAGACCGTCTGTCTCAGACCGTCTGTCTCAGACCGTCTGTCCCAGACCGTCTGTCTCAGACCGTCAGTCTCAGACCGTCTGTCTCAGACCGTCTGTCTCGGATCGTCTGTCTCAGTCCGTCTGCCTCTGTCCGTCTGTCTCATAACGTCTATATCGGACCATCTGTCTCAGACCGTCTATCTCAGACCGTCTGTCTCAGATCGTCTGTCTCAGACCGTCTGCCTCAGAAAGTCTGTCTCAGACCGTGTGTCTCAGTCCGTCTGTCTCAGACCGTCTGTCTCAGTCCGTCTGTCTCATACCATCTATCTCTGTCCGTAAATCTCAGAACGCCTGTCTCATACCGTCTGTCTCAGACCGTGTGTCTCTGTGCGTCTGTCTCTGTCTGTCGGTCTCTGTCCGTCTGTCTCAGTCTGTCTGCCTCTGGCCGTCCGTCTCATACCGTCTGTCCCAGACCGTCTGCCCAGACAATCTGTCTCAGACCGTCTGTCTCAGACCGTCTGTACAGACCGTCTGTCTCAGACCGTCTGTCTCAGACCGTCTGTCTCAGACCGTCTGTCTCAGACCGTCTGTGTCAGACCGTCTATCTCAGACCGCCTGTCTCAGACCATCTGTCTCAGACCGTCTGTCTCAGTCCGCCTGCCTCTCTCCGTCTTTCTCATACCGCCTGTCTCAGACCGTCTGTCTCAGGCCGTCTGTCTCAGACCATCTGTCTCAGTCCGTCTACCTCTGCCTGTCCGTCTCAGTCCGTCAGCTTCAGTCGGTCTGTCTCATTCCGTCTGTCTCAGACCATCCGTCTCGGTGCGTCTGGCTCTGTCTGTCGGTATCTGTCCGTCTGTCTCAGTCTGTCTGCCTCTGTCCGTCCGTCTCATACCGTCTGTCTCAGACCGTCTGTCTCAGACCGTCTGTCTCAGACCGTCTGTCTCAGACCGTCTGTCTCAGACCGTCTGTCTCAGACCGTCTGTCTCAGACCGTGTGTCTCAGTCCGTCTGTCTCAGACCGTCTGTCGCACACCGTCTGTCGCAGACCGTCTGTCTCAGACCGTCTGTCTCAGATCGTCTGTCTCAGTCCGCCTGTCTTCGGTCGTCCGTCTCATACCGTCTGTCCCAGACAGTCTGTCTCAGACCGTCTGTACAGACCGTCTGTCTCAGACCGTCTGTCTCAGACCGTCTGTCTCAGACCGTCTGTCTCAGACCGTCTGTCTCAGACCGTCCGTCTCAGACCGTCTGTCTCAGACCGTCTGTCGCACACCGTCTGTCGCAGACCGTCTGTCCCAGACCGTCAGCCCAGACAATCTGTCTCAGACCGTCTGTCTCAGACCGTCTGTACAGACCGTCTGTCTCAGACCGTCTGTACAGACCGTCTGTCTCAGACCGTCTGTCTCAGACCGTCTGTCTCAGACCGTCTGTCTCAGACTGTCTGTCGCACACCGTCTGTCGCACACCGTTTGTTTCAGACCGTCTGTGTCAGGCCCGTCCGCCTCAGACCGTCTGTCTCAGACCATCTGTCTCAGCCCGTCTGTCTCAGACCGTCTTTCTCAGTCCGTCAGCCTCTGCCCGTCTGCGTCATCCCGTCTGTCTCATACCATATGTCTCAGACCGTCCGTCTCTGTGCGTCTGTCTCTGTCTGTCGGCCTCTGTCCGTCTGTCTCTGTCTGTCGGCCTCTGTCCGTCTGTCTCAGTCTGTCAGACTTTGTCCGTCCGTCTCATACCGTCTGTCTCAGACCGTCTGTCTCAGTCCGTCTGTCTCAGACCGTCTGTCTCAGACCGTCTGTCTCAGACCGTCTGTCTCAGACCGTCTGACTCAGACCGTCTGTCTCAGACCGTCTGTCTCAGACCGTCTGTCTCAGACCGTCTGTCTCAGACCGTGTGTCTCAGTCCGTCTGTCTCAGACCGTCTGTCGCAGACCGTCTGACTCAGACCGTCTGTCTCAGACCGTCTGTCTCAGACCGTCTGTCTCAGACCGTCTGTCTCAGACCGTCTGTCTCAGACCGTCTGTGTCAGACCGTCTATCTCAGACCGCCTGTCTCAGACCATCTGTCTCAGACCGTCTGTCTCAGTCCGCCTGCCTCTCTCCGTCTTTCTCATACCGCCTGTCTCAGACCGTCTGTCTCAGGCCGTCTGTCTCAGACCATCTGTCTCAGTCCGTCTACCTCTGCCTGTCCGTCTCAGTCCGTCAGCTTCAGTCGGTCTGTCTCATTCCGTCTGTCTCAGACCATCCGTCTCGGTGCGTCTGGCTCTGTCTGTCGGTATCTGTCCGTCTGTCTCAGTCTGTCTGCCTCTGTCCGTCCGTCTCATACCGTCTGTCTCAGACCGTCTGTCTCAGACCGTCTGTCTCAGACCGTCTGTCTCAGACCGTCTGTCTCAGACCGTCTGTCTCAGACCGTCTGTCTCAGACCGTCTGTCTCAGACCGTCTGTCTCAGACCGTGTGTCTCAGTCCGTCTGTCTCAGACCGTGTGTCTCAGTCCGTCTGTCTCGGACTGTCTGTCGCACACCGTCTGTCGCACACCGTTTGTTTCAGACCGTCTGTGTCAGACCGTCTATCTCAGACCGTCTGTCTCAGACCGTCTGTCTCAGACCGTCTGTCTCAGACCGTCTGTCTCAGACCGTCTGTCTCAGACCGTCTGTGTCAGACCGTCTATCTCAGACCGCCTGTCTCAGACCATCTGTCTCAGACCGTCTGTCTCAGTCCGCCTGCCTCTCTACGTCTTTCTCATACCGCCTGTCTCAGACCGTCTGTCTCAGACCGTCTGTCTCAGACCGTCTGTCTCAGACCGTCTGTCTCAGACCGTCTGTCTCAGACCGTCTGTCTCAGACCGTCTGTCTCAGCCCGTCTGTCTCAGACCGTCCGTCTCTGTGCTTCTGTCTCCGTCTGTCGTCCTCTGTCCGTCCGTCTCATACCGTCTGTCCAGACCGTCTGTCCCAGACAATCTGTCTCAGACCGTCTGTCTCAGACCGTCTGTCTCAGACCGTCTGTCTCAGGCCGTCTGTCTCAGACCATCTGTCTCAGTCCGTCTACCTCTGCCTGTCCGTCTCAGTCCGTCAGCTTCAGTCGGTCTGTCTCATTCCGTCTGTCTCAGACCATCCGTCTCGGTGCGTCTGGCTCTGTCTGTCGGCCTCTGTCCGTCCGTCTCAGTCTGTCTGCCTCTGTCCGTCCGTCTCATACCGTCTGTCTCAGACCGTCTGTCTCAGACCGTCTTTCTCAGACCGTCTGTCTCAGACCGTCTGTCTCAGACCGTCCGTCTCAGACCGTCTGTCTCAGACCGTCTGTCGCACACCGTCTGTCGCAGACCGTTTGTCTCAGACCGTCTGTCTCAGACCGTCTGTCGCAGACCGTCTGTCTCAGACCGTCTGTCTCAGATCGTCTGTCTCAGTCCGCCTGTCTCCGGTCGTCCGTCTCATACCGTCTGTCCCAGACAGTCTGTCTCAGACCGTCTGTCTCAGACCGTCTGTACAGACCGTCTGTCTCAGACCGTCTGTCTCAGACCGTGTGTCTCAGTCTGTCTGTTTCAGACCGTCTGTCGCACACCGTCTGTCGCAGACCGTTTGTTTCAGACCGTCTGTGTCAGTCCGTCTATCTCAAACCGTCTGTCTCAGACCGTCTGTCTCAGACCGTCTGTCTCAGACCGTCTGTCTCAGACCGTCTGTCTCAGACCGTCTGTCTCAGACCGTCTGTCTCAGACCGTCTGTCTCAGACCGTCGGTCTCAGACCGTGTGTCTCAGTTCGTCCGTCTCAGACCGTCTGTCTCAGACCGTCTGTCTCAGACCATGTGTCTCAGTCCGTCTGTCTCAGACCGTCTGTCGCACACCGTCTGTCGCAGACCGTCTGTCTCAGACCGTCTGTCTCAGATCGTCTGTCTCAGTCCGCCTGTCTCCGGTCGTCTGTCTCAGACCGTCTGTCTCAGCCCGTCTGGCTCAGACCGTCCGTCTCTGTGCTTCTGTCTCCGTCTGTCGTCCTCTGTCCGTCCGTCTCATAACGTCTGTCCCAGACCGTCTGTCCCAGACCGTCTGTCCCAGACAATCTGTCTCAGACCGTCTGTCTCAGACCGTCTGTACAGACCGTCTGTCTCAGACCGTCTGTCTCAGACCGTCTGTCTCAGACCGTGTGTCTCAGTCCGTCTGTCTCAGACTGTCTGTCGCACACCGTCTGTCGCACACCGTTTGTTTCAGACCGTCTGTGTCAGACCGTCTATCTCAGACCGTCTTTCGCAGACCGTTTGTCTCAGACCGTCTGTCTCAGACCGTCTGTCGCAGACCGTCTGTCTCAGACCGTCTGTCTCAGATCGTCTGTCTCAGTCCGCCTGTCTCCGGTCGTCCGTCTCATACCGTCTGTCCCAGACAGTCTGTCTCAGACCGTCTGTCTCAGACCGTCTGTACAGACCGTCTGTCTCAGACCGTCTGTCTCAGACCGTGTGTCTCAGTCTGTCTGTTTCAGACCGTCTGTCGCACACCGTCTGTCGCAGACCGTTTGTTTCAGACCGTCTGTGTCAGACCGTCTATCTCAAACCGTCTGTCTCAGACCGTCTGTCTCAGACCGTCTGTCTCAGACCGTCTGTCTCAGACCGTCTGTCTCAGACCGTCTGTCTCAGACCGTCTGTCTCAGACCGTCGGTCTCAGACCGTGTGTCTCAGTTCGTCCGTCTCAGACCGTCTGTCTCAGACCGTCTGTCTCAGACCATGTGTCTCAGTCCGTCTGTCTCAGACCGTCTGTCGCACACCGTCTGTCGCAGACCGTCTGTCTCAGACCGTCTGTCTCAGATCGTCTGTCTCAGTCCGCCTGTCTCCGGTCGTCTGTCTCAGACCGTCTGTCTCAGCCCGTCTGGCTCAGACCGTCCGTCTCTGTGCTTCTGTCTCCGTCTGTCGTCCTCTGTCCGTCCGTCTCATAACGTCTGTCCCAGACCGTCTGTCCCAGACCGTCTGTCCCAGACAATCTGTCTCAGACCGTCTGTCTCAGACCGTCTGTACAGACCGTCTGTCTCAGACCGTCTGTCTCAGACCGTCTGTCTCAGACCGTGTGTCTCAGTCCGTCTGTCTCAGACTGTCTGTCGCACACCGTCTGTCGCACACCGTTTGTTTCAGACCGTCTGTGTCAGACCGTCTATCTCAGACCGTCTTTCTCAGACCGTCTGTCTCAGTCCGTCTGCCCCTGTCCGTCTGTCTCATACCGTCTGCCTCATACCGTCTGTCTCAGACCGTATGTGTCAGACCGTCTGTCTCAGACCGTCTGTCTCAGACCGTCTGTCTCAGACCGTCTGTCTCAGACCGTCTGTCTCAGACCGTCTGTCTCAGACCGTCTGTCTCAGACCGTGTGTCTCAGTCCGTCTGTCTCAGACTGTCTGTCTCAGACCGTCTGTCTCAGACCGTCTGTCTCAGACCGTCTGTCGCACACCGTTTGTTTCAGACCGTCTGTGTCAGACCGTCTATCTCAGACCGTCTTTCTCAGACCGTCTGTCTCAGACCGTCTGTCTCAGACCGTCTGTCTCAGACCGTCTGTCTCAGACCGTCTGTCTCAGACCGTCTGTGTCAGACCGTCTATCTCAGACCGCCTGTCTCAGACCATCTGTCTCAGACCGTCTGTCTCAGTCCGCCTGCCTCTCTCCGTCTTTCTCATACCGCCTGTCTCAGACCGTCTGTCTCAGGCCGTCTGTCTCAGACCATCTGTCTCAGTCCGTCTACCTCTGCCTGTCCGTCTCAGTCCGTCAGCTTCAGTCGGTCTGTCTCATTCCGTCTGTCTCAGACCATCCGTCTCGGTGCGTCTGGCTCTGTCTGTCGGTATCTGTCCGTCTGTCTCAGTCTGTCTGCCTCTGTCCGTCCGTCTCATACCGTCTGTCTCAGACCGTCTGTCTCAGACCGTCTGTCTCAGACCGTCTGTCTCAGACCGTCTGTCTCAGACCGTCTGTCTCAGACCGTCTGTCTCAGTCCGTCTGCCCCTGTCCGTCTGTCTCATACCGTCTGCCTCAGACCGTCTGTCTCAGACCGTCTGTCTCAGACCGTCTGTCTCAGACCGTGTGTCTCAGTCCGTCTGTCTCGGACTGTCTGTCGCACACCGTCTGTCGCACACCGTTTGTTTCAGACCGTCTGTGTCAGACCGTCTATCTCAGACCGTCTTTCTCAGACCGTCTGTCTCAGACCGTCTGTCTCAGACCGTCTGTCTCAGACCGTCTGTCTCAGACCGTCTGTGTCAGACCGTCTATCTCAGACCGCCTGTCTCAGACCATCTGTCTCAGACCGTCTGTCTCAGTCCGCCTGCCTCTCTCCGTCTTTCTCATACCGCCTGTCTCAGACCGTCTGTCTCAGGCCGTCTGTCTCAGACCATCTGTCTCAGTCCGTCTACCTCTGCCTGTCCGTCTCAGTCCGTCAGCATCAGTCGGTCTGTCTCATTCCGTCTGTCTCAGACCATCCGTCTCGGTGCGTCTGGCTCTGTCTGTCGGTATCTGTCCGTCTCTCTCAGTCTGTCTGCCTCTGTCCGTCCGTCTCATACCGTCTGTCTCAGACCGTCTGTCTCAGACCGTCTGTCTCAGACCGTCTGTCTCAGACCGTCTGTCTCAGACCGTCTGTCTCAGACCGTCTGTCTCAGACCGTCTGTCTCAGTCCGTCTGCCCCTGTCCGTCTGTCTCATACCGTCTGCCTCATACCGTCTGTCTCAGACCGTCTTTCTCAGACCGTCTGTCTCAGACCGTCTGTCTCAGACCGTCTGTCTCAGTCCGTCTGCCCCTGTCCGTCTGTCTCATACCGTCTGCCTCATACCGTCTGTCTCAGACCGTATGTGTCAGACCGTCTGTCTCAGACCGTGTGTCTCAGTTTGTCCGTCTCAGACCGTCTGTCTCAGACCGTCTGTCTCAGACCGTCTGTCTCAGACCGTCTGTCTCAGACCGTCTGTCTCAGACCGTCTGTCTCAGACCGTCTGTCTCAGACCGTCTGTCTCAGACCGTCTGTCTCAGACCGTCTGTCTCAGACCGTCTGTCTCAGACCGTCTGTGTCAGACCGTCTATCTCAGACCGCCTGTCTCAGACCATCTGTCTCAGACCGTCTGTCTCAGTCCGCCTGCCTCTCTACGTCTTTCTCATACCGCCTGTCTCAGACCGTCTGTCTCAGACCGTCTGTCTCAGACCGTCTGTCTCAGACCGTCTGTCTCAGACCGTCTGTCTCAGACCGTCTGTCTCAGACCGTCTGTCTCAGCCCGTCTGTCTCAGACCGTCCGTCTCTGTGCTTCTGTCTCCGTCTGTCGTCCTCTGTCCGTCCGTCTCGTACCGTCTGTCCAGACCGTCTGTCCCAGACAATCTGTCTCAGACCGTCTGTCTCAGACCGTCTGTCTCAGACCGTCTGTCTCAGGCCGTCTGTCTCAGACCATCTGTCTCAGTCCGTCTACCTCTGCCTGTCCGTCTCAGTCCGTCAGCTTCAGTCGGTCTGTCTCATTCCGTCTGTCTCAGACCATCCGTCTCGGTGCGTCTGGCTCTGTCTGTCGGCCTCTGTCCGTCCGTCTCAGTCTGTCTGCCTCTGTCCGTCCGTCTCATACCGTCTGTCTCAGACCGTCTGTCTCAGACCGTCTGTCTCAGACCGTCTGTCTCAGACCGTCTGTCTCAGACCGTCTGTCTCAGTCCGTCTGCCCCTGTCCGTCTGTCTCATACCGTCTGTCTCAGACCGTCTTTCTCAGACCGTCTGTCTCAGACCGTCTGTCTCAGACCGTCTGTCTCAGACCGTCGGTCTCAGACCGTGTGTCTCAGTCCGTCTGTCTCGGACTGTCTGTCGCACACCGTCTGTCGCACACCGTTTGTTTCAGACCGTCTGTGTCAGACCGTCTATCTCAGACCGTCTGTCTCAGACCGTCTGTCTCAGACCGTCTGTCTCAGACCGTCTGTCTCAGACCGTCTGTCTCAGACCGTCTGTGTCAGACCGTCTATCTCAGACCGCCTGTCTCAGACCATCTGTCTCAGACCGTCTGTCTTAGTCCGCCTGCCTCTCTACGTCTTTCTCATACCGCCTGTCTCAGACCGTCTGTCTCAGACCGTCTGTCTCAGACCGTCTGTCTCAGACCGTCTGTCTCAGACCGTCTGTCTCAGACCGTCTGTCTCAGACCGTCTGTCTCAGACCGTCTGTCTCAGCCCGTCTGTCTCAGACCGTCCGTCTCTGTGCTTCTGTCTCCGTCTGTCGTCCTCTGTCCGTCCGTCTCATACCGTCTGTCCAGACCGTCTGTCCCAGACAATCTGTCTCAGACCGTCTGTCTCAGACCGTCTGTCTCAGACCGTCTGTCTCAGGCCGTCTGTCTCAGACCATCTGTCTCAGTCCGTCTACCTCTGCCTGTCCGTCTCAGTCCGTCAGCTTCAGTCGGTCTGTCTCATTCCGTCTGTCTCAGACCATCCGTCTCGGTGCGTCTGGCTCTGTCTGTCGGCCTCTGTCCGTCCGTCTCAGTCTGTCTGCCTCTGTCCGTCCGTCTCATACCGTCTGTCTCAGACCGTCTGTCTCAGACCGTCTGTCTCAGACCGTCTGTCTCAGACCGTCTGTCTCAGACCGTCTGTCTCAGACCGTCTGTCTCAGACCGTGCGTCTCAGACCGTCTGTCTCAGACCGTCTGTCGCACACCGTCTGTCGCAGACCGTTTGTCTCAGACCGTCTGTCTCAGACCGTCTGTCGCAGACCGTCTGTCTCAGACCGTCTGTCTCAGATCGTCTGTCTCAGTCCGCCTGTCTCCGGTCGTCCGTCTCATACCGTCTGTCCCAGACAGTCTGTCTCAGACCGCCTGTCTCAGACCATCTGTCTCAGACCGTCTGTCTCAGACCGTCTGTCTCAGACCGTGTCTCTCAGTCTGTCTGTTTCAGACCGTCTGTCGCACACCGTCTGTCGCAGACCGTTTGTTTCAGACCGTCTGTGTCAGACCGTCTATCTCAAACCGTCTGTCTCAGACCGTCTGTCTCAGACCGTCTGTCTCAGACCGTCTGTCTCAGACCGTCTGTCTCAGACCGTCTGTCTCAGACCGTCTGTCTCAGACCGTCTGTCTCAGACCGTCTGTCTCAGACCGTCTGTCTCAGACCGTCGGTCTCAGACCGTGTGTCTCAGTTCGTCCGTCTCAGACCGTCTGTCTCAGACCGTCTGTCTCAGACCATGTGTCTCAGTCCGTCTGTCTCAGACCGTCTGTCGCACACCGTCTGTCGCAGACCGTCTGTCTCAGACCGTCTGTCTCAGATCGTCTGTCTCAGTCCGCCTGTCTCCGGTCGTCTGTCTCAGACCGTCTGTCTCAGGCCGTCTGGCTCAGACCGTCCGTCTCTGTGCTTCTGTCTCCGTCTGTCGTCCTCTGTCCGTCCGTCTCATAACGTCTGTCCCAGACCGTCTGTCCCAGACAATCTGTCTCAGACCGTCTGTCTCAGACCGTCTGTACAGACCGTCTGTCTCAGACCGTCTGTCTCAGACCGTCTGTCTCAGACCGTGTGTCTCAGTCCGTCTGTCTCAGACTGTCTGTCGCACACCGTCTGTCGCACACCGTTTGTTTCAGACCGTATGTGTCAGACCGTCTATCTCAGACCGTCTTTCTCAGACCGTCTGTCTCAGTCCGTCTGCCCCTGTCCGTCTGTCTCATACCGTCTGCCTCATACCGTCTGTCTCAGACCGTATGTGTCAGACCGTCTGTCTCAGACCGTCTGTCTCAGACCGTCTGTCTCAGACCGTCTGTCTCAGACCGTCTGTCTCAGACCGTCTGTCTCAGACCGTGTGTCTCAGTCCGTCTGTCTCAGACTGTCTGTCTCAGACCGTCTGTCTCAGACCGTCTGTCTCAGACCGTCTGTCTCAGTCCGTCTGCCCCTGTCCGTCTGTCTCATACCGTCTGCCTCATACCGTCTGTCTCAGACCGTATGTGTCAGACCGTCTGTCTCAGACCGTCTGTCTCAGACCGTCTGTCTCAGACCGTCTGTCTCAGACCGTCTGTCTCAGACCGTCTGTCTCAGACCGTGTGTCTCAGTCCGTCTGTCTCAGACTGTCTGTCGCACACCGTCTGTCGCACACCGTTTGTTTCAGACCGTCTGTGTCAGACCGTCTATCTCAGACCGTCTTTCTCAGACCGTCTGTCTCAGACCGTCTGTCTCAGACCGTCTGTCTCAGACCGTCGGTCTCAGACCGTCTATCTCAGACCGTCTGTCTCAGTCCGTCTGCCCCTGTCCGTCTGTCTCATACCGTCTGCCTCATACCGTCTGTCTCAGACCGTGTGTCTCAGTTTGTCCGTCTCAGACCGTCTGTCTCAGACCGTCTGTCTCAGGCCGTCTGTCTCAGACCGTCTGTCTCAGACCGTCTGTCTCAGTCCGTCTGCCCCTGTCCGTCTGTCTCATACCGTCTGCCTCATACCGTCTGTCTCAGACCGTCTTTCTCAGACCGTCTGTCTCAGACCGTCTGTCTCAGACCGTCTGTCTCAGACCGTCTGTCTCAGACCGTCGGTCTCAGACCGTCTGTCTCAGACCGTCTGTCTCAGTCCGTCTGCCCCTGTCCGTCTGTCTCATACCGTCTGCCTCAGACCGTCTGTCTCAGACCGTCTGTCTCAGACCGTCTGTCTCAGACCGTGTGTCTCGGACTGTCTGTCGCACACCGTCTGTCGCACACCGTTTGTTTCAGACCGTCTGTGTCAGACCGTCTATCTCAGACCGTCTTTCTCAGACCGTCTGTCTCAGACCGTCTGTCTCAGACCGTCTGTCTCAGACCGTCTGTCTCAGACCGTCTGTCTCTGACCGTCTGTCTCAGACCGTCTGTGTCAGACAGTCTATCTCAGACCGCCTGTCTCAGACCATCTGTCTCAGACCGTCTGTCTCAGTCCGCCTGCCTCTCTCCGTCTTTCTCATACCGCCTGTCTCAGACCGTCTGTCTCAGGCCGTCTGTCTCAGACCATCTGTCTCAGTCCGTCTACCTCTGCCTGTCCGTCTCAGTCCGTCAGCTTCAGTCGGTCTGTCTCATTCCGTCTGTCTCAGACCATCCGTCTCGGTGCGTCTGGCTCTGTCTGTCGGTATCTGTCCGTCTGTCTCAGTCTGTCTGCCTCTGTCCGTCCGTCTCATACCGTCTGTCTCAGACCGTCTGTCTCAGACCGTCTGTCTCAGACCGTCTGTCTCAGACCGTCTGTCTCAGACCGTCTGTCTCAGACCGTGTGTCTCAGTCCGTCTGTCTCAGACCGTCTGTCGCACACCGTCTGTCGCAGACCGTCTGTCTCAGACCGTCTGTCTCAGATCGTCTGTCTCAGTCCGCCTGTCTTCGGTCGTCCGTCTCATACCGTCTGTCCCAGACAGTCTGTCTCAGACCGTCTGTACAGACCGTCTGTCTCAGACCGTCTGTCTCAGACCGTCTGTCTCAGACCGTCTGTCTCAGACCGTCTGTCTCAGACCGTCTGTCTCAGACCGTCCGTCTCAGACCGTCTGTCTCAGACCGTCTGTCGCACACCGTCTGTCGCAGACCGTCTGTCTCAGACCGTCTGTCTCAGACCGTCTGTCGCAGACCGTCTGTCTCAGACCGTCTGTCTCAGACCGTCTGTCTCAGACCGTCTGTCTCAGACCGACCGTCTCAGACCGTCTGTCTCAGACCGTCTGTCGCACACCGTCTGTCGCAGACCGTCTGTCTCAGACCGTCTGTCTCAGACCGTCTGTCGCAGACCGTCTGTCTCAGACCGTCTGTCTCAGATCGTCTGTCTCAGTCCGTCTGTCTCAGACCGTCTGTCTCAGACCGTGTGTCTCAGTCCGCCTGTCTCCGGTCGTCCGTCTCAGACCGTCTGTCCCAGACAGTCTGTCTCAGACCGTCTGTCTCAGACCGTCTGTCTCAGACCGTCTGTCTCAGACCGTCTGTCTCAGACCGTCTGTCTCAGACCGTCTGTCTCAGACCGTCTGTCTCAGACCGTCTGTCTCAGACCGTCTGTCTCAGACCGTCTGCCCCTGTCCGTCTGTCTCATACCGTCTGCCTCATACCGTCTGTCTCAGACCGTGTGTCTCAGTTTGTCCGTCTCAGACCGTCTGTCTCAGACCGTCTGTCTCAGGCCGTCTGTCTCAGACCGTCTGTCTCAGACCGTCTGTCTCAGTCCGTCTGCCCCTGTCCGTCTGTCTCATACCGTCTGCCTCATACCGTCTGTCTCAGACCGTCTTTCTCAGACCGTCTGTCTCAGACCGTCTGTCTCAGACCGTCTGTCTCAGACCGTCGGTCTCAGACCGTCTGTCTCAGACCGTCTGTCTCAGTCCGTCTGCCCCTGTCCGTCTGTCTCATACCGTCTGCCTCAGACCGTCTGTCTCAGACCGTCTGTCTCAGACCGTCTGTCTCAGACCGTGTGTCTCGGACTGTCTGTCGCACACCGTCTGTCGCACACCGTTTGTTTCAGACCGTCTGTGTCAGACCGTCTATCTCAGACCGTCTTTCTCAGACCGTCTGTCTCAGACCGTCTGTCTCAGACCGTCTGTCTCAGACCGTCTGTCTCAGACCGTCTGTCTCTGACCGTCTGTCTCAGACCGTCTGTGTCAGACAGTCTATCTCAGACCGCCTGTCTCAGACCATCTGTCTCAGACCGTCTGTCTCAGTCCGCCTGCCTCTCTCCGTCTTTCTCATACCGCCTGTCTCAGACCGTCTGTCTCAGGCCGTCTGTCTCAGACCATCTGTCTCAGTCCGTCTACCTCTGCCTGTCCGTCTCAGTCCGTCAGCTTCAGTCGGTCTGTCTCATTCCGTCTGTCTCAGACCATCCGTCTCGGTGCGTCTGGCTCTGTCTGTCGGTATCTGTCCGTCTGTCTCAGTCTGTCTGCCTCTGTCCGTCCGTCTCATACCGTCTGTCTCAGACCGTCTGTCTCAGACCGTCTGTCTCAGACCGTCTGTCTCAGACCGTCTGTCTCAGACCGTCTGTCTCAGACCGTGTGTCTCAGTCCGTCTGTCTCAGACCGTCTGTCGCACACCGTCTGTCGCAGACCGTCTGTCTCAGACCGTCTGTCTCAGATCGTCTGTCTCAGTCCGCCTGTCTTCGGTCGTCCGTCTCATACCGTCTGTCCCAGACAGTCTGTCTCAGACCGTCTGTACAGACCGTCTGTCTCAGACCGTCTGTCTCAGACCGTCTGTCTCAGACCGTCTGTCTCAGACCGTCTGTCTCAGACCGTCTGTCTCAGACCGTCCGTCTCAGACCGTCTGTCTCAGACCGTCTGTCGCACACCGTCTGTCGCAGACCGTCTGTCTCAGACCGTCTGTCTCAGACCGTCTGTCGCAGACCGTCTGTCTCAGACCGTCTGTCTCAGACCGTCTGTCTCAGACCGTCTGTCTCAGACCGACCGTCTCAGACCGTCTGTCTCAGACCGTCTGTCGCACACCGTCTGTCGCAGACCGTCTGTCTCAGACCGTCTGTCTCAGACCGTCTGTCGCAGACCGTCTGTCTCAGACCGTCTGTCTCAGATCGTCTGTCTCAGTCCGTCTGTCTCAGACCGTCTGTCTCAGACCGTGTGTCTCAGTCCGCCTGTCTCCGGTCGTCCGTCTCAGACCGTCTGTCCCAGACAGTCTGTCTCAGACCGTCTGTCTCAGACCGTCTGTCTCAGACCGTCTGTCTCAGACCGTCTGTCTCAGACCGTCTGTCTCAGACCGTCTGTCTCAGACCGTCTGTCTCAGACCGTCTGTCTCAGACCGTCTGTCTCAGACCGTCTGTCTCAGACCGTCTGTCTCAGACCGTCGGTCTCAGACCGTCTGTCTCAGACCGTCTGTCTCAGTCCGTCTGCCCCTGTCCGTCTGTCTCATACCGTCTGCCTCATACCGTATGTCTCATACCGTCTGCCTCATACCGTCTGTCTCAGACCGTATGTGTCAGACCGTCTGTCTCAGACCGTGTGTCTCAGTTTGTCCGGCTCAGACCGTCTGTCTCAGACCGTCTGTCTCAGACCGTCTGCCTCAGACCGTCTGTCTCAGACCGTCTGTCTCAGACCGTCTGTCTCAGACCGTCTGTCTCAGACCGCCTGTCTCAGACCGTCTGTCTCAGACCGTGTGTCTCAGTCCGTCTGTCTCGGACTGTCTGTCGCACACCGTCTGTCGCACACCGTTTGTTTCAGACCGTCTGTGTCAGACCGTCTGTGTCAGACCGTCTATCTCAGACCGCCTGTCTCAGACCATCTGTCTCAGACCGTCTGTCTCAGTCCGCCTGCCTCTCTCCGTCTTTCTCATACCGCCTGTCTCAGACCGTCTGTCTCAGACCGTCTGTCTCAGACCGTCTGTCTCAGACCGTCTGTCTCAGACCGTCTGTCTCAGACCGTCTGTCTCAGACCGTCTGTCTCAGCCCGTCTGTCTCAGACCGTCCGTCTCTGTGCTTCTGTCTCCGTCTGTCGTCCTCTGTCCGTCCGTCTCATACCGTCTGTCCAGACCGTCTGTCCCAGACAATCTGTCTCAGACCGTCTGTCTCAGACCGTCTGTCTCAGACCGTCTGTCTCAGGCCGTCTGTCTCAGACCATCTGTCTCAGTCCGTCTACCTCTGCCTGTCCGTCCCAGTCCGTCAGCTTCAGTCGCTCTGTCTCATTCCGTCTGTCTCAGACCATCCGTCTCGGTGCGTCTGGCTCTGTCTGTCGGCCTCTGTCCGTCCGTGTCAGTCTGTCTGCCTCTGTCCGTCCGTCTCATACCGTCTGTCTCAGACCGTCTGTCTCAGACCGTCTGTCTCAGACCGTCTGTCTCAGACCGTCTGTCTCAGACCGTCTGTCTCAGCCCGTCTGTCTCAGACCGTCCGTCTCTGTGCTTCTGTCTCCGTCTGTCGTCCTCTGTCCGTCCGTCTCATACCGTCTGTCCAGACCGTCTGTCCCAGACAATCTGTCTCAGACCGTCTGTCTCAGACCGTCTGTCTCAGACCGTCTGTCTCAGACCGTCTGTCTCAAACCGTCTGTCTCAGACCGTCTGTCTCAGACCGTGTGTCTCAGTCCGTCTGTCTCAGACCGTCTGTCGCACACCGTCTGTCGCAGACCATCTGTCTCAGACCGTCTGTCTCAGATCGTCTTTCTCAGTCCGCCTGTCTCCGGTCGTCCGTCTCATACCGTCTGTCCCAGACAGTCTGTCTCAGACCGTCTGTCTCAGACCGTCTGTACAGACCGTCTGTCTCAGACCGTCTGTCTCAGACCGTCTGTCTCAGACCGTCTGTCTCAGACCGTCTGTCTCAGACCGTCCGTCTCAGACCGTCTGTCTCAGACCGTCTGTCGCACACCGTCTGTCGCAGACCGTCTGTCTCAGACCGTCTGTCTCAGACCGTCTGTCTCAGACCGTCTGTCTCAGACCGTCTGTCTCAGACCGTCTGTCTCAGACCGTGTGTCTCAGTCTGTCTGTTTCAGACCGTCTGTCGCACACCGTCTGTCGCAGACCGTTTGTTTCAGACCGTCTGTGTCAGACCGTCTATCTCAGACCGTCTGTCTCAGACCGTCTGTCTCAGACCGTCTGTCTCAGACCGTCTGTCTCAGACCGTCGGTCTCAGACCGTCGGTCTCAGACCGTGTGTCTCAGTTCGTTCGTCTCAGACCATCTGTCTCAGACCGTCTGTCTCAGACCGTCTGTCTCAGACCGTCTGTCTCAGACCGTCTGTCTCAGACCGTCTGTCTCAGACCGTGTGTCTCAGTCCGTCTGTCGCACACCGTCTGTCGCAGACCGTCTGTCTCAGACCGTCTGTCTCAGATCGTCTGTCTCAGTCCGCCTGTCCCCGGTCGTCTGTCTCAGACCGTCTGTCTCAGCCCGTCTGGCTCAGACCGTCTGTCTCAGACCGTCTGTCTCAGACCGTCTGTCTCAGACCGTGTGTCTCAGTCCGTCTGTCTCAGACTGTCTGTCGCACACCGTCTGTCTCAGACCGTCTGTCTCAGACCGTGTGTCTCAGTCCGTCTGTCTCGGACTGTCTGCCGCACACCGTCTGTCGCACACCGTTTGTTTCAGACCGTCTGTGTCAGACCGTCTATCTCAGACCGTCTTTCTCAGACCGTCTGTCTCAGACCGTCTGTCTCAGACCGTCTGTCTCAGTCCGTCTGCCCCTGTCCGTCTGTCTCATACCGCCTGCCTCATACCGTCTGTCTCAGACCGTATGTGTCAGACCGTCTGTCTCAGACCGTGTGTCTCAGTTTGTCCGTCTCAGACCGTCTGTCTCAGACCGTTTGTCTCATACCGTCTGTCTCAAGCCGTCTGTCTCAGACTGTCTGTCTCAGACCGTCTGTCTCAGCCCGTCTGTCTCAGACCGTCCGTCTCTGTGCTTCTGTCTCCGTCTGTCGTCCTCTGTCCGTCCGTCTCATACCGTCTGTCACAGACCGTCTGTCTCAGACCGTCTGTCTCAGACCGTCTGTCTCAGACCGTCTGTCTCAGCCCGTCTGTCTCAGACCGTCCGTCTCTGTGCTTCTGTCTCCGTCTGTCGTCCTCTGTCCGTCCGTCTCATACCGTCTGTCACAGACCGTCTGTCTCATACCGTCTGTCTCAGACCGTCTGTCTCAGACCGTCTGTCTCAGACCGTCTGTCTCAGTCCGTCTGTCTCAGACCGTGTGTCTCAGTCTGGCTGTTTCAGACCGTCTGTCGCACACCGTCTGTCGCAGACCGTTTGTTTCAGACCGTCTGTGTCAGACCGTCTATCTCAGACCGTCTGTCTCAGACCGTCTGTCTCAGACCGTCTGTCTCAGACCGTCTGTCTCAGACCGTCTGTCTCAGACCTTCTGTCTCCGTCTGTCGTCCTCTGTCCGTCCGTCTCATACCGTCTGTCCCAGACCGTCTGTCCCAGACCGTCTGTCCCAGACAATCTGTCTCAAACCGTCTGTCTCAGACCGCCTGTACAGACCGTCTGTCTCAGACCGTCTGTCTCAGACCGTCTGCCTCAGACCGTCTGTCTCAGACCGTGTGTCTCAGTCCGTCTGTCTCAGACTGTCTGTCGCACACCGTCTGTCGCACACCGTTTGTTTCAGACCGTCTGTGTCAGACCGTCTATCTCAGACCGTCTTTCTCAGACCGTCTGTCTCAGTCCGTCTGCCCCTGTCCGTCTGTCTCATACCGTCTGCCTCATACCGTATGTGTCAGACCGTATGTGTCAGACCGTCTGTCTCAGACCGTGTGTCTCAGTTTGTCCGTCTCAGACCGTCTGTCTCAGACCGTCTGTCTCAGACCGTCTGTCTCAGACCGTCTGTCTCAGACCGTGTGTCTCAGTCCGTCTGTCTCGGACTGTCTGCCGCACACCGTCTGTCGCACACCGTTTGTTTCAGACCGTCTGTGTCAGACCGTCTATCTCAGACCGTCTTTCTCAGACCGTCTGTCTCAGACCGTCTGTCTCAGACCATCTGTCTCAGACCGTCTGTCTCAGACCGTCTGTCTCAGACCGTATGTGTCAGACCGTCTGTCTCAGACCGTGTGTCTCAGTTTGTCCGTCTCAGACCGTCCGTCTCAGACCGTCTGTCTCAGTCCGTCTGTCTCAGATCGTGTGTCTCAGTCCGTCTGTCTCCGGTCGTCTGTCTCAGACCGTCTGTCTCAGCCCGTCTGTCTCAGCCCGTCTGTCTCAGACCGTCCGTCTCTGTGCTTCTGTCTCCGTCTGTCGTCCTCTGTCCGTCCGTCTCATACCGTCTGTCCCAGACAATCTGTCTCAGACCGTCTGTCTCAGACCGTCTGTACAGACCGTCTGTCTCAGACCGTCTGTCTCAGACCGTCTGTCTCAGACCGTCTGTCTCAGACCGTCTGTCTCAGACCGTCTGTCTCAGACCGTCTGTCTCAGACCGTCTGTCTCAGACCGTCTGTCTCAGACCGTCTGTCTCAGACCGTCTGTCTCAGACCGTCTGTCTCAAACCGTCTGTCTCAGACCGTCTGTCTCAGACCGTGTGTCTCAGTCCGTCTGTCTCAGACCGTCTGTCGCACACCGTCTGTCGCAGACCATCTGTCTCAGACCGTCTGTCTCAGATCGTCTTTCTCAGTCCGCCTGTCTCCGGTCGTCCGTCTCATACCGTCTGTCCCAGACAGTCTGTCTCAGACCGTCTGTCTCAGACCGTCTGTACAGACCGTCTGTCTCAGACCGTCTGTCTCAGACCGTCTGTCTCAGACCGTCTGTCTCAGACCGTCTGTCTCAGACCGTCCGTCTCAGACCGTCTGTCTCAGACCGTCTGTCGCACACCGTCTGTCGCAGACCGTCTGTCTCAGACCGTCTGTCTCAGACCGTCTGTCTCAGACCGTCTGTCTCAGACCGTCTGTCTCAGACCGTCTGTCTCAGACCGTGTGTCTCAGTCTGTCTGTTTCAGACCGTCTGTCGCACACCGTCTGTCGCAGACCGTTTGTTTCAGACCGTCTGTGTCAGACCGTCTATCTCAGACCGTCTGTCTCAGACCGTCTGTCTCAGACCGTCTGTCTCAGACCGTCTGTCTCAGACCGTCGGTCTCAGACCGTCGGTCTCAGACCGTGTGTCTCAGTTCGTTCGTCTCAGACCATCTGTCTCAGACCGTCTGTCTCAGACCGTCTGTCTCAGACCGTCTGTCTCAGACCGTCTGTCTCAGACCGTCTGTCTCAGACCGTCTGTCTCAGACCGTGTGTCTCAGTCCGTCTGTCGCACACCGTCTGTCGCAGACCGTCTGTCTCAGACCGTCTGTCTCAGATCGTCTGTCTCAGTCCGCCTGTCCCCGGTCGTCTGTCTCAGACCGTCTGTCTCAGCCCGTCTGGCTCAGACCGTCTGTCTCAGACCGTCTGTCTCAGACCGTCTGTCTCAGACCGTGTGTCTCAGTCCGTCTGTCTCAGACTGTCTGTCGCACACCGTCTGTCTCAGACCGTCTGTCTCAGACCGTGTGTCTCAGTCCGTCTGTCTCGGACTGTCTGCCGCACACCGTCTGTCGCACACCGTTTGTTTCAGACCGTCTGTGTCAGACCGTCTATCTCAGACCGTCTTTCTCAGACCGTCTGTCTCAGACCGTCTGTCTCAGACCGTCTGTCTCAGTCCGTCTGCCCCTGTCCGTCTGTCTCATACCGCCTGCCTCATACCGTCTGTCTCAGACCGTATGTGTCAGACCGTCTGTCTCAGACCGTGTGTCTCAGTTTGTCCGTCTCAGACCGTCTGTCTCAGACCGTTTGTCTCATACCGTCTGTCTCAAGCCGTCTGTCTCAGACTGTCTGTCTCAGACCGTCTGTCTCAGCCCGTCTGTCTCAGACCGTCCGTCTCTGTGCTTCTGTCTCCGTCTGTCGTCCTCTGTCCGTCCGTCTCATACCGTCTGTCACAGACCGTCTGTCTCAGACCGTCTGTCTCAGACCGTCTGTCTCAGACCGTCTGTCTCAGCCCGTCTGTCTCAGACCGTCCGTCTCTGTGCTTCTGTCTCCGTCTGTCGTCCTCTGTCCGTCCGTCTCATACCGTCTGTCACAGACCGTCTGTCTCATACCGTCTGTCTCAGACCGTCTGTCTCAGACCGTCTGTCTCAGACCGTCTGTCTCAGTCCGTCTGTCTCAGACCGTGTGTCTCAGTCTGGCTGTTTCAGACCGTCTGTCGCACACCGTCTGTCGCAGACCGTTTGTTTCAGACCGTCTGTGTCAGACCGTCTATCTCAGACCGTCTGTCTCAGACCGTCTGTCTCAGACCGTCTGTCTCAGACCGTCTGTCTCAGACCTTCTGTCTCCGTCTGTCGTCCTCTGTCCGTCCGTCTCATACCGTCTGTCCCAGACCGTCTGTCCCAGACCGTCTGTCCCAGACAATCTGTCTCAGACCGTCTGTCTCAGACCGCCTGTACAGACCGTCTGTCTCAGACCGTCTGTCTCAGACCGTCTGCCTCAGACCGTCTGTCTCAGACCGTGTGTCTCAGTCCGTCTGTCTCAGACTGTCTGTCGCACACCGTCTGTCGCACACCGTTTGTTTCAGACCGTCTGTGTCAGACCGTCTATCTCAGACCGTCTTTCTCAGACCGTCTGTCTCAGTCCGTCTGCCCCTGTCCGTCTGTCTCATACCGTCTGCCTCATACCGTATGTGTCAGACCGTATGTGTCAGACCGTCTGTCTCAGACCGTGTGTCTCAGTTTGTCCGTCTCAGACCGTCTGTCTCAGACCGTCTGTCTCAGACCGTCTGTCTCAGACCGTCTGTCTCAGACCGTGTGTCTCAGTCCGTCTGTCTCGGACTGTCTGCCGCACACCGTCTGTCGCACACCGTTTGTTTCAGACCGTCTGTGTCAGACCGTCTATCTCAGACCGTCTTTCTCAGACCGTCTGTCTCAGACCGTCTGTCTCAGACCATCTGTCTCAGACCGTCTGTCTCAGACCGTCTGTCTCAGACCGTATGTGTCAGACCGTCTGTCTCAGACCGTGTGTCTCAGTTTGTCCGTCTCAGACCGTCCGTCTCAGACCGTCTGTCTCAGTCCGTCTGTCTCAGATCGTGTGTCTCAGTCCGTCTGTCTCCGGTCGTCTGTCTCAGACCGTCTGTCTCAGCCCGTCTGTCTCAGACCGTCCGTCTCTGTGCTTCTGTCTCCGTCTGTCGTCCTCTGTCCGTCCGTCTCATACCGTCTGTCCCAGACAATCTGTCTCAGACCGTCTGTCTCAGACCGTCTGTACAGACCGTCTGTCTCAGACCGTCTGTCTCAGACCGTCTGTCTCAGACCGTCTGTCTCAGACCGTCTGTCTCAGACCGTCTGTCTCAGACCGTCTGTCTCAGACCGTCTGTCTCAGACCGTCTGTCTCAGACCGTCTGTCTCAGACCGTCTGTCTCAGACCGTCTGTCTCAGACCGTCTGTCTCAGACCGTGTGTCTCAGTTTGTCAGTCTCAGACCGTCTGTCTCTGACCGTCTGTCTCAGACCGTCTGTCTCAGACCGTCTGTCTCAGTCCGTCTGCCCCTGTCCGTCTGTCTCATACCGTCTGCCTCATACCGTCTGTCTCAGACCGTATGTGTCAGACCGTCTGTCTCAGACCGTGTGTCTCAGTTTGTCCGTCTCAGACCGTCTGTCTCAGACCGTCTGTCTCAGACCGTCTGTCTCAGTCCGTCTGTCTCAGATCGTGTGTCTCAGTCCGTCTGTCTCAGACCGTCTGTCTCAGACCGTCTGTCTCAGATCGTCTGTCTCAGTCCGCCTGTCTCCGGTCGTCTGTCTCAGACCGTCTGTCTCAGACCGTCCGTCTCTGTGCTTCTGTCTCCGTCTGTCGTCCTCTGTCCGTCCGTCTCATACCGTCTGTCCCAGACAATCTGTCTCAGACCGTCTGTCTCAGACCGTCTGTACAGACCGTCTGTCTCAGACCGTCTGTCTCAGACCGTCTGTCTCAGACCGTCTGTCTCAGACCGTCTGTCTCAGACCGTCTGTCTCAGTCCGTCTGCCCCTGTCGGTCTGTCTCATACCGTCTGCCGCATATCGTCTGTCTCAGACCATATGTGTCAGACCGTCTGTCTCAGACCGTGTGTCTCAGTTTGTCCGTCTCAGACCGTCTGTCTCAGACCGTCTGTCTCAGACCGTCTGTCTCAGACCTTCTGTCTCAGACCGTCTGTCTCCGACCGTCTGTCTCAGACCGTCCGTCTCAGACCGTCTGTCTCAGACCGTGTGTCTCAGTCCGTCTGTCTCAGACCGTCTGTCGCAGACCGTATGTTTCAGACCGTCTGTCGCAGACCGTCTGTTTCAGAACGTCTGTCGCAGACCGTCTGTTTCAGACCGTCTGTGTCAGACCGTCTATCTCAGACCGCCTGTCTCAGACCATCTGTCTCAGACCGTCTGTCTCAGACCGTCTGTGTCAGACCGTCTGTCTCAGTCCGCCTGCCTCTCTCCGTCTTTCTCATACCGTCTGTCTCAGACCGTCTGTCTCAGACCATCTGTCTCAGGCCGTCTGTCTCAGACCGTCTGTCTCAGACCATCTGTCTCAGTCCGTCTACCTCTGCCTGTCTGTCTCAGTCCGTCAGCTTCAGTCCGTCTGTCTCATTCCGTCTGTCTCAGACCATCCGTCTCGGTGCGTCTGGCTCTGTCTGTCGGCCTCTGTCCGTCTGTCTCAGTCTGTCGTCCTCTGTCCGTCCGTCTCATACCGTCTGTCTCAGACCGTCTGTCTCAGACCGACTGTCTCAGTCCGTCTGTCTCAGACCGTCTGTCTCAGACCGTCTGTCTCAGACCGTCTGTCTCATACCGTCTGTCTCAAACCGTCTGTCTCAGACTGTCTGTCTCAGACCGTCTGTCTCAGCCCGTCTGTCTCAGACCGTCCGTCTCTGTGCTTCTGTCTCCGTCTGTCGTCCTCTGTCCGTCCATCTCATACCGTCTGTCACAGACCGTCTGTCTCAGACCGTCTGTCTCAGACCGTCTGTCTCAGACCGTCTGTCTCAGACCGTCTGTCTCAGCCCGTCTGTCTCAGACCGTCCGTCTCTGTGCTTCTGTCTCCGTCTGTCGTCCTCTGTCCGTCCGTCTCATACCGTCTGTCACAGACCGTCTGTCGCAGACCGTTTGTTTCAGACCGTCTGTGTCAGACCGTCTATCTCAGACCGTCTGTCTCTGACCGTCTGTCTCAGACCGTGTGTCTCAGACCGTCTGTCTCAGACCGTCTGTCTCAGACCGTCTGTCTCAGACCGTCTGTCTCAGACCGTCTGTCTCAGACCGTCTGTATCAGACCGTCTGTCTCAGACCGTCTGTCTCAGTCCGTCTGCCTCTCTCCGTCTTTCTCATACCGTCTGTCTCAGACCGTCTGTCTCAGACCATCTGTCTCAGGCCGTCTGTCTCAGACCGTCTGTCTCAGACCATCTGTCTCAGTCCGTCTACCTCTGCCTGTCTGTCTCAGTCCGTCAGCTTCAGTCCGTCTGTCTCATTCCGTCTGTCTCAGACCATCCGTCTCGGTGCGTCTGGCTCTGTCTGTCGGCCTCTGTCCGTCTGTCTCAGTCTGTCGTCCTCTGTCCGTCCGTCTCATACCGTCTGTCTCAGACCGTCTGTCTCAGACCGACTGTCTCAGTCCGTCTGTCTCAGACCGTCTGTCTCAGACCGTCTGTCTCAGACCGTCTGTCTCATACCGTCTGTCTCAAACCGTCTGTCTCAGACTGTCTGTCTCAGACCGTCTGTCTCAGCCCGTCTGTCTCAGACCGTCCGTCTCTGTGCTTCTGTCTCCGTCTGTCGTCCTCTGTCCGTCCATCTCATACCGTCTGTCACAGACCGTCTGTCTCAGACCGTCTGTCTCAGACCGTCTGTCTCAGACCGTCTGTCTCAGACCGTCTGTCTCAGCCCGTCTGTCTCAGACCGTCCGTCTCTGTGCTTCTGTCTCCGTCTGTCGTCCTCTGTCCGTCCGTCTCATACCGTCTGTCACAGACCGTCTGTCGCAGACCGTTTGTTTCAGACCGTCTGTGTCAGACCGTCTATCTCAGACCGTCTGTCTCTGACCGTCTGTCTCAGACCGTGTGTCTCAGACCGTCTGTCTCAGACCGTCTGTCTCAGACCGTCTGTCTCAGACCGTCTGTCTCAGACCGTCTGTCTCAGACCGTCTGTATCAGACCGTCTGTCTCAGACCGTCTGTCTCAGTCCGTCTGCCCCTGTCGGTCTGTCTGATACCGTCTGCCGCATATCGTCTGTCTCAGACCATATGTGTCAGACCGTCTGTCTCAGACCGTGTCTCAGTTTGTCCGTCTCAGACCGTCTGTCTCAGACCGTCTGTCTCAGACCGTCTGTCTCAGACCGTCTGTCTCAGACCGTCTGTCTCAGACCGTCTGTCTCAGACCGTCTGTCTCAGACCGTCTGTCTCAGACCGTCTGTCTCAGACCGTCCGTCTCAGACCGTCTGTCTCAGACCGTGTGTCTCAGTCCGTCTGTCTCAGACCGTCTGTTTCAGAACGTCTGTCGCAGACCGTCTGTTTCAGACCGTCTGTGTCAGACCGTCTATCTCAGACCGCCTGTCTCAGACCATCTGTCTCAGACCGTCTGTCTCAGACCGTCTGTGTCAGACCGTCTGTCTCAGTCCGCCTGCCTCTCTCCGTCTTTCTCATACCGTCTGTCTCAGACCGTCTGTCTCAGACCGTCCGTCTCAGACCGTCTGTCTCAGACCGTCCGTCTCAGACCGTCTGTCTCAGACCGTCTGTCTCAGCCCGTCTGTCTCAGACCGTCCGTCTCTGTTCTTCTGTATCCGTCTGTCGTCCTCTGTCCGTCCGTCTCATACCGTCTGTCACAGACCGTCTGTCGCAGACCGTCTGTCTCAGACCGTCTGTCTCAGTCCGTCTGCCCCTGTCCGTCTGTCTCATACCGTCTGCCTCATACCGTCTGTCTCAGACCGTATGTGTCAGACCGTCTGTCTCAGACCGTGTGTCTCAGTTTGTCCGTCTCAGACCGTCTGTCTCAGACCGTCTGTCTCAGTCCGTCTGTCTCAGATCGTGTGTCTCAGTCCGTCTGTCTCAGACCGTCTGCCTCAGACCGTCTGTCGCAGACCGTCTGTCTCAGACCGTCTGTCTCAGACCGTCTGTCTCATACCGTCTGTCTCAAACCGTCTGTCTCAGACTGTCTGTCTCAGACCGTCTGTCTCAGCCCGTCTGTCTCAGACCGTCCGTCTCTGTGCTTCTGTCTCCGTCTGTCGTCCTCTGTCCGTCCATCTCATACCGTCTGTCACAGACCGTCTGTCTCAGACCGTCTGTCTCAGACCGTCTGTCTCAGACCGTCTGTCTCAGCCCGTCTGTCTCAGACCGTCCGTCTCTGTGCTTCTGTCTCCGTCTGTCGTCCTCTGTCCGTCCGTCTCATACCGTCTGTCACAGACCGTCTGTCGCAGACCGTTTGTTTCAGACCGTCTGTGTCAGACCGTCTATCTCAGACCGTCTGTCTCAGACCGTCTGTCTCAGACCGTCTGTCTCAGACCGTCTGTCTCAGACCGTCTGTCTCAGACCGTCTGTCTCAGACCGTCTGTCTCAGACCGTCTGTCTCAGTCCGTCTGCCCCTGTCCGTCTGTCTCATACCGTCTGCCTCATACCGTCTGTCTCAGACCGTATGTGTCAGACCGTCTGTCTCAGACCGTGTGTCTCAGTTTGTCCGTCTCAGACCGTCTGTCTCAGACCGTCTGTCTCAGACCGTCTGTCTCAGACCGTCTGTCTCAGTCCGTCTGTCTCAGATCGTGTGTCTCAGTCCGTCTGTCTCAGACCGTCTGTCTCAGACGGTCTGTCCCAGACCGTCTGTCTCAGACCGTCTGTCTCAGATCGTCTGTCTCAGTCCGCCTGTCTCCGGTCGTCTGTCTCAGACCGTCTGTCTCAGCCCGTCTGTCTCAGACCGTCCGTCTCTGTGCTTCTGTCTCCGTCTGTCGTCCTCTGTCCGTCCGTCTCATACCGTCTGTCCCAGACAATCTGTCTCAGACCGTCTGTCTCAGACCGTCTGTACAGACCGTCTGTCTCAGACCGTCTGTCTCAGACCGTCTGTCTCAGACCGTCTGTCTCAGACCGTCTGTCTCAGACCGTCTGTCTCAGACCGTCTGTCTCAGACCGTCTGTCTCAGACCGTGTGTCTCAGTTTGTCAGTCTCAGACCGTCTGTCTCTGACCGTCTGTCTCAGACCGTCTGTCTCAGACCGTCTGTCTCAGACCGTCTGTCTCAGTCCGTCTGCCCCTGTCCGTCTGTCTCATACCGTCTGCCTCATACCGTCTGTCTCAGACCGTATGTGTCAGACCGTCTGTCTCAGACCGTCCGTCTCAGACCGTCTGTCTCAGACCGTGTGTCTCAGTCCGTCTGTCTCAGACCGTCTGTCGCAGACCGTCTGTTTCAGACCGTCTGTCGCAGACCGTCTGTTTCAGAACGTCTGTCGCAGACCGTCTGTTTCAGACCGTCTGTGTCAGACCGTCTATCTCAGACCGCCTGTCTCAGACCATCTGTCTCAGACCGTCTGTCTCAGACCGTCTGTGTCAGACCGTCTGTCTCAGTCCGCCTGCCTCTCTCCGTCTTTCTCATACCGTCTGTCTCAGACCGTCTGTCTCAGACCATCTGTCTCAGGCCGTCTGTCTCAGACCGTCTGTCTCAGACCATCTGTCTCAGTCCGTCTACCTCTGCCTGTCTGTCTCAGTCCGTCAGCTTCAGTCCGTCTGTCTCATTCCGTCTGTCTCAGACCATCCGTCTCGGTGCGTCTGGCTCTGTCTGTCGGCCTCTGTCCGTCTGTCTCAGTCTGTCGTCCTCTGTCCGTCCGTCTCATACCGTCTGTCTCAGACCGTCTGTCTCAGACCGACTGTCTCAGTCCGTCTGTCTCAGACCGTCTGTCTCAGACCGTCTGTCTCAGACCGTCTGTCTCATACCGTCTGTCTCAAACCGTCTGTCTCAGACTGTCTGTCTCAGACCGTCTGTCTCAGCCCGTCTGTCTCAGACCGTCCGTCTCTGTGCTTCTGTCTCCGTCTGTCGTCCTCTGTCCGTCCATCTCATACCGTCTGTCACAGACCGTCTGTCTCAGACCGTCTGTCTCAGACCGTCTGTCTCAGACCGTCTGTCTCAGCCCGTCTGTCTCAGACCGTCCGTCTCTGTGCTTCTGTCTCCGTCTGTCGTCCTCTGTCCGTCCGTCTCATACCGTCTGTCACAGACCGTCTGTCGCAGACCGTTTGTTTCAGACCGTCTGTGTCAGACCGTCTATCTCAGACCGTCTGTCTCTGACCGTCTGTCTCAGACCGTGTGTCTCAGACCGTCTGTCTCAGACCGTCTGTCTCAGACCGTCTGTCTCAGACCGTCTGTCTCAGACCGTCTGTCTCAGACCGTCTGTATCAGACCGTCTGTCTCAGACCGTCTGTCTCAGTCCGTCTGCCCCTGTCGGTCTGTCTGATACCGTCTGCCGCATATCGTCTGTCTCAGACCATATGTGTCAGACCGTCTGTCTCAGACCGTGTGTCTCAGTTTGTCCGTCTCAGACCGTCTGTCTCAGACCGTCTGTCTCAGACCGTCTGTCTCAGACCGTCTGTCTCAGACCGTCTGTCTCAGACCGTCTGTCTCAGACCGTCTGTCTCAGACCGTCTGTCTCAGACCGTCCGTCTCAGACCGTCTGTCTCAGACCGTGTGTCTCAGTCCGTCTGTCTCAGACCGTCTGTTTCAGAACGTCTGTCGCAGACCGTCTGTTTCAGACCGTCTGTGTCAGACCGTCTATCTCAGACCGCCTGTCTCAGACCATCTGTCTCAGACCGTCTGTCTCAGACCGTCTGTGTCAGACCGTCTGTCTCAGTCCGCCTGCCTCTCTCCGTCTTTCTCATACCGTCTGTCTCAGACCGTCTGTCTCAGACCGTCCGTCTCAGACCGTCTGTCTCAGACCGTCCGTCTCAGACCGTCTGTCTCAGACCGTCTGTCTCAGCCCGTCTGTCTCAGACCGTCCGTCTCTGTTCTTCTGTATCCGTCTGTCGTCCTCTGTCCGTCCGTCTCATACCGTCTGTCACAGACCGTCTGTCGCAGACCGTCTGTCTCAGACCGTCTGTCTCAGTCCGTCTGCCCCTGTCCGTCTGTCTCATACCGCCTGCCTCATACCGTCTGTCTCAGACCGTATGTGTCAGACCGTCTGTCTCAGACCGTGTGTCTCAGTTTGTCCGTCTCAGACCGTCTGTCTCAGACCGTCTGTCTCAGTCCGTCTGTCTCAGATCGTGTGTCTCAGTCCGTCTGTCTCAGACCGTCTGCCTCAGACCGTCTGTCGCAGACCGTCTGTCTCAGACCGTCTGTCTCAGACCGTCTGTCTCATACCGTCTGTCTCAAACCGTCTGTCTCAGACTGTCTGTCTCAGACCGTCTGTCTCAGCCCGTCTGTCTCAGACCGTCCGTCTCCGTGCTTCTGTCTCCGTCTGTCGTCCTCTGTCCGTCCATCTCATACCGTCTGTCACAGACCGTCTGTCTCAGACCGTCTGTCTCAGACCGTCTGTCTCAGACCGTCTGTCTCAGCCCGTCTGTCTCAGACCGTCCGTCTCTGTGCTTCTGTCTCCGTCTGTCGTCCTCTGTCCGTCCGTCTCATACCGTCTGTCACAGACCGTCTGTCGCAGACCGTTTGTTTCAGACCGTCTGTGTCAGACCGTCTATCTCAGACCGTCTGTCTCAGACCGTCTGTCTCAGACCGTCTGTCTCAGACCGTCTGTCTCAGACCGTCTGTCTCAGACCGTCTGTCTCAGACCGTCTGTCTCAGACCGTCTGTCTCAGACCGTCTGTCTCAGTCCGTCTGCCCCTGTCCGTCTGTCTCATACCGTCTGCCTCATACCGTCTGTCTCAGACCGTATGTGTCAGACCGTCTGTCTCAGACCGTGTGTCTCAGTTTGTCCGTCTCAGACCGTCTGTCTCAGACCGTCTGTCTCAGACCGTCTGTCTCAGACCGTCTGTCTCAGTCCGTCTGTCTCAGATCGTGTGTCTCAGTCCGTCTGTCTCAGACCGTCTGTCTCAGACGGTCTGTCCCAGACCGTCTGTCTCAGACCGTCTGTCTCAGATCGTCTGTCTCAGTCCGCCTGTCTCCGGTCGTCTGTCTCAGACCGTCTGTCTCAGCCCGTCTGTCTCAGACCGTCCGTCTCTGTGCTTCTGTCTCCGTCTGTCGTCCTCTGTCCGTCCGTCTCATACCGTCTGTCCCAGACAATCTGTCTCAGACCGTCTGTCTCAGACCGTCTGTACAGACCGTCTGTCTCAGACCGTCTGTCTCAGACCGTCTGTCTCAGACCGTCTGTCTCAGACCGTCTGTCTCAGACCGTCTGTCTCAGACCGTCTGTCTCAGACCGTCTGTCTCAGACCGTGTGTCTCAGTTTGTCAGTCTCAGACCGTCTGTCTCTGACCGTCTGTCTCAGACCGTCTGTCTCAGACCGTCTGTCTCAGACCGTCTGTCTCAGACCGTCTGTCTCAGTCCGTCTGCCCCTGTCCGTCTGTCTCATACCGTCTGCCTCATACCGTCTGTCTCAGACCGTATGTGTCAGACCGTCTGTCTCAGACCGTCCGTCTCAGACCGTCTGTCTCAGACCGTGTGTCTCAGTCCGTCTGTCTCAGACCGTCTGTCGCAGACCGTCTGTTTCAGACCGTCTGTCGCAGACCGTCTGTTTCAGAACGTCTGTCGCAGACCGTCTGTTTCAGACCGTCTGTGTCAGACCGTCTATCTCAGACCGCCTGTCTCAGACCATCTGTCTCAGACCGTCTGTCTCAGACCGTCTGTGTCAGACCGTCTGTCTCAGTCCGCCTGCCTCTCTCCGTCTTTCTCATACCGTCTGTCTCAGACCGTCTGTCTCAGACCATCTGTCTCAGGCCGTCTGTCTCAGACCGTCTGTCTCAGACCATCTGTCTCAGTCCGTCTACCTCTGCCTGTCTGTCTCAGTCCGTCAGCTTCAGTCCGTCTGTCTCATTCCGTCTGTCTCAGACCATCCGTCTCGGTGCGTCTGGCTCTGTCTGTCGGCCTCTGTCCGTCTGTCTCAGTCTGTCGTCCTCTGTCCGTCCGTCTCATACCGTCTGTCTCAGACCGTCTGTCTCAGACCGACTGTCTCAGTCCGTCTGTCTCAGACCGTCTGTCTCAGACCGTCTGTCTCAGACCGTCTGTCTCATACCGTCTGTCTCAAACCGTCTGTCTCAGACTGTCTGTCTCAGACCGTCTGTCTCAGCCCGTCTGTCTCAGACCGTCCGTCTCTGTGCTTCTGTCTCCGTCTGTCGTCCTCTGTCCGTCCGTCTCATACCGTCTGTCACAGACCGTCTGTCTCAGACCGTCTGTCTCAGACCGTCTGTCTCAGACCGTCTGTCTCAGACCGTCTGTCTCAGACCGTCTGTCTCAGTCCGTCTGCCCCTGTCCGTCTGTCTCATACCGTCTGCCTCATACCGTCTGTCTCAGACCGTATGTGTCAGACCGTCTGTCTCAGACCGTGTGTCTCAGTTTGTCCGTCTCAGACCGTCTGTCTCAGACCGTCTGTCTCAGTCCGTCTGTCTCAGATCGTGTGTCTCAGTCCGTCTGTCTCAGACCGTCTGTCTCAGACCGTCTGTCGCAGACCGTCTGTCTCAGACCGTCTGTCTCAGATCGTCTGTCTCAGTCCGCCTGTCTCCGGTCGTCTGTCTCAGACCGTCTGTCTCAGCCCGTCTGTCTCAGACCGTCCGTCTCTGTGCTTCTGTCTCCGTCTGTCGTCCTCTGTCCGTCCGTCTCATACCGTCTGTCCCAGACAATCTGTCTCAGACCGTCTGTCTCAGACCGTCTGTACAGACCGTCTGTCTCAGACCGTCTGTCTCAGACCGTCTGTCTCAGACCGTCTGTCTCAGACCGTCTGTCTCAGACCGTCTGTCTCAGACCGTCTGTCTCAGACCGTCTGTCTCAGACCGTCTGTCTCAGTTTGTCAGTCTCAGACCGTCTGTCTCTGACCGTCTGTCTCAGACCGTCTGTCTCAGACCGTCTGTCTCAGACCGTCTGTCTCAGTCCGTCTGCCCCTGTCCGTCTGTCTCATACCGTCTGCCTCATACCGTCTGTCTCAGACCGTATGTGTCAGACCGTCTGTCTCAGACCGTGTGTCTCAGTTTGTCCGTCTCAGACCGTCTGTCTCAGACCGTCTGTCTCAGTCCGTCTGTCACAGACCGTCCGTCGCAGACCGTTTGTTTCAGACCGTCTGTGTCAGACCGTCTATCTCAGACCGTCTGTCTCAGACCGTCTGTCTCAGACCGTCTGTCTCAGACCGTCTGTCTCAGACCGTCTGTCTCAGACCGTCTGTCTCAGACCGTCTGTCTCAGTCCGTCTGCCCCTGTCCGTCTGTCTCATACCGTCTGCCTCATACCGTCTGTCTCAGACCGTATGTGTCAGACCGTCTGTCTCAGACCGTGTGTCTCAGTTTGTCCGTCTCAGACCGTCTGTCTCAGACCGTCTGTCTCAGTCCGTCTGTCTCAGATCGTGTGTCTCAGTCCGTCTGTCTCAGACCGTCTGTCTCAGACCGTCTGTCTCAGACCGTCTGTCTCAGACCGTCTGTCTCAGACCGTCTGTCTCAGACCGTGTGTCTCAGTTTGTCCGTCTCAGACCGTCTGTCTCTGACCGTCTGTCTCAGACCGTGTGTCTCAGACCGTCTGTCTCAGACCGTCTGTCTCAGACCGTCTGTCTCAGACCGTCTGTCTCATACCGTCTGTCTCAGACCGTCTGTCTCAGACCGTCTGTCTCAGTCCGTCTGCCCCTGTCCGTCTGTCTCATACCGTCTGCCTCATACCGTCTGTCTCAGACCGTATGTGTCAGACCGTCTGTCTCAGACCGTCCGTCTCTGTGCTTCTGTCTCCGTCTGTCGTCCTCTGTCCGTCCGTCTCATACCGTCTGTCACAGACCGTCTGTCGCAGACCGTTTGTTTCAGACCGTCTGTGTCAGACCGTCTATCTCAGACCGTCTGTCTCAGACCGTCTGTCTCAGACCGTCTGTCTCAGACCGTCTGTCTCAGGCCGTCTGTCTCAGACCGTCTGTCTCAGTCCGTCTGCCCCTGTCCGTCTGTCTCATACCGTCTGCCTCATACCGTCTGTCTCAGACCGTATGTGTCTGACCGTCTGTCTCAGACCGTGTGTCTCAGTTTGTCCGTCTCAGACCGTCTGTCTCAGACCGTCTGTCTCAGACCGTCTGTCTCAGACCGTCTGTCTCAGTCCGTCTGTCTCAGATCGTGTGTCTCAGTCCGTCTGTCTCAGACCGTCTGTCTCAGACGGTCTGTCGCAGACCGTCTGTCTCAGACCGTCTATCTCAGATCGTCTGTCTCAGTCCGCCTGTCTCCGGTCGTCTGTCTCAGACCGTCTGTCTCAGCCCGTCTGTCTCAGACCGTCCGTCTCTGTGCTTCTGTCTCCGTCTGTCGTCCTCTGTCCGTCCGTCTCATACCGTCTGTCCCAGACAATCTGTCTCAGACCGTCTGTCTCAGACCGTCTGTACAGACCGTCTGTCTCAGACCGTCTGTCTCAGACCGTCTGTCTCAGACCGTCTGTCTCAGACCGTCTGTCTCAGACCGTCTGTCTCAGACCGTCTGTCTCAGACCGTCTGTCTCAGACCGTCTGTCTCAGACCGTCTGTCTCAGACCGTCTGTCTCAGACCGTCTGTCTCAGACCGTCTGTCTCAGACCGTGTGTCTCAGTTTGTCAGTCTCAGACCGTCTGTCTCTGACCGTCTGTCTCAGACCGTCTGTCTCAGACCGTCTGTCTCAGACCGTCTGTCTCAGTCCGTCTGCCCCTGTCCGTCTGTCTCATACCGTCTGCCTCATACCGTCTGTCTCAGACCGTATGTGTCAGACCGTGTGTCTCAGTTTGTCAGTCTCAGACCGTCTGTCTCTGACCGTCTGTCTCAGACCGTCTGTCTCAGACCGTCTGTACAGACCGTCCGTCTCAGACCGTCTGTCTCAGACCGTGTGTCTCAGTCCGTCTGTCTCAGACCGTCTGTCGCAGACCGTCTGTTTCAGACCGTCTGTCGCAGACCGTCTGTTTCAGAACGTCTGTCGCAGACCGTCTGTTTCAGACCGTCTGTCTCAGACGGTCTGTCGCAGACCGTCTGTCTCAGACCGTCTATCTCAGATCGTCTGTCTCAGTCCGCCTGTCTCCGGTCGTCTGTCTCAGACCGTCTGTCTCAGCCCGTCTGTCTCAGACCGTCCGTCTCTGTGCTTCTGTCTCCGTCTGTCGTCCTCTGTCCGTCCGTCTCATACCGTCTGTCCCAGACAATCTGTCTCAGACCGTCTGTCTCAGACCGTCTGTACAGACCGTCTGTCTCAGACCGTCTGTCTCAGACCGTCTGTCTCAGACCGTCTGTCTCAGACCGTCTGTCTCAGACCGTCTGTCTCAGACCGTCTGTCTCAGACCGTCTGTCTCAGACCGTGTGTCTCAGTTTGTCAGTCTCAGACCGTCTGTCTCTGACCGTCTGTCTCAGACCGTCTGTCTCAGACCGTCTGTCTCAGACCGTCTGTCTCAGTCCGTCTGCCCCTGTCCGTCTGTCTCATACCGTCTGCCTCATACCGTCTGTCTCAGACCGTCTGTCTCAGACCGTCTGTCTCAGCCCGTCTGTCTCAGACCGTCCGTCTCTGTGCTTCTGTCTCCGTCTGTCGTCCTCTGTCCGTCCGTCTCATACCGTCTGTCACAGACCGTCTGTCGCAGACCGTTTGTTTCAGACCGTCTGTGTCAGACCGTCTATCTCAGACCGTCTGTCTCAGACCGTCTGTCTCAGACCGTCTGTCTCAGACCGTCTGTCTCAGTCCGTCTGCCCCTGTCCGTCTGTCTCATACCGTCTGCCTCATACCGTCTGTCTCAGACCGTATGTGTCAGACCGTCTGTCTCAGACCGTGTGTCTCAGTTTGTCCGTCTCAGACCGTCTGTCGCAGACCGTCTGTCTCAGACCGTCTGTCTCAGATCGTCTGTCTCAGTCCGCCTGTCTCCGGTCGTCTGTCTCAGACCGTCTGTCTCAGCCCGTCTGTCTCAGACCGTCCGTCTCTGTGCTTCTGTCTCCGTCTGTCGTCCTCTGTCCGTCCGTCTCATACCGTCTGTCCCAGACAATCTGTCTCAGACCGTCTGTCTCAGACCGTCTGTACAGACCGTCTGTCTCAGACCGTCTGTCTCAGACCGTCTGTCTCAGACCGTCTGTCTCAGACCGTCTGTCTCAGACCGTCTGTCTCAGACCGTCTGTCTCAGACCGTCTGTCTCAGACCGTCTGTCTCAGACCGTCTGTCTCAGACCGTGTGTCTCAGTTTGTCCGTCTCAGACCGTCTGTCTCTGACCGTCTGTCTCAGACCGTGTGTCTCAGACCGTCTGTCTCAGACCGTCTGTCTCAGACCGTCTGTCTCATACCGTCTGTCTCAGACCGTCTGTCTCAGACCGTCTGTCTCAGTCCGTCTGCCCCTGTCGGTCTGTCTCATACCGTCTGCCGCATATCGTCTGTCTCAGACCGTATGTGTCAGACCGTCTGTCTCAGACCGTGTGTCTCAGTTTGTCCGTCTCAGACCGTCTGTCTCAGACCGTCTGTCTCAGACCGTCTGTCTCAGACCGTCTGTCTCAGACCGTCTGTCTCAGACCGTCTGTCTCAGACCGTCCGTCTCAGACCGTCTGTCTCAGACCGTGTGTCTCAGTCCGTCTGTCTCAGACCGTCTGTCGCAGACCGTCTGTTTCAGACCGTCTGTGTCAGACCGTCTATCTCAGACCGCCTGTCTCAGACCATCTGTCTCAGACCGTCTGTCTCAGACCGTCTGTCTCAGTTCGCCTGCTTCTCTCCGTCTTTCTCATACCGTCTGTCTCAGACCGTCTGTCTCAGACCATCTGTCTCAGGCCGTCTGTCTCAGACCGTCTGTCTCAGACCATCTGTCTCGGTCCGTCTACCTCTGCCTGTCTGTCTCAGACCGTCTGTCTCAGACCATCTGTCTCAGGCCGTCTGTCTCAGACCGTCTGTCTCAGACCATCTGTCTCAGTCCGTCTACCTCTGCCTGTCTGTCTCAGTCCGTCAGCTTCAGTCCGTCTGTCTCATTCCGTCTGTCTCAGACCATCCGTCTCGGTGCGTCTGGCTCTGTCTGTCGGCCTCTGTCCGTCTGTCTCAGTCTGTCGTCCTCTGTCCGTCCGTCTCATACCGTCTGTCTCAGACCGTCTGTCTCAGACCGACTGTCTCAGTCCGTCTGTCTCAGACCGTCTGTCTCAGACCGTCTGTCTCAGACCGTCTGTCTCAGACCGTCTGTCTCAGCCCGTCTGTCTCAGACCGTCCGTCTCTGTGCTTCTGTCTCCGTCTGTCGTCCTCTGTCCGTCCGTCTCATACCGTCTGTCCAGACCGTCTTACCCAGACAATCTGTCTCAGACCGTCTGTCTCAGACCGTCTGTCTCAGACCGTCTGTCTCAGACCGTCTGTCTCAGACCGTCTGTCTCAGACCGTCTGTCTCAAACCGTCTGTCTCAGACCGTCTGTCTCAGACCGTGTGTCTCAGTCCGTCTGTCTCAGACCGTCTGTCGCACACCGTCTGTCGCAGACCATCTGTCTCAGACCGTCTGTCTCAGATCGTCTGTCTCAGTCCGCCTGTCTCCGGTCGTCCGTCTCATACCGTCTGTCCCAGACAGTCTGTCTCAGACCGTCTGTACAGACCGTCTGTCTCAGACCGTCTGTCTCAGACCGTCTGTCTCAGACCGTCTGTCTCAGACCGTCTGTCTCAGACCGTCTGTCTCAGACCGTCTGTCTCAGACCGTCCGTCTCAGACCGTCTGTCTCAGACCGTCTGTCGTACACCGTCTGTCGCAGACCGTCTGTCTCAGACCGTCTGTCTCAGACCGTCTGTCTCAGACCGTGTGTCTCAGTCTGTCTGTTTCAGACCGTCTGTCGCACACCGTCTGTCGCAGACCGTTTGTTTCAGACCGTCTGTGTCAGACCGTCTATCTCAGACCGTCTGTCTCAGACCGTCTGTCTCAGACCGTCTGTCTCAGACCGTCTGTCTCAGACCGTCTGTCTCAGACCGTCTGTCTCAGACCGTCTGTCTCAGACCGTCTGTCTCAGACCGTCTGTCTCAGACCGTCGGTCTCAGACCGTGTGTCTCAGTTCGTCCGTCTCAGACCGTCTGTCTCAGTCCGTCTGCCTCTGTCCGTCTGTCTCATACCGTCTGCCTCATACCGTCTGTCTCAGACCGTCTGTCTCAGACCGTCTGTCTCAGACCGTCCGTCTCAGACCGTCTGTCTCAGACCGTCTGTCTCAGACCGTCTGTCTCAGACCGTCTGTCTCAGACCGTCTGTCTCAGACCGTCTGTCTCAGACCGTCTGTCTCAGACCGTCTGTCTCAGTCCGTCTGCCCCTGTCCGTCTGTCTCATACTGTCTGCCTCATACCGTCTGCCTCATACCGTCTGTCTCAGACCGTATGTGTCAGACCGTCTGTCTCAGACCGTGTGTCTCAGTTTGTCCGTCTCAGACCGTCTGTCTCAGTCCGTCTGTCTCAGATCGTGTGTCTCAGTCCGTCTGTCTCAGACCGTCTGTCTCAGACCGTCTGTCGCAGACCGTCTGTCTCAGACCGTCTGTCTCAGACCGTCTGTCTCAGACCGTGTGTCTCAGTCTGTCTGTTTCAGACCGTCTGTCGCACACCGTCTGTCGCAGACCGTTTGTTTCAGACCGTCTGTGTCAGACCGTCTATCTCAGACCGTCCGTCTCAGACCGTCTGTCTCAGACCGTCTGTCTCAGACCGTCTGTCTCAGACCGTCTGTCTCAGACCGTCTGTCTCAGACCGTCTGTCTCAGACCGTCTGTCTCAGACCGTCGGTCTCAGACCGTGTGTCTCAGTTCGTCCGTCTCAGACCGTCTGTCTCAGTCCGTCTGCCTCTGTCCGTCTGTCTCATACCGTCTGCCTCATACCGTCTGTCTCAGACCGTCTGTCTCAGACCGTCTGTCTCAGACCGTCCGTCTCAGACCGTCTGTCTCAGACCGTCTGTCTCAGACCGTCTGTCTCAGACCGTCTGTCTCAGACCGTCTGTCTCAGACCGTCTGTCTCAGACCGTCTGTCTCAGACCGTCTGTCTCAGTCCGTCTGCCCCTGTCCGTCTGTCTCATACTGTCTGCCTCATACCGTCTGCCTCATACCGTCTGTCTCAGACCGTATGTGTCAGACCGTCTGTCTCAGACCGTGTGTCTCAGTTTGTCCGTCTCAGACCGTCTGTCTCAGTCCGTCTGTCTCAGATCGTGTGTCTCAGTCCGTCTGTCTCAGACCGTCTGTCTCAGACCGTCTGTCGCAGACCGTCTGTCTCAGACCGTCTGTCTCAGATCGTCTGTCTCAGTCCGCCTGTCTCCGGTCGTCTGTCTCAGACCGTCTGTCTCAGCCCGTCTGTCTCAGACCGTCCGGCTCTGTGCTTCTGTCTCCGTCTGTCGTCCTCTGTCCGTCCGTCTCATACCGTCTGTCCCAGACAATCTGTCTCAGACCGTCTGTCTCAAACCGTCTGTCTCAGACCGTCTGTCTCAGACCGTGTGTCTCAGTCCGTCTGTCTCAGACCGTCTGTCGCACACCGTCTGTCGCAGACCGTCTGTCTCAGACCGTCTGTCTCAGATCGTCTGTCTCAGTCCGCCTGTCTCCGGTCGTCCGTCTCATACCGTCTGTCCCAGACAGTCTGTCTCAGACCGTCTGTCTCAGACCGTCTGTCTCAGACTGTCTGTCTCAGACCGTCTGTCTCAGACCGTCTGTCTCAGACCGTCTGTCTCAGACCGTCTGTCTCAGACCGTCCGTCTCAGACCGTCTGTCTCAGACCGTCTGTCTCAGACCGTCTGTCTCAGACCGTCTGTCTCAGACCGTCTGTCTCAGACCGTCGGTCTCAGACCGTGTGTCTCAGTTCGTCCGTCTCAGACCGTCTGTCTCAGACCGTCTGTCTCAGACCGTCTGTCTCAGACCGTCTGTCTCAGACCGTGTGTCTCAGTCCGTCTGTGTCAGACCGTCTATCTCAGACCGCCTGTCTCAGACCATCTGTCTCAGACCGTCTGTCTCAGACCGTCTGTGTCAGACCGTCTGTCTCAGTCCGCCTGCCTCTCTCCGTCTTTCTCATACCGTCTGTCTCAGACCGTCTGTCTCAGACCATCTGTCTCAGGCCGTCTGTCTCAGACCGTCTGTCTCAGACCACCTGTCTCAGTCCGTCTACCTCTGCCTGTCTGTCTCAGACCGTCTGTCTCAGACCATCTGTCTCAGGCCGTCTGTCTCAGACCGTCTGTCTCAGACCATCTGTCTCAGTCCGTCTACCTCTGCCTGTCTGTCTCAGTCCGTCAGCTTCAGTCCGTCTGTCTCATTCCGTCTGTCTCAGACCATCCGTCTCGGTGCGTCTGGCTCTGTCTGTCGGCCTCTGTCCGTCTGTCTCAGTCTGTCGTCCTCTGTCCGTCCGTCTCATACCGTCTGTCTCAGACCGTCTGTCTCAGACCGACTGTCTCAGTCCGTCTGTCTCAGACCGTCTGTCTCAGACCGTCTGTCTCAGACCGTCTGTCTCAGACCGTCTGTCTCAGACCGTCTGTCTCAGCCCGTCTGTCTCAGACCGTCCGTCTCTGTGCTTCTGTCTCCGTCTGTCGTCCTCTGTCCGTCCGTCTCATACCGTCTGTCCAGACCGTCTGTCCCAGACAATCTGTCTCAGACCGTCTGTCTCAGACCTTCTGTCTCAGACCGTCTGTCTCAGACCGTCTGTCTCAGACCGTCTGTCTCAAACCGTCTGTCTCAGACCGTCTGTCTCAGACCGTGTGTCTCAGTCCGTCTGTCTCAGACCGTCTGTCGCACACCGTCTGTCGCAGACCATCTGTCTCAGACCGTCTGTCTCAGATCGTCTGTCTCAGTCCGCCTGTCTCCGGTCGTCCGTCTCATACCGTCTGTCCCAGACAGTCTGTCTCAGACCGTCTGTACAGACCGTCTGTCTCAGACCGTCTGTCTCAGACCGTCTGTCTCAGACCGTCTGTCTCAGACCGTCTGTCTCAGACCGTCTGTCTCAGACCGTCTGTCTCAGACCGTCTGTCTCAGACCGTCTGTCTCAGACCGTGTGTCTCAGTCCGTCTGTCTCAGACCGTCTGTCGCACACCGTCTGTCGCAGACCGTCTGTCTCAGACCGTCTGTCTCAGATCGTCTGTCTCAGTCCGCCTGTCTCCGGTCGTCCGTCTCATACCGTCTGTCCCAGACAGTCTGTCTCAGACCGTCTGTCTCAGACCGTCTGTCTCAGACTGTCTGTCTCAGACCGTCTGTCTCAGACCGTCTGTCTCAGACCGTCTGTCTCAGACCGTCCGTCTCAGACCGTCTGTCTCAGACCGTCTGTCTCAGACCGTCTGTCTCAGACCGTCTGTCTCAGACCGTCTGTCTCAGACCGTCTGTCTCAGACCGTCTGTCTCAGACCGTCGGTCTCAGACCGTGTGTCTCAGTTCGTCCGTCTCAGACCGTCTGTCTCAGACCGTCTGTCTCAGACCGTCTGTCTCAGACCGTCTGTCTCAGACCGTGTGTCTCAGTCCGTCTGTGTCAGACCGTCTATCTCAGACCGCCTGTCTCAGACCATCTGTCTCAGACCGTCTGTCTCAGACCGTCTGTGTCAGACCGTCTGTCTCAGTCCGCCTGCCTCTCTCCGTCTTTCTCATACCGTCTGTCTCAGACCGTCTGTCTCAGACCATCTGTCTCAGGCCGTCTGTCTCAGACCGTCTGTCTCAGACCACCTGTCTCAGTCCGTCTACCTCTGCCTGTCTGTCTCAGACCGTCTGTCTCAGACCATCTGTCTCAGGCCGTCTGTCTCAGACCGTCTGTCTCAGACCATCTGTCTCAGTCCGTCTACCTCTGCCTGTCTGTCTCAGTCCGTCAGCTTCAGTCCGTCTGTCTCATTCCGTCTGTCTCAGACCATCCGTCTCGGTGCGTCTGGCTCTGTCTGTCGGCCTCTGTCCGTCTGTCTCAGTCTGTCGTCCTCTGTCCGTCCGTCTCATACCGTCTGTCTCAGACCGTCTGTCTCAGACCGACTGTCTCAGTCCGTCTGTCTCAGACCGTCTGTCTCAGACCGTCTGTCTCAGACCGTCTGTCTCAGACCGTCTGTCTCAGACCGTCTGTCTCAGCCCGTCTGTCTCAGACCGTCCGTCTCTGTGCTTCTGTCTCCGTCTGTCGTCCTCTGTCCGTCCGTCTCATACCGTCTGTCCAGACCGTCTGTCCCAGACAATCTGTCTCAGACCGTCTGTCTCAGACCTTCTGTCTCAGACCGTCTGTCTCAGACCGTCTGTCTCAGACCGTCTGTCTCAAACCGTCTGTCTCAGACCGTCTGTCTCAGACCGTGTGTCTCAGTCCGTCTGTCTCAGACCGTCTGTCGCACACCGTCTGTCGCAGACCATCTGTCTCAGACCGTCTGTCTCAGATCGTCTGTCTCAGTCCGCCTGTCTCCGGTCGTCCGTCTCATACCGTCTGTCCCAGACAGTCTGTCTCAGACCGTCTGTACAGACCGTCTGTCTCAGACCGTCTGTCTCAGACCGTCTGTCTCAGACCGTCTGTCTCAGACCGTCTGTCTCAGACCGTCTGTCTCAGACCGTCTGTCTCAGACCGTCTGTCTCAGACCGTCCGTCTCAGACCGTCTGTCTCAGACCGTCTGTCGCACACCGTCTGTCGCAGACCGTCTGTCTCAGACCGTCTGTCTCAGACCGTCTGTCTCAGACCGTCTGTCTCAGACCGTCTGTCTCAGACCGTGTGTCTCAGTCTGTCTGTTTCAGACCGTCTGTCGCACACCGTCTGTCGCAGACCGTTTGTTTCAGACCGTCTGTGTCAGACCGTCTATCTCAGACCGTCTGTCTCAGACCGTCTGTCTCAGACCGTCTGTCTCAGACCGTCTGTCTCAGACCGTCTGTCTCAGACCGTCTGTCTCAGACCGTCTGTCTCAGACCGTCTGTCTCAGACCGTCTGTCTCAGACCGTCGGTCTCAGACCGTGTGTCTCAGTTCGTCCGTCTCAGACCGTCTGTCTCAGACCGTCTGTCTGAGACCGTCTGTCTCAGACCGTCTGTCTCAGACCGTGTGTCTCAGTCCGTCTGTCGCACACCGTCTGTCGCAGACCGTCTGTCTCAGACCGTCTGTCTCAGATCGTCTGTCTCAGTCCGCCTGTCTCCGGTCGTCTGTCTCAGACCGTCTGTCTCAGCCCGTCTGGCTCAGACCGTCTGTCTCAGACCGTCTGTCTCAGACCGTCTGTCTCAGACCGTCTGTCTCAGACCGTCTGTCTCAGACCGTCTGTCTCAGACCGTCGGTCTCAGACCGTGTGTCTCAGTTCGTCCGTCTCAGACCGTCTGTCTCAGACCGTCTGTCTCAGACTGTCTGTCTCAGACCGTCTGTCTCAGACCGTCTGTCTCAGACCGTCTGTCTCAGACCGTCTGTCTCAGACCGTCTGTCTCAGACCGTCTGTCTCAGACCGTCTGTCTCAGACCGTCTGTCTCAGACCGTCTGTCTCAGACCGTCTGTCTCAGCCCGTCTGTCTCAGACCGTCCGTCTCTGTGCTTCTGTCTCCGTCTGTCGTCCTCTGTCCGTCCGTCTCATACCGTCTGTCCAGACCGTCTGTCCCAGACAATCTGTCTCAGACCGTCTGTCTCAGACCTTCTGTCTCAGACCGTCTGTCTCAGACCGTCTGTCTCAGACCGTCTGTCTCAAACCGTCTGTCTCAGACCGTCTGTCTCAGACCGTGTGTCTCAGTCCGTCTGTCTCAGACCGTCTGTCGCACACCGTCTGTCGCAGACCATCTGTCTCAGACCGTCTGTCTCAGATCGTCTGTCTCAGTCCGCCTGTCTCCGGTCGTCCGTCTCATACCGTCTGTCCCAGACAGTCTGTCTCAGACCGTCTGTACAGACCGTCTGTCTCAGACCGTCTGTCTCAGACCGTCTGTCTCAGACCGTCTGTCTCAGACCGTCTGTCTCAGACCGTCTGTCTCAGACCGTCTGTCTCAGACCGTCTGTCTCAGACCGTCCGTCTCAGACCGTCTGTCTCAGACCGTCTGTCGCACACCGTCTGTCGCAGACCGTCTGTCTCAGACCGTCTGTCTCAGACCGTCTGTCTCAGACCGTCTGTCTCAGACCGTCTGTCTCAGACCGTGTGTCTCAGTCTGTCTGTTTCAGACCGTCTGTCGCACACCGTCTGTCGCAGACCGTTTGTTTCAGACCGTCTGTGTCAGACCGTCTATCTCAGACCGTCTGTCTCAGACCGTCTGTCTCAGACCGTCTGTCTCAGACCGTCTGTCTCAGACCGTCTGTCTCAGACCGTCTGTCTCAGACCGTCTGTCTCAGACCGTCTGTCTCAGACCGTCTGTCTCAGACCGTCGGTCTCAGACCGTGTGTCTCAGTTCGTCCGTCTCAGACCGTCTGTCTCAGACCGTCTGTCTGAGACCGTCTGTCTCAGACCGTCTGTCTCAGACCGTGTGTCTCAGTCCGTCTGTCGCACACCGTCTGTCGCAGACCGTCTGTCTCAGACCGTCTGTCTCAGATCGTCTGTCTCAGTCCGCCTGTCTCCGGTCGTCTGTCTCAGACCGTCTGTCTCAGCCCGTCTGGCTCAGACCGTCTGTCTCAGACCGTCTGTCTCAGACCGTCTGTCTCAGACCGTCTGTCTCAGACCGTCTGTCTCAGACCGTCTGTCTCAGACCGTCGGTCTCAGACCGTGTGTCTCAGTTCGTCCGTCTCAGACCGTCTGTCTCAGACCGTCTGTCTCAGACTGTCTGTCTCAGACCGTCTGTCTCAGACCGTCTGTCTCAGACCGTCTGTCTCAGACCGTCTGTCTCAGACCGTCTGTCTCAGACCGTCTGTCTCAGACCGTCTGTCTCAGACCGTCTGTCTCAGACCGTCTGTCTCAGACCGTCTGTCTCAGACCGTCTGTCTCAGACCGTCTGTCTCAGACCGTCGGTCTCAGACCGTGTGTCTCAGTTCGTCCGTCTCAGACCGTCTGTCTCAGACCGTCTGTCTCAGACCGTCTGTCTCAGACCGTCTGTCTCAGACCGTGTGTCTCAGTCCGTCTGTGTCAGACCGTCTATCTCAGACCGCCTGTCTCAGACCATCTGTCTCAGACCGTCTGTCTCAGACCGTCTGTGTCAGACCGTCTGTCTCAGTCCGCCTGCCTCTCTCCGTCTTTCTCATACCGTCTGTCTCAGACCGTCTGTCTCAGACCATCTGTCTCAGGCCGTCTGTCTCAGACCGTCTGTCTCAGACCACCTGTCTCAGTCCGTCTACCTCTGCCTGTCTGTCTCAGACCGTCTGTCTCAGACCATCTGTCTCAGGCCGTCTGTCTCAGACCGTCTGTCTCAGACCATCTGTCTCAGTCCGTCTACCTCTGCCTGTCTGTCTCAGTCCGTCAGCTTCAGTCCGTCTGTCTCATTCCGTCTGTCTCAGACCATCCGTCTCGGTGCGTCTGTCTCAGTCTGTCGTCCTCTGTCCGTCCGTCTCATACCGTCTGTCTCAGACCGTCCGTCTCATACCGTCTGTCTCAGACCGTCTGTCTCAGACCGACTGTCTCAGTCCGTCTGTCTCAGACCGTCTGTCTCAGACCGTCTGTCTCAGACCGTCTGTCTCAGACCGTCTGTCTCAGACCGTCTGTCTCAGCCCGTCTGTCTCAGACCGTCCGTCTCTGTGCTTCTGTCTCCGTCTGTCGTCCTCTGTCCGTCCGTCTCATACCGTCTGTCCAGACCGTCTGTCCCAGACAATCTGTCTCAGACCGTCTGTCTCAGACCTTCTGTCTCAGACCGTCTGTCTCAGACCGTCTGTCTCAGACCGTCTGTCTCAAACCGTCTGTCTCAGACCGTCTGTCTCAGACCGTGTGTCTCAGTCCGTCTGTCTCAGACCGTCTGTCGCACACCGTCTGTCGCAGACCATCTGTCTCAGACCGTCTGTCTCAGATCGTCTGTCTCAGTCCGCCTGTCTCCGGTCGTCCGTCTCATACCGTCTGTCCCAGACAGTCTGTCTCAGACCGTCTGTACAGACCGTCTGTCTCAGACCGTCTGTCTCAGACCGTCTGTCTCAGACCGTCTGTCTCAGACCGTCTGTCTCAGACCGTCTGTCTCAGACCGTCTGTCTCAGACCGTCTGTCTCAGACCGTCTGTCTCAGACCGTCTGTCTCAGACCGTCCGTCTCAGACCGTCTGTCTCAGACCGTCTGTCGCACACCGTCTGTCGCAGACCGTCTGTCTCAGACCGTCTGTCTCAGACCGTCTGTCTCAGACCGTCTGTCTCAGACCGTCTGTCTCAGACCGTGTGTCTCAGTCTGTCTGTTTCAGACCGTCTGTCGCACACCGTCTGTCGCAGACCGTTTGTTTCAGACCGTCTGTGTCAGACCGTCTATCTCAGACCGTCTGTCTCAGACCGTCTGTCTCAGACCGTCTGTCTCAGACCGTCTGTCTCAGACCGTCTGTCTCAGACCGTCTGTCTCAGACCGTCTGTCTCAGACCGTCTGTCTCAGACCGTCTGTCTCAGACCGTCGGTCTCAGACCGTGTGTCTCAGTTCGTCCGTCTCAGACCGTCTGTCTCAGACCGTCTGTCTCAGACCGTCTGTCTCAGACCGTGTGTCTCAGTCCGTCTGTCGCACACCGTCTGTCGCAGACCGTCTGTCTCAGACCGTCTGTCTCAGATCGTCTGTCTCAGTCCGCCTGTCTCCGGTCGTCTGTCTCAGACCGTCTGTCTCAGCCCGTCTGGCTCAGATCGTCTGTCTCAGACCGTCTGTCTCAGACCGTCTGTCTCAGACCGTCTGTCTCAGACCGTCTGTCTCAGACCGTCTGTCTCAGACCGTCGGTCTCAGACCGTGTGTCTCAGTTCGTCCGTCTCAGACCGTCTGTCTCAGACCGTCTGTCTCAGACCGTCTGTCTCAGACCGTCTGTCTCAGACCGTGTGTCTCAGTCCGTCTGTGTCAGACCGTCTATCTCAGACCGCCTGTCTCAGACCATCTGTCTCAGACCGTCTGTCTCAGACCGTCTGTGTCAGACCGTCTGTCTCAGTCCGCCTGCCTCTCTCCGTCTTTCTCATACCGTCTGTCTCAGACCGTCTGTCTCAGACCATCTGTCTCAGGCCGTCTGTCTCAGACCGTCTGTCTCAGACGATCTGTCTCAGTCCGTCTACCTCTGCCTGTCTGTCTCAGACCGTCTGTCTCAGACCATCTGTCTCAGGCCGTCTGTCTCAGACCGTCTGTCTCAGACCATCTGTCTCAGTCCGTCTACCTCTGCCTGTCTGTGTCAGTCCGTCAGCTTCAGTCCGTCTGTCTCATTCCGTCTGTCTCAGACCATCCGTCTCGGTGCGTCTGGCTCTGTCTGTCGGCCTCTGTCCGTCTGTCTCAGTCTGTCGTCCTCTGTCCGTCCGTCTCATACCGTCTGTCTCAGACCGTCTGTCTCAGACCGTCTGTCTCAGACCGTCTGTCTCAGACCGTCTGTCTCAGACCGTCTGTCTCAGACCGTCTGTCTCAGACCGTCTGTCTCAGCCCGTCTGTCTCAGACCGTCCGTCTCTGTGCTTCTGTCTCCGTCTGTCGTCCTCTGTCCGTCCGTCTCATACCGTCTGTCCAGACCGTCTGTCCCAGACAATCTGTCTCAGACCGTCTGTCTCAGACCGTCTGTCTCAGACCGTCTGTCTCAGACCGTGTGTCTGAGTCCGTCTGTCTCAGACCGTCTGTCGCACACCGTCTGTCGCAGACCATCTGTCTCAGACCGTCTGTCTCAGATCGTCTGTCTCAGTCCGCCTGTCTCCGGTCGTCCGTCTCATACCGTCTGTCCCAGACAGTCTGTCTCAGACCGTCTGTACAGACCGTCTGTCTCAGACCGTCTGTCTCAGACCGTCTGTCTCAGACCGTCTGTCTCAGACCGTCCGTCTCAGACCGTCTGTCTCAGACCGTCTGTCGCACACCGTCTGTCGCAGACCGTCTGTCTCAGACCGTCTGTCTCAGACCGTCTGTCTCAGACCGTCTGTCTCAGACCGTCTGTCTCAGACCGTGTGTCTCAGTCTGTCTGTTTCAGACCGTCTGTCGCACACCGTCTGTCGCAGACCGTCTGTCGCAGACCGTTTGTTTCAGACCGTCTGTGTCAGACCGTCTATCTCAGACCGTCTGTCTCAGACCGTCTGTCTCAGACCGTCGGTCTCAGACCGTGTGTCTCAGTTCGTCCGTCTCAGACCGTCTGTCTCAGACCGTCTGTCTCAGACCGTCTGTCTCAGACCGTGTGTCTCAGTCCGTCTGTCGCACACCGTCTGTCGCAGACCGTCTGTCTCAGATCGTCTGTCTCAGTCCGCCTGTCTCCGGTCGTCTGTCTCAGACCGTCTGTCTCAGCCCGTCTGGCTCAGACCGTCTGTCTCAGACCGTCTGTCTCAGACCGTCTGTCTCAGACCGTGTGTCTCAGTCCGTCTGTCTCAGACTGTCTGTCGCACACCGTCTGTCGCACACCGTTTGTTTCAGACCGTCTGTGTCAGACCGTCTATCTCAGACCGTCTTTCTCAGACCGTCTGTCTCAGACCGTCTGTCTCAGACCGTCGGTCTCAGACCGTCTGTCTCAGACCGTCTGTCTCAGTCCGTCTGCCCCTGTCCGTCTGTCTCATACCGTCTGCCTCATACCGTCTGTCTCAGACCGTATGTGTCAGACCGTATGTGTCAGACCGTCTGTCTCAGACCGTGTGTCTCAGTTTGTCCGTCTCAGACCGTCTGTCTCAGACCGTCTGTCTCATACCGTCTGTCTCAGACCGTATGTGTCAGACCGTCTGTCTCAGACCGTGTGTCTCAGTTTGTCCGTCTCAGACCGTCTGTCTCAGACCGTCTGTCTCAGTCCGTCTGTCTCAGATCGTGTGTCTCAGTCCGTCTGTCTCAGACCGTCTGTCTCAGACCGTCTGTCGCAGACCGTCTGTCTCAGACCGTCTGTCTCAGATCGTCTGTCTCAGTCCGCCTGTCTCCGGTCGTCTGTCTCAGACCGTCTGTCTCAGCCCGTCTGTGTCAGACCGTCCGTCTCTGTGCTTCTGTCTCCGTCTGTCGTCCTCTGTCCGTCCGTCTCATACCGTCTGTCCCAGACAATCTGTCTCAGACCGTCTGTCTCAGACCGTCTGTACAGACCGTCTGTCTCAGACCGTCTGTCTCAGACCGTCTGTCTCAGACCGTCTGTCTCAGACCGTCTGTCTCAGACCGTCTGTCTCAGACCGTCTGTCTCAGACCGTCTGTCTCAGACCGTCTGTCTCAGACCGTCTGTCTCAGACCGTCTGTCTCAGACCGTCTGTCTCAGACCGTCTGTCTCAAACCGTCTGTCTCAGACCGTCTGTCTCAGACCGTGTGTCTCAGTCCGTCTGTCTCAGACCGTCTGTCGCACACCGTCTGTCGCAGACCATCTGTCTCAGACCGTCTGTCTCAGATCGTCTGTCTCAGTCCGCCTGTCTCCGGTCGTCCGTCTCATACCGTCTGTCCCAGACAGTCTGTCTCAGACCGTCTGTCTCAGACCGTCTGTCTCAGACCGTCTGTCTCAGACCGTCGGTCTCTGACCGTGTGTCTCAGTTCGTCCGTCTCAGACCGTCTGTCTCAGACCGTCTGTCTCAGACCGTCTGTCTCAGACCGTGTGTCTCAGTCCGTCTGTCGCACACCGTCTGTCGCAGACCGTCTGTCTCAGACCGTCTGTCTCAGATCGTCTGTCTCAGTCCGCCTGTCTCCGGTCGTCTGTCTCAGACCGTCTGTCTCAGACCGTCTGTCTCAGACCGTCTGTCTCAGACCGTCTGTCTCAGACCGTGTGTCTCAGTCCGTCTGTCTCAGACTGTCTGTCGCACACCGTCTGTCGCACACCGTTTGTTTCAGACCGTCTGTGTCAGACCGTCTATCTCAGACCGTCTTTCTCAGACCGTCTGTCTCAGACCGTCTGTCTCAGACCGTCGGTCTCAGACCGTCGGTCTCAGACCGTCTGTCTCAGACCGTCTGTCTCAGTCCGTCTGCCCCTGTCCGTCTGTCTCATACCGTCTGCCTCATACCGTCTGTCTCAGACCGTATGTGTCAGACCGTATGTGTCAGACCGTCTGTCTCAGACCGTGTGTCTCAGTTTGTCCGTCTCAGACCGTCTGTCTCAGACCGTCTGTCTCAGACCGTCTGTCTCAGACCGTCTGTCTCAGACCGTCTGTCTCAGACCGTCTGTCTCAGACCGTCTGTCTCAGACCGTCTGTCTCAGACCGTCTGTCTCAGACCGTCTGTCTCAGACCGTCTGTCTCAGACCGTCTGTCTCAGACCGTCTGTCTCAGACCGTCTGTCTCAGACCGTCTGTCTCAGACCGTCTGTCTCAGTCCGTCTGCCCCTGTCCGTCTGTCTCATACCGTCTGCCTCATACCGTCTGTCTCAGACCGTATGTGTCAGACCGTCTGTCTCAGACCGTGTGTCTCAGTTTGTCCGTCTCAGACCGTCTGTCTCAGTCCGTCTGTCTCAGATCGTGTGTCTCAGTCCGTCTGTCTCAGACCGTCTGTCTCAGACCGTCTGTCTCAGACCGTCTGTCGCAGACCGTCTGTCTCAGACCGTCTGTCTCAGATCGTCTGTCTCAGTCCGCCTGTCTCCGGTCGTCTGTCTCAGACCGTCTGTCTCAGCCCGTCTGTCTCAGACCGTCCGTCTCTGTGCTTCTGTCTCCGTCTGTCGTCCTCTGTCCGTCCGTCTCATACCGTCTGTCCCAGACAATCTGTCTCAGACCGTCTGTCTCAGACCGTCTGTACAGACCGTCTGTCTCAGACCGTCTGTCTCAGACCGTCTGTCTCAGACCGTCTGTCTCAGACCGTCTGTCTCAGACCGTCTGTCTCAGACCGTCCGTCTCAGACCGTCTGTCTCAGACCGTCTGTCTCAGACCGTCTGTCTCAGATCGTCTGTCTCAGTCCGCCTGTCTCCGGTCGTCTGTCTCAGACCGTCTGTCTCAGCCCGTCTGGCTCAGACCGTCTGTCTCAGACCGTCTGTCTCAGACCGTCTGTCTCAGACCGTCTGTCTCAGACCGTGTGTCTCAGTCCGTCTGTCTCAGACTGTCTGTCGCACACCGTCTGTCGCACACCGTTTGTTTCAGACCGTCTGTGTCAGACCGTCTATCTCAGACCGTCTTTCTCAGACCGTCTGTCTCAGACCGTCTGTCTCAGACCGTCGGTCTCAGACCGTCTGTCTCAGACCGTCTGTCTCAGTCCGTCTGCCCCTGTCCGTCTGTCTCATACCGTCTGCCTCATACCGTCTGTCTCAGACCGTATGTGTCAGACCGTCTGTCTCAGACCGTGTGTCTCAGTTTGTCCGTCTCAGACCGTCTGTCTCAGACCGTCTGTCTCAGACCGTCTGTCTCAGACCGTCTGTCTCAGACCGTCTGTCTCAGACCGTCTGTCTCAGACCGTCTGTCTCAGACCGTCTGTCTCAGACCGTCTGTCTCAGACCGTCTGTCTCAGACCGTCCGTCTCAGACCGTCTGTCTCAGACCGTCTGTCTCAGTCCGTCTGCCCCTGTCCGTCTGTCTCATACCGTCTGCCTCATACCGTCTGTCTCAGACCGTATGTGTCAGACCGTCTGTCTCAGACCGTGTGTCTCAGTTTGTCCGTCTCAGACCGTCTGTCTCAGACCGTCTGTCTCAGTCCGTCTGTCTCAGATCGTGTGTCTCAGTCCGTCTGTCTCAGACCGTCTGTCTCAGACCGTCTGTCGCAGACCGTCTGTCTCAGACCGTCTGTCTCAGATCGTCTGTCTCAGTCCGCCTGTCTCCGGTCGTCTGTCTCAGACCGTCTGTCTCAGCCCGTCTGTCTCAGACCGTCCGTCTCTGTGCTTCTGTCTCCGTCTGTCGTCCTCTGTCCGTCCGTCTCATACCGTCTGTCCCAGACAATCTGTCTCAGACCGTCTGTCTCAGGCCGTCTGTACAGACCGTCTGTCTCAGACCGTCTGTCTCAGACCGTCTGTCTCAGACCGTCTGTCTCAGACCGTCTGTCTCAGACCGTCTGTCTCAGACCCTGTGTCTCAGTTTGTCCGTCTCAGACCGTCTGTCTCTGACCGTCTGTCTCAGACCGTGTGTCTCAGACCGTCTGTCTCAGACCGTCTGTCTCAGACCGTCTGTCTCAGACCGTCTGTCTCAGACCGTCTGTCTCAGTCCGTCTGCCCCTGTCGGTCTGTCTCATACCGGCTGCCGCATATCGTCTGTCTCAGACCGTATGTGTCAGACCGTCTGTCTCAGACCGTGTGTCTCAGTTTGTCCGTCTCAGACCGTCTGTCTCAGACCGTCTGTCTCAGACCGTCTGTCTCAGACCGTCTGTCTCAGACCGTCTGTCTCAGACCGTCTGTCTCAGACCGTCTGTCTCAGACCGTCTGTCTCAGACCGTCCGTCTCAGACCGTCTGTCTCAGACTGTGTGTCTCAGTCCGTCTGTCTCAGACCGTCTGTCTCAGACCGTCGGTCTCAGACCGTCGGTCTCAGACCGTCGGTCTCAGACCGTCTGTCTCAGACCGTCTGTCTCAGATCGTCTGTCTCAGTCCGCCTGTCTCCGGTCGTCTGTCTCAGACCGTCTGTCTCAGCCCGTCTGTCTCAGACTGTCTGTCTCAGACCGTCTGTCTCAGCCCGTCTGTCTCAGACCGTCCGTCTCTGTGCTTCTGTCTCCGTCTGTCGTCCTCTGTCCGTCCGTCTCATACCGTCTGTCACAGACCGTCTGTCTCAGACCGTCTGTCTCAGACCGTCTGTCTCAGACCGTCTGTCTCAGACCGTCTGTCTCAGACCGTCTGTCTCAGACCGTCTGTCTCAGACCGTCCGTCTCATACCGTCTGTCACAGACCGTCTGTCGCAGACCGTTTGTTTCAGACCGTCTGTGTCAGACCGTCTATCTCAGACCGTCTGTCTCAGACCGTCTGTCTCAGACCGTCTGTCTCATACCGTCTGTCTCAAACCGTCTGTCTCAGACTGTCTGTCTCAGTCCGTCTGTCTCAGCCCGTCTGTCTCAGACCGTCCGTCTCTGTGCTTCTGTCTCCGTCTGTCGTCCTCTGTCCGTCCGTCTCATACCGTCTGTCACAGACCGTCTGTCTCAGACCGTCTGTCTCAGACCGTCTGTGTCAGACCGTCTGTCTCAGACCGTCTGTCTCAGCCCGTCTGTCTCAGACCGTCCGTCTCTGTGCTTCTGTCTCCGTCTGTCGTCCTCTGTCCGTCCGTCTCATACCGTCTGTCACAGACCGTCTGTCGCAGACCGTTTGTTTCAGACCGTCTGTGTCAGACCGTCTATCTCAGACCGTCTGTCTCAGACCGTCTGTCTCAGACCGTCTGTCTCAGACCGTCTGTCTCAGACCGTCTGTCTCAGACCGTCTTTCTCAGACCGTCTGTCTCAGACCGTCTGTCTCAGACCGTCTGTCTCAGACCGTCTGTCTCAGACCGTCTGTCTCAGTCCGTCTGCCCCTGTCCGTCTGTCTCATACCGTCTGCCTCATACCGTCTGTCTCAGACCGTGTGTCTCAGTTTGTCCGTCTCAGACCGCCTGTCTCAGACCGTCTGTCTCAGTCCGTCTGTCTCAGATCGTGTGTCTCAGTCCGTCTGTCTCAGACCGTCTGTCTCAGACCGTCTGTCGCAGACCGTCTGTCTCAGACCGTCTGTCTCAGATCGTCTGTCTCAGTCCGCCTGTCTCCGGTCGTCTGTCTCAGACCGTCTGTCTCAGACCGTGTGTCTCAGTTTGTCCGTCTCAGACCGTCTGTCTCAGTCCGTCTGTCTCAGATCGTGTGTCTCAGTCCGTCTGTCTCAGACCGTCTGTCTCAGACCGTCTGTCGCCACCGTCTGTCTCAGACCGTCTGTCTCAGATCGTCTGTCTCAGTCCGCCTGTCTCCGGTCGTCTGTCTCAGACCGTCTGTCTGAGCCCGTCTGTCTCAGACCGTCCGTCTCTGTGCTTCTGTCTCCGTCTGTCGTCCTCTGTCCGTCCGTCTCATACCGTCTGTCCCAGACAATCTGTCTCAGACCGTCTGTCTCAGACCGTCTGTACAGACCGTCTGTCTCAGACCGTCTGTCTCAGACCGTCTGTCTCAGACCGTCTGTCTCAGACCGTCTGTCTCAGACCGTCTGTCTCAGACCGTCTGTCTCAGACCGTCTGTCTCAGACCGTCTGTCTCAGACCGTCTGACTTAGACCGTCTGTCTCAGACCGTCTGTCTCAGACCGTCTGTCTCAAACCGTCTGTCTCAGACCGTCTGTCTCAGACCGTGTGTCTCAGTCCGTCTGTCTCAGACCGTCTGTCGCACACCGTCTGTCGCAGACCATCTGTCTCAGACCGTCTGTCTCAGATCGTCTGTCTCAGTCCGCCTGTCTCCGGTCGTCCGTCTCATACCGTCTGTCCCAGACAGTCTGTCTCAGACCGTCTGTACAGACCGTCTGTCTCAGACCGTCTGTCTCAGACCGTCTGTCTCAGACCGTCTGTCTCAGACCGTCTGTCTCAGACCGTCTGTCTCAGACCGTCTGTCTCAGACCGTCTGTCTCAGACCGTCTGTCTCAGACCGTCTTTCTCAGACCGTCTGTCTCAGACCGCCTGTCTCAGACCGTCGGTCTCAGACCGTCTGTCTCAGACCGTCTGTCTCAGTCCGTCTGCCCCTGTCCGTCTGTCTCATACCGTCTGCCTCATACCGTCTGTCTCAGACCGTATGTGTCAGACCGTATGTGTCAGACCGTCTGTCTCAGACCGTGTGTCTCAGTTTGTCCGTCTCAGACCGTCTGTCTCAGACCGTCTGTCTCAGACCGTCTGTCTCAGACCGTCTGTCTCAGACCGTCTGTCTCAGACCGTCTGTCTCAGACCGTCTGTCTCAGACCGTCTGTCTCAGACCGTCTGTCTCAGACCGTCTGTCTCAGACCGTCTGTCTCAGACCGTCTGTCTCAGACCGTCTGTCTCAGACCGTCTGTCTCAGACCGTCCGTCTCAGACCGTCTGTCTCAGACCGTCTGTCTCAGTCCGTCTGCCCCTGTCCGTCTGTCTCATACCGTCTGCCTCATACCGTCTGTCTCAGACCGTATGTGTCAGACCGTCTGTCTCAGACCGTGTGTCTCAGTTTGTCCGTCTCAGACCGTCTGTCTCAGACCGTCTGTCTCAGTCCGTCTGTCTCAGATCGTGTGTCTCAGTCCGTCTGTCTCAGACCGTCTGTCTCAGACCGTCTGTCGCAGACCGTCTGTCTCAGACCGTCTGTCTCAGATCGTCTGTCTCAGTCCGCCTGTCTCCGGTCGTCTGTCTCAGACCGTCTGTCTCAGCCCGTCTGTCTCAGACCGTCCGTCTCTGTGCTTCTGTCTCCGTCTGTCGTCCTCTGTCCGTCCGTCTCATACCGTCTGTCCCAGACAATCTGTCTCAGGCCGTCAGTCTCAGGCCGTCTGTACAGACCGTCTGTCTCAGACCGTCTGTCTCAGACCGTCTGTCTCAGACCGTCTGTCTCAGACCGTCTGTCTCAGACCGTCTGTCTCAGACCGTCTGTCTCAGACCGTCTGTCTCAGACCGTCTGTCTCAGACCGTCTGTCTCAGACCGTCTGTCTCAGACCGTCTGTCTCAGACCGTCTGTCTCAGACCGTCTGTCTCAGACCGTGTGTCTCAGTTTGTCCGTCTCAGACCGTCTGTCTCTGACCGTCTGTCTCAGACCGTGTGTCTCAGACCGTCTGTCTCAGACCGTCTGTCTCAGACCGTCTGTCTCAGACCGTCTGTCTCAGACCGTCTGTCTCAGTCCGTCTGCCCCTGTCGGTCTGTCTCATACCGTCTGCCGCATATCGTCTGTCTCAGACCGTCTGTCTCAGACCGTCTGTCTCAGATCGTCTGTCTCAGTCCGCCTGTCTCCGGTCGTCTGTCTCAGACCGTCTGTCTCAGACCGTGTGTCTCAGTTTGTCCGTCTCAGACCGTCTGTCTCAGACCGTCTGTCTCAGTCCGTCTGTCTCAGATCGTGTGTCTCAGTCCGTCTGTCTCAGACCGTCTGTCTCAGACCGTCTGTCGCCACCGTCTGTCTCAGACCGTCTGTCTCAGATCGTCTGTCTCAGTCCGCCTGTCTCCGGTCGTCTGTCTCAGACCGTCTGTCTGAGCCCGTCTGTCTCAGACCGTCCGTCTCTGTGCTTCTGTCTCCGTCTGTCGTCCTCTGTCCGTCCGTCTCATACCGTCTGTCCCAGACAATCTGTCTCAGACCGTCTGTCTCAGACCGTCTGTACAGACCGTCTGTCTCAGACCGTCTGTCTCAGACCGTCTGTCTCAGACCGTCTGTCTCAGACCGTCTGTCTGAGCCCGTCTGTCTCAGACCGTCCGTCTCTGTGCTTCTGTCTCCGTCTGTCGTCCTCTGTCCGTCCGTCTCATACCGTCTGTCCCAGACAATCTGTCTCAGACCGTCTGTCTCAGACCGTCTGTACAGACCGTCTGTCTCAGACCGTCTGTCTCAGACCGTCTGTCTCAGACCGTCTGTCTCAGACCGTCTGTCTCAGACCGTCTGTCTCAGACCGTCTGTCTCAGACCGTCTGTCTCAGACCGTCTTTCTCAGACCGTCTGTCTCAGACCGTCTGTCTCAGACCGTCGGTCTCAGACCGTCTGTCTCAGACCGTCTGTCTCAGTCCGTCTGCCCCTGTCCGTCTGTCTCATACCGTCTGCCTCATACCGTCTGTCTCAGACCGTATGTGTCAGACCGTATGTGTCAGACCGTCTGTCTCAGACCGTCTGTCTCAGTCCGTCTGTCTCAGATCGTCTGTCTCAGACCGTCTGTCGCAGACCGTCTGTCTCAGACCGTCTGTCTCAGATCGTCTGTCTCAGTCCGCCTGTCTCCGGTCGTCTGTCTCAGACCGTCTGTCTCAGCCCGTCTGTCTCAGACCGTCCGTCTCTGTGCTTCTGTCTCCGTCTGTCGTCCTCTGTCCGTCCGTCTCATACCGTCTGTCCCAGACAATCTGTCTCAGACCGTCTGTCTCAGGCCGTCTGTACAGACCGTCTGTCTCAGACCGTCTGTCTCAGACCGTCTGTCTCAGACCGTCTGTCTCAGACCGTCTGTCTCAGACCCTGTGTCTCAGTTTGTCCGTCTCAGACCGTCTGTCTCTGACCGTCTGTCTCAGACCGTGTGTCTCAGACCGTCTGTCTCAGACCGTCTGTCTCAGACCGTCTGTCTCAGACCGTCTGTCTCAGACCGTCTGTCTCAGTCCGTCTGCCCCTGTCGGTCTGTCTCATACCGGCTGCCGCATATCGTCTGTCTCAGACCGTATGTGTCAGACCGTCTGTCTCAGACCGTGTGTCTCAGTTTGTCCGTCTCAGACCGTCTGTCTCAGACCGTCTGTCTCAGACCGTCTGTCTCAGACCGTCTGTCTCAGACCGTCTGTCTCAGACCGTCTGTCTCAGACCGTCTGTCTCAGACCGTCCGTCTCAGACCGTCTGTCTCAGACTGTGTGTCTCAGTCCGTCTGTCTCAGACCGTCTGTCTCAGACCGTCGGTCTCAGACCGTCGGTCTCAGACCGTCGGTCTCAGACCGTCGGTCTCAGACCGTCTGTCTCAGACCGTCTGTCTCAGATCGTCTGTCTCAGTCCGCCTGTCTCCGGTCGTCTGTCTCAGACCGTCTGTCTCAGCCCGTCTGTCTCAGACTGTCTGTCTCAGACCGTCTGTCTCAGCCCGTCTGTCTCAGACCGTCTGTCTCATACCGTCTGTCTCAAACCGTCTGTCTCAGACTGTCTGTCTCAGTCCGTCTGTCTCAGCCCGTCTGTCTCAGACCGTCCGTCTCTGTGCTTCTGTCTCCGTCTGTCGTCCTCTGTCCGTCCGTCTCATACCGTCTGTCACAGACCGTCTGTCTCAGACCGTCTGTCTCAGACCGTCTGTGTCAGACCGTCTGTCTCAGACCGTCTGTCTCAGCCCGTCTGTCTCAGACCGTCCGTCTCTGTGCTTCTGTCTCCGTCTGTCGTCCTCTGTCCGTCCGTCTCATACCGTCTGTCACAGACCGTCTGTCGCAGACCGTTTGTTTCAGACCGTCTGTGTCAGACCGTCTATCTCAGACCGTCTGTCTCAGACCGTCTGTCTCAGACCGTCTGTCTCAGACCGTCTGTCTCAGACCGTCTGTCTCAGACCGTCTTTCTCAGACCGTCTGTCTCAGACCGTCTGTCTCAGACCGTCTGTCTCAGACCGTCTGTCTCAGACCGTCTGTCTCAGTCCGTCTGCCCCTGTCCGTCTGTCTCATACCGTCTGCCTCATACCGTCTGTCTCAGACCGTGTGTCTCAGTTTGTCCGTCTCAGACCGCCTGTCTCAGACCGTCTGTCTCAGTCCGTCTGTCTCAGATCGTGTGTCTCAGTCCGTCTGTCTCAGACCGTCTGTCTCAGACCGTCTGTCGCAGACCGTCTGTCTCAGACCGTCTGTCTCAGATCGTCTGTCTCAGTCCGCCTGTCTCCGGTCGTCTGTCTCAGACCGTCTGTCTCAGACCGTGTGTCTCAGTTTGTCCGTCTCAGACCGTCTGTCTCAGACCGTCTGTCTCAGTCCGTCTGTCTCAGATCGTGTGTCTCAGTCCGTCTGTCTCAGACCGTCTGTCTCAGACCGTCTGTCGCCACCGTCTGTCTCAGACCGTCTGTCTCAGATCGTCTGTCTCAGTCCGCCTGTCTCCGGTCGTCTGTCTCAGACCGTCTGTCTGAGCCCGTCTGTCTCAGACCGTCCGTCTCTGTGCTTCTGTCTCCGTCTGTCGTCCTCTGTCCGTCCGTCTCATACCGTCTGTCCCAGACAATCTGTCTCAGACCGTCTGTCTCAGACCGTCTGTACAGACCGTCTGTCTCAGACCGTCTGTCTCAGACCGTCTGTCTCAGACCGTCTGTCTCAGACCGTCTGTCTCAGACCGTCTGTCTCAGACCGTCTGTCTCAGACCGTCTGTCTCAGACCGTCTGTCTCAGACCGTCTGTCTCAGACCGTCTGACTTAGACCGTCTGTCTCAGACCGTCTGTCTCAGACCGTCTGTCTCAAACCGTCTGTCTCAGACCGTCTGTCTCAGACCGTGTGTCTCAGTCCGTCTGTCTCAGACCGTCTGTCGCACACCGTCTGTCGCAGACCATCTGTCTCAGACCGTCTGTCTCAGATCGTCTGTCTCAGTCCGCCTGTCTCCGGTCGTCCGTCTCATACCGTCTGTCCCAGACAGTCTGTCTCAGACCGTCTGTACAGACCGTCTGTCTCAGACCGTCTGTCTCAGACCGTCTGTCTCAGACCGTCTGTCTCAGACCGTCTGTCTCAGACCGTCTGTCTCAGACCGTCTGTCTCAGACCGTCTGTCTCAGACCGTCTGTCTCAGACCGTCTTTCTCAGACCGTCTGTCTCAGACCGCCTGTCTCAGACCGTCGGTCTCAGACCGTCTGTCTCAGACCGTCTGTCTCAGTCCGTCTGCCCCTGTCCGTCTATCTCATACCGTCTGCCTCATACCGTCTGTCTCAGACCGTATGTGTCAGACCGTATGTGTCAGACCGTCTGTCTCAGACCGTGTGTCTCAGTTTGTCCGTCTCAGACCGTCTGTCTCAGACCGTCTGTCTCAGACCGTCTGTCTCAGACCGTCTGTCTCAGACCGTCTGTCTCAGACCGTCTGTCTCAGACCGTCTGTCTCAGACCGTCTGTCTCAGACCGTCTGTCTCAGACCGTCTGTCTCAGACCGTCTGTCTCAGACCGTCTGTCTCAGACCGTCCGTCTCAGACCGTCTGTCTCAGACCGTCTGTCTCAGTCCGTCTGCCCCTGTCCGTCTGTCTCATACCGTCTGCCTCATACCGTCTGTCTCAGACCGTATGTGTCAGACCGTCTGTCTCAGACCGTGTGTCTCAGTTTGTCCGTCTCAGACCGTCTGTCTCAGACCGTCTGTCTCAGTCCGTCTGTCTCAGATCGTGTGTCTCAGTCCGTCTGTCTCAGACCGTCTGTCTCAGACCGTCTGTCGCAGACCGTCTGTCTCAGACCGTCTGTCTCAGATCGTCTGTCTCAGTCCGCCTGTCTCCGGTCGTCTGTCTCAGACCGTCTGTCTCAGCCCGTCTGTCTCAGACCGTCCGTCTCTGTGCTTCTGTCTCCGTCTGTCGTCCTCTGTCCGTCCGTCTCATACCGTCTGTCCCAGACAATCTGTCTCAGGCCGTCAGTCTCAGGCCGTCTGTACAGACCGTCTGTCTCAGACCGTCTGTCTCAGACCGTCTGTCTCAGACCGTCTGTCTCAGACCGTCTGTCTCAGACCGTCTGTCTCAGACCGTCTGTCTCAGACCGTCTGTCTCAGACCGTCTGTCTCAGACCGTCTGTCTCAGACCGTCTGTCTCAGACCGTCTGTCTCAGACCGTCTGTCTCAGACCGTCTGTCTCAGACCGTGTGTCTCAGTTTGTCCGTCTCAGACCGTCTGTCTCTGACCGTCTGTCTCAGACCGTGTGTCTCAGACCGTCTGTCTCAGACCGTCTGTCTCAGACCGTCTGTCTCAGACCGTCTGTCTCAGACCGTCTGTCTCAGTCCGTCTGCCCCTGTCGGTCTGTCTCATACCGTCTGCCGCATATCGTCTGTCTCAGACCGTCTGTCTCAGACCGTCTGTCTCAGATCGTCTGTCTCAGTCCGCCTGTCTCCGGTCGTCTGTCTCAGACCGTCTGTCTCAGACCGTGTGTCTCAGTTTGTCCGTCTCAGACCGTCTGTCTCAGACCGTCTGTCTCAGTCCGTCTGTCTCAGATCGTGTGTCTCAGTCCGTCTGTCTCAGACCGTCTGTCTCAGACCGTCTGTCGCCACCGTCTGTCTCAGACCGTCTGTCTCAGATCGTCTGTCTCAGTCCGCCTGTCTCCGGTCGTCTGTCTCAGACCGTCTGTCTGAGCCCGTCTGTCTCAGACCGTCCGTCTCTGTGCTTCTGTCTCCGTCTGTCGTCCTCTGTCCGTCCGTCTCATACCGTCTGTCCCAGACAATCTGTCTCAGACCGTCTGTCTCAGACCGTCTGTACAGACCGTCTGTCTCAGACCGTCTGTCTCAGACCGTCTGTCTCAGACCGTCTGTCTCAGACCGTCTGTCTCAGACCGTCTGTCTCAGACCGTCTGTCTCAGACCGTCTGTCTCAGACCGTCTGTCTCAGACCGTCTGTCTCAGACCGTCTGTCTCAGACCGTCTGACTCAGACCGTCTGTCTCAGACCGTCTGTCTCAGACCGTCTGTCTCAAACCGTCTGTCTCAGACCGTCTGTCTCAGACCGTGTGTCTCAGTCCGTCTGTCTCAGACCGTCTGTCGCACACCGTCTGTCGCAGACCATCTGTCTCAGACCGTCTGTCTCAGATCGTCTGTCTCAGTCCGCCTGTCTCCGGTCGTCCGTCTCATACCGTCTGTCCCAGACAGTCTGTCTCAGACCGTCTGTACAGACCGTCTGTCTCAGACCGTCTGTCTCAGACCGTCTGTCTCAGACCGTCTGTCTCAGACCGTCTGTCTCAGACCGTCTGTCTCAGACCGTCTGTCTCAGACCGTCTGTCTCAGACCGTCTTTCTCAGACCGTCTGTCTCAGACCGTCTGTCTCAGACCGTCGGTCTCAGACCGTCTGTCTCAGACCGTCTGTCTCAGTCCGTCTGCCCCTGTCCGTCTGTCTCATACCGTCTGCCTCATACCGTCTGTCTCAGACCGTATGTGTCAGACCGTATGTGTCAGACCGTCTGTCTCAGACCGTGTGTCTCAGTTTGTCCGTCTCAGACCGTCTGTCTCAGACCGTCTGTCTCAGACCGTCTGTCTCAGACCGTCTGTCTCAGACCGTCTGTCTCAGACCGTCTGTCTCAGACCGTCTGTCTCAGACCGTCTGTCTCAGACCGTCTGTCTCAGACCGTCTGTCTCAGACCGTCTGTCTCAGACCGTCTGTCTCAGACCGTCCGTCTCAGACCGTCTGTCTCAGACCGTCTGTCTCAGTCCGTCTGCCCCTGTCCGTCTGTCTCATACCGTCTGCCTCATACCGTCTGTCTCAGACCGTATGTGTCAGACCGTCTGTCTCAGACCGTGTGTCTCAGTTTGTCCGTCTCAGACCGTCTGTCTCAGACCGTCTGTCTCAGTCCGTCTGTCTCAGATCGTGTGTCTCAGTCCGTCTGTCTCAGACCGTCTGTCTCAGACCGTCTGTCGCAGACCGTCTGTCTCAGACCGTCTGTCTCAGATCGTCTGTCTCAGTCCGCCTGTCTCCGGTCGTCTGTCTCAGACCGTCTGTCTCAGCCCGTCTGTCTCAGACCGTCCGTCTCTGTGCTTCTGTCTCCGTCTGTCGTCCTCTGTCCGTCCGTCTCATACCGTCTGTCCCAGACAATCTGTCTCAGGCCGTCTGTCTCAGGCCGTCTGTACAGACCGTCTGTCTCAGACCGTCTGTCTCAGACCGTCTGTCTCAGACCGTCTGTCTCAGACCGTCTGTCTCAGACCGTCTGTCTCAGACCGTCTGTCTCAGACCGTCTGTCTCAGACCGTCTGTCTCAGACCGTCTGTCTCAGACCGTCTGTCTCAGACCGTCTGTCTCAGACCGTCTGTCTCAGACCGTGTGTCTCAGTTTGTCCGTCTCAGACCGTCTGTCTCTGACCGTCTGTCTCAGACCGTGTGTCTCAGACCGTCTGTCTCAGACCGTCTGTCTCAGACCGTCTGTCTCAGACCGTCTGTCTCAGACCGTCTGTCTCAGTCCGTCTGCCCCTGTCGGTCTGTCTCATACCGTCTGCCGCATATCGTCTGTCTCAGACCGTATGTGTCAGACCGTCTGTCTCAGACCGTGTGTCTCAGTTTGTCCGTCTCAGACCGTCTGTCTCAGACCGTCTGTCTCAGACCGTCTGTCTCAGACCGTCTGTCTCAGACCGTCTGTCTCAGACCGTCTGTCTCAGACCGTCTGTCTCAGACCGTCTGTCTCAGACCGTCTGTCTCAGACCGTCTGTCTCAGACCGTCCGTCTCAGACCGTCGGTCTCAGACCGTGTGTCTCAGTTCGTCCGTCTCAGACCGTCTGTCTCAGACCGTCTGTCTCAGACCGTCTGTCTCAGACCGTGTGTCTCAGTCCGTCTGTCGCACACCGTCTGTCGCAGACCGTCTGTCTCAGACCGTCTGTCTCAGATCGTCTGTCTCAGTCCGCCTGTCTCCGGTCGTCTGTCTCAGACCGTCTGTCTCAGCCCGTCTGTCTCAGACCGTCTGTCTCAGACCGTCTGTCTCAGCCCGTCTGTCTCAGACCGTCCGTCTCTGTGCTTCTGTCTCCGTCTGTCGTCCTCTGTCCGTCCGTCTCATACCGTCTGTCACAGACCGTCTGTCTCAGACCGTCTGTCTCAGACCGTCTGTCTCAGACCGTCTGTCTCAGACCGTCTGTCTCAGACCATCTGTCTCAGACCGTCTGTCTCAGACCGTCTGTCACAGACCGTCTGTCTCAGACCGTCCGTCTCATACCGTCTGTCACAGACGTCTGTCGCAGACCGTTTGTTTCAGACCGTCTGTGTCAGACCGTCTATCTCAGACCGTCTGTCTCACACCGTCTGTCTCAGACCGTCTGTCTCATACCGTCTGTCTCAAACCGTCTGTCTCAGACTGTCTGTCTCAGTCCGTCTGTCTCAGCCCGTCTGTCTCAGACCGTCCGTCTCTGTGCTTCTGTCTCCGTCTGTCGTCCTCTGTCCGTCCGTCTCATACCGTCTGTCACAGACCGTCTGTCTCAGACCGTCTGTCTCAGACCGTCTGTGTCAGACCGTCTGTCTCAGACCGTCTGTCTCAGCCCGTCTGTCTCAGACCGTCCGTCTCTGTGCTTCTGTCTCCGTCTGTCGTCCTCTGTCCGTCCGTCTCATACCGTCTGTCACAGACCGTCTGTCGCAGACCGTTTGTTTCAGACCGTCTGTGTCAGACCGTCTATCTCAGACCGTCTGTCTCAGACCGTCTGTCTCAGACCGTCTGTCTCAGACCGTCTGTCTCAGACCGTCTTTCTCAGACCGTCTGTCTCAGACCGTCTGTCTCAGACCGTCTGTCTCAGTCCGTCTGCCCCTGTCCGTCTGTCTCATACCGTCTGCCTCATACCGTCTGTCTCAGACCGTATGTGTCAGACCGTCTGTCTCAGACCGTGTGTCTCAGTTTGTCCGTCTCAGACCGCCTGTCTCAGACCGTCTGTCTCAGTCCGTCTGTCTCAGATCGTGTGTCTCAGTCCGTCTGTCTCAGACCGTCTGTCTCAGACCGTCTGTCGCAGACCGTCTGTCTCAGACCGTCTGTCTCAGATCGTCTGTCTCAGTCCGCCTGTCTCCGGTCGTCTGTCTCAGACCGTCTGTCTCAGCCCGTCTGTCTCAGACCGTCCGTCTCTGTGCTTCTGTCTCCGTCTGTCGTCCTCTGTCCGTCCGTCTCATACCGTCTGTCCCAGACAATCTGTCTCAGACCGTCTGTCTCAGACCGTCTGTACAGACCGTCTGTCTCAGACCGTCTGTCTCAGACCGTCTGTCTCAGACCGTCTGTCTCAGACCGTCTGTCTCAGCCCGTCTGTCTCAGACCGTCCGTCTCTGTGCTTCTGTCTCCGTCTGTCGTCCTCTGTCCGTCCGGCTCATACCGTCTGTCACAGACCGTCTGTCGCAGACCGTTTGTTTCAGACCGTCTGTGTCAGACCGTCTATCTCAGACCGTCTGTCTCAGACCGTCTGTCTCAGACCGTCTGTCTCAGACCGTCTGTCTCAGACCGTCTGTCTCAGACCGTCTTTCTCAGACCGTCTGTCTCAGACCGTCTGTCTCAGACCGTCTGTCTCAGACCGTCTGTCTCAGACCGTCTGTCTCAGACCGTCTGTCTCAGACCGTCTATCTCAGACCGTCCGTCTCAGATCGTCTGTCTCAGACCGTGTGTCTCAGTCCGTCTGTCTCAGACCGTCTGTCTCAGACCATCTGTCTCAGACCGTCTGTCTCAGACCGTCTGTCTCAGACCGTCTGTGTCAGACCGTCTGTCTCAGTCTGCCTGCCTCTCTCCGTCTTTCTCATACCGTCTGTCTCAGACCGTCTGTCTCAGACCATCTGTCTCAGGCCGTCTGTCTCAGACCATCTGTCTCAGTCCGTCTACCTCTGCCTGTCTGTCTCAGTCCGTCAGCTTCAGTCCGTCTGTCTCATTCCGTCTGTCTCAGACCATCCGTCTCGGTGCGTCTGGCTCTGTCTGTCGGCCTCTGTCCGTCTGTCTCAGTCTGTCGTCCTCTGTCCGTCCGTCTCATACCGTCTGTCTCAGACCGACTGTCTCAGTCCGTCTGCCCCTCTCCGTCTGTCTCATACCGTCTGCCGCATACCGTCTGTCTCAGACCGTATGTGTCAGACCGTCTGTCTCAGACCGTGTGTCTCAGTTTGTCCGTCTCAGATCGTCTGTCTCTGACCGTCTGTCTCAGACCGTGTGTCTCAGATCGTCTGTCTCAGTCCGCCTGTCTCCGGTCGTCTGTATCAGACCGTCTGTCTCAGCCCGTCTGTCTCAGACCGTCCGTCTCTGTGCTTCTGTCTCCGTCTGTCGTCCTCTGTCCGTCCGTCTCATACCGTCTGTCCCAGACCGTCTGTCCCAGACCGTCTGTCCCAGACAATCTGTCTCAGACCGTCTGTCTCAGACCGTCTGTACAGACTGTCTGTGGCACACCGTCTGTCGCACACCGTTTGTTTCAGACCGTCTGTGTCAGGCCCGTCCGCCTCAGACCGTCTGTCTCAGACCATCTGTCTCAGCCCGTCTGTCTCAGACCGTCTTTCTCAGTCCGTCAGCCTCTGCCCGTCTGCGTCATCCCGTCTGTCTCATACCATATGTCTCAGACCGTCCGTCTCTGTGCGTCTGTCTCTGTCTGTCGGCCTCTGTCCGTCTGTCTCAGACCGTCTTTCTCATACCGTCTATCTCTGTCCGTCCGTCTCTGAACGCCTGCCTCATACCGTCTGTCTCAGACCGTCCGTCTCAGACCGTCCGTCTCAGACCGTCCGTCTCAGACCGTCTGTCTCAGACCGTCTGTCTCAGACCGTGTGTCTCAGTTTGTCCGTCTCAGACCGTCTGTCTCAGTTTGTCCGTCTCAGACCGTCTGTCTCAGACCGTCTGTCTCAGACCGTCTGTCTCAGACCGTCTGTCTCAGACCGTCTGTCTCAGACCGTCTGTCTCAGACCGTCTGTCTCAGACCGTCCGTTTCAGACCGTCTGTCTCAGACCGTGTGTCTCAGTCCGTCTGTCTCAGACCGTCTGTCGCAGACCGTCTGTTTCAGACCGTCTGTCGCAGACCGTCTGTTTCAGACCGTCTGTCGCAGACCGTCTGTTTCAGACCGTCTGTGTCAGACCGTCTATCTCAGACCGCCTGTCTCAGACCATCTGTCTCAGACCGTCTGTCTCAGACCGTCTGTGTCAGACCGTCTGTCTCAGTCCGCCTGCCTCTCTCCGTCTTTCTCATACCGTCTGTCTCAGACCGTCTGTCTCAGACCGTCTGCCTCAGACCATCTGTCTCAGGCCGTCTGTCTCAGACCATCTGTCTCAGTCCGTCTACCTCTGCCTGTCTGTCTCAGTCCGTCAGCTTCAGTCCGTCTGTCTCATTCCGTCTGTCTCAGACCATCCGTCTCGGTGCGTCTGGCTCTGTCTGTCGGCCTCTGTCCGTCTGTCTCAGTCTGTCGTCCTCTGTCCGTCCGTCTCATACCGTCTGTCTCAGACCGTCTGTCTCAGACCGACTGTCTCAGTCCGTCTGCCCCTGTCCGTCTGTCTCATACCGTCTGCCGCATACCGTCTGTCTCAGACCGTATGTGTCAGACCGTCTGTCTCAGACCGTGTGTCTCAGTTTGTCCGTCTCAGACCGTCTGTCTCTGACCGTCTGACTCAGACCGTGTGTCTCAGACCGTCTGTCTCAGACCGTCTGTCTCAGACCGTCTGTCTCAGACCGTCTGTCTCAGACCGTCTGTCTCAGACCGTCTGTCTCAGACCGTCTGTCTCAGACCGTCTGTCTCAGTCCGTCTGCCCCTGTCCGTCTGTCTCATACCGTCTGCCGCATATCGTCTGTCTCAGACCGTATGTGTCAGACCGTCTGTCTCAGACCGTGTGTCTCAGTTTGTCCGTCTCAGACCGTCTGTCTCAGACCGTCGGTCTCAGACCGTCTGTCTCAGACCGTGTGTCTCAGTCCGTCTGTCTCAGACCGTCTGTCGCAGACCGTCTGTTTCAGACCGTCTGTCGCAGACCGTCTGTTTCAGACCGTCTGTCGCAGACCGTCTGTTTCAGACCGTCTGTGTCAGACCGTCTATCTCAGACCGCCTGTCTCAGACCATCTGTCTCAGACCGTCTGTCTCAGACCGTCTGTGTCAGACCGTCTGTCTCAGTCCGCCTGCCTCTCTCCGTCTTTCTCATACCGTCTGTCTCAGACCGTCTGTCTCAGACCATCTGTCTCAGTCCGTCTACCTCTGCCTGTCTGTCTCAGTCCGTCAGCTTCAGTCCGTCTGTCTCATTCTGTCTGTCTCAGACCATCCGTCTCGGTGCGTCTGGCTCTATCTGTCGGCCTCTGCCCGTCTGTCTCAGTCTGTCGTCCTCTGTCCGTCCGTCTCATACCGTCTGTCTCAGACCGTCTGTCTCAGACCGACTGTCTCAGTCCGTCTGCCCCTGTCCGTCTGTCTCATACCGTCTGCCGCATACCATCTGTCTCAGACCGTATGTGTCAGACCGTCTGTCTCAGACCGTGTGTCTCAGTTTGTCCGTCTCAGACCGTCTGTCTCTGACCATCTGTCTCAGACCGTCTGTCTCAGACCGTCTGTGTCAGACCGTCTGTCTCAGTCCGCCTGCCTCTCTCCGTCTTTCTCATACCGTCTGTCTCAGACCGTCTGTCTCAGACCGTCTGTCTCAGACCGTGTGTCTCAGTCCGTCTGTCTCAGACCGTATGTCGCACAGCGTCTGTCGCAGACCGTCTGTCTCAGACCGTCTGTCTCAGATCGTCTGTCTCAGTCCGCCTGTCTCCGGTCGTCTGTCTCAGACCGTCTGTCTCAGCCCGTCTGTCTCAGACCGTCCGTCTCTGTGCTTCTGTCTCCGTCTGTCGTCCTCTGTCCGTCCGTCTCATACCGTCTGTCCCAGACCGTCTGTCCCAGACAATCTGTCTCAGACCGTCTGTCTCAGACCGTCTGTACAGACCGTCTGTCTCAGACCGTGTGTCTCAGTCCGTCTGTCTCAGACTGTCTGTCGCACACCGTCTGTCGCACACCGTTTGTTTCAGACCGTCTGTGTCAGGCCCGTCCGCCTCAGACCGTCTGTCTCAGACCATCTGTCTCAGCCCGTCTGTCTCAGACCGTCTTTCTCAGTCCGTCAGCCTCTGCCCGTCTGCGTCATCCCGTCTGTCTCATACCATATGTCTCAGACCGTCCGTCTCTGTGCGTCTGTCTCTGTCTGTCGGCCTCTGTCCGTCTGTCTCTGTCTGTCGGCCTCTGTCCGTCTGTCTCAGTCTGTCAGACTTTGTCCGTCCGTCTCATACCGTCTGTCTCAGACCGTCTGTCTCAGTCCGTCTGTCTCAGACCGTCTTTCTCATACCGTCTATCTCTGTCCGTCCGTCTCTGAACGCCTGCCTCATACCGTCTGTCTCAGACCGTCCGTCTCAGACCGTCCGTCTCAGACCGTCCGTCTCAGACCGTCCGTCTCAGACCGTCCGTCTCAGACCGTCTGTCTCAGACCGTCTGTCTCAGACCGTCTGTCTCAGACCGTCTGTCTCAGACCGTGTGTCTCAGTCCGTCTGTCTCAGACTGTCTGTGGCACACCGTCTGTCGCACACCGTTTGTTTCAGACCGTCTGTGTCAGGCCCGTCCGCCTCAGACCGTCTGTCTCAGACCATCTGTCTCAGCCCGTCTGTCTCAGACCGTCTTTCTCAGTCCGTCAGCCTCTGCCCGTCTGCGTCATCCCGTCTGTCTCATACCATATGTCTCAGACCGTCCGTCTCTGTGCGTCTGTCTCTGTCTGTCGGCCTCTGTCCGTCTGTCTCAGACCGTCTTTCTCATACCGTCTATCTCTGTCCGTCCGTCTCTGAACGCCTGCCTCATACCGTCTGTCTCAGACCGTCCGTCTCAGACCGTCCGTCTCAGACCGTCCGTCTCAGACCGTCTGTCTCAGACCGTCTGTCTCAGACCGTGTGTCTCAGTTTGTCCGTCTCAGACCGTCTGTCTCAGACCGTCTGTCTCAGACCGTCTGTCTCAGACCGTCTGTCTCAGACCGTCTGTCTCAGACCGTCTGTCTCAGACCGTCTGTCTCAGACCGTCTGTCTCAGACCGTCTGTCTCAGACCGTCTGTCTCAGACCGTCTGTCTCAGACCGTCTGTCTCAGACCGTCTGTCGCAGACCGTCTGTTTCAGACCGTCTGTCTCAGACCGTCTGTGTCAGACCGTCTGTCTCAGTCCGCCTGCCTCTCTCCGTCTTTCTCATACCGTCTGTCTCAGACCGTCTGTCTCAGACCGTCTGTCTCAGACCGTCTGCCTCAGACCATCTGTCTCAGGCCGTCTGTCTCAGACCATCTGTCTCAGTCCGTCTACCTCTGCCTGTCTGTCTCAGTCCGTCAGCTTCAGTCCGTCTGTCTCATTCCGTCTGTCTCAGACCATCCGTCTCGGTGCGTCTGGCTCTGTCTGTCGGCCTCTGTCCGTCTGTCTCAGTCTGTCGTCCTCTGTCCGTCCGTCTCATACCGTCTGTCTCAGACCGTCTGTCTCAGACCGACTGTCTCAGTCCGTCTGCCCCTGTCCGTCTGTCTCATACCGTCTGCCGCATACCGTCTGTCTCAGTCCGTCTGCCCCTGTCCGTCTGTCTCATACCGTCTGCCGCATATCGTCTGTCTCAGACCGTATGTGTCAGACCGTCTGTCTCAGACCGTGTGTCTCAGTTTGTCCGTCTCAGACCGTCTGTCTCAGACCGTCTGTCTCAGACCGTCTGTCTCAGACCGTCTGTCTCAGACCGTCTGTCTCAGACCGTCTGTCTCAGACCGTCTGTCTCAGACCGTCCGTCTCAGACCGTCTGTCTCAGACCGTGTGTCTCAGTCCGTCTGTCTCAGACCGTCTGTCGCAGACCGTCTGTTTCAGACCGTCTGTCGCAGACCGTCTGTTTCAGACCGTCTGTGTCAGACCGTCTATTTCAGACCGCCTGTCTCAGACCATCTGTCTCAGACCGTCTGTCTCAGACCGTCTGTGTCAGACCGTCTGTCTCAGTCCGCCTGCCTCTCTCCGTCTTTCTCATACCGTCTGTCTCAGACCGTCTGTCTCAGACCGTCTGTCTCAGACCGTCTGTCTCAGACCGTGTGTCTCAGTCCGTCTGTCTCAGACCGTATGTCGCACACCGTCTGTCGCAGACCGTCCGTCTCAGACCGTCTGTCTCAGATCGTCTGTCTCAGTCCGCCTGTCTCCGGTCGTCTGTCTCAGACCGTCTGTCTCAGCCCGTCTGTCTCAGACCGTCCGTCTCTGTGCTTCTGTCTCCGTCTGTCGTCCTCTGTCCGTCCGTCTCATACCGTCTGTCCCAGACCGTCTGTCCCAGACAATCTGTCTCAGACCGTCTGTCTCAGACCGTCCGTACAGACCGTCTGTCCCAGACCGTCTGTCTCATACCGTCTGTCTCAGACCGTGTGTCTCAGTCCGTCTGTCTCAGACTGTCTGTCGCACACCGTCTGTCGCACACCGTTTGTTTCAGACCGTCTGTGTCAGGCCCGTCCGCCTCAGAGCGTCTGTCTCAGACCATCTGTCTCAGCCCGTCTGTCTCAGACCGTCTTTCTCAGTCCGTCAGCCTCTGCCCGTCTGCGTCATCCCGTCTGTCTCATACCATATGTCTCAGACCGTCCGTCTCTGTGCGTCTGTCTCTGTCTGTCGGCCTCTGTCCGTCTGTCTCAGTCTGTCAGACTTTGTCCGTCCGTCTCATACCGTCTGTCTCAGACCGTCTGTCTCAGTCCGTCTGTCTCAGACCGTCTTTCTCATACCGTCTATCTCTGTCCGTCCGTCTCTGAACGCCTGCCTCGTACCGTCTGTCTCAGACCGTCCGTCTCAGACCGTCCGTCTCAGACCGTCCGTCTCAGACCGTCCGTCTCAGACCGTCCGTCTCAGACCGTCCGTCTCAGACCGTCCGTCTCAGACCGTCCGTCTCAGACCGTCCGTCTCAGACCGTCCGTCTCAGACCGTCCGTCTCAGACCGTCCGTCTCAGACCGTCCGTCTCAGACCGTCCGTCTCAGACCGTCCGTCTCAGACCGTCCGTCTCAGACCGTCTGTCTCAGACCGTCTGTCTCAGACCGTCTGTCTCAGACCGACTGTCTCAGTCCGTCTGCCCCTGTCCGTCTGTCTCATACCGTCTGCCGCATACCGTCTGTCTCAGACCGTATGTGTCAGACCGTCTGTCTCAGACCGTGTGTCTCAGTTTGTCCGTCTCAGACCGTCTGTCTCTGACCGTCTGTCTCAGACCGTGTGTCTCAGACCGTCTGTCTCAGACCGTCTGTCTCAGACCGTCTGTCTCAGACCGTCTGTCTCAGACCGTCTGTCTCAGACCGTCTGTCTCAGACCGTCTGTCTCAGACCGTCTGTCTCAGACCGTCTGTCTCAGACCGTCTGTCTCAGACCGTCTGTCTCAGACCGTCTGTCTCAGACCGTCTGTCTCAGACCGTCTGTCTCAGACCGTCTGTCTCAGACCGTCTGTCTCAGACCGTCTGTCTCAGACCGTCTGTCTCAGACCGTCTGTCTCAGACCGTCTGTCTCAGACCGTCTGTCTCAGACCGTCTGTCGCAGACCGTCTGTTTCAGACCGTCTGTCTCAGACCGTCTGTGTCAGACCGTCTGTCTCAGTCCGCCTGCCTCTCTCCGTCTTTCTCATACCGTCTGTCTCAGACCGTCTGTCTCAGACCGTCTGTCTCAGACCGTCTGCCTCAGACCATCTGTCTCAGGCCGTCTGTCTCAGACCATCTGTCTCAGTCCGTCTACCTCTGCCTGTCTGTCTCAGTCCGTCAGCTTCAGTCCGTCTGTCTCATTCCGTCTGTCTCAGACCATCCGTCTCGGTGCGTCTGGCTCTGTCTGTGGGCCTCTGTCCGTCTGTCTCAGTCTGTCGTCCTCTGTCCGTCCGTCTCATACCGTCTGTCTCAGACCGTCTGTCTCAGACCGACTGTCTCAGTCCGTCTGCCCCTGTCCGTCTGTCTCATACCGTCTGCCGCATACCGTCTGTCTCAGTCCGTCTGTCTCAGACCGTCTGTCTCAGACCGTCTGTCTCAGACCGTCTGTCTCAGACCGCCTGTCTCTGACCGTCTGTCTCAGTCCGTCTGCCCCTGTCCGTCTGTCTCATACCGTCTGCCGCATATCGTCTGTCTCAGACCGTATGTGTCAGACCGTCTGTCTCAGACCGTGTGTCTCAGTTTGTCCGTCTCAGACCGTCTGTCTCAGACCGTCTGTCTCAGACCGTCTGTCTCAGACCGTCTGTCTCAGACCGTCTGTCTCAGACCGTCTGTCTCAGACCGTCTGTCTCAGACCGTCTGTCTCAGACCGTCTGTCTCAGACCGTCTGTCTCAGACCGTCCGTCTCAGACCGTCTGTCTCAGACCGTGTGTCTCAGTCCGACTGTCTCAGACCGTCTGTCTCAGACCGTCTGTCTCAGACCGTCTGTGTCAGACCGTCTGTCTCAGTCCGCCTGCCTCTCTCCGTCTTTCTCATACCGTCTGTCTCAGACCGTCTGTCTCAGACCGTCTGTCTCAGACCGTCTGTCTCAGACCGTCTGTCTCAGACCGTGTGTCTCAGTCCGTCTGTCTCAGACCGTATGTCGCACACCGTCTGTCGCAGACCGTCCGTCTCAGACCGTCTGTCTCAGATCGTCTGTCTCAGTCCGCCTGTCTCCGGTCGTCTGTCTCAGACCGTCTGTCTCAGCCCGTCTGTCTCAGACCGTCCGTCTCTGTGCTTCTGTCTCCGTCTGTCGTCCTCTGTCCGTCCGTCTCATACCGTCTGTCCCAGACCGTCTGTCCCAGACAATCTGTCTCAGACCGTCTGTCTCAGACCGTCCGTACAGACCGTCTGTCTCAGACCGTCTGTCTCATACCGTCTGTCTCAGACCGTGTGTCTCAGTCCGTCTGTCTCAGACTGTCTGTCGCACACCGTCTGTCGCACACCGTTTGTTTCAGACCGTCTGTCTCAGACCGACTGTCTCAGTCCGTCTGCCCCTGTCCGTCTGTCTCATACCGTCTGCCGCATACCGTCTGTCTCAGACCGTATGTGTCAGACCGTCTGTCTCAGACCGTGTGTCTCAGTTTGTCCGTCTCAGACCGTCTGTCTCTGACCGTCTGTCTCAGACCGTGTGTCTCAGACCGTCTGTCTCAGACCGTCTGTCTCAGACCGTCTGTCTCAGACCGTCTGTCTCAGACCGTCTGTCTCAGACCGTCTGTCTCAGACCGTCTGTCTCAGACCGTCTGTCTCAGACCGTCTGTCTCAGTCCGTCTGCCCCTGTCCGTCTGTCTCATACCGTCTGCCGCATATCGTCTGTCTCAGACCGTATGTGTCAAACCGTCTGTCTCAGACCGTGTGTCTCAGTTTGTCCGTCTCAGACCGTCTGTCTCAGACCGTCGGTCTCAGACCGTCTGTCTCAGACCGTGTGTCTCAGTCCGTCTGTCTCAGACCGTCTGTCGCAGACCGTCTGTTTCAGACCGTCTGTCGCAGACCGTCTGTTTCAGACCGTCTGTCTCAGACCGTCTGTCTCAGACCGTCTGTCTCAGACCGTCTGTCTCAGACCGTCTGTCTCAGACCGTCTGTCTCAGTCCGTCTGCCCCTGTCCGTCTGTCTCATACCGCCTGCCGCATATCGTCTGTCTCAGACCGTATGTGTCAGTCCGTTTGTCTCAGACCGTGTGTCTCAGTTTGTCCGTCTCAGACCGTCTGTCTCAGACCGTCCGTCTCAGACCGTCTGTCTCAGACAGTGTGTCTCAGTCCGTCTGTCTCAGACCGTCTGTCGCAGACCGTCTGTTTCAGACCGTCTGTCGCAGACCGTCTGTTTCAGACCGTCTGTCTCAGACCGTCTGTGTCAGACCGTCTGTCTCAGTCCGCCTGCCTCTCTCCGTCTTTCTCATACCGTCTGTCTCAGACCGTCTGTCTCAGACCATCTGTCTCAGTCCGTCTACCTCTGCCTGTCTGTCTCAGTCCGTCAGCTTCAGTCCGTCTGTCTCATTCCGTCTGTCTCAGACCATCCGTCTCGGTGCGTCTGGCTCTATCTGTCGGCCTCTGTCCGTCTGTCTCAGTCTGTCGTCCTCTGTCCGTCCGTCTCATACCGTCTGTCTCAGACCGTCTGTCTCAGACCGACTGTCTCAGTCCGTCTGCCCCTGTCCGTCTGTCTCATACCGTCTGCCGCATACCGTCTGTCTCAGACCGTATGTGTCAGACCGTCTGTCTCAGACCGTGTGTCTCAGTTTGTCCGTCTCAGACCGTCTGCCTCTGACCGTCTGTCTCATACCGTCTGCCGCATATCGTCTGTCTCAGACCGTATGTGTCAGACCGTCTGTCTCAGACCGTGTGTCTCAGTTTGTCCGTCTCAGACCGTCTGTCTCAGACCGTCTGTCTCAGACCGTCTGTCTCAGACCGTCTGTCTCAGACCGTCTGTCTCAGACCGTCTGTCTCAGACCGTCTGTCTCAGACCGTCTGTCTCAGACCGTCTGTCTCAGACCGTCTGTCTCAGACCGTCTGTCTCAGACCGTCTGTCTCAGACCGTCTGTCTCTGACCGTCTGTCGCACACCGTCTGTCGCACACCGTCTGTCTCAGACCGTCTGTCTCAGACCGTCTGTCTCAGACCGTCTGTCTCAGACCGTCTGTCTCAGACCGTCTGTCGCACACCGTCTGTCGCAGACCGTCTGTCGCACACCGTCTGTCGCAGACCGTCTGTCTCAGACCGTCTGTCTCAGATCGTCTGTCTCAGTCCGCCTGTCTCCGGTCGTCTGTCTCAGACCGTCTGTCTCAGACCGTCTGTCTCAGACCGTCTGTCTCAGACCGTCTGTCTCAGCCCGTCTGTCTCAGACCATCCGTCTCGGTGCGTCTGGCTCTATCTGTCGGCCTCTGTCCGTCTGTCTCAGTCTGTCGTCCTCTGTCCGTCCGTCTCATACCGTCTGTCTCAGACCGTCTGTCTCAGACCGACTGTCTCAGTCCGTCTGCCCCTGTCCGTCTGTCTCATACCGTCTGCCGCATACCGTCTGTCTCAGACCGTATGTGTCAGACCGTCTGTCTCAGACCGTGTGTCTCAGTTTGTCCGTCTCAGACCGTCTGTCTCTGACAGTCTGTCTCAGACCGTGTGTCTCAGACCGTCTGTCTCAGACCGTCTGTCTCAGACCGTCTGTCTCAGACCGTCTGTCTCAGACCGTCTGTCTCAGACCGTCTGTCTCAGACCGTCTGTCTCAGTCCGTCTGCCCCTGTCCGTCTGTCTCATACCGTCTGCCGCATATCGTCTGTCTCAGACCGTATGTGTCAGACCGTCTGTCTCAGACCGTGCGTCTCAGTTTGTCCGTCTCAGACCGTCTGTCTCAGACCGTCCGTCTTAGACCGTCTGTCTCAGACAGTGTGTCTCAGTCCGTCTGTCTCAGACCGTCTGTCGCAGACCGTCTGTTTCAGACCGTCTGTCGCAGACCGTCTGTTTCAGACCGTCTGTCGCAGACCGTCTGTTTCAGACCATCTGTGTCAGACCGTCTATCTCAGACCGCCTGTCTCAGACCATCTGTCTCAGACCGTCTGTCTCAGACCGTCTGTGTCAGACTGTGTGTCTCAGTCCGTCTGTCTCAGACCGTCTGTCGCAGACCGTCTGTTTCAGACCGTCTGTCGCAGACCGTCTGTTTCAGACCGTCTGTCGCAGACCGTCTGTTTCAGACCTTCTGTGTCAGACCGTCTATCTCAGACCGCCTGTCTCAGACCATCTGTCTCAGACCGTCTGTCTCAGACCGTCTGTCTCAGACCGTCTGTCTCAGACCGTCTGTCTCTGACCGTCTGTCGCACACCGTCTGTCGCACACCGTCCGTCTCAGACCATCTGTCTCAGACCGTCTGTCTCAGACCGTCTGTCGCACACCGTCTGTCGCAGACCGTCTGTCGCACACCGTCTGTCTCAGATCGTCTGTCTCAGTCCGCCTGTCTCCGGTCGTCTGTCTCAGACCGTCTGTCTCAGACCGTCTGTCTCAGCCCGTCTGTCTCAGACCGTCCGTCTCTGTGCTTCTGTCTCCGTCTGTCGTCCTCTGTCCGTCCGTCTCATACCGTCTGTCCCAGACAGTCTGTCTCAGACCGTCTGTCTCAGACCGTCTGTCTCAGACCGTCTGTCTCAGACCGTCCGTCTCAGACCGTCTGTCTCAGACCGTCTGTCGCACACCGTCTGTCGCAGACCGTCTGTCTCAGACCGTCTGTCTCAGACCGTCTGTCTCAGACCGTCTGTCTCATTCCGTCTGCCCCTGTCCGTCTGTCTCATACCGTCTGCCGCATATCGTCTGTCTCAGACCGTATGTGTCAGACCGTCTGTCTCAGACCGTGTGTCTCAGTTTGTCCGTCTCAGACCGTCTGTCTCAGACCGTCTGTCCCAGACCGTCTGTCCCAGACAATCTGTCTCAGACCGTCTGTCTCAGACCGTCTGTACAGACCGTCTGTCTCAGACCGTCTGTCTCAGACCGTCTGTCTCAGACCGTCTGTCTCAGACCGTGTGTCTCAGTCCGTCTGTCTCAGACTGTCTGTCGCACACCGTCTGTCGCACACCGTTTGTTTCAGACCGTCTGTGTCAAACCGTCTATCTCAGACCGTCTTTCTCAGACCGTCTGTCTCAGTCCGTCTGCCCCTGTCCGTCTGTCTCATACCGTCTGCCTCATACCGTCTGTCTCAGACCGTATGTGTCAGACCGTCTGTCTCAGACCGTGTGTCTCAGTTTGTCCGTCTCAGACCGTCTGTCTCAGACCGTCTGTCTCAGATCGTCTGTCGCTCACCGTCTGTCGCAGACCGACTGTCTCAGACCGTCTGTCTCAGACCGTCTGTCTCAGACCGTGTGTCTCAGTCCGTCTGTCTCAGACTGTCTGTCGCACACCGTCTGTCGCACACCGTTTGTTTCAGACCGTCTGTGTCAGACCGTCTATCTCAGACCGTCTTTCTCAGACCGTCTGTCTCAGACCGTCTGTCTCAGACCGTCTGTCTCAGACCGTCTGTCTCAGACCGTCTGTCTCAGACCGTCTGTCTCAGACCGTCTGTCTTAGACCGTCTGTCTCAGTCCGTCTGCCCCTGTCCGTCTGTCTCATACCGTCTGCCTCATACCGTCTGTCTCAGACCGTATGTGTCAGACCGTCTGTCTCAGACCGTGTGTCTCAGTTTGTCCGTCTCAGACCGTCTGTCTCAGACCGTCTGTCTCAGACCGTCTGTCTCAGACCGTCTGTCTCAGACCGTCTGTCTCAGACCGTGTGTCTCAGTCCGTCTGTCTCAGACTGTCTGTCGCACACCGTCTGTCGCACACCGTTTGTTTCAGACCGTCTGTGTCAGACCGTCTATCTCAGACCGTCTTTCTCAGACCGTCTGTCTCAGACCGTCTGTCTCAGACCGTCTGTCTCAGACCGTCTGTCTCAGTCCGTCTGCCCCTGTCCGTCTGTCTCATACCGTCTGCCTCATACCGTCTGTCTCAGACCGTATGTCTCAGACCGTGTGTCTCAGTTTGGCCGTCTCAGACCGTCTGTCTCAGACCGTCTGTCTCATACCGTCTGTCTCAAACCGTCTGTCTCAGACTGTCTGTCTCAGACCGTCTGTCTCAGCCCGTCTGTCTCAGACCGTCCGTCTCTGTGCATCTGTCTCCGTCTGTCGTCCGCTGTCCGTCCGTCTCATACCGTCTGTCACAGACCGTCTGTCTCAGACCGTCTGTCTCAGACCGTGTGTGTCAGACCGTCTGTCTCAGACCGTGTGTCTCAGTCCGTCTGTCTCAGACCGTCTGTCGCAGACCGTCTGTTTCAGACCGTCTGTCGCAGACCGTCTGTTTCAGACCGTCTGTCGCAGACCGTCTGTTTCAGACCGTCTGTGTCAGACCGTCTATCTCAGACCGCCTGTCTCAGACCATCTGTCTCAGACCGTCTGTCTCAGACCGTCTGTGTCAGACCGTCAGTCTCAGTCCGCCTGCCTCTCTCCGTCTTTCTCATACCGTCTGTCTCAGACCGTCTGTCTCAGACCGTCTGCCTCAGACCATCTGTCTCAGGCCGTCTGTCTCAGACCATCTGTCTCAGTCCGTCTACCTCTGCCTGTCTGTCTCAGTCCGTCAGCTTCAGTCCGTCTGTCTCATTCCGTCTGTCTCAGACCATCCGTCTCGGTGCGTCTGGCTCTGTCTGTCGGCCTCTGTCCGTCTGTCTCAGTCTGTCGTCCTCTGTCCGTCCGTCTCATACCGTCTGTCTCAGACCGTCTGTCTCAGACCGACTGTCTCAGTCCGTCTGCCCCTGTCCGTCTGTCTCATACCGTCTGCCGCATACCGTCTGTCTCAGACCGTATGTGTCAGACCGTCTGTCTCAGACCGTCTGTCTCAGACCGTCTGTCTCAGACCGTCTGTCTCAGACCGTCTGTCTCAGACCGTCTGTCTCAGACCGTCTGTCTCAGACCGTCTGTCTCTGACCGTCTGTCTCAGTCCGTCTGCCCCTGTCCGTCTGTCTCATACCGTCTGCCGCATATCGTCTGTCTCAGACCGTATGTGTCAGACCGTCTGTCTCAGACCGTGTGTCTCAGTTTGTCCGTCTCAGACCGTCTGTCTCAGACCGTCTGTCTCAGACCGTCTGTCTCAGACCGTCTGTCTCAGACCGTCTGTCTCAGACCGTCTGTCTCAGACCGTCTGTCTCAGACCGTCTGTCTCAGACCGTGTGTCTCAGACCGTCTGTCTCAGACCGTCTGTCTCAGACCGTCTGTCTCAGACCGTCTGTCTCAGACCGTCTGTCTCAGACCGTCTGTCTCAGACCGTCTGTCTCAGACCGTCTGTCTCAGACCGTCTGTCTCAGACCGTCTGTCTCAGTCCGTCTGCCCCTGTCCGCCTGTCTCATACCGTCTGCCGCATATCGTCTGTCTCAGACCGTATGTGTCAGACCGTCTGTCTCAGACCGTGTGTCTCAGTTTGTCCGTCTCAGACCGTCTGTCTCAGACCGTCCGTCTCAGACCGTCTGTCTCAGACCGTGTGTCTCAGTCCGTCTGTCTCAGACCGTCTGTCGCAGACCGTCTGTTTCAGACCGTCTGTCGCAGACCGTCTGTTTCAGACCGTCTTTCGCAGACCGTCTGTTTCAGACCGTCTGTGTCAGACCGTCTATCTCAGACCGCCTGTCTCAGACCATCTGTCTCAGACCGTCTGTCTCAGACCGTCTGTGTCAGACCGTCTGTCTCAGACCGCCTGCCTCTCTCCGTCTTTCTCATACCGTCTGTCTCAGACCGTCTGTCTCAGACCATCTGTCTCAGTCCGTCTACCTCTGCCTGTCTGTCTCAGTCCGTCAGCTTCAGTCCGTCTGTCTCATTCCGTCTGTCTCAGACCATCCGTCTCGGTGCGTCTGGCTCTATCTGTCGGCCTCTGTCCGTCTGTCTCAGTCTGTCGTCCTCTGTCCGTCCGTCTCAGACCGTCTGTCTCAGACCGTCTGTCTCAGACCGTCTGTCTCAGACCGTCTGTCTCAGACCGTCTGTCTCAGACCGACTGTCTCAGTCCGTCTGCCCCTGTCCGTCTGTCTCATACCGTCTGCCGCATACCGTCTGTCTCAGACCGTCTGTCTCAGACCGTCTGTCTCAGTCCGTCTGCCCCTGTCCGCCTGTCTCATACCGTCTGCCGCATATCGTCTGTCTCAGACCGTATGTGTCAGACCGTCTGTTTCAGACCGTCTGTCGCAGACCGTCTGTTTCAGACCGTCTGTGTCAGACCGTCTATCTCAGACCGCCTGTCTCAGACCATCTGTCTCAGACCGTCTGTCTCAGACCGTCTGTGTCAGACCGTCTGTCTCAGTCCGCCTGCCTCTCTCCGTCTTTCTCATACCGTCTGTCTCAGACCGTCTGTCTCAGACCGTCTGTCTCAGACCGTGTGTCTCAGACCGTCTGTCTCAGACCGTCTGTCTCAGACCGTCTGTCTCAGACCGTCTGTCTCAGACCGTCTGTCTCAGACCGTCTGTCTCAGACCGTCTGTCTCAGACCGTCTGTCTCAGACCGTCTGTCTCAGACCGTCTGTCTCAGTCCGTCTGCCCCTGTCCGCCTGTCTCATACCGTCTGCCGCATATCGTCTGTCTCAGACCGTATGTGTCAGACCGTCTGTCTCAGACCGTGTGTCTCAGTTTGTCCGTCTCAGACCGTCTGTCTCAGACCGTCCGTCTCAGACCGTCTGTCTCAGACCGTGTGTCTCAGTCCGTCTGTCTCAGACCGTCTGTCGCAGACCGTCTGTTTCAGACCGTCTGTCGCAGACCGTCTGTTTCAGACCGTCTTTCGCAGACCGTCTGTTTCAGACCGTCTGTGTCAGACCGTCTATCTCAGACCGCCTGTCTCAGACCATCTGTCTCAGACCGTCTGTCTCAGACCGTCTGTGTCAGACCGTCTGTCTCAGACCGCCTGCCTCTCTCCGTCTTTCTCATACCGTCTGTCTCAGACCGTCTGTCTCAGACCATCTGTCTCAGTCCGTCTACCTCTGCCTGTCTGTCTCAGTCCGTCAGCTTCAGTCCGTCTGTCTCATTCCGTCTGTCTCAGACCATCCGTCTCGGTGCGTCTGGCTCTATCTGTCGGCCTCTGTCCGTCTGTCTCAGTCTGTCGTCCTCTGTCCGTCCGTCTCAGACCGTCTGTCTCAGACCGTCTGTCTCAGACCGTCTGTCTCAGACCGTCTGTCTCAGACCGTCTGTCTCAGACCGACTGTCTCAGTCCGTCTGCCCCTGTCCGTCTGTCTCATACCGTCTGCCGCATACCGTCTGTCTCAGACCGTCTGTCTCAGACCGTCTGTCTCAGTCCGTCTGCCCCTGTCCGCCTGTCTCATACCGTCTGCCGCATATCGTCTGTCTCAGACCGTATGTGTCAGACCGTCTGTTTCAGACCGTCTGTCGCAGACCGTCTGTTTCAGACCGTCTGTGTCAGACCGTCTATCTCAGACCGCCTGTCTCAGACCATCTGTCTCAGACCGTCTGTCTCAGACCGTCTGTGTCAGACCGTCTGTCTCAGTCCGCCTGCCTCTCTCCGTCTTTCTCATACCGTCTGTCTCAGACCGTCTGTCTCAGACCATCTGTCTCAGTCCGTCTACCTCTGCCTGTCTGTCTCAGTCCGTCAGCTTCAGTCCGTCTGTCTCATTCCGTCTGTCTCAGACCATCCGTCTCGGTGCGTCTGGCTCTATCTGTCGGCCTCTGTCCGTCTGTCTCTGTCTGTCGGCCTCTGTCCGTCTGTCTCAGTCTGTCAGACTTTGTCCGTCCGTCTCATACCGTCTGTCTCAGACCGTCTGTCTCAGTCCGTCTGTCTCAGACCGTCTTTCTCATACCGTCTATCTCTGTCCGTCCGTCTCTGAACGCCTGCCTCATACCGTCTGTCTCAGACCGTCCGTCTCAGACCGTCTGTCTCAGACCGTCTGTCTCAGACCGTCTGTCTCAGACCGTCTGTCTCAGACCGTCTGTCTCAGACCGTCTGTCTCAGACCGTCTGTCTCAGACCGTCTGTCTCAGACCGACTGTCTCAGTCCGTCTGCCCCTGTCCGTCTGTCTCATACCGTCTGCCGCATACCGTCTGTCTCAGACCGTATGTGTCAGACCGTCTGTCTCAAACCGTGTGTCTCAGTTTGTCCGTCTCAGACCGTCTGTCTCTGACCGTCTGTCTCAGACCGTGTGTCTCAGACCGTCTGTCTCAGACCGTCTGTCTCAGACCGTCTGTCTCAGACCGTCTGTCTCAGACCGTCTGTCTCAGACCGTCTGTCTCAGACCGTCTGTCTCAGACCGTCCGTCTCAGACCGTCTGTCTCAGACCGTGTGCCTCAGTCCGTCTGTCTCAGACCGTCTGTCGCAGACCGTATGTTTCAGACCGTCTGTCGCAGACCGTCTGTTTCAGACCGTCTGTCGCAGACCGTCTGTTTCAGACCGTCTGTGTCAGACCGTCTATCTCAGACCGCCTGTCTCAGACCATCTGTCTCAGACCGTCTGTCTCAGACCGTCTGTGTCAGACCGTCTGTCTCAGTCCGCCTGCCTCTCTCCGTCTTTCTCATACCGTCTGTCTCAGACCGTCTGTCTCAGCCCATCTGTCTCAGTCCGTCTACCTCTGCCTGTCTGTCTCAGTCCGTCAGCTTCAGTCCGTCTGTCTCATTCCGTCTGTCTCAGACCATCCGTCTCGGTGCGTCTGGCTCTATCTGTCGGCCTCTGTCCGTCTGTCTCAGTCTGTCGTCCTCTGTCCGTCCGTCTCATACCGTCTGTCTCAGACCGTCTGTCTCAGACCGACTGTCTCAGTCCGTCTGCCCCTGTCCGTCTGTCTCATACCGTCTGCCGCATACCGTCTGTCTCAGACCGTATGTGTCAGACCGTCTGTCTCAGACCGTGTGTCTCAGTTTGTCCGTCTCAGACCGTCTGTCTCTGACCATCTGTCTCAGACCGTCTGTCTCAGACCGTCTGTGTCAGACCGTCTGTCTCAGTCCGCCTGCCTCTCTCCGTCTTTCTCATACCGTCTGTCTCAGACCGTCTGTCTCAGACCGTCTGTCTCAGACCGTCTGTCTCAGACCGTGTGTCTCAGTCCGTCTGTCTCAGACCGTATGTCGCACACCGTCTGTCGCAGACCGTCTGTCTCAGACCGTCTGTCTCAGATCGTCTGTCTCAGTCCGCCTGTCTCCGGTCGTCTGTCTCAGACCGTCTGTCTCAGCCCGTCTGTCTCAGACCGTCCGTCTCTGTGCTTCTGTCTCCGTCTGTCGTCCTCTGTCCGTCCGTCTCATACCGTCTGTCCCAGACCGTCTGTCCCAGACAATCTGTCTCAGACCGTCTGTCTCAGACCGTCTGTACAGACCGTCTGTCTCAGACCGTCTGTCTCAGACCGTCTGTCTCAGACCGTGTGTCTCAGACCGTCTGTCTCAGACCATCTGTCTCAGCCCGTCTGTCTCAGACCGTCTTTCTCAGTCCGTCAGCCTCTGCCCGTCTGCGTCATCCCGTCTGTCTCATACCATATGTCTCAGACCGTCCGTCTCTGTGCGTCTGTCTCTGTCTGTCGGCCTCTGTCCGTCTGTCTCTGTCTGTCGGCCTCTGTCCGTCTGTCTCAGTCTGTCAGACTTTGTCCGTCCGTCTCATACCGTCTGTCTCAGACCGTCTGTCTCAGTCCGTCTGTCTCAGACCGTCTTTCTCATACCGTCTATCTCTGTCCGTCCGTCTCTGAACGCCTGCCTCATACCGTCTGTCTCAGACCGTCCGTCTCAGACCGTCTGTCTCAGACCGTCTGTCTCAGACCGTCTGTCTCAGACCGTCTGTCTCAGACCGTCTGTCTCAGACCGTCTGTCTCAGACCGTCTGTCTCAGACCGTCTGTCTCAGACCGTGTGTCTCAGTCCGTCTGTCTCAGACCGTATGTCGCACACCGTCTGTCGCAGACCGTCTGTCTCAGACCGTCTGTCTCAGATCGTCTGTCTCAGTCCGCCTGTCTCCGGTCGTCTGTCTCAGACCGTCTGTCTCAGACCGTCTGTCTCAGCCCGTCTGTCTCAGACCGTCCGTCTCTGTGCTTCTGTCTCCGTCTGTCGTCCTCTGTCCGTCCGTCTCATACCGTCTGTCCCAGACAGTCTGTCTCAGACCGTCTGTCTCAGACCGTCTGTCTCAGACCGTCTGTCTCAGACCGTCCGTCTCAGACCGTCTGTCTCAGACCGTCTGTCGCACACCGTCTGTCGCAGACCGTCTGTCTCAGACCGTCTGTCTCAGACCGTCTGTCTCAGACCGTCTGTCTCATTCCGTCTGCCCCTGTCCGTCTGTCTCATACCGTCTGCCGCATATCGTCTGTCTCAGACCGTATGTGTCAGACCGTCTGTCTCAGACCGTGTGTCTCAGTTTGTCCGTCTCAGACCGTCTGTCTCAGACCGTCTGTCCCAGACCGTCTGTCCCAGACAATCTGTCTCAGACCGTCTGTCTCAGACCGTCTGTACAGACCGTCTGTCTCAGACCGTCTGTCTCAGACCGTCTGTCTCAGACCGTCTGTCTCAGACCGTGTGTCTCAGTCCGTCTGTCTCAGACTGTCTGTCGCACACCGTCTGTCGCACACCGTTTGTTTCAGACCGTCTGTGTCAAACCGTCTATCTCAGACCGTCTTTCGCAGACCGTCTGTCTCAGTCCGTCTGCCCCTGTCCGTCTGTCTCATACCGTCTGCCTCATACCGTCTGTCTCAGACCGTATGTGTCAGACCGTCTGTCTCAGACCGTGTGTCTCAGTTTGTCCGTCTCAGACCGTCTGTCTCAGACCGTCTGTCTCAGATCGTCTGTCGCTCACCGTCTGTCGCAGACCGACTGTCTCAGACCGTCTGTCTCAGACCGTCTGTCTCAGACCGTGTGTCTCAGTCCGTCTGTCTCAGACTGTCTGTCGCACACCGTCTGTCGCACACCGTCTGTCGCACACCGTTTGTTTCAGACCGTCTGTGTCAGACCGTCTATCTCAGACCGTCTTTCTCAGACCGTCTGTCTCAGACCGTCTGTCTCAGACCGTCTGTCTCAGACCGTCTGTCTCAGACCGTCTGTCTCAGACCGTCTGTCTCAGACCGTCTGTCTTAGACCGTCTGTCTCAGTCCGTCTGCCCCTGTCCGTCTGTCTCATACCGTCTGCCTCATACCGTCTGTCTCAGACCGTATGTGTCAGACCGTCTGTCTCAGACCGTGTGTCTCAGTTTGTCCGTCTCAGACCGTCTGTCTCAGACCGTCTGTCTCAGACCGTCTGTCTCAGACCGTCTGTCTCAGACCGTCTGTCTCAGACCGTGTGTCTCAGTCCGTCTGTCTCAGACTGTCTGTCGCACACCGTCTGTCGCACACCGTTTGTTTCAGACCGTCTGTGTCAGACCGTCTATCTCAGACCGTCTTTCTCAGACCGTCTGTCTCAGACCGTCTGTCTCAGACCGTCTGTCTCAGACCGTCTGTCTCAGACCGTCGGTCTCAGACCGTCGGTCTCAGACCGTCAGTCTCAGACCGTCTGTCTCAGACCGTCTGTCTCAGTCCGTCTGCCCCTGTCCGTCTGTCTCATACCGTCTGCCTCATACCGTCTGTCTCAGACCGTATGTCTCAGACCGTGTGTCTCAGTTTGGCCGTCTCAGACCGTCTGTCTCAGACCGTCTGTCTCATACCGTCTGTCTCAAACCGTCTGTCTCAGACTGTCTGTCTCAGACCGTCTGTCTCAGCCCGTCTGTCTCAGACCGTCCGTCTCTGTGCATCTGCCTCCGTCTGTCGTCCTCTGTCCGTCCGTCTCATACCGTCTGTCACAGACCGTCTGTCTCAGACCGTCTGTCTCAGACCGTGTGTGTCAGACCGTCTGTCTCAGACCGTGTGTCTCAGTCCGTCTGTCTCAGACCGTCTGTCGCAGACCGTCTGTTTCAGACCGTCTGTCGCAGACCGTCTGTTTCAGACCGTCTGTCGCAGACCGTCTGTTTCAGACCGTCTGTGTCAGACCGTCTATCTCAGACCGCCTGTCTCAGACCATCTGTCTCAGACCGTCTGTCTCAGACCGTCTGTGTCAGACCGTCAGTCTCAGTCCGCCTGCCTCTCTCCGTCTTTCTCATACCGTCTGTCTCAGACCGTCTGTCTCAGACCGTCTGCCTCAGACCATCTGTCTCAGGCCGTCTGTCTCAGACCATCTGTCTCAGTCCGTCTACCTCTGCCTGTCTGTCTCAGTCCGTCAGCTTCAGTCCGTCTGTCTCATTCCGTCTGTCTCAGACCATCCGTCTCGGTGCGTCTGGCTCTGTCTGTCGGCCTCTGTCCGTCTGTCTCAGTCTGTCGTCCTCTGTCCGTCCGTCTCATACCGTCTGTCTCAGACCGTCTGTCTCAGACCGACTGTCTCAGTCCGTCTGCCCCTGTCCGTCTGTCTCATACCGTCTGCCGCATACCGTCTGTCTCAGACCGTATGTGTCAGACCGTCTGTCTCAGACCGTCTGTCTCAGACCGTCTGTCTCAGACCGTCTGTCTCAGACCGTCTGTCTCAGACCGTCTGTCTCAGACCGTCTGTCTCTGACCGTCTGTCTCAGTCCGTCTGCCCCTGTCCGTCTGTCTCATACCGTCTGCCGCATATCGTCTGTCTCAGACCGTATGTGTCAGACCGTCTGTCTCAGACCGTGTGTCTCAGTTTGTCCGTCTCAGACCGTCTGTCTCAGACCGTCTGTCTCAGACCGTCTGTCTCAGACCGTCTGTCTCAGACCGTCTGTCTCAGACCGTCTGTCTCAGACCGTCTGTCTCAGACCATATGTCTCAGACCGTCTGTCTCAGACCGTCTGTCTCAGACCGTCTGTCTCAGACCGTCTGTCTCAGACCGTCTGTCTCAGACCGTCTGTCTCAGACCGTCTGTCTCAGACCGTCTGTCTCAGACCGACTGTCTCAGTCCGTCTGCCCCTGTCCGTCTGTCTCATACCGTCTGCCGCATACCGTCTGTCTCAGACCGTATGTGTCAGACCGTCTGTCTCAGACCGTGTGTCTCAGTTTGTCCGTCTCAGACCGTCTGTCTCTGACCGTCTGTCTCAGACCGTGTGTCTCAGACCGTCTGTCTCAGACCGTCTGTCTCAGACCGTCTGTCTCAGACCGACTGTCTCAGTCCGTCTGGCCCTGTCCGTCTGTCTCATACCGTCTGCCGCATACCGTCTGTCTCAGACCGTATGTGTCAGACCGTCTGTCTCAGACCGTGTGTCTCAGTTTGTCCGTCTCAGACCGTCTGTCTCTGACCGTCTGTCTCAGACCGTGTGTCTCAGACCGTCTGTCTCAGACCGTCTGTCTCAGACCGTCTGTCTCAGACCGTCTGTCTCAGACCGTCTGTCTCAGACCGTCTGTCTCAGACCGTCTGTCTCAGACCGTCTGTCTCAGACCGTCTGTCTCAGTCCGTCTGCCCCTGTCCGCCTGTCTCATACCGTCTGCCGCATATCGTCTGTCTCAGACCGTATGTGTCAGACCGTCTGTCTCAGACCGTGTGTCTCAGTTTGTCCGTCTCAGACCGTCTGTCTCAGACCGTCCGTCTCAGACCGTCTGTCTCAGACCGTGTGTCTCAGTCCGTCTGTCTCAGACCGTCTGTCGCAGACCGTCTGTTTCAGACCGTCTGTCGCAGACCGTCTGTTTCAGACCGTCTGTCGCAGACCGTCTGTTTCAGACCGTCTGTGTCAGACCGTCTATCTCAGACCGCCTGTCTCAGACCATCTGTCTCAGACCGTCTGTCTCAGACCGTCTGTGTCAGACCGTCTGTCTCAGACCGCCTGCCTCTCTCCGTCTTTCTCATACCGTCTGTCTCAGACCGTCTGTCTCAGACCATCTGTCTCAGTCCGTCTACCTCTGCCTGTCTGTCTCAGTCCGTCAGCTTCAGTCCGTCTGTCTCATTCCGTCTGTCTCAGACCATCCGTCTCGGTGCGTCTGGCTCTATCTGTCGGCCTCTGTCCGTCTGTCTCAGTCTGTCGTCCTCTGTCCGTCCGTCTCAGACCGTCTGTCTCAGACCGTCTGTCTCAGACCGTCTGTCTCAGACCGTCTGTCTCAGACCGTCTGTCTCAGACCGTCTGTCTCAGACCGACTGTCTCAGTCCGTCTGCCCCTGTCCGTCTGTCTCATACCGTCTGCCGCATACCGTCTGTCTCAGACCGTCTGTCTCAGACCGTCTGTCTCAGTCCGTCTGCCCCTGTCCGCCTGTCTCATACCGTCTGCCGCATATCGTCTGTCTCAGACCGTATGTGTCAGACCGTCTGTTTCAGACCGTCTGTCGCAGACCGTCTGTTTCAGACCGTCTGTGTCAGACCGTCTATCTCAGACCGCCTGTCTCAGACCATCTGTCTCAGACCGTCTGTCTCAGACCGTCTGTGTCAGACCGTCTGTCTCAGTCCGCCTGCCTCTCTCCGTCTTTCTCATACCGTCTGTCTCAGACCGTCTGTCTCAGACCATCTGTCTCAGTCCGTCTACCTCTGCCTGTCTGTCTCAGTCCGTCAGCTTCAGTCCGTCTGTCTCATTCCGTCTGTCTCAGACCATCCGTCTCGGTGCGTCTGGCTCTATCTGTCGGCCTCTGTCCGTCTGTCTCTGTCTGTCGGCCTCTGTCCGTCTGTCTCAGTCTGTCAGACTTTGTCCGTCCGTCTCATACCGTCTGTCTCAGACCGTCTGTCTCAGTCCGTCTGTCTCAGACCGTCTTTCTCATACCGTCTATCTCTGTCCGTCCGTCTCTGAACGCCTGCCTCATACCGTCTGTCTCAGACCGTCCGTCTCAGACCGTCTGTCTCAGACCGTCTGTCTCAGACCGTCTGTCTCAGACCGTCTGCCTCAGACCGTCTGTCTCAGACCGTCTGTCTCAGACCGTCTGTCTCAGACCGTCTGTCTCAGACCGACTGTCTCAGTCCGTCTGCCCCTGTCCGTCTGTCTCATACCGTCTGCCGCATACCGTCTGTCTCAGACCGTCTGTCTCAGACCGTCTGTCTCAGACCGTGTGTCTCAGTTTGTCCGTCTCAGACCGTCTGTCTCTGACCGTCTGTCTCAGACCGTGTGTCTCAGACCGTCTGTCTCAGACCGTCTGTCTCAGACCGTCTGTCTCAGACCGTCTGTCTCAGACCGTCTGTCTCAGACCGTCTGTCTCAGACCGTCTGTCTCAGTCCGTCTGCCCCTGTCCGCCTGTCTCATACCGTCTGCCGCATATCGTCTGTCTCAGACCGTATGTGTCAGACCGTCTGTCTCAGACCGTGTGTCTCAGTTTGTCCGTCTCAGACCGTCTGTCTCAGACCGTCCGTCTCAGACCGTCTGTCTCAGACCGTGTGCCTCAGTCCGTCTGTCTCAGACCGTCTGTCGCAGACCGTATGTTTCAGACCGTCTGTCGCAGACCGTCTGTTTCAGACCGTCTGTCGCAGACCGTCTGTTTCAGACCGTCTGTGTCAGACCGTCTATCTCAGACCGCCTGTCTCAGACCATCTGTCTCAGACCGTCTGTCTCAGACCGTCTGTGTCAGACCGTCTGTCTCAGTCCGCCTGCCTCTCTCCGTCTTTCTCATACCGTCTGTCTCAGACCGTCTGTCTCAGCCCATCTGTCTCAGTCCGTCTACCTCTGCCTGTCTGTCTCAGTCCGTCAGCTTCAGTCCGTCTGTCTCATTCCGTCTGTCTCAGACCATCCGTCTCGGTGCGTCTGGCTCTATCTGTCGGCCTCTGTCCGTCTGTCTCAGTCTGTCGTCCTCTGTCCGTCCGTCTCATACCGTCTGTCTCAGACCGTCTGTCTCAGACCGACTGTCTCAGTCCGTCTGCCCCTGTCCGTCTGTCTCATACCGTCTGCCGCATACCGTCTGTCTCAGACCGTATGTGTCAGACCGTCTGTCTCAGACCGTGTGTCTCAGTTTGTCCGTCTCAGACCGTCTGTCTCTGACCATCTGTCTCAGACCGTCTGTCTCAGACCGTCTGTGTCAGACCGTCTGTCTCAGTCCGCCTGCCTCTCTCCGTCTTTCTCATACCGTCTGTCTCAGACCGTCTGTCTCAGACCGTCTGTCTCAGACCGTCTGTCTCAGACCGTGTGTCTCAGTCCGTCTGTCTCAGACCGTATGTCGCACACCGTCTGTCGCAGACCGTCTGTCTCAGACCGTCTGTCTCAGATCGTCTGTCTCAGTCCGCCTGTCTCCGGTCGTCTGTCTTAGACCGTCTGTCTCAGCCCGTCTGTCTCAGACCGTCCGTCTCTGTGCTTCTGTCTCCGTCTGTCGTCCTCTGTCCGTCCGTCTCATACCGTCTGTCCCAGACCGTCTGTCCCAGACAATCTGTCTCAGACCGTCTGTCTCAGACCGTCTGTACAGACCGTCTGTCTCAGACCGTCTGTCTCAGACCGTCTGTCTCAGACCGTGTGTCTCAGACCGTCTGTCTCAGACCATCTGTCTCAGCCCGTCTGTCTCAGACCGTCTTTCTCAGTCCGTCAGCCTCTGCCCGTCTGCGTCATCCCGTCTGTCTCATACCATATGTCTCAGACCGTCCGTCTCTGTGCGTCTGTCTCTGTCTGTCGGCCTCTGTCCGTCTGTCTCTGTCTGTCGGCCTCTGTCCGTCTGTCTCAGTCTGTCAGACTTTGTCCGTCCGTCTCATACCGTCTGTCTCAGACCGTCTGTCTCAGTCCGTCTGTCTCAGACCGTCTTTCTCATACCGTCTATCTCTGTCCGTCCGTCTCTGAACGCCTGCCTCATACCGTCTGTCTCAGACCGTCCGTCTCAGACCGTCTGTCTCAGACCGTCTGTCTCAGACCGTCTGTCTCAGACCGTCTGTCTCAGACCGTCTGTCTCAGACCGTCTGTCTCAGACCGTCTGTCTCAGACCGTCTGTCTCAGACCGACTGTCTCAGTCCGTCTGCCCCTGTCCGTCTGTCTCATACCGTCTGCCGCATACCGTCTGTCTCAGACCGTATGTGTCAGACCGTCTGTCTCAGACCGTGTGTCTCAGTTTGTCCGTCTCAGACCGTCTGTCTCTGACCGTCTGTCTCAGACCGTGTGTCTCAGACCGTCTGTCTCAGACCGTCTGTCTCAGACCGTCTGTCTCAGACCGTCTGTCTCAGACCGTCTGTCTCAGACCGTCTGTCTCAGACCGTCTGTCTCAGACCGTCTGTCTCAGTCCGTCTGCCCCTGTCCGTCTGTCTCATACCGTCTGCCGCATATCGTCTGTCTCAGACCGTATGTGTCAGACCGTCTGTCTCAGACCGTGTGTCTCAGTTTGTCCGTCTCAGACCGTCTGTCTCAGACCGTCCGTCTCAGACCGTCTGTCTCAGACCGTGTGTCTCAGTCCGTCTGTCTCAGACCGTCTGTCGCAGACCGTCTGTTTCAGACCGTCTGTCGCAGACCGTCTGTTTCAGACCGTCTGTCGCAGACCGTCTGTTTCAGACCGTCTGTGTCAGACCGTCTATCTCAGACCGCCTGTCTCAGACCATCTGTCTCAGACCGTCTGTCTCAGACCGTCTGTGTCAGACCGTCTGTCTCAGACCGCCTGCCTCTCTCCGTCTTTCTCATACCGTCTGTCTCAGACCGTCTGTCTCAGACCGTCTGTCTCAGACCATCTGTCTCAGTCCGTCTACCTCTGCCTGTCTGTCTCAGTCCGTCAGCTTCAGTCCGTCTGTCTCATTCCGTCTGTCTCAGACCATCCGTCTCGGTGCGTCTGGCTCTATCTGTCGGCCTCTGTCCGTCTGTCTCAGTCTGTCGTCCTCTGTCCGTCCGTCTCATACCGTCTGTCTCAGACCGTCTGTCTCAGACCGACTGTCTCAGTCCGTCTGCCCCTGTCCGTCTGTCTCATACCGTCTGCCGCATACCGTCTGTCTCAGACCGTCTGTCTCAGACCGTCTGTCTCAGACCGTCTGTCTCAGACCGTCTGTCTCAGACCGTCTGTCTCAGACCGTCTGTCTCAGACCGTCTGTCTCAGTCCGTCTGCCCCTGTCCGCCTGTCTCATACCGTCTGCCGCATATCGTCTGTCTCAGACCGTATGTGTCAGACCGTCTGTTTCAGACCGTCTGTCGCAGACCGTCTGTTTCAGACCGTCTGTGTCAGACCGTCTATCTCAGACCGCCTGTCTCAGACCATCTGTCTCAGACCGTCTGTCTCAGACCGTCTGTGTCAGACCGTCTGTCTCAGTCCGCCTGCCTCTCTCCGTCTTTCTCATACCGTCTGTCTCAGACCGTCTGTCTCAGACCATCTGTCTCAGTCCGTCTACCTCTGCCTGTCTGTCTCAGTCCGTCAGCTTCAGTCCGTCTGTCTCAGACCGTCTGTCTCAGACCGTCTGTCTCAGACCGACTGTCTCAGTCCGTCTGTCTCATACCGTCTGCCGCATACCGTCTGTCTCAGACCGTATGTGTCAGACCGTCTGTCTCAGACCGTGTGTCTCAGTTTGTCCGTCTCAGACCGTCTGTCTCTGACCATCTGTCTCAGACCGTCTGTCTCAGACCGTCTGTGTCAGACCGTCTGTCTCAGTCCGCCTGCCTCTCTCCGTCTTTCTCATACCGTCTGTCTCAGACCGTCTGTCTCAGACCGTCTGTCTCAGACCGTCTGTCTCAGACCGTGTGTCTCAGTCCGTCTGTCTCAGACCGTATGTCGCACACCGTCTGTCGCAGACCGTCTGTCTCAGACCGTCTGTCTCAGATCGTCTGTCTCAGTCCGCCTGTCTCCGGTCGTCTGTCTCAGACCGTCTGTCTCAGCCCGTCTGTCTCAGACCGTCCGTCTCTGTGCTTCTGTCTCCGTCTGTCGTCCTCTGTCCGTCCGTCTCATACCGTCTGTCCCAGACCGTCTGTCCCAGACAATCTGTCTCAGACCGTCTGTCTCAGACCGTCTGTACAGACCGTCTGTCTCAGACCGTCTGTCTCAGACCGTCTGTCTCAGACCGTCTGTCTCAGACCGTGTGTCTCAGACCGTCTGTCTCAGACCATCTGTCTCAGCCCGTCTGTCTCAGACCGTCTTTCTCAGTCCGTCAGCCTCTGCCCGTCTGCGTCATCCCGTCTGTCTCATACCATATGTCTCAGACCGTCCGTCTCTGTGCGTCTGTCTCTGTCTGTCGGCCTCTGTCCGTCTGTCTCTGTCTGTCGGCCTCTGTCCGTCTGTCTCAGTCTGTCAGACTTTGTCCGTCCGTCTCATACCGTCTGTCTCAGACCGTCTGTCTCAGTCCGTCTGTCTCAGACCGTCTTTCTCATACCGTCTATCTCTGTCCGTCCGTCTCTGAACGCCTGCCTCATACCGTCTGTCTCAGACCGTCCGTCTCAGACCGTCTGTCTCAGACCGTCTGTCTCAGACCGTCTGTCTCAGACCGTCTGTCTCAGACCGTCTGTCTCAGACCGTCTGTCTCAGACCGTCTGTCTCAGACCGTCTGTCTCAGACCGACTGTCTCAGTCCGTCTGCCCCTGTCCGTCTGTCTCATACCGTCTGCCGCATACCGTCTGTCTCAGACCGTATGTGTCAGACCGTCTGTCTCAGACCGTGTGTCTCAGTTTGTCCGTCTCAGACCGTCTGTCTCTGACCGTCTGTCTCAGACCGTGTGTCTCAGACCGTCTGTCTCAGACCGTCTGTCTCAGACCGTCTGTCTCAGACCGTCTGTCTCAGACCGTCTGTCTCAGACCGTCTGTCTCAGACCGTCTGTCTCAGACCGTCTGTCTCAGTCCGTCTGCCCCTGTCCGTCTGTCTCATACCGTCTGCCGCATATCGTCTGTCTCAGACCGTATGTGTCAGACCGTCTGTCTCAGACCGTGTGTCTCAGTTTGTCCGTCTCAGACCGTCTGTCTCAGACCGTCCGTCTCAGACCGTCTGTCTCAGACCGTGTGTCTCAGTCCGTCTGTCTCAGACCGTCTGTCGCAGACCGTCTGTTTCAGACCGTCTGTCGCAGACCGTCTGTTTCAGACCGTCTGTCGCAGACCGTCTGTTTCAGACCGTCTGTGTCAGACCGTCTATCTCAGACCGCCTGTCTCAGACCATCTGTCTCAGACCGTCTGTCTCAGACCGTCTGTGTCAGACCGTCTGTCTCAGACCGCCTGCTTCTCTCCGTCTTTCTCATACCGTCTGTCTCAGACCGTCTGTCTCAGACCGTCTGTCTCAGACCATCTGTCTCAGTCCGTCTACCTCTGCCTGTCTGTCTCAGTCCGTCAGCTTCAGTCCGTCTGTCTCATTCCGTCTGTCTCAGACCATCCGTCTCGGTGCGTCTGGCTCTATCTGTCGGCCTCTGTCCGTCTGTCTCAGTCTGTCGTCCTCTGTCCGTCCGTCTCATACCGTCTGTCTCAGACCGTCTGTCTCAGACCGACTGTCTCAGTCCGTCTGCCCCTGTCCGTCTGTCTCATACCGTCTGCCGCATACCGTCTGTCTCAGACCGTCTGTCTCAGACCGTCTGTCTCAGACCGTCTGTCTCAGACCGTCTGTCTCAGACCGTCTGTCTCAGACCGTCTGTCTCAGACCGTCTGTCTCAGACCGTCTGTCTCAGACCGTGTGTCTCAGTCCGTCTGTCTCAGACTGTCTGTCGCACACCGTCTGTCGCACACCGTTTGTTTCAGACCGTCTGTGTCAGGCCCGTCCGCCTCAGACCGTCTGTCTCAGACCATCTGTCTCAGCCCGTCTGTCTCAGACCGTCTTTCTCAGTCCGTCAGCCTCTGCCCGTCTGCGTCATCCCGTCTGTCTCATACCATATGTCTCAGACCGTCCGTCTCTGTGCGTCTGTCTCTGTCTGTCGGCCTCTGTCTGTCTGTCTCTGTCTGTCGGCCTCTGTCCGTCTGTCTCAGTCTGTCAGACTTTGTCCGTCCGTCTCATACCGTCTGTCTCAGACCGTCTGTCTCAGTCCGTCTGTCTCAGACCGTCTTTCTCATACCGTCTATCTCTGTCCGTCCGTCTCTGAACGCCTGCCTCATACCGTCTGTCTCAGACCGTCCGTCTCATACCGTCTGTCTCAGACCGTCTGTCTCAGACCGTCTGTCTCAGACCGTCTGTCTCAGACCGTCTGTCTCAGACCGTCTGTCTCAGACCGTCTGTCTCAGACCGACTGTCTCAGTCCGTCTGCCCCTGTCCGTCTGTCTCATACCGTCTGCCGCATACCGTCTGTCTCAGACCGTATGTGTCAGACCGTCTGTCTCAGACCGTGTGTCTCAGTTTGTCCGTCTCAGACCGTCTGTCTCTGACCGTCTGTCTCAGACCGTGTGTCTCAGACCGTCTGTCTCAGACCGTCTGTCTCAGACCGTCTGTCTCAGACCGTCTGTCTCAGACCGTCTGTCTCAGACCGTCTGTCTCAGACCGACTGTCTCAGTCCGTCTGCCCCTGTCCGTCTGTCTCATACCGTCTGCCGCATACCGTCCGTCTGAGACCGTCTGTCTCAGACCGTGTGTCTCAGTCCGTCTGTCTCAGACCGTCTGTCGCAGACCGTCTGTTTCAGACCGTCTGTCGCAGACCGTCTGTTTCAGACCGTCTGTCGCAGACCGTCTGTTTCAGGCCGTCTGTGTCAGACCGTCTATCTCAGACCGCCTGTCTCAGACCATCTGTCTCAGACCGTCTGTCTCAGACCGTCTGTGTCAGACCGTCTGTCTCAGTCCGCCTGCCTCTCTCCGTCTTTCTCATACCGTCTGTCTCAGACCGTCTGTCTCAGACCATCTGTCTCAGTCCGTCTACCTCTGCCTGTCTGTCTCAGTCCGTCAGCTTCAGTCCGTCTGTCTCAGACCGTCTGTCTCAGACCGACTGTCTCAGTCCGTCTGCCCCTGTCCGTCTGTCTCATACCGTCTGCCGCATACCGTCCGTCTGAGACCGTCTGTCTCAGACCGTGTGTCTCAGACCGTCTGTCACAGTCCGTCTGCCCCTGTCCGTCTGTCTCATACCGTCTGCCGCATATCGTCTGTCTCAGACCGTCTGTCTCAGACCGTATGTCTCAGTTTGTCCGTCTCAGACCGTCTGTCTCAGACCGTCTGTCTCAGTCCGTCTGTCTCAGACCGTCCGTCGCAGACCGTCTGTTTCAGACCGTCTGTCGCAGACCGTCTGTTTCAGACCGTCTGTCGCAGACCGTCTGTTTCAGCCCTTCTGTGTCAGACCGTCTATCTCAGACCGCCTGTCTCAGACCATCTGTCTCAGACCGTCTGTCTCAGACCGTCTGTGTCAGACCGTCTGTCTCAGTCCGCCTGCCTCTCTCCGTCTTTCTCAGACCGTCTGTCTCAGACCGTCTGTCTCAGACCGTCTGTCTCAGACCGTCTGTCTCAGACCGTCTGTCTCAGACCGTCTGTCTCTAACCGTCTGTCGCACACCGTCTGTCGCACACCGTCCGTCTCAGACCGTCTGTCTCAGACCGTCTGTCTCAGACCGTCTGTCTCAGACCGTGTGTCTCAGTCCGTCTGTCTCAGACCGTCTGTCGCACACCGTCTGTCGCAGACCGTCTGTCTCAGACCGTCTGTCTCAGATCGTCTGTCTCAGTCCGCCTGTTTCCGGTCGTCTGTCTCAGACCGTCTGTCTCAGACCGTCTGTCTCAGCCCGTCTGTCTCAGACCGTCCGTCTCTGTGCTTCTGTCCCCGTCTGTCGTCCTCTGTTCGTCCGTCTCATACCGTCTGTCCCAGACAGTCTGTCTCAGACCGTCTGTCTCAGACCGTCTGTCTCAGACCGTCTGTCTCAGACCGTCTGTCTCAGACCGTCTGTCTCAGACCGTCTGTCTCAGACCGTCTGTCTCAGACCGTCTGTCTCAGACCGTCTGTCTCAGACCGTCTGTCTCAGACCGTCTGTCTCAGACCGTCTGTCTCAGACCGTCTGTCTCTAACCGTCTGTCGCACACCGTCTGTCGCACACCGTCCGTCTCAGACCGTCTGTCTCAGACCGTCTGTCTCAGACCGTCTGTCTCAGACCGTCTGTCTCAGACCGTCTGTCTCAGACCGTGTGTCTCAGTCCGTCTGTCTCAGACCGTCTGTCTCAGCCCGTCTGTCTCAGACCGTCCGTCTCTGTGCTTCTGTCCCCGTCTGTCGTCCTCTGTTCGTCCGTCTCATACCGTCTGTCCCAGACAGTCTGTCTCAGACCGTCTGTCTCAGACCGTCTGTCTCAGACCGTCTGTCTCAGACCGTCTGTCTCAGACCGTCTGTCTCAGACCGTCTGTCTCAGACCGTCTGTCTCAGACCGTCTGTCTCAGTCCGCCTGTCTCCGGTCGTCTGTCTCAGACCGTCTGTCTCAGACCGTCTGTCTCAGACCGTCTGTCTCAGACCGTCTGTCTCAGACCGTCTGTCTCAGACCGTCTGTCTCAGACCGTCTGTCTCAGACCGTCTGTCTCAGACCGTCTGTCTCTAACCGTCTGTCGCACACCGTCTGTCGCACACCGTCCGTCTCAGACCGTCTGTCTCAGACCGTCTGTCTCAGATCGTCTGTCTCAGTCCGCCTGTCTCCGGTCGTCTGCCTCAGACCGTCTGTCTCAGACCGTCTGTCTCAGACCGTCCGTCTCTGTGCTTCTGTCCCCGTCTGTCGTCCTCTGTTCGTCCGTCTCATACCGTCTGTCCCAGACAGTCTGTCTCAGACCGTCTGTCTCAGACCGTCTGTCTCAGACCGTCTGTCTCAGACCGTCTGTCTCAGACCGTCTGTCTCAGACCGTCTGTCTCAGACCGTCTGTCTCAGACCGTCTGTCTCAGACCGTCTGTCTCAGACCGTCTGTCTCAGACCGTCTGTCTCAGACCGTCTGTCTCAGACCGTTCGTCTCAGACCGTCTGTCTCAGACCGTCTGTCGCACACCGTCTGTCGCAGACCGTCTGTCTCAGACCGTCTGTCTCAGACCGTCTGTCTCAGACCGTCTGTCTCAGACCGTCTGTCTCAGTCCGTCTGCCCCTGTCCGTCTGTCTCATACCGTCTGCCGCATATCGTCTGTCTCAGACCGTATGTGTCAGACCGTCTGTCTCAGACCGTGTGTCTCAGTTTGTCCGTCTCAGACCGTCTGTCTCAGACCGTCTGTCCCTGACCGTCTGTCCCAGACAATCTGTCTCAGACCGTCTGTCTCAGACCGTCTGTACAGACCGTCTGTCTCAGACCGTCTGTCTCAGACCGTCTGTCTCAGACCGTCTGTCTCAGACCGTCTGTCTCAGACCGTCTGTCTCAGACCGTGTGTCTCAGTCCGTCTGTCTCAGACTGTCGGTCGCACACCGTCTGTCGCACACCGTTTGTTTCAGACCGTCTGTGTCAGACCGTCTATCTCAGACCGTCTTTCTCAGACCGTCTGTCTCAGTCCGTCTGCCCCTGTCCGTCTGTCTCATACCGTCTGCCTCATACCGTCTGTCTCAGACCGTCTGTCTCAGACCGTCTTTCTCATACCGTCTATCTCTGTCCGTCCGTCTCTGAACGCCTGCCTCATACCGTCTGTCTCAGACCGTCCGTCTCAGACCGTCTGTCTCAGACCGTCTGTCTCAGACCGTCTGTCTCAGACCGTCTGTCTCAGACCGTCTGTCTCTAACCGTCTGTCGCACACCGTCTGTCGCACACCGTCCGTCTCAGACCGTCTGTCTCAGACCGTCTGTCTCAGACCGTCTGTCTCAGACCGTCTGTCTCAGACCGTCTGTCTCAGACCGTCTTTCTCAGTCCGTCAGCCTCTGCCCGTCTGCGTCATCCCGTCTGTCTCATACCATATGTCTCAGACCGTCCGTCTCTGTGCGTCTGTCTCTGTCTGTCGGCCTCTGTGCGTCTGTCTCTGTCTGTCGGCCTCTGTCCGTCTGTCTCAGTCTGTCAGACTTTGTCCGTCCGTCTCATACCGTCTGTCTCAGACCGTCTGTCTCAGTCCGTCTGTCTCAGACCGTCTTTCTCATACCGTCTATCTCTGTCCGTCCGTCTCTGAACGCCTGCCTCATACCGTCTGTCTCAGACCGTCCGTCTCAGACCGTCTGTCTCAGACCGTCTGTCTCAGACCGTCTGTCTCAGACCGTCTGTCTCAGACCGTCTGTCTCTAACCGTCTGTCGCACACCGTCTGTCGCACACCGTCCGTCTCAGACCGTCTGTCTCAGACCGTCTGTCTCAGACCGTCTGTCTCAGACCGTCTGTCTCAGACCGTGTGTCTCAGTCCGTCTGTCTCAGACCGTCTGTCTCAGCCCATCTGTCTCAGACCGTCCGTCTCTGTGCTTCTGTCCCCGTCTGTCGTCCTCTGTTCGTCCGTCTCAGACCGTCTGTCTCAGACCGTCTGTCTCAGACCGTCTGTCTCTAACCGTCTGTCGCACACCGTCTGTCGCACACCGTCCGTCTCAGACCGTCTGTCTCAGACCGTCTGTCTCAGACCGTCTGTCTCAGACCGTCTGTCTCAGACCGTGTGTCTCAGTCCGTCTGTCTCAGACCGTCTGTCTCAGCCCGTCTGTCTCAGACCGTCCGTCTCTGTGCTTCTGTCCCCGTCTGTCGTCCTCTGTTCGTCCGTCTCATACCGTCTGTCCCAGACAGTCTGTCTCAGACCGTCTGTCTCAGACCGTCTGTCTCAGACCGTCTGTCTCAGACCGTCTGTCTCAGACCGTCTGTCTCAGACCGTCTGTCTCAGACCGTCTGTCTCAGACCGTCTGTCTCAGACCGTGTGTCTCAGTCCGTCTGTCTCAGACCGTCTGTCGCACACCGTCTGTCGCAGACCGTCTGTCTCAGACCGTCTGTCTCAGATCGTCTGTCTCAGTCCGCCTGTCTCCGGTCGTCTGTCTCAGACCGTCTGTCTCAGACCGTCTGTCTCAGACCGTCTGTCTCAGACCGTCTGTCTCAGACCGTCTGTCTCAGACCGTCTGTCTCAGACCGTCTGTCTCAGACCGTCTGTCTCAGACCGTCTGTCTCAGACCGTCTGTCTCAGACCGTCTGTCTCTAACCGTCTGTCGCACACCGTCTGTCGCACACCGTCCGTCTCAGACCGTCTGTCTCAGACCGTCTGTCTCAGATCGTCTGTCTCAGTCCGCCTGTCTCCGGTCGTCTGTCTCAGACCGTCTGTCTCAGACCGTCTGTCTCAGACCGTCTGTCTCAGACCGTCCGTCTCTGTGCTTCTGTCCCCGTCTGTCGTCCTCTGTTCGTCCGTCTCATACCGTCTGTCCCAGACAGTCTGTCTCAGACCGTCTGTCTCAGACCGTCTGTCTCAGACCGTCTGTCTCAGACCGTCTGTCTCAGACCGTCTGTCTCAGACCGTCTGTCTCAGACCGTCTGTCTCAGACCGTCTGTCTCAGACCGTCTGTCTCAGACCGTCTGTCTCAGACCGTCTGTCTCAGACCGTCTGTCTCAGACCGTCTGTCTCAGACCGTTCGTCTCAGACCGTCTGTCTCAGACCGTCTGTCGCACACCGTCTGTCGCAGACCGTCTGTCTCAGACCGTCTGTCTCAGACCGTCTGTCTCAGACCGTCTGTCTCAGACCGTCTGTCTCAGTCCGTCTGCCCCTGTCCGTCTGTCTCATACCGTCTGCCGCATATCGTCTGTCTCAGACCGTATGTGTCAGACCGTCTGTCTCAGACCGTGTGTCTCAGTTTGTCCGTCTCAGACCGTCTGTCTCAGACCGTCTGTCCCTGACCGTCTGTCCCAGACAATCTGTCTCAGACCGTCTGTCTCAGACCGTCTGTACAGACCGTCTGTCTCAGACCGTCTGTCTCAGACCGTCTGTCTCAGACCGTCTGTCTCAGACCGTCTGTCTCAGACCGTCTGTCTCAGACCGTCTGTCTCAGACCGTGTGTCTCAGTCCGTCTGTCTCAGACTGTCTGTCGCACACCGTCTGTCGCACACCGTTTGTTTCAGACCGTCTGTGTCAGACCGTCTATCTCAGACCGTCTTTCTCAGACCGTCTGTCTCAGTCCGTCTGCCCCTGTCCGTCTGTCTCATACCGTCTGCCTCATACCGTCTGTCTCAGACCGTATGTGTCAGACCGTCTGTCTCAGACCGTGTGTCTCAGTTTGTCCGTCTCAGACCGTCTGTCTCAGACCGTCTGTCTCAGACCGTCTGTCTCAGACCGTCTGTCTCAGACCGTCTGTCTCAGACCGTCTGTCTCAGACCGTCTGTCTCAGACCGTGTGTCTCAGACCGTCTGTCTCAGACCATCTGTCTCAGCCCGTCTGTCTCAGACCGTCTTTCTCAGTCCGTCAGCCTCTGCCCGTCTGCGTCATCCCGTCTGTCTCATACCATATGTCTCAGACCGTCCGTCTCTGTGCGTCTGTCTCTGTCTGTCGGCCTCTGTGCGTCTGTCTCTGTCTGTCGGCCTCTGTCCGTCTGTCTCAGTCTGTCAGACTTTGTCCGTCCGTCTCATACCGTCTGTCTCAGACCGTCTGTCTCAGACCGTCTGTCTCAGACCGTTCGTCTCAGACCGTCTGTCTCAGACCGTCTGTCGCACACCGTCTGTCGCAGACCGTCTGTCTCAGACCGTCTGTCTCAGACCGTCTGTCTCAGACCGTCTGTCTCAGACCGTCTGTCTCAGTCCGTCTGCCCCTGTCCGTCTGTCTCATACCGTCTGCCGCATATCGTCTGTCTCAGACCGTATGTGTCAGACCGTCTGTCTCAGACCGTGTGTCTCAGTTTGTCCGTCTCAGACCGTCTGTCTCAGACCGTCTGTCCCTGACCGTCTGTCCCAGACAATCTGTCTCAGACCGTCTGTCTCAGACCGTCTGTACAGACCGTCTGTCTCAGACCGTCTGTCTCAGACCGTCTGTCTCAGACCGTCTGTCTCAGACCGTCTGTCTCAGACCGTCTGTCTCAGACCGTGTGTCTCAGTCCGTCTGTCTCAGACTGTCTGTCGCACACCGTCTGTCGCACACCGTTTGTTTCAGACCGTCTGTGTCAGACCGTCTATCTCAGACCGTCTTTCTCAGACCGTCTGTCTCAGTCCGTCTGCCCCTGTCCGTCTGTCTCATACCGTCTGCCTCATACCGTCTGTCTCAGACCGTATGTGTCAGACCGTCTGTCTCAGACCGTGTGTCTCAGTTTGTCCGTCTCAGACCGTCTGTCTCAGACCGTCTGTCTCAGACCGTCTGTCTCAGACCGTCTGTCTCAGACCGTCTGTCTCAGACCGTCTGTCTCAGACCGTCTGTCTCAGACCGTGTGTCTCAGACCATCTGTCTCAGACCATCTGTCTCAGCCCGTCTGTCTCAGACCGTCTTTCTCAGTCCGTCAGCCTCTGCCCGTCTGCGTCATCCCGTCTGTCTCATACCATATGTCTCAGACCGTCCGTCTCTGTGCGTCTGTCTCTGTCTGTCGGCCTCTGTGCGTCTGTCTCTGTCTGTCGGCCTCTGTCCGTCTGTCTCAGTCTGTCAGACTTTGTCCGTCCGTCTCATACCGTCTGTCTCAGACCGTCTGTCTCAGTCCGTCTGTCTCAGACCGTCTTTCTCATACCGTCTATCTCTGTCCGTCCGTCTCTGAACGCCTGCCTCATACCGTCTGTCTCAGACCGTCCGTCTCAGACCGTCTGTCGCACACCGTCTGTCGCAGACCGTCTGTCTCAGACCGTCTGTCTCAGATCGTCTGTCTCAGTCCGCCTGTCTCCGGTCGTCTGTCTCAGACCGTCTGTCTCAGACCGTCTGTCTCAGACCGTCTGTCTCAGACCGTCTGTCTCAGACCGTCTGTCTCAGACCGTCTGTCTCAGACCGTCTGTCTCAGACCGTCTGTCTCAGACCGTCTGTCTCAGACCGTCTGTCTCTAACCGTCTGTCGCACACCGTCTGTCGCACACCGTCCGTCTCAGACCGTCTGTCTCAGACCGTCTGTCTCAGATCGTCTGTCTCAGTCCGCCTGTCTCCGGTCGTCTGTCTCAGACCGTCTGTCTCAGACCGTCTGTCTCAGACCGTCCGTCTCTGTGCTTCTGTCCCCGTCTGTCGTCCTCTGTTCGTCCGTCTCATACCGTCTGTCCCAGACAGTCTGTCTCAGACCGTCTGTCTCAGACCGTCTGTCTCAGACCGTCTGTCTCAGACCGTCTGTCTCAGACCGTCTGTCTCAGACCGTCTGTCTCAGACCGTCTGTCTCAGACCGTCTGTCTCATACCGTCTGTCTCAGACCGTCTGTCTCAGACCGTCTGTCTCAGACCGTCTGTCTCAGACCGTCTGTCTCAGACCGTCTGTCTCAGACCGTCTGTCTCAGACCGTCTGTCTCAGACCGTTCGTCTCAGACCGTCTGTCTCAGACCGTCTGTCGCACACCGTCTGTCGCAGACCGTCTGTCTCAGACCGTCTGTCTCAGACCGTCTGTCTCAGACCGTCTGTCTCAGACCGTCTGTCTCAGACCGTCTGTCTCAGACCGTCTGTCTCAGACCGTCTGTCTCAGACCGTCTGTCTCAGACCGTCTGTCTCAGACCGTCTGTCTCAGACCGACTGTCTCAGTCCGTCTGCCCCTGTCCGTCTGTCTCATACCGTCTGCCGCATACCGTCTGTCTCAGACCGTATGTGTCAGACCGTCTGTCTCAGACCGTGTGTCTCAGTTTGTCCGTCTCAGACCGTCTGTCTCTGACCGTCTGTCTCAGACCGTGTGTCTCAGACCGTCTGTCTCAGACCGTCTGTCTCAGACCGTCTGTCTCAGACCGTCTGTCTCAGACCGTCTGTCTCAGACCGTCTGTCTCAGACCGTCTGTCTCAGACCGTCTGTCTCAGTCCGTCTGCCCCTGTCCGTCTGTCTCATACCGTCTGCCGCATATCGTCTGTCTCAGACCGTATGTGTCAGACCGTCTGTCTCAGACCGTGTGTCTCAGTTTGTCCGTCTCAGACCGTCTGTCTCAGACCGTCCGTCTCAGACCGTCTGTCTCAGACCGTGTGTCTCAGTCCGTCTGTCTCAGACCGTCTGTCGCAGACCGTCTGTTTCAGACCGTCTGTCGCAGACCGTCTGTTTCAGACCGTCTGTCGCAGACCGTCTGTTTCAGACCGTCTGTGTCAGACCGTCTATCTCAGACCGCCTGTCTCAGACCATCTGTCTCAGACCGTCTGTCTCAGACCGTCTGTGTCAGACCGTCTCTCTCAGACCGCCTGCCTCTCTCCGTCTTTCTCATACCGTCTGTCTCAGACCGTCTGTCTCAGACCGTCTGTCTCAGACCATCTGTCTCAGTCCGTCTACCTCTGCCTGTCTGTCTCAGTCCGTCAGCTTCAGTCCGTCTGTCTCATTCCGTCTGTCTCAGACCATCCGTCTCGGTGCGTCTGGCTCTATCTGTCGGCCTCTGTCCGTCTGTCTCAGTCTGTCGTCCTCTGTCCGTCCGTCTCATACCGTCTGTCTCAGACCGTCTGTCTCAGACCGACTGTCTCAGTCCGTCTGCCCCTGTCCGTCTGTCTCATACCGTCTGCCGCATACCGTCTGTCTCAGACCGTATGTGTCAGACCGTCTGTCTCAGACCGTGTGTCTCAGTTTGTCCGTCTCAGACCGTCTGTCTCTGACCGTCTGTCTCATACCGTCTGCCGCATATCGTCTGTCTCAGACCGTATGTGTCAGACCGTCCGTCTCAGACCGTGTGTCTCAGTTTGTCCGTCTCAGACCGTCTGTCTCAGACCGTCTGTCTCAGACCGTCTGTCTCAGACCTTCTGTCACAGTCCGTCTGCCCCTGTCCGTCTGTCTCATACCGTCTGCCGCATATCGTCTGTCTCAGACCGTCTGTCTCAGACCGTATGTCTCAGTTTGTCCGTCTCAGACCGTCTGTCTCAGTCCGTCTGTCTCAGACCGTCTGTCGCAGACCGTCTGTTTCAGACCGTCTGTCGCAGACCGTCTGTTTCAGACCGTCTGTCGCAGACCGTCTGTTTCAGACCGTCTGTGTCAGACCGTCTGTCTCAGTCCGCCTGCCTCTCTCCGTCTTTCTCATACCGTCTGTCTCAGACCGTCTGTCTCAGACCATCTGTCTCAGGCCGTCTGTCTCAGACCATCTGTCTCAGTCCGTCCACCTCTGCCTGTCCGTCTCAGTCCGTCAGCTTCAGTCCGTCTGTCTCATTCCGTCTGTCTCAGACCATCCGTCTCGGTGCGTCTGGCTCTGTCTGTCGGCCTCTGTCCGTCTGTCTCAGTCTGTCGTCCTCTGTCCGTCCGTCTCATACCGTCTGTCCAGACCGTCTGTCCCAGACAATCTGTCTCAGACCGTCTGTCTCAGACCGTCTGTCTCAGACCGTCTGTCTCAGACCGTCTGTCTCAGACCGTCTGTCTCAGACCGTCTGTCTCAGACCGTCTGTCTCAGACCGTCTGTCTCAGACCGTCTGTCTCAGACCGTCTGTCTCAGACCGTCTGTCTCAGACCGTCTGTCTCAGACCGTCTGTCTCTAACCGTCTGTCGCACACCGTCTGTCGCACACCGTCCGTCTCAGACCGTCTGTCTCAGACCGTCTGTCTCAGACCGTCTGTCTCAGACCGTCTGTCTCAGACCGTCTGTCTCAGACCGTGTGTCTCAGTCCGTCTGTCTCAGACCGTCTATCGCACACCGTCTGTCGCAGACCGTCCGTCTCATACCGTCTGTCTCAGACCGTCTGTCTCAGTCCGTCTGTCTCAGACCGTCTTTCTCATACCGTCTATCTCTGTCCGTCCGTCTCTGAACGCCTGCCTCATACCGTCTGTCTCAGACCGTCCGTCTCAGACCGTCTGTCTCAGACCGTCTGTCTCAGACCGTCTGTCTCAGACCGTCTGTCTCAGACCGTCTGTCTCTAACCGTCTGTCGCACACCGTCTGTCGCACACCGTCCGTCTCAGACCGTCTGTCTCAGACCGTCTGTCTCAGACCGTCTGTCTCAGACCGTGTGTCTCAGTCCGTCTGTCTCAGACCGTCTGTCTCAGCCCATCTGTCTCAGACCGTCCGTCTCTGTGCTTCTGTCCCCGTCTGTCGTCCTCTGTTCGTCCGTCTCATACCGTCTGTCCCAGACAGTCTGTCTCAGACCGTCTGTCTCAGACCGTCTGTCTCAGACCGTCTGTCTCAGACCGTCTGTCTCAGACCGTCTGTCTCAGACCGTCTGTCTCAGACCGTCTGTCTCAGACCGTCTGTCTCAGACCGTGTGTCTCAGTCCGTCTGTCTCAGACCGTCTGTCGCACACCGTCTGTCGCAGACCGTCTGTCTCAGACCGTCTGTCTCAGATCGTCTGTCTCAGTCCGCCTGTCTCCGGTCGTCTGTCTCAGACCGTCTGTCTCAGACCGTCTGTCTCAGACCGTCTGTCTCAGACCGTCTGTCTCAGACCGTCTGTCTCAGACCGTCTGTCTCAGACCGTCTGTCTCAGACCGTCTGTCTCAGACCGTCTGTCTCTAACCGTCTGTCGCACACCGTCTGTCGCACACCGTCCGTCTCAGACCGTCTGTCTCAGACCGTCTGTCTCAGATCGTCTGTCTCAGTCCGCCTGTCTCCGGTCGTCTGTCTCAGACCGTCTGTCTCAGACCGTCTGTCTCAGACCGTCCGTCTCTGTGCTTCTGTCCCCGTCTGTCGTCCTCTGTTCGTCCGTCTCATACCGTCTGTCCCAGACAGTCTGTCTCAGACCGTCTGTCTCAGACCGTCTGTCTCAGACCGTCTGTCTCAGACCGTCTGTCTCAGACCGTCTGTCTCAGACCGTCTGTCTCAGACCGTCTGTCTCATACCGTCTGTCTCAGACCGTCTGTCTCAGACCGTCTGTCTCAGACCGTCTGTCTCAGACCGTCTGTCTCAGACCGTCTGTCTCAGACCGTCTGTCTCAGACCGTCTGTCTCAGACCGTCTGTCTCAGACCGTTCGTCTCAGACCGTCTGTCTCAGACCGTCTGTCGCACACCGTCTGTCGCAGACCGTCTGTCTCAGACCGTCTGTCTCAGACCGTCTGTCTCAGACCGTCTGTCTCAGACCGTCTGTCTCAGACCGTCTGTCTCAGACCGTCTGTCTCAGACCGTCTGTCTCAGACCGTCTGTCTCAGACCGTCTGTCTCAGACCGTCTGTCTCAGACCGACTGTCTCAGTCCGTCTGCCCCTGTCCGTCTGTCTCATACCGTCTGCCGCATACCGTCTGTCTCAGACCGTATGTGTCAGACCGTCTGTCTCAGACCGTGTGTCTCAGTTTGTCCGTCTCAGACCGTCTGTCTCTGACCGTCTGTCTCAGACCGTGTGTCTCAGACCGTCTGTCTCAGACCGTCTGTCTCAGACCGTCTGTCTCAGACCGTCTGTCTCAGACCGTCTGTCTCAGACCGTCTGTCTCAGACCGTCTGTCTCAGACCGTCTGTCTCAGTCCGTCTGCCCCTGTCCGTCTGTCTCATACCGTCTGCCGCATATCGTCTGTCTCAGACCGTATGTGTCAGACCGTCTGTCTCAGACCGTGTGTCTCAGTTTGTCCGTCTCAGACCGTCTGTCTCAGACCGTCCGTCTCAGACCGTCTGTCTCAGACCGTGTGTCTCAGTCCGTCTGTCTCAGACCGTCTGTCGCAGACCGTCTGTTTCAGACCGTCTGTCGCAGACCGTCTGTTTCAGACCGTCTGTCGCAGACCGTCTGTTTCAGACCGTCTGTGTCAGACCGTCTATCTCAGACCGCCTGTCTCAGACCATCTGTCTCAGACCGTCTGTCTCAGACCGTCTGTGTCAGACCGTCTCTCTCAGACCGCCTGCCTCTCTCCGTCTTTCTCATACCGTCTGTCTCGGACCGTCTGTCTCAGACCGTCTGTCTCAGACCATCTGTCTCAGTCCGTCTACCTCTGCCTGTCTGTCTCAGTCCGTCAGCTTCAGTCCGTCTGTCTCATTCCGTCTGTCTCAGACCATCCGTCTCGGTGCGTCTGGCTCTATCTGTCGGCCTCTGTCCGTCTGTCTCAGTCTGTCGTCCTCTGTCCGTCCGTCTCATACCGTCTGTCTCAGACCGTCTGTCTCAGACCGACTGTCTCAGTCCGTCTGCCCCTGTCCGTCTGTCTCATACCGTCTGCCGCATACCGTCTGTCTCAGACCGTATGTGTCAGACCGTCTGTCTCAGACCGTGTGTCTCAGTTTGTCCGTCTCAGACCGTCTGTCTCTGACCGTCTGTCTCATACCGTCTGCCGCATATCGTCTGTCTCAGACCGTATGTGTCAGACCGTCCGTCTCAGACCGTGTGTCTCAGTTTGTCCGTCTCAGACCGTCTGTCTCAGACCGTCTGTCTCAGACCGTCTGTCTCAGACCTTCTGTCACAGTCCGTCTGCCCCTGTCCGTCTGTCTCATACCGTCTGCCGCATATCGTCTGTCTCAGACCGTCTGTCTCAGACCGTATGTCTCAGTTTGTCCGTCTCAGACCGTCTGTCTCAGACCGTCTGTCTCAGTCCGTCTGTCTCAGACCGTCTGTCGCAGACCGTCTGTTTCAGACCGTCTGTCGCAGACCGTCTGTTTCAGACCGTCTGTCGCAGACCGTCTGTTTCAGACCGTCTGTGTCAGACCGTCTGTCTCAGTCCGCCTGCCTCTCTCCGTCTTTCTCATACCGTCTGTCTCAGACCGTCTGTCTCAGACCATCTGTCTCAGGCCGTCTGTCTCAGACCATCTGTCTCAGTCCGTCCACCTCTGCCTGTCCGTCTCAGTCCGTCAGCTTCAGTCCGTCTGTCTCATTCCGTCTGTCTCAGACCATCCGTCTCGGTGCGTCTGGCTCTGTCTGTCGGCCTCTGTCCGTCTGTCTCAGTCTGTCGTCCTCTGTCCGTCCGTCTCATACCGTCTGTCCAGACCGTCTGTCCCAGACAATCTGTCTCAGACCGTCTGTCTCAGACCGTCTGTCTCAGACCGTCTGTCTCAGACCGTCTGTCTCAGACCGTCTGTCTCAGACCGTCTGTCTCAGACCGTCTGTCTCAGACCGTCTGTCTCAGACCGTCTGTCTCAGACCGTCTGTCTCAGACCGTCTGTCTCAGACCGTCTGTCTCTAACCGTCTGTCGCACACCGTCTGTCGCACACCGTCCGTCTCAGACCGTCTGTCTCAGACCGTCTGTCTCAGACCGTCTGTCTCAGACCGTCTGTCTCAGACCGTCTGTCTCAGACCGTGTGTCTCAGTCCGTCTGTCTCAGACCGTCTGTCGCACACCGTCTGTCGCAGACCGTCTGTCTCAGACCGTCTGTCTCAGATCGTCTGTCTCAGTCCGCCTGTCTCCGGTCGTCTGTCTCAGACCGTCTGTCTCAGACCGTCTGTCTCAGCCCGTCTGTCTCAGACCGTCCGTCTCTGTGCTTCTGTCCCCGTCTGTCGTCCTCTGTTCGTCCGTCTCATACCGTCTGTCCCAGACAGTCTGTCTCAGACCGTCTGTCTCAGACCGTCTGTCTCAGACCGTCTGTCTCAGACCGTCTGTCTCAGACCGTCTGTCTCAGACCGTCTGTCTCAGACCGTCTGTCTCAGACCGTCTGTCTCAGACCGTCTGTCTCAGACCGTCTGTCTCAGACCGTCTGTCTCAGACCGTCTGTCTCAGACCGTCTGTCTCAGACCGTCTGTCTCAGACCGTCTGTCTCTAACCGTCTGTCGCACACCGTCTGTCGCACACCGTCCGTCTCAGACCGTCTGTCTCAGACCGTCTGTCTCAGACCGTCTGTCTCAGTCCGTCTGCCCCTGTCCGTCTGTCTCATACCGTCTGCCGCATATCGTCTGTCTCAGACCGTATGTGTCAGACCGTCTGTCTCAGACCGTGTGTCTCAGTTTGTCCGTCTCAGACCGTCTGTCTCAGACCGTCTGTCCCTGACCGTCTGTCCCAGACAATCTGTCTCAGACCGTCTGTCTCAGACCGTCTGTACAGACCGTCTGTCTCAGACCGTCTGTCTCAGACCGTCTGTCTCAGACCGTCTGTCTCAGACCGTGTGTCTCAGTCCGTCTGTCTCAGACTGTCTGTCGCACACCGTCTGTCGCACACCGTTTGTTTCAGACCGTCTGTGTCAGACCGTCTATCTCAGACCGTCTTTCTCAGACCGTCTGTCTCAGTCCGTCTGCCCCTGTCCGTCTGTCTCATACCGTCTGCCTCATAACGTCTGTCTCAGACCGTATGTGTCAGACCGTCTGTCTCAGACCGTGTGTCTCAGTTTGTCCGTCTCAGACCGTCTGTCTCAGACCGTCTGTCTCAGACCGTCTGTCTCAGACCGTCTGTCTCAGATCGTCTGTCGCTCACCGTCTGTCGCAGACCGTCTGTCTCAGACCGTCTGTCTCAGACCGTGTGTCTCAGTCCGTCTGTCTCAGACTGTCTGTCGCACACCGTCTGTCGCACACCGTTTGTTTCAGACCGTCTGTCTCAGACCGTCTGTCTCAGACCGACTGTCTCAGTCCGTCTGCCCCTGTCCGTCTGTCTCATACCGTCTGCCGTATACCGTCTGTCTCAGACCGTATGTGTCAGACCGTCTGTCTCAGACCGTGTGTCTCAGTTTGTCCGTCTCAGACCGTCTGTCTCTGACCGTCTGTCTCAGACCGTGTGTCTCAGACCGTCTGTCTCAGACCGTCTGTCTCAGACCGTCTGTCTCAGACCGTCTGTCTCAGACCGTCTGTCTCAGACCGTCTGTCTCAGACCGTCTGTCTCAGACCGTCTGTCTCAGACCGTCTGTCTCAGTCCGTCTGCCCCTGTCCGTCTGTCTCATACCGTCTGCCGCATATCGTCTGTCTCAGACCGTATGTGTCAGACCGTCTGTCTCAGACCGTGTGTCTCAGTTTGTCCGTCTCAGACCGTCTGTCTCAGACCGTCCGTCTCAGACCGTCTGTCTCAGACCGTGTGTCTCAGTCCGTCTGTCTCAGACCGTCTGTCGCAGACCGTCTGTTTCAGACCGTCTGTCGCAGACCGTCTGTTTCAGACCGTCTGTGTCAGACCGTCTATCTCAGAGCGCCTGTCTCAGACCATCTGTCTCAGACCGTCTGTCTCAGACCGTCTGTGTCAGACCGTCTGTCTCAGACCGCCTGCCTCTCTCCGTCTTTCTCATACCGTCTGTCTCAGACCGTCTGTCTCAGACCATCTGTCTCAGTCCGTCTACCTCTGCCTGTCTGTCTCAGTCCGTCAGCTTCAGTCCGTCTGTCTCATTCCGTCTGTCTCAGACCATCCGTCTCGGTGCGTCTGGCTCTATCTGTCGGCCTCTGTCCGTCTGTCTCAGTCTGTCGTCCTCTGTCCGTCCGTCTCATACCGTCTGTCTCAGACCGTCTGTCTCAGACCGACTGTCTCAGTCCGTCTGCCCCTGCCCGTCTGTCTCATACCGTCTGCCGCATACCGTCTGTCTCAGACCGTCTGTCTCGGACCGTCTGTCTCAGACCGTCTGTCTCAGACCGTCTGTCTCAGACCGTCTGTCTCAGACCGTCTGTCTCAGACCGTCTGTCTCAGTCCGTCTGCCCCTGTCCGCCTGTCTCATACCGTCTGCCGCATATCGTCTGTCTCAGACCGTATGTGTCAGACCGTCTGTCTCAGACCGTGTGTCTCAGTTTGTCCGTCTCAGACCGTCTGTCTCAGACCGTCTGTCTCAGACCGTCTGTCTCAGTCCGTCTGCCCCTGTCCGTCTGTCTCATACCGTCTGCCGCATATCGTCTGTCTCAGACCGTATGTGTCAGACCGTCTGTCTCAGACCGTGTGTCTCAGTTTGTCCGTCTCAGTCCGTCTGTCTCAGACCGTCTGTCCCAGACCGCCTGTCCCAGACAATCTGTCTCAGACCGTCTGTCTCAGACCGTCTGTACAGACCGTCTGTCTCAGACCGTCTGTCTCAGACCGTCTGTCTCAGACCGTCTGTCTCAGACCGTGTGTCTCAGTCCGTCTGTCTCAGACTGTCTGTCGCACACCGTCTGTCGCACACCGTTTGTTTCAGACCGTCTGTGTCAGACCGTCTATCTCAGACCGTCTTTCTCAGACCGTCAGTCTCAGTCCGTCTGCCCCTGTCCGTCTGTCTCATACCGTCTGCCTCATACCGTCTGTCTCAGACCGTATGTGTCAGACCGTCTGTCTCAGACCGTGTGTCTCAGTTTGTCCGTCTCAGACCGTCTGTCTCAGACCGTCTGTCTCAGACCGTCTGTCTCAGACCGTCTGTCTCAGATCGTCTGTCGCTCACCGTCTGTCGCAGACCGTCTGTCTCAGACCGTCTGTCTCAGACCGTCTGTCTCAGACCGTGTGTCTCAGTCCGTCTGTCTCAGACTGTCTGTCGCACACCGTCTGTCGCACACCGTTTGTTTCAGACCGTCTGTCTCAGACCGTCTGTCTCAGACCGTCTGTCTCAGACCGACTGTCTCAGTCCGTCTGCCCCTGTCCGTCTGTCTCATACCGTCTGCCGCATACCGTCTGTCTCAGACCGTATGTGTCAGACCGTCTGTCTCAGACCGTGTGTCTCAGTTTGTCCGTCTCAGACCGTCTGTCTCTGACCGTCTGTCTCAGACCGTGTGTCTCAGACCGTCTGTCTCAGACCGTCTGTCTCAGACCGTCTGTCTCAGACCGTCTGTCTCAGACCGTCTGTCTCAGACCGTCTGTCTCAGACCGTCTGTCTCAGACCGTCTGTCTCAGACCGTCTGTCTCAGACCGTCTGTCTCAGACCGTCTGTCTCAGACCGTCTGTCTCAGACCGTCTGTCTCAGTCCGTCTGCCCCTGTCCGTCTGTCTCATACCGTCTGCCGCATATCGTCTGTCTCAGACCGTATGTGTCAGACCGTCTGTCTCAGACCGTGTGTCTCAGTTTGTCCGTCTCAGACCGTCTGTCTTAGACCGTCCGTCTCAGACCGTCTGTCTCAGACCGTGTGTCTCAGTCCGTCTGTCTCAGACCGTCTGTCGCAGACCGTCTGTTTCAGACCGTCTGTCGCAGACCGTCTGTTTCAGACCGTCTGTCGCAGACCGTCTGTCTCAGACCGTCTGTGTCAGACCGTCTATCTCAGACCGCCTGTCTCAGACCATCTGTCTCAGACCGTCTGTCTCAGACCGTCTGTGTCAGACCGTCTGTCTCAGACCGCCTGCCTCTCTCCGTCTTTCTCATTCCGTCTGTCTCAGACCGTCTGTCTCAGACCATCTGTCTCAGTCCGTCTACCTCTGCCTGTCTGTCTCAGTCCGTCAGCTTCAGTCCGTCTGTCTCATTCCGTCTGTCTCAGACCATCCGTCTCGGTGCGTCTGGCTCTATCTGTCGGCCTCTGTCCGTCTGTCTCAGTCTGTCGTCCTCTGTCCGTCCGTCTCATACCGTCTGTCTCAGACCGTCTGTCTCAGACCGACTGTCTCAGTCCGTCTGCCCCTGTCCGTCTGTCTCATACCGTCTGCCGCATACCGTCTGTCTCAGACCGTCTGTCTCAGACCGTCTGTCTCAGACCGTCTGTCTCAGACCGTCTGTCTCAGACCGTCTGTCTCAGACCGTCTGTCTCAGTCCGTCTGCCCCTGTCCGCCTGTCTCATACCGTCTGCCGCATATCGTCTGTCTCAGACCGTATGTGTCAGACCGTCTGTCTCAGACCGTGTGTCTCAGTTTGTCCGTCTCAGACCGTCTGTCTCAGACCGTCCGTCTCAGACCGTCTGTCTCAGACCGTGTGTCTCAGTCCGTCTGTCTCAGACCGTCTGTCGCATATCGTCTGTCTCAGACCGTATGTGTCAGACCGTCTGTCTCAGACCGTGTGTCTCAGTTTGTCCGTCTCAGACCGTCTGTCTCAGACCGTCCGTCTCAGACCGTCTGTCTCAGACCGTGTGTCTCAGTCCGTCTGTCTCAGACCGTCTGCCGCATACCGTCTGTCTCAGACCGTCTGTCTCAGACCGTCTGTCTCAGTCCGTCTGCCCCTGTCCGTCTGTCTCATACCGTCTGCCGCATACCGTCCGTCTCAGACCGTCTGTCTCAGACCGTCTGTCTCAGATCGTCTGTCTCAGTCCGCCTGTCTCCGGTCGTCTGTCTCAGACCGTCTGTCTCAGACCGTCTGTCTCAGACCGTCCGTCTCTGTGCTTCTGTCCCCGTCTGTCGTCCTCTGTTCGTCCGTCTCATACCGTCTGTCCCAGACAGTCTGTCTCAGACCGTCTGTCTCAGACCGTCTGTCTCAGACCGTCTGTCTCAGACCGTCTGTCTCAGACCGTCTGTCTCAGACCGTCTGTCTCAGACCGTCTGTCTCAGACCGTCTGTCTCAGACCGTCTGTCTCAGACCGTCTGTCTCAGACCGTCTGTCTCAGACCGTCTGTCTCAGACCGTCTGTCTCAGACCGTCTGTCTCAGACCGTTCGTCTCAGACCGTCTGTCTCAGACCGTCTGTCGCACACCGTCTGTCGCAGACCGTCTGTCTCAGACCGTCTGTCTCAGACCGTCTGTCTCAGACCGTCTGTCTCAGACCGTCTGTCTCAGTCCGTCTGCCCCTGTCCGTCTGTCTCATACCGTCTGCCGCATATCGTCTGTCTCAGACCGTATGTGTCAGACCGTCTGTCTCAGACCGTGTGTCTCAGTTTGTCCGTCTCAGACCGTCTGTCTCAGACCGTCTGTCCCTGACCGTCTGTCCCAGACAATCTGTCTCAGACCGTCTGTCTCAGACCGTCTGTACAGACCGTCTGTCTCAGACCGTCTGTCTCAGACCGTCTGTCTCAGACCGTCTGTCTCAGACCGTCTGTCTCAGACCGTCTGTCTCAGACCGTCTGTCTCAGACCGTGTGTCTCAGTCCGTCTGTCTCAGACTGTCTGTCGCACACCGTCTGTCGCACACCGTTTGTTTCAGACCGTCTGTGTCAGACCGTCTATCTCAGACCGTCTTTCTCAGACCGTCTGTCTCAGTCCGTCTGCCCCTGTCCGTCTGTCTCATACCGTCTGCCTCATACCGTCTGTCTCAGACCGTATGTGTCAGACCGTCTGTCTCAGACCGTGTGTCTCAGTTTGTCCGTCTCAGACCGTCTGTCTCAGACCGTCTGTCTCAGACCGTCTGTCTCAGACCGTCTGTCTCAGACCGTCTGTCTCAGACCGTCTGTCTCAGACCGTCTGTCTCAGACCGTCTGTCTCAGACCGTGTGTCTCAGACCGTCTGTCTCAGACCATCTGTCTCAGCCCGTCTGTCTCAGACCGTCTTTCTCAGTCCGTCAGCCTCTGCCCGTCTGCGTCATCCCGTCTGTCTCATACCATATGTCTCAGACCGTCCGTCTCTGTGCGTCTGTCTCTGTCTGTCGGCCTCTGTGCGTCTGTCTCTGTCTGTCGGCCTCTGTCCGTCTGTCTCAGTCTGTCAGACTTTGTCCGTCCGTCTCATACCGTCTGTCTCAGACCGTCTGTCTCAGTCCGTCTGTCTCAGACCGTCTTTCTCATACCGTCTATCTCTGTCCGTCCGTCTCTGAACGCCTGCCTCATACCGTCTGTCTCAGACCGTCCGTCTCAGACCGTCTGTCTCAGACCGTCTGTCTCAGACCGTCTGTCTCAGACCGTCTGTCTCAGACCGTCTGTCTCTAACCGTCTGTCGCACACCGTCTGTCGCACACCGTCCGTCTCAGACCGTCTGTCTCAGACCGTCTGTCTCAGACCGTCTGTCTCAGACCGTCTGTCTCAGACCGTGTGTCTCAGTCCGTCTGTCTCAGACCGTCTGTCTCAGCCCATCTGTCTCAGACCGTCCGTCTCTGTGCTTCTGTCCCCGTCTGTCGTCCTCTGTTCGTCCGTCTCAGACCGTCTGTCTCAGACCGTCTGTCTCAGACCGTCTGTCTCTAACCGTCTGTCGCACACCGTCTGTCGCACACCGTCCGTCTCAGACCGTCTGTCTCAGACCGTCTGTCTCAGACCGTCTGTCTCAGACCGTCTGTCTCAGACCGTGTGTCTCAGTCCGTCTGTCTCAGACCGTCTGTCTCAGCCCGTCTGTCTCAGACCGTCCGTCTCTGTGCTTCTGTCCCCGTCTGTCGTCCTCTGTTCGTCCGTCTCATACCGTCTGTCCCAGACAGTCTGTCTCAGACCGTCTGTCTCAGACCGTCTGTCTCAGACCGTCTGTCTCAGACCGTCTGTCTCAGACCGTCTGTCTCAGACCGTCTGTCTCAGACCGTCTGTCTCAGACCGTCTGTCTCAGACCGTCTGTCTCAGACCGTGTGTCTCAGTCCGTCTGTCTCAGACCGTCTGTCGCACACCGTCTGTCGCAGACCGTCTGTCTCAGACCGTCTGTCTCAGATCGTCTGTCTCAGTCCGCCTGTCTCCGGTCGTCTGTCTCAGACCGTCTGTCTCAGACCGTCTGTCTCAGACCGTCTGTCTCAGACCGTCTGTCTCAGACCGTCTGTCTCAGACCGTCTGTCTCAGACCGTCTGTCTCTAACCGTCTGTCGCACACCGTCTGTCGCACACCGTCCGTCTCAGACCGTCTGTCTCAGACCGTCTGTCTCAGATCGTCTGTCTCAGTCCGCCTGTCTCCGGTCGTCTGTCTCAGACCGTCTGTCTCAGACCGTCTGTCTCAGACCGTCCGTCTCTGTGCTTCTGTCCCCGTCTGTCGTCCTCTGTTCGTCCGTCTCATACCGTCTGTCCCAGACAGTCTGTCTCAGACCGTCTGTCTCAGACCGTCTGTCTCAGACCGTCTGTCTCAGACCGTCTGTCTCAGACCGTCTGTCTCAGACCGTCTGTCTCAGACCGTCTGTCTCAGACCGTCTGTCTCAGACCGTCTGTCTCAGACCGTCTGTCTCAGACCGTCTGTCTCAGACCGTCTGTCTCAGACCGTTCGTCTCAGACCGTCTGTCTCAGACCGTCTGTCGCACACCGTCTGTCGCAGACCGTCTGTCTCAGACCGTCTGTCTCAGACCGTCTGTCTCAGACCGTCTGTCTCAGTCCGTCTGCCCCTGTCCGTCTGTCTCATACCGTCTGCCGCATATCGTCTGTCTCAGACCGTATGTGTCAGACCGTCTGTCTCAGACCGTGTGTCTCAGTTTGTCCGTCTCAGACCGTCTGTCTCAGACCGTCTGTCCCTGACCGTCTGTCCCAGACAATCTGTCTCAGACCGTCTGTCTCAGACCGTCTGTACAGACCGTCTGTCTCAGACCGTCTGTCTCAGACCGTCTGTCTCAGACCGTCTGTCTCAGACCGTCTGTCTCAGACCGTGTGTCTCAGTCCGTCTGTCTCAGACTGTCTGTCGCACACCGTCTGTCGCACACCGTTTGTTTCAGACCGTCTGTGTCAGACCGTCTATCTCAGACCGTCTTTCTCAGACCGTCTGTCTCAGTCCGTCTGCCCCTGTCCGTCTGTCTCATACCGTCTGCCTCATACCGTCTGTCTCAGACCGTATGTGTCAGACCGTCTGTCTCAGACCGTGTGTCTCAGTTTGTCCGTCTCAGACCGTCTGTCTCAGACCGTCTGTCTCAGACCGTCTGTCTCAGACCGTCTGTCTCAGACCGTCTGTCTCAGACCGTCTGTCTCAGACCGTCTGTCTCAGACCGTCTGTCTCAGACCGTCTGTCTCAGTCCGTCTGCCCCTGTCCGTCTGTCTCATACCGTCTGCCGCATATCGTCTGTCTCAGACCGTATGTGTCAGACCGTCTGTCTCAGACCGTGTGTCTCAGTTTGTCCGTCTCAGACCGTCTGTCTCAGACCGTCCGTCTCAGACCGTCTGTCTCAGACCGTGTGTCTCAGTCCGTCTGTCTCAGACCGTCTGTCGCAGACCGTCTGTTTCAGACCGTCTGTCGCAGACCGTCTGTTTCAGACCGTCTGTCGCAGACCGTCTGTTTCAGACCGTCTGTGTCAGACCGTCTATCTCAGACCGCCTGTCTCAGACCATCTGTCTCAGACCGTCTGTCTCAGACCGTCTGTGTCAGACCGTCTCTCTCAGACCGCCTGCCTCTCTCCGTCTTTCTCATACCGTCTGTCTCAGACCGTCTGTCTCAGACCGTCTGTCTCAGACCATCTGTCTCAGTCCGTCTACCTCTGCCTGTCTGTCTCAGTCCGTCAGCTTCAGTCCGTCTGTCTCATTCCGTCTGTCTCAGACCATCCGTCTCGGTGCGTCTGGCTCTATCTGTCGGCCTCTGTCCGTCTGTCTCAGTCTGTCGTCCTCTGTCCGTCCGTCTCATACCGTCTGTCTCAGACCGTCTGTCTCAGACCGACTGTCTCAGTCCGTCTGCCCCTGTCCGTCTGTCTCATACCGTCTGCCGCATACCGTCTGTCTCAGACCGTATGTGTCAGACCGTCTGTCTCAGACCGTGTGTCTCAGTTTGTCCGTCTCAGACCGTCTGTCTCTGACCGTCTGTCTCATACCGTCTGCCGCATATCGTCTGTCTCAGACCGTATGTGTCAGACCGTCCGTCTCAGACCGTGTGTCTCAGTTTGTCCGTCTCAGACCGTCTGTCTCAGACCGTCTGTCTCAGACCGTCTGTCTCAGACCTTCTGTCACAGTCCGTCTGCCCCTGTCCGTCTGTCTCATACCGTCTGCCGCATATCGTCTGTCTCAGACCGTCTGTCTCAGACCGTATGTCTCAGTTTGTCCGTCTCAGACCGTCTGTCTCAGACCGTCTGTCTCAGTCCGTCTGTCTCAGACCGTCTGTCGCAGACCGTCTGTTTCAGACCGTCTGTCGCAGACCGTCTGTTTCAGACCGTCTGTCGCAGACCGTCTGTTTCAGACCTTCTGTGTCAGACCGTCTATCTCAGACCGCCTGTCTCAGACCATCTATCTCAGACCGTCTGTCTCAGACCGTCTGTGTCAGACCGTCTGTCTCAGTCCGCCTGCCTCTCTCCGTCTTTCTCATACCGTCTGTCTCAGACCGTCTGTCTCAGACCATCTGTCTCAGGCCGTCTGTCTCAGACCATCTGTCTCAGTCCGTCCACCTCTGCCTGTCCGTCTCAGTCCGTCAGCTTCAGTCCGTCTGTCTCATTCCGTCTGTCTCAGACCATCCGTCTCGGTGCGTCTGGCTCTGTCTGTCGGCCTCTGTCCGTCTGTCTCAGTCTGTCGTCCTCTGTCCGTCCGTCTCATACCGTCTGTCCAGACCGTCTGTCCCAGACAATCTGTCTCAGACCGTCTGTCTCAGACCGTCTGTCTCAGACCGTCTGTCTCAGACCGTCTGTCTCAGACCGTCTGTCTCAGACCGTCTGTCTCAGACCGTCTGTCTCAGACCGTCTGTCTCAGACCGTCTGTCTCTAACCGTCTGTCGCACACCGTCTGTCGCACACCGTCCGTCTCAGACCGTCTGTCTCAGACCGTCTGTCTCAGACCGTCTGTCTCAGACCGTCTGTCTCAGACCGTGTGTCTCAGTCCGTCTGTCTCAGACCGTCTGTCGCACACCGTCTGTCGCAGACCGTCTGTCTCAGACCGTCTGTCTCAGATCGTCTGTCTCAGTCCGCCTGTCTCCGGTCGTCTGTCTCAGACCGTCTGTCTCAGACCGTCTGTCTCAGCCCGTCTGTCTCAGACCGTCCGTCTCTGTGCTTCTGTCCCCGTCTGTCGTCCTCTGTTCGTCCGTCTCATACCGTCTGTCCCAGACAGTCTGTCTCAGACCGTCTGTCTCAGACCGTCTGTCTCAGACCGTCTGTCTCAGACCGTCTGTCTCAGACCGTCTGTCTCAGACCGTCTGTCTCAGACCGTCTGTCTCAGACCGTCTGTCTCAGACCGTCTGTCTCAGACCGTCTGTCTCAGACCGTCTGTCTCAGACCGTCTGTCTCAGACCGTCTGTCTCAGACCGTCTGTCTCAGACCGTCTGTCTCAGACCGTCTGTCTCAGACCGTCTGTCTCTAACCGTCTGTCGCACACCGTCTGTCGCACACCGTCCGTCTCAGACCGTCTGTCTCAGACCGTCTGTCTCAGACCGTCTGTCTCAGACCGTCTGTCTCAGACCGTGTGTCTCAGTCCGTCTGTCTCAGACCGTCTGTCTCAGCCCGTCTGTCTCAGACCGTCCGTCTCTGTGCTTCTGTCCCCGTCTGTCGTCCTCTGTTCGTCCGTCTCATACCGTCTGTCCCAGACAGTCTGTCTCAGACCGTCTGTCTCAGACCGTCTGTCTCAGACCGTCTGTCTCAGACCGTCTGTCTCAGACCGTCTGTCTCAGACCGTCTGTCTCAGACCGTCTGTCTCAGACCGTCTGTCTCAGACCGTCTGTCTCAGACCGTGTGTCTCAGTCCGTCTGTCTCAGACCGTCTGTCGCACACCGTCTGTCGCAGACCGTCTGTCTCAGACCGTCTGTCTCAGATCGTCTGTCTCTGTCCGCCTGTCTCCGGTCGTCTGTCTCAGACCGTCTGTCTCAGACCGTCTGTCTCAGACCGTCCGTCTCTGTGCTTCTGTCCCCGTCTGTCGTCCTCTGTTCGTCCGTCTCATACCGTCTGTCCCAGACAGTCTGTCTCAGACCGTCTGTCTCAGACCGTCTGTCTCAGACCGTCTGTCTCAGACCGTCTGTCTCAGACCGTCTGTCTCAGACCGTCTGTCTCAGACCGTCTGTCTCAGACCGTCTGTCTCAGACCGTCTGTCTCAGACCGTCTGTCTCAGACCGTTCGTCTCAGACCGTCTGTCTCAGACCGTCTGTCGCACACCGTCTGTCGCAGACCGTCTGTCTCAGACCGTCTGTCTCAGACCGTCTGTCTCAGACCGTCTGTCTCAGACCGTCTGTCTCAGTCCGTCTGCCCCTGTCCGTCTGTCTCATACCGTCTGCCGCATATCGTCTGTCTCAGACCGTATGTGTCAGACCGTCTGTCTCAGACCGTGTGTCTCAGTTTGTCCGTCTCAGACCGTCTGTCTCAGACCGTCTGTCCCTGACCGTCTGTCCCAGACAATCTGTCTCAGACCGTCTGTCTCAGACCGTCTGTACAGACCGTCTGTCTCAGACCGTCTGTCTCAGTCCGTCTGTCTCAGACCGTCTGTCTCAGACCGTGTGTCTCAGTCCGTCTGTCTCAGACTGTCTGTCGCACACCGTCTGTCGCACACCGTTTGTTTCAGACCGTCTGTGTCAGACCGTCTATCTCAGACCGTCTTTCTCAGACCGTCTGTCTCAGTCCGTCTGCCCCTGTCCGTCTGTCTCATACCGTCTGCCTCATAACGTCTGTCTCAGACCGTATGTGTCAGACCGTCTGTCTCAGACCGTGTGTCTCAGTTTGTCCGTCTCAGACCGTCTGTCTCAGACCGTCTGTCTCAGACCGTCTGTCTCAGACCGTCTGTCTCAGACCGTCTGTCTCAGACCGTCTGTCTCAGATCGTCTGTCGCTCACCGTCTGTCGCAGACCGTCTGTCTCAGACCGTCTGTCTCAGACCGTGTGTCTCAGTCCGTCTGTCTCAGACTGTCTGTCGCACACCGTCTGTCGCACACCGTTTGTTTCAGACCGTCTGTCTCAGACCGTCTGTCTCAGACCGACTGTCTCAGTCCGTCTGCCCCTGTCCGTCTGTCTCATACCGTCTGCCGTATACCGTCTGTCTCAGACCGTATGTGTCAGACCGTCTGTCTCAGACCGTGTGTCTCAGTTTGTCCGTCTCAGACCGTCTGTCTCTGACCCTCTGTCTCAGACCGTGTGTCTCAGACCGTCTGTCTCAGACCGTCTGTCTCAGACCGTCTGTCTCAGACCGTCTGTCTCAGACCGTCTGTCTCAGACCGTCTGTCTCAGACCGTCTGTCTCAGACCGTCTGTCTCAGTCCGTCTGCCCCTGTCCGTCTGTCTCATACCGTCTGCCGCATATCGTCTGTCTCAGACCGTATGTGTCAGACCGTCTGTCTCAGACCGTGTGTCTCAGTTTGTCCGTCTCAGACCGTCTGTCTCAGACCGTCCGTCTCAGACCGTCTGTCTCAGACCGTGTGTCTCAGTCCGTCTGTCTCAGACCGTCTATCTCAGACCGCCTGTCTCAGACCATCTGTCTCAGACCGTCTGTCTCAGACCGTCTGTGTCAGACCGTCTGTCTCAGACCGCCTGCCTCTCTCCGTCTTTCTCATACCGTCTGTCTCAGACCGTCTGTCTCAGACCATCTGTCTCAGTCCGTCTACCTCTGCCTGTCTGTCTCAGTCCGTCAGCTTCAGTCCGTCTGTCTCATTCCGTCTGTCTCAGACCATCCGTCTCGGTGCGTCTGGCTCTATCTGTCGGCCTCTGTCCGTCTGTCTCAGTCTGTCGTCCTCTGTCCGTCCGTCTCATACCGTCTGTCTCAGACCGTCTGTCTCAGACCGACTGTCTCAGTCCGTCTGCCCCTGCCCGTCTGTCTCATACCGTCTGCCGCATACCGTCTGTCTCAGACCGTCTGTCTCGGACCGTCTGTCTCAGACCGTCTGTCTCAGACCGTCTGTCTCAGACCGTCTGTCTCAGACCGTCTGTCTCAGACCGTCTGTCTCAGTCCGTCTGCCCCTGTCCGCCTGTCTCATACCGTCTGCCGCATATCGTCTGTCTCAGACCGTATGTGTCAGACCGTCTGTCTCAGACCGTGTGTCTCAGTTTGTCCGTCTCAGACCGTCTGTCTCAGACCGTCTGTCTCAGACCGTCTGTCTCAGTCCGTCTGCCCCTGTCCGTCTGTCTCATACCGTCTGCCGCATATCGTCTGTCTCAGACCGTATGTGTCAGACCGTCTGTCTCAGACCGTGTGTCTCAGTTTGTCCGTCTCAGTCCGTCTGTCTCAGACCGTCTGTCCCAGACCGCCTGTCCCAGACAATCTGTCTCAGACCGTCTGTCTCAGACCGTCTGTACAGACCGTCTGTCTCAGACCGTCTGTCTCAGACCGTCTGTCTCAGACCGTCTGTCTCAGACCGTCTGTCTCAGACCGTCTGTCTCAGACCGTCTGTCTCAGACCGTCTGTCTCAGTCCGTCTGCCCCTGTCCGTCTGTCTCATACCGTCTGCCGCATATCGTCTGTCTCAGACCGTATGTGTCAGACCGTCTGTCTCAGACCGTGTGTCTCAGTTTGTCCGTCTCAGACCGTCTGTCTCAGACCGTCCGTCTCAGACCGTCTGTCTCAGACCGTGTGTCTCAGTCCGTCTGTCTCAGACCGTCTATCTCAGACCGCCTGTCTCAGACCATCTGTCTCAGACCGTCTGTCTCAGACCGTCTGTGTCAGACCGTCTGTCTCAGACCGCCTGCCTCTCTCCGTCTTTCTCATACCGTCTGTCTCAGACCGTCTGTCTCAGACCATCTGTCTCAGTCCGTCTACCTCTGCCTGTCTGTCTCAGTCCGTCAGCTTCAGTCCGTCTGTCTCATTCCGTCTGTCTCAGACCATCCGTCTCGGTGCGTCTGGCTCTATCTGTCGGCCTCTGTCCGTCTGTCTCAGTCTGTCGTCCTCTGTCCGTCCGTCTCATACCGTCTGTCTCAGACCGTCTGTCTCAGACCGACTGTCTCAGTCCGTCTGCCCCTGCCCGTCTGTCTCATACCGTCTGCCGCATACCGTCTGTCTCAGACCGTCTGTCTCGGACCGTCTGTCTCAGACCGTCTGTCTCAGACCGTCTGTCTCAGACCGTCTGTCTCAGACCGTCTGTCTCAGACCGTCTGTCTCAGTCCGTCTGCCCCTGTCCGCCTGTCTCATACCGTCTGCCGCATATCGTCTGTCTCAGACCGTATGTGTCAGACCGTCTGTCTCAGACCGTGTGTCTCAGTTTGTCCGTCTCAGACCGTCTGTCTCAGACCGTCTGTCTCAGACCGTCTGTCTCAGTCCGTCTGCCCCTGTCCGTCTGTCTCATACCGTCTGCCGCATATCGTCTGTCTCAGACCGTATGTGTCAGACCGTCTGTCTCAGACCGTGTGTCTCAGTTTGTCCGTCTCAGTCCGTCTGTCTCAGACCGTCTGTCCCAGACCGCCTGTCCCAGACAATCTGTCTCAGACCGTCTGTCTCAGACCGTCTGTACAGACCGTCTGTCTCAGACCGTCTGTCTCAGACCGTCTGTCTCAGACCGTCTGTCTCAGACCGTGTGTCTCAGTCCGTCTGTCTCAGACTGTCTGTCGCACACCGTCTGTCGCACACCGTTTGTTTCAGACCGTCTGTGTCAGACCGTCTATCTCAGACCGACTTTCTCAGACCGTCTGTCTCAGTCCGTCTGCCCCTGTCCGTCTGTCTCATACCGTCTGCCTCATACCGTCTGTCTCAGACCGTATGTGTCAGACCGTCTGTCTCAGACCGTGTGTCTCAGTTTGTCCGTCTCAGACCGTCTGTCTCAGACCGTCTGTCTCAGACCGTCTGTCTCAGACCGTCTGTCTCAGATCGTCTGTCGCTCACCGTCTGTCGCAGACCGTCTGTCTCAGACCGTCTGTCTCAGACCGTCTGTCTCAGACCGTGTGTCTCAGTCCGTCTGTCTCAGACTGTCTGTCGCACACCGTCTGTCGCACACCGTTTGTTTCAGACCGTCTGTCTCAGACCGTCTGTCTCAGACCGTCTGTCTCAGACCGACTGTCTCAGTCCGTCTGCCCCTGTCCGTCTGTCTCATACCGTCTGCCGCATACCGTCTGTCTCAGACCGTATGTGTCAGACCGTCTGTCTCAGACCGTGTGTCTCAGTTTGTCCGTCTCAGACCGTCTGTCTCTGACCGTCTGTCTCAGACCGTGTGTCTCAGACCGTCTGTCTCAGACCGTCTGTCTCAGACCGTCTGTCTCAGACCGTCTGTCTCAGACCGTCTGTCTCAGACCGTCTGTCTCAGACCGTCTGTCTCAGACCGTCTGTCTCAGACCGTCTGTCTCAGACCGTCTGTCTCAGACCGTCTGTCTCAGACCGTCTGTCTCAGTCCGTCTGCCCCTGTCCGTCTGTCTCATACCGTCTGCCGCATATCGTCTGTCTCAGACCGTATGTGTCAGACCGTCTGTCTCAGACCGTGTGTCTCAGTTTGTCCGTCTCAGACCGTCTGTCTTAGACCGTCCGTCTCAGACCGTCTGTCTCAGACCGTGTGTCTCAGTCCGTCTGTCTCAGACCGTCTGTCGCAGACCGTCTGTTTCAGACCGTCTGTCGCAGACCGTCTGTTTCAGACCGTCTGTCGCAGACCGTCTGTTTCAGACCGTCTGTGTCAGACCGTCTATCTCAGACCGCCTGTCTCAGACCATCTGTCTCAGACCGTCTGTCTCAGACCGTCTGTGTCAGACCGTCTGTCTCAGACCGCCTGCCTCTCTCCGTCTTTCTCATTCCGTCTGTCTCAGACCGTCTGTCTCAGACCATCTGTCTCAGTCCGTCTACCTCTGCCTGTCTGTCTCAGTCCGTCAGCTTCAGTCCGTCTGTCTCATTCCGTCTGTCTCAGACCATCCGTCTCGGTGCGTCTGGCTCTATCTGTCGGCCTCTGTCCGTCTGTCTCAGTCTGTCGTCCTCTGTCCGTCCGTCTCATACCGTCTGTCTCAGACCGTCTGTCTCAGACCGACTGTCCCAGTCCGTCTGCCCCTGTCCGTCTGTCTCATACCGTCTGCCGCATACCGTCTGTCTCAGACCGTCTGTCTCAGACCGTCTGTCTCAGACCGTCTGTCTCAGACCGTCTGTCTCAGACCGTCTGTCTCAGACCGTCTGTCTCAGTCCGTCTGCCCCTGTCCGCCTGTCTCATACCGTCTGCCGCATATCGTCTGTCTCAGACCGTATGTGTCAGACCGTCTGTCTCAGACCGTGTGTCTCAGTTTGTCCGTCTCAGACCGTCTGTCTCAGACCGTCCGTCTCAGACCGTCTGTCTCAGACCGTGTGTCTCAGTCCGTCTGTCTCAGACCGTCTGTACAGACCGTCTGTCTCTGACCGTCTGTCTCAGACCGTGTGTCTCAGACCGTCTGTCTCAGACCGTCTGTCTCAGACCGTCTGTCTCAGACCGTCTGTCTCAGACCGTCTGTCTCAGACCGTCTGTCTCAGACCGTCTGTCTCAGACCGTCTGTCTCAGACCGTCTGTCTCAGTCCGTCTGCCCCTGTCCGTCTGTCTCATACCGTCTGCCGCATATCGTCTGTCTCAGACCGTATGTGTCAGACCGTCTGTCTCAGACCGTGTGTCTCAGTTTGTCCGTCTCAGACCGTCTGTCTCAGACCGTCCGTCTCAGACCGTCTGTCTCAGACCGTGTGTCTCAGTCCGTCTGTCTCAGACCGTCTATCTCAGACCGCCTGTCTCAGACCATCTGTCTCAGACCGTCTGTCTCAGACCGTCTGTGTCAGACCGTCTGTCTCAGACCGCCTGCCTCTCTCCGTCTTTCTCATACCGTCTGTCTCAGACCGTCTGTCTCAGACCATCTGTCTCAGTCCGTCTACCTCTGCCTGTCTGTCTCAGTCCGTCAGCTTCAGTCCGTCTGTCTCATTCCGTCTGTCTCAGACCATCCGTCTCGGTGCGTCTGGCTCTATCTGTCGGCCTCTGTCCGTCTGTCTCAGTCTGTCGTCCTCTGTCCGTCCGTCTCATACCGTCTGTCTCAGACCGTCTGTCTCAGACCGACTGTCTCAGTCCGTCTGCCCCTGCCCGTCTGTCTCATACCGTCTGCCGCATACCGTCTGTCTCAGACCGTCTGTCTCGGACCGTCTGTCTCAGACCGTCTGTCTCAGACCGTCTGTCTCAGACCGTCTGTCTCAGACCGTCTGTCTCAGTCCGTCTGCCCCTGTCCGCCTGTCTCATACCGTCTGCCGCATATCGTCTGTCTCAGACCGTATGTGTCAGACCGTCTGTCTCAGACCGTGTGTCTCAGTTTGTCCGTCTCAGACCGTCTGTCTCAGACCGTCTGTCTCAGACCGTCTGTCTCAGTCCGTCTGCCCCTGTCCGTCTGTCTCATACCGTCTGCCGCATATCGTCTGTCTCAGACCGTATGTGTCAGACCGTCTGTCTCAGACCGTGTGTCTCAGTTTGTCCGTCTCAGTCCGTCTGTCTCAGACCGTCTGTCCCAGACCGCCTGTCCCAGACAATCTGTCTCAGACCGTCTGTCTCAGACCGTCTGTACAGACCGTCTGTCTCAGACCGTCTGTCTCAGACCGTCTGTCTCAGACCGTCTGTCTCAGACCGTGTGTCTCAGTCCGTCTGTCTCAGACTGTCTGTCGCACACCGTCTGTCGCACACCGTTTGTTTCAGACCGTCTGTGTCAGACCGTCTATCTCAGACCGTCTTTCTCAGACCGTCTGTCTCAGTCCGTCTGCCCCTGTCCGTCTGTCTCATACCGTCTGCCTCATAACGTCTGTCTCAGACCGTATGTGTCAGACCGTCTGTCTCAGACCGTGTGTCTCAGTTTGTCCGTCTCAGACCGTCTGTCTCAGACCGTCTGTCTCAGACCGTCTGTCTCAGACCGTCTGTCTCAGACCGTCTGTCTCAGATCGTCTGTCGCTCACCGTCTGTCGCAGACCGTCTGTCTCAGACCGTCTGTCTCAGACCGTGTGTCTCAGTCCGTCTGTCTCAGACTGTCTGTCGCACACCGTCTGTCGCACACCGTTTGTTTCAGACCGTCTGTCTCAGACCGTCTGTCTCAGACCGACTGTCTCAGTCCGTCTGCCCCTGTCCGTCTGTCTCATACCGTCTGCCGTATACCGTCTGTCTCAGACCGTATGTGTCAGACCGTCTGTCTCAGACCGTGTGTCTCAGTTTGTCCGTCTCAGACCGTCTGTCTCTGACCGTCTGTCTCAGACCGTGTGTCTCAGACCGTCTGTCTCAGACCGTCTGTCTCAGACCGTCTGTCTCAGACCGTCTGTCTCAGACCGTCTGTCTCAGACCGTCTGTCTCAGACCGTCTGTCTCAGTCCGTCTGCCCCTGTCCGTCTGTCTCATACCGTCTGCCGCATATCGTCTGTCTCAGACCGTATGTGTCAGACCGTCTGTCTCAGACCGTGTGTCTCAGTTTGTCCGTCTCAGACCGTCTGTCTCAGACCGTCCGTCTCAGACCGTCTGTCTCAGACCGTGTGTCTCAGTCCGTCTGTCTCAGACCGTCTATCTCAGACCGCCTGTCTCAGACCATCTGTCTCAGACCGTCTGTCTCAGACCGTCTGTGTCAGACCGTCTGTCTCAGACCGCCTGCCTCTCTCCGTCTTTCTCATACCGTCTGTCTCAGACCGTCTGTCTCAGACCATCTGTCTCAGTCCGTCTACCTCTGCCTGTCTGTCTCAGTCCGTCAGCTTCAGTCCGTCTGTCTCATTCCGTCTGTCTCAGACCATCCGTCTCGGTGCGTCTGGCTCTATCTGTCGGCCTCTGTCCGTCTGTCTCAGTCTGTCGTCCTCTGTCCGTCCGTCTCATACCGTCTGTCTCAGACCGTCTGTCTCAGACCGACTGTCTCAGTCCGTCTGCCCCTGCCCGTCTGTCTCATACCGTCTGCCGCATACCGTCTGTCTCAGACCGTCTGTCTCGGACCGTCTGTCTCAGACCGTCTGTCTCAGACCGTCTGTCTCAGACCGTCTGTCTCAGACCGTCTGTCTCAGTCCGTCTGCCCCTGTCCGCCTGTCTCATACCGTCTGCCGCATATCGTCTGTCTCAGACCGTATGTGTCAGACCGTCTGTCTCAGACCGTGTGTCTCAGTTTGTCCGTCTCAGACCGTCTGTCTCAGACCGTCTGTCTCAGACCGTCTGTCTCAGTCCGTCTGCCCCTGTCCGTCTGTCTCATACCGTCTGCCGCATATCGTCTGTCTCAGACCGTATGTGTCAGACCGTCTGTCTCAGACCGTGTGTCTCAGTTTGTCCGTCTCAGTCCGTCTGTCTCAGACCGTCTGTCCCAGACCGCCTGTCCCAGACAATCTGTCTCAGACCGTCTGTCTCAGACCGTCTGTACAGACCGTCTGTCTCAGACCGTCTGTCTCAGACCGTCTGTCTCAGACCGTCTGTCTCAGACCGTGTGTCTCAGTCCGTCTGTCTCAGACTGTCTGTCGCACACCGTCTGTCGCACACCGTTTGTTTCAGACCGTCTGTGTCAGACCGTCTATCTCAGACCGACTTTCTCAGACCGTCTGTCTCAGTCCGTCTGCCCCTGTCCGTCTGTCTCATACCGTCTGCCTCATACCGTCTGTCTCAGACCGTATGTGTCAGACCGTCTGTCTCAGACCGTGTGTCTCAGTTTGTCCGTCTCAGACCGTCTGTCTCAGACCGTCTGTCTCAGACCGTCTGTCTCAGACCGTCTGTCTCAGATCGTCTGTCGCTCACCGTCTGTCGCAGACCGTCTGTCTCAGACCGTCTGTCTCAGACCGTCTGTCTCAGACCGTGTGTCTCAGTCCGTCTGTCTCAGACTGTCTGTCGCACACCGTCTGTCGCACACCGTTTGTTTCAGACCGTCTGTCTCAGACCGTCTGTCTCAGACCGTCTGTCTCAGACCGACTGTCTCAGTCCGTCTGCCCCTGTCCGTCTGTCTCATACCGTCTGCCGCATACCGTCTGTCTCAGACCGTATGTGTCAGACCGTCTGTCTCAGACCGTCTGTCTCAGACCGTCTGTCTCAGACCGTCTGTCTCAGACCGTCTGTCTCAGACCGTCTGTCTCAGACCGTCTGTCTCAGACCGTCTGTCTCAGACCGTCTGTCTCAGACCGTCTGTCTCAGACCGTCTGTCTCAGACCGTCTGTCTCAGACCGTCTGTCTCAGTCCGTCTGCCCCTGTCCGTCTGTCTCATACCGTCTGCCGCATATCGTCTGTCTCAGACCGTATGTGTCAGACCGTCTGTCTCAGACCGTGTGTCTCAGTTTGTCCGTCTCAGACCGTCTGTCTTAGACCGTCCGTCTCAGACCGTCTGTCTCAGACCGTGTGTCTCAGTCCGTCTGTCTCAGACCGTCTGTCGCAGACCGTCTGTTTCAGACCGTCTGTCGCAGACCGTCTGTTTCAGACCGTCTGTCGCAGACCGTCTGTTTCAGACCGTCTGTGTCAGACCGTCTATCTCAGACCGCCTGTCTCAGACCATCTGTCTCAGACCGTCTGTCTCAGACCGTCTGTGTCAGACCGTCTGTCTCAGACCGCCTGCCTCTCTCCGTCTTTCTCATTCCGTCTGTCTCAGACCGTCTGTCTCAGACCATCTGTCTCAGTCCGTCTACCTCTGCCTGTCTGTCTCAGTCCGTCAGCTTCAGTCCGTCTGTCTCATTCCGTCTGTCTCAGACCATCCGTCTCGGTGCGTCTGGCTCTATCTGTCGGCCTCTGTCCGTCTGTCTCAGTCTGTCGTCCTCTGTCCGTCCGTCTCATACCGTCTGTCTCAGACCGTCTGTCTCAGACCGACTGTCTCAGTCCGTCTGCCCCTGTCCGTCTGTCTCATACCGTCTGCCGCATACCGTCTGTCTCAGACCGTCTGTCTCAGACCGTCTGTCTCAGACCGTCTGTCTCAGACCGTCTGTCTCAGACCGTCTGTCTCAGACCGTCTGTCTCAGTCCGTCTGCCCCTGTCCGCCTGTCTCATACCGTCTGCCGCATATCGTCTGTCTCAGACCGTATGTGTCAGACCGTCTGTCTCAGACCGTGTGTCTCAGTTTGTCCGTCTCAGACCGTCTGTCTCAGACCGTCCGTCTCAGACCGTCTGTCTCAGACCGTGTGTCTCAGTCCGTCTGTCTCAGACCGTCTGTACAGACCGTCTGTCTCTGACCGTCTGTCTCAGACCGTGTGTCTCAGACCGTCTGTCTCAGACCGTCTGTCTCAGACCGTCTGTCTCAGACCGTCTGTCTCAGACCGTCTGTCTCAGACCGTCTGTCTCAGACCGTCTGTCTCAGACCGTCTGTCTCAGACCGTCTGTCTCAGACCGTCTGTCTCAGTCCGTCTGCCCCTGTCCGTCTGTCTCATACCGTCTGCCGCATATCGTCTGTCTCAGACCGTATGTGTCAGACCGTCTGTCTCAGACCGTGTGTCTCAGTTTGTCCGTCTCAGACCGTCTGTCTCAGACCGTCCGTCTCAGACCGTCTGTCTCAGACCGTGTGTCTCAGTCCGTCTGTCTCAGACCGTCTATCTCAGACCGCCTGTCTCAGACCATCTGTCTCAGACCGTCTGTCTCAGACCGTCTGTGTCAGACCGTCTGTCTCAGACCGCCTGCCTCTCTCCGTCTTTCTCATACCGTCTGTCTCAGACCGTCTGTCTCAGACCATCTGTCTCAGTCCGTCTACCTCTGCCTGTCTGTCTCAGTCCGTCAGCTTCAGTCCGTCTGTCTCATTCCGTCTGTCTCAGACCATCCGTCTCGGTGCGTCTGGCTCTATCTGTCGGCCTCTGTCCGTCTGTCTCAGTCTGTCGTCCTCTGTCCGTCCGTCTCATACCGTCTGTCTCAGACCGTCTGTCTCAGACCGACTGTCTCAGTCCGTCTGCCCCTGCCCGTCTGTCTCATACCGTCTGCCGCATACCGTCTGTCTCAGACCGTCTGTCTCGGACCGTCTGTCTCAGACCGTCTGTCTCAGACCGTCTGTCTCAGACCGTCTGTCTCAGACCGTCTGTCTCAGTCCGTCTGCCCCTGTCCGCCTGTCTCATACCGTCTGCCGCATATCGTCTGTCTCAGACCGTATGTGTCAGACCGTCTGTCTCAGACCGTGTGTCTCAGTTTGTCCGTCTCAGACCGTCTGTCTCAGACCGTCTGTCTCAGACCGTCTGTCTCAGTTCGTCTGCCCCTGTCCGTCTGTCTCATACCGTCTGCCGCATATCGTCTGTCTCAGACCGTATGTGTCAGACCGTCTGTCTCAGACCGTGTGTCTCAGTTTGTCCGTCTCAGTCCGTCTGTCTCAGACCGTCTGTCCCAGACCGCCTGTCCCAGACAATCTGTCTCAGACCGTCTGTCTCAGACCGTCTGTACAGACCGTCTGTCTCAGACCGTCTGTCTCAGACCGTCTGTCTCAGACCGTCTGTCTCAGACCGTGTGTCTCAGTCCGTCTGTCTCAGACTGTCTGTCGCACACCGTCTGTCGCACACCGTTTGTTTCAGACCGTCTGTGTCAGACCGTCTATCTCAGACCGTCTTTCTCAGACCGTCTGTCTCAGTCCGTCTGCCCCTGTCCGTCTGTCTCATACCGTCTGCCTCATACCGTCTGTCTCAGACCGTATGTGTCAGACCGTCTGTCTCAGACCGTGTGTCTCAGTTTGTCCGTCTCAGACCGTCTGTCTCAGACCGTCTGTCTCAGACCGTCTGTCTCAGACCGTCTGTCTCAGATCGTCTGTCGCTCACCGTCTGTCGCAGACCGTCTGTCTCAGACCGTCTGTCTCAGACCGTCTGTCTCAGACCGTGTGTCTCAGTCCGTCTGTCTCAGACTGTCTGTCGCACACCGTCTGTCGCACACCGTTTGTTTCAGACCGTCTGTCTCAGACCGTCTGTCTCAGACCGTCTGTCTCAGACCGACTGTCTCAGTCCGTCTGCCCCTGTCCGTCTGTCTCATACCGTCTGCCGCATACCGTCTGTCTCAGACCGTATGTGTCAGACCGTCTGTCTCAGACCGTGTGTCTCAGTTTGTCCGTCTCAGACCGTCTGTCTCTGACCGTCTGTCTCAGACCGTGTGTCTCAGACCGTCTGTCTCAGACCGTCTGTCTCAGACCGTCTGTCTCAGACCGTCTGTCTCAGACCGTCTGTCTCAGACCGTCTGTCTCAGACCGTCTGTCTCAGACCGTCTGTCTCAGACCGTCTGTCTCAGACCGTCTGTCTCAGTCCGTCTGCCCCTGTCCGTCTGTCTCATACCGTCTGCCGCATATCGTCTGTCTCAGACCGTATGTGTCAGACCGTCTGTCTCAGACCGTGTGTCTCAGTTTGTCCGTCTCAGACCGTCTGTCTTAGACCGTCCGTCTCAGACCGTCTGTCTCAGACCGTGTGTCTCAGTCCGTCTGTCTCAGACCGTCTGTCGCAGACCGTCTGTTTCAGACCGTCTGTCGCAGACCGTCTGTTTCAGACCGTCTGTCGCAGACCGTCTGTTTCAGACCGTCTGTGTCAGACCGTCTATCTCAGACCGCCTGTCTCAGACCATCTGTCTCAGACCGTCTGTCTCAGACCGTCTGTGTCAGACCGTCTGTCTCAGACCGCCTGCCTCTCTCCGTCTTTCTCATTCCGTCTGTCTCAGACCGTCTGTCTCAGACCATCTGTCTCAGTCCGTCTACCTCTGCCTGTCTGTCTCAGTCCGTCAGCTTCAGTCCGTCTGTCTCATTCCGTCTGTCTCAGACCATCCGTCTCGGTGCGTCTGGCTCTATCTGTCGGCCTCTGTCCGTCTGTCTCAGTCTGTCGTCCTCTGTCCGTCCGTCTCATACCGTCTGTCTCAGACCGTCTGTCTCAGACCGACTGTCTCAGTCCGTCTGCCCCTGTCCGTCTGTCTCATACCGTCTGCCGCATACCGTCTGTCTCAGACCGTCTGTCTCAGACCGTCTGTCTCAGACCGTCTGTCTCAGACCGTCTGTCTCAGACCGTCTGTCTCAGACCGTCTGTCTCAGTCCGTCTGCCCCTGTCCGCCTGTCTCATACCGTCTGCCGCATATCGTCTGTCTCAGACCGTATGTGTCAGACCGTCTGTCTCAGACCGTGTGTCTCAGTTTGTCCGTCTCAGACCGTCTGTCTCAGACCGTCCGTCTCAGACCGTCTGTCTCAGACCGTGTGTCTCAGTCCGTCTGTCTCAGACCGTCTGTCGCAGACCGTCTGTTTCAGACCGTCTGTCGCAGACCGTCTGTTTCAGACCGTCTGTCTCAGTCCGCCTGCCTCTCTCCGTCTTTCTCATACCGTCTGTCTCAGACCGTCTGTCTCAGACCGTCTGTCTCAGACCGTCTGTCTCAGACCGTGTGTCTCAGTCCGTCTGTCTCAGACCGTATGTCGCACACCGTCTGTCGCAGACCGTCTGTCTCAGACCGTCTGTCTCAGATGGTCTGTCTCAGTCCGCCTGTCTCCGGTCGTCTGTCTCAGACCGTCTGTCTCAGCCCGTCTGTCTCAGACCGTCCGTCTCTGTGCTTCTGTCTCCGTCTGTCGTCCTCTGTCCGTCCGTCTCATACCGTCTGTCCCAGACCGTCTGTCCCAGACAATCTGTCTCAGACCGTCTGTCTCAGACCGTCTGTCTCAGACCGTCTGTCTCAGACCGTCTGTCTCAGACCGTCTGTCTCAGACCGTCTGTCTCAGACCGTCTGTCTCAGACCGTCTGTCTCAGACCGTGTGTCTCAGTCCGTCTGTCTCAGACTGTCTGTCGCACACCGTCTGTCGCACACCGTTTGTTTCAGACCGTCTGTGTCAGGCCCGTCCGCCTCAGACCGTCTGTCTCAGACCATCTGTCTCAGCCCGTCTGTCTCAGACCGTCTTTCTCAGTCCGTCAGCCTCTGCCCGTCTGCGTCATCCCGTCTGTCTCATACCATATGTCTCAGACCGTCCGTCTCTGTGCGTCTGTCTCTGTCTGTCGGCCTCTGTCCGTCTGTCTCTGTCTGTCGGCCTCTGTCCGTCTGTCTCAGTCTGTCAGACTTTGTCCGTCCGTCTCATACCGTCTGTCTCAGACCGTCTGTCTCAGTCCGTCTGTCTCAGACCGTCTTTCTCATACCGTCTATCTCTGTCCGTCCGTCTCTGAACGCCTGCCTCATACCGTCTGTCTCAGACCGTCCGTCTCAGACCGTCCGTCTCAGACCGTCCGTCTCAGACCGTCCGTCTCAGACCGTCCGTCTCAGACCGTCTGTCTCAGACCGTCTGTCTCAGACCGTCTGTCTCAGACCGTCTGTCTCAGACCGTCTGTCTCAGACCGTCTGTCTCAGTCCGTCTGCCCCTGTCCGTCTGTCTCATACCGTCTGCCTCATACCGTCTGTCTCAGACCGTATGTGTCAGACCGTCTGTCTCAGACCGTGTGTCTCAGTTTGTCCGTCTCAGACCGTCTGTCTCAGACCGTCTGTCTCAGACCGTCTGTCTCAGACCGTCTGTCTCAGATCGTCTGTCGCTCACCGTCTGTCGCAGACCGTCTGTCTCAGACCGTCTGTCTCAGACCGTCTGTCTCAGACCGTGTGTCTCAGTCCGTCTGTCTCAGACTGTCTGTCGCACACCGTCTGTCGCACACCGTTTGTTTCAGACCGTCTGTCTCAGACCGTCTGTCTCAGACCGTCTGTCTCAGACCGACTGTCTCAGTCCGTCTGCCCCTGTCCGTCTGTCTCATACCGTCTGCCGCATACCGTCTGTCTCAGACCGTATGTGTCAGACCGTCTGTCTCAGACCGTGTGTCTCAGTTTGTCCGTCTCAGACCGTCTGTCTCTGACCGTCTGTCTCAGACCGTGTGTCTCAGACCGTCTGTCTCAGACCGTCTGTCTCAGACCGTCTGTCTCAGACCGTCTGTCTCAGACCGTCTGTCTCAGACCGTCTGTCTCAGACCGTCTGTCTCAGACCGTCTGTCTCAGACCGTCTGTCTCAGACCGTCTGTCTCAGACCGTCTGTCTCAGTCCGTCTGCCCCTGTCCGTCTGTCTCATACCGTCTGCCGCATATCGTCTGTCTCAGACCGTATGTGTCAGACCGTCTGTCTCAGACCGTGTGTCTCAGTTTGTCCGTCTCAGACCGTCTGTCTCAGACCGTCCGTCTCAGACCGTCTGTCTCAGACCGTGTGTCTCAGTCCGTCTGTCTCAGACCGTCTGTCGCAGACCGTCTGTTTCAGACCGTCTGTCGCAGACCGTCTGTTTCAGACCGTCTGTCGCAGACCGTCTGTTTCAGACCGTCTGTGTCAGACCGTCTATCTCAGACCGCCTGTCTCAGACCATCTGTCTCAGCCCGTCTGTCTCAGACCGTCTTTCTCAGTCCGTCAGCCTCTGCCCGTCTGCGTCATCCCGTCTGTCTCATACCATATGTCTCAGACCGTCCGTCTCTGTGCGTCTGTCTCTGTCTGTCGGCCTCTGTCCGTCTGTCTCTGTCTGTCGGCCTCTGTCCGTCTGTCTCAGTCTGTCAGACTTTGTCCGTCCGTCTCATACCGTCTGTCTCAGACCGTCTGTCTCAGTCCGTCTGTCTCAGACCGTCTTTCTCATACCGTCTATCTCTGTCCGTCCGTCTCTGAACGCCTGCCTCATACCGTCTGTCTCAGACCGTCCGTCTCAGACCGTCCGTCTCAGACCGTCCGTCTCAGACCGTCCGTCTCAGACCGTCCGTCTCAGACCGTCTGTCTCAGACCGTCTGTCTCAGACCGTCTGTCTCAGACCGTCTGTCTCAGACCGTCTGTCTCAGACCGTCTGTCTCAGTCCGTCTGCCCCTGTCCGTCTGTCTCATACCGTCTGCCTCATACCGTCTGTCTCAGACCGTATGTGTCAGACCGTCTGTCTCAGACCGTGTGTCTCAGTTTGTCCGTCTCAGACCGTCTGTCTCAGACCGTCTGTCTCAGACCGTCTGTCTCAGACCGTCTGTCTCAGATCGTCTGTCGCTCACCGTCTGTCGCAGACCGTCTGTCTCAGACCGTCTGTCTCAGACCGTCTGTCTCAGACCGTGTGTCTCAGTCCGTCTGTCTCAGACTGTCTGTCGCACACCGTCTGTCGCACACCGTTTGTTTCAGACCGTCTGTCTCAGACCGTCTGTCTCAGACCGTCTGTCTCAGACCGACTGTCTCAGTCCGTCTGCCCCTGTCCGTCTGTCTCATACCGTCTGCCGCATACCGTCTGTCTCAGACCGTATGTGTCAGACCGTCTGTCTCAGACCGTGTGTCTCAGTTTGTCCGTCTCAGACCGTCTGTCTCTGACCGTCTGTCTCAGACCGTGTGTCTCAGACCGTCTGTCTCAGACCGTCTGTCTCAGACCGTCTGTCTCAGACCGTCTGTCTCAGACCGTCTGTCTCAGACCGTCTGTCTCAGACCGTCTGTCTCAGACCGTCTGTCTCAGACCGTCTGTCTCAGACCGTTTGTCTCAGACCGTCTGTCTCAGTCCGTCTGCCCCTGTCCGTCTGTCTCATACCGTCTGCCGCATATCGTCTGTCTCAGACCGTATGTGTCAGACCGTCTGTCTCAGACCGTGTGTCTCAGTTTGTCCGTCTCAGACCGTCTGTCTCAGACCGTCCGTCTCAGACCGTCTGTCTCAGACCGTGTGTCTCAGTCCGTCTGTCTCAGACCGTCTGTCGCAGACCGTCTGTTTCAGACCGTCTGTCGCAGACCGTCTGTTTCAGACCGTCTGTCGCAGACCGTCTGTTTCAGACCGTCTGTGTCAGACCGTCTATCTCAGACCGCCTGTCTCAGACCATCTGTCTCAGACCGTCTGTCTCAGACCGTCTGTGTCAGACCGTCTGTCTCAGACCGCCTGCCTCTCTCCGTCTTTCTCATTCCGTCTGTCTCAGACCGTCTGTCTCAGACCATCTGTCTCAGTCCGTCTACCTCTGCCTGTCTGTCTCAGTCCGTCAGCTTCAGTCCGTCTGTCTCATTCCGTCTGTCTCAGACCATCCGTCTCGGTGCGTCTGGCTCTATCTGTCGGCCTCTGTCCGTCTGTCTCAGTCTGTCGTCCTCTGTCCGTCCGTCTCATACCGTCTGTCTCAGACCGTCTGTCTCAGACCGACTGTCTCAGTCCGTCTGCCCCTGTCCGTCTGTCTCATACCGTCTGCCGCATACCGTCTGTCTCAGACCGTCTGTCTCAGACCGTCTGTCTCAGACCGTCTGTCTCAGACCGTCTGTCTCAGACCGTCTGTCTCAGACCGTCTGTCTCAGTCCGTCTGCCCCTGTCCGCCTGTCTCATACCGTCTGCCGCATATCGTCTGTCTCAGACCGTATGTGTCAGACCGTCTGTCTCAGACCGTGTGTCTCAGTTTGTCCGTCTCAGACCGTCTGTCTCAGACCGTCCGTCTCAGACCGTCTGTCTCAGACCGTGTGTCTCAGTCCGTCTGTCTCAGACCGTCTGTCGCAGACCGTCTGTCTCAGACCGTCTGTCTCAGATGGTCTGTCTCAGTCCGCCTGTCTCCGGTCGTCTGTCTCAGACCGTCTGTCTCAGACCGTCTGTCTCAGCCCGTCTGTCTCAGACCGTCCGTCTCTGTGCTTCTGTCTCCGTCTGTCGTCCTCTGTCCGTCCGTCTCATACCGTCTGTCCCAGACCGTCTGTCCCAGACAATCTGTCTCAGACCGTCTGTCTCAGACCGTCTGTCTCAGACCGTCTGTCTCAGACCGTCTGTCTCAGACCGTCTGTCTCAGACCGTCTGTCTCAGACCGTCTGTCTCAGACCGTCTGTCTCAGACCGTGTGTCTCAGTCCGTCTGTCTCAGACTGTCTGTCGCACACCGTCTGTCGCACACCGTTTGTTTCAGACCGTCTGTGTCAGGCCCGTCCGCCTCAGACCGTCTGTCTCAGACCATCTGTCTCAGCCCGTCTGTCTCAGACCGTCTTTCTCAGTCCGTCAGCCTCTGCCCGTCTGCGTCATCCCGTCTGTCTCATACCATATGTCTCAGACCGTCCGTCTCTGTGCGTCTGTCTCTGTCTGTCGGCCTCTGTCCGTCTGTCTCTGTCTGTCGGCCTCTGTCCGTCTGTCTCAGTCTGTCAGACTTTGTCCGTCCGTCTCATACCGTCTGTCTCAGACCGTCTGTCTCAGTCCGTCTGTCTCAGACCGTCTTTCTCATACCGTCTATCTCTGTCCGTCCGTCTCTGAACGCCTGCCTCATACCGTCTGTCTCAGACCGTCCGTCTCAGACCGTCCGTCTCAGACCGTCTGTCTCAGACCGTCTGTCTCAGACCGTCTGTCTCAGACCGTCTGTCTCAGACCGTCTGTCTCAGACCGTCTGTCTCAGACCGTCTGTCTCAGACCGACTGTCTCAGTCCGTCTGCCCCTGTCCGTCTGTCTCATACCGTCTGCCGCATACCGTCTGTCTCAGACCGTATGTGTCAGACCGTCTGTCTCAGACCGTGTGTCTCAGTTTGTCCGTCTCAGACCGTCTGTCTCTGACCGTCTGTCTCAGACCGTGTGTCTCAGACCGTCTGTCTCAGACCGTCTGTCTCAGACCGTCTGTCTCAGACCGTCTGTCTCAGACCGTCTGTCTCAGACCGTCTGTCTCAGACCGTCTGTCTCAGACCGACTGTCTCAGTCCGTCTGCCCCTGTCCGTCTGTCTCATACCGTCTGCCGCATACCGTCCGTCTCAGACCGTATGTGTCAGACCGTGTGTCTCAGTTTGTCCGTCTCAGACCGTCTGTCTCAGACCGTCTGTCTCAGACCGTCTGTCTCAGACCGTCTGTCTCAGACCGTCTGTCTCAGACCGTCTGTCTCATACCGTCTGTCTCAGACCGTCTGTCTCAGACCATCTGTCTCAGTCCGTCTACCTCTGCCTGTCTGTCTCAGTCCGTCAGCTTCAGTCCGTCTGTCTCATTCCGTCTGTCTCAGACCATCCGTCTCGGTGCGTCTGGCTCTATCTGTCGGCCTCTGTCCGTCTGTCTCAGTCTGTCGTCCTCTGTCCGTCCGTCTCATACCGTCTGTCTCAGACCGTCTGTCTCAGACCGACTGTCTCAGTCCGTCTGCCCCTGTCCGTCTGTCTCATACCGTATGCCGCATACCGTCTGTCTCAGACCGTATGTGTCAGACCGTCTGTCTCAGACCGTGTGTCTCAGTTTGTCCGTCTCAGACCGTCTGTCTCTGACCGTCTGTCTCATACCGTCTGCCGCATATCGTCTGTCTCAGACCGTATGTGTCAGACCGTGTGTCTCAGTTTGTCCGTCTCAGACCGTCTGTCTCAGACCGTCTGTCTCAGGCCGTCTGTCTCAGACCGTCTGTCTCAGACCGTCTGTCTCAGACCGTCTGTCTCAGACCGTCTGTCACAGTCCGTCTGCCCCTGTCCGTCTGTCTCATACCGTCTGCCGCATATCGTCTGTCTCAGACCGTCTGTCTCAGACCGTATGTCTCAGTTTGTCCGTCTCAGACCGTCTGTCTCAGACCGTCTGTCTCAGTCCGTCTGTCTCAGACCGTCTGTCGCAGACCGTCTGTTTCAGACCGTCTGTCGCAGACCGTCTGTTTCAGACCGTCTGTCGCAGACCGTCTGTTTCAGACCTTCTGTGTCAGACCGTCTATCTCAGACCGCCTGTCTCAGACCATCTGTCTCAGACCGTCTGTCTCAGACCGTCTGTGTCAGACCGTCTGTCTCAGTCCGCCTGCCTCTCTCCGTCTTTCTCATACCGTCTGTCTCAGACCGTCTGTCTCAGACCATCTGTCTCAGGCCGTCTGTCTCAGACCATCTGTCTCAGTCCGTCTACCTCTGACTGTCCGTCTCAGTCCGTCAGCTTCAGTCCGTCTGTCTCATTCCGTCTGTCTCAGACCATCCGTCTCGGTGCGTCTGGCTCTGTCTGTCGGCCTCTGTCCGTCTGTCTCAGTCTGTCGTCCTCTGTCCGTCCGTCTCATACCGTCTGTCCAGACCGTCTGTCCCAGACAATCTGTCTCAGACCGTCTGTCTCAGACCGTCTGTCTCAGACCGTCTGTCTCAGACCGTCTGTCTCAGACCGTCTGTCTCAGACCGTCTGTCTCAGACCGTCTGTCTAAGACCGTCTGTCTCAGACCGTCTGTCTGAGACCGTCTGTCTCAGACCGTCTGTCTCAGACCGTCTGTCTCAGACCGTCTGTCTCAGACCGTCTGTCTCAGACCGTCTGTCTCTAACCGTCTGTCGCACACCGTCTGTCGCACACCGTCCGTCTCAGACCGTCTGTCTCAGATAGTCTGTCTCAGACCGTCTGTCTCAGACCGTCTGTCTCAGACCGTGTGTCTCAGTCCGTCTGTCTCAGACCGTCTGTCGCACACCGTCTGTCGCAGACCGTCTGTCTCAGACCGTCTGTCTCAGATCGTCTGTCTCAGTCCGCCTGTCTCCGGTCGTCTGTCTCAGACCGTCTGTCTCAGACCGTCTGTCTCAGCCCCTCTGTCTCAGACCGTCCGTCTCTGTGCTTCTGTCCCCGTCTGTCGTCCTCTGTTCGTCCGTCTCATACCGTCTGTCCCAGACAGTCTGTCTCAGACCGTCTGTCTCAGACCGTCTGTCTCAGACCGTCTGTCTCAGACCGTCTGTCTCAGACCGTCTGTCTCAGACCGTCTGTCTCAGACCGTCTGTCTCAGACCGTCTGTCTCAGACCGTCTGTCTCAGACCGTCTGTTTCAGACCGTCTGTGTCAGACCGTCTGTCTCAGACCGTCTGTCTCAGACCGTCTGTCTCAGACCGTCTGTCTCAGACCGTCTGTCGCAGACCGTCTGTTTCAGACCGTCTGTCGCAGACCGTCTGTTTCAGACCGTCTGTGTCAGACCGTCTATCTCAGACCGCCTGTCTCAGACCATCTGTCTCAGACCGTCTGTCTCAGACCGTCTGTGTCAGACCGTCTGTCTCAGACCGCCTGCCTCTCTCCGTCTTTCTCATTCCGTCTGTCTCAGACCGTCTGTCTCAGACCATCTGTCTCAGTCCGTCTACCTCTGCCTGTCTGTCTCAGTCCGTCAGCTTCAGTCCGTCTGTCTCATTCCGTCTGTCTCAGACCATCCGTCTCGGTGCGTCTGGCTCTATCTGTCGGCCTCTGTCCGTCTGTCTCAGTCTGTCGTCCTCTGTCCGTCCGTCTCATACCGTCTGTCTCAGACCGTCTGTCTCAGACCGACTGTCTCAGTCCGTCTGCCCCTGTCCGTCTGTCTCATACCGTCTGCCGCATACCGTCTGTCTCAGACCGTCTGTCTCAGACCGTCTGTCTCAGACCGTCTGTCTCAGACCGTCTGTCTCAGACCGTCTGTCTCAGACCGTCTGTCTCAGTCCGTCTGCCCCTGTCCGCCTGTCTCATACCGTCTGCCGCATATCGTCTGTCTCAGACCGTATGTGTCAGACCGTCTGTCTCAGACCGTGTGTCTCAGTTTGTCCGTCTCAGACCGTCTGTCTCAGACCGTCCGTCTCAGACCGTCTGTCTCAGACCGTGTGTCTCAGTCCGTCTGTCTCAGACCGTCTGTCGCAGACCGTCTGTTTCAGACCGTCTGTCGCAGACCGTCTGTTTCAGACCGTCTGTCTCAGTCCGCCTGCCTCTCTCCGTCTTTCTCATACCGTCTGTCTCAGACCGTCTGTCTCAGACCGTCTGTCTCAGACCGTCTGTCTCAGACCGTCTGTCTCAGACCGTGTGTCTCAGTCCGTCTGTCTCAGACCGTCTGTCTCAGACCGTCTGTCTCAGACCGTCTGTCTCAGACCGTGTGTCTCAGTCCGTCTGTCTCAGACTGTCTGTCGCACACCGTCTGTCGCACACCGTTTGTTTCAGACCGTCTGTGTCAGGCCCGTCCGCCTCAGACCGTCTGTCTCAGACCATCTGTCTCAGCCCGTCTGTCTCAGACCGTCTTTCTCAGTCCGTCAGCCTCTGCCCGTCTGCGTCATCCCGTCTGTCTCATACCATATGTCTCAGACCGTCCGTCTCTGTGCGTCTGTCTCTGTCTGTCGGCCTCTGTCCGTCTGTCTCTGTCTGTCGGCCTCTGTCCGTCTGTCTCAGTCTGTCAGACTTTGTCCGTCCGTCTCATACCGTCTGTCTCAGACCGTCTGTCTCAGTCCGTCTGTCTCAGACCGTCTTTCTCATACCGTCTATCTCTGTCCGTCCGTCTCTGAACGCCTGCCTCATACCGTCTGTCTCAGACCGTCCGTCTCAGACCGTCCGTCTCAGACCGTCTGTCTCAGACCGTCTGTCTCAGACCGTCTGTCTCAGACCGTCTGTCTCAGACCGTCTGTCTCAGACCGTCTGTCTCAGACCGTCTGTCTCAGACCGACTGTCTCAGTCCGTCTGCCCCTGTCCGTCTGTCTCATACCGTCTGCCGCATACCGTCTGTCTCAGACCGTATGTGTCAGACCGTCTGTCTCAGACCGTGTGTCTCAGTTTGTCCGTCTCAGACCGTCTGTCTCTGACCGTCTGTCTCAGACCGTCTGTCTCAGACCGTCTGTCTCAGACCGTCTGTCTCAGACCGTCTGTCTCAGACCGTCTGTCTCAGACCGTCTGTCTCAGACCGACTGTCTCAGTCCGTCTGCCCCTGTCCGTCTGTCTCATACCGTCTGCCGCATACCGTCCGTCTCAGACCGTATGTGTCAGACCGTGTGTCTCAGTTTGTCCGTCTCAGACCGTCTGTCTCAGACCGTCTGTCTCAGACCGTCTGTCTCAGACCGTCTGTCTCAGACCGTCTGTCTCAGACCGTCTGTCTCATACCGTCTGTCTCAGACCGTCTGTCTCAGACCATCTGTCTCAGTCCGTCTACCTCTGCCTGTCTGTCTCAGTCCGTCAGCTTCAGTCCGTCTGTCTCATTCCGTCTGTCTCAGACCATCCGTCTCGGTGCGTCTGGCTCTATCTGTCGGCCTCTGTCCGTCTGTCTCAGTCTGTCGTCCTCTGTCCGTCCGTCTCATACCGTCTGTCTCAGACCGTCTGTCTCAGACCGACTGTCTCAGTCCGTCTGCCCCTGTCCGTCTGTCTCATACCGTATGCCGCATACCGTCTGTCTCAGACCGTATGTGTCAGACCGTCTGTCTCAGACCGTGTGTCTCAGTTTGTCCGTCTCAGACCGTCTGTCTCTGACCGTCTGTCTCATACCGTCTGCCGCATATCGTCTGTCTCAGACCGTATGTGTCAGACCGTGTGTCTCAGTTTGTCCGTCTCAGACCGTCTGTCTCAGACCGTCTGTCTCAGGCCGTCTGTCTCAAACCGTCTGTCTCAGACCGTCTGTCTCAGACCGTCTGTCACAGTCCGTCTGCCCCTGTCCATCTGTCTCATACCGTCTGCCGCATATCGTCTGTCTCAGACCGTCTGTCTCAGACCGTATGTCTCAGTTTGTCCGTCTCAGACCGTCTGTCTCAGACCGTCTGTCTCAGTCCGTCTGTCTCAGACCGTCTGTCGCAGACCGTCTGTTTCAGACCGTCTGTCGCAGACCGTCTGTTTCAGACCGTCTGTCGCAGACCGTCTGTTTCAGACCTTCTGTGTCAGACCGTCTATCTCAGACCGCCTGTCTCAGACCATCTGTCTCAGACCGTCTGTCTCAGACCGTCTGTGTCAGACCGTCTGTCTCAGTCCGCCTGCCTCTCTCCGTCTTTCTCATACCGTCTGTCTCAGACCGTCTGTCTCAGACCATCTGTCTCAGGCCGTCTGTCTCAGACCATCTGTCTCAGTCCGTCTACCTCTGCCTGTCCGTCTCAGTCCGTCAGCTTCAGTCCGTCTGTCTCATTCCGTCTGTCTCAGACCATCCGTCTCGGTGCGTCTGGCTCTGTCTGTCGGCCTCTGTCCGTCTGTCTCAGTCTGTCGTCCTCTGTCCGTCCGTCTCATACCGTCTGTCCAGACCGTCTGTCCCAGACAATCTGTCTCAGACCGTCTGTCTCAGACCGTCTGTCTCAGACCGTCTGTCTCAGACCGTCTGTCTCAGACCGTCTGTCTCAGACCGTCTGTCTCAGACCGTCTGTCTCAGACCGTCTGTCTCAGACCGTCTGTCTCAGACCGTCTGTCTAAGGCCGTCTGTCTCAGACCGTCTGTCTCAGACCGTCTGTCTCAGACCGTCTGTCTCAGACCGTCTGTCTCAGACCGTCTGTCTCAGACCGTCTGTCTCAGACCGTCTGTCTCAGACCGTCTGTCTCTAACCGTCTGTCGCACACCGTCTGTCGCACACCGTCCGTCTCAGACCGTCTGTCTCAGATAGTCTGTCTCAGACCGTCTGTCTCAGACCGTCTGTCTCAGACCGTGTGTCTCAGTCCGTCTGTCTCAGACCGTCTGTCGCACACCGTCTGTCGCAGACCGTCTGTCTCAGACCGTCTGTCTCAGATCGTCTGTCTCAGTCCGCCTGTCTCCGGTCGTCTGTCTCAGACCGTCTGTCTCAGACCGTCTGTCTCAGCCCCTCTGTCTCAGACCGTCCGTCTCTGTGCTTCTGTCCCCGTCTGTCGTCCTCTGTTCGTCCGTCTCATACCGTCTGTCCCAGACAGTCTGTCTCAGACCGTCTGTCTCAGACCGTCTGTCTCAGACCGTCTGTCTCAGACCGTCTGTCTCAGACCGTCTGTCTCAGACCGTCTGTCTCAGACCGTCTGTCTCAGACCGTCTGTCTCAGACCGTCTGTCTCAGACCGTCTGTCTCAGACCGTCTGTCTCAGACCGTCTGTCTCAGACCGTCTGTCTCTAACCGTCTGTCGCACACCGTCTGTCGCACACCGTCTGTCGCAGACCGTCTGTCTCAGACCGTCTGTCTCAGATCGTCTGTCTCAGTCCGCCTGTCTCCGGTCGTCTGTCTCAGACCGTCTGTCTCAGACCGTCTGTCTCAGCCCGTCTGTCTCAGACCGTCCGTCTCTGTGCTTCTGTCCCCGTCTGTCGTCCTCTGTTCGTCCGTCTCATACCGTCTGTCCCAGACAGTCTGTCTCAGACCGTCTGTCTCAGACCGTCTGTCTCAGACCGTCTGTCTCAGACCGTCTGTCTCAGACCGTCTGTCTCAGACCGTCTGTCTCAGACCGTCTGTCTCAGACCGTCTGTCTCAGACCGTCTGTCTCAGACCGACTGTCTCAGTCCGTCTGCCCCTGTCCGTCTGTCTCATACCGTCTGCCGCATACCGTCCGTCTCAGACCGTCTGTCTCAGACCGTGTGTCTCAGTCCGTCTGTCTCAGACCGTCTGTCGCAGACCGTCTGTTTCAGACCGTCTGTCGCAGACCGTCTGTTTCAGACCGTCTGTCGCAGACCGTCTGTTTCAGACCGTCTGTGTCAGACCGTCTATCTCAGACCGCCTGTCTCAGACCATCTGTCTCAGACCGTCTGTCTCAGACCGTCTGTGTCAGACCGTCTGTCTCAGTCCGCCTGCCTCTCTCCGTCTTTCTCATACCGTCTGTCTCAGACCGTCTGTCTCAGACCATCTGTCTCAGTCCGTCTACCTCTGCCTGTCTGTCTCAGTCCGTCAGCTTCAGTCCGTCTGTCTCATTCCGTCTGTCTCAGACCATCCGTCTCGGTGCGTCTGGCTCTATCTGTCGGCCTCTGTCCGTCTGTCTCAGTCTGTCGTCCTCTGTCCGTCCGTCTCATACCGTCTGTCTCAGACCGACTGTCTCAGTCCGTCTGCCCCTGTCCGTCTGTCTCATACCGTCTGCCGCATACCGTCTGTCTCAGACCGTATGTGTCAGACCGTCTGTCTCAGACCGTGCTTCTCAGTTTGTCCGTCTCAGACCGTCTGTCTCTGACCGTCTGTCTCATACCGTCTGCCGCATATCGTCTGTCTCAGACCGTATGTGTCAGACCGTCTGTCTCAGACCGTGTGTCTCAGTTTGTCCGTCTCAGATCGTCTGTCTCAGACCGTCTGTCTCAGACCGTCTGTCTCAGACCGTCTGTCTCAGACCGTCTGTCACAGTCCGTCTGCCCCTGTCCGTCTGTCTCATACCGTCTGCCGCATATCGTCTGTCTCAGACCGTCTGTCTCAGACCGTATGTCTCAGTTTGTCCGTCTCAGACCGTCTGTCTCATTCCGTCTGCCTCAGACCGTCTGTCGCAGACCGTCTGTTTCAGACCGTCTGTCGCAGACCGTCTGTTTCAGACCTTCTGTGTCAGACCGTCTATCTCAGACCGCCTGTCTCAGACCATCTGTCTCAGACCGTCTGTCTCAGACCGTCTGTGTCAGACCGTCTGTCTCAGTCCGCCTGCCTCTCTCCGTCTTTCTCATACCGTCTGTCTTAGACCGTCTGTCTCAGACCATCTGTCTCAGGCCGTCTGTCTCAGACCATCTGTCTCAGTCCGTCTACCTCTGCCTGTCCGTCTCAGTCCGTCAGCTTCAGTCCGTCTGTCTCATTCCGTCTGTCTCAGACCATCCGTCTCGGTGCGTCTGGCTCTGTCTGTCGGCCTCTGCCCGTCTGTCTCAGTCTGTCGTCCTCTGTCCGTCCGTCTCATACCGTCTGTCCAGACCGTCTGTCCCAGACAATCTGTCTCAGACCGTCTGTCTCAGACCGTCTGTCTCAGACCGTCTGTCTCAGACCGTCTGTCTCAGACCGTCTGTCTCAGACCGTCTGTCTCAGACCGTCTGTCTCAGACCGTCTGTCTCAGACCGTCTGTCTCAGACCGTCTGTCTCAGACCGTCTGTCTCAGATCGTCTGTCTCAGTCCGCCTGTCTCCGGTCGTCTGTCTCAGACCGTCTGTCTCAGACCGTCTGTCTCAGCCCGTCTGTCTCAGACCGTCCGTCTCTGTGCTTCTGTCCCCGTCTGTCGTCCTCTGTTCGTCCGTCTCATACCGTCTGTCCCAGACAGTCTGTCTCAGACCGTCTGTCTCAGACCGTCTGTCTCAGACCGTCTGTCTCAGACCGTCTGTCGCACACCGTCTGTCGCACACCGTCCGTCTCAGACCGTCTGTCTCAGACCGTCTGTCTCAGACCGTCTGTCTCAGACCGTCTGTCTCAGACCGTCTGTCTCAGACCGTCTGTCTCAGACCGTCTGTCTCAGACCGTCTGTCTCAGACCGTCTGTCTCAGACCGTCTGTCTCAGACCGTCTGTCTCAGACCGTCTGTCTCAGACCGTCTGTCTCAGACCGTCTGTCTCAGACCGTCTGTCGCACACCGTCTGTCGCACACCGTCCGTCTCAGACCGTCTGTCTCAGACCGTCTGTCTCAGACCGTCTGTCTCAGACCGTCTGTCTCAGTCCGTCTGCCCCTGTCCGTCTGTCTCATACCGTCTGCCGCATATCGTCTGTTTCAGACCGTATGTGTCAGACCGTCTGTCTCAGACCGTGTGTCTCAGTTTGTCCGTCTCAGACCGTCTGTCTCAGACCGTCTGTCCCAGACCGTCTGTCCCAGACAATCTGTCTCAGACCGTCTGTCTCAGACCGTCTGTACAGACCGTCTGTCTCAGACCGTCTGTCTCAGACCGTCTGTCTCAGACCGTCTGTATCAGACCGTCTGTCTCAGACCGTGTGTCTCAGTCCGTCTGTCTCAGACTGTCTGTCGCACACCGTCTGTCGCACACCGTTTGTTTCAGACCGTCTGTGTCAGACCGTCTATCTCAGACCGTCTTTCTCAGACCGTCTGTCTCAGTCCATCTGCCCCTGTCCGTCTGTCTCATACCGTCTGCCTCATACCGTCTGTCTCAGACCGTATGTGTCAGACCGTCTGTCTCAGACCGTGTGTCTCAGTTTGTCCGTCTCAGACCGTCTGTCTCAGACCGTCTGTCTCAGACCGTCTGTCTCAGATCGTCTGTCGCTCACCGTCTGTCGCAGACCGTCTGTCTCAGACCGTCTGTCTCAGACCGTCTGTCTCAGACCGTGTGTCTCAGTCCGTCTGTCTCAGACTGTCTGTCGCACACCGTCTGTCGCACACCGTTTGTTTCAGACCGTCTGTGTCAGACCGTCTATCTCAGACCGTCTTTCTCAGACCGTCTGTCTCAGACCGTCTGTCTCAGACCGTCTGTCTCAGTCCGTCTGCCCCTGTCTTTCTGTCTCATACCGTCTGCCTCATACCGTCTGTCTCAGACCGTATGTGTCAGACCGTCTGTCTCAGACCGTGTGTCTCAGTTTGTCCGCCTCAGACCGTCTGTCTCAGACCGTCTGTCTCAGACCGTCTGTCTCAGACCGTCTGTCTCAGACCGTGTGTCTCAGTCCGTCTGTCTCAGACTGTCTGTCGCACACCGTCTGTCGCACACCGTTTGTTTCAGACCGTCTGTGTCAGACCGTCTATCTCAGACCGTCTTTCTCAGACCGTCTGTCTCAGACCGTCTGTCTCAGACCGTCTGTCTCAGACCGTCTGTCTCAGACCGTCGGTCTCAGACCCTCTGTCTCAGACCGTCTGTCTCAGTCCGTCTGCCCCTGTCCGTCTGTCTCATACCGTCTGCCTCATACCGTCTGTCTCAGACCGTATGTGTCAGACCCTCTGTCTCAGACCGTGTGTCTCAGTTTGTCCGTCTCAGACCGTCTGTCTCAGACCGTCTGTCTCATACCGTCTGTCTCAAACCGTCTGTCTCAGACTGTCTGTATCAGACCGTCTGTCTCAGTCCGTCTGTCTCAGACCGTCCGTCTCTGTGCATCTGTCTCCGTCTGTCGTCCTCTGTCCGTCCGTCTCATACCGTCTGTCACAGACCGTCTGTCTCAGACCGTCTGTCTCAGACCGTCTGTCTCAGACCGTCTGTCTCAGACCGTCTGTCTCAGACCGTCTGTCTCAGACCGTCTGTCGCAGACCGTCTGTCTCAGACCGTCTGTCTCAGACCGTCTGTCTCAGTCCGTCTGCCCCTGTCCGTCTGTCTCATACCGTCTGCCGCATATCGTCTGTCTCAGACCGTATGTGTCAGACCGTCTGTCTCAGACCGTGTGTCTCAGTTTGTCCGTCTCAGACCGTCTGTCTCAGACCGTCTGTCTCAGACCGTCTGTCTCAGATCGTCTGTCTCAGACCGTGTGTCTCAGTCCGTCTGTCTCAGACTGTCTGTCGCACACCGTCTGTCGCACACCGTTTGTTTCAGACCGTCTGTGTCAGACCGTCTATCTCAGACCGTCTTTCTCAGACCGTCTGTCTCAGACCGTCTGTCTCAGACCGTCTGTCTCAGTCCGTCTGCCCCTGTCTTTCTGTCTCATACCGTCTGCCTCATACCGTCTGTCTCAGACCGTATGTGTCAGACCGTCTGTCTCAGACCGTGTGTCTCAGTTTGTCCGCCTCAGACCGTCTGTCTCAGACCGTCTGTCTCAGACCGTCTGTCTCAGACCGTCTGTCTCAGACCGTGTGTCTCAGTCCGTCTGTCTCAGACTGTCTGTCGCACACCGTCTGTCGCACACCGTTTGTTTCAGACCGTCTGTGTCAGACCGTCTATCTCAGACCGTCTTTCTCAGACCGTCTGTCTCAGACCGTCTGTCTCAGACCGTCTGTCTCAGACCGTCTGTCTCAGACCGTCGGTCTCAGACCCTCTGTCTCAGACCGTCTGTCTCAGTCCGTCTGCCCCTGTCCGTCTGTCTCATACCGTCTGCCTCATACCGTCTGTCTCAGACCGTATGTGTCAGACCCTCTGTCTCAGACCGTGTGTCTCAGTTTGTCCGTCTCAGACCGTCTGTCTCAGACCGTCTGTCTCATACCGTCTGTCTCAAACCGTCTGTCTCAGACTGTCTGTATCAGACCGTCTGTCTCAGTCCGTCTGTCTCAGACCGTCCGTCTCTGTGCATCTGTCTCCGTCTGTCGTCCTCTGTCCGTCCGTCTCATACCGTCTGTCACAGACCGTCTGTCTCAGACCGTCTGTCTCAGACCGTCTGTCTCAGACCGTCTGTCTCAGACCGTCTGTCTCAGACCGTCTGTCTCAGACCGTCTGTCGCAGACCGTCTGTCTCAGACCGTCTGTCTCAGACCGTCTGTCTCAGTCCGTCTGCCCCTGTCCGTCTGTCTCATACCGTCTGCCGCATATCGTCTGTCTCAGACCGTATGTGTCAGACCGTCTGTCTCAGACCGTGTGTCTGAGTTTGTCCGTCTCAGACCGTCTGTCTCAGACCGTCTGTCTCAGACCGTCTGTCTCAGATCGTCCGTCTCTGTGCTTCTGTCTCCGTCTGTCGTCCTCTGTCCGTCCGTCTCATACCGTCTGTCCCAGACCGTCTGTCCCAGACAATCTGTCTCAGACCGTCTGTACAGACCGTCTGTCTCAGACCGTCTGTCTCAGACCGTCTGTCTCAGACCGTCTGTCTCAGACCGTCTGTCTCAGACCGTCTGTCTCAGACCGTCTGTCTCAGACCGTCTGTCTCAGACCGTCTGTCTCAGACCGTGTGTCTCAGTCCGTCTGTCTCAGACTTTCTGTCGCACACCGTCTGTCGCACACCGTTTGTTTCAGACCGTCTGTGTCAGGCCCGTCCGCCTCAGACCGTCTGTCTCAGACCATCTGTCTCAGCCCGTCTGTCTCAGACCGTCTTTCTCAGTCCGTCAGCCTCTGCCCGTCTGCGTCATCCCGTCTGTCTCATACCATATGTCTCAGACCGTCCGTCTCTGTGCGTCTGTCTCTGTCTGTCGGCCTCTGTCAGTCTGTCTCTGTCTGTCGGCCTCTGTCCGTCTGTCTCCGTCTGTCAGACTTTGTCCGTCCGTCTCATACCGTCTGTCTCAGACCGTCTGTCTCAGTCCGTCTGTCTCAGACCGTCTGTCTCAGACCGACTGTCTCAGTCCGTCTGCCCCTGTCCGTCTGTCTCATACCGTCTGCCGCATACCGTCTGTCTCAGACCGTATGTGTCAGACCGTCTGTCTCAGACCGTGTGTCTCAGTTTGTCCGTCTCAGACCGTCTGTCTCTGACCGTCTGTCTCAGACCGTGTGTCTCAGACCGTCTGTCTCAGACCGTCTGTCTCAGACCGTCTGTCTCAGACCGTCTGTCTCAGACCGTCTGTCTCAGTCCGTCTGCCCCTGTCCGTCTGTCTCATACCGTCTGCCGCATATCGTCTGTCTCAGACCGTATGTGTCAGACCGTCTGTCTCAGACCGTGTGTCTCAGTTTGTCCGTCTCAGACCGTCTGTCTCAGACCGTCCGTCTCAGACCGTCTGTCTCAGACCGTGTGTCTCAGTCCGTCTGTCTCAGACCGTCTGTCGCAGACCGTCTGTTTCAGACCGTCTGTCGCAGACCGTCTGTTTCAGACCGTCTGTCGCAGACCGTCTGTTTCAGACCGTCTGTGTCAGACCGTCTATCTCAGACCGCCTGTCTCAGACCATCTGTCTCAGACCGTCTGTCTCAGACCGTCTGTGTCAGACCGTCTGTCTCAGTCCGCCTGCCTCTCTCCGTCTTTCTCATACCGTCTGTCTCAGACCGTCTGTCTCAGACCATCTGTCTCAGGCCGTCTGTCTCAGACCATCTGTCTCAGTCCGTCTACCTCTGCCTGTCTGTCTCAGTCCGTCAGCTTCAGTCCGTCTGTCTCATTCCGTCTGTCTCAGACCATCCGTCTCGGTGCGTCTGGCTCTGTCTGTCGGCCTCTGTCCGTCTGTCTCAGTCTGTCGACCTCTGTCCGTCCGTCTCATACCGTCTGTCCAGACCGTCTGTCCCAGACAATCTGTCTCAGACCGTCTGTCTCAGACCGTCTGTCTCAGACCGTCTGTCTCAGACCGTCTGTCTCAGACCGTCTGTCTCAGACCGTCTGTCTCAGACCGTCTGTCTCAGACCGTCTGTCTCAGACCGTCTGTCTCAGACCGTCTGTCTCAGACCGTCTGTCTCTGACCGTCTGTCGCACACCGTCTGTCGCACACCGTCCGTCTCAGACCGTCTGTCTCAGACCGTCTGTCTCAGACCGTCTGTCTCAGACCGTCTGTCTCAGACCGTCTGTCGCACACCGTCTGTCGCAGACCGTCTGTCGCACACCGTCTGTCGCAGACCGTCTGTCTCAGACCGTCTGTCTCAGATCGTCTGTCTCAGTCCGCCTGTCTCCGGTCGTCTGTCTCAGACCGTCTGTCTCAGACCGTCTGTCTCAGCCCGTCTGTCTCAGACCGTCCGTCTCTGTGCTTCTGTCTCCGTCTGTCGTCCTCTGTCCGTCCGTCTCATACCGTCTGTCCCAGACAGTCTGTCTCAGACCGTCTGTCTCAGACCGTCTGTCTCAGACTGTCTGTCTCAGTCCGTCTGCCCCTGTCCGTCTGTCTCATACCGTCTGCCTCATACCGTCTGTCTCAGACCGTATGTGTCAGACCGTCTGTCTCAGACCGTGTGTCTCAGTTTGGCCGTCTCAGACCGTCTGTCTCAGACCGTCTGTCTCATACCGTCTGTCTCAAACCGTCTGTCTCAGACTGTCTGTCTCAGACCGTCTGTCTCAGCCCGTCTGTCTCAGACCGTCCGTCTCTGTGCATCTGTCTCCGTCTGTCGTCCTCTGTCCGTCCGTCTCATACCGTCTGTCACAGACCGTCTGTCTCAGACCGTCTGTCTCAGACCGTTTGTCTCAGACCGTCTGTCTCAGACCGTCTGTCTCAGACCGTCTGTCTCAGACCGTCTGTCTCAGACCGTCTGTCTCAGACCGTCTGTCTCAGACCGTCTGTCTCAGTCCGTCTGCCCCTGTCCGTCTGTCTCATACCGTCTGCCTCATACCGTCTGTCTCAGACCATATGTGTCAGACCGTCTGTCTCAGACCGTGTGTCTCAGTTTGTCCGTCTCAGACCGTCTGTCTCAGACCGTCTGTCTCAGACCGTCTGTCTCAGACCGTCTGTCTCAGACCGTGTGTCTCAGTCCGTCTGTCTCAGACTGTCTGTCGCACACCGTCTGTCGCACACCGTTTGTTTCAGACCGTCTGTGTCAGACCGTCTATCTCAGACCGTCTTTCTCAGACCGTCTGTCTCAGACCGTCTGTCTCAGTCCGTCTGCCCCTGTCCGTCTGTCGCACACCGTCTGCCTCAGACCGTTTGTTTCAGACCGTCTGTGTCAGACCGTCTGTCTCAGACCGTCTGTCTCAGACCGTCTGTCTCAGACCGTCTGTCTCAGTCCGTCTGTCTCAGTCCGTCTGCCCCTGTCCGTCTGTCTCATACCGTCTGCCTCATACCGTCTGTCTCAGTCCGTCTGCCCCTGTCCGTCTGTCTCATACCGTCTGCCGCATATCGTCTGTCTCAGGCCGTATGTGTCAGACCGTCTGTCTCAGACCGTGTGTCTCAGTTTGTCCGTCTCAGACCGTCTGTCTCAGACCGTCTGTCTCAGACCGTCTGTCTCAGACCGTCTGTCTCAGACCGTCTGTCTCAGTCCGTCTGCCCCTGTCCGTCTGTCTCATACCGTCTGCCTCATACCGTCTGTCTCAGACCGTATGTGTCAGACCGTCTGTCTCAGACCGTGTGTCTCAGTTTGTCCGTCTCAGACCGTCTGTCTCAGACCGTCTGTCTCAGACCGTCTGTCTCAGACCGTCTGTCTCAGACCGTGTGTCTCAGTCCGTCTGTCTCAGACTGTCTGTCGCACACCGTCTGTCGCACACCGTTTGTTTCAGACCGTCTGTGTCAGACCGTCTATCTCAGACCGTCTTTCTCAGACCGTCTGTCTCAGACCGTCTGCCTCATACCGTCTGTCTCAGACCGTATGTGTCAGACCGTCTGTCTCAGACCGTGTGTCTCAGTTTGGCCGTCTCAGACCGTCTGTCTCAGACCGTCTGTCTCATACCGTCTGTCTCAAACCGACTGTCTCAGACTGTCCGTCTCAGACCGTCTGTCTCAGCCCGTCTGTCTCAGACCGTCCGTCTCTGTGCATCTGTCTCCGTCTGCCGTCCTCTGTCCGTCCGTCTCATACCGTCTGTCACAGACCGTCTGTCTCAGACCGTCTGTCTCAGACCGTTTGTCTCAGACCGTCTGTCTCAGACCGTCTGTCTCAGACCGTCTGTCTCAGACCGTCTGTCTCAGACCGTCTGTCTCAGACCGTCTGTCTCAGTCCGTCTGCCCCTGTCCGTCTGTCTCATACCGTCTGCCCCATATCGTCTGTCTCAGACCGCATGTGTCAGACCGTCTGTCTCAGACCGTGTGTCTCAGTTTGTCCGTCTCAGACCGTCTGTCTCAGACCGTCTGTCCCAGACCGTCTGTCCCAGACCGTCTGTCCCAGACAATCTGTCTCAGACCGTCTGTCTCAGACCGTCTGTACAGACCGTCTGTCTCAGACCGTCTGTCTCAGACCGTGTGTCTCAGTCCGTCGGTCTCAGAGTGTCTGTCGCACACCGTCTGTCGCACACCGTTTGTTTCAGACCGTCTGTGTCAGACCGTCTATCTCAGACCGTCTTTCTCAGACCGTCTGTCTCAGACCGTCTGTCTCAGACCGTCTGTCTCAGACCGTCTGTCTCAGACCGTCTGTCTCAGACCGTCTGTCTCAGACCGTCTGTCTCAGTCCGTCTGTCTCAGTCCGTCTGCCCCTGTCCGTCTGTCTCATACCGTCTGCCTCATACCGTCTGTCTCAGAATGTATGTGTCAGACCGTCTGTTTCAGACCGTGTGTCTCAGTTTGTCCGTCTCAGTCCGTCTGCCCCTGTCCGTCTGTCTCATACCGTCTGCCTCATACCGTCTGTCTCAGACCGTATGTGTCAGACCGTCTGTCTCAGACCGTGTGTCTCAGTTTGGCCGTCTCAGACCGTCTGTCTCAGACCGTCTGTCTCAGATCGTCTGTCTCAGTCCGCCTGTCTCCGGTCGTCTGTCTCAGACCGTCTGTCTCAGACCGTCTGTCTCAGCCCGTCTGTCTCAGACCGTCCGTCTCTGTGCTTCTGTCTCCGTCTGTCGTCCTCTGTCCGTCCGTCTCATACCGTCTGTCCCAGACAGTCTGTCTCAGACCGTCTGTCTCAGACCGTCTGTCTCAGACTGTCTGTCTCAGTCCGTCTGCCCCTGTCCGTCTGTCTCATACCGTCTGCCTCATACCGTCTGTCTCAGACCGTATGTGTCAGACCGTCTGTCTCAGACCGTGTGTCTCAGTTTGGCCGTCTCAGACCGTCTGTCTCAGACCGTCTGTCTCATACCGTCTGTCTCAAACCGTCTGTCTCAGACTGTCTGTCTCAGACCGTCTGTCTCAGCCCGTCTGTCTCAGACCGTCCGTCTCTGTGCATCTGTCTCCGTCTGTCGTCCTCTGTCCGTCCGTCTCATACCGTCTGTCACAGACCGTCTGTCTCAGACCGTCTGTCTCAGACCGTTTGTCTCAGACCGTCTGTCTCAGACCGTCTGTCTCAGACCGTCTGTCTCAGACCGTCTGTCTCAGACCGTCTGTCTCAGTCCGTCTGCCCCTGTCCGTCTGTCTCATACCGTCTGCCTCATACCGTCTGTCTCAGAATGTATGTGTCAGACCGTCTGTTTCAGACCGTGTGTCTCAGTTTGTCCGTCTCAGACCGTCTGTCTCAGACCGTCTGTCTCAGACCGTCTGTCTCAGACCGTCTGTCTCAGACCGTCTGTCTCAGACCGTGTGTCTCAGTCCGTCTGTCTCAGACTGTCTGTCGCACACCGTCTGTCGCACACCGTTTGTTTCAGACCGTCTGTGTCAGACCGTCTATCTCAGACCGTCTTTCTCAGACCGTCTGTCTCAGACCGTCTGTCTCAGACCGTCTGTCTCAGACCGTCTGTCTCAGACCGTCGGTCTCAGACTGTCTGTCTCAGACCGTCTGTCTCAGTCCGTCTGCCCCTGTCCGTCTGTCTCATACCGTCTGCCTCAGACCGTCTGTCTCAGACCGTCTGTCTCAGACCGTCTGTCTCAGACCGTCTGTCTCAGACCGTCTGTCTCAGACTGTCTGTCTCAGACCGTCTGTCTCAGACCGTCTGTCTCAGACCGTCTGTCTCTGACCGTCTGTCGCACACCGTCTGTCGCACACCGTCCGTCTCAGACCGTCTGTCTCAGACCGTCTGTCTCAGTCCGTCTGTCTCAGACCGTCTGTCTCAGACCGTCTGTCGCACACCGTCTGTCGCAGACCGTCTGTCGCACACCGTCTGTCGCAGACCGTCTGTCTCAGACCGTCTGTCTCAGATCGTCTGTCTCAGTCCGCCTGTCTCCGGTCGTCTGTCTCAGACCGTCTGTCTCAGACCGTCTGTCTCAGCCCGTCTGTCTCAGATCGTCCGTCTCTGTGCTTCTGTCTCCGTCTGTCGTCCTCTGTCCGTCCGTCTCATACCGTCTGTCCCAGACAGTCTGTCTCAGACCGTCTGTCTCAGACCGTCTGTCTCAGACCGTCTGTCTCAGACCGTCTGTCTCAGACCGTCTGTCTCAGACCGTCTGTCTCAGACCGTCTGTCTCAGACCGTCCGTCTCAGACCGTCTGTCTCAGACCGTCTGTCGCACACCGTCTGTCGCAGACCGTCTGTCTCAGACCGACTTTCTCAGACCGTCTGTCTCAGACCGTCTGTCTCAGTCCGTCTGCCCCTGTCCGTCTGTCTCATACCGTCTGCCGCATATCGTCTGTCTCAGACCGTATGTCTCAGACCGTCTGTCTCAGACCGTGTGTCTCAGTTTGTCCGTCTCAGACCGTCTGTCTCAGACCGTCTGTCCCAGACCGTCTGTCCCAGACAATCTGTCTCAGACCGTCTGTACAGACCGTCTGTCTCAGACCGTCTGTCTCAGACCGTCTGTCTCAGACCGTCTGTCTCAGACCGTCTGTCTCAGACCGTCTGTCTCAGACCGTGTGTCTCAGTCCGTCTGTCTCAGACTGTCTGTCGCACACCGTCTGTCGCACACCGTTTGTTTCAGACCGTCTGTATCAGACCGTCTATCTCAGACCGTCTTTCTCAGACCGTCTGTCTCAGACCATCTGTCTCAGACCGTCTGTCTCAGACCGTCTGTCTCAGACCGTCTGTCTCAGTCCGTCTGCCCCTGTCCGTCTGTCTCATACCGTCTGCCTCATACCGTCTGTCTCAGACCGTATGTGACAGACCGTCTGTCTCAGACCGTCTGTCTCAGACCGTCTGTCTCAGACCGTGTGTCTCAGTCCGTCTGTCTCAGACTGTCTGCCGCACACCGTCTGTCGCACACCGTTTGTTTCAGACCGTCTGTGTCAGACCGTCTATCTCAGACCGTCTTTCTCAGACCGTCTGTCTCAGACCGTCTGTCTCAGACCGTCTGTCTCAGACCGTCTGTCTCAGACCGTCTGTCTCAGACCGTCGGTCTCAGACCGTCTGTCTCAGACCGTCTGTCTCAGTCCGTCTGCCCCTGTCCGTCTGTCTCATACCGTCTGCCTCATACGGTCTGTCTCAGACCGTATGTGTCAGACCGTCTGTCTCAGACCGTGTGTCTCAGTTTGTCCGTCTCAGACCGTCTGTCTCAGACCGTCTGTCTCAGACCGTCTGTCTCAGACTGTCTGTCGCACACCGTCTGTCGCACACCGTTTGTTTCAGACCGTCTGTGTCAGACCGTCTATCTCAGACCGTCTTTCTCAGACCGTCTTTCTCAGACCGTCTGTCTCAGACCGTCTGTCTCAGACCGTCTGTCTCAGACCGTCTGTCTCAGACCGTCTGTCTCAGACTGTCTGCCGCACACCGTCTGTCGCACACCGTCTTTCTCAGACCGTCTGTCTCAGACCGTCTGTCTCAGACCGTCTGTCTCAGACCGTCTGCCTCAGACCGTGTGTCTCAGTCCGTCTGTCTCAGACTGTCTGCCGCACACCGTCTGTCGCACACCGTTTGTTTCAGACCGTCTGTGTCAGACCGTCTATCTCAGACCGTCTTTCTCAGACCGTCTGTCTCAGACCGTGTGTCTCAGTTTGTCCGTCTCAGACCGTCTGTCTCAGACCGTCTGTCTCATACCGTCTGTCTCAAACCGTCTGTCTCAGACTGTCTATCTCAGACCGTCTGTCTCAGCCCGTCTGTCTCAGACCGTCCGTCTCTGTGCATCTGTCTCCGTCTGTCGTCCTCTGTCCGTCCGTCTCATACCGTCTGTCACAGACCGTCTGTCTCAGACCGTCTGTCTCAGACCGTCTGTCTCAGGCCGTCTGTCTCAGACCGTCTGTCTCAGACCGTCTGTCTCAGACCGTCTGTCTCAGACCGTCTGTCTCAGTCCGTCTGCCCCTGTCCGTCTGTCTCATACCGTCTGCCGCATATCGTCTGTCTCAGACCGTATGTGTCAAACCGTCTGTCTCAGACCGTGTGTCTCAGTTTGTCCGTCTCAGACCGTCTGTCTCAGACCGTCTGTCTCAGACCGTCTGTCTCAGACCGTCTGTCTCAGACCGTCTGTCTCAGACCGTATGTCTCAGACCGTGTGTCTCAGTCCGTCTGTCTCAGACCGTCTGTCGCAGACCGTCTGTTTCAGACCGTCTGTCTCAGACCGTCTGTCTCAGACCGTCTGTCTCAGACCGTGTGTCTCAGTTTGTCCGTCTCAGACCGTCTGTCTCAGACCGTCTGTCTCAGACCGTCTGTCTCAGACCGTCTGTCTCAGACCGTGTGTCTCAGACCGTCCGTCTCAGACCGTATGTCTCAGACCGTGTGTCTCAGTCCGTCTGTCTCAGACCGTCTGTCGCAGACCGTCTGTTTCAGACCGTCTGTCGCAGACCGTCTGTTTCAGACCGTCTGTGTCAGACCGTCTATCTCAGACCGCCAGTCTCAGACCATCTGTCTCAGACCGTCTGTGTCAGACCGTCTGTCTCAGTCCGCCTGCCTCTCTCCGTCTTTCTCATACCGTCTGTCTCAGACCGTCTGTCTCAGACCATCTGTCTCAGGCCGTCTGTCTCAGACCATCTGTCTCAGTCCGTCTACCTCTGCCTGTCCGTCTCAGTCCGTCATCTTCAGTCCGTCTGTCTCATTCCGTCTGTCTCAGACCATCCGTCTCGGTGCGTCTGGCTCTGTCTGTCGGCCTCTGTCCGTCTGTCTCAGTCTGTCGTCCTCTGTCCGTCCGTCTCATACCGTCTGTCCAGACCGTCTGTCCCAGACAATCTGTCTCAGACCGTCTGTCTCAGACCGTCTGTCTCAGACCGTCTGTCTCAGACCGTCTGTCTCAGACCGTCTATCTCAGACCGTCTGTCTCAGACCGTCTGTCTCAGACCGTCTGTCTCAGACCGTCTGTCTCTGACCGTCTGTCGCACACCGTCTGTCGCACACCGTCCGTCTCAGACCGTCTGTCTCAGACCGTCTGTCTCAGACCGTCTGTCTCAGACCGTGTGTCTCAGTCCGTCTGTCTCAGACCGTCGGTCTCAGACCGTCTGTCTCAGACCGTCTGTCTCAGTCCGTCTGCCCCTGTCCGTCTGTCTCATACCGTCTGCCTCATACGGTCTGTCTCAGACCGTATGTGTCAGACCGTCTGTCTCAGACCGTGTGTCTCAGTTTGTCCGTCTCAGACCGTCTGTCTCAGACCGTCTGTCTCAGACCGTCTATCTCAGACCGTCTTTCTCAGACCGTCTGTCTCAGACCGTCTGTCTCAGACCGTCTGTCTCAGACCGTCTGTCTCAGACCGTGTGTCTCAGTCCGTCTGTCTCAGACCGTCTGTCGCACACCGTCTGTCGCAGACCGTCTGTCTCAGATCGTCTGTCTCAGTCCGCCTGTCTCCGGTCGTCTGTCTCAGACCGTCTGTCTCAGACCGTCTGTCTCAGCCCGTCTGTCTTAGACCGTCCGTCTCTGTGCTTCTGTCTCCGTCTGTCGTCCTCTGTCCGTCCGTCTCATACCGTCTGTCCCAGACAGTCTGTCTCAGACCGTCTGTCTCAGACCGTCTGTCTCAGACCGTCTGTCTCAGACCGTCTGTCTCAGACCGTCTGTCTCAGACCGTCTGTCTCAGACCGTCCGTCTCAGACCGTCTGTCTCAGACCGTCTGTCGCACACCGTCTGTCGCAGACCGTCTGTCTCAGACCGTCTGTCTCAGACCGTCTGTCTCAGACCGTCTGTCTCAGACCGTCTGTCTCAGACCGTCTGTCTCAGACCGTCTGTCTCAGACCGTCTGTCTCAGACCGTCTGTCTCAGACCGTCTGTCTCAGACCGTCTGTCGCAGACCGTCTGTCTCAGACCGTCTGTCTCAGACCGTCTGTCTCAGACCGTCTGTCTCAGTCCGTCTGCCCCTGTCCGTCTGTCTCATACCGTCTGCCGCATATCGTCGGTCTCAGACCGTATGTGTCAGCCCGTCTGTCTCAGACCGTGTGTCTCAGTTTGTCCGTCTCAGACCGTCTGTCTCAGACCGTCTGTCTCAGACCGTCTGTCTCAGACCGTCTGTCTCAGACCGTCCGTCTCAGACCGTCTGTCTCAGACCGTCTGTCGCACACCGTCTGTCTCAGACCGTCTGTCTCAGACCGTCTGTCTCAGACCGTCTGTCTCAGACCGTCTGTCTCAGACCGTGTGTCTCAGTCCGTCTGTCTCAGACTGTCTGTCGCACACCGTCTGTCGCACACCGTTTGTTTCAGACCGTCTGTGTCAGACCGTCTATCTCAGACCGTCTTTCTCAGACCGTCTGTCTCAGACCGTCTGTCTCAGACCGTCCGTCTCAGACCGTCTGTCTCAGACCGTGTGTCTCAGTCCGTCTGTCTCAGACCGTCTGTCGCAGACCGTCTGTTTCAGACCGTCTGTCGCAGACCGTCTGTTTCAGACCGTCTGTCGCAGACCGTCTGTTTCAGACCGTCTGTGTCAGACCGTCTATCTCAGACTGCCTGTCTCAGACCATCTGTCTCAGACCGTCTGTCTCAGACCGTCTGTGTCAGACCGTCTGTCTCAGTCCGCCTGCCTCTCTCCGTCTTTCTTATACCGTCTGTCTCAGACCGTCTGTCTCAGACCGTCTGTCTCAGACCATCTGTCTCAGGCCGTCTGTCTCAGACCATCTGTCTCAGTCCGTCTACCTCTGCCTGTCTGTCTCAGTCCGTCAGCTTCAGTCCGTCTGTCTCATTCCGTCTGTCTCAGACCATCCGTCTCGGTGCGTCTGGCTCTGTCTGTCGGCCTCTGTCCGTCTGTCTCAGTCTGTCGTCCTCTGTCCGTCCGTCTCATACCGTCTGTCTCAGACCGTCTGTCTCAGACCGTCTGTCTCAGACCGTCTGTCGCACACCGTCTGTCGCAGACCGTCTGTCTCAGACCGTCTGTCTCAGACCGTCTGTCTCAGACCGTCTGTCTCAGACCGTCTGTCTCAGTCCGTCTGCCCCTGTCCGTCTGTCTCATACCGTCTGCCGCATATCGTCTGTCTCAGACCGTATGTGTCAGACCGTCTGTCTCAGACCGTGTGTCTCAGTTTGTCCGTCTCAGACCGTCTGTCTCAGACCGTCGGTCTCAGACCGTCTGTCTCAGACCGTCTGTCTCAGTCCGTCTGCCCCTGTCCGTCTGTCTCATACCGTCTGTCTCAGACCGTCTGTCTCAGACCGTCTGTCTCAGACCGTCTGTCTCAGACCGTCCGTCTCTGACCGTCTGTCGCACACCGTCTGTCGCACACCGTCCGTCTCAGACCGTCTGTCTCAGACCGTCTGTCTCAGACCGTCTGTCTCAGACCGTCTGTCTCAGACCGTCTGTCGCACACCGTCTGTCGCAGACCGTCTGTCGCACACCGTCTGTCGCAGACCGTCTGTCTCAGACCGTCTGTCTCAGATCGTCTGTCTCAGTCCGCCTGTCTCCGGTCGTCTGTCTCAGACCGTCTGTCTCAGCCCGTCTGTCTCAGACCGTCCGTCTCTGTGCTTCTGTCTCCGTCTGTCGTCCTCTGTCCGTCCGTCTCATACCGTCTGTCCCAGACAGTCTGTCTCAGACCGTCTGTCTCAGACCGTCTGTCTCAGACCGTCTGTCTCAGACCGTCTGTCTCAGACCGTCTGTCTCAGACCGTCTGTCTCAGACCGACTGTCTCAGACCGTCTGTCTCAGACCGTCGGTCTCAGACCGTCGGTCTCAGACCGTCTGTCTCAGACCGTCTGTCTCAGTCCGTCTGCCCCTGTCCGTCTGTCTCATACCGTCTGCCTCAGACCGTCTGTCTCAGACCGTCTGTCTCAGACCGTCTGTCTCAGACCGTCTGTCTCAGACCGTCTGTCTCAGACCGTCTGTCTCAGACCGTCTGTCTCAGACCGTCTGTCTCAGACCGTCTGTCTCTGACCGTCTGTCGCACACCGTCTGTCGCACACCGTCCGTCTCAGACCGTCTGTCTCAGACCGTCTGTCTCAGCCCGTCTGTCTCAGACCGTCCGTCTCTGTGCTTCTGTCTCCGTCTGTCGTCCTCTGTCCGTCCGTCTCATACCGTCTGTCCCAGACAGTCTGTCTCAGACCGTCTGTCTCAGACCGTCTGTCTCAGACCGTCTGTCTCAGACCGTCTGTCTCAGACCGTCTGTCTCAGACCGTCTGTCTCAGACCGTCTGTCTCAGACCGTCTGTCTCAGACCGTCCGTCTCAGACCGTCTGTCTCAGACCGTCTGTCGCACACCGTCCGTCGCAGACCGTCTGTCTCAGACCGACTGTCTCAGACCGTCTGTCTCAGACCGTCTGTCTCAGTCCGTCCGCCCCTGTCCGTCTGTCTCATACCGTCTGCCGCATATCGTCTGTCTCAGACCGTATGTGTCAGACCGTCTGTCTCAGACCGTGTGTCTCAGTTTGTCCGTCTCAGACCGTCTGTCTCAGACCGTCTGTCCCAGACCGTCTGTCCCAGGCAATCTGTCTCAGACCGTCTGTCTCAGACCGTCTGTACAGACCGTCTGTCTCAGACCGTCTGTCTCAGACCGTCTGTCTCAGACCGTCTGTCTCAGACCGTCTGTCTCAGACCGTCTGACTCAGACCGTGTGTCTCAGTCCGTCTGTCTCAGACTGTCTGTCGCACACCGTCTGTCGCACACCGTTTGTTTCAGACCGTCTGTGTCAGACCGTCTATCTCAGACCGTCTTTCTCAGACCGTCTGTCTCAGTCCGTCTGCCCCTGTCCGTCTGTCTCATACCGTCTGCCTCATACCGTCTGTCTCAGACCGTATGTGTCAGACCGTCTGTCTCAGACCGTCTGTCTCAGACCGTCTGTCTCAGACCGTCTGTCTCAGACCGTCTGTCTCAGACCGTCGGTCTCAGACCGTCTGTCTCAGACCGTCTGTCTCAGTCCGTCTGCCCCTGTCCGTCTGTCTCATACCGTCTGTCTCAGACCGTCTGTCTCAGACCGTCTGTCTCAGACCGTCTGTCTCAGACCGTCTGTCTCAGACCGTCTGTCTCAGACCGTCCGTCTCTGACCGTCTGTCGCACACCGTCTGTCGCACACCGTCCGTCTCAGACCGTCTGTCTCAGACCGTCTGTCTCAGACCGTCTGTCTCAGACCGTCTGTCGCACACCGTCTGTCGCAGACCGTCTGTCGCACACCGTCTGTCGCAGACCGTCTGTCTCAGACCGTCTGTCTCAGATCGTCTGTCTCAGTCCGCCTGTCTCCGGTCGTCTGTCTCAGACCGTCTGTCTCAGCCCGTCTGTCTCAGACCGTCCGTCTCTGTGCTTCTGTCTCCGTCTGTCGTCCTCTGTCCGTCCGTCTCATACCGTCTGTCCCAGACAGTCTGTCTCAGACCGTCTGTCTCAGACCGTCTGTCTCAGACCGTCTGTCTCAGACCGTCTGTCTCAGACCGTCTGTCTCAGACCGTCTGTCTCAGACCGTCTGTCTCAGACCGACTGTCTCAGACCGTCTGTCTCAGACCGTCGGTCTCAGACCGTCGGTCTCAGACCGTCTGTCTCAGACCGTCTGTCTCAGTCCGTCTGCCCCTGTCCGTCTGTCTCATACCGTCTGCCTCAGACCGTCTGTCTCAGACCGTCTGTCTCAGACCGTCTGTCTCAGACCGTCTGTCCAGACCGTCTGTCTCAGACCGTCTGTCTCAGACCGTCTGTCTCAGACCGTCTGTCTCAGACCGTCTGTCTCTGACCGTCTGTCGCACACCGTCTGTCGCACACCGTCCGTCTCAGACCGTCTGTCTCAGACCGTCTGTCTCAGCCCGTCTGTCTCAGACCGTCCGTCTCTGTGCTTCTGTCTCCGTCTGTCGTCCTCTGTCCGTCCGTCTCATACCGTCTGTCCCAGACAGTCTGTCTCAGACCGTCTGTCTCAGACCGTCTGTCTCAGACCGTCTGTCTCAGACCGTCTGTCTCAGACCGTCTGTCTCAGACCGTCTGTCTCAGACCGTCTGTCTCAGACCGTCCGTCTCAGACCGTCTGTCTCAGACCGTCTGTCGCACACCGTCCGTCGCAGACCGTCTGTCTCAGACCGACTGTCTCAGACCGTCTGTCTCAGACCGTCTGTCTCAGTCCGTCTGCCCCTGTCCGTCTGTCTCATACCGTCTGCCGCATATCGTCTGTCTCAGACCGTATGTGTCAGACCGTCTGTCTCAGACCGTGTGTCTCAGTTTGTCCGTCTCAGACCGTCTGTCTCAGACCGTCTGTCCCAGACCGTCTGTCCCAGACAATCTGTCTCAGACCGTCTGTCTCAGACCGTCTGTACAGACCGTCTGTCTCAGACCGTCTGTCTCAGACCGTCTGTCTCAGACCGTCTGTCTCAGACCGTCTGTCTCAGACCGTCTGACTCAGACCGTGTGTCTCAGTCCGTCTGTCTCAGACTGTCTGTCGCACACCGTCTGTCGCACACCGTTTGTTTCAGACCGTCTGTGTCAGACCGTCTATCTCAGACCGTCTTTCTCAGACCGTCTGTCTCAGTCCGTCTGCCCCTGTCCGTCTGTCTCATACCGTCTGCCTCATACCGTCTGTCTCAGACCGTATGTGTCAGACCGTCTGTCTCAGACCGTCTGTCTCTGACCGTCTGTCGCACACCGTCTGTCGCACACCGTCCGTCTCAGACCGTCTGTCTCAGACCGTCTGTCTCAGCCCGTCTGTCTCAGACCGTCCGTCTCTGTGCTTCTGTCTCCGTCTGTCGTCCTCTGTCCGTCCGTCTCATACCGTCTGTCCCAGACAGTCTGTCTCAGACCGTCTGTCTCAGACCGTCTGTCTCAGACCGTCTGTCTCAGACCGTCTGTCTCAGACCGTCTGTCTCAGACCGTCTGTCTCAGACCGTCTGTCTCAGACCGTCTGTCTCAGACCGTCCGTCTCAGACCGTCTGTCTCAGACCGTCTGTCGCACACCGTCCGTCGCAGACCGTCTGTCTCAGACCGACTGTCTCAGACCGTCTGTCTCAGACCGTCTGTCTCAGTCCGTCTGCCCCTGTCCGTCTGTCTCATACCGTCTGCCGCATATCGTCTGTCTCAGACCGTATGTGTCAGACCGTCTGTCTCAGACCGTGTGTCTCAGTTTGTCCGTCTCAGACCGTCTGTCTCAGACCGTCTGTCCCAGACCGTCTGTCCCAGACAATCTGTCTCAGACCGTCTGTCTCAGACCGTCTGTACAGACCGTCTGTCTCAGACCGTCTGTCTCAGACCGTCTGTCTCAGACCGTCTGTCTCAGACCGTCTGTCTCAGACCGTCTGTCTCAGACCGTCTGTCTCAGACCGTGTGTCTCAGTCCGTCTGTCTCAGACTGTCTGTCGCACACCGTCTGTCGCACACCGTTTGTTTCAGACCGTCTGTGTCAGACCGTCTATCTCAGACCGTCTTTCTCAGACCGTCTGTCTCAGTCCGTCTGCCCCTGTCCGTCTGTCTCATACCGTCTGCCTCATACCGTCTGTCTCAGACCGTATGTGTCAGACCGTCTGTCTCAGACCGTGTGTCTCAGTTTGTCCGTCTCAGACCGTCTGTCTCAGACCGTCTGTCTCAGACCGTCTGTCTCAGATCGTCTGTCGCTCACCGTCTGTCGCACACCGTCCGTCTCAGACCGTCTGTCTCAGACCGTCTGTCTCATACCGTCTGTCTCAGACCGTGTGTCTCAGTCCGTCTGTCTCAGACCGTCTGTCGCACACCGTCTGTCGCAGACCGTCTGTCTCAGATCGTCTGTCTCAGTCCGCCTGTCTCCGGTCGTCTGTCTCAGACCGTCTGTCTCAGACCGTCTGTCTCAGCCCGTCTGTCTTAGACCGTCCGTCTCTGTGCTTCTGTCTCCGTCTGTCGTCCTCTGTCCGTCCGTCTCATACCGTCTGTCTCAGACAGTCTGTCTCAGACCGTCTGTCTCAGACCGTCTGTCTCAGACCGTCTGTCTCAGACCGTCTGTCTCAGACCGTCTGTCTCAGACCGTCTGTCTCAGACCGTCTGTCTCAGACCGTCTGTCTCAGACCGTCCGTCTCAGACCGTCTGTCTCAGACCGTCTGTCGCACACCGTCTGTCGCAGACCGTCTGTCTCAGACCGTCTGTCTCAGACCGTCTGTCTCAGACCGTCTGTCTCAGTCCGTCTGCCCCTGTCCGTCTGTCTCATACCGTCTGCCGCATATCGTCTGTCTCAGACCGTATGTGTCAGACCGTCTGTCTCAGACCGTGTGTCTCAGTTTGTCCGTCTCAGACCGTCTGTCTCAGACCGTCTGTCTCAGACCGTCTGTCTCAGACCGTCTGTCTCAGACCGTCCGTCTCAGACCGTCTGTCTCAGACCGTCTGTCGCACACCGTCTGTCTCAGACCGTCTGTCTCAGACCGTCTGTCTCAGACCGTGTGTCTCAGTCCGTCTGTCTCAGACTGTCTGTCGCACACCGTTTGTTTCAGACCGTCTGTGTCAGACCGTCTATCTCAGACCGTCTTTCTCAGACCGTCTGTCTCAGACCGTCTGTCTCAGACCGTCTGTCTCAGACCGTCTGTCTCAGACCGTCTGTCTCAGACCGTCGGTCTCAGACCGTCTGTCTCAGACCGTCTGTCTCAGTCCGTCTGCCCCTGTCCGTCTGTCTCATACCGTCTGCCTCAGACCGTCTGTCTCAGACCGTCTGTCTCAGACCGTCTGTCTCAGACCGTCTGTCTCAGACCGTCTGTCTCAGTCCGTCTGCCCCTGTCCGTCTGTCTCATACCGTCTGCCGCATATCGTCTGTCTCAGACCGTATGTGTCAGACCGTCTGTCTCAGACCGTGTGTCTCAGTTTGTCCGTCTCAGACCGTCTGTCTCAGACCGTCTGTCTCAGACCGTCTGTCTCAGACCGTCTGTCTCAGACCGTCCGTCTCAGACCGTCTGTCTCAGACCGTCTGTCGCACACCGTCTGTCTCAGACCGTCTGTCTCAGACCGTCTGTCTCAGACCGTGTGTCTCAGTCCGTCTGTCTCAGACAGTCTGTCGCACACCGTCTGTCGCACACCGTTTGTTTCAGACCGTCTGTGTCAGACCGTCTATCTCAGACCGTCTTTCTCAGACCGTCTGTCTCAGACCGTCTGTCTCAGACCGTCTGCCTCAGACCGTCTGTCTCAGACCGTCTGTCTCAGACCGTCTGTCTCAGACCGTCTGTCTCAGACCGTCTGTCTCAGACCGTCGGTCTCAGACCGTCTGTCTCAGACCGTCTGTCTCAGTCCGTCTGCCCCTGTCCGTCTGTCTCATACCGTCTGCCTCAGACCGTCTGTCTCAGTCCGTCTGTCTCAGACCGTCTGTCTCAGACCGTCTGTCTCAGACCGTCTGTCTCAGACCGTCTGTCTCAGACCGTCTGTCTCTGACCGTCTGTCGCACACCGTCTGTCGCACACCGTCCGTCTCAGACCGTCTGTCTCAGACCGTCTGTCTCAGACCGTCTGTCTCAGACCGTCTGTCTCAGACCGTCTGTCGCACACCGTCTGTCGCAGACCGTCTGTCGCACACCGTCTGTCGCAGACCGTCTGTCTCAGACCGTCTGTCTCAGATCGTCTGTCTCAGTCCGCCTGTCTCCGGTCGTCTGTCTCAGACCGTCTGTCTCAGCCCGTCTGTCTCAGACCGTCCGTCTCTGTGCTTCTGTCTCCGTCTGTCGTCCTCTGTCCGTCCGTCTCATACCGTCTGTCCCAGACAGTCTGTCTCAGACCGTCTGTCTCAGACCGTCTGTCTCAGACCGTCTGTCTCAGACCGTCTGTCTCAGACCGTCTGTCTCAGACCGTCTGTCTCAGACCGTCTGTCTCAGACCGTCTGTCTCAGACCGACTGTCTCAGACCGTCTGTCTCAGACCGTCTGTCTCAGTCCGTATGTCTCATACCGTCTGCCGCATATCGTCTGTCTCAGACCGTATGTGTCAGACCGTCTGTCTCAGACCGTGTGTCTCAGTTTGTCCGTCTCAGACCGTCTGTCTCAGACCGTCTGTCCCAGACCGTCTGTCCCAGACAATCTGTCTCAGACCGTCTGTCTCAGACCGTCTGTACAGACCGTCTGTCTCAGACCGTCTGTCCCAGACCGTCTGTCCCAGACCGTCTGTCCCAGACAATCTGTCTCAGACCGTCTGTCTCAGACCGTCTGTACAGACCGTCTGTCTCAGACCGTCTGCCTCAGACCGTCTGTCTCAGACCGTCTGTCTCTGACCGTCTGTCGCACACCGTGTGTCTCAGTCCGTCTGTCTCAGACCGTCTGTCTCAGACCGTCTGTCTCAGACCGTCTGTACAGACCGTCTGTCTCAGACCGTCTGTCTCAGACCGTCTGTCTCAGACCGTCTGTCTCAGACCGTCTGTCTCTGACCGTCTGTCGCACACCGTGTGTCTCAGTCCGTCTGTCTCAGACCGTCTGTCTCAGACCGTCTGTCTCAGATCGTCTGTCTCAGTCCGCCTGTCTCCGGTCGTCTGTCTCAGACCGTCTGTCTCAGACCGTCTGTCTCAGACCGTCTGTCTCAGCCCGTCTGTCTCAGACCGTCCGTCTCTGTGCTTCTGTCTCCGTCTGTCGTCCTCTGTCCGTCCGTCTCATACCGTCTGTCCCAGACAGTCTGTCTCAGACCGTCTGTCTCAGACCGTCTGTCTCAGACCGTCTGTCTCAGACCGTCTGTCTCAGACCGTCTGTCTCAGACCGTCTGTCTCAGACCGTCTGTCTCAGACCGTCCGTCTCAGACCGTCTGTCTCAGACCGTCTGTCGCACACCGTCGGTCGCAGACCGTCTGTCTCAGACCGACTGTCTCAGACCGTCTGTCTCAGACCGTCTGTCTCAGTCCGTCTGCCCCTGTCCGTCTGTCTCATACCGTCTGCCGCATATCGTCTGTCTCAGACCGTATGTGTCAGACCGTCTGTCTCAGACCGTGTGTCTCAGTTTGTCCGTCTCAGACCGTCTGTCTCAGACCGTCTGTCCCAGACCGTCTGCCCCAGACAATCTGTCTCAGACCGTCTGTCTCAGACCGTCTGTACAGACCGTCTGTCTCAGACCGTCTGTCTCAGACCGTCTGTCTCAGACCGTCTGTCTCAGACCGTCTGTCTCAGACCGTGTGTCTCAGTCCGTCTGTCTCAGACTGTCTGTCGCACACCGTCTGTCGCACACCGTTTGTTTCAGACCGTCTGTGTCAGACCGTCTGTCTCAGACCGTCTGTCTCAGTCCGTCTGTCCCTGTCCGTCTGTCTCATACCGTCTGCCGCATATCGTCTATCTCAGACCGTCTTTCTCAGACCGTCTGTCTCAGTCCGTCTGCCCCTGTCCGTCTGTCTCATACCGTCTGCCTCATACCGTCTGTCTCAGACCGTATGTGTCAGACCGTCTGTCTCAGACCGTGTGTCTCAGTCCGTCTGTCTCAGACTGTCTGTCGCACACCGTCTGTCGCACACCGTTTGTTTCAGACCGTCTATCTCAGACCGTCTTTCTCAGACCGTCTGTCTCAGTCCGTCTGCCCCTGTCCGTCTGTCTCATACCGTCTGCCTCATACCGTCTGTCTCAGACCGTCTGTCTCAGACCGTGTGTCTCAGTCCGTCTGTCTCAGACTGTCTGCCGCACACCGTCTGTCGCACACCGTTTGTTTCAGACCGTCTGTGTTAGACCGTCTATCTCAGACCGTCTTTCTCAGACCGTCTGTCTCAGACCGTCTGTCTCAGACCGTCTGTCTCAGACCGTCTGTCTCAGACCGTCTGTCTCACACCGTCGGTCTCAGACCGTCTGTCTCAGACCGTCTGTCTCAGACCGTCTGTCTCAGTCCGTCTGCCCCTGTCCGTCTGTCTCATACCGTCTGCCTCATACCGTCTGTCTCAGACCGTATGTGTCAGACCGTCTGTCTCAGACCGTGTGTCTCAGTTTGTCCGTCTCAGACCGTCTGTCTCAGACCGTCTGTCTCATACCGTCTGTCTCAAACCGTCTGTCTCAGACTGTCTGTCTCAGACCGTCTGTCTCAGCCCGTCTGTCTCAGACCGTCCGTCTCTGTGCATCTGTCTCCGTCTGTCGTCCTCTGTCCGTCCGTCTCATACCGTCTGTCACAGACCGTCTGTCTCAGACCGTCTGTCTCAGACCGTCTGTCTCAGACCGTCTCTCTCAGACCGTCTGTCTCAGACCGTCTGTCTCAGACCGTCTGTCTCAGACCGTCTGTCTCAGTCCGTCTGCCCCTGTCCGTCTGTCTCATACCGTCTGCCGCATATCGTCTGTCTCAGATCGTATGTGTCAGACCGTCTGTCTCAGACCGTGTGTCTCAGTTTGTCCGTCTCAGACCGTCTGTCTCAGACCGTCTGTCTCAGACCGTGGGTCTCAGACCGTCTGTCTCGGACCGTCTGTCTCAGACCGTCTGTCTCAGACCGTCTGTCTCTGACCGTCTGTCGCACACCGTGTGTCTCAGTCCGTCTGTCTCAGACCGTCTGTCTCAGACCGTCTGTCTCAGACCGTCTGTACAGACCGTCTGTCTCAGACCGTCTGTCTCAGACCGTCTGTCTCAGACCGTCTGTCTCAGACCGTCTGTCTCTGACCGTCTGTCGCACACCGTGTGTCTCAGTCCGTCTGTCTCAGACCGTCTGTCTCAGACCGTCTGTCTCAGATCGTCTGTCTCAGTCCGCCTGTCTCCGGTCGTCTGTCTCAGACCGTCTGTCTCAGACCGTCTGTCTCAGCCCGTCTGTCTCAGACCGTCCGTCTCTGTGCTTCTGTCTCCGTCTGTCGTCCTCTGTCCGTCCGTCTCATACCGTCTGTCCCAGACAGTCTGTCTCAGACCGTCTGTCTCAGACCGTCTGTCTCAGACCGTCTGTCTCAGACCGTCTGTCTCAGACCGTCTGTCTCAGACCGTCTGTCTCAGACCGTCTGTCTCAGACCGTCCGTCTCAGACCGTCTGTCTCAGACCGTCTGTCGCACACCGTCGGTCGCAGACCGTCTGTCTCAGACCGACTGTCTCAGACCGTCTGTCTCAGACCGTCTGTCTCAGTCCGTCTGCCCCTGTCCGTCTGTCTCATACCGTCTGCCGCATATCGTCTGTCTCAGACCGTATGTGTCAGACCGTCTGTCTCAGACCGTGTGTCTCAGTTTGTCCGTCTCAGACCGTCTGTCTCAGACCGTCTGTCCCAGACCGTCTGCCCCAGACAATCTGTCTCAGACCGTCTGTCTCAGACCGTCTGTACAGACCGTCTGTCTCAGACCGTCTGTCTCAGACCGTCTGTCTCAGACCGTCTGTCTCAGACCGTGTGTCTCAGTCCGTCTGTCTCAGACTGTCTGTCGCACACCGTCTGTCGCACACCGTTTGTTTCAGACCGTCTGTGTCAGACCGTCTGTCTCAGACCGTCTGTCTCAGTCCGTCTGTCCCTGTCCGTCTGTCTCATACCGTCTGCCGCATATCGTCTATCTCAGACCGTCTTTCTCAGACCGTCTGTCTCAGTCCGTCTGCCCCTGTCCGTCTGTCTCATACCGTCTGCCTCATACCGTCTGTCTCAGACCGTATGTGTCAGACCGTCTGTCTCAGACCGTGTGTCTCAGTCCGTCTGTCTCAGACGGTCTGAGACAGACGGTCTGAGACAGACGGACTGAGACACACGGTGTGCGACAGACGGTCAGAGACAGACGGTCTGAGACAGACGGTCTGAGACAGACGGTCTGAGACAGACGGTCTGAGACAGACGGTCTGTACAGACGGTCTGAGACAGACGGTCTGAGACAGACGGTCTGAGACAGACGGACTGAGACACACGGTGTGCGACAGACGGTCAGAGACAGACGGTCTGAGACAGACGGTCTGAGACAGACGGTCCGAGACAGACGGTCTGAGACCCACAGTCTGAGACAGACGGTCTGAGACAGACGGTCTGAGACGGACAAACTGAGACACACGGTCTGAGACAGACGGTCTGACACATACGATCTGAGACAGACGATATGCGGCAGACGGTATGAGACAGACGGACAGGGGCAGACGGACTGAGACAGACGGTCTGAGACAGACGGTCTGAGACAGACGGTCTGAGACAGACGGTCTGAGAGAGACGGTCTGAGACAGACGGTCTGAGACAGACGGTCTGAGACAGACGGTCTGTGACAGACGGTATGAGACGGACGGACAGAGGACGACAGACGGAGACAGATGCACAGAGACGGACGGTCTGAGACAGACGGGCTGAGACAGACGGTCTGAGACAGACAGTCTGAGACAGACGGTTTGAGACAGACGGTATGAGACAGACGGTCTGAGACAGACGGTCTGAGACGGACAAACTGAGACACACGGTCTGAGACAGACGGTCTGTCTCATACCGTCTGCCTCATACCGTCTGTCTCAGACCGTATGTGTCAGACCGTCTGTCTCAGACCGTGTGTCTCAGTCCGTCTGTCTCAGACTGTCTGTCGCACACCGTCTGTCGCACACCGTTTGTTTCAGACCGTCTATCTCAGACCGTCTTTCTCAGACCGTCTGTCTCAGTCCGTCTGCCCCTGTCCGTCTGTCTCATACCGTCTGCCTCATACCGTCTGTCTCAGACCGTCTGTCTCAGACCGTGTGTCTCAGTCCGTCTGTCTCAGACTGTCTGCCGCACACCGTCTGTCGCACACCGTTTGTTTCAGACCGTCTGTGTTAGACCGTCTATCTCAGACCGTCTTTCTCAGACCGTCTGTCTCAGACCGTCTGTCTCAGACCGTCTGTCTCAGACCGTCTGTCTCAGACCGTCTGTCTCACACCGTCGGTCTCAGACCGTCTGTCTCAGACCGTCTGTCTCAGACCGTCTGTCTCAGTCCGTCTGCCCCTGTCCGTCTGTCTCATACCGTCTGCCTCATACCGTCTGTCTCAGACCGTATGTGTCAGACCGTCTGTCTCAGACCGTGTGTCTCAGTTTGTCCGTCTCAGACCGTCTGTCTCAGACCGTCTGTCTCATACCGTCTGTCTCAGACCGTCTCTCTCAGACCGTCTGTCTCAGACCGTCCGTCTCTGTGCATCTGTCTCCGTCTGTCGTCCTCTGTCCGTCCGTCTCATACCGTCTGTCACAGACCGTCTGTCTCAGACCGTCTGTCTCAGACCGTCTGTCTCAGACCGTCTCTCTCAGACCGTCTGTCTCAGACCGTCTGTCTCAGACCGTCTGTCTCAGACCGTCTGTCTCAGTCCGTCTGCCCCTGTCCGTCTGTCTCATACCGTCTGCCGCATATCGTCTGTCTCAGATCGTATGTGTCAGACCGTCTGTCTCAGACCGTGTGTCTCAGTTTGTCCGTCTCAGACCGTCTGTCTCAGACCGTCTGTCTCAGACCGTGGGTCTCAGACCGTCTGTCTCGGACCGTCTGTCTCAGACCGTCTGTCTCAGACCGTCTGTCTCAGACCGTCTGTCTCAGACCGTCTGTCTCAGACCGTCTGTCTCAGACCGTCTGTCTCAGACCGTCCGTCTCAGACCGTCTGTCTCAGACCGTGTGTCTCAGTCCGTCTGTCTCAGACCGTCTGTCTCAGACCGCCTGTCTCAGACCGTCCGTCTCAGACCGTCTGTCTCAGACCGTCTGTCGCACACCGTCTGTCTCAGACCGTCTGTCTCAGACCGTCTGTCTCAGACCGTCTGTCTCAGACCGTGTGTCTCAGTCCGTCTGTCTCAGACTGTCTGTCGCACACCGTTTGTTTCAGACCGTCTGTGTCAGACCGTCTATCTCAGACCGTCTTTCTCAGACCGTCTGTCTCAGACCGTCTGTCTCAGACCGTCTGTCTCAGACCGTCTGTCTCAGACCGTCTGTCTCAGACCGTCTGTCTCAGACCGTCTGTCTCAGACCGTCTGTCTCAGACCGTCTGTCTCAGACCGTCTGTCTCAGACCGTCTGTCTCAGTCCGTCTGTCTCAGACCGTCTGTCGCACACCGTCTGTCGCAGACCGTCTGTCTCAGACCGTCTGTCTCAGTCCGTCTGCCCCTGTCCGTCTGTCTCATACCGTCTGCCTCAGACCGTCTGTCTCAGACCGTCTGTCTCAGACCGTCTGTCTCAGACCGTCTGTCTCAGACCGTCTGTCTCAGACCGTCGGTCTCAGACCGTCTGTCTCAGACCGTCTGTCTCAGTCCGTCTGCCCCTGTCCGTCTGTCTCATACCGTCTGCCTCAGACCGTCTGTCTCAGACCGTCTGTCTCAGACCGTCTGTCTCAGACCGTCTGTCTCAGACCGTCTGTCTCAGACCGTCTGTCTCAGACCGTCTGTCTCAGACCGTCTGTCTCAGACCGTCTGTCTCTGACCGTCTGTCGCACACCGTCTGTCGCACACCGTCCGTCTCAGACCGTCTGTCTCAGACCGTCTGTCTCAGACCGTCTGTATCAGACCGTCTGTCGCACACCGTCTGTCGCAGACCGTCTGTCGCACACCGTCTGTCGCAGACCGTCTGTCTCAGACCGTCTGTCTCAGATCGTCTGTCTCAGTCCGCCTGTCTCCGGTCGTCTGTCTCAGACCGTCTGTCTCAGCCCGTCTGTCTCAGACCGTCCGTCTCTGTGCTTCTGTCTCCGTCTGTCGTCCTCTGTCCGTCCGTCTCATACCGTCTGTCCCAGACAGTCTGTCCCAGACCGTCTGTCTCAGACCGTCTGTCTCAGACCGTCTGTCTCAGACCGTCTGTCTCAGACCGTCTGTCTCAGACCGTCTGTCTCAGACCGTCTGTCTCAGACCGTCTGTCTCAGACCGTCTGTCTCAGACCGTCTGTCTCTGACCGTCTGTCGCACACCGTCTGTCGGACACCGTCCGTCTCAGACCGACTGTCTCAGACCGTCTGTCTCAGACCGACTGTCTCAGACCGTCTGTCTCAGACCGTCTGTCTCAGTCCGTCTGCCGCATATCGTCTGTCTCAGACCGTATGTGTCAGACCGTCTGTCTCAGACCGTCTGTCTCAGACCGACTGTCTCAGACCGTCTGTCTCAGACCGTCTGTCTCAGTCCGTCTGCCCCTGTCCGTCTGTCTCATACCGTCTGCCGCATATCGTCTGTCTCAGACCGTATGTCTCAGACCGTCTGTCTCAGACCGTCTGTCTCAGACCGTCTGTCTCAGACCGTCTGTCTCAGACCGTCTGTCTCAGACCGTCTGTCTCAGACCGTCTGTCTCAGACTGTCTGTCTCTGACCGTCTGTCGCACACCGTCTGTCGCACACCGTCCGTCTCAGACCGTCTGTCTCAGACCGTCTGTCTCAGACCGTCTGTCTCAGACCGTCTGTCTCAGACCGTCTGTCGCACACCGTCTGTCGCAGACCGTCTGTCGCACACCGTCTGTCGCAGACCGTCTGTCTCAGACCGTCTGTCTCAGACCGTCTGTCTCAGACCGTCGGTCTCAGACCGTCTGTCTCAGACCGTCTGTCTCAGTCCGTCTGCCCCTGTCCGTCTGTCTCAGACCGTCCGTCTCAGACCGTCTGCCTCATACCGTCTGTCTCAGACCGTATGTGTCAGACCGTCTATCTCAGACCGTGTGTCTCAGTTTGTCCGTCCCAGACCGTCTGTCTCGGACCGTCTGTCTCAGACCGTCTGTCTCAGACCGTCTGTCTCAGACCGTGTGTCTCAGTCCGTCTGTCTCAGACTGTCTGCCGCACACCGTCTGTCGCACACCGTTTGTTTCAGACCGTCTGTGTCAGACCGTCTATCTCAGACCGTCTTTCTCAGACCGTCTGTCTCAGACCGTCTGTCTCAGACCGTCTGTCTCAGACCGTCTGTCTCACACCGTCGGTCTCAGACCGTCTGTCTCAGACCGTCTGTCTCAGACCGTCTGTCTCAGTCCGTCTGCCCCTGTCCGTCTGTCTCATACCGTCTGCCTCATACCGTCTGTCTCAGACCGTATGTGTCAGACCGTCTGTCTCAGACCGTGTGTCTCAGTTTGTCCGTCTCAGACCGTCTGTCTCAGACCGTCTGTCTCATACCGTCTGTCTCAAACCGTCTGTCTCAGACTGTCTGTCTCAGACCGTCTGTCTCAGCCCGTCTGTCTCAGACCGTCCGTCTCTGTGCATCTGTCTCCGTCTGTCGTCCTCTGTCCGTCCGTCTCATACCGTCTGTCACAGACCGTCTGTCTCAGACCGTCTGTCTCAGACCGTCTGTCTCAGACCGTCTGTCTCAGACCGTCTGTCTCAGACCGTCCGTCTCAGACCGTCTGTCTCAGACCGTGTGTCTCAGTCCGTCTGTCTCAGACCGTCTGTCTCAGACCGCCTGTCTCAGACCGTCCGTCTCAGACCGTCTGTCTCAGACCGTCTGTCGCACACCGTCTGTCTCAGACCGTCTGTCTCAGACCGTCTGTCTCAGACCGTCTGTCTCAGACCGTCTGTCTCAGACCGTGTGTCTCAGTCCGTCTGTCTCAGACTGTCTGTCGCACACCGTCTGTCGCACACCGTTTGTTTCAGACCGTCTGTGTCAGACCGTCTATCTCAGACCGTCTTTCTCAGACCGTCTGTCTCAGACCGTCTGTCTCAGACCGTCTGTCTCAGACCGTCTGTCTCATACCGTCTGTCTCAGACCGCCTGTCTCAGACCGTCTGTCTCAGACCGTCTGTCTCAGACCGTCGGTCTCAGACCGTCTGTCTCAGACCGTCTGTCTCAGTCCGTCTGCCCCTGTCCGTCTGTCTCATACCGTCTGCCTCAGACCGTCTGTCTCAGACCGTCTGTCTCAGACCGTCTGTCTCAGACCGTCTGTCTCAGACCGTCTGTCTCAGACCGTCTGTCTCAGACCGTCTGTCTCAGACCGTCTGTCTCAGACCGTCTGTCTCTGACCGTCTGTCGCACACCGTCTGTCGCACACCGTCCGTCTCAGACCGTCTGTCTCAGACCGTCTGTCTCAGACCGTCTGTCTCAGACCGTCTGTATCAGACCGTCTGTCGCACACCGTCTGTCGCAGACCGTCTGTCGCACACCGTCTGTCGCAGACCGTCTGTCTCAGACCGTCTGTCTCAGATCGTCTGTCTCAGTCCGCCTGTCTCCGGTCGTCTGTCTCAGACCGTCTGTCTCAGCCCGTCTGTCTCAGACCGTCCGTCTCTGTGCTTCTGTCTCCGTCTGTCGTCCTCTGTCCGTCCGTCTCATACCGTCTGTCCCAGACAGTCTGTCCCAGACCGTCTGTCTCAGACCGTCTGTCTCAGACCGTCTGTCTCAGACCGTCTGTCTCAGACCGTCTGTCTCAGACCGTCTGTCTCAGACCGTCTGTCTCAGACCGTCTGTCTCAGACCGTCTGTCTCTGACCGTCTGTCGCACACCGTCTGTCGGACACCGTCCGTCTCAGACCGTCTGTCTCAGACCGTCTGTCTCAGACCGACTGTCTCAGACCGTCTGTCTCAGACCGTCTGTCTCAGTCCGTCTGCCCCTGTCCGTCTGTCTCATACCGTCTGCCGCATATCGTCTGTCTCAGACCGTATGTGTCAGACCGTCTGTCTCAGACCGTCTGTCTCAGACCGACTGTCTCAGACCGTCTGTCTCAGACCGTCTGTCTCAGTCCGTCTGCCCCTGTCCGTCTGTCTCATACCGTCTGCCGCATATCGTCTGTCTCAGACCGTATGTCTCAGACCGTCTGTCTCAGACCGTCTGTCTCAGACCGTCTGTCTCAGACCGTCTGTCTCAGACCGTCTGTCTCAGACCGTCTGTCTCAGACCGTCTGTCTCAGACCGTCGGTCTCAGACCGTCTGTCTCAGACTGTCTGTCTCTGACCGTCTGTCGCACACCGTCTGTCGCACACCGTCCGTCTCAGACCGTCTGTCTCAGACCGTCTGTCTCAGACCGTCTGTCTCAGACCGTCTGTCTCAGACCGTCTGTCGCACACCGTCTGTCGCAGACCGTCTGTCGCACACCGTCTGTCGCAGACCGTCTGTCTCAGACCGTCTGTCTCAGACCGTCTGTCTCAGACCGTCGGTCTCAGACCGTCTGTCTCAGACCGTCTGTCTCAGTCCGTCTGCCCCTGTCCGTCTGTCTCAGACCGTCCGTCTCAGACCGTCTGTCTCAGACCGTCTGTCTCAGACCGTCTGTCTCAGACCGTCTGTCTCAGACCGTCTGTCTCAGACCGTCTGTCGCACACCGTCTGTCGCAGACCGTCTGTCGCACACCGTCTGTCGCAGACCGTCTGTCTCAGACCGTCTGTCTCAGATCGTCTGTCTCAGTCCGCCTGTCTCAGACCGTCTGTCTCAGACCGTCTGTCTCAGACCGTCTGTCGCACACCGTCTGTCGCAGACCGTCTGTCGCACACCGTCTGTCGCAGACCGTCTGTCTCAGACCGTCTGTCTCAGATCGTCTGTCTCAGTCCGCCTGTCTCCGGTCGTCTGTCTCAGACCGTCTGTCTCAGCCCGTCTGTCTCAGACCGTCCGTCTCTGTGCTTCTGTCTCCGTCTGTCGTCCTCTGTCCGTCCGTCTCATACCGTCTGTCCCAGACAGTCTGTCTCAGACCGTCTGTCTCAGACCGTCTGTCTCAGACCGTCTGTCTCAGACCGTCTGTCTCAGACCGTCTGTCTCAGACCGTCTGTCTCAGACCGTCTGTCTCTGACCGTCTGTCGCACACCGTCTGTCGCACACCGTCCGTCTCAGACCGTCTGTCTCAGACCGTCTGTCTCAGACCGACTGTCTCAGACCGTCTGTCTCAGACCGTCTGTCTCAGTCCGTGTGCCCCTGTCCGTCTGTCTCATACCGTCTGCCGCATATCGTCTGTCTCAGACCGTATGTGTCAGACCGTCTGTCTCAGACCGTGTGTCTCAGTTTGTCCGTCTCAGACCGTCTGTCTCAGACCGTCTGTCCCAGACAATCTGTCTCAGACCGTCTGTCTCAGACCGTCTGTCTCAGACCGTCTGTCTCAGACCGTCTGTCTCAGACCGTCTGTCTCTGACCGTCTGTCGCACACCGTGTGTCTCAGTCCGTCTGTCTCAGACCGTCTGTCTCAGACCGTCTGTCTCAGACCGTCTGTCTCAGACCGTCTGTCTCAGACCGTCGGTCTCAGACCGTCTGTCTCAGACCGTCTGTCTCAGTCCGTCTGCCCCTGTCCGTCTGTCTCATACCGTCTGCCTCAGACCGTCTGTCTCAGACCGTCTGTCTCAGACCGTCTGTCTCAGACCGTCTGTCTCAGACCGTCTGTCTCAGACCGTCTGTCTCAGACCGTCTGTCTCAGACCGTCTGTCTCTGACCGTCTGTCGCACACCGTCTGTCGCACACCGTCCGTCTCAGACCGTCTGTCTCAGACCGTCTGTCTCAGACCGTCTGTCTCAGACCGTCTGTCGCACACCGTCTGTCGCAGACCGTCTGTCGCACACCGTCTGTCGCAGACCGTCTGTCTCAGACCGTCTGTCTCAGATCGTCTGTCTCAGTCCGCCTGTCTCCGGTCGTCTGTCTCAGACCGTCTGTCTCAGACCGTCTGTCTCAGACCGTCCGTCTCTGTGCTTCTGTCTCCGTCTGTCGTCCTCTGTCCGTCTGTCTCAGACCGTCTGTCTCAGACCGTCTGTCTCAGACCGTCTGTCTCAGACCGTCTGTCTCAGACCGTCCGTCTCAGACCGTCTGTCTCAGACCGTCTGTCGCACACCGTCTGTCTCAGACCGTCTGTCTCAGACCGTCTGTCTCAGACCGTCTGTCTCAGACCGTCTGTCTCAGACCGTCTGTCTCTGACAGTCTGTCGCACACCGTCTGTCGCACACCGTCCGTCTCAGACCGTCTGTCTCAGACCGTCTGTCTCAGACCGACTGTCTCAGACCGTCTGTCTCAGACCGTCTGTCTCAGTCCGTCTGCCCCTGTCCGTCTGTCTCATACCGTCTGCCGCATATCGTCTGTCTCAGACCGTATGTGTCAGACCGTCTGTCTCAGACCGTGTGTCTCAGTTTGTCCGTCTCAGACCGTCTGTCTCAGACCGTCTGTCCCAGACCGTCTGTCCCAGACAATCTGTCTCAGACCGTCTGTCTCAGACCGTCTGTCTCAGACCGTCTGTCTCTGACCGTCTGTCGCACACCGTGTGTCTCAGTCCGTCTGTCTCAGACCGTCTGTCGCACACCGTCTGTCGCACACCGTCCGTCTCAGACCGTCTGTCTCAGACCGTCTGTCTCAGACCGTCTGTCTCAGACCGTCTGTCTCAGACCGTCTGTCTCAGACCGTCCGTCTCAGACCGTCTGTCTCAGACCGTCTGTCGCACACCGTCTGTCTCAGACCGTCTGTCTCAGACCGTCTGTCTCAGACCGTCTGTCTCAGACCGTCTGTCTCAGACCGTCTGTCTCTGACCGTCTGTCGCACACCGTCTGTCGCACACCGTCCGTCTCAGACCGTCTGTCTCAGACCGTCTGTCTCAGACCGACTGTCTCAGACCGTCTGTCTCAGACCGTCTGTCTCAGTCCGTCTGCCCCTGTCCGTCTGTCTCATACCGTCTGCCGCATATCGTCTGTCTCAGACCGTATGTGTCAGACCGTCTGTCTCAGACCGTGTGTCTCAGTTTGTCCGTCTCAGACCGTCTGTCTCAGACCGTCTGTCCCAGACCGTCTGTCCCAGACAATCTGTCTCAGACCGTCTGTCTCAGACCGTCTGTCTCAGACCGTCTGTCTCTGACCGTCTGTCGCACACCGTGTGTCTCAGTCCGTCTGTCTCAGACCGTCTGTCTCAGACCGTCTGTCTCAGACCGTCTGTCTCAGACCGTCTGTCTCAGACCGTCGGTCTCAGACCGTCTGTCTCAGACCGTCTGTCTCAGTCCGTCTGCCCCTGTCCGTCTGTCTCATACCGTCTGCCTCAGACCGTCTGTCTCAGACCGTCTGTCTCAGACCGTCTGTCTCAGACCGTCTGTCTCAGACCGTCTGTCTCAGACCGTCTGTCTCAGACCGTCTGTCTCTGACCGTCTGTCGCACACCGTCTGTCGCACACCGTCCGTCTCAGACCGTCTGTCTCAGACCGTCTGTCTCAGACCGTCTGTCTCAGACCGTCTGTCTCAGACCGTCTGTCGCACACCGTCTGTCGCAGACCGTCTGTCGCACACCGTCTGTCGCAGACCGTCTGTCTCAGATCGTCTGTCTCAGATCGTCTGTCTCAGTCCGCCTGTCTCCGGTCGTCTGTCTCAGACCGTCTGTCTCAGCCCCTCTGTCTCAGACCGTCCGTCTCTGTGCTTCTGTCTCCGTCTGTCGTCCTCTGTCCGTCCGTCTCATACCGTCTGTCCCAGACAGTCTGTCTCAGACCGTCTGTCTCAGACCGTCTGTCTCAGACCGTCTGTCTCAGACCGTCTGTCTCAGACCGTCTGTCTCAGACCGTCTGTCTCAGACCGTCTGTCTCAGACCGTCTGTCTCAGACCGTCCGTCTCAGACCGTCTGTCTCAGACCGTCTGTCGCACACCGTCTGTCGCAGACCGTCTGTCTCAGACCGACTGTCTCAGACCGTCAGTCTCAGACCGTCTGTCTCAGTCCGTCTGCCCCTGTCCGTCTGTCTCATACCGTCTGTCTCAGACCGTATGTGTCAGACCGTCTGTCTCAGACCGTGTGTCTCAGTTTGTCCGTCTCAGACCGTCTGTCTCAGACCGTCTGTCCCAGACCGTCTGTCCCAGACAATCTGTCTTAGACCGTCTGTCTCAGACCGTCTGTCTCAGCCCGTCTGTCTCAGACCGTCCGTCTCTGTGCTTCTGTCTCCGTCTGTCGTCCTCTGTCCGTCCGTCTCATACCGTCTGTCCCAGACAGTCTGTCTCAGACCGTCTGTCTCAGACCGTCTGTCTCAGACCGTCTGTCTCAGACCGTCTGTCTCAGACCGTCTGTCTCAGACCGTCTGTCTCAGACCGTCTGTCTCAGACCGTCTGTCTCAGACCGTCCGTCTCAGACCGTCTGTCTCAGACCGTCTGTCGCACACCGTCTGTCGCAGACCGTCTGTCTCAGACCGACTGTCTCAGACCGTCAGTCTCAGACCGTCTGTCTCAGTCCGTCTGCCCCTGTCCGTCTGTCTCATACCGTCTGCCGCATATCGTCTGTCTCAGACCGTATGTGTCAGACCGTCTGTCTCAGACCGTGTGTCTCAGTTTGTCCGTCTCAGACCGTCTGTCTCAGACCGTCTGTCCCAGACCGTCTGTCCCAGACAATCTGTCTTAGACCGTCTGTCTCAGACCGTCTGTACAGACCGTCTGTCTCAGACCGTCTGTCTCAGACCGTCTGTCTCAGACCGTCTGTCGCACACCGTCTGTCGCAGACCGTCTGTCGCACACCGTCTGTCGCAGACCGTCTGTCTCAGATCGTCTGTCTCAGATCGTCTGTCTCAGTCCGCCTGTCTCCGGTCGTCTGTCTCAGACCGTCTGTCTCAGCCCGTCTGTCTCAGACCGTCCGTCTCTGTGCTTCTGTCTCCGTCTGTCGTCCTCTGTCCGTCCGTCTCATACCGTCAGTCCCAGACAGTCTGTCTCAGACCGTCTGTCTCAGACCGTCTGTCTCAGACCGTCTGTCTCAGACCGTCTGTCTCAGACCGTCTGTCTCAGACCGTCTGTCTCAGACCGTCTGTCTCAGACCGTCTGTCTCAGACCGTCTGTCTCAGACCGTCCGTCTCAGACCGTCTGTCTCAGACCGTCTGTCGCACACCGTCTGTCGCAGACCGTCTGTCTCAGACCGACTGTCTCAGACCGTCAGTCTCAGACCGTCTGTCTCAGTCCGTCTGCCCCTGTCCGTCTGTCTCATACCGTCTGCCGCATATCGTCTGTCTCAGACCGTATGTGTCAGACCGTCTGTCTCAGACCGTGTGTCTCAGTTTGTCCGTCTCAGACCGTCTGTCTCAGACCGTCTGTCCCAGACCGTCTGTCCCAGACAATCTGTCTTAGACCGTCTGTCTCAGACCGTCTGTACAGACCGTCTGTCTCAGACCGTCTGTCTCAGACCGTCTGTCTCAGACCGTCTGTCTCAGACCGTCTGTCTCAGACCGTCTGTCTCAGACCGTCTGTCTCAGACCGTCTGTCTCTGACCGTCTGTCGCACACCGTCTGTCGCACACCGTCCGTCTCAGACCGTCTGTCTCAGACCGTCTGTCTCAGACCGTCTGTCTCAGACCGTCTGTCGCACACCGTCTGTCGCAGACCGTCTGTCGCACACCGTCTGTCGCAGACCGTCTGTCTCAGATCGTCTGTCTCAGATCGTCTGTCTCAGTCCGCCTGTCTCCGGTCGTCTGTCTCAGACCGTCTGTCTCAGCCCGTCTGTCTCAGACCGTCCGTCTCTGTGCTTCTGTCTCCGTCTGTCGTCCTCTGTCCGTCCGTCTCATACCGTCTGTCCCAGACAGTCTGTCTCAGACCGTCTGTCTCAGACCGTCTGTCTCAGACCGTCTGTCTCAGACCGTCTGTCTCAGACCGTCTGTCTCAGACCGTCTGTCTCAGACCGTCTGTCTCAGACCGTCTGTCTCAGACCGTCTGTCTCAGACCGTCTGTCTCAGACCGTCCGTCTCAGACCGTCTGTCTCAGACCGTCTGTCGCACACCGTCTGTCGCAGACCGTCTGTCTCAGACCGACTGTCTCAGACCGTCAGTCTCAGACCGTCTGTCTCAGTCCGTCTGCCCCTGTCCGTCTGTCTCATACCGTCTGCCGCATATCGTCTGTCTCAGACCGTATGTGTCAGACCGTCTGTCTCAGACCGTGTGTCTCAGTTTGTCCGTCTCAGACCGTCTGTCTCAGACCGTCTGTCCCAGACCGTCTGTCCCAGACAATCTGTCTTAGACCGTCTGTCTCAGACCGTCTGTACAGACCGTCTGTCTCAGACCGTCTGTCTCAGACCGTCTGTCTCAGACCGTCTGTCTCAGACCGTCTGTCTCAGACCGTCTGTCTCAGACCGTCTGTCTCTGACCGTCTGTCGCACACCGTCTGTCGCACACCGTCCGTCTCAGACCGTCTGTCTCAGACCGTCTGTCTCAGACCGTCTGTCTCAGACCGTCTGTCTCAGACCGTCTGTCGCACACCGTCTGTCGCAGACCGTCTGTCGCACACCGTCTGTCGCAGACCGTCTGTCTCAGATCGTCTGTCTCAGATCGTCTGTCTCAGTCCGCCTGTCTCCGGTCGTCTGTCTCAGACCGTCTGTCTCAGCCCGTCTGTCTCAGACCGTCCGTCTCTGTGCTTCTGTCTCCGTCTGTCGTCCTCTGTCCGTCCGTCTCATACCGTCTGTCCCAGACAGTCTGTCTCAGACCGTCTGTCTCAGACCGTCTGTCTCAGACCGTCTGTCTCAGACCGTCTGTCTCAGACCGTCTGTCTCAGACCGTCTGTCTCAGACCGTCTGTCTCAGACCGTCTGTCTCAGACCGTCCGTCTCAGACCGTCTGTCTCAGACCGTCTGTCGCACACCGTCTGTCGCAGACCGTCTGTCTCAGACCGACTGTCTCAGACCGTCAGTCTCAGACCGTCTGTCTCAGTCCGTCTGCCCCTGTCCGTCTGTCTCATACCGTCTGCCGCATATCGTCTGTCTCAGACCGTATGTGTCAGACCGTCTGTCTCAGACCGTGTGTCTCAGTTTGTCCGTCTCAGACCGTCTGTCTCAGACCGTCTGTCCCAGACCGTCTGTCCCAGACAATCTGTCTTAGACCGTCTGTCTCAGACCGTCTGTCTCAGCCCGTCTGTCTCAGACCGTCCGTCTCTGTGCTTCTGTCTCCGTCTGTCGTCCTCTGTCCGTCCGTCTCATACCGTCTGTCCCAGACAGTCTGTCTCAGACCGTCTGTCTCAGACCGTCTGTCTCAGACCGTCTGTCTCAGACCGTCTGTCTCAGACCGTCTGTCTCAGACCGTCTGTCTCAGACCGTCTGTCTCAGACCGTCTGTCTCAGACCGTCCGTCTCAGACCGTCTGTCTCAGACCGTCTGTCGCACACCGTCTGTCGCAGACCGTCTGTCTCAGACCGACTGTCTCAGACCGTCAGTCTCAGACCGTCTGTCTCAGTCCGTCTGCCCCTGTCCGTCTGTCTCATACCGTCTGCCGCATATCGTCTGTCTCAGACCGTATGTGTCAGACCGTCTGTCTCAGTCCGTCTGTCTCAGACTGTCTGTCGCACACCGTCTGTCGCACACCGTTTGTTTCAGACCGTCTGTGTCAGACCGTCTATCTCAGACCGTCTTTCTCAGACCGTCTGTCTCAGTCCGTCTGCCCCTGTCCGTCTGTCTCATACCGTCTGCCTCATACCGTCTGTCTCAGACCGTATGTGTCAGACCGTCTGTCTCAGACCGTGTGTCTCAGTTTGTCCGTCTCAGACCGTCTGTCTCAGACCGTCTGTCTCAGATCGTCTGTCTCAGACCGTCTGTCTCAGATCGTCTGTCGCTCACCGTCTGTCGCAGACCGTCTGTCTCAGACCGTCTGTCTCAGACCGTCTGTGTCAGACCGTCTGTCTCAGTCCGCCTGCCTCTCTCCGTCTTTCTTATACCGTCTGTCTCAGACCGTCTGTCTCAGACCATCTGTCTCAGGCCGTCTGTCTCAGACCATCTGTCTCAGTCCGTCTACCTCTGCCTGTCTGTCTCAGTCCGTCAGCTTCAGTCCGTCTGTCTCATTCCGTCTGTCTCAAACCATCCGTCTCGGTGCGTCTGGCTCTGTCTGTCGGCCTCTGTCCGTCTGTCTCAGTCTGTCGTCCTCTGTCCGTCCGTCTCATACCGTCTGTCTCAGACCGTCTGTCTCAGACCGACTGTCTCAGTCCGTCTGCCCCTGTCCGTCTGTCTCATACCGTCTGCCGCATACCGTCTGTCTCAGACCGTATGTGTCAGACCGTCTGTCTCAGACCGTGTGTCTCAGTTTGTCCGTCTCAGACCGTCTGTCTCTGACCGTCTGTCTCAGACCGTGTGTCTCAGACCGTCTGTCTCAGACCGTCTGTCTCATTCCGTCTGTCTCAGACCATCCGTCTCGGTGCGTCTGGCTCTGTCTGTCGGCCTCTGTCCGTCTGTCTCAGTCTGTCGTCCTCTGTCCGTCCGTCTCATACCGTCTGTCTCAGACCGTCTGTCTCAGACCGACTGTCTCAGTCCGTCTGCCCCTGTCCGTCTGTCTCATACCGTCTGCCGCATACCGTCTGTCTCAGACCGTGTGTCTCAGACCGTCTGTCTCAGACCGTCTGTCTCAGACCGTCTGTCTCAGACCGTCTGTCTCAGACCGTCTGTCTCAGACCGTCTGTCTCAGACCGTCTGTCTCAGTCCGTCTGCCCCTGTCCGTCTGTCTCATACCGTCTGCCGCATATCGTCTGTCTCAGACCGTATGTGTCAGACCGTCTGTCTCAGACCGTGTGTCTCAGTTTGTCCGTCTCAGACCGTCTGTCTCAGACCGTCTGTCTCAGACCGTCTGTCTCAGACCGTCTGTCTCAGACCGTCTGTCTCAGACCGTCTGTCTCAGACCGTCCGTCTCAGACCGTCTGTCTCAGACCGTCTGTCGCACACCGTCTGTCGCAGACCGTCTGTCTCAGACCGACTGTCTCAGACCGTCAGTCTCAGACCGTCTGTCTCAGTCCGTCTGCCCCTGTCCGTCTGTCTCATACCGTCTGCCGCATATCGTCTGTCTCAGACCGTATGTGTCAGACCGTCTGTCTCAGACCGTGTGTCTCAGTTTGTCCGTCTCAGACCGTCTGTCTCAGACCGTCTGTCCCAGACCGTCTGTCCCAGACAATCTGTCTTAGACCGTCTGTCTCAGACCGTCTGTACAGACCGTCTGTCTCAGACCGTCTGTCTCAGACCGTCTGTCTCAGACCGTCTGTCTCAGACCGTCTGTCTCAGACCGTCTGTCTCAGACCGTCTGTCTCAGACCGTCTGTCTCTGACCGTCTGTCGCACACCGTCTGTCGCACACCGTCCGTCTCAGACCGTCTGTCTCAGACCGTCTGTCTCAGACCGTCTGTCTCAGACCGTCTGTCTCAGACCGTCTGTCGCACACCGTCTGTCGCAGACCGTCTGTCGCACACCGTCTGTCGCAGACCGTCTGTCTCAGATCGTCTGTCTCAGATCGTCTGTCTCAGTCCGCCTGTCTCCGGTCGTCTGTCTCAGACCGTCTGTCTCAGCCCGTCTGTCTCAGACCGTCCGTCTCTGTGCTTCTGTCTCCGTCTGTCGTCCTCTGTCCGTCCGTCTCATACCGTCTGTCCCAGACAGTCTGTCTCAGACCGTCTGTCTCAGACCGTCTGTCTCAGACCGTCTGTCTCAGACCGTCTGTCTCAGACCGTCTGTCTCAGACCGTCTGTCTCAGACCGTCTGTCTCAGACCGTCTGTCTCAGACCGTCCGTCTCAGACCGTCTGTCTCAGACCGTCTGTCGCACACCGTCTGTCGCAGACCGTCTGTCTCAGACCGACTGTCTCAGACCGTCAGTCTCAGACCGTCTGTCTCAGTCCGTCTGCCCCTGTCCGTCTGTCTCATACCGTCTGCCGCATATCGTCTGTCTCAGACCGTATGTGTCAGACCGTCTGTCTCAGACCGTGTGTCTCAGTTTGTCCGTCTCAGACCGTCTGTCTCAGACCGTCTGTCCCAGACCGTCTGTCCCAGACAATCTGTCTTAGACCGTCTGTCTCAGACCGTCTGTCTCAGCCCGTCTGTCTCAGACCGTCCGTCTCTGTGCTTCTGTCTCCGTCTGTCGTCCTCTGTCCGTCCGTCTCATACCGTCTGTCCCAGACAGTCTGTCTCAGACCGTCTGTCTCAGACCGTCTGTCTCAGACCGTCTGTCTCAGACCGTCTGTCTCAGACCGTCTGTCTCAGACCGTCTGTCTCAGACCGTCTGTCTCAGACCGTCTGTCTCAGACCGTCCGTCTCAGACCGTCTGTCTCAGACCGTCTGTCGCACACCGTCTGTCGCAGACCGTCTGTCTCAGACCGACTGTCTCAGACCGTCAGTCTCAGACCGTCTGTCTCAGTCCGTCTGCCCCTGTCCGTCTGTCTCATACCGTCTGCCGCATATCGTCTGTCTCAGACCGTATGTGTCAGACCGTCTGTCTCAGACCGTGTGTCTCAGTTTGTCCGTCTCAGACCGTCTGTCTCAGACCGTCTGTCCCAGACCGTCTGTCCCAGACAATCTGTCTTAGACCGTCTGTCTCAGACCGTCTGTACAGACCGTCTGTCTCAGACCGTCTGTCTCAGACCGTCTGTCTCAGACCGTCTGTCTCAGACCGTGTGTCTCAGTCCGTCTGTCTCAGACTGTCTGTCGCACACCGTCTGTCGCACACCGTTTGTTTCAGACCGTCTGTGTCAGACCGTCTATCTCAGACCGTCTTTCTCAGACCGTCTGTCTCAGTCCGTCTGCCCCTGTCCGTCTGTCTCATACCGTCTGCCTCATACCGTCTGTCTCAGACCGTATGTGTCAGACCGTCTGTCTCAGACCGTGTGTCTCAGTTTGTCCGTCTCAGACCGTCTGTCTCAGACCGTCTGTCTCAGATCGTCTGTCTCAGACCGTCTGTCTCAGATCGTCTGTCGCTCACCGTCTGTCGCAGACCGTCTGTCTCAGACCGTCTGTCTCAGACCGTCTGTGTCAGACCGTCTGTCTCAGTCCGCCTGCCTCTCTCCGTCTTTCTTATACCGTCTGTCTCAGACCGTCTGTCTCAGACCATCTGTCTCAGGCCGTCTGTCTCAGACCATCTGTCTCAGTCCGTCTACCTCTGCCTGTCTGTCTCAGTCCGTCAGCTTCAGTCCGTCTGTCTCATTCCGTCTGTCTCAAACCATCCGTCTCGGTGCGTCTGGCTCTGTCTGTCGGCCTCTGTCCGTCTGTCTCAGTCTGTCGTCCTCTGTCCGTCCGTCTCATACCGTCTGTCTCAGACCGTCTGTCTCAGACCGACTGTCTCAGTCCGTCTGCCCCTGTCCGTCTGTCTCATACCGTCTGCCGCATACCGTCTGTCTCAGACCGTATGTGTCAGACCGTCTGTCTCAGACCGTGTGTCTCAGTTTGTCCGTCTCAGACCGTCTGTCTCTGACCGTCTGTCTCAGACCGTGTGTCTCAGACCGTCTGTCTCAGACCGTCTGTCTCATTCCGTCTGTCTCAGACCATCCGTCTCGGTGCGTCTGGCTCTGTCTGTCGGCCTCTGTCCGTCTGTCTCAGTCTGTCGTCCTCTGTCCGTCCGTCTCATACCGTCTGTCTCAGACCGTCTGTCTCAGACCGACTGTCTCAGTCCGTCTGCCCCTGTCCGTCTGTCTCATACCGTCTGCCGCATACCGTCTGTCTCAGACCGTGTGTCTCAGACCGTCTGTCTCAGACCGTCTGTCTCAGACCGTCTGTCTCAGACCGTCTGTCTCAGACCGTCTGTCTCAGACCGTCTGTCTCAGACCGTCTGTCTCAGTCCGTCTGCCCCTGTCCGTCTGTCTCATACCGTCTGCCGCATATCGTCTGTCTCAGACCGTATGTGTCAGACCGTCTGTCTCAGACCGTGTGTCTCAGTTTGTCCGTCTCAGACCGTCTGTCTCAGACCGTCTGTCTCAGACCGTCTGTCTCAGACCGTCTGTCTCAGACCGTCTGTCTCAGACCGTGTGTCTCAGACCGTCCGTCTCAGACCGTATGTCTCAGACCGTGTGTCTCAGTCCGTCTGTCTCAGACCGTCTGTCGCAGACCGTCTGTTTCAGACCGTCTGTCGCAGACCGTCTGTTTCAGACCGTCTGTCGCAGACCGTCTGTTTCAGACCGTATGTGTCAGACCGTCTGTCTCAGACCGTGTGTCTCAGTTTGTCCGTCTCAGACCGTCTGTCTCAGACCGTCTGTCTCAGACCGTCTGTCTCAGACCGTCTGTCTCAGACCGTCTGTCTCAGACCGTGTGTCTCAGACCGTCCGTCTCAGACCGTATGTCGCAGACCGTCTGTTTCAGACCGTCTGTCGCAGACCGTCTGTCGCAGACCGTCTGTTTCAGACCGTCTGTCGCAGACCGTCTGTTTCAGACCGTCTGTCGCAGACCGTCTGTTTCAGACCGTCTGTGTCAGACCGTCTATCTCAGACCGCCAGTCTCAGACCATCTGTCTCAGACCGTCTGTGTCAGACCGTCTGTCTCAGTCCGCCTGCCTCTCTCCGTCTTTCTCATACCGTCTGTCTCAGACCGTCTGTCTCAGACCATCTGTCTCAGGCCGTCTGTCTCAGACCATCTGTCTCAGTCCGTCTACCTCTGCCTGTCCGTCACAGTCCGTCATCTTCAGTCCGTCTGTCTCATTCCGTCTGTCTCAGACCATCCGTCTCGGTGCGTCTGGCTCTGTCTGTCGGCCTCTGTCCGTCTGTCTCAGTCTGTCGTCCTCTGTCCGTCCGTCTCATACCGTCTGTCCAGACCGTCTGTCCCAGACAATCTGTCTCAGACCGTCTGTCTCAGACCGTCTGTCTCAGACCGTCTCTCTCAGACCGTCTGTCTCAGACCGTCTGTCTCAGACCGTCTGTCTCAGACCGTCTGTCTCAGACCGTCTGTCTCAGACCGTCTGTCTCAGACCGTCTGTCTTAGACCGTCCGTCTCTGTGCTTCTGTCTCCGTCTGTCGTCCTCTGTCCGTCCGTCTCATACCGTCTGTCTCAGACAGTCTGTCTCAGACCGTCTGTCTCAGACCGTCTGTCTCAGACCGTCTGTCTCAGACCGTCCGTCTCAGACCGTCTGTCTCAGACCGTCTGTCGCACACCGTCTGTCTCAGACCGTCTGTCTCAGACCGTCTGTCTCAGACCGTCTGTCTCAGACCGTCTGTCTCAGACCGTGTGTCTCAGTCCGTCTGTCTCAGACTGTCTGTCGCACACCGTCTGTCGCACACCGTTTGTTTTAGACCGTCTGTGTCAGACCGTCTATCTCAGACCGTCTTTCTCAGACCGTCTGTCTCAGACCGTCTGTCTCAGACCGTCTGTCTCAGACCGTCTGTCTCAGACCGTCTGTCTCAGACCGTCTGTCTCAGACCGTCTGTCTCAGACCGTCCGTCTCAGACCGTCTGTCTCAGACCGTCTGTCGCACACCGTCTGTCGCAGACCGTCTGTCTCAGACCGACTGTCTCAGACCGTCAGTCTCAGACCGTCTGTCTCAGTCCGTCTGCCCCTGTCCGTCTGTCTCATACCGTCTGCCGCATATCGTGTGTCTCAGACCGTATGTGTCAGACCGTCTGTCTCAGACCGTGTGTCTCAGTTTGTCCGTCTCAGACCGTCTGTCTCAGACCGTCTGTCCCAGACCGTCTGTCCCAGACAATCTGTCTTAGACCGTCTGTCTCAGACCGTCTGTACAGACCGTCTGTCTCAGACCGTCTGTCTCAGACCGTCTGTCTCAGACCGTCTGTCTCAGACCGTGTGTCTCAGTCCGTCTGTCTCAGACTGTCTGTCGCACACCGTCTGTCGCACACCGTTTGTTTCAGACCGTCTGTGTCAGACCGTCTATCTCAGACCGTCTTTCTCAGACCGTCTGTCTCAGTCCGTCTGCCCCTGTCCGTCTGTCTCATACCGTCTGCCTCATACCGTCTGTCTCAGACCGTATGTGTCAGACCGTCTGTCTCAGACCGTGTGTCTCAGTTTGTCCGTCTCAGACCGTCTGTCTCAGACCGTCTGTCTCAGACCGTCTGTCTCAGACCGTCTGTCTCAGACCGTCTGTCTCAGATCGTCTGTCGCTCACCGTCTGTCGCAGACCGTCTGTCTCAGACCGTCTGTCTCAGACCGTCTGTGTCAGACCGTCTGTCTCAGTCCGCCTGCCTCTCTCCGTCTTTCTTATACCGTCTGTCTCAGACCGTCTGTCTCAGACCATCTGTCTCAGGCCGTCTGTCTCAGACCATCTGTCTCAGTCCGTCTACCTCTGCCTGTCTGTCTCAGTCCGTCAGCTTCAGTCCGTCTGTCTCATTCCGTCTGTCTCAAACCATCCGTCTCGGTGCGTCTGGCTCTGTCTGTCGGCCTCTGTCCGTCTGTCTCAGTCTGTCGTCCTCTGTCCGTCCGTCTCATACCGTCTGTCTCAGACCGTCTGTCTCAGACCGACTGTCTCAGTCCGTCTGCCCCTGTCCGTCTGTCTCATACCGTCTGCCGCATACCGTCTGTCTCAGACCGTATGTGTCAGACCGTCTGTCTCAGACCGTGTGTCTCAGTTTGTCCGTCTCAGACCGTCTGTCTCTGACCGTCTGTCTCAGACCGTGTGTCTCAGACCGTCTGTCTCAGACCGTCTGTCTCATTCCGTCTGTCTCAGACCATCCGTCTCGGTGCGTCTGGCTCTGTCTGTCGGCCTCTGTCCGTCTGTCTCAGTCTGTCGTCCTCTGTCCGTCCGTCTCATACCGTCTGTCTCAGACCGTCTGTCTCAGACCGACTGTCTCAGTCCGTCTGCCCCTGTCCGTCTGTCTCATACCGTCTGCCGCATACCGTCTGTCTCAGACCGTATGTGTCAGACCGTCTGTCTCAGACCGTGTGTCTCAGTTTGTCCGTCTCAGACCGTCTGTCTCTGACCGTCTGTCTCAGACCGTGTGTCTCAGACCGTCTGTCTCAGACCGTCTGTCTCAGACCGTCTGTCTCAGACCGTCTGTCTCAGACCGTCTGTCTCAGACCGTCTGTCTCAGACCGTCTGTCTCAGACCGTCTGTCTCAGTCCGTCTGCCCCTGTCCGTCTGTCTCATACCGTCTGCCGCATATCGTCTGTCTCAGACCGTATGTGTCAGACCGTCTGTCTCAGACCGTGTGTCTCAGTTTGTCCGTCTCAGACCGTCTGTCTCAGACCGTCTGTCTCAGACCGTCTGTCTCAGACCGTCTGTCTCAGACCGTCTGTCTCAGACCGTGTGTCTCAGACCGTCCGTCTCAGACCGTATGTCTCAGACCGTGTGTCTCAGTCCGTCTGTCTCAGACCGTCTGTCGCAGACCGTCTGTTTCAGACCGTCTGTCGCAGACCGTCTGTTTCAGACCGTCTGTCGCAGACCGTCTGTTTCAGACCGTATGTGTCAGACCGTCTGTCTCAGACCGTGTGTCTCAGTTTGTCCGTCTCAGACCGTCTGTCTCAGACCGTCTGTCTCAGACCGTCTGTCTCAGACCGTCTGTCTCAGACCGTGTGTCTCAGACCGTCCGTCTCAGACCGTATGTCGCAGACCGTCTGTTTCAGACCGTCTGTCGCAGACCGTCTGTCGCAGACCGTCTGTTTCAGACCGTCTGTCGCAGACCGTCTGTTTCAGACCGTCTGTCGCAGACCGTCTGTTTCAGACCGTCTGTGTCAGACCGTCTATCTCAGACCGCCAGTCTCAGACCATCTGTCTCAGACCGTCTGTCTCAGTCCGCCTGCCTCTCTCCGTCTTTCTCATACCGTCTGTCTCAGACCGTCTGTCTCAGACCATCTGTCTCAGGCCGTCTGTCTCAGACCATCTGTCTCAGTCCGTCTACCTCTGCCTGTCCGTCTCAGTCCGTCATCTTCAGTCCGTCTGTCTCATTCCGTCTGTCTCAGACCATCCGTCTCGGTGCGTCTGGCTCTGTCTGTCGGCCTCTGTCCGTCTGTCTCAGTCTGTCGTCCTCTGTCCGTCCGTCTCATACCGTCTGTCCAGACCGTCTGTCCCAGACAATCTGTCTCAGACCGTCTGTCTCAGACCGTCTGTCTCAGACCGTCTGTCTCAGACCGTCTGTCTCAGACCGTCTGTCTCAGACCGTCTGTCTCAGACCGTCTGTCTCAGACCGTCTGTCTCAGACCGTCTGTCTCAGACCGTCTGTCTTAGACCGTCCGTCTCTGTGCTTCTGTCTCCGTCTGTCGTCCTCTGTCCGTCCGTCTCATACCGTCTGTCTCAGACAGTCTGTCTCAGACCGTCTGTCTCAGACCGTCTGTCTCAGACCGTCTGTCTCAGACCGTCCGTCTCAGACCGTCTGTCTCAGACCGTCTGTCGCACACCGTCTGTCTCAGACCGTCTGTCTCAGACCGTCTGTCTCAGACCGTCTGTCTCAGACCGTCTGTCTCAGACCGTCTGTCTCAGACCGTCTGTCTCAGACCGTCTGTCTCAGACCGTCTGTCTCAGTCCGTCTGCCCCTGTCCGTCTGTCTCATACCGTCTGCCGCATATCGTCTGTCTCAGACCGTATGTGTCAGACCGTCTGTCTCAGACCGTGTGTCTCAGTTTGTCCGTCTCAGACCGTCTGTCTCAGACCGTCTGTCTCAGACCGTCTGTCTCAGACCGTCTGTCTCAGACCGTCTGTCTCAGACCGTGTGTCTCAGACCGTCCGTCTCAGACCGTATGTCTCAGACCGTGTGTCTCAGTCCGTCTGTCTCAGACCGTCTGTCGCAGACCGTCTGTTTCAGACCGTCTGTCGCAGACCGTCTGTTTCAGACCGTCTGTCGCAGACCGTCTGTTTCAGACCGTATGTGTCAGACCGTCTGTCTCAGACCGTGTGTCTCAGTTTGTCCGTCTCAGACCGTCTGTCTCAGACCGTCTGTCTCAGACCGTCTGTCTCAGACCGTCTGTCTCAGACCGTGTGTCTCAGACCGTCCGTCTCAGACCGTATGTCGCAGACCGTCTGTTTCAGACCGTCTGTCGCAGACCGTCTGTCGCAGACCGTCTGTTTCAGACCGTCTGTCGCAGACCGTCTGTTTCAGACCGTCTGTCGCAGACCGTCTGTTTCAGACCGTCTGTGTCAGACCGTCTATCTCAGACCGCCAGTCTCAGACCATCTGTCTCAGACCGTCTGTCTCAGTCCGCCTGCCTCTCTCCGTCTTTCTCATACCGTCTGTCTCTGACCGTCTGTCTCAGACCATCTGTCTCAGGCCGTCTGTCTCAGACCATCTGTCTCAGTCCGTCTACCTCTGCCTGTCCGTCTCAGTCCGTCATCTTCAGTCCGTCTGTCTCATTCCGTCTGTCTCAGACCATCCGTCTCGGTGCGTCTGGCTCTGTCTGTCGGCCTCTGTCCGTCTGTCTCAGTCTGTCGTCCTCTGTCCGTCCGTCTCATACCGTCTGTCCAGACCGTCTGTCCCAGACAATCTGTCTCAGACCGTCTGTCTCAGACCGTCTGTCTCAGACCGTCTGTCTCAGACCGTCTGTCTCAGACCGTCTGTCTCAGACCGTCTGTCTCAGACCGTCTGTCTCAGACCGTCTGTCTCAGACCGTCTGTCTCAGACCGTCTGTCTTAGACCGTCCGTCTCTGTGCTTCTGTCTCCGTCTGTCGTCCTCTGTCCGTCCGTCTCATACCGTCTGTCTCAGACAGTCTGTCTCAGACCGTCTGTCTCAGACCGTCTGTCTCAGACCGTCTGTCTCAGACCGTCCGTCTCAGACCGTCTGTCTCAGACCGTCTGTCGCACACCGTCTGTCTCAGACCGTCTGTCTCAGACCGTCTGTCTCAGACCGTCTGTCTCAGACCGTGTGTCTCAGTCCGTCTGTCTCAGACTGTCTGTCGCACACCGTCTGTCGCACACCGTTTGTTTTAGACCGTCTGTGTCAGACCGTCTATCTCAGACCGTCTTTCTCAGACCGTCTGTCTCAGACCGTCTGTCTCAGACCGTCTGTCTCAGACCGTCTGTCTCAGACCGTCTGTCTCTGACCGTCTGTCGCACACCGTCTGTCGCACACCGTCCGTCTCAGACCGTCTGTCTCAGACCGTCTGCCTCAGACCGTCTGTCTCAGACCGTCTGTCTCAGACCGTCTGTCGCACACCGTCTGTCGCAGACCGTCTGTCGCACACCGTCTGTCGCAGACCGTCTGTCTCAGACCGTCTGTCTCAGATCGTCTGTCTCAGTCCGCCTGTCTCCGTTCGTCTGTCTCAGACCGTCTGTCTCAGCCCGTCTGTCTCAGACCGTCCGTCTCTGTGCTTCTGTCTCCGTCTGTCGTCCTCTGTCCGTCCGTCTCATACCGTCTGTCCCAGACAGTCTGTCTCAGACCGTCTGTCTCAGACCGTCTGTCTCAGACCGTCTGTCTCAGACCGTCTGTCTCAGACCGTCTGTCTCAGACCGTCTGTCTCAGACCGTCTGTCTCAGACCGTCTGTCTCAGACCGACTGTCTCAGACCGTCTGTCTCAGACCGTCTGTCTCAGTCCGTATGTCTCATACCGTCTGCCGCATATCGTCTGTCTCAGACCGTATGTGTCAGACCGTCTGTCTCAGACCGTGCGTCTCAGTTTGTCCGTCTCAGACCGTCTGTCTCAGACCGTCTGTCGCACACCGTGTGTCTCAGTCCGTCTGTCTCAGACCGTCTGTCTCAGACCGTCTGTCTCAGACCGTCTGTCTCAGACCGTCGGTCTCAGACCGTCTGTCTCAGACCGTCTGTCTCAGACCGTCTGTCTCAGACCGTCGGTCTCAGACCGTCTGTCTCAGACCGTCTGTCTCAGTCCGTCTGCCCCTGTCCGTCTGTCTCATACCGTCTGCCTCAGACCGTCTGTCTCAGACCGTCTGTCTCAGACCGTCTGTCTCAGACCGTCTGTCTCAGACCGTCTGTCTCAGACCGTCTGTCTCAGACCGTCTGTCTCAGACCGTCTGTCTCTGACCGTCTGTCGCACACCGTCTGTCGCACACCGTCCGTCTCAGACCGTCTGTCTCAGACCGTCTGTCTCAGACCGTCTGTCTCAGACCGTCTGTCTCAGACCGTCTGTCGCACACCGTCTGTCGCAGACCGTCTGTCGCACACCGTCTGTCGCAGACCGTCTGTCTCAGACCGTCTGTCTCAGATCGTCTGTCTCAGTCCGCCTGTCTCCGGTCGTCTGTCTCAGACCGTCTGTCTCAGACCGTCTCTCTCAGACCGTCTGTCTCAGCCCGTCTGTCTCAGACCGTCCGTCTCTGTGCTTCTGTCTCCGTCTGTCGTCCTCTGTCCGTCCGTCTCATACCGTCTGTCTCAGACCGTCTGTCTCAGACCCTCTGTCTCAGACCGTCTGTCTCAGACCGTCTGTCTCAGACCGTCCGTCTCAGACCGTCTGTCTCAGACCGTCTGTCGCACACCGTCTGTCGCAGACCGTCTGTCTCAGACCGACTGTCTGAGACCGTCTGTCTCAGACCGTCTGTCTCAGTCCGTCTGCCCCTGTCCGTCTGTCTCATACCGTCTGCCGCATATCGTCTGTCTCAGACCGTATGTGTCAGACCGTCTGTCTCAGACCGTGTGTCTCAGTTTGTCCGTCTCAGACCGTCTGTCTCAGACCGTCTGTCCCAGACCGTCTGTCCCAGACAATCTGTCTCAGACCGTCTGTCTCAGACCGTCTGTACAGACCGTCTGTCTCAGACCGTCTGTCTCAGACCGTCTGTCTCAGACCGTCTGTCTCAGACCGTCTGTCTCAGACCGTCTGTCTCAGACCGTCTGTCTCAGACCGTCTGTCTCAGACCGTGTGTCTCAGTCCGTCTGTCTCAGACTGTCTGTCGCACACCGTCTGTCGCACACCGTTTGTTTCAGACCGTCTGTGTCAGACCGTCTATCTCAGACCGTCTTTCTCAGACCGTCTGTCTCAGTCCGTCTGCCCCTGTCCGTCTGTCTCATACCGTCTGCCTCATACCGTCTGTCTCAGACCGTATGTGTCAGACCGTCTGTCTCAGACCGTGTGTCTCAGTTTGTCCGTCTCAGACCGTCTGTCTCAGACCGTCTGTCTCAGATCGTCTGTCGCTCACCGTCTGTCGCAGACCGTCTGTCTCAGACCGTCTGTCTCAGACCGTCTGTCTCAGACCGTGTGTCTCAGTCCGTCTGTCTCAGACTGTCTGTCGCACACCGTCTGTCGCACACCGTTTTTTTCAGACCGTCTGTGTCAGACCGTCTATCTCAGACCGTCTGTCTCAGTCCGTCTGCCCCTGTCCGTCTGTCTCATACCGTCTGCCTCATACCGTCTGTCTCAGACCGTATGTGTCAGACCGTCTGTCTCAGACCGTGTGTCTCAGTTTGTCCGTCCCAGACCGTCTGTCTCGGACCGTCTGTCTCAGACCGTCTGTCTCAGACCGTCTGTCTCAGACCGTGTGTCTCAGTCCGTCTGTCTCAGACTGTCTGCCGCACACCGTCTGTCGCACACCGTTTGTTTCAGACCGTCTGTGTCAGACCGTCTATCTCAGACCGTCTTTCTCAGACCGTCTGTCTCAGACCGTCTGTCTCAGACCGTGTGTCTCAGACCGTCCGTCTCAGACCGTATGTCTCAGACCGTGTGTCTCAGTCCGTCTGTCTCAGACCGTCTGTCGCAGACCGTCTGTTTCAGACCGTCTGTCGCAGACCGTCTGTTTCAGACCGTCTGTCGCAGACCGTCTGTTTCAGACCGTATGTGTCAGACCGTCTGTCTCAGACCGTGTGTCTCAGTTTGTCCGTCTCAGACCGTCTGTCTCAGACCGTCTGTCTCAGACCGTCTGTCTCAGACCGTCTGTCTCAGACCGTCTGTCTCAGACCGTCTGTCTCAGACCGTCTGTCTCAGACCGTCTGTCTCAGACCGTCTGTCTCTGACCGTCTGTCGCACACCGTCTGTCGCACACCGTCCGTCTCAGACCGTCTGTCTCAGACCGTCTGTCTCAGACCGTCTGTCTCAGACCGTCTGTCTCAGACCGTCTGTCGCACACCGTCTGTCGCAGACCGTCTGTCGCACACCGTCTGTCGCAGACCGTCTGTCTCAGACCGTCTGTCTCAGATCGTCTGTCTCAGTCCGCCTGTCTCCGGTCGTCTGTCTCAGACCGTCTGTCTCAGACCGTCTCTCTCAGACCGTCTGTCTCAGCCCGTCTGTCTCAGACCGTCCGTCTCTGTGCTTCTGTCTCCGTCTGTCGTCCTCTGTCCGTCCGTCTCATACCGTCTGTCTCAGACCGTCTGTCTCAGACCCTCTGTCTCAGACCGTGTGTCTCAGTTTGTCCGTCTCAGACCGTCTGTCTCAGACCGTCTGTCCCAGACCGTCTGTCCCAGACCGTCTGTCCCAGACAATCTGTCTCAGACCGTCTGTCTCAGACCGTCTGTACAGACCGTCTGTCTCAGACCGTCTGTCTCAGACCGTCTGTCTCAGACCGTCTGTCTCAGACCGTCTGTCTCAGACCGTCTGTCTCAGACCGTCTGTCTCAGACCGTCTGTCTCAGACCGTCTGTCTCAGACCGTCTGTCTCAGACCGTGTGTCTCAGTCCGTCTGTCTCAGACTGTCTGTCGCACACCGTCTGTCGCACACCGTTTGTTTCAGACCGTCTGTGTCAGACCGTCTATCTCAGACCGTCTTTCTCAGACCGTCTGTCTCAGTCCGTCTGCCCCTGTCCGTCTGTCTCATACCGTCTGCCTCATACCGTCTGTCTCAGACCGTATGTGTCAGACCGTCTGTCTCAGACCGTGTGTCTCAGTTTGTCCGTCTCAGACCGTCTGTCTCAGACCGTCTGTCTCAGATCGTCTGTCGCTCACCGTCTGTCGCAGACCGTCTGTCTCAGACCGTCTGTCTCAGACCGTCTGTCTCAGACCGTGTGTCTCAGTCCGTCTGTCTCAGACTGTCTGTCGCACACCGTCTGTCGCACACCGTTTTTTTCAGACCGTCTGTGTCAGACCGTCTATCTCAGAGCGTCTGTCTCAGTCCGTCTGCCCCTGTCCGTCTGTCTCATACCGTCTGCCTCATACCGTCTGTCTCAGACCGTATGTGTCAGACCGTCTGTCTCAGACCGTGTGTCTCAGTTTGTCCGTCCCAGACCGTCTGTCTCGGACCGTCTGTCTCAGACCGTCTGTCTCAGACCGTCTGTCTCAGACCGTGTGTCTCAGTCCGTCTGTCTCAGACTGTCTGCCGCACACCGTCTGTCGCACACCGTTTGTTTCAGACCGTCTGTGTCAGACCGTCTATCTCAGACCGTCTTTCTCAGACCGTCTGTCTCAGACCGTCTGTCTCAGACCGTGTGTCTCAGACCGTCCGTCTCAGACCGTATGTCTCAGACCGTGTGTCTCAGTCCGTCTGTCTCAGACCGTCTGTCGCAGACCGTCTGTTTCAGACCGTCTGTCGCAGACCGTCTGTTTCAGACCGTCTGTCGCAGACCGTCTGTTTCAGACCGTATGTGTCAGACCGTCTGTCTCAGACCGTGTGTCTCAGTTTGTCCGTCTCAGACCGTCTGTCTCAGACCGTCTGTCTCAGACCGTCTGTCTCAGACCGTCTGTCTCAGACCGTCTGTCTCAGACCGTCTGTCTCAGACCGTGTGTCTCAGACCGTCCGTCTCAGACCGTATGTCTCAGACCGTGTGTCTCAGTCCGTCTGTCTCAGACCGTCTGTCGCAGACCGTCTGTTTCAGACCGTCTGTCGCAGACCGTCTGTTTCAGACCGTCTGTCGCAGACCGTCTGTTTCAGACCGTCTGTGTCAGACCGTCTATCTCAGACCGCCAGTCTCAGACCATCTGTCTCAGACCGTCTGTGTCAGACCGTCTGTCTCAGTCCGCCTGCCTCTCTCCGTCTTTCTCATACCGTCTGTCTCAGACCGTCCGTCTCAGACCGTCTGTCTCAGACCGTCTGTCGCACACCGTCTGTCTCAGACCGTCTGTCTCAGACCGTCTGTCTCAGACCGTCTGTCTCAGACCGTGTGTCTCAGTCCGTCTGTCTCAGACTGTCTGTCGCACACCGTCTGTCGCACACCGTTTGTTTTAGACCGTCTGTGTCAGACCGTCTATCTCAGACCGTCTTTCTCAGACCGTCTGTCTCAGACCGTCTGTCTCAGACCGTCTGTCTCAGACCGTCTGTCTCAGACCGTCTGTCTCAGACCGTCTGTCTCAGACCGTCTGTCTCAGACCGTCGGTCTCAGACCGTCTGTCTCAGACCGTCTGTCTCAGTCCGTCTGCCCCTGTCCGTCTGTCTCATACCGTCTGCCTCAGACCGTCTGTCTCAGACCGTCTGTCTCAGACCGTCTGTCTCAGACCGTCTGTCTCTGACCGTCTGTCGCACACCGTCTGTCGCACACCGTCCGTCTCAGACCGTCTGTCTCAGACCGTCTGCCTCAGACCGTCTGTCTCAGACCGTCTGTCTCAGACCGTCTGTCGCACACCGTCTGTCGCAGACCGTCTGTCGCACACCGTCTGTCGCAGACCGTCTGTCTCAGACCGTCTGTCTCAGATCGTCTGTCTCAGTCCGCCTGTCTCCGTTCGTCTGTCTCAGACCGTCTGTCTCAGCCCGTCTGTCTCAGACCGTCCGTCTCTGTGCTTCTGTCTCCGTCTGTCGTCCTCTGTCCGTCCGTCTCATACCGTCTGTCCCAGACAGTCTGTCTCAGACCGTCTGTCTCAGACCGTCTGTCTCAGACCGTCTGTCTCAGACCGTCTGTCTCAGACCGTCTGTCTCAGACCGTCTGTCTCAGACCGTCTGTCTCAGACCGTCTGTCTCAGACTGACTGTCTCAGACCGTCTGTCTCAGACCGTCTGTCTCAGTCCGTATGTCTCATACCGTCTGCCGCATATCGTCTGTCTCAGACCGTATGTGTCAGACCGTCTGTCTCAGACCGTGTGTCTCAGTTTGTCCGTCTCAGACCGTCTGTCTCAGACCGTCTGTCGCACACCGTGTGTCTCAGTCCGTCTGTCTCAGACCGTCTGTCTCAGACCGTCTGTCTCAGACCGTCTGTCTCAGACCGTCGGTCTCAGACCGTCTGTCTCAGACCGTCTGTCTCAGACCGTCTGTCTCAGACCGTCGGTCTCAGACCGTCTGTCCCAGACCGTCTGTCTCAGTCCGTCTGCCCCTGTCCGTCTGTCTCATACCGTCTGCCTCAGACCGTCTGTCTCAGACCGTCTGTCTCAGACCGTCTGTCTCAGACCGTCTGTCTCAGACCGTCTGTCTCAGACCGTCTGTCTCAGACCGTCTGTCTCAGACCGTCTGTCTCAGACCGTCTGTCTCTGACCGTCTGTCGCACACCGTCTGTCGCACACCGTCCGTCTCAGACCGTCTGTCTCAGACCGTCTGTCTCAGACCGTCTGTCTCAGACCGTCTGTCTCAGACCGTCTGTCGCACACCGTCTGTCGCAGACCGTCTGTCGCACACCGTCTGTCGCAGACCGTCTGTCTCAGACCGTCTGTCTCAGATCGTCTGTCTCAGTCCGCCTGTCTCCGGTCGTCTGTCTCAGACCGTCTGTCTCAGACCGTCTCTCTCAGACCGTCTGTCTCAGCCCGTCTGTCTCAGACCGTCCGTCTCTGTGCTTCTGTCTCCGTCTGTCGTCCTCTGTCCGTCCGTCTCATACCGTCTGTCTCAGACCGTCTGTCTCAGACCCTCTGTCTCAGACCGTCTGTCTCAGACCGTCTGTCTCAGACCGTCCGTCTCAGACCGTCTGTCTCAGACCGTCTGTCGCACACCGTCTGTCGCAGACCGTCTGTCTCAGACCGACTGTCTGAGACCGTCTGTCTCAGACCGTCTGTCTCAGTCCGTCTGCCCCTGTCCGTCTGTCTCATACCGTCTGCCGCATATCGTCTGTCTCAGACCGTATGTGTCAGACCGTCTGTCTCAGACCGTGTGTCTCAGTTTGTCCGTCTCAGACCGTCTGTCTCAGACCGTCTGTCCCAGACCGTCTGTCCCAGACCGTCTGTCCCAGACAATCTGTCTCAGACCGTCTGTCTCAGACCGTCTGTACAGACCGTCTGTCTCAGACCGTCTGTCTCAGACCGTCTGTCTCAGACCGTCTGTCTCAGACCGTCTGTCTCAGACCGTCTGTCTCAGACCGTCTGTCTCAGACCGTCTGTCTCAGACCGTCTGTCTCAGACCGTCTGTCTCAGACCGTCTGTACAGACCGTCTGTCCCAGACCGTCTGTCCCAGACCGTCTGTCCCAGACAATCTGTCTCAGACCGTCTGTCTCAGACCGTCTGTACAGACCGTCTGTCTCAGACCGTCTGTCTCAGACCGTCTGTCTCAGACCGTCTGTCTCAGACCGTCTGTCTCAGACCGTCTGTCTCAGACCGTCTGTCTCAGACCGTGTGTCTCAGTCCGTCTGTCTCAGACTGTCTGTCGCACACCGTCTGTCGCACACCGTTTGTTTTAGACCGTCTGTGTCAGACCGTCTATCTCAGACCGTCTTTCTCAGACCGTCTGTCTCAGACCGTCTGTCTCAGACCGTCTGTCTCAGACCGTCTGTCTCAGACCGTCTGTCTCAGACCGTCTGTCTCAGACCGTCTGTCTCAGACCGTCGGTCTCAGACCGTCTGTCTCAGACCGTCTGTCTCAGTCCGTCTGCCCCTGTCCGTCTGTCTCATACCGTCTGCCTCAGACCGTCTGTCTCAGACCGTCTGTCTCAGACCGTCTGTCTCAGACCGTCTGTCTCAGACCGTCTGTCTCAGACCGTCTGTCTCTGACCGTCTGTCGCACACCGTCTGTCGCACACCGTCCGTCTCAGACCGTCTGTCTCAGACCGTCTGCCTCAGACCGTCTGTCTCAGACCGTCTGTCTCAGACCGTCTGTCGCACACCGTCTGTCGCAGACCGTCTGTCGCACACCGTCTGTCGCAGACCGTCTGTCTCAGACCGTCTGTCTCAGATCGTCTGTCTCAGTCCGCCTGTCTCCGTTCGTCTGTCTCAGACCGTCTGTCTCAGCCCGTCTGTCTCAGACCGTCCGTCTCTGTGCTTCTGTCTCCGTCTGTCGTCCTCTGTCCGTCCGTCTCATACCGTCTGTCCCAGACAGTCTGTCTCAGACCGTCTGTCTCAGACCGTCTGTCTCAGACCGTCTGTCTCAGACCGTCTGTCTCAGACCGTCTGTCTCAGACCGTCTGTCTCAGACCGTCTGTCTCAGACCGTCTGTCTCAGACCGACTGTCTCAGACCGTCTGTCTCAGACCGTCTGTCTCAGTCCGTATGTCTCATACCGTCTGCCGCATATCGTCTGTCTCAGACCGTATGTGTCAGACCGTCTGTCTCAGACCGTGTGTCTCAGTTTGTCCGTCTCAGACCGTCTGTCTCAGACCGTCTGTCGCACACCGTGTGTCTCAGTCCGTCTGTCTCAGACCGTCTGTCTCAGACCGTCTGTCTCAGACCGTCTGTCTCAGACCGTCGGTCTCAGACCGTCTGTCTCAGACCGTCTGTCTCAGACCGTCTGTCTCAGACCGTCGGTCTCAGACCGTCTGTCTCAGACCGTCTGTCTCAGTCCGTCTGCCCCTGTCCGTCTGTCTCATACCGTCTGCCTCAGACCGTCTGTCTCAGACCGTCTGTCTCAGACCGTCTGTCTCAGACCGTCTGTCTCAGACCGTCTGTCTCAGACCGTCTGTCTCAGACCGTCTGTCTCAGACCGTCTGTCTCAGACCGTCTGTCTCTGACCGTCTGTCGCACACCGTCTGTCGCACACCGTCCGTCTCAGACCGTCTGTCTCAGACCGTCTGTCTCAGACCGTCTGTCTCAGACCGTCTGTCTCAGACCGTCTGTCGCACACCGTCTGTCGCAGACCGTCTGTCGCACACCGTCTGTCGCAGACCGTCTGTCTCAGATCGTCTGTCTCAGTCCGCCTGTCTCCGGTCGTCTGTCTCAGACCGTCTGTCTCAGACCGTCTGTCTCAGACCGTCTCTCTCAGACCGTCTGTCTCAGCCCGTCTGTCTCAGACCGTCCGTCTCTGTGCTTCTGTCTCCGTCTGTCGTCCTCTGTCCGTCCGTCTCATACCGTCTGTCTCAGACCGTCTGTCTCAGACCCTCTGTCTCAGACCGTCTGTCTCAGACCGTCTGTCTCAGACCGTCCGTCTCAGACCGTCTGTCTCAGACCGTCTGTCGCACACCGTCTGTCGCAGACCGTCTGTCTCAGACCGACTGTCTGAGACCGTCTGTCTCAGACCGTCTGTCTCAGTCCGTCTGCCCCTGTCCGTCTGTCTCATACCGTCTGCCGCATATCGTCTGTCTCAGACCGTATGTGTCAGACCGTCTGTCTCAGACCGTGTGTCTCAGTTTGTCCGTCTCAGACCGTCTGTCTCAGACCGTCTGTCCCAGACCGTCTGTCCCAGACCGTCTGTCCCAGACAATCTGTCTCAGACCGTCTGTCTCAGACCGTCTGTACAGACCGTCTGTCTCAGACCGTCTGTCTCAGACCGTCTGTCTCAGACCGTCTGTCTCAGACCGTCTGTCTCAGACCGTCTGTCTCAGACCGTCTGTCTCAGACCGTCTGTCTCAGACCGTCTGTCTCAGACCGTGTGTCTCAGTCCGTCTGTCTCAGACTGTCTGTCGCACACCGTCTGTCGCACACCGTTTGTTTCAGACCGTCTGTGTCAGACCGTCTATCTCAGACCGTCTTCCTCAGACCGTCTGTCTCAGTCCGTCTGCCCCTGTCCGTCTGTCTCATACCGTCTGCCTCATACCGTCTGTCTCAGACCGTATGTGTCAGACCGTCTGTCTCAGACCGTGTGTCTCAGTTTGTCCGTCTCAGACCGTCTGTCTCAGACCGTCTGTCTCAGATCGTCTGTCGCTCACCGTCTGTCGCAGACCGTCTGTCTCAGACCGTCTGTCTCAGACCGTCTGTCTCAGACCGTGTGTCTCAGTCCGTCTGTCTCAGACTGTCTGTCGCACACCGTCTGTCGCACACCGTTTTTTTCAGACCGTCTGTGTCAGACCGTCTATCTCAGACCGTCTGTCTCAGTCCGTCTGCCCCTGTCCGTCTGTCTCATACCGTCTGCCTCATACCGTCTGTCTCAGACCGTATGTGTCAGACCGTCTGTCTCAGACCGTGTGTCTCAGTTTGTCCGTCCCAGACCGTCTGTCTCGGACCGTCTGTCTCAGACCGTCTGTCTCAGACCGTCTGTCTCAGACCGTGTGTCTCAGTCCGTCTGTCTCAGACTGTCTGCCGCACACCGTCTGTCGCACACCGTTTGTTTCAGACCGTCTGTGTCAGACCGTCTATCTCAGACCGTCTTTCTCAGACCGTCTGTCTCAGACCGTCTGTCTCAGACCGTGTGTCTCAGACCGTCCGTCTCAGACCGTATGTCTCAGACCGTGTGTCTCAGTCCGTCTGTCTCAGACCGTCTGTCGCAGACCGTCTGTTTCAGACCGTCTGTCGCAGACCGTCTGTTTCAGACCGTCTGTCGCAGACCGTCTGTTTCAGACCGTATGTGTCAGACCGTCTGTCTCAGACCGTGTGTCTCAGTTTGTCCGTCTCAGACCGTCTGTCTCAGACCGTCTGTCTCAGACCGTCTGTCTCAGACCGTCTGTCTCAGACCGTCTGTCTCAGACCGTCTGTCTCAGACCGTGTGTCTCAGACCGTCCGTCTCAGACCGTATGTCTCAGACCGTGTGTCTCAGTCCGTCTGTCTCAGACCGTCTGTCGCAGACCGTCTGTTTCAGACCGTCTGTCGCAGACCGTCTGTTTCAGACCGTCTGTCGCAGACCGTCTGTTTCAGACCGTCTGTGTCAGACCGTCTATCTCAGACCGCCAGTCTCAGACCATCTGTCTCAGACCGTCTGTGTCAGACCGTCTGTCTCAGTCCGCCTGCCTCTCTCCGTCTTTCTCATACCGTCTGTCTCAGACCGTCTGTCTCAGACCATCTGTCTCAGGCCGTCTGTCTCAGACCATCTGTCTCAGTCCGTCTACCTCTGCCTGTCCGTCTCAGTCCGTCATCTTCAGTCCGTCTGTCTCATTCCGTCTGTCTCAGACCATCCGTCTCGGTGCGTCTGGCTCTGTCTGTCGGCCTCTGTCCGTCTGTCTGTCTGTCGTCCTCTGTCCGTCCGTCTCATACCGTCTGTCCAGACCGTCTGTCCCAGACAATCTGTCTCAGACCGTCTGTCTCAGACCGTCTGTCTCAGACCGTCTGTCTCAGACCGTCTGTCTCTGACCGTCTGTCGCACACCGTCTGTCGCACACCGTCCGTCTCAGACCGTCTGTCTCAGACCGTCTGTCTCAGACCGTCTGTCTCAGACCGTGTGTCTCAGTCCGTCTGTCTCAGACCGTCTGTCGCACACCGTCTGTCGCAGACCGTCTGTCTCAGATCGTCTGTCTCAGTCCGCCTGTCTCCGGTCGTCTGTCTCAGACCGTCTGTCTCAGACCGTCTGTCTCAGCCCGTCTGTCTTAGACCGTCCGTCTCTGTGCTTCTGTCTCCGTCTGTCGTCCTCTGTCCGTCCGTCTCATACCGTCTGTCTCAGACAGTCTGTCTCAGACCGTCTGTCTCAGACCGTCTGTCTCAGACCGTCTGTCTCAGACCGTCTGTCTCAGACCGTCTGTCTCAGACCGTCTGTCTCAGACCGTCTGTCTCAGACCGTCCGTCTCAGACCGTCTGTCTCAGACCGTCTGTCGCACACCGTCTGTCGCAGACCGTCTGTCTCAGACCGTCTGTCTCAGACCGTCTGTCTCAGACCGTCTGTCTCAGACCGTCTGTCTCAGTCCGTCTGCCCCTGTCCGTCTGTCTCATACCGTCTGCCGCATATCGTCTGTCTCAGACCGTATGTGTCAGACCGTCTGTCTCAGACCGTGTGTCTCAGTTTGTCCGTCTCAGACCGTCTGTCTCAGACCGTCTGTCTCAGACCGTCTGTCTCAGACCGTCTGTCTCAGACCGTCTGTCTCAGACCGTCTGTCTCAGACCGTGTGTCTCAGTCCGTCTGTCTCAGACTGTCTGTCGCACACCGTCTGTCGCACACCGTTTGTTTTAGACCGTCTGTGTCAGACCGTCTATCTCAGACCGTCTTTCTCAGACCGTCTGTCTCAGACCGTCTGTCTCAGACCGTCTGTCTCAGACCGTCTGTCTCAGACCGTCTGTCTCAGACCGTCGGTCTCAGACCGTCTGTCTCAGACCGTCTGTCTCAGTCCGTCTGCCCCTGTCCGTCTGTCTCATACCGTCTGCCTCAGACCGTCTGTCTCAGACCGTCTGTCTCAGACCGTCTGTCTCAGACCGTCTGTCTCAGACCGTCTGTCTCAGACCGTCTGTCTCTGACCGTCTGTCGCACACCGTCTGTCGCACACCGTCCGTCTCAGTCCGTCTGTCTCAGACTGTCTGCCGCACACCGTCTGTCGCACACCGTTTGTTTCAGACCGTCTGTGTCAGACCGTCTATCTCAGACCGTCTTTCTCAGACCGTCTGTCTCAGACCGTCTGTCTCAGACCGTGTGTCTCAGACCGTCCGTCTCAGACCGTATGTCTCAGACCGTGTGTCTCAGTCCGTCTGTCTCAGACCGTCTGTCGCAGACCGTCTGTTTCAGACCGTCTGTCGCAGACCGTCTGTTTCAGACCGTCTGTCGCAGACCGTCTGTTTCAGACCGTATGTGTCAGACCGTCTGTCTCAGACCGTGTGTCTCAGTTTGTCCGTCTCAGACCGTCTGTCTCAGACCGTCTGTCTCAGACCGTCTGTCTCAGACCGTCTGTCTCAGACCGTCTGTCTCAGACCGTCTGTCTCAGACCGTGTGTCTCAGACCGTCCGTCTCAGACCGTATGTCTCAGACCGTGTGTCTCAGTCCGTCTGTCTCAGACCGTCTGTCGCAGACCGTCTGTTTCAGACCGTCTGTCGCAGACCGTCTGTTTCAGACCGTCTGTCGCAGACCGTCTGTTTCAGACCGTCTGTGTCAGACCGTCTATCTCAGACCGCCAGTCTCAGACCATCTGTCTCAGACCGTCTGTGTCAGACCGTCTGTCTCAGTCCGCCTGCCTCTCTCCGTCTTTCTCATACCGTCTGTCTCAGACCGTCTGTCTCAGACCATCTGTCTCAGGCCGTCTGTCTCAGACCATCTGTCTCAGTCCGTCTACCTCTGCCTGTCCGTCTCAGTCCGTCATCTTCAGTCCGTCTGTCTCATTCCGTCTGTCTCAGACCATCCGTCTCGGTGCGTCTGGCTCTGTCTGTCGGCCTCTGTCCGTCTGTCTGTCTGTCGTCCTCTGTCCGTCCGTCTCATACCGTCTGTCCAGACCGTCTGTCCCAGACAATCTGTCTCAGACCGTCTGTCTCAGACCGTCTGTCTCAGACCGTCTGTCTCAGACCGTCTGTCTCTGACCGTCTGTCGCACACCGTCTGTCGCACACCGTCCGTCTCAGACCGTCTGTCTCAGACCGTCTGTCTCAGACCGTCTGTCTCAGACCGTGTGTCTCAGTCCGTCTGTCTCAGACCGTCTGTCGCACACCGTCTGTCGCAGACCGTCTGTCTCAGATCGTCTGTCTCAGTCCGCCTGTCTCCGGTCGTCTGTCTCAGACCGTCTGTCTCAGACCGTCTGTCTCAGCCCGTCTGTCTTAGACCGTCCGTCTCTGTGCTTCTGTCTCCGTCTGTCGTCCTCTGTCCGTCCGTCTCATACCGTCTGTCTCAGACAGTCTGTCTCAGACCGTCTGTCTCAGACCGTCTGTCTCAGACCGTCTGTCTCAGACCGTCTGTCTCAGACCGTCTGTCTCAGACCGTCTGTCTCAGACCGTCTGTCTCAGACCGTCCGTCTCAGACCGTCTGTCTCAGACCGTCTGTCGCACACCGTCTGTCGCAGACCGTCTGTCTCAGACCGTCTGTCTCAGACCGTCTGTCTCAGACCGTCTGTCTCAGACCGTCTGTCTCAGTCCGTCTGCCCCTGTCCGTCTGTCTCATACCGTCTGCCGCATATCGTCTGTCTCAGACCGTATGTGTCAGACCGTCTGTCTCAGACCGTGTGTCTCAGTTTGTCCGTCTCAGACCGTCTGTCTCAGACCGTCTGTCTCAGACCGTCTGTCTCAGACCGTCTGTCTCAGACCGTCCGTCTCAGACCGTCTGTCTCAGATCGTCTGTCGCACACCGTCTGTCTCAGACCGTCTGTCTCAGACCGTCTGTCTCAGACCGTCTGTCTCAGACCGTCTGTCTCAGACCGTGTGTCTCAGTCCGTCTGTCTCAGACTGTCTGTCGCACACCGTCTGTCGCACACCGTTTGTTTTAGACCGTCTGTGTCAGACCGTCTATCTCAGACCGTCTTTCTCAGACCGTCTGTCTCAGACCGTCTGTCTCAGACCGTCTGTCTCAGACCGTCTGTCTCAGACCGTCTGTCTCAGACCGTCTGTCTCAGACCGTCGGTCTCAGACCGTCTGTCTCAGACCGTCTGTCTCAGTCCGTCTGCCCCTGTCCGTCTGTCTCATACCGTCTGCCTCAGACCGTCTGTCTCAGACCGTCTGTCTCAGACCGTCTGTCTCAGACCGTCTGTCTCAGACCGTCTGTCTCAGACCGTCTGTCTCTGACCGTCTGTCGCACACCGTCTGTCGCACACCGTCCGTCTCAGACCGTCTGTCTCAGACCGTCTGTCTCAGACCGTCTGTCTCAGACCGTCTGTCTCAGACCGTCTGTCGCACACCGTCTGTCGCAGACCGTCTGTCGCACACCGTCTGTCGCAGACCGTCTGTCTCAGACCGTCTGTCTCAGATCGTCTGTCTCAGTCCGCCTGTCTCCGTTCGTCTGTCTCAGACCGTCTGTCTCAGCCCGTCTGTCTCAGACCGTCCGTCTCTGTGCTTCTGTCTCCGTCTGTCGTCCTCTGTCCGTCCGTCTCATACCGTCTGTCCCAGACAGTCTGTCTGAGACCGTCTGTCTCAGACCGTCTGTCTCAGACCGTCTGTCTCAGACCGTCTGTCTCAGACCGTCTGTCTCAGACCGTCTGTCTCAGACCGTCTGTCTCAGACCGACTGTCTCAGACCGTCTGTCTCAGACCGTCTGTCTCAGTCCGTATGTCTCATACCGTCTGCCGCATATCGTCTGTCTCAGACCGTATGTGTCAGACCGTCTGTCTCAGACCGTGTGTCTCAGTTTGTCCGTCTCAGACCGTCTGTCTCAGACCGTCTGTCGCACACCGTGTGTCTCAGTCCGTCTGTCTCAGACCGTCTGTCTCAGACCGTCTGTCTCAGACCGTCTGTCTCAGACCGTCGGTCTCAGACCGTCTGTCTCAGACCGTCTGTCTCAGTCCGTCTGCCCCTGTCCGTCTGTCTCATACCGTCTGCCTCAGACCGTCTGTCTCAGACCGTCTGTCTCAGACCGTCTGTCTCAGACCGTCTGTCTCAGACCGTCTGTCTCAGACCGTCTGTCTCAGACCGTCTGTCTCAGACCGTCTGTCTCTGACCGTCTGTCGCACACCGTCTGTCGCACACCGTCCGTCTCAGACCGTCTGTCTCAGACCGTCTGTCTCAGACCGTCTGTCTCAGACCGTCTGTCTCAGACCGTCTGTCGCACACCGTCTGTCGCAGACCGTCTGTCGCACACCGTCTGTCGCAGACCGTCTGTCTCAGACCGTCTGTCTCAGATCGTCTGTCTCAGTCCGCCTGTCTCCGGTCGTCTGTCTCAGACCGTCTGTCTCAGACCGTCTGTCTCAGCCCGTCTGTCTCAGACCGTCCGTCTCTGTGCTTCTGTCTCCGTCTGTCGTCCTCTGTCCGTCCGTCTCATACCGTCTGTCCCAGACAGTCTGTCTCAGACCGTCTGTCTCAGACCGTCTGTCTCAGACCGTCTGTCTCAGACCGTCTGTCTCAGACCGTCTGTCTCAGACCGTCTGTCTCAGACCGTCCGTCTCAGACCGTCTGTCTCAGACCGTCTGTCGCACACCGTCTGTCGCAGACCGTCTGTCTCAGACCGACTGTCTGAGACCGTCTGTCTCAGACCGTCTGTCTCAGTCCGTCTGCCCCTGTCCGTCTGTCTCATACCGTCTGCCGCATATCGTCTGTCTCAGACCGTATGTGTCAGACCGTCTGTCTCAGACCGTGTGTCTCAGTTTGTCCGTCTCAGACCGTCTGTCTCAGACCGTCTGTCCCAGACCGTCTGTCCCAGACAATCTGTCTCAGACCGTCTGTCTCAGACCGTCTGTACAGACCGTCTGTCTCAGACCGTCTGTCTCAGACCGTCTGTCTCAGACCGTCTGTCTCAGACCGTCTGTCTCAGACCGTGTGTCTCAGTCCGTCTGTCTCAGACTGTCTGTCGCACACCGTCTGTCGCACACCGTTTGTTTCAGACCGTCTGTGTCAGACCGTCTATCTCAGACCGTCTTTCTCAGACCGTCTGTCTCAGTCCGTCTGCACCTGTCCGTCTGTCTCATACCGTCTGCCTCATACCGTCTGTCTCAGACCGTATGTGTCAGACCGTCTGTCTCAGACCGTGTGTCTCAGTTTGTCCGTCTCAGACCGTCTGTCTCAGACCGTCTGTCTCAGATCGTCTGTCGCTCACCGTCTGTCGCAGACCGTCTGTCTCAGACCGTCTGTCTCAGACCGTCTGTCTCAGACCGTGTGTCTCAGTCCGTCTGTCTCAGACTGTCTGTCGCACACCGTCTGTCGCACACCGTTTGTTTCAGACCGTCTGTGTCAGACCGTCTATCTCAGACCGTCTGTCTCAGTCCGTCTGCCCCTGTCCGTCTGTCTCATACCGTCTGCCTCATACCGTCTGTCTCAGACCGTATGTGTCAGACCGTCTGTCTCAGACCGTGTGTCTCAGTTTGTCCGTCCCAGACCGTCTGTCTCGGACCGTCTGTCTCAGACCGTCTGTCTCAGACCGTCTGTCTCAGACCGTGTGTCTCAGTCCGTCTGTCTCAGACTGTCTGCCGCACACCGTCTGTCGCACACCGTTTGTTTCAGACCGTCTGTGTCAGACCGTCTATCTCAGACCGTCTTTCTCAGACCGTCTGTCTCAGACCGTCTGTCTCAGACCGTCTGTCTCAGACCGTCTGTCTCACACCGTCGGTCTCAGACCGTCTGTCTCAGACCGTCTGTCTCAGACCGTCTGTCTCAGTCCGTCTGCCCCTGTCCGTCTGTCTCATACCGTCTGCCTCAGACCGTGTGTCTCAGTCCGTCTGTCTCAGACTGTCTGCCGCACACCGTCTGTCGCACACCGTTTGTTTCAGACCGTCTGTGTCAGACCGTCTATCTCAGACCGTCTTTCTCAGACCGTCTGTCTCAGACCGTCTGTCTCAGACCGTCTGTCTCAGACCGTCTGTCTCAGACCGTCTGTCTCAGACCGTCTGTCTCACACCGTCGGTCTCAGACCGTCTGTCTCAGACCGTCTGTCTCAGACCGTCTGTCTCAGTCCGTCTGCCCCTGTCCGTCTGTCTCATACCGTCTGCCTCATACCGTCTGTCTCAGACCGTATGTGTCAGACCGTCTGTCTCAGACCGTGTGTCTCAGTTTGTCCGTCTCAGACCGTCTGTCTCAGACGGTCTGTCTCATACCGTCTGTCTCAAACCGTCTGTCTCAGACTGTCTGTCTCAGACCGTCTGTCTCAGCCCGTCTGTCTCAGACCGTCCGTCTCTGTGCATCTGTCTCCGTCTGTCGTCCTCTGTCCGTCCGTCTCATACCGTCTGTCACAGACCGTCTGTCTCAGACCGTCTGTCTCAGACCGTCTGTCTCAGACCGTCTCTCTCAGACCGTCTGTCTCAGACCGTCTGTCTCAGACCGTCTGTCTCAGACCGTCTGTCTCAGTCCGTCTGCCCCTGTCCGTCTGTCTCATACCGTCTGCCGCATATCGTCTGTCTCAGACCGTATGTGTCAGACCGTCTGTCTCAGACCGTGTGTCTCAGTTTGTCCGTCTCAGACCGTCTGTCTCAGACCGTCTGCCCCTGTCCGTCTGTCTCAGACCGTCTGTCTCAGACCGTCTGTCTCAGACCGTCTGTCTCAGACCGTCTGTCTCAGACCGTCTGTCTCAGACCGTCTGTCTCAGACCGTCTGTCTCAGACCGTCTGTCTCAGACCGTCTGTCTCTGACCGTCTGTCGCACACCGTCTGTCTCAGACCGTGTGTCTCAGTCCGTCTGTCTCAGACCGTCTGTCTCAGACCGTCTGTCTCAGACCGTCTGTCTCAGACCGTCTGTCTCAGACCGTCTGTCGCACACCGTCTGTCTCAGACGGTCTGTCTCATACCGTCTGTCTCAAACCGTCTGTCTCAGACTGTCTGTCTCAGACCGTCTGTCTCAGCCCGTCTGTCTCAGACCGTCCGTCTCTGTGCATCTGTCTCCGTCTGTCGTCCTCTGTCCGTCCGTCTCATACCGTCTGTCACAGACCGTCTGTCTCAGACCGTCTGTCTCAGACCGTCTGTCTCAGACCGTCTCTCTCAGACCGTCTGTCTCAGACCGTCTGTCTCAGACCGTCTGTCTCAGACCGTCTGTCTCAGTCCGTCTGCCCCTGTCCGTCTGTCTCATACCGTCTGCCGCATATCGTCTGTCTCAGACCGTATGTGTCAGACCGTCTGTCTCAGACCGTGTGTCTCAGTTTGTCCGTCTCAGACCGTCTGTCTCAGACCGTCTGTCTCAGACCGTGGGTCTCAGACCGTCTGTCTCAGACCGTCTGTCTCAGACCGTCTGTCTCAGACCGTCCGTCTCAGACCGTCTGTCTCAGACCGTCTGTCGCACACCGTCTGTCTCAGACCGTCTGTCTCAGACCGTCTGTCTCAGACCGTCTGTCTCAGACCGTGTGTCTCAGTCCGTCTGTCTCAGACTGTCTGTCGCACACCGTCTGTCGCACACCGTTTGTTTCAGACCGTCTGTGTCAGACCGTCTATCTCAGACCGTCTTTCTCAGACCGTCTGTCTCAGACCGTCTGTCTCAGACCGTCTGTCTCAGACCGTCTGTCTCAGACCGTCTGTCTCAGACCGTCTGTCTCAGACCGTCTGTCTCAGACCGTCTGTCTCAGACCGTCTGTCTCAGACCGTCTGTCTCAGACCGTCTGTCTCAGACCGTCGGTCTCAGACCGTCTGTCTCAGACCGTCTGTCTCAGTCCGTCTGCCCCTGTCCGTCTGTCTCATACCGTCTACCTCAGACCGTCTGTCTCAGACCGTCTGTCTCAGACCGTCTGTCTCAGACCGTCTGTCTCAGACCGTCTGTCTCAGACCGTCTGTCTCAGACCGTCTGTCTCAGACCGTCTGTCTCAGTCCGTCTGCCCCTGTCCGTCTGTCTCATACCGTCTGCCTCAGACCGTCTGTCTCAGACCGTCTGTCTCAGACCGTCTGTCTCAGACCGTCTGTCTCAGACCGTCTGTCTCAGACCGTCTGTCTCAGACCGTCTGTCTCTGACCGTCTGTCGCACACCGTCTGTCGCACACCGTCCGTCTCAGACCGTCTGTCTCAGACCGTCTGTCTCAGACCGTCTGTCTCAGACCGTCTGTCTCAGACCGTCTGTCTCAGACCGTCTGTCTCAGACCGTCTGTCGCACACCGTCTGTCGCAGACCGTCTGTCTCAGACCGTCCGTCTCTGTGCTTCTGTCTCCGTCTGTCGTCCTCTGTCCGTCCGTCTCATACCGTCTGTCCCAGACAGTCTGTCTCAGACCGTCTGTCTCAGACCGTCTGTCTCAGACCGTCTGTCTCAGACCGTCTGTCTCAGACCGTCTGTCTCAGACCGACTGTCTCAGACCGTCTGTCTCAGACCGTCTGTCTCAGTCCGTCTGCCCCTGTCCGTCTGTCTCATACCGTCTGCCGCATATCGTCTGTCTCAGACCGTATGTGTCAGACCGTCTGTCTCAGACCGTGTGTCTCAGTTTGTCCGTCTCAGACCGTCTGTCTCAGACCGTCTGTCCCAGACCGTCTGTCCCAGACCGTCTGTCCCAGACAATCTGTCTCAGACCGTCTGTCTCAGACCGTCTGTCTCAGACCGTCTGTCTCTGACCGTCTGTCGCACACCGTGTGTCTCAGTCCGTCTGTCTCAGACCGTCTGTCTCAGACCGTCTGTCTCAGACCCTCTGTCTCAGACCGTCGGTCTCAGACCGTCTGTCTCAGACCGTCTGTCTCAGTCCGTCTGCCCCTGTCCGTCTGTCTCATACCGTCTGCCTCAGACCGTCTGTCTCAGACCGTCTGTCTCAGACCGTCTGTCTCAGACCGTCTGTCTCAGACCGTCTGTCTCAGACCGTCTGTCTCAGACCGTCTGTCTCTGACCGTCTGTCGCACACCGTCTGTCGCACACCGTCCGTCTCAGACCGTCTGTCTCAGACCGTCTGTCTCAGACCGTCTGTCTCAGACCGTCTGTCTCAGACCGTCTGTCTCAGACCGTCTGTCGCACACCGTCTGTCGCAGACCGTCTGTCGCACACCGTCTGTCGCAGACCGTCTGTCTCAGACCGTCTGTCTCAGATCGTCTGTCTCAGTCCGCCTGTCTCCGGTCGTCTGTCTCAGACCGTCTGTCTCAGACCGTCTGTCTCAGACCGTCTGTCTCAGCCCGTCTGTCTCAGACCGTCTGTCTCAGCCCGTCTGTCTCAGACCGTCCGTCTCTGTGCTTCTGTCTCCGTCTGTCGTCCTCTGTCCGTCCGTCTCATACCGTCTGTCCCAGACCGTCTGTCTCAGATCGTCTGTCTCAGTCCGCCTGTCTCCGGTCGTCTGTCTCAGACCGTCTGTCTCAGACCGTCTGTCTCAGACCGTCTGTCTCAGACCATCTGTCTCAGACCGTCTGTCTCAGACCGACTGTCTCAGACCGTCTGTCTCAGACCGTCTGTCTCAGTCCGTCTGCCCCTGTCCGTCTGTCTCATACCGTCTGCCGCATATCGTCTGTCTCAGACCGTATGTGTCAGACCGTCTGTCTCAGACCGTGTGTCTCAGTTTGTCCGTCTCAGACCGTCTGTCTCAGACCGTCTGTCCCAGACCGTCTGTCCCAGATCGTCTGTCCCAGACAATCTGTCTCAGACCGTCTGTCTCAGACCGTCTGTCTCAGACCGTCTGTCTCAGACCGTCTGTCTCCGACCGTCTGTCGCACACCGTGTGTCTCAGTCCGTCTGTCTCAGACCGTCTGTCTCAGACCGTCTGTCTCAGACCCTCTGTCTCAGACCGTCGGTCTCAGACCGTCTGTCTCAGACCGTCTGTCTCAGTCCGTCTGCCCCTGTCCGTCTGTCTCATACCGTCTGCCTCAGACCGTCTGTCTCAGACCGTCTGTCTCAGACCGTCTGTCTCAGACCGTCTGTCTCAGACCGTCTGTCTCAGACCGTCTGTCTCTGACCGTCTGTCGCACACCGTCTGTCGCACACCGTCCGTCTCAGACCGTCTGTCTCAGACCGTCTGTCTCAGACCGTCTGTCTCAGACCGTCTGTCTCAGACCGTCTGTCTCAGACCGTCTGTCTCAGACCGTCTGTCGCACACCGTCTGTCGCAGACCGTCTGTCGCACACCGTCTGTCGCAGACCGTCTGTCTCAGACCGTCTGTCTCAGATCGTCTGTCTCAGTCCGCCTGTCTCCGGTCGTCTGTCTCAGACCGTCTGTCTCAGACCGTCTGTCTCAGACCGTCTGTCTCAGACCGTCTGTCTCAGACCGTCTGTCTCAGACCGTCTGTCTCAGACCGTCTGTCTCAGACCGTCTGTCGCACACCGTCTGTCGCAGACCGTCTGTCTCAGACCGTCCGTCTCTGTGCTTCTGTCTCCGTCTGTCGTCCTCTGTCCGTCCGTCTCATACCGTCTGTCCCAGACAGTCTGTCTCAGACCGTCTGTCTCAGACCGTCTGTCTCAGACCGTCTGTCTCAGACCGTCTGTCTCAGACCGTCTGTCTCAGACCGACTGTCTCAGACCGTCTGTCTCAGACCGTCTGTCTCAGTCCGTCTGCCCCTGTCCGTCTGTCTCATACCGTCTGCCGCATATCGTCTGTCTCAGACCGTATGTGTCAGACCGTCTGTCTCAGACCGTGTGTCTCAGTTTGTCCGTCTCAGACCGTCTGTCTCAGACCGTCTGTCCCAGACCGTCTGTCCCAGACCGTCTGTCCCAGACAATCTGTCTCAGACCGTCTGTCTCAGACCGTCTGTCTCAGACCGTCTGTCTCTGACCGTCTGTCGCACACCGTGTGTCTCAGTCCGTCTGTCTCAGACCGTCTGTCTCAGACCGTCTGTCTCAGACCCTCTGTCTCAGACCGTCGGTCTCAGACCGTCTGTCTCAGACCGTCTGTCTCAGTCCGTCTGCCCCTGTCCGTCTGTCTCATACCGTCTGCCTCAGACCGTCTGTCTCAGACCGTCTGTCTCAGACCGTCTGTCTCAGACCGTCTGTCTCAGACCGTCTGTCTCAGACCGTCTGTCTCAGACCGTCTGTCTCTGACCGTCTGTCGCACACCGTCTGTCGCACACCGTCCGTCTCAGACCGTCTGTCTCAGACCGTCTGTCTCAGACCGTCTGTCTCAGACCGTCTGTCTCAGACCGTCTGTCTCAGACCGTCTGTCGCACACCGTCTGTCGCAGACCGTCGGTCGCACACCGTCTGTCGCAGACCGTCTGTCTCAGACCGTCTGTCTCAGATCGTCTGTCTCAGTCCGCCTGTCTCCGGTCGTCTGTCTCAGACCGTCTGTCTCAGACCGTCTGTCTCAGCCCGTCTGTCTCAGACCGTCTGTCTCAGCCCGTCTGTCTCAGACCGTCCGTCTCTGTGCTTCTGTCTCCGTCTGTCGTCCTCTGTCCGTCCGTCTCATACCGTCTGTCCCAGACCGTCTGTCTCAGATCGTCTGTCTCAGTCCGCCTGTCTCCGGTCGTCTGTCTCAGACCGTCTGTCTCAGACCGTCTGTCTCAGACCGTCTGTCTCAGACCGTCTGTCTCAGACCGTCTGTCTCAGACCGACTGTCTCAGACCGTCTGTCTCAGACCGTCTGTCTCAGTCCGTCTGCCCCTGTCCGTCTGTCTCATACCGTCTGCCGCATATCGTCTGTCTCAGACCGTATGTGTCAGACCGTCTGTCTCAGACCGTGTGTCTCAGTTTGTCCGTCTCAGACCGTCTGTCTCAGACCGTCTGTCCCAGACCGTCTGTCCCAGACAATCTGTCTCAGACCGTCTGTCTCAGACCGTCTGTCTCAGACCGTCTGTCTCAGACCGTCTGTCTCCGACCGTCTGTCGCACACCGTGTGTCTCAGTCCGTCTGTCTCAGACCGTCTGTCTCAGACCGTCTGTCTCAGACCCTCTGTCTCAGACCGTCGGTCTCAGACCGTCTGTCTCAGACCGTCTGTCTCAGTCCGTCTGCCCCTGTCCGTCTGTCTCATACCGTCTGCCTCAGACCGTCTGTCTCAGACCGTCTGTCTCAGACCGTCTGTCTCAGACCGTCTGTCTCAGACCGTCTGTCTCAGACCGTCTGTCTCAGACCGTCTGTCTCTGACCGTCTGTCGCACACCGTCTGTCGCACACCGTCCGTCTCAGACCGTCTGTCTCAGACCGTCTGTCTCAGACCGTCTGTCTCAGACCGTCTGTCTCAGACCGTCTGTCTCAGACCGTCTGTCTCAGACCGTCTGTCGCACACCGTCTGTCGCAGACCGTCTGTCGCACACCGTCTGTCGCAGACCGTCTGTCTCAGACCGTCTGTCTCAGATCGTCTGTCTCAGTCCGCCTGTCTCCGGTCGTCTGTCTCAGACCGTCTGTCTCAGACCGTCTGTCTCAGCCCGTCTGTCTCAGACCGTCTGTCTCAGCCCGTCTGTCTCAGACCGTCCGTCTCTGTGCTTCTGTCTCCGTCTGTCGTCCTCTGTCCGTCCGTCTCATACCGTCTGTCCCAGACCGTCTGTCTCAGATCGTCTGTCTCAGTCCGCCTGTCTCCGGTCGTCTGTCTCAGACCGTCTGTCTCAGACCGTCTGTCTCAGACCGTCTGTCTCAGACCGTCTGTCTCAGACGGTCTGTCTCAGACCGTCTGTCTCAGACCGTCTGTCTCAGACCGTCCGTCTCAGACCGTCTGTCTCAGACCGTCTGTCGCACACCGTCTGTCGCAGACCGTCTGTCTCAGACCGACTGTCTCAGACCGTCTGTCTCAGACCGTCTGTCTCAGTCCGTCTGCCCCTGTCCGTCTGTCTCATACCGTCTGCCGCATATCGTCTGTCTCAGACCGTATGTGTCAGACCGTCTGTCTCAGACCGTGTGTCTCAGTTTGTCCGTCTCAGACCGTCTGTCTCAGACCGTCTGTCTCAGACCGTCTGTCTCAGACCGTCTGTCTCAGACCGTCCGTCTCAGACCGTCTGTCGCAGACCGTCTGTCGCACACCGTCTGTCGCAGACCGTCTGTCTCAGACCGTCTGTCTCAGATCGTCTGTCTCAGTCCGCCTGTCTCCGGTCGTCTGTCTCAGTCCGTCTGTCTCAGACTGTCTGCCGCACACCGTCTGTCGCACACCGTTTGTTTCAGACCGTCTGTGTCAGACCGTCTATCTCAGACCGTCTTTCTCAGACCGTCTGTCTCAGACCGTCTGTCTCAGACCGTCTGTCTCAGACCGTCTGTCTCAGACCGTCTGTCTCACACCGTCGGTCTCAGACCGTCTGTCTCAGACCGTCTGTCTCAGACCGTCTGTCTCAGTCCGTCTGCCCCTGTCCGTCTGTCTCATACCGTCTGCCTCATACCGTCTGTCTCAGACCGTATGTGTCAGACCGTCTGTCTCAGACCGTGTGTCTCAGTTTGTCCGTCTCAGACCGTCTGTCTCAGACCGTCTGTCTCATACCGTCTGTCTCAAACCGTCTGTCTCAGACTGTCTGTCTCAGACCGTCTGTCTCAGCCCGTCTGTCTCAGACCGTCCGTCTCTGTGCATCTGTCTCCGTCTGTCGTCCTCTGTCCGTCCGTCTCATACCGTCTGTCACAGACCGTCTGTCTCAGACCGTCTGTCTCAGACCGTCTGTCTCAGACCGTCTCTCTCAGACCGTCTGTCTCAGACCGTCTGTCTCAGACCGTCTGTCTCAGACCGTCTGTCTCAGTCCGTCTGCCCCTGTCCGTCTGTCTCATACCGTCTGCCGCATATCGTCTGTCTCAGACCGTATGTGTCAGACCGTCTGTCTCAGACCGTGTGTCTCAGTTTGTCCGTCTCAGACCGTCTGTCTCAGACCGTCTGTCTCAGACCGTGGGTCTCAGACCGTCTGTCTCAGACCGTCTGTCTCAGACCGTCTGTCTCAGACCGTCCGTCTCAGACCGTCTGTCTCAGACCGTCTGTCGCACACCGTCTGTCTCAGACCGTCTGTCTCAGACCGTCTGTCTCAGACCGTCTGTCTCAGACCGTGTGTCTCAGTCCGTCTGTCTCAGACTGTCTGTCGCACACCGTCTGTCGCACACCGTTTGTTTCAGACCGTCTGTGTCAGACCGTCTATCTCAGACCGTCTTTCTCAGACCGTCTGTCTCAGACCGTCTGTCTCAGACCGTCTGTCTCAGACCGTCTGTCTCAGACCGTCTGTCTCAGACCGTCTGTCTCAGACCGTCTGTCTCAGACCGTCTGTCTCAGACCGTCTGTCTCAGACCGTCGGTCTCAGACCGTCTGTCTCAGACCGTCTGTCTCAGTCCGTCTGCCCCTGTCCGTCTGTCTCATACCGTCTGCCTCAGACCGTCTGTCTCAGACCGTCTGTCTCAGACCGTCTGTCTCAGACCGTCTGTCTCAGACCGTCTGTCTCAGACCGTCTGTCTCAGTCCGTCTGCCCCTGTCCGTCTGTCTCATACCGTCTGCCTCAGACCGTCTGTCTCAGACCGTCTGTCTCAGACCGTCTGTCTCAGACCGTCTGTCTCAGACCGTCTGTCTCAGACCGTCTGTCTCAGACCGTCTGTCTCTGACCGTCTGTCGCACACCGTCTGTCGCACACCGTCCGTCTCAGACCGTCTGTCTCAGACCGTCTGTCTCAGACCGTCTGTCTCAGACCGTCTGTCTCAGACCGTCTGTCGCACACCGTCTGTCGCAGACCGTCTGTCTCAGACCGTCCGTCTCTGTGCTTCTGTCTCCGTCTGTCGTCCTCTGTCCGTCCGTCTCATACCGTCTGTCCCAGACAGTCTGTCTCAGACCGTCTGTCTCAGACCGTCTGTCTCAGACCGTCTGTCTCAGACCGTCTGTCTCAGACCGTCTGTCTCAGACCGTCTGTCTCAGACCGACTGTCTCAGACCGTCTGTCTCAGACCGTCTGTCTCAGTCCGTCTGCCCCTGTCCGTCTGTCTCATACCGTCTGCCGCATATCGTCTGTCTCAGACCGTATGTGTCAGACCGTCTGTCTCAGACCGTGTGTCTCAGTTTGTCCGTCTCAGACCGTCTGTCTCAGACCGTCTGTCCCAGACCGTCTGTCCCAGACCGTCTGTCCCAGACAATCTGTCTCAGACCGTCTGTCTCAGACCGTCTGTCTCAGACCGTCTGTCTCTGACCGTCTGTCGCACACCGTGTGTCTCAGTCCGTCTGTCTCAGACCGTCTGTCTCAGACCGTCTGTCTCAGACCGTCGGTCTCAGACCGTCTGTCTCAGACCGTCTGTCTCAGTCCGTCTGCCCCTGTCCGTCTGTCTCATACCGTCTGCCTCAGACCGTCTGTCTCAGACCGTCTGTCTCAGACCGTCTGTCTCAGACCGTCTGTCTCAGACCGTCTGTCTCAGACCGTCTGTCTCTGACCGTCTGTCGCACACCGTCTGTCGCACACCGTCCGTCTCAGACCGTCTGTCTCAGACCGTCTGTCTCAGACCGTCTGTCTCAGACCGTCTGTCTCAGACCGTCTGTCTCAGACCGTCTGTCTCAGACCGTCTGTCGCACACCGTCTGTCGCAGACCGTCTGTCGCACACCGTCTGTCGCAGACCGTCTGTCTCAGACCGTCTGTCTCAGATCGTCTGTCTCAGTCCGCCTGTCTCCGGTCGTCTGTCTCAGACCGTCTGTCTCAGACCGTCTGTCTCAGCCCGTCTGTCTCAGACCGTCTGTCTCAGCCCATCTGTCTCAGACCGTCCGTCTCTGTGCTTCTGTCTCCGTCTGTCGTCCTCTGTCCGTCCGTCTCATACCGTCTGTCCCAGACAGTCTGTCTCAGACCGTCTGTCTCAGACCGTCTGTCTCAGACCGTCTGTCTCAGACGGTCTGTCTCAGACCGTCTGTCTCAGACCGTCTGTCTCAGACCGTCCGTCTCAGACCGTCTGTCTCAGACCGTCTGTCGCACACCGTCTGTCGCAGACCGTCTGTCTCAGACCGACTGTCTCAGACCGTCTGTCTCAGACCGTCTGTCTCAGTCCGTCTGCCCCTGTCCGTCTGTCTCATACCGTCTGCCGCATATCGTCTGTCTCAGACCGTATGTGTCAGACCGTCTGTCTCAGACCGTGTGTCTCAGTTTGTCCGTCTCAGACCGTCTGTCTCAGACCGTCTGTCCCAGACCGTCTGTCCCAGACAATCTGTCTTAGACCGTCTGTCTCAGACCGTCTGTACAGACCGTCTGTCTCAGACCGTCTGTCTCAGACCGTAAGTCTCAGACCGTCTGTCTCAGACCGTGTGTCTCAGTCCGTCTGTCTCAGACTGTCTGTCGCACACCGTCTGTCGCACACCGTTTGTTTCAGACCGTCTGTGTCAGACCGTCTATCTCAGACCGTCTTTCTCAGACCGTCGATCTCAGTCCGTCTGCCCCTGTCCGTCTGTCTCATACCGTCTGCCTCATACCGTCTGTCTCAGACCGTATGTGTCAGACCGTCTGTCTCAGACCGTGTTTCTCAGTTTGTCCGTCTCAGACCGTCTGTCTCAGACCGTCTGTCTCAGACCGTCTGTCTCAGATCGTCTGTCGCTCACCGTCTGTCGCAGACCGTCTGCCTCAGACCGTCTGTCTCAGACCGTCTGTCTCAGACCGTGTGTCTCAGTCCGTCTGTCTCAGACTGTCTGTCGCACACCGTCTGTCGCACACCGTTTGTTTCAGACCGTCTGTGTCAGACCGTCTATCTCAGACCGTCTGTCTCAGTCCGTCTGCCCCTGTCCGTCTGTCTCATACCGTCTGCCTCATACCGTCTGTCTCAGACCGTATGTGTCAGACCGTCTGTCTCAGACCGTTTGTCTCAGTTTGTCCGTCCCAGACCGTCTGTCTCGGACCGTCTGTCTCAGACCGTCTGTCTCAGACCGTGTGTCTCAGTCCGTCTGTCTCAGACTGTCTGCCGCACACCGTCTGTCGCACACCGTTTGTTTCAGACCGTCTGTGTCAGACCGTCTATCTCAGACCGTCTTTCTCAGACCGTCTGTCTCAGACCGTCTGTCTCACACCGTCGGTCTCAGACCGTCTGCCTCAGACCGTCTGTCTCAGTCCGTCTGCCCCTGTCCCTCTGTCTCATACCGTCTGCCTCATACCGTCTGTCTCAGACCGTATGTGTCAGACCGTCTGTCTCAGACCGTGTGTCTCAGTTTGTCCGTCTCAGACCGTCTGTCTCAGACCGTCTGTCTCATACCGTCTGTCTCAAACCGTCTGTCTCAGACTGTCTGTCTCAGACCATCCGTCTCGGTGCGTCTGGCTCTGTCTGTCGGCCTCTGTCCGTCTGTCTCAGTCTGTCGTCCTCTGTCCGTCCGTCTCATACCGTCTGTCCAGACCGTCTGTCCCAGACAATCTGTCTCAGACCGTCTGTCTCAGACCGTCTGTCGCACACCGTCCGTCTCAGACCGTCTGTCTCAGACCGTCTGTCTCAGACCGTCTGTCTCAGACCGTCTGTCTCAGACCGTCTGTCTCAGACCGTCTGTCTCAGACCGACTGTCTCAGACCGTCTGTCTCAGACCGTCTGTCTCAGTCCGTCTGCCCCTGTCCGTCTGTCTCATACCGTCTGCCGCATATCGTCTGTCTCAGACCGTATGTGTCAGACCGTCTGTCTCAGACCGTGTGTCTCAGTTTGTCCGTCTCAGACCGTCTGTCTCAGACCGTCTGTCCCAGACCGTCTGTCCCAGACCGTCTGTCCCAGACAATCTGTCTCAGACCGTCTGTCTCAGACCGTCTGTCTCAGACCGTCTGTCTCTGACCGTCTGTCGCACACCGTGTGTCTCAGTCCGTCTGTCTCAGACCGTCTGTCTCAGACCGTCTGTCTCAGACCGTCTGTCTCAGACCGTCGGTCTCAGACCGTCTGTCTCAGACCGTCTGTCTCAGTCCGTCTGCCCCTGTCCGTCTGTCTCATACCGTCTGCCTCAGACCGTCTGTCTCAGACCGTCTGTCTCAGACCGTCTGTCTCAGACCGTCTGTCTCAGACCGTCTGTCTCAGACCGTCTGTCTCAGACCGTCTGTCTCAGACCGTCTGTCTCAGACCGTCTGTCTCTGACCGTCTGTCGCACACCGTCTGTCGCACACCGTCCGTCTCAGACCGTCTGTCTCAGACCGTCTGTCTCAGACCGTCTGTCTCAGACCGTCTGTCTCAGACCGTCTGTCGCACACCGTCTGTCGCAGACCGTCTGTCGCACACCGTCTGTCGCAGACCGTCTGTCTCAGACCGTCTGTCTCAGATCGTCTGTCTCAGTCCGCCTGTCTCCGGTCGTCTGTCTCAGACCGTCTGTCTCAGACCGTCTGTCTCAGCCCGTCTGTCTCAGACCGTCTGTCTCAGCCCGTCTGTCTCAGACCGTCCGTCTCTGTGCTTCTGTCTCCGTCTGTCGTCCTCTGTCCGTCCGTCTCATACCGTCTGTCCCAGACAGTCTGTCTCAGACCGTCTGTCTCAGACCGTCTGTCTCAGACCGTCTGTCTCAGACCGTCTGTCTCAGACCGTCTGTCTCAGACCGTCTGTCTCAGACCGTCTGTCTCAGACCGTGTGTCTCAGTCCGTCTGTCTCAGACTGTCTGTCGCACACCGTCTGTCGCACACCGTTTGTTTCAGACCGTCTGTGTCAGACCGTCTATCTCAGACCGTCTGTCTCAGACCGTCTGCCCCTGTCCGTCTGTCTCATACCGTCTGCCTCATACCGTCTGTCTCAGACCGTATGTGTCAGACCGTCTGTCTCAGACCGTGTGTCTCAGTTTGTCCGTCCCAGACCGTCTGTCTCGGACCGTCTGTCTCAGACCGTCTGTCTCAGACCGTGTGTCTCAGTCCGTCTGTCTCAGACTGTCTGCCGCACACCGTCTGTCGCACACCGTTTGTTTCAGACCGTCTGTGTCAGACCGTCTATCTCAGACCGTCTTTCTCAGACCGTCTGTCTCAGACCGTCTGTCTCAGACCGTCTGTCTCAGACCGTCTGTCTCAGACCGTCTGTCTCACACCGTCGGTCTCAGACCGTCTGTCTCAGACCGTCTGTCTCAGTCCGTCTGCCCCTGTCCCTCTGTCTCATACCGTCTGTCGCACACCGTCCGTCTCAGACCGTCTGTCTCAGACCGTCTGTCTCAGACCGTCTGTCTCAGACCGTCTGTCTCAGACCGTCTGTCGCACACCGTCTGTCGCAGACCGTCTGTCGCACACCGTCTGTCGCAGACCGTCTGTCTCAGACCATCTGTCTCAGATCGTCTGTCTCAGTCCGCCTGTCTCCGGTCGTCTGTCTCAGACCGTCTGTCTCAGACCGTCTGTCTCAGCCCGTCTGTCTCAGACCGTCTGTCTCAGCCCGTCTGTCTCAGACCGTCCGTCTCTGTGCTTCTGTCTCCGTCTGTCGTCCTCTGTCCGTCCGTCTCATACCGTCTGTCCCAGACAGTCTGTCTCAGACCGTCTGTCTCAGACCGTCTGTCTCAGACCGTCTGTCTCAGACCGTCTGTCTCAGACGGTCTGTCTCAGACCGTCTGTCTCAGACCGTCTGTCTCAGACCGTCTGTCTCAGACCGTCCGTCTCAGACCGTCTGTCTCAGACCGTCTGTCGCACACCGTCTGTCGCAGACCGTCTGTCTCAGACCGACTGTCTCAGACCGTCTGTCTCAGACCGTCTGTCTCAGTCCGTCTGCCCCTGTCCGTCTGTCTCATACCGTCTGCCGCATATCGTCTGTCTCAGACCGTATGTGTCAGACCGTCTGTCTCAGACCGTGTGTCTCAGTTTGTCCGTCTCAGACCGTCTGTCTCAGACCGTCTGTCCCAGACCGTCTGTCCCAGACAATCTGTCTTAGACCGTCTGTCTCAGACCGTCTGTACAGACCGTCTGTCTCAGACCGTCTGTCTCAGACCGTCTGTCTCAGACCGTCTGTCTCAGACCGTGTGTCTCAGTCCGTCTGTCTCAGACTGTCTGTCGCACACCGTCTGTCGCACACCGTTTGTTTCAGACCGTCTGTGTCAGACCGTCTATCTTAGACCGTCTTTCTCAGACCGTCGATCTCAGTCCGTCTGCCCCTGTCCGTCTGTCTCATACCGTCTGCCTCATACCGTCTGTCTCAGACCGTATGTGTCAGACCGTCTGTCTCAGACCGTGTGTCTCAGTTTGTCCGTCTCAGACCGTCTGTCTCAGACCGTCTGTCTCAGACCGTCTGTCTCAGATCGTCTGTCGCTCACCGTCTGTCGCAGACCGTCTGTCTCAGACCGTCTGTCTCAGACCGTCTGTCTCAGACCGTGTGTCTCAGTCCGTCTGTCTCAGACTGTCTGTCGCACACCGTCTGTCGCACACCGTTTGTTTCAGACCGTCTGTGTCAGACCGTCTATCTCAGACCGTCTGTCTCAGACCGTCTGCCCCTGTCCGTCTGTCTCATACCGTCTGCCTCATACCGTCTGTCTCAGACCGTATGTGTCAGACCGTCTGTCTCAGACCGTGTGTCTCAGTTTGTCCGTCCCAGACCGTCTGTCTCGGACCGTCTGTCTCAGACCGTCTGTCTCAGACCGTGTGTCTCAGTCCGTCTGTCTCAGACTGTATGCCGCACACCGTCTGTCGCACACCGTTTGTTTCAGACCGTCTGTGTCAGACCGTCTATCTCAGACCGTCTTTCTCAGACCGTCTGTCTCAGACCGTCTGTCTCAGACCGTCTGTCTCAGACCGTCTGTCTCAGACCGTCTGTCTCACACCGTCGGTCTCAGACCGTCTGTCTCAGACCGTCTGTCTCAGTCCGTCTGCCCCTGTCCCTCTGTCTCATACCGTCTGCCTCATACCGTCTGTCTCAGACCGTATGTGTCAGACCGTCTGTCTCAGACCGTGTGTCTCAGTTTGTCCGTCTCAGACCGTCTGTCTCAGACCGTCTGTCTCATACCGTCTGTCTCAAACCGTCTGTCTCAGACTGTCTGTCTCAGACCATCCGTCTCGGTGCGTCTGGCTCTGTCTGTCGGCCTCTGTCCGTCTGTCTCAGTCTGTCGTCCTCTGTCCGTCCGTCTCATACCGTCTGTCCAGACCGTCTGTCCCAGACAATCTGTCTCAGACCGTCTGTCTCAGACCGCCTGTCGCACACCGTCCGTCTCAGACCGTCTGTCTCAGACCGTCTGTCTCAGACCGTCTGTCTCAGACCGTCTGTCTCAGACCGTCTGTCTCAGACCGTCTGTCGCACACCGTCTGTCGCAGACCGTCTGTCGCACACCGTCTGTCGCAGACCGTCTGTCTCAGACCGTCTGTCTCAGATCGTCTGTCTCAGTCCGCCTGTCTCCGGTCGTCTGTCTCAGACCGTCTGTCTCAGCCCGTCTGTCTCAGACCGTCCGTCTCAGACCGTCTGTCGCACACCGTCTGTCGCAGACCGTCTGTCGCACACCGTCTGTCGCAGACCGTCTGTCTCAGCCCGTCTGTCTCAGACCGTCCGTCTCTGTGCTTCTGTCTCCGTCTGTCGTCCTCTGTCCGTCAGTCTCATACCGTCTGTCCCAGACAGTCTGTCTCAGACCGTCTGTCTCAGACCGTCCGTCTCTGTGCTTCTGTCTCCGTCTGTCGTCCTCTGTCCGTCCGTCTCATACCGTCTGTCCCAGACAGTCTGTCTCAGACCGTCTGTCTCAGACCGTCTGTCTCAGACCGTCTGTCTCAGACCGTCTGTCTCAGACCGTCTGTCTCAGACCGTCTGTCTCAGACCGACTGTCTCAGACCGTCTGTCTCAGACCGTCTGTCTCAGTCCGTCTGCCCCTGTCCGTCTGTCTCATACCGTCTGCCGCATATCGTCTGTCTCAGACCGTATGTGTCAGACCGTCTGTCTCAGACCGTGTGTCTCAGTTTGTCCGTCTCAGACCGTCTGTCTCAGACCGTCTGTCCCAGACCGTCTGTCCCAGACAATCTGCCTCAGACCGTCTGTCTCAGACCGTCTGTCTCAGACCGTCTGTCTCAGACCGTCTGTCTCAGACCGTCTGTCTCAGACCGTCTGTCTCAGACCGTGTGTCTCAGTCCGTCTGTCTCAGATCGTCTGTCGCACACCGTCTGTCGCAGACCGTCTGTCTCAGATCGTCTGTCTCAGTCCGCCTGTCTCCGGTCGTCTGTCTCAGACCGTCTATCTCAGCCCGTCTGTCTTAGACCGTCCGTCTCTGTGCTTCTGTCTCCGTCTGTCGTCCTCTGTCCGTCCGTCTCATACCGTCTGTCCCAGACAGTCTGTCTCAGACCGTCTGTCTCAGACCGTCTGTCTCAGACCGTCTGTCTCAGACCGTCTGTCTCAGACCGTCTGTCTCAGACCGTCTGTCTCAGACCGTCTGTCTCAGACCGTCTGTCTCAGACCGTCCGTCTCAGACCGTCTGTCTCAGACCGTCTGTCGCACACCGTCTGTCGCAGACCGTCTGTCTCAGACCGTCTGTCTCAGACCGTCTGTCTCAGACCGTCTGTCTCAGTCCGTCTGCCCCTGTCCGTCTGTCTCATACCGTCTGCCGCATATCGTCTGTCTCAGACCGTATGTGTCAGACCGTCTGTCTCAGACCGTGTGTCTCAGTTTGTCCGTCTCAGACCGTCTGTCTCAGACCGTCTGTCTCAGACCGTCTGTCTCAGACCGTCTGTCTCAGACCGTCCGTCTCAGACCGTCTGTCTCAGACCGTCTGTCGCACACCGTCTGTCTCAGACCGTGTGTCTCAGTCCGTCTGTCTCAGACCGTCTGTCGCAGACCGTCTGTTTCAGACCGTCTGTCGCAGACCGTCTGTTTCAGACCGTCTGTCGCAGACCGTCTGTTTCAGACCGTCTGTGTCAGACCGTCTATCGCAGACCGCCAGTCTCAGACCATCTGTCTCAGACCGTCTGTCTCAGACCGTCTGTGTCAGACCGTCTGTCTCAGTCCGCCTGCCTCTCTCCATCTCTCTCATACCGTCTGTCTCAGACCGTCTGTCTCAGACCATCTGTCTCAGGCCGTCTGTCTCAGACCATCTGTCTCAGTCCGTCTACCTCTGCCTGTCCGTCTCAGTCCGTCATCTTCAGTCCGTCTGTCTCATTCCGTCTGTCTCAGACCATCCGTCTCGGTGCGTCTGGCTCTGTCTGTCGGCCTCTGTCCGTCTGTCTCAGTCCGTCGTCCTCTGTCCGTCCGTCTCATACCGTCTGTCCAGACCGTCTGTCCCAGACAATCTGTCTCAGACCGTCTGTCTCACACCGTCTGTCTCAGACCGTCTGTCTCAGACCGTCTGTCTCAGACCGTCTGTCTCAGACCGTCCGTCTCTGTGCATCTGTCTCCGTCTGACGTCCTCTGTCCGTCCGTCTCATACCGTCTGTCACAGACCGTCTGTCTCAGACCGTCTGTCTCAGACCGTCTGTCTCAGACCGTCTCTCTCAGACCGTCTGTCTCAGACCGTCTGTCTCAGACCGTCTGTCTCAGACCGTCTGTCTCAGACCGTCTGTCTCAGACCGTCCGTCTCAGACCGTCTGTCTCAGACCGTGTGTCTCAGTCCGTCTGTCTCAGACCGTCTGTCGCAGACCGCCTGTCTCAGACCATCTGTCTCAGACCGTCTGTCTCAGACCGTCTGTGTCAGACCGTCTGTCTCAGTCCGCCTGCCTCTCTCCGTCTTTCTCATACCGTCTGTCTCAGACCGTCTGTCTCAGACCATCTGTCTCAGTCCGTCTGCCCCTGTCCGTCTGTCTCATACCGTCTGCCGCATACCGTCTGTCTCAGACCGTATGTGTCAGACCGTCTGTCTCAGACCGTGTGTCTCAGTTTGTCCGTCTCAGACCGTCTGTCTCTGACCGTCTGTCTCAGACCGTCTGTCTCAGACCGTCTGTCTCAGACCGTCTGTCTCAGACCGTGTGTCTCAGACCGTCCGTCTCAGACCGTATGTCTCAGACCGTGTGTCTCAGTCCGTCTGTCTCAGACCGTCTGTCGCAGACCGTCTGTTTCAGACCGTCTGTCGCAGACCGTCTGTTTCAGACCGTCTGTCGCAGACCGTCTGGTTCAGACCGTCTGTCTCAGACCATCTGTCTCAGTCCGTCTACCTCTGCCTGTCTGTCTCAGTCCGTCAGCTTCAGTCCGTCTGTCTCAGACCATCCGTCTCGGTGCGTCTGGCTCTGTCTGTCGGCCTCTGTCCGTCTGTCTCAGTCTGTCGTCCTCTGTCCGTCCGTCTCATACCGTCTGTCTCAGACCGTCTGTCTCAGACCGACTGTCTCAGTCCGTCTGCCCCTGTCCGTCTGTCTCATACCGTCTGCCGCATACCGTCTGTCTCAGACCGTATGTGTCAGACCGTCTGTCTCAGACCGTGTGTCTCAGTTTGTCCGTCTCAGACCGTCTGTCTCTGACCGTCTGTCTCAGACCGTGTGTCTCAGACCGTCTGTCTCAGACCGTCTGTCTCAGACGGTCTGTCTCAGACCGTCTGTCTCAGACCGTCTGTCTCAGACCGTCTGTCTCAGACCGTCTGTCTCAGTCCGTCTGCCCCTGTCCGTCTGTCTCATACCGTCTGCCGCATATCGTCTGTCTCAGACCGTATGTGTCAGACCGTCTGTCTCAGACCGTGTGTCTCAGTTTGTCCGTCTCAGACCGTCTGTCTCAGACCGTCTGTCTCAGACCGTCTGTCTCAGACCGTCTGTCTCAGACCGTGTGTCTCAGACCGTCCGTCTCAGACCGTATGTCTCAGACCGTGTGTCTCAGTCCGTCTGTCTCAGACCGTCTGTCGCAGACCGTCTGTTTCAGACCGTCTGTCGCAGACCGTCTGTTTCAGACCGTCTGTCGCAGACCGTCTGTTTCAGACCGTCTGTGTCAGACCGTCTATCTCAGACCGCCAGTCTCAGACCATCTGTCTCAGACCGTCTGTGTCAGACCGTCTGTCTCAGTCCGCCTGCCTCTCTCCGTCTTTCTCATACCGTCTGTCTCAGACCGTCTGTCTCAGACCATCTGTCTCAGGCCGTCTGTCTCAGACCATCTGTCTCAGTCCGTCTACCTCTGCCTGTCCGTCTCAGTCCGTCATCTTCAGTCCGTCTGTCTCATTCCGTCTGTCTCAGACCATCCGTCTCGGTGCGTCTGGCTCTGTCTGTCGGCCTCTGTCCGTCTGTCTCAGTCTGTCGTCCTCTGTCCGTCCGTCTCATACCGTCTGTCCAGACCGTCTGTCCCAGACAATCTGTCTCAGACCGTCTGTCGCACACCGTCCGTCTCAGACCGTCTGTCTCAGACCGTCTGTCTCAGACCGTCTGTCTCAGACCGTGTGTCTCAGTCCGTCTGTCTCAGACCGTCTGTCGCACACCGTCTGTCGCAGACCGTCTGTCTCAGACCGTCTGTCTCAGATCGTCTGTCTCAGTCCGCCTGTCTCCGGTCGTCTGTCTCAGACCGTCTGTCTCAGCCCGTCTGTCTTAGACCGTCCGTCTCTGTGCCTCTGTCTCCGTCCGTCGTCCTCTGTCCGTCCGTCTCATACCGTCTGTCCCAGACAGTCTGTCTCAGACCGTCTGTCTCAGACCGTCTGTCTCAGACCGTCTGTCTCAGACCGTCTGTCACAGACCGTCCGTCTCAGACCGTCTGTCTCAGACCGTCTGTCGCACACCGTCTGTCGCAGACCGTCTGTCTCAGACCGTCTGCCTCTGTCCGTCTGCCGCATATCGTCTGTCTCAGACCGTATGTGTCAGACCGTCTGTCTCAGACCGTGTGTCTCAGTTTGTCCGTCTCAGACCGTCTGTCTCAGACCGTCCGTCTCAGACCGTCTGTCTCAGACCGTCTGTCTCAGACCGTCTGTCTCAGACCGTCCGTCTCAGACCGTCTGTCTCAGACCGTCTGTCTCAGACCGTCTGTCTCAGACCATCTGTCTCAGGCCGTCTGTCTCAGACCATCTGTCTCAGTCCGTCTACCTCTGCCTGTCCGTCTCAGTCCGTCATCTTCAGTCCGTCTGTCTCATTCCGTCTGTCTCAGACCATCCGTCTCGGTGCGTCTGGCTCTGTCTGTCGGCCTCTGTCCGTCTGTCTCAGTCTGTCGTCCTCTGTCCGTCCGTCTCATACCGTCTGTCCAGACCGTCTGTCCCAGACAATCTGTCTCAGACCGTCTGTCTCAGACCGTCTGTCTCAGACCGTCTGTCTCAGACCGTCTGTCTCAGACCGTCTGTCTCAGACCGTCTGTCTCAGACCGTGTGTCTCAGTCCGTCTGTCTCAGATCGTCTGTCGCACACCGCCTGTCGCAGACCGTCTGTCTCAGATCGTCTGTCTCAGTCCGCCTGTCTCCGGTCGTCTGTCTCAGACCGTCTGTCTCAGCCCGTCTGTCTTAGACCGTCCGTCTCTGTGCTTCTGTCTCCGTCTGTCGTCCTCTGTCCGTCCGTCTCATACCGTCTGTCCCAGACAGTCTGTCTCAGACCGTCTGTCTCAGACCGTCTGTCTCAGACCGTCTGTCTCAGACCGTCTGTCTCAGACCGTCTGTCTCAGACCGTCTGTCTCAGACCGTCCGTCTCAGACCGTGTGTCTCAGACCGTCTGTCGCACACCGTCTGTCGCAGACCGTCTGTCTCAGACCGTCTGTCTCAGACCGTCTGTCTCAGACCGTCTGTCTCAGTCCGTCTGCCCCTGTCCGTCTGTCTCATACCGTCTGCCGCATATCGTCTGTCTCAGACCGTATGTGTCAGACCGTCTGTCTCAGACCGTGTGTCTCAGTTTGTCCGTCTCAGACCGTCTGTCTCAGACCGTCTGTCTCAGACCGTCTGTCTCAGACCGTCTGTCTCAGACCGTCTGTCTCAGACCGTCCGTCTCAGACCGTCTGTCTCAGACCGTCTGTCGCACACCGTCTGTCTCAGACCGTGTGTCTCAGTTCGTCTGTCTCAGACCGTCTGTCGCAGACCGTCTGTTTCAGACCGTCTGTCGCAGACCGTCTGTTTCAGACCGTCTGTCGCAGACCGTCTGTCTCAGACCGTATGTGTCAGACCGTCTGTCTCAGACCGTGTGTCTCAGTTTGTCCGTCTCAGACCGTCTGTCTCAGACCGTCTGTCTCAGACCGTCTGTCTCAGACCGTCTGTCTCAGACCGTCTGTCTCAGACCGTCCGTCTCAGACCGTCTGTCTCAGACCGTGTGTCTCAGTCCGTCTGTCTCAGACCGTCTGTGTCAGACCGTCTGTCTCAGTCCGCCTGCCTCTCTCCGTCTTTCTCATACCGTCTGTCTCAGACCGTCTGTCTCAGACCATCTGTCTCAGTCCGTCTGCCCCTGTCCGTCTGTCTCATACCGTCTGCCGCATACCGTCTGTCTCAGACCGTATGTGTCAGACCGTCTGTCTCAGACCGTGTGTCTCAGTTTGTCCGTCTCAGACCGTCTGTCTCTGACCGTCTGTCTCAGACCGTGTGTCTCAGACCGTCTGTCTCAGACCGTCTGTCTCAGACGGTCTGTCTCAGACCGTCTGTCTCAGACCGTCTGTCTCAGACCGTCTGTCTCAGACCGTCTGTCTCAGTCCGTCTGCCCCTGTCCGTCTGTCTCATACCGTCTGCCGCATATCGTCTGTCTCAGACCGTATGTGTCAGACCGTCTGTCTCAGACCGTGTGTCTCAGTTTGTCCGTCTCAGACCGTCTGTCTCAGACCGTCTGTCTCAGACCGTCTGTCTCAGACCGTCTGTCTCAGACCGTGTGTCTCAGACCGTCCGTCTCAGACCGTGTGTCTCAGACCGTGTGTCTCAGTCCGTCTGTCTCAGACCGTCTGTCGCAGACCGTCTGTTTCAGACCGTCTGTCGCAGACCGTCTGTTTCAGACCGTCTGTCGCAGACCGTCTGGTTCAGACCGTCTGTCTCAGACCATCTGTCTCAGTCCGTCTACCTCTGCCTGTCTGTCTCAGTCCGTCAGCTTCAGTCCGTCTGTCTCAGACCATCCGTCTCGGTGCGTCTGGCTCTGTCTGTCGGCCTCTGTCCGTCTGTCTCAGTCTGTCGTCCTCTGTCCGTCCGTCTCATACCGTCTGTCTCAGACCGTCTGTCTCAGACCGACTGTCTCAGTCCGTCTGCCCCTGTCCGTCTGTCTCATACCGTCTGCCGCATACCGTCTGTCTCAGACCGTATGTGTCAGACCGTCTGTCTCAGACCGTGTGTCTCAGTTTGTCCGTCTCAGACCGTCTGTCTCTGACCGTCTGTCTCAGACCGTGTGTCTCAGACCGTCTGTCTCAGACCGTCTGTCTCAGACGGTCTGTCTCAGACCGTCTGTCTCAGACCGTCTGTCTCAGACCGTCTGTCTCAGACCGTCTGTCTCAGACCGTCTGTCTCAGTCCGTCTGCCCCTGTCCGTCTGTCTCATACCGTCTGCCGCATATCGTCTGTCTCAGACCGTATGTGTCAGACCGTCTGTCTCAGACCGTGTGTCTCAGTTTGTCCGTCTCAGACCGTCTGTCTCAGACCGTCTGTCTCAGACCGTCTGTCTCAGACCGTCTGTCTCAGACCGTGTGTCTCAGACCGTCCGTCTCAGACCGTATGTCTCAGACCGTGTGTCTCAGTCCGTCTGTCTCAGACCGTCTGTCGCAGACCGTCTGTTTCAGACCGTCTGTCGCAGACCGTCTGTTTCAGACCGTCTGTCGCAGACCGTCTGTTTCAGACCGTCTGTGTCAGACCGTCTATCTCAGACCGCCAGTCTCAGACCATCTGTCTCAGACCGTCTGTGTCAGACCGTCTGTCTCAGTCCGCCTGCCTCTCTCCGTCTTTCTCATACCGTCTGTCTCAGACCGTCTGTCTCAGACCATCCGTCTCGGTGCGTCTGGCTCTGTCTGTCGGCCTCTGTCCGTCTGTCTCAGTCTGTCGTCCTCTGTCCGTCCGTCTCATACCGTCTGTCCAGACCGTCTGTCCCAGACAATCTGTCTCAGACCGTCTGTCGCACACCGTCCGTCTCAGACCGTCTGTCTCAGACCGTCTGTCTCAGACCGTCTGTCTCAGACCGTGTGTCTCAGTCCGTCTGTCTCAGACCGTCTGTCGCACACCGTCTGTCGCAGACCGTCTGTCTCAGACCGTCTGTCTCAGATCGTCTGTCTCAGTCCGCCTGTCTCCGGTCGTCTGTCTCAGACCGTCTGTCTCAGCCCGTCTGTCTTAGACCGTCCGTCTCTGTGCCTCTGTCTCCGTCCGTCGTCCTCTGTCCGTCCGTCTCATACCGTCTGTCCCAGACAGTCTGTCTCAGACCGTCTGTCTCAGACCGTCTGTCTCAGACCGTCTGTCTCAGACCGTCTGTCACAGACCGTCCGTCTCAGACCGTCTGTCTCAGACCGTCTGTCGCACACCGTCTGTCGCAGACCGTCTGTCTCAGACCGTCTGCCTCTGTCCGTCTGCCGCATATCGTCTGTCTCAGACCGTATGTGTCAGACCGTCTGTCTCAGACCGTGTGTCTCAGTTTGTCCGTCTCAGACCGTCTGTCTCAGACCGTCTGTCTCAGACCGTCCGTCTCAGACCGTCTGTCTCAGACCGTCTGTCTCAGACCGTCTGTCTCAGACCGTCCGTCTCAGACCGTCTGTCTCAGACCGTCTGTCTCAGACCGTCTGTCTCAGACCATCTGTCTCAGGCCGTCTGTCTCAGACCATCTGTCTCAGTCCGTCTACCTCTGCCTGTCCGTCTCAGTCCGTCATCTTCAGTCCGTCTGTCTCATTCCGTCTGTCTCAGACCATCCGTCTCGGTGCGTCTGGCTCTGTCTGTCGGCCTCTGTCCGTCTGTCTCAGTCTGTCGTCCTCTGTCCGTCCGTCTCATACCGTCTGTCCAGACCGTCTGTCCCAGACAATCTGTCTCAGACCGTCTGTCTCAGACCGTCTGTCTCAGACCGTCTGTCTCAGACCGTCTGTCTCAGACCGTCTGTCTCAGACCGTCTGTCTCAGACCGTGTGTCTCAGTCCGTCTGTCTCAGATCGTCTGTCGCACACCGCCTGTCGCAGACCGTCTGTCTCAGATCGTCTGTCTCAGTCCGCCTGTCTCCGGTCGTCTGTCTCAGACCGTCTGTCTCAGACCGTCTGTCTCAGCCCGTCTGTCTTAGACCGTCCGTCTCTGTGCTTCTGTCTCCGTCTGTCGTCCTCTGTCCGTCCGTCTCATACCGTCTGTCCCAGACAGTCTGTCTCAGACCGTCTGTCTCAGACCGTCTGTCTCAGACCGTCTGTCTCAGACCGTCTGTCTCAGACCGTCTGTCTCAGACCGTCTGTCTCAGACCGTCTGTCTCAGACCGTCTGTCTCAGACCGTCTGTCTCAGACCGTCTGTCTCAGACCGTCCGTCTCAGACCGTCTGTCTCAGACCGTCTGTCGCACACCGTCTGTCGCAGACCGTCTGTCTCAGACCGTCTGTCTCAGACCGTCTGTCTCAGACCGTCTGTCTCAGTCCGTCTGCCCCTGTCCGTCTGTCTCATACCGTCTGCCGCATATCGTCTGTCTCAGACCGTATGTGTCAGACCGTCTGTCTCAGACCGTGTGTCTCAGTTTGTCCGTCTCAGACCGTCTGTCTCAGACCGTCTGTCTCAAAAGTCTGTCTCAGACCGTCTGTCTCAGACCGTCTGTCTCAGACCGTCCGTCTCAGACCGTCTGTCTCAGACCGTCTGTCGCACACCGTCTGTCTCAGACCGTGTGTCTCAGTCCGTCTGTCTCAGACCGTCTGTCGCAGACCGTCTGTTTCAGACCGTCTGTCGCAGACCGTCTGTTTCAGACCGTCTGTCGCAGACCGTCTGTCTCAGACCGTATGTGTCAGACCGTCTGTCTCAGACCGTGTGTCTCAGTTTGTCCGTCTCAGACCGTCTGTCTCAGACCGTCTGTCTCAGACCGTATGTCTCAGACCGTGTGTCTCAGTCCGTCTGTCTCAGACCGTCTGTCGCAGACCGTCTGTTTCAGACCGTCTGTCGCAGACCGTCTGTTTCAGACCGTCTGTCGCAGACCGTCTGTTTCAGACCGTCTGTCTCAGACCATCTGTCTCAGTCCGTCTACCTCTGCCTGTCTGTCTCAGTCCGTCAGCTTCAGTCCGTCTGTCTCAGACCATCCGTCTCGGTGCGTCTGGCTCTGTCTTTCGGCCTCTGTCCGTCTGTCTCAGTCTGTCGTCCTCTGTCCGTCCGTCTCATACCGTCTGTCTCAGACCGTCTGTCTCAGACCGACTGTCTCAGTCCGTCTGCCCCTGTCCGTCTGTCTCATACCGTCTGCCGCATACCGTCTGTCTCAGACCGTATGTGTCAGACCGTCTGTCTCAGACCGTGTGTCTCAGTTTGTCCGTCTCAGACCGTCTGTCTCTGACCGTCTGTCTCAGACCGTGTGTCTCAGACCGTCTGTCTCAGACCGTCTGTCTCAGACGGTCTGTCTCAGACCGTCTGTCTCAGACCGTCTGTCTCAGTCCGTCTGCCCCTGTCCGTCTGTCTCATACCGTCTGCCGCATATCGTCTGTCTCAGACCGTATGTGTCAGACCGTCTGTCTCAGACCGTGTGTCTCAGTTTGTCCGTCTCAGACCGTCTGTCTCAGACCGTCTGTCTCAGACCGTCTGTCTCAGACCGTCTGTCTCAGACCGTGTGTCTCAGACCGTCCGTCTCAGACCGTATGTCTCAGACCGTGTGTCTCAGTCCGTCTGTCTCAGACCGTCTGTCGCAGACCGTCTGTTTCAGACCGTCTGTCGCAGACCGTCTGTTTCAGACCGTCTGTCGCAGACCGTCTGTTTCAGACCGTCTGTGTCAGACCGTCTATCTCAGACCGCCAGTCTCAGACCATCTGTCTCAGACCGTCTGTGTCAGACCGTCTGTGTCAGACCGTCTGTCTCAGTCCGCCTGCCTCTCTCCGTCTTTCTCATACCGTCTGTCTCAGACCGTCTGTCTCAGACCGTCTGTCTCAGACCATCTGTCTCAGGCCGTCTGTCTCAGACCATCTGTCTCAGTCCGTCTACCTCTGCCTGTCCGTCTCAGTCCGTCATCTTCAGTCCGTCTGTCTCATTCCGTCTGTCTCAGACCATCCGTCTCGGTGCGTCTGGCTCTGTCTGTCGGCCTCTGTCCGTCTGTCTCAGTCTGTCGTCCTCTGTCCGTCCGTCTCATACCGTCTGTCCAGACCGTCTGTCCCAGACAATCTGTCTCAGACCGTCTGTCGCACACCGTCCGTCTCAGACCGTCTGTCTCAGACCGTCTGTCTCAGACCGTCTGTCTCAGACCGTGTGTCTCAGTCCGTCTGTCTCAGACCGTCTGTCGCACACCGTCTGTCGCAGACCGTCTGTCTCAGACCGTCTGTCTCAGATCGTCTGTCTCAGTCCGCCTGTCTCCGGTCGTCTGTCTCAGACCGTCTGTCTCAGCCCGTCTGTCTTAGACCGTCCGTCTCTGTGCCTCTGTCTCCGTCCGTCGTCCTCTGTCCGTCCGTCTCATACCGTCTGTCCCAGACAGTCTGTCTCAGACCGTCTGTCTCAGACCGTCTGTCTCAGACCGTCTGTCTCAGACCGTCTGTCACAGACCGTCCGTCTCAGACCGTCTGTCTCAGACCGTCTGTCGCACACCGTCTGTCGCAGACCGTCTGTCTCAGACCGTCTGCCTCTGTCCGTCTGCCGCATATCGTCTGTCTCAGACCGTATGTGTCAGACCGTCTGTCTCAGACCGTGTGTCTCAGTTTGTCCGTCTCAGACCGTCTGTCTCAGACCGTCTGTCTCAGACCGTCCGTCTCAGACCGTCTGTCTCAGACCGTCTGTCTCAGACCGTCTGTCTCAGACCGTCCGTCTCAGACCGTCTGTCTCAGACCGTCTGTCTCAGACCGTCTGTCTCAGACCATCTGTCTCAGGCCGTCTGTCTCAGACCATCTGTCTCAGTCCGTCTACCTCTGCCTGTCCGTCTCAGTCCGTCATCTTCAGTCCGTCTGTCTCATTCCGTCTGTCTCAGACCATCCGTCTCGGTGCGTCTGGCTCTGTCTGTCGGCCTCTGTCCGTCTGTCTCAGTCTGTCGTCCTCTGTCCGTCCGTCTCATACCGTCTGTCCAGACCGTCTGTCCCAGACAATCTGTCTCAGACCGTCTGTCTCAGACCGTCTGTCTCAGACCGTCTGTCTCAGACCGTCTGTCTCAGACCGTCTGTCTCAGACCGTCTGTCTCAGACCGTGTGTCTCAGTCCGTCTGTCTCAGATCGTCTGTCGCACACCGCCTGTCGCAGACCGTCTGTCTCAGATCGTCTGTCTCAGTCCGCCTGTCTCCGGTCGTCTGTCTCAGACCGTCTGTCTCAGACCGTCTGTCTCAGCCCGTCTGTCTTAGACCGTCCGTCTCTGTGCTTCTGTCTCCGTCTGTCGTCCTCTGTCCGTCCGTCTCATACCGTCTGTCCCAGACAGTCTGTCTCAGACCGTCTGTCTCAGACCGTCTGTCTCAGACCGTCTGTCTCAGACCGTCTGTCTCAGACCGTCTGTCTCAGACCGTCTGTCTCAGACCGTCTGTCTCAGACCGTCTGTCTCAGACCGTCTGTCTCAGACCGTCTGTCTCAGACCGTCCGTCTCAGACCGTCTGTCTCAGACCGTCTGTCGCACACCGTCTGTCGCAGACCGTCTGTCTCAGACCGTCTGTCTCAGACCGTCTGTCTCAGACCGTCTGTCTCAGTCCGTCTGCCCCTGTCCGTCTGTCTCATACCGTCTGCCGCATATCGTCTGTCTCAGACCGTATGTGTCAGACCGTCTGTCTCAGACCGTGTGTCTCAGTTTGTCCGTCTCAGACCGTCTGTCTCAGACCGTCTGTCTCAGACCGTCTGTCTCAGACCGTCTGTCTCAGACCGTCTGTCTCAGACCGTCCGTCTCAGACCGTCTGTCTCAGACCGTCTGTCGCACACCGTCTGTCTCAGACCGTGTGTCTCAGTCCGTCTGTCTCAGACCGTCTGTCGCAGACCGTCTGTTTCAGACCGTCTGTCGCAGACCGTCTGTTTCAGACCGTCTGTCGCAGACCGTCTGTCTCAGACCGTATGTGTCAGACCGTCTGTCTCAGACCGTGTGTCTCAGTTTGTCCGTCTCAGACCGTCTGTCTCAGACCGTCTGTCTCAGACCGTATGTCTCAGACCGTGTGTCTCAGTCCGTCTGTCTCAGACCGTCTGTCGCAGACCGTCTGTTTCAGACCGTCTGTCGCAGACCGTCTGTTTCAGACCGTCTGTCGCAGACCGTCTGTTTCAGACCGTCTGTCTCAGACCATCTGTCTCAGTCCGTCTACCTCTGCCTGTCTGTCTCAGTCCGTCAGCTTCAGTCCGTCTGTCTCAGACCATCCGTCTCGGTGCGTCTGGCTCTGTCTTTCGGCCTCTGTCCGTCTGTCTCAGTCTGTCGTCCTCTGTCCGTCCGTCTCATACCGTCTGTCTCAGACCGTCTGTCTCAGACCGACTGTCTCAGTCCGTCTGCCCCTGTCCGTCTGTCTCATACCGTCTGCCGCATACCGTCTGTCTCAGACCGTATGTGTCAGACCGTCTGTCTCAGACCGTGTGTCTCAGTTTGTCCGTCTCAGACCGTCTGTCTCTGACCGTCTGTCTCAGACCGTGTGTCTCAGACCGTCTGTCTCAGACCGTCTGTCTCAGACGGTCTGTCTCAGACCGTCTGTCTCAGACCGTCTGTCTCAGTCCGTCTGCCCCTGTCCGTCTGTCTCATACCGTCTGCCGCATATCGTCTGTCTCAGACCGTATGTGTCAGACCGTCTGTCTCAGACCGTGTGTCTCAGTTTGTCCGTCTCAGACCGTCTGTCTCAGACCGTCTGTCTCAGACCGTCTGTCTCAGACCGTCTGTCTCAGACCGTGTGTCTCAGACCGTCCGTCTCAGACCGTATGTCTCAGACCGTGTGTCTCAGTCCGTCTGTCTCAGACCGTCTGTCGCAGACCGTCTGTTTCAGACCGTCTGTCGCAGACCGTCTGTTTCAGACCGTCTGTCGCAGACCGTCTGTTTCAGACCGTCTGTGTCAGACCGTCTATCTCAGACCGCCAGTCTCAGACCATCTGTCTCAGACCGTCTGTGTCAGACCGTCTGTGTCAGACCGTCTGTCTCAGTCCGCCTGCCTCTCTCCGTCTTTCTCATACCGTCTGTCTCAGACCGTCTGTCTCAGACCGTCTGTCTCAGACCATCTGTCTCAGGCCGTCTGTCTCAGACCATCTGTCTCAATCCGTCTACCTCTGCCTGTCCGTCTCAGTCCGTCATCTTCAGTCCGTCTGTCTCATTCCGTCTGTCTCAGACCATCCGTCTCGGTGCGTCTGGCTCTGTCTGTCGGCCTCTGTCCGTCTGTCTCAGTCTGTCGTCCTCTGTCCGTCCGTCTCATACCGTCTGTCCAGACCGTCTGTCCCAGACAATCTGTCTCAGACCGTCTGTCTCAGACCGTCTGTCTCAGACCGTCTGTCTCAGACCGTCTGTCTCAGACCGTCTGTCTCAGACCGTCTGTCTCAGACCGTCTGTCTCAGACCGTCTGTCTCAGACCGTGTGTCTCAGTCCGTCTGTCTCAGATCGTCTGTCGCACACCGTCTGTCGCAGACCGTCTGTCTCAGATCGTCTGTCTCAGTCCGCCTGTCTCCGGTCGTCTGTCTCAGACCGTCTATCTCAGCCCGTCTGTCTTAGACCGTCCGTCTCTGTGCTTCTGTCTCCGTCTGTCGTCCTCTGTCCGTCCGTCTCATACCGTCTGTCCCAGACAGTCTGTCTCAGACCGTCTGTCTCAGACCGTCTGTCTCAGACCGTCTGTCTCAGACCGTCTGTCTCAGACCGTCTGTCTCAGACCGTCTGTCTCAGACCGTCTGTCTCAGACCGTCCGTCTCAGACCGTCTGTCTCAGACCGTCTGTCGCACACCGTCTGTCGCAGACCGTCTGTCTCAGACCGTCTGTCTCAGACCGTCTGTCTCAGACCGTCTGTCTCAGTCCGTCTGCCCCTGTCCGTCTGTCTCATACCGTCTGCCGCATATCGTCTGTCTCAGACCGTATGTGTCAGACCGTCTGTCTCAGACCGTGTGTCTCAGTTTGTCCGTCTCAGACCGTCTGTCTCAGACCGTCTGTCTCAGACCGTCTGTCTCAGACCGTCTGTCTCAGACCGTCTGTCTCAGACCGTCCGTCTCATACCGTCTGTCTCAGACCGTCTGTCGCACACCGTCTGTCTCAGACCGTGTGTCTCAGTCCGTCTGTCTCAGACCGTCTGTCGCAGACCGTCTGTTTCAGACCGTCTGTCGCAGACCGTCTGTTTCAGACCGTCTGTCGCAGACCGTCTGTTTCAGACCGTCTGTGTCAGACCGTCTATCGCAGACCGCCAGTCTCAGACCATCTGTCTCAGACCGTCTGTCTCAGACCGTCTGTGTCAGACCGTCTGTCTCAGTCCGCCTGCCTCTCTCCATCTCTCTCATACCGTCTGTCTCAGACCGTCTGTCTCAGACCATCTGTCTCAGGCCGTCTGTCTCAGACCATCTGTCTCAGTCCGTCTACCTCTGCCTGTCCGTCTCAGTCCGTCATCTTCAGTCCGTCTGTCTCATTCCGTCTGTCTCAGACCATCCGTCTCGGTGCGTCTGGCTCTGTCTGTCGGCCTCTGTCCGTCTGTCTCAGTCCGTCGTCCTCTGTCCGTCCGTCTCATACCGTCTGTCCAGACCGTCTGTCCCAGACAATCTGTCTCAGACCGTCTGTCTCAGACCGTCTGTCTCAGACCGTCTGTCTCAGACCGTCTGTCTCAGACCGTCTGTCTCAGACCGTCTGTCTCAGACCGTCTGTCTCAGACCGTCTGTCTCAGACCGTCTGTCTCAGACCGTCTGTCTCAGACCGTCTGTCTCAGACCGTCTGTCTCAGACCGTCTGTCTCAGACCGTCTGTCTCAGACCGTCCGTCTCTGTGCATCTGTCTCCGTCTGACGTCCTCTGTCCGTCCGTCTCATACCGTCTGTCACAGACCGTCTGTCTCAGACCGTCTGTCTCAGACCGTCTGTCTCAGACCGTCTCTCTCAGACCGTCTGTCTCAGACCGTCTGTCTCAGACCGTCTGTCTCAGACCGTCTGTCTCAGACCGTCTGTCTCAGACCGTCCGTCTCAGACCGTCTGTCTCAGACCGTGTGTCTCAGTCCGTCTGTCTCAGACCGTCTGTCGCAGACCGCCTGTCTCAGACCATCTGTCTCAGACCGTCTGTCTCAGACCGTCTGTGTCAGACCGTCTGTCTCAGTCCGCCTGCCTCTCTCCGTCTTTTTCATACCGTCTGTCTCAGACCGTCTGTCTCAGACCATCTGTCTCAGTCCGTCTGCCCCTGTCCGTCTGTCTCATACCGTCTGCCGCATACCGTCTGTCTCAGACCGTATGTGTCAGACCGTCTGTCTCAGACCGTGTGTCTCAGTTTGTCCGTCTCAGACCGTCTGTCTCTGACCGTCTGTCTCAGACCGTGTGTCTCAGACCGTCTGTCTCAGACCGTCTGTCTCAGACGGTCTGTCTCAGACCGTCTGTCTCAGACCGTCTGTCTCAGACCGTCTGTCTCAGACCGTCTGTCTCAGACCGTCTGTCTCAGTCCGTCTGCCCCTGTCCGTCTGTCTCATACCGTCTGCCGCATATCGTCTGTCTCAGACCGTATGTGTCAGACCGTCTGTCTCAGACCGTGTGTCTCAGTTTGTCCGTCTCAGACCGTCTGTCTCAGACCGTCTGTCTCAGACCGTCTGTCTCAGACCGTCTGTCTCAGACCGTGTGTCTCAGACCGTCCGTCTCAGACCGTATGTCTCAGACCGTGTGTCTCAGTCCGTCTGTCTCAGACCGTCTGTCGCAGACCGCCTGTTTCAGACCGTCTGTCGCAGACCGTCTGTTTCAGACCGTCTGTCGCAGACCGTCTGGTTCAGACCGTCTGTTTCAGACCATCTGTCTCAGTCCGTCTACCTCTGCCTGTCTGTCTCAGTCCGTCAGCTTCAGTCCGTCTGTCTCAGACCATCCGTCTCGGTGCGTCTGGCTCTGTCTGTCGGCCTCTGTCCGTCTGTCTCAGTCTGTCGTCCTCTGTCCGTCCGTCTCATACCGTCTGTCTCAGACCGTCTGTCTCAGACCGACTGTCTCAGTCCGTCTGCCCCTGTCCGTCTGTCTCATACCGTCTGCCGCATACCGTCTGTCTCAGACCGTATGTGTCAGACCGTCTGTCTCAGACCGTGTGTCTCAGTTTGTCCGTCTCAGACCGTCTGTCTCTGACCGTCTGTCTCAGACCGTGTGTCTCAGACCGTCTGTCTCAGACCGTCTGTCTCAGACCGTCTGTCTCAGACGGTCTGTCTCAGACCGTCTGTCTCAGACCGTCTGTCTCAGACCGTCTGTCTCAGTCCGTCTGCCCCTGTCCGTCTGTCTCATACCGTCTGCCGCATATCGTCTGTCTCAGACCGTATGTGTCAGACCGTCTGTCTCAGACCGTGTGTCTCAGTTTGTCCGTCTCAGACCGTCTGTCTCAGACCGTCTGTCTCAGACCGTCTGTCTCAGACCGTCTGTCTCAGACCGTGTGTCTCAGACCGTCCGTCTCAGACCGTATGTCTCAGACCGTGTGTCTCAGTCCGTCTGTCTCAGACCGTCTGTCGCAGACCGTCTGTTTCAGACCGTCTGTCGCAGACCGTCTGTTTCAGACCGTCTGTCGCAGACCGTCTGTTTCAGACCGTCTGTGTCAGACCGTCTATCTCAGACCGCCAGTCTCAGACCATCTGTCTCAGACCGTCTGTGTCAGACCGTCTGTCTCAGTCCGCCTGCCTCTCTCCGTCTTTCTCATACCGTCTGTCTCAGACCGTCTGTCTCAGACCATCTGTCTCAGGCCGTCTGTCTCAGACCATCTGTCTCAGTCCGTCTACCTCTGCCTGTCCGTCTCAGTCCGTCATCTTCAGTCCGTCTGTCTCATTCCGTCTGTCTCAGACCATCCGTCTCGGTGCGTCTGGCTCTGTCTGTCGGCCTCTGTCCGTCTGTCTCAGTCTGTCGTCCTCTGTCCGTCCGTCTCATACCGTCTGTCCAGACCGTCTGTCCCAGACAATCTGTCTCAGACCGTCTGTCGCACACCGTCCGTCTCAGACCGTCTGTCTCAGACCGTCTGTCTCAGACCGTCTGTCTCAGACCGTGTGTCTCAGTCCGTCTGTCTCAGACCGTCTGTCGCACACCGTCTGTCGCAGACCGTCTGTCTCAGACCGTCTGTCTCAGATCGTCTGTCTCAGTCCGCCTGTCTCCGGTCGTCTGTCTCAGACCGTCTGTTTCAGCCCGTCTGTCTTAGACCGTCCGTCTCTGTGCCTCTGTCTCCGTCCGTCGTCCTCTGTCCGTCCGTCTCATACCGTCTGTCCCAGACAGTCTGTCTCAGACCGTCTGTCTCAGACCGTCTGTCTCAGACCGTCTGTCTCAGACCGTCTGTCACAGACCGTCCGTCTCAGACCGTCTGTCTCAGACCGTCTGTCGCACACCGTCTGTCGCAGACCGTCTGTCTCAGACCGTCTGCCTCTGTCCGTCTGCCGCATATCGTCTGTCTCAGACCGTATGTGTCAGACCGTCTGTCTCAGACCGTGTGTCTCAGTTTGTCCGTCTCAGACCGTCTGTCTCAGACCGTCTGTCTCAGACCGTCCGTCTCAGACCGTCTGTCTCAGACCGTCTGTCTCAGACCGTCTGTCTCAGACCGTCCGTCTCAGACCGTCTGTCTCAGACCGTCTGTCTCAGACCGTCTGTCTCAGACCATCTGTCTCAGGCCGTCTGTCTCAGACCATCTGTCTCAGTCCGTCTACCTCTGCCTGTCCGTCTCAGTCCGTCATCTTCAGTCCGTCTGTCTCATTCCGTCTGTCTCAGACCATCCGTCTCGGTGCGTCTGGCTCTGTCTGTCGGCCTCTGTCCGTCTGTCTCAGTCTGTCGTCCTCTGTCCGTCCGTCTCATACCGTCTGTCCAGACCGTCTGTCCCAGACAATCTGTCTCAGACCGTCTGTCTCAGACCGTCTGTCTCAGACCGTCTGTCTCAGACCGTCTGTCTCAGACCGTCTGTCTCAGACCGTCTGTCTCAGACCGTCTGTCTCAGACCGTCTGTCTCAGACCGTGTGTCTCAGTCCGTCTGTCTCAGATCGTCTGTCGCACACCGCCTGTCGCAGACCGTCTGTCTCAGATCGTCTGTCTCAGTCCGCCTGTCTCCGGTCGTCTGTCTCAGACCGTCTGTCTCAGCCCGTCTGTCTTAGACCGTCCGTCTCTGTGCTTCTGTCTCCGTCTGTCGTCCTCTGTCCGTCCGTCTCATACCGTCTGTCCCAGACAGTCTGTCTCAGACCGTCTGTCTCAGACCGTCTGTCTCAGACCGTCTGTCTCAGACCGTCTGTCTCAGACCGTCTGTCTCAGACCGTCTGTCTCAGACCGTCTGTCTCAGACCGTCTGTCTCAGACCGTCTGTCTCAGACCGTCCGTCTCAGACCGTCTGTCTCAGACCGTCTGTCGCACACCGTCTGTCGCAGACCGTCTGTCTCAGACCGTCTGTCTCAGACCGTCTGTCTCAGACCGTCTGTCTCAGTCCGTCTGCCCCTGTCCGTCTGTCTCATACCGTCTGCCGCATATCGTCTGTCTCAGACCGTATGTGTCAGACCGTCTGTCTCAGACCGTGTGTCTCAGTTTGTCCGTCTCAGACCGTCTGTCTCAGACCGTCTGTCTCAGACCGTCTGTCTCAGACCGTCTGTCTCAGACCGTCTGTCTCAGACCGTCCGTCTCAGACCGTCTGTCTCAGACCGTCTGTCGCACACGGTCTGTCTCAGACCGTGTGTCTCAGTCCGTCTGTCTCAGACCGTCTGTCGCAGACCGTCTGTTTCAGACCGTCTGTCGCAGACCGTCTGTTTCAGACCGTCTGTCGCAGACCGTCTGTTTCAGACCGTCTGTGTCAGACCGTCTATCGCAGACCGCCAGTCTCAGACCATCTGTCTCAGACCGTCTGTCTCAGACCGTCTGTGTCAGACCGTCTGTCTCAGTCCGCCTGCCTCTCTCCATCTCTCTCAGTCCGCCTGCCTCTCTCCATCTCTCTCATACCGTCTGTCTCAGACCGTCTGTCTCAGACCATCTGTCTCAGGCCGTCTGTCTCAGACCATCTGTCTCAGTCCGTCTACCTCTGCCTGTCCGTCTCAGGCCGTCATCTTCAGTCCGTCTGTCTCATTCCGTCTGTCTCAGACCATCCGTCTCGGTGCGTCTGGCTCTGTCTGTCGGCCTCTGTCCGTCTGTCTCAGTCCGTCGTCCTCTGTCCGTCCGTCTCATACCGTCTGTCCAGACCGTCTGTCCCAGACAATCTGTCTCAGACCGTCTGTCTCAGACCGTCTGTCTCAGACCGTCTGTCTCAGACCGTCTGTCTCAGACCGTCTGTCTCAGACCGTCTGTCTCAGACCGTCTGTCTCAGACCGTCTGTCTCAGACCGTCTGTCTCAGACCGTCTGTCTCAGACCGTCTGTCTCAGACCGTCTGTCTCAGACCGTCTGTCTCAGACCGTCCGTCTCTGTGCATCTGTCTCCGTCTGACGTCCTCTGTCCGTCCGTCTCATACCGTCTGTCACAGACCGTCTGTCTCAGACCGTCTGTCTCAGACCGTCTGTCTCAGACCGTCTGTCTCAGACCGTCTCTCTCAGACCGTCTGTCTCAGACCGTCTGTCTCAGACCGTCTGTCTCAGACCGTCTGTCTCAGACCGTCTGTCTCAGACCGTCCGTCTCAGACCGTCTGTCTCAGACCGTGTGTCTCAGTCCGTCTGTCTCAGACCGTCTGTCGCAGACCGCCTGTCTCAGACCATCTGTCTCAGACCGTCTGTCTCAGACCGTCTGTGTCAGACCGTCTGTCTCAGTCCGCCTGCCTCTCTCCGTCTTTCTCATACCGCCTGTCTCAGACCGTCTGTCTCAGACCATCTGTCTCAGTCCGTCTGCCCCTGTCCGTCTGTCTCATACCGTCTGCCGCATACCGTCTGTCTCAGACCGTATGTGTCAGACCGTCTGTCTCAGACCGTGTTCTCAGTTTGTCCGTCTCAGACCGTCTGTCTCTGACCGTCTGTCTCAGACCGTGTGTCTCAGACCGTCTGTCTCAGACCGTCTGTCTCAGACGGTCTGTCTCAGACCGTCTGTCTCAGACCGTCTGTCTCAGACCGTCTGTCTCAGACCGTCTGTCTCAGTCCGTCTGCCCCTGTCCGTCTGTCTCTACCGTCTGCCGCATATCGTCTGTCTCAGACCGTATGTGTCAGACCGTCTGTCTCAGACCGTGTGTCTCAGTTTGTCCGTCTCAGACCGTCTGTCTCAGACCGTCTGTCTCAGACCGTCTGTCTCAGACCGTCTGTCTCAGACCGTCTGTCTCAGACCGTGTGTCTCAGACCGTCCGTCTCAGACCGTATGTCTCAGTCCGTGTGTCTCAGTCCGTCTGTCTCAGACCGTCTGTCGCAGACCGTCTGTTTCAGACCGTCTGTCGCAGACCGTCTGTTTCAGACCGTCTGTCGCAGACCGTCTGGTTCAGACCGTCTGTCTCAGACCATCTGTCTCAGTCCGTCTACCTCTGCCTGTCTGTCTCAGTCCGTCAGCTTCAGTCCGTCTGTCTCAGACCATCCGTCTCGGTGCGTCTGGCTCTGTCTGTCGGCCTCTGTCCGTCTGTCTCAGTCTGTCGTCCTCTGTCCGTCCGTCTCATACCGTCTGTCTCAGACCGTCTGTCTCAGACCGACTGTCTCAGTCCGTCTGCCCCTGTCCGTCTGTCTCATACCGTCTGCCGCATACCGTCTGTCTCAGACCGTATGTGTCAGACCGTCTGTCTCAGACCGTGTGTCTCAGTTTGTCCGTCTCAGACCGTCTGTCTCTGACCGTCTGTCTCAGACCGTGTGTCTCAGACCGTATGTCTCAGACCGTCTGTCTCAGACGGTCTGTCTCAGACCGTCTGTCTCAGACCGTCTGTCTCAGACCGTCTGTCTCAGACCGTCTGTCTCAGTCCGTCTGCCCCTGTCCGTCTGTCTCATACCGTCTGCCGCATATCGTCTGTCTCAGACCGTATGTGTCAGACCGTCTGTCTCAGACCGTGTGTCTCAGTTTGTCCGTCTCAGACCGTCTGTCTCAGACCGTCTGTCTCAGACCGTCTGTCTCAGACCGTCTGTCTCAGACCGTGTGTCTCAGACCGTCCGTCTCAGACCGTATGTCTCAGACCGTCTGTCTCAGACCGTCTGTCTCAGACCGTGTGTCTCAGACCGTCCGTCTCAGACCGTCTGTCTCAGACCGTGTGTCTCAGTCCGTCTGTCTCAGACCGTCTGTCGCAGACCGTCTGTTTCAGACCGTCTGTCGCAGACCGTCTGTTTCAGACCGTCTGTGTCAGACCGTCTATCTCAGACCGCCAGTCTCAGACCATCTGTCTCAGACCGTCTGTGTCAGACCGTCTGTCTCAGTCCGCCTGCCTCTCTCCGTCTTTCTCATACCGTCTGTCTCAGACCGTCTGTCTCAGACCATCTGTCTCAGGCCGTCTGTCTCAGACCATCTGTCTCAGTCCGTCTACCTCTGCCTGTCCGTCTCAGTCCGTCATCTTCAGTCCGTCTGTCTCATTCCGTCTGTCTCAGACCATCCGTCTCGGTGCGTCTGGCTCTGTCTGTCGGCCTCTGTCCGTCTGTCTCAGTCTGTCGTCCTCTGTCCGTCCGTCTCATACCGTCTGTCCCAGACAATCTGTCTCAGACCGTCTGTCTCAGACCGTCTGTCTCAGACCGTCTGTCTCAGACCGTCTGTCTCAGACCGTCTGTCTCAGACCGTCTGTCTCAGACCGTCTGTCTCAGACCGTCTGTCTCAGACCGTCTGTCTCAGACCGTCTGTCTCAGACCGTCTGTCTCAGACCGTCTGTCTCTGACCGTCTGTCGCACACCGTCTGTCGCACACCGTCCGTCTCAGACCGTCTGTCTCAGACCGTCTGTCTCAGACCGTCTGTCTCAGACCGTCTGTCTCAGACCGTGTGTCTCAGTCCGTCTGTCTCCGACCGTCTGTCGCACACCGTCTGTCGCAGACCGTCTGTCTCAGACCGTCTGTCTCAGATCGTCTGTCTCAGTCCGCCTGTCTCCGGTCGTCTGTCTCAGACCGTCTGTCTCAGCCCGTCTGTCTTAGACCGTCCGTCTCTGTGCTTCTGTCTCCGTCTGTCGTCCTCTGTCCGTCCGTCTCATACCGTCTGTCCCAGATAGTCTGTCTCAGACCGTCTGTCTCAGACCGTCTGTCTCGGACCGTCTGTCTCGGACCGTCTGTCTCAGACCGTCTGTCTCAGACCCTCTGTCTCAGACCGTCTGTCTCAGACCGTCTGTCACAGACCGTCCGTCTCAGACCGTCTGTCGCACACCGTCTGTCGCAGACCGTCTGTCTCAGACCGTCTGTCGCACACCGTCTGTCGCAGACCGTCTGTCTCAGACCGTCTGTCTCAGACCGTCTGTCTCAGACCGTCTGTCTCAGACCGTCTGTCTCAGTCCGTCTGCCCCTGTCCGTCTGTCTCATACCGTCTGCCGCATATCGTCTGTCTCAGACCGTATGTGTCAGACCGTCTGTCTCAGACCGTGTGTCTCAGTTTGTCCGTCTCAGACCGTCTGTCTCAGACCGTCTGTCTCAGACCGTCTGTCTCAGACCGTCCGTCTCAGACCGTCTGTCTCAGACCGTGTGTCTCAGACCGTCCGTCTCAGACCGTCTGTCTCAGACCGTGTGTCTCAGTCCGTCTGTCTCAGACCGTCTGTCGCAGACCGTCTGTTTCAGACCGTCTGTCGCAGACCGTCTGTTTCAGACCGTCTGTCGCAGACCGTCTGTTTCAGACCGTCTGTGTCAGACCGTCTATCTCAGACCGCCAGTCTCAGACCATCTGTCTCAGACCGTCTGTCTCAGACCGTCTGTGTCAGACCGTCTGTCTCAGTCCGCCTGCCTCTCTCCGTCTTTCTCATACCGTCTGTCTCAGACCGTCTGTCTCAGACCATCTGTCTCAGGCCGTCTGTCTCAGACCATCTGTCTCAGTCCGTCTACCTCTGCCTGTCCGTCTCAGTCCGTCAGCTTCAGTCCGTCAGCTTCAGTCCGTCTGTCTCATTCCGTCTGTCTCAGACCATCCGTCTCGGTGCGTCTGGCTCTGTCTGTCGGCCTCTGTTCGTCTGTCTCAGTCTGTCGTCCTCTGTCCGTCCGTCTCATACCGTCTGTCCCAGACAATCTGTCTCAGACCGTCTGTCTCAGACCGTCTGTCTCGGACCGTCTGTCTCAGACCGTCTGTCTCAGACCGTCTGTCTCAGACCGTCTGTCTCTGACCGTCTGTCGCACACCGTCTGTCGCACACCGTCCGTCTCAGACCGTCTGTCCCAGACAATCTGTCTCACACCGTCTGTCTCAGACCGTCTGTACAGACCGTCTGTCTCAGACCGTCTGTCTCAGACCGTCTGTCTCAGACCATCTGTCTCAGCCGTGTGTCTCAGTCCGTCTATCTCAGACTGTCTGTCGCACACCGTCTGTCGCACACCGTTTGTTTCAGACCGTCTGTGTCAGACCGTCTATCTCAGACCGTCTTTCTCAGACCGTCTGTCTCAGTCCGTGTGTCTCAGTTTGTCCGTCTCAGACCGTCTGTCTCAGACCGTCTGTCTCAGACCGTCTGTCTCAGATCGTCTGTCTCAGACCGCCTGTCTCTGACCGTCTGTCGCACACCGTCTGTCGCACACCGTCCGTCTCAGACCGTCTGTCCCAGACCGTCTGTCCCAGACAATCTGTCTCACACCGTCTGTCTCAGACCGTCTGTACAGACCGTCTGTCTCAGACCGTCTGTCTCAGACCGTCTGTCTCAGACCGCCTGTCTCAGACCGTCTGTCTCAGACCGTCTGTCTCAGACCGTGTGTCTCAGTCCGTCCGTCTCAGACCGTCTGTCGCACACCGTCTGTCGCACACCGTTTGTTTCATACCGTCTGTGTCAGACCGTCTATCTCAGACCGTCTTTCTCAGACCGTCTGTCTCAGTCCGTGTGTCTCAGTTTGTCCGTCTCAGACCGTCTGTCTCAGACCGTCTGTCTCAGACCGTCTGTCTCAGATCGTCTGTCGCTCACCGTCTGTCGCAGGCCGTCTGTCTCAGACCGTCTGTCTCAGACCGTCTGTCTCAGACCGTCTGTCTCAGACCGTCTGTCTCAGACCGTCTGTCTCAGACCGTCTGTCTCAGACCGTGTGTCTCAGTCCGTCTGTCTCCGACCGTCTGTCGCACACCGTCTGTCGCAGACCGTCTGTCTCAGACCGTCTGTCTCAGATCGTCTGTCTCAGTCCGCCTGTCTCCGGTCGTCTGTCTCAGACGTCTGTCTCAGCCCGTCTGTCTTAGACCGTCCGTCTCTGTGCTTCTGTCTCCGTCTGTCGTCCTCTGTCCGTCCGTCTCATACCGTCTGTCCCAGATAGTCTGTCTCAGACCGTCTGTCTCAGACCGTCTGTCTCGGACCGTCTGTCTCGGACCGTCTGTCTCAGACCGTCTGTCTCAGACCCTCTGTCTCAGACCGTCTGTCTCAGACCGTCTGTCACAGACCGTCCGTCTCAGACCGTCTGTCGCACACCGTCTGTCGCAGACCGTCTGTCTCAGACCGTCTGTCGCACACCGTCTGTCGCAGACCGTCTGTCTCAGACCGTCTGTCTCAGACCGTCTGTCTCAGACCGTCTGTCTCAGACCGTCTGTCTCAGTCCGTCTGCCCCTGTCCGTCTGTCTCATACCGTCTGCCGCATATCGTCTGTCTCAGACCGTATGTGTCAGACCGTCTGTCTCAGACCGTGTGTCTCAGTTTGTCCGTCTCAGACCGTCTGTCTCAGACCGTCTGTCTCAGACCGTCTGTCTCAGACCGTCCGTCTCAGACCGTCTGTCTCAGACCGTGTGTCTCAGACCGTCCGTCTCAGACCGTCCGTCTCAGACCGTCTGTCTCAGACCGTCTGTCTCAGACCGTCTGTCGCAGACCGTCTGTTTCAGACCGTGTGTCTCAGACCGTCCGTCTCAGACCGTCTGTCTCAGACCGTGTGTCTCAGTCCGTCTGTCTCAGACCGTCTGTCGCAGACCGTCTGTTTCAGACCGTCTGTCGCAGACCGTCTGTTTCAGACCGTCTGTCGCAGACCGTCTGTTTCAGACCGTCTGTGTCAGACCGTCTATCTCAGACCGCCAGTCTCAGACCATCTGTCTCAGACCGTCTGTCTCAGACCGTCTGTGTCAGACCGTCTGTCTCAGTCCGCCTGCCTCTCTCCGTCTTTCTCATACCGTCTGTCTCAGACCGTCTGTCTCAGACCATCTGTCTCAGGCCGTCTGTCTCAGACCATCTGTCTCAGTCCGTCTACCTCTGCCTGTCCGTCTCAGTCCGTCAGCTTCAGTCCGTCAGCTTCAGTCCGTCTGTCTCATTCCGTCTGTCTCAGACCATCCGTCTCGGTGCGTCTGGCTCTGTCTGTCGGCCTCTGTTCGTCTGTCTCAGTCTGTCGTCCTCTGTCCGTCCGTCTCATACCGTCTGTCCCAGACAATCTGTCTCAGACCGTCTGTCTCAGACCGTCTGTCTCGGACCGTCTGTCTCAGACCGTCTGTCTCAGACCGTCTGTCTCAGACCGTCTGTCTCTGACCGTCTGTCGCACACCGTCTGTCGCACACCGTCCGTCTCAGACCGTCTGTCCCAGACAATCTGTCTCACACCGTCTGTCTCAGACCGTCTGTACAGACCGTCTGTCTCAGACCGTCTGTCTCAGACCGTCTGTCTCAGACCATCTGTCTCAGCCGTGTGTCTCAGTCCGTCTATCTCAGACTGTCTGTCGCACACCGTCTGTCGCACACCGTTTGTTTCAGACCGTCTGTGTCAGACCGTCTATCTCAGACCGTCTTTCTCAGACCGTCTGTCTCAGTCCGTGTGTCTCAGTTTGTCCGTCTCAGACCGTCTGTCTCAGACCGTCTGTCTCAGACCGTCTGTCTCAGATCGTCTGTCTCAGACCGCCTGTCTCTGACCGTCTGTCGCACACCGTCTGTCGCACACCGTCCGTCTCAGACCGTCTGTCCCAGACCGTCTGTCCCAGACAATCTGTCTCACACCGTCTGTCTCAGACCGTCTGTACAGACCGTCTGTCTCAGACCGTCTGTCTCAGACCGTCTGTCTCAGACCGTCTGCCTCTGTCCGTCTGTCTCATACCGTCTGCCGCATATCGTCTGTCTCAGACCGTATGTGTCAGACCGTCTGTCTCAGACCGTGTGTCTCAGTTTGTCCGTCTCAGACCGTCTGTCTCAGACCGTCTGTCTCAGACCGTCCGTCTCAGACCGTCTGTCTCAGACCGTCTGTCTCAGACCGTCTGTCTCAGACCGTCCGTCTCAGACCGTCGGTCTCAGACCGTCTGTCTCAGACCGTCTGTCTCAGACCGTCTGTCTCAGACCGTGTGTCTCAGACCGTCCGTCTCAGACCGTGTGTCTCAGTCCGTCTGTCTCAGACCGTCTGTCGCAGACCGTCTGTTTCAGACCGTCTGTCGCAGACCGTCTGTTTCAGACCGTCTGTCGCAGACCGTCTGTTTCAGACCGTCTGTGTCAGACCGTCTATCTCAGACCGCCAGTCTCAGACCATCTGTCTCAGACCGTCTGTCTCAGACCGTCTGTGTCAGACCATCTGTCTCAGTCCGCCAGTCTCAGACCATCTGTCTCAGACCGTCTGTCTCAGACCGTCTGTGTCAGACCATCTGTCTCAGTCCGCCTGCCTCTCTCCGTCTTTCTCATACCGTCTGTCTCAGACCGTCCGTCTCAGACCATCTGTCTCAGGCTGTCTGTCTCAGACCATCTGTCTCAGTCCGTCTACCTCTGCCTGTCCGTCTCAGTCCGTCAGCTTCAGTCCGTCTGTCTCATTCCGTCTGTCTCAGACCATCCGTCTCGGTGCGTCTGGCTCTGTCTGTCGGCCTCTGTCCGTCTGTCTCAGTCTGTCGTCCTCTGTCCGTCCGTCTCATACCGTCTGTCCAGACCGTCTGTCCCAGACAATCTGTCTCAGACCGTCTGTCTCAGACCGTCTGTCTCAGACCGTCTGTCTCAGACCGTCTGTCTCAGACCGTCTGTCTCTGACCGTCTGTCGCACACCGTCTGTCGCACACCGTCCGTCTCAGACCGTCTGTCTCAGACCGTCTGTCTCAGACCGTCTGTCTCAGACCGTCTGTCTCAGACCGTCTGTCTCAGACCGTCTGTCTCAGACCGTCTGTCTCAGACCGTCTGTCTCAGACAGTCTGTCTCAGACCGTGTGTCTCAGACCGTCCGTCTCAGACCGTCTGTCGCAGACCGTCTGTTTCAGACCGTCTGTGTCAGACCGTCTATCTCAGACCGCCAGTCTCAGACCATCTGTCTCAGACCGTCTGTCTCAGACCGTCTGTGTCAGACCGTCTGTCTCAGTCCGCCTGCCTCTCTCCGTCTTTCTCATACCGTCTGTCTCAGACCGTCTGCCTCAGACCATCTGTCTCAGGCCGTCTGTCTCAGACCATCTGTCTCAGTCCGTCTACCTCTGCCTGTCCGTCTCAGTCCGTCATCTCCAGTCCGTCTGTCTCATTCCGTCTGTCTCAGACCATCCGTCTCGGTGCGTCTGGCTCTGTCTGTCGGCCTCTGTCCGTCTGTCTCAGTCTGTCGTCCTCTGTCCGTCCGTCTCATACCGTCTGTCCCAGACAATCTGTCTCAGACCGTCTGTCTCAGACCGTCTGTCTCAGACCGTCTGTCTCAGACCGTCTGTCTCAGACCGTCTGTCTCAGACCGTCTGTCTCAGACCGTCTGTCTCTGACCGTCTGTCGCACACCGTCTGTCTCAGACCGTCTGTCTCAGACCGTCTGTCTCAGACCGTCTGTCTTAGACCGTCTGTCTCAGACCGTCTGTCTCAGTCCGTCTGTCGCACACCGTCTGACGCAGACCGTCTGTCTCAGACCGTCTGTCTCAGACCGTCTGTCTCAGACCGTCTGTCTCAGACCGTCCGTCTCAGACCGTCTGTCTCAGACCGTCTGTCGCACACCGTCTGACGCAGACCGTCTGTCTCAGACCGTCTGTCTCAGACCGTCTGTCTCAGACCGTCTGTCTTAGACCGTCTGTCTCAGACCGTCTGCCTCAGTCCGTCTGCCCCTGTCCGTCTGTCTCATACCGTCTGCCGCATATCGTCTGTCTCAGACCGTATGTATCAGACCGTCTGTCTCAGACCGTGTGTCTCAGTTTGTCCGTCTCAGACCGTCTGTCTCAGACCGTCTGTCTCAGACCGTCTGTCTCATACCGTCTGCCTCATAGCGTCTGTATCAGACCGTATGTGTCAGACCGTCTGTCTCAGACCCTGTGTCTCAGTTTGTCCGTCTCAGACCGTCTGTCTCAGACCGTCTGTCTCAGATCGTCTGTCGCTCACCGTTTGTCGCAGACCGTCTGTCTCAGACCGTCTGTCTCAGACCGTCTGTCTCAGACCGTCTGTCTCAGACCGTGTGTCTCAGACCGTCCGTCTCAGACCGTCTGTCTCAGACCGTGTGTCTCAGTCCGTCTGTCTCAGACCGTCTGTCGCAGACCGTCTGTTTCAGACCGTCTGTCGCAGACCGTCTGTTTCAGACCGTCTGTGTCAGACCGTCTATCTCAGACCGCCAGTCTCAGACCATCTGTCTCAGACCGTCTGTGTCAGACCGTCTGTCTCAGTCCGCCTGCCTCTCTCCGTCTTTCTCATACCGTCTGTCTCAGACCGTCTGTCTCAGACCATCTGTCTCAGGCCGTCTGTCTCAGACCATCTGTCTCAGTCCGTCTACCTCTGCCTGTCCGTCTCAGTCCGTCATCTTCAGTCCGTCTGTCTCATTCCGTCTGTCTCAGACCATCCGTCTCGGTGCGTCTGGCTCTGTCTGTCGGCCTCTGTCCGTCTGTCTCAGTCTGTCGTCCTCTGTCCGTCCGTCTCATACCGTCTGTCCCAGACAATCTGTCTCAGACCGTCTGTCTCAGACCGTCTGTCTCAGACCGTCTGTCTCAGACCGTCTGTCTCAGACCGTCTGTCTCAGACCGTCTGTCTCAGACCGTCTGTCTCAGACCGTCTGTCTCAGACCGTCTGTCTCAGACCGTCTGTCTCAGACCGTCTGTCTCTGACCGTCTGTCGCACACCGTCTGTCGCACACCGTCCGTCTCAGACCGTCTGTCTCAGACCGTCTGTCTCAGACCGTCTGTCTCAGACCGTCTGTCTCAGACCGTCTGTCTCAGACCGTGTGTCTCAGTCCGTCTGTCTCCGACCGTCTGTCGCACACCGTCTGTCGCAGACCGTCTGTCTCAGACCGTCTGTCTCAGATCGTCTGTCTCAGTCCGCCTGTCTCCGGTCGTCTGTCTCAGACCGTCTGTCTCAGCCCGTCTGTCTTAGACCGTCCGTCTCTGTGCTTCTGTCTCCGTCTGTCGTCCTCTGTCCGTCCGTCTCATACCGTCTGTCCCAGATAGTCTGTCTCAGACCGTCTGTCTCAGACCGTCTGTCTCGGACCGTCTGTCTCGGACCGTCTGTCTCAGACCGTCTGTCTCAGACCCTCTGTCTCAGACCGTCTGTCTCAGACCGTCTGTCACAGACCGTCCGTCTCAGACCGTCTGTCGCACACCGTCTGTCGCAGACCGTCTGTCTCAGACCGTCTGTCGCACACCGTCTGTCGCAGACCGTCTGTCTCAGACCGTCTGTCTCAGACCGTCTGTCTCAGACCGTCTGTCTCAGACCGTCTGTCTCAGTCCGTCTGCCCCTGTCCGTCTGTCTCATACCGTCTGCCGCATATCGTCTGTCTCAGACCGTATGTGTCAGACCGTCTGTCTCAGACCGTGTGTCTCAGTTTGTCCGTCTCAGACCGTCTGTCTCAGACCGTCTGTCTCAGACCGTCTGTCTCAGACCGTCCGTCTCAGACCGTCTGTCTCAGACCGTGTGTCTCAGACCGTCCGTCTCAGACCGTCCGTCTCAGACCGTCTGTCTCAGACCGTCTGTCTCAGACCGTCTGTCGCAGACCGTCTGTTTCAGACCGTGTGTCTCAGACCGTCCGTCTCAGACCGTCTGTCTCAGACCGTGTGTCTCAGTCCGTCTGTCTCAGACCGTCTGTCGCAGACCGTCTGTTTCAGACCGTCTGTCGCAGACCGTCTGTTTCAGACCGTCTGTCGCAGACCGTCTGTTTCAGACCGTCTGTGTCAGACCGTCTATCTCAGACCGCCAGTCTCAGACCATCTGTCTCAGACCGTCTGTCTCAGACCGTCTGTGTCAGACCGTCTGTCTCAGTCCGCCTGCCTCTCTCCGTCTTTCTCATACCGTCTGTCTCAGACCGTCTGTCTCAGACCATCTGTCTCAGGCCGTCTGTCTCAGACCATCTGTCTCAGTCCGTCTACCTCTGCCTGTCCGTCTCAGTCCGTCAGCTTCAGTCCGTCAGCTTCAGTCCGTCTGTCTCATTCCGTCTGTCTCAGACCATCCGTCTCGGTGCGTCTGGCTCTGTCTGTCGGCCTCTGTTCGTCTGTCTCAGTCTGTCGTCCTCTGTCCGTCCGTCTCATACCGTCTGTCCCAGACAATCTGTCTCAGACCGTCTGTCTCAGACCGTCTGTCTCGGACCGTCTGTCTCAGACCGTCTGTCTCAGACCGTCTGTCTCAGACCGTCTGTCTCAGACCGTCTGTCTCTGACCGTCTGTCGCACACCGTCTGTCGCACACCGTCCGTCTCAGACCGTCTGTCCCAGACAATCTGTCTCACACCGTCTGTCTCAGACCGTCTGTACAGACCGTCTGTCTCAGACCGTCTGTCTCAGACCGTCTGTCTCAGACCATCTGTCTCAGCCGTGTGTCTCAGTCCGTCTATCTCAGACTGTCTGTCGCACACCGTCTGTCGCACACCGTTTGTTTCAGACCGTCTGTGTCAGACCGTCTATCTCAGACCGTCTTTCTCAGACCGTCTGTCTCAGTCCGTGTGTCTCAGTTTGTCCGTCTCAGACCGTCTGTCTCAGACCGTCTGTCTCAGACCGTCTGTCTCAGATCGTCTGTCTCAGACCGCCTGTCTCTGACCGTCTGTCGCACACCGTCTGTCGCACACCGTCCGTCTCAGACCGTCTGTCCCAGACCGTCTGTCCCAGACAATCTGTCTCACACCGTCTGTCTCAGACCGTCTGTACAGACCGTCTGTCTCAGACCGTCTGTCTCAGACCGTCTGTCTCAGACCGCCTGTCTCAGACCGTCTGTCTCAGACCGTCTGTCTCAGACCGTGTGTCTCAGTCCGTCCGTCTCAGACCGTCTGTCGCACACCGTCTGTCGCACACCGTTTGTTTCATACCGTCTGTGTCAGACCGTCTATCTCAGACCGTCTTTCTCAGACCGTCTGTCTCAGTCCGTGTGTCTCAGTTTGTCCGTCTCAGACCGTCTGTCTCAGACCGTCTGTCTCAGACCGTCTGTCTCAGATCGTCTGTCGCTCACCGTCTGTCGCAGGCCGTCTGTCTCAGACCGTCTGTCTCAGACCGTCTGTCTCAGACCGTCTGTCTCAGACCGTGTGTCTCAGTCCGTCTGTCTCAGACTGTCTGTCGCACACCGTCTGTCGCACACCGTTTGTTTCAGTCCGTCTGCCCCTGTCCGTCTGTCTCATACCGTCTGCCTCATACCGTCTGTCTCAGACCGTATGTGTCAGACCGTCTGTCTCAGACCGTGTGTCTCAGTTTGTCCGTCTCAGACCGTCTGTCTCAGATCGTCTGTCGCTCACCGCCTGTCGCAGACCGTCTATCTCAGACCGTCTTTCTCAGACCGTCTGTCTCAGACCGTCTGTCTCAGACCGTCTGTCTCAGACCGTCTGTCTCAGTCCGTCTGCCCCTGTCCGTCTGTCTCATACCGTCTGCCTCATACCGTCTGTCTCAGACCGTATGTGTCAGACCGTCTGTCTCAGACCGTGTGTCTCAGTTTGTCCGTCTCAGACCGTCTGTCTCAGACCGTCTGTCTCAGACCGTGTGTCTCAGTCCGTCTGTCTCAGACTGTCTGTCGCACACCGTCTGTCGCACACCGTTTGTTTCAGACCGTCTGTCTCAGACCGTCTGTCTCAGACCGTCTGTCTCAGACCGTCTGTCTCAGTCCGTCTGCCCCTGTCCGTTTGTCTCATACCGTCTGCCGCATATCGTCTGTCTCAGACCGTATGTGTCAGACCGTCTGTCTCAGACCGTGTGTCTCAGTTTGTCCGTCTCAGACCGTCTGTCTCAGACCGTCTGTCCCAGACAATCTGTCTCAGACCGTCTGTACAGACCGTCTGTCTCAGACCGTCTGTCTCAGACCGTCTGTCTCAGACCGTCTGTCTCAGACCGTCTGTCTCAGACCGTCTGTCTCAGACCGTCTGTCTCAGACCGTCTGTCTCAGACCGTGTGTCTCAGTCCGTCTGTCTCAGACTGTCTGTCGCACACCGTCTGTCGCACACGGTTTGTTTCAGACCGTCTGTGTCAGACCGTCTATCTCAGACCGTCTTTCTCAGACCGTCTGTCTCAGTCCGTCTGCCCCTGTCCGTCTGTCTCATACCGTCTGCCTCATACCGTCTGTCTCAGACCGTATGTGTCAGACCGTCTGTCTCAGACCGTGTGTCTCAGTTTGTCCGTCTCAGACCGTCTGTCTCAGACCGTCTGTCTCAGACCGTCTGTCTCAGACCGTCTGTCTCAGATCGTCTGTCGCTCACCGTCTGTCGCAGACCGTCTGTCTCAGACCGTCTGTCTCAGACCGTCTGTCTCAGACCGTGTGTCTCAGTCCGTCTGTCTCAGACTGTCTGTCGCACACTGTCTGTCGCACACCGTCTGTCGCACACCGTTTGTTTCAGACCGTCTGTGTCAGACCGTCTATCTCAGACCGTCTTTCTCAGACCGTCTGTCTCAGACCGTCTGTCGCACACCGTCTGTCGCAGACCGTCTGTCTCAGACCGTGTGTCTCAGTTTGTCCGTCTCAGACCGTCTGTCTCAGACCGTCTGTCCCAGACCGTCTGTCCCAGACCGTCTGTCCCAGACCGTCTGTCCCAGACAATCTGTCTCAGACCGTCTGTCTCAGACCGTCTGTACAGACCGTCTGTCTCAGACCGTCTGTCTCAGACCGTCTGTCTCAGACCGTCTGTCTCAGACCGTCTGTCTCAGACCGTCTGTCTCAGACCGTCTGTCTCAGACCGTCTGTCTCAGACCGTCTGTCTCAGACCGTCTGTCTCAGACCGTGTGTCTCAGTCCGTCTATCTCAGACTGTCTGTCGCACACCGTCTGTCGCACACCGTTTGTTTCAGACCGTCTGTGTCAGACCGTCTATCTCAGACCGTCTTTCTCAGACCGTCTGTCTCAGTCCGTGTGTCTCAGTTTGTCCGTCTCAGACCGTCTGTCTCAGACCGTCTGTCTCAGACCGTCTGTCTCAGACCGTCTGTCTCAGATCGTCTGTCGCTCACTGTCTATCGCAGGCCGTCTGTCTCAGACCGTGTGTCTCAGTCCGTCTGTCTCAGACTGTCTGTCGCACACCGCCTGTCGCACACCGTTTGTTTCAGACCGTCTGTGTCAGACCGTCTATCTCAGACCGTCTTTCTCAGACCGTCTGTCTCAGACCGTCTGTCTCAGACCGTCTGTCTCAGACCGTCTGTCTCAGTCCGTCTGCCCCTGTCCGTCTGTCTCATACCGTCTGCCTCATACCGTCTGTCTCAGACCGTCTGTCTCAGACCGTCTGTGTCAGACCGTCTGTCTCAGTCCGCCTGCCTCTCTCCGTCTTTCTCATACCGTCTGTCTCAGACCGTCTGTCTCAGACCATCTGTCTCAGGCCGTCTGTCTCAGACCATCTGTCTCAGTCCGTCTACCTCTGCCTGTCTGCCTCAGTCCGTCAGCTTCAGTCCGTCTGTCTCATTCCGTCTGTCTCAGACCATCCGTCTCGGTGCGTCTGGCTCTGTCTGTCGGCCTCTGTCCGTCTGTCTCAGTCTGTCGTCCTCTGTCCGTCCGTCTCATACCGTCTGTCTCAGACCGTGTGTCTCAGACCGTCTGTCTCAGACCGACTGTCTCAGTCCGTCTGCCCCTGTCCGTCTGTCTCATACCGTCTGCCGCATACCGTCTGTCTCAGACCGTATGTGTCAGACCGTCTGTCTCAGACCGTGTGTCTCAGTTTGTCCGTCTCAGACCGTCTGTCTCTGACCGTCTGTCTCAGACCGTGTGTCTCAGACCGTCTGTCTCAGACCGTCTGTCTCAGTCCGTCTGCCCCTGTCCGTCTGTCTCATACCGTCTGCCGCATATCGTCTGTCCCAGACCGTATGTGTCAGACCGTCTGTCTCAGACCGTGTGTCTCAGTTTGTCCGTCTCAGACCGTCTGTCTCAGACCGTCTGTCTCAGACCGTCTGTCTCAGATCGTCTGTCGCTCACCGTCTGTCGCAGGCCGTCTGTCTCAGACCGTCTGTCTCAGACCGTGTGTCTCAGTCCGTCTGTCTCAGACTGTCTGTCGCACACCGTCTGTCGCACACCGTTTGTTTCAGTCCGTCTGCCCCTGTCCGTCTGTCTCATACCGTCTGCCTCATACCGTCTGTCTCAGACCGTATGTGTCAGACCGTCTGTCTCAGACCGCCTGTCTCAGACCATCTGTCTCAGACCGTCTGTCTCAGACCGTCTGCGTCAGACCGTCTGTCTCAGTCCGCCTGCCTCTCTCCGTCTTTCTCATACCGTCTGTCTCGGACCGTCTGTCTCAGACCATCTGTCTCAGGCCGTCTGTCTCAGACCATCTGTCTCAGTCCGTCTACCTCTGCCTGTCCGTCTCAGTCCGTCAGCTTCAGTCCGTCTGTCTCATTCCGTCTGTCTCAGACCATCCGTCTCGGTGCGTCTGGCTCTGTCTGTCGGCCTCTGTCCGTCTGTCTCAGTCTGTCGTCCTCTGTCCGTCCGTCTCATACCGTCTGTCCCAGACAATCTGTCTCAGACCGTCTGTCTCAGACCGTCTGTCTCAGACCGTCTGTCTCAGACCGTCTGTCTCAGACCGTCTGTCTCAGACCGTCTGTCTCAGACCGTCTGTCTCAGACCGTCTGTCTCAGACCGTCTGTCTCAGACCGTCTGTCTCAGACCGTCTGTCTCAGACCGTCTGTCTCTGACCGTCTGTCGCACACCGTCCGTCTCAGACCGTCTGTCTCAGACCGTCTGTCTCAGACCGTGTGTCTCAGTCCGTCTGTCTCAGACCGTCTGTCGCACACCGTCTGTCGCAGACCGTCTGTCTCAGACCGTCTGTCTCAGATCGTCTGTCTCAGTCCGCCTGTCTCCGGTCGTCTGTCTCAGACCGTCTGTCTCAGCCCGTCTGTCTCAGACCGTCCGTCTCTGTGCTTCTGTCTCCGTCTGTCGTCCTCTGTCCGTCCGTCTCATACCGACTGTCCCAGACAGTCTGTCTCAGACCGTCTGTCTCAGACCGTCTGTCTCAGACCGTCTGTCTCAGACCGTCTGTCTCAGACCGTCTGTCTCAGACCGTCTGTCTCAGACCGTCTGTCTCAGACCGTCTGTCTCAGACCGTCTGTCTGAGACCGTCCGTCTCAGACCGTCTGTCTCAGACCGTCTGTCGCACACCGTCTGTCGCAGACCGTCTGTCTCAGACCGTCTGTCTCAGACCGTCTGTCTCAGTCCGTCTGCCCCTGTCCGTCTGTCTCATACCGTCTGCCGCATATCGTCTGTCTCAGACCGTATGTGTCAGACCGTCTGTCTCAGACCGTGTGTCTCAGTTTGTCCGTCTCAGACCGTCTGTCTCAGACCGTCTGTCCCAGACAATCTGTCTCAGACCGTCTGTCTCAGACCGTCTGTACAGACCGTCTGTCTCAGACCATCTGTCTCAGACCGTCTGTCTCAGACCGTCTGTCTCAGACCGTGTGTCTCAGTCCGTCTGTCTCAGACTGTCTGTCGCACACCGTCTGTCGCACACGGTTTGTTTCAGACCGTCTGTGTCAGACCGTCTATCTCAGACCGTCTTTCTCAGACCGTCTGTCTCAGTCCGTCTGCCCCTGTCCGTCTGTCTCATACCGTCTGCCTGATACCGTCTGTCTCAGACCGTATGTGTCAGACCGTCTGTCTCAGACCGTGTGTCTCAGTTTGTCCGTCTCAGACCGTCTGTCTCAGACCGTCTGTCTCAGACCGTCTGTCTCAGACAGTCTGTCTCAGATCGTCTGTCGCTCACCGTCTGTCGCAGACCGTCTGTCTCAGACCGTCTGTCTCAGACCGTCTGTCTCAGACCGTGTGTCTCAGTCCGTCTGTCTCAGACTGTCTGTCGCACACTGTCTGTCGCACACCGTCTGTCGCACACCGTTTGTTTCAGACCGTCTGTGTCAGACCGTCTATCTCAGACCGTCTTTCTCAGACCGTCTGTCTCAGACCGTCTGTCTCAGACCGTCTGTCTCAGACCGTCTGTCTCAGACCGTCTGTCTCAGTCCGTCTGCCCCTGTCCGTCTGTCTCATACCGTCTGCCTCATATCGTCTGTCTCAGACCGTATGTGTCAGACCGTCTGTCTCAGACCGTGTGTCTCAGTTTGTCGGTCTCAGACCGTCTGTCTCAGACCGTCTGTCTCAGACCGTCTGTCTCAGACCGTCTGTCTCAGACCGTGTGTCTCAGTCCGTCTGTTTCAGACCGTCTGTCGCACACCGTCTGTCGCAGACCGTTTGTTTCAGACCGTCTGTGTCAGACCGTCTATCTCAGACCGTCTGTCTCAGACCGTCTGTCTCAGACCGTCTGTCTCAGACCGTCTGTCTCAGACCGTCTGTCTCAGACCGTCTGTCTCAGACCGTCTGTCTCAGACCGTCGGTCTCAGACCGTCTGTCTCAGACCGTCTGTCTCAGACCGTCTGTCTCAGTCCGTCTGCCCCTGTCCGTCTGTCTCATACCGTCTGCCTCATACCGTCTGTCTCAGACCGTATGTGTCAGACCGTCTGTCTCAGACCGTGTGTCTCAGTTTGTCCGTCTCAGACCGTCTGTCTCAGACCGTCTGTCTCAGACCGTCTGTCTCAGACCGTCTGTCTCAGACCGTCTGTCTCAGACCGTCTGTCTCAGACCGTCTGTCTCAGTCCGTCTGTCTCAGTCCGTCTGCACCTGTCCGTCTGTCTCATACCGTCTGCCTCATACCGTCTGTCTCAGACCGTGTGTCTCAGTTTGTCCGTCTCAGACCGTCTGTCTCAGTCCGTCTGTCTCAGACCGTGTGTCTCAGACCGTCTATCTCAGACCGTCTGTCTCAGTCCGTCTGTCTCAGACCGTCTGTCTCAGACCGCCTCAGAACGTCTGTCTCAGTCCGTCTGCCCCTGTCCGCCTGTCTCATACCGTCTGCCTCATACCGTCTGTCTCAGACCGTCTGTCTCAGACCGCCTGTCTCAGACCGTCTGTCTCAGACCGTGTGTCTCAGTTCGTCCGTCTCAGACCGTCTGTCTCAGACCGTCTGTTTCAGACCGTGTGTCTCAGTCCGTCTGTCTCAGACCGTCTGTCGCACACCGTCTGTCGCAGACCGTCTGTCTCAGACCGTCTGTCTCAGATCGTCTGTTACATCCGGCGATATTCCTTTTTCCGTCGGTATTCGGGTCGCGATCGAATTGAGCGCAGGAATGTATTAACGCGGCGTTCAGCGAACCGATCGCGACACTCCGAAATGTGCATGAGTGACAATTAAGTAATCTCGATTTGGCACACTTTCGGGTACAAAAACCGCCGACAAGCGCGGGTATAGAGCTCTCTTTCGTTGTGACTTTCTTACCTCGCGCTCGGCCAGCGGTCATTCGCGTATCGTATCTCCGGTTCTGATTATACAAGACCCGTAAACGTGAAATACGGGAGTGCGTGCGCCATCGCATCGGACCACCGCGAGGACTAAGACGTCGTCACCCTCTACCCCGAAACAGTACCGACAAATCGAGTTTACCAACAGTACGAGAGTAAGTGTGTGGGTGTAAGAGAAAACATCAAGTTGTAAGTAAAACATTTATATTAAAGTCGAAGCCTACAATACTAAACGCCTAGTCAGTCTTTAAATACCCGCCTTCCAATTTAACTGACTAAGCTCGAAACCGGACATCCAGGCGAAGTATACGTTAACTGTCAAGGTCAAGGTGTGCATAAGCACTTTATAGATTTAGAACCGCGAAATAAACCGCGACGTAACAAAATTTGGTGTCAGAAGTGGGATACTTCTAACTTGACCTTGCCCCGTAAACGTTATTTCGCAGATAGTATTTCATATTGTTTTGTTTTGTATTGCACTTTTACTACCCGTCATAATCATATCGCGTAGACATTAACATGCCGAGGTTGACGGATTCACCTCCGCTGCGTGCTCCTCCCGCACTTCCGGTAAACGCACCATTAACTTCGACCTCCAGATCCTCAATGGATCGGGGATCACAAAACTCCCACGAAATGTCACAATACGATATGTGGCGTATGTCCCGTGATGAGGAAGATCGAGTTTATCATGCGTTGGAATCAGTCCCGCGTTTTGACCCTAGGTTCACTTCTTTTGAAAATTTTCTATCGGCCGTAACGAACGTAATGGATCGTATTCCTAGAGGCCATGAAGACAGATTTCTTTCCGGTCTCAAACACAAGTTAACTGAACCTATTAAATTTTACATCGAGGATAGCAACTGCACAAATATTACTGATTTTCTTAGACTTTTACGTAAACGGTATGCGCCGTGCAGACCTCATTTAGAAATTCGATATGAATTAGAACACATTCGCGTGTTTCCGGGTGAATCCATTTTAGATTATATTCACCGATTTACGAGACTCCGACATCAGGCCCTTGGTAGTGCTCGCGACGAATACGGGGAAGAATGGGATTCTTCGAATTTCGATCGGTTAGCGCGTACATCATTTATTAGGGGATTACCCGCACATATATCGCATGCAGTTGTAGCATCAATGCCTACTTCATTAAACGAGGCATTTGATGAAGCATTGTACGCGGAAAAATGTCAAAATAGAGGGATAGGTGGTTTTCCTATCGACTCATACGCGTACCCTCTACCTCCGCGTCCACCAGCTCCGTATGATTCCGAACGGACCTGGACGGAATGGCGCGAACCCCCCAGACAAATAGAATACGAATATCCCAGGACATCATATCAGGCGAATATTTCTTATTATGATCGAGCGAACCGTTCGCGAGTACCTGACCGCGAATTTCGTCCACATATGAGCAGTCCAGACCGAAGATATTATCATGAGGTCCGTGGTCCTGAGCGAGATATTAGACAGAGAAATTTCAATCGGCGAGAATCATCTCGCTCACGACGGGAGCAACCTTTGTCGTGAAACCGAACTTTTTCACCACGGAGGAATGCGTCTCAAGAAAGGGAAAATTTAAACTCCAACCGCGCTCGCTCTCCAACCGGCTGGCGAACGAGCGCGACCTCATCACCATCACGCACGATGTCCCGAACCAGTCCCGGATACCGTACCTCGAACAGGCACCCTCCCCTCGAATTCGAGTCAAGGCGAAGGAATTGGACACCGGCGAGGGCGAGTTTATAATTGACACGGGCTCCATGTTAAATTTGGTAAAATTAAGCGCGATTAGACCTGACGCACCAGTGGTAAATAAAGAAGTTATTAAAATAGAAGGCTTAAAGGGAACGGTTACAACGGTCGGTGCTACATGTATGAAAATTAACGGTAGTTGGGCTCTATTTTATGTGGTCGAGAAACCGAATTTTCCTGAAGGGGTAATCGGATTAATAGGCAGCTCTTATCTTCTTCAAGAAAACACCTCAATTTCATTCTACCATCGTTCAATAGTCACCAGTAAACGACCAATTTACCCAATCAATTTTTCAAACACTCAAGAAATGGAAAGGGCTTTGGCTATATATAATCGCGATCAGGAAATTTTACGAACGTATCTAGGCGAACCTCCTGCGCAAGATAATGAAACGGGAAGTAAGGAACTTCGCGAACACGAACCTGATAATTCGCTGTCTCCGCTCAGTGAAGAACAACTACTGGACTTCGAAAATAATGACCTCGGAAATTATGAAACGGCAAATCGTACCCAGGAAGAACGTCTAAATATAATTATGAAAACTCTGAAACTAGACCATTTAAATGCTCAATCTCGGACCCTTGTCGAAACGATAGTGACGGAATATTCTGATAGATTTTCTATTCCCGGAGATCCTCTTGGAGAAACAACCGCAATGGCACACACAATACAATTGACAGACTCTAGACCAATACTCGCCAATATCCATTTAGTATTAGTCAAGAAAAGGAAATTGAAACCCAAGTCCGAAATTTAGAAAAATTAGGCATAATAGTACCTTCAAACTCTCCATATAATTCGCCGATTTGGTTAGTGCCCAAAAAATCAAATTTCGGACAGAATAAACGTTGGCGTATGGTTGTAGATTTTCGGAAATTAAATGAGAAAACTGTAGATGATCGCTCCCCGCTACCACGCATTTCAGACATTATAGACCGTGTCGGAGGTGCTAAATATTTCGCAGTTTTTGACTTAGCTAATGGATTCCATCAGATACCTATGGCACCCGAAGATCGAGAAAAGACAGCTTTTTCCACACCCGATGGTCATTTTGAGTACGTTCGGATGCCTTTTGGATTAAAAAATGCTCCCGCCATCTTTCAAAAATTGATGCGACGTGTGTTGCAGGGGTTGATTGGCAAAATTTTATACGTTTATATAGATGATATAGTGGTTTTTGGAGAAACGCTCGAGGAAATGGAATCGCGATTTAGACAACTATTCGACCGATTACGGAAATATAATCTAACTCTACAAACCGATAAAGTTGAATTTCTCAAAAACGAAGTCATATATTTGGGTCACATTATTTCATCAGAGGGAGTAAAACCGAATCCTGAAAAAATTAAAGCCGTGTCAGAATTCCCGGTACCGACCAATAGGAAATCCATAAAACAATTCTTGGGATTAGTCAATTATTACCGTCGATTTATTCCAAATTTATCCAAACGGGCCAAACCTTTGACGGACCTAACAAGTACCAAAAAACCTTTTATCTGGACAGAGGAACAACAAAACAGCTTTGAGGACCTTAGGCAAGCTCTTTGCGAAGAACCTGTTTTAAGATATCCGAATTTTGACGAACCTTTCATTATAACCACGGATGCATCTGATAGTGCGGTCGGCGCTATTTTGAGCCAGGGAAAAATAGGCCAGGATCCCCCCATTGCATATGCATCTCATTTGCTCACAGATTGTCAGAAAAATTATTCAACCACGGAAAAGGAATGTTTGGCAATTATATTCGCGGTAAAACATTTTCGAACATACATCTACGGACGGAAATTTACATTGGTAACTGACCATCGCCCTCTGCAATGGCTATTTTCAATCAAGGACCCAGTATCTCGTTTGGCTCGATGGAGAATACTCCTTGCTGACTACGATTATGAAATAATTTATAAACCTGGACGAGTTAACGCTAACGCGGACGCGTTGTCTCGCAACCCAGTATTACACGCACTACCTCTTGTACCATGTGAAAAGGAAACATTACCCATTTCGAATATTAACACTGAAGGAATAGGTCAAAGGGTCAGCGCGCGTCGTCAAAATCAACCACGCCCAAATTATGAAGAACCCCCGTCACTACTAATAGAAGATAGCAATAATGAAGAATTAAATACAACAAATAGCAATTTAGAGGAAAGTTTTTGGCAACCAGAGGACATTGCGGACGGACCTGACGCTAATTCAACAGTTTTGGAGCCGGTAGAAACGCGGATAGAAATTCGAGAATTTGATAATGGAAATACCAGTGGTTCCCGGGAACATTCAACGAAACCGAAAAAACGGGTCTCTTGGGGAACACCGCTTTCCGTACAGCAAAACTCGCCTGTAACAACAATAGATTCCCCGATAACCGATGAGCTTAATTATCCCGAACTAAATAACGAATATAGAAATTTTTCGATACTAAACGAAGAAGATGATCAGGGAAGTCCAAATCATACAAACATTCACCCTGACGAATCGTTAAACCAGATACCCTCTCCTACAAAATTATTAGATATACCTCAATCCACAATAATTGCCCCTAGTAGAACGGATCATGGAAATCAAAGAAGAATCGAAACAAGTACTTCAGGACCAATTACCCCAATACCTTCCTACGACACGCTCAATATTCCGTCATGGTATCCGAAAACAACACCCATCGAGGCCAACAAGAAATCCCCTAAATGTAAAATAGAAATTTCAAAATCCACACTTACATCCGACCAAGGCAATTATGTTCATTTTATACCGGCAGACAAAGTATTCCTTTATTCTCACGAATGAACTAATCGAAGGAAAGGTAATTCAAACTAATACAGAGGAAGGCACAACCTTCAGTATAGTCGGAACAAAAAATTTTTTTCATACCATTCACAGTAACCAATTGACACATTTACTACAAAGTTTAAAATCGGTTATACGGCTGACGGATATACAAAATTTTCGAATTGCATCACACGGCGAGACTCTGCACACATTCGACTCTTCTACCCTGCAAAAGTACTTACAAGAAGTTTTCCACGATTCACCAATAAAAATAACAATTTGTACCGGAGAAATTCAACAACCTTCTGAGGATCAACGCGAAGATATTATCCGTTATTACCACGAGAGTTTAGTGGGAGGCCATAAAGGAGTGTCTAAAACATATAAACGCATTAGAAATAAGTTTGAATGGCCAAGAATGCATAGGGATATAGAAGACTACATTAGAAACTGTAATAGCTGCCAGAAACAAAAACTAGTGCGAATTAAAACACGTGAACCTATGCTCATCACTGACACACCGGCAAAACCGTTCGATAAAGTAGCTTTAGATACTGTGGGCCCTTTACCTCCTACTCCAAGCGGCAACCGACACATCCTCACGATCCAATGCCTATTTTCAAAATTCTGTATGGCGATACCCCTACCTGACATTAAAGGAATAACTGTAGCAGACGCAATATCCAGATACTTCATCGCAATTTTCGGAGCCCCTCGTGCTATTCTCACCGACCGAGGAAGAACATTCATAAACCATGTAATAGAAGGAATAGCGGAAACATTTAAAATTAACCACGTGACAACTTCTGGGTACAGGCCTCAGACTAACGGATCGCTCGAACGTAGTCATATAGTATTAACGGAATATTTGAAACATTATTTGGAAAAGCATGAAGATTGGGATATTCTATTACCTTTCGCGACGTATGCCTATAGCACATCCGTACACGAAGCGACAAATTTCACGCCCTATGAGGTAGTTTTCGGACAAGTAGCTAGAGATCCGTTTACGCCTATGTCTCGAGAGGAACTCAACACCTATCCCCTCTATGTGCAAAATTTAGTTCTTCGTTTAGACGAAATTCGAAGAATAACACGGGATAACCTACACTCTAATAAACAGCGTTCTAAATTAATTTATGATAAAAAATGTAACGAAGTCAAATTTTCTGCCAATGAATATGTTTATGTGCTAAAAGAACCCAGGGTAGGAAAATTTGAACCTCACTACCACGGACCATATAAAATTTGCGAAATCACCGACCTAAATAACGCGATATTGGTTAATGAAACCGGACAGAAATTTGTAAAACATTTCGATAAATTAAAACACGCTTATTTTCAAAAGGATAGGGACTTAGATAAAAGCGCTAAATTGAAACCCCCTTGAAGGAAAGGGAATGATAAATTTCGAATCCCTGTAGAAAGAAAAATCCCATCATTGGGACATTCGCGACATACGCCATCATTCGAAAATTAGAACCATAATACATTCATGAACAAATATATGTGTGTCCTCAAAATTAATTTTCATAAATATATATTTCAGAGTTTCAATTGTTTGCTGGCCACGATGAAGATCGGCTATATCTCCTGGTTCATAATTTTAGGACAAGTTGTTACACTCATTCAAATAGAAGGTGATTACAACCTTGTTCAATTTGACCATAACCCTGGGTTATATCCAGAAGAAATAAAGCCCATCCGTACCTTTCACACCACCTGGAAACTTGTAACCGCTATCGATGTTACGAAAATATTATCAAACCGTCCTAATATCTTCCCTCAAATAGAATATGTTAAAAATGTTTGCCGTTTACATCACTTAACCGAGTGCCCAGCGGAAAACCTGAGAAAAGAATTAAATCGAAAATTAGTAGAAGCACAACGATATGAGCAATTGTTATCCCATTCATTAGGGAAACCTTCCGGGAATAGACAAAAAAGAGCAGCTCTAGGGTTTATCGGATCTATTAGTAAGGCCTTATTCGGCACCCTAGATGAAAGTGACGCACAATATTATAACAAGGAAATAGATAAACTCTATATGGACCAAAAACAAATATCCGCATTATTAGGAAAACAGGCTCACGTTGTTCAATCAGAATTCCAAAAAACGTATGAAACCCTAACCTCCTTACCCAATCCACGGAGGAAACAAACGATAAGATTAAAAAATTAATTCATAAATTTTCCGAACTAAATAATCGTGAGACGCAATTAGATTTACAATTGGCAATCGAATCATGGGAATTTAAACTAACTAGACAAGTAGACGAATACGTACTGACATTAATAACCCTGACTGACGCCATAATGTTCGCGAAAATAGGACTTCTGCATGTTTTAGTTCTGTCACCAGAAAAACTAGTGACAGCTTGTAAACAAATACAGAGCTTGACGCAACTAGAATTCCCCTTTACAATCGAACAATTGAATTCACAAGAAATACAAAAGGTTACTACGATGAACGCCGTTGTTGTCTACGGAAGAGTAATCGTTACAATAGATTTCCCTCTCTTGGATAAATCAAGCTATGAGTTATATCACCTCCACCCTTGTCCTTCATCACAAAAAATCATGCCTAATACCACCACACCTGCTTTTATACAACCCCGATCAAAATACTTAGCAATAAACCAGTTAACAGCAAATTATTTCCCAGTAGACGAACAAAACATTAGAAACTGTAGGGAGCAAAATTGGAGGTATATTTGCGAACTAAAGGAACCAATTCAAAATTTTAAAATTTCACCAATTTGCGAAACAGACCTTTTAGTTAAACCGACCAACATTAATTGGTCAAGTTGTAACATAAAAATAGCCCCCACTCATCAAGTTTTTATTACAAAATTGGAAACCCCGAACGGATGGCTTTATTCTGTATCAGGTACAGTACCCTTACAAATTAAATGCAATAAACATTCAGCAGGGTATGAACAATTACAAAAATCAGGAATCTTGCAGCTCCAGAGTAGATGCGAGGCAACCATTGGCCCGACAAAAATCATAGCATCCGAAATAATGACCGAAAAAGTTAACTTTACCTACCCAGCACCGTACGAAATTAACATATCAAACACTATCAAGGAACTAACGCCCCATCACATAAAAATTCTTTCGGAAAATCAAGTAACTCATCAGGCAGTGGGTCCATCACACCTTACCATAGACAATAAAAATTTATTATCCTTAAAAGAAATTGAGCAACAAGCCCGAAGTATAGCCCTACACCATCGAACTGAGAATATCGTCTGGTACGCTACATACGGACTTAGTACAATCGGAGGAATAATCGTCACGCTCCTAATCATATATGTCATTTTCCGCTGGCACAAAATGAGATGTAAACGTTCCAATCCCATTATTGTACCTAACTCACCAGTAATAACAAAAGGAAAAATTTCCCTGCCCATTCCTTTACACGTATTCCCAAAAGACCGCCCTCCTATAGCAAGAACAAACATACAAGAAACCGAGATAATGGCATACGAACAACACGAGCCAGCCCAAGAAGTTTATCACGGACCGAGGAAGGCGATCTACTTTTATTAAAGGACAAAACCTAGAGAGGATCCATCTAACTCATCACACCACGACGGCTCGCTCCAGAAATGCAGGCTACACGCACAGGGACTTTTCAGAATTCCATCGAGGACATCCGAGAACCTCTGGACAGAAAGACATCGGCATACCGGCAACTGCCCACTCTATCATATTACGCAAATCAAATCGTATCTGACTGTTAGCGGCTATCTAAACCTCATTGTACATAATTTCCTCGCGCACATTGAACATTTTATATTATTATTCTATTATTCACATTTCATATCAATTTTATATTATGTATTCTTTCCTCTTATGTTATTCAGTTATATCGCACCATGTATATTAAGTAATGTTGAACGCTTTTGTTAATTATATTACTTACAAGTATGGGTTATGTTTTGAGTGTGAGTTGACGGAGTAACGACGAAAAAGGAATATACCTTTCTTTTCTCACAAAATTGTCTCTCGAGACTATTTTGTGTCTAGCGTGGGGGGTGTTACATCCGGCGATATTCCTTTTTCCGTCGGTATTCGGGTCGCGATCGAATTGAGCGCAGGAATGTATTAACGCGGCGTTCAGCGAACCGATCGCGACACTCCGAAATGTGCATGAGTGACAATTAAGTAATCTCGATTTGGCACACTTTCGGGTACAAAAACCGCCGACAAGCGCGGGTATAGAGCTCTCTTTCGTTGTGACTTTCTTACCTCGCGCTCGGCCAGCGGTCATTCGCGTATCGTATCTCCGGTTCTGATTATACAAGACCCGCAAACGTGAAATACGGGAGTGCGTGCGCCATCGCATCGGACCACCGCGAGGACTAAGACGTCGTCACCCTCTACCCCGAAACAGTACCGACAAATCGAGTTTACCAACAGTACGAGAGTAAGTGTGTGGGTGTAAGAGAAAACATCAAGTTGTAAGTAAAACATTTATATTAAAGTCGAAGCCTACAATACTAAACGCCTAGTCAGTCTTTAAATACCCGCCTTCCAATTTAACTGACTAAGCTCGAAACCGGACATCCAGGCGAAGTATACGTTAACTGTCAAGGTCAAGGTGTGCATAAGCACTTTATAGATTTAGAACCGCGAAATAAACCGCGACGTAACACGTCTGTCTCAGTCCGCCTGTCTCCGGTCGTCTGTCTCAGACCGTCTGTCTCAGCCCGTCTGTCTCAGACCGTCCGTCTCTGTGCTTCTGTCTCCGTCTGTCGTCCTCTGTCCGTCCGTCTCATACCGTCTGTCCCAGACCGTCTGTCCCAGACAATCTGTCTCAGACCGTCTGTCTCAGACCGTCTGTACAGACCGTCTGTCTCAGACCGTCTGTCTCAGACCGTGTGTCTCAGTCCGTCTGTCTCAGACTGTCTGTCGCACACCGTCTGTCGCACACCGTTTGTTTCAGACCGTCTGTGTCAGACCGTCTATCTCAGACCGTCTGTCTCAGACCGTCTGTCTCAGACCGTCTGTCTCAGACCGTCTGTCTCAGACCGTCTGTCCCAGACCGTGTGTCTCAGTCCGTCTGTCTCAGACCGTCTGTCGCAGACCGTCTGTTTCAGACCGTCTGTCTCAGACCGTCTGTGTCAGACCGTCTGTCTCAGTCCGCCTGCCTCTCTCCGTCTTTCTCATACCGTCTATCTCAGACCATATGTCTCAGACCGTCTGTCTCAGACCGTCTATCTCAGACCGTCTGTCTCAGTCCGTCTGTCTCAGACCGTCTGTCTCAGTCCGTCTGCCTCTCTCCGTCTTTCTCATACCGTCTGTCTCAGACCATATGTCTCAGACCGTCTGTCTCAGACCGTCTGTCTCAGACCGTCTGTCTCAGACCCTCTGTCTCAGACGGTCTGTCTCAGACCGTCTGTCTCAGACCGTCTGTCTCAGACCGTCTGTCGCAGACCGTCTGTCGCAGACCGTCTGTCTCAGACCGTCTGTCTCAGACCGTCTGTCTCAGACCGTCTATCTCAGACCGTCTGTCGCTCACCGTCTGTCGCAGACCGTCTGTCTCAGACCGTCTGTCTCAGACCGTCTATCTCAGACCGTCTGTCTCAGACCGTCTGTCTCAGACCGTCTGTCGCTCACCGTCTGTCGCAGACCGTCTGTCTCAGACCGTCTGTCTCAGACCGTCCGTCTCTGTGCTTCTGTCTCCGTCTGTCGTCCTCTGTCCGTCCGTCTCATACCGTCTGTCCCAGACCGTCTGTCTCAGACCGTCTGTCTCAGACCGTCTGTCTCAGACCGTCTGTCTCAGACCGTCTGTCTCAGACCGTCTGTCTCAGACCGTCTGTCTCAGACCGTCTGTCTCAGACCATGTGTCTCAGACCGTCTGTCTCAGACCGTCTGTGTCAAACCGTCTGTCTCAGACCGTCTGTCTCAGACCGTCTGTCTCAGACCGTCTGTCTCAGACCGTCTGTCTCAGACCGTCTGTCTCAGACCGTCTGTCTCAGACCGTCTGTCTCAGACCGTCTGTCTCAGACCGTCTGTCTCAGACCGTGTGTCACAGACCGTCTATCTCAGACCGTCTGTGTCAGACCGTCTGTCTCAGACCGTCTGTCTCAGTCCGTCTGCCTCTCTCCGTCTTTCTCATACCGTCTGTCTCAGACCATATGTCTCAGCCCGTCTGTCTCAGACCGTCTGTCTCAGACCGTCTGTCGCAGACCGTCTGTCCCAGACCGACTGTTTCAGACTGTCTGCCTCTCCCCGTCTTTCTCATACCGTCTGTCTCAGACCATATGTCTCAGGCCGTCTGTCTCAGACCGTCTGTCTCAGACCGTCTGTCTCAGACCGTCTGTCTCAGACCGTCTGTCTCAGACCGTCTGTCTCTGTCCGCCTGCCCCTGTCCGTCTGTCTCATACCGTCTGCCGCATACCGCCTGTCTCAGACCGTCTGTCTCAGACCGCCTGTCTCAGACCGTCTGTCTCAGACCGTCTGTCTCAGACCGTCTGTCTCAGACCGTATGTGTCAGCCCGTCTGTCTCAGTCCGTCTGCCTCTCTCCGTCTTTCTCATACCGTCTGCCTCAGACCATATGTCTCAGACCGTCTGTCTCAGACCGTCTGTCTCAGACCGTCTGTCTCAGACCGTCTGTCTCAGACCGTCTGTCTCTGTCCGCCTGCCCCTGTCCGTCTGTCTCATACCGTCTGCCGCATACCGCCTGTCTCAGACCGTATGTGTCAGACCGTATGTGTCAGACCGTCTGCCTCAGACCGTCTGTCTCAGACCGTCTGTCTCAGACCGTCTGTCTCAGACCGTCTGTCCCAGACCGTGTGTCTCAGTCCGTCTGTCTCAGACCGTCTGTCGCAGACCGTCTGTTTCAGACCGTCTGTCTCAGACCGTCTGTGTCAGACCGTCTGTCTCAGTCCGCCTGCCTCTTTCCGTCTTTCTCATACCGTCTATCTCAGACCATATGTCTCAGACCGTCTGTCTCAGACCGTCTATCTCAGACCGTCTGTCTCAGTCCGTCTGTCTCAGACCGTCTGTCTCAGTCCGTCTGCCTCTCTCCGTCTTTCTCATACCGTCTGTCTCAGACCATATGTCTCAGACCGTCTGTCTCAGACCGTCTGTCTCAGACCGTCTGTCTCAGACCGTCTGTCTCAGACCGTCTGTCTCAGACCGTCTGTCTCAGACCGTCTGTCTCAGACCGTCTGTCTCATACCGTCTGCCGCATACCGTCTGTCTCAGACCGTATGTGTCAGACCGTCTGCCTCAGACCGTCTGTCTCAGACTATCTGTCTCAGACCGTCTGTCTCAGACCGTCTGTCTCAGACCATATGTCTCAGACCGTCTGTCTCAGACCGTCTGTCTCAGATCGTCTGTCTCAGACCGTCTGTCTCAGACCGTCTGTCTCAGTCTGTCTGCCTCTGTCCGTCCGTCTCATACCGTCTGTCTCAGAACATCTGTCTCAGATCGTCTGTCTCAGACCGTCTGTCTCAAACCGTCTGTCTCAGACCGTCTGTCTCAGACCGTCTGTCTCAGACCGTCTGTCTCAGTCCGTCTGTCTCAGACCGTCTGTCTCAGACCGCCTGTCTCAGACCCTCTGTCTCAGACCGTCTGTCTCAGACCGTATGTGTCAGACCGTCTGTCTCAGTCCGTCTGCCTCTCTCCGTCTTTCTCATACCGTCTGCCTCAGACCATATGTCTCAGACCGTCTGTCTCAGACCGTCTGTCTCAGACCATATGTCTCAGACCGTCTGTCTCAGACCGTCAGTCTCAGATCGTCTGTCTCAGACCGTCTGTCTCAGACCGTCTGTCTCAGACCGTCTGTCTCAGACCGTCTGTCTCAGACCATATGTCTCAGACCGTCTGTCTCAGACCGCCAGTCTCAGATCGTCTGTCTCAGACCGTCTGTCTCAGACCGTATGTGTCAGACCGTCTGTCTCAGTCCGTCTGCCTCTCTCCGTCTTTCTCATACCGTCTGCCTCAGACCATATGTCTCAGACCGTCTGTCTCAGACCGTCTGTCTCAGACCGTCTGTCTCAGACCCTCTGTCTCAGACGGTCTGTCTCAGACCGTCTGTCTCAGACCGTCTGTCTCAGACCGTCTGTCTCAGACCGTCTGTCGCAGACCGTCTGTCGCAGACCGTCTGTCTCAGACCGTCTGTCTCAGACCGTCTGTCTCAGACCGTCTGTCTCAGACCGTCTGTCGCTCACCGTCTGTCGCAGACCGTCTGTCTCAGACCGTCTGTCTCAGACCGTCTATCTCAGACCGTCTGTCTCAGACCGTCTGTCTCAGACCGTCTGTCGCTCACCGTCTGTCGCAGACCGTCTGTCTCAGACCGTCTGTCTCAGACCGTCTGTCTCAGACCGTCCGTCTCTGTGCTTCTGTCTCCGTCTGTCGTCCTCTGTCCGTCCGTCTCATACCGTCCGTCCCAGACCGTCTGTCTCAGACCGTCTGTCTCAGACCGTCTGTCTCAGACCGTCTGTCTCAGTCCGTCTGCCTCTCTCCGTCTTTCTCATACCGTCTGTCTCAGACCATATGTCTCAGACCGTCTGTCTCAGACCGTCTGTCTCAGACCGTCTGTCTCAGACCGTCTTTCTCAGACCGTCTGTCTCAGACCGTCTGTCTCAGACCGTCTGTCTCATACCGTCTGCCGCATACCGTCTGTCTCAGACCGTATGTGTCAGACCGTCTGCCTCAGACCGTCTGTCTCAGACCCTCTGTCTCAGACCGTCTGTCTCAGACCGTCTGTCTCAGACCATATGTCTCAGACCGTCTGTCTCAGACCGTCTGTCTCAGATCGTCTGTCTCAGACCGTCTGTCTCAGACCGTCTGTCTCAGTCTGTCTGCCTCTGTCCGTCCGTCTCATACCGTCTGTCTCAGAACATCTGTCTCAGATCGTCTGTCTCAGACCGTCTGTCTCAAACCGTCTGTCTCAGACCGTCTGTCTCAGACCGTCTGTCTCAGACCGTCTGTCTCAGTCCGTCTGTCTCAGACCGTCTGTCTCAGACCGCCTGTCTCAGACCGTCTGTCTCAGACCGTCTGTCTCAGACCGTATGTGTCAGACCGTCTGTCTCAGTCCGTCTGCCTCTCTCCGTCTTTCTCATACCGTCTGCCTCAGACCATATGTCTCAGACCGTCTGTCTCAGACCGTCTGTCTCAGACCGTCTGTCTCAGACCGTCTGTCTCAGACCCTCTGTCTCAGACGGTCTGTCTCAGACCGTCTGTCTCAGACCGTCTGTCTCAGACCGTCTGTCGCAGACCGTCTGTCTCAGACCGTCTGTCTCAGACCGTCTGTCTCAGACCGTCTGTCTCAGACCGTCTGTCTCAGACCGTCTGTCGCTCACCGTCTGTCGCAGACCGTCTGTCTCAGACCGTCTGTCTCAGACCGTCTGTCTCAGACCGTCTATCTCAGACCGTCTGTCTCAGACCGTCTGTCTGAGACCGTCTGTCGCTCACCGTCTGTCGCAGACCGTCTGTCTCAGACCGTCTGTCTCAGACCGTCCGTCTCTGTGCTTCTGTCTCCGTCTGTCGTCCTCTGTCCGTCCGTCTCATACCGTCTGTCCCAGACCGTCTGTCTCAGACCGTCTGTCTCAGACCGTCTGTCTCAGACCGTCTGTCTCAGACCGTCTGTCTCAGACCGTCTGTCTCAGACCGTCTGTCTCAGACCGTCTGTCTCAGACCGTCTGTCTCAGACCGTCTGTCTCAGACCATGTGTCTCAGACCGTCTGTCTCAGACCGTCTGTGTCAAACCGTCTGTCTCAGACCGTCTGTCTCAGACCGTCTGTCTCAGACCGTCTGTCTCAGACCGTCTGTCTCAGACCGTCTGTCTCAGACCGTCTGTCTCAGACTGTCTGTCGCACACCGTCTGTCGCACACCGTTTGTTTCAGACCGTCTGTGTCAGACCGTCTATCTCAGACCGTCTGTCTCAGACCGTCTGTCTCAGACCGTCTGTCTCAGACCGTCTGTCTCAGACCGTCTGTCGCAGACCGTCTGTCTCAGACCGTCTGTCCCAGACGGTGTGTCTCAGTCCGTCTGTCTCAGACCGTCTGTCGCAGACCGTCTGTTTCAGACCGTCTGTCTCAGACCGTCTGTGTCAGACCGTCTGTCTCAGTCCGCCTGCCTCTCTCCGTCTTTCTCATACCGTCTATCTCAGACCATATGTCTCAGACCGTCTGTCTCAGACTGTCTGTCTCAGACCGTCTGTCTCAGACCGTCTGTCTCAGACCGTCTGTCTCAGACCGTCTGTCTCAGACCGTCTGTCGCTCACCGTCTGTCGCAGACCGTCTGTCTCAGACCGTCTGTCTCAGACCGTCTATCTCAGACCGTCTGTCTCAGACCGTCTGTCTCAGACCGTCTGTCGCTCACCGTCTGTCGCAGACCGTCTGTCTCAGACCGTCCGTCTCTGTGCTTCTGTCTCCGTCTGTCGTCCTCTGTCCGTCCGTCTCATACCGTCCGTCCCAGACCGTCTGTCTCAGACCGTCTGTCTCAGACCGTCTGTCTCAGACCGTCTGTCTCAGACCGTCTGTCTCAGACCGTCTGTCTCAGACCGTCTGTCTCAGACCGTCTGTCTCAGACCGTCTGTCTCAGACCATGTGTCTCAGACCGTCTGTCTCAGACCGTCTGTGTCAAACCGTCTGTCTCAGACCGTCTGTCTCAGACCGTCTGTCTCAGACCGTCTGTCTCAGACCGTCTGTCTCAGACCGTCTGTCTCAGACCGTCTGTCTCAGACCGTCTGTCTCAGACCGTCTGTCTCAGACCGTCTGTCTCAGACCGTCTGTCTCAGACCGTCTGTCTCAGACCGTCTGTCTCAGACCGTCTGTCTCAGACCGTCTGTCTCAGACCGTGTGTCACAGACCGTCTATCTCAGACCGTCTGTGTCAGACCGTCTGTCTCAGACCGTCTGTCTCAGTCCGTCTGCCTCTCTCCGTCTTTCTCATACCGTCTGTCTCAGACCATATGTCTCAGCCCGTCTGTCTCAGACCGTCTGTCTCAGACCGTCTGTCGCAGACCGTCTGTCCCAGACCGACTGTTTCAGACTGTCTGCCTCTCCCCGTCTTTCTCATACCGTCTGTCTCAGACCATATGTCTCAGGCCGTCTGTCTCAGACCGTCTGTCTCAGACCGTCTGTCTCAGACCGTCTGTCTCAGACCGTCTGTCTCAGACCGTCTGTCTCAGACCGTATGTGTCAGACCGTCTGTCTCAGTCCGTCTGCCTCTCTCCGTCTTTCTCATACCGTCTGCCTCAGACCATATGTCTCAGACCGTCCGTCCCAGACCGTCTGTCTCAGACCGTCTGTCGCAGACCGTCTGTCTCAGACCGTCTGTCTCAGACCGTCCGTCTCTGTGCTTCTGTCTCCGTCTGTCGTCCCCTGTCCGTCTGTCTCATACCGTCTGCCGCATACCGCCTGTCTCAGACCGTCTGTCTCAGACCGCCTGTCTCAGACCGTCTGTCTCAGACCGTATGTGTCAGACCGTCTGTCTCAGTCCGTCTGCCTCTCTCCGTCTTTCTCATACCGTCTGCCTCAGACCATATGTCTCAGACCGTCTGTCTCAGACCGTCTGTCTCAGACCGTCTGTCTCAGACCCTCTGTCTCAGACGGTCTGTCTCAGACCGTCTGTCTCAGACCGTCTGTCTCAGACCGTCTGTCGCAGACCGTCTGTCTCAGACCGTCTGTCTCAGACCGTCTGTCTCAGACCGTCTGTCGCAGACCGTCTGTCGCAGACCGTCTGTCTCAGACCGTCTGTCTCAGACCGTCTGTCTCAGACCGTCTGTCTCAGACCGTCTGTCGCTCACCGTCTGTCGCAGACCGTCTGTCTCAGACCGTCTGTCTCAGACCGTCTATCTCAGACCGTCTGTCTCAGACCGTCTGTCTCAGACCGTCTGTCGCTCACCGTCTGTCGCAGACCGTCTGTCTCAGACCGTCTGTCTCAGACCGTCCGTCTCTGTGCTTCTGTCTCCGTCTGTCGTCCTCTGTCCGTCCGTCTCATACCGTCCGTCCCAGACCGTCTGTCTCAGACCGTCTGTCTCAGACCGTCTGTCTCAGACCGTCTGTCTCAGACCGTCTGTCTCAGACCGTCTGTCTCAGACCGTCTGTCTCAGACCGTCTGTCTCAGACCGTCTGTCTCAGACCATGTGTCTCAGACCGTCTGTCTCAGACCGTCTGTGTCAAACCGTCTGTCTCAGACCGTCTGTCTCAGACCGTCTGTCTCAGACCGTCTGTCTCAGACCGTCTGTCTCAGACCGTCTGTCTCAGACCGTCTGTCTCAGACCGTCTGTCTCAGACCGTCTGTCTCAGACCGTCTGTCTCAGACCGTCTGTCTCAGACCGTCTGTCTCAGACCGTGTGTCACAGACCGTCTATCTCAGACCGTCTGTCTCAGACCGTCTGTCTCAGTCCGTCTGCCTCTCTCCGTCTTTCTCATACCGTCTGTCTCAGACCATATGTCTCAGCCCGTCTGTCTCAGACCGTCTGTCTCAGACCGTCTGTCGCAGACCGTCTGTCCCAGACCGACTGTTTCAGACTGTCTGCCTCTCCCCGTCTTTCTCATACCGTCTGTCTCAGACCATATGTCTCAGGCCGTCTGTCTCAGACCGTCTGTCTCAGACCGTCTGTCTCAGACCGTCTGTCTCAGACCGTCTGTCTCAGACCGTCTGTCTCAGACCGTCTGTCTCTGTCCGCCTGCCCCTGTCCGTCTGTCTCATACCGTCTGCCGCATACCGCCTGTCTCAGACCGTCTGTCTCAGACCGCCTGTCTCAGACCGTCTGTCTCAGACCGTATGTGTCAGACCGTCTGTCTCAGTCCGTCTGCCTCTCTCCGTCTTTCTCATACAGTCTGCCTCAGACCATATGTCTCAGACCGTCTGTCTCAGACCGTCTGTCTCAGACCCTCTGTCTCAGACGGTCTGTCTCAGACCGTCTGTCTCAGACCGTCTGTCTCAGACCGTCTGTCGCAGACCGTCTGTCTCAGACCGTCTGTCTCAGACCGTCTGTCTCAGACCGTATGTGTCAGCCCGTCTGTCTCAGTCCGTCTGCCTCTCTCCGTCTTTCTCATACCGTCTGTCTCAGACCATATGTCTCAGCCCGTCTGTCTCAGACCGTCTGTCTCAGACCGTCTGTCGCAGACCGTCTGTCCCAGACCGTGTGTCACAGACCGTCTATCTCAGACCGTCTGTGTCAGACCGTCTGTCTCAGACCGTCTGTCTCAGTCCGTCTGCCTCTCTCCGTCTTTCTCATACCGTCTGTCTCAGACCATATGTCTCAGCCCGTCTGTCTCAGACCGTCTGTCGCAGACCGTCTGTCCCAGACCGACTGTTTCAGACTGTCTGCCTCTCCCCGTCTTTCTCATACCGTCTGTCTCAGACCATATGTCTCAGGCCGTCTGTCTCAGACCGTCTGTCTCAGACCGTCTGTCTCAGACCGTCTGTCTCAGACCGTCTGTCTCTGTCCGCCTGCCCCTGTCCGTCTGTCTCATACCGTCTGCCGCATACCGCCTGTCTCAGACCGTCTGTCTCAGACCGCCTGTCTCAGACCGTCTGTCTCAGACCGTATGTGTCAGACCGTCTGTCTCAGTCCGTCTGCCTCTCTCCGTCTTTCTCATACCGTCTGCCTCAGACCATATGTCTCAGACCGTCTGTCTCAGACCGTCTGTCTCAGACCGTCTGTCTCAGACCGTCTGTCTCAGACCCTCTGTCTCAGACGGTCTGTCTCAGACCGTCTGTCTCAGACCGTCTGTCTCAGACCGTCTGTCTCTGTCCGCCTGCCCCCGTCCGTCTGTCTCATACCGTCTGCCGCATACCGCCTGTCTCAGACCGTCTGTCTCAGACCGTCTGTCTCAGACCGTCTGTCTCAGACCGTCTGTCTCAGACCGTCTGTCTCATACCGTCTGCCGCATACCGTCTGTCTCAGACCGTATGTGTCAGACCGTATGTGTCAGACCGTCTGCCTCAGACCGTCTGTCTCAGACCCTCTGTCTCAGACCGTCTGTCTCAGACCGTCCATCTCAGACCGTCTGTCTCAGTCCGTCTGTCTCAGACCATATGTCTCAGGCCGTCTGTCTCAGACCGTCTGTCTCAGACCGTCTGTCTCAGACCGTCTGTCTCAGACCGTCTGTCTCAGACCGTCTGTCTCAGACCGTCTGTCTCTGTCCGCCTGCCCCCGTCCGTCTGTCTCATACCGTCTGCCGCATACCGCCTGTCTCAGGCCGTCTGTCTCAGACCGTCTGTCTCAGACCGTCTGTCTCAGACCGTCTGTCTCAGACCGTCTGTCTCAGACCATCTGTCTCAGGCCGTCTGTCTCAGTCCGTCTGCCTCTCTCCGTCTTTCTCATACCGTCTTTCTCATACCATATGTCTCAGACCGTCTGTCTCAGACCGTCTGTCTCAAACCGTCTGTCTCAGACCGTCTGTCTCAGACCGTGTGTCTCAGACCGTCCATCTCAGACCGTCTGTCTCAGTCCGTCTGTCTCAGACCGTCTGTCTCAGACCGCCTGTCTCAGACCGTCTGTCTCAGGCCGTCTGTCTCAGACCGTATGTGTCAGCCCGTCTGTCTCAGTCCGTCTGCCTCTCTCCGTCTTTCTCATACCGTCTGCCTCAGACCATATGTCTCAGACCGTCTGTCTCAGACCGTCTGTCTCAGACCGTCTGTCTCAGACCGTCTGTCTCAGACCCTCTGTCTCAGACCGTCTGTCTCAGACCGTCTGTCTCAGACCGTCTGTCGCAGACCGTCTGTCGCAGACCGTCTGTCGCAGACCGTCTCTTTCAGACCGTCTGTGTCAGACCGTCTATCTCAGACCGTCTGTCTCAGACCGTCTGTCTCAGACCGTCTGTCTCAGACCGCCTGTCTCAGACCGCCTGTCTCAGAACGTCTGTCTCAGTCCGTCTGCCCCTGTCCGCCTGTCTTATACCGTCTGCCTCATACCGTCTGTCTCAGGCCGTCTGTCTCAGACCGTCTGTCTCAGACCGTCTGTGTCAGACCGTCTGTCTCAGTCCGTCTGCCTCTCTCCGTCTTTCTCATACCGTCTTTCTCATACCATATGTCTCAGACCGTCTGCCTCAGACCGTCTGCCTCAGACCGTCTGTCTCAGAGCGTCTGTCTCTGACCGTCTGTCTCAGACCGTCTGTCTCAGACCGCCTGTCTCAGACCGCCTGTCTCAGACCGCCTGTCTCAGAACGTCTGTCTCAGTCCGTCTGCCCCTGTCCGCCTGTCTCATACCGTCTGCCTCATACCGTCTGTCTCAGACCGTCTGTCGCAGACCGTCTGTCTCGGACCGCCTGTCTCAGACCGCCTGTCTCAGAACGTCTGTCTCAGTCCGTCTGCCCCTGTCCGCCTGTCTCAAACCGTGTGTCTCAATCCGTCTGTCTCAGACCGTCTGTCTCAGACCGCCTGCCCCTGTCCGTCTGTCTCATACCGTCTGCTGCATACCGTCTGTCTCAGACCGTATGTGTCAGACCGTATGTGTCAGACCGTATGTGTCAGACCGTCTGCCTCAGACCGTCTGTCTCAGACCGTCTGTCTCAGACCGTCTGTCTCAGACCGTCTGTCTCAGACCGTGTGTCTCAGTTCGTCCGTCTCAGACCGTCCGTCTCAGACCGTCTGTCTCAGACCGTCTGTCGCAGACCGTCTGTCTCGGACCGCCTGTCTCAGACCGCCTGTCTCAGAACGTCTGTCTCAGACCGCCTGTCTCAGACCGTCTGTCTCATACCGTCTGTCTCAGACCGTCTGTCTCAGACGGTCTGTCTCAGACGGTCTGTCTCAGACCGTCTGTCTCAGACCGTCTGTCTCAGACCGTCTGTCTCAGACCGTCTGTCTCAGACCGTGTGTCTCAGACCGTCTATCTCAGACCGTCTGTGTCAGACCGTCTGTCTCAGTCCGTCTGCCTCTCTCCGTCTTTCTCATACCGTCTTTCTCATACCATATGTCTCAGACCGTCTGCCTCAGACCGTCTGTCTCAGACCGTCTGTCGCAGACCGTCTGTCCCAGACCGTGTGTTTCAGACCGTCTGCCTCTCCCCGTCTTTCTCATACCGTCTGTCTCAGACCGCCTGTCTCAGACCGTCTGTCTCAGACCGTGTGTCTCAGTTCGTCCGTCTCAGACCGTCTGTCTCAGACCGTCTGTCTCAGACCGTCTGTCGCAGACCGTCTGTCGCAGACCGTCTGTTTCAGACCGTCTGTCGCAGACCGTCTGTTTCAGACCGTCTTTCTCAGTCCGTCTGCCTCTCTCCGTCTTTCTCATGCCGTCTATCTCAGACCGTCTGTCTCAGACCGTCTGTCTCAGACCGTCTGTCTCAGACCGTCTGTCTCACACCGTCTGTCTCAGACCGTCTGTCTCTGACCGTCTGTCTCAGTCCGTCTGCCTCTCTCCGTCTTTCTCATACCGTCTGTCTCAGACCATATGTCTCAGACCGTCCGTCTCAGACCGTCTGTCTCAGACCGTCTGTCTCAGACCGTCTGTCTCAGACCGTCTGTCTCAGACCGTCTGTCTCAGACCGTCTGTCTCAGACCGTCTGTCGCAGACCGTCTGTCTCAGACCATATGTCTCAGACCGTCTGTCTCAGACCGTCTGTTTCAGACCGTCTGCCTCTCCCCGTCTTTCTCATACCGTCTGTCTCAGACCATATGTCTCAGGCCGTCTGTCTCAGACCCTCTGTCTCAGACCGTCTGTCTCAGACCGTGTGTCTCAGTTCGTCCGTCTCAGACCGTCCGTCTCAGACCGTCTGTCTCAGACCGTCTGTCGCAGACCGTCTGTCTCGGACCGCCTGTCTTAGACCGCCTGTCTCAGAACGTCTGTCTCAGTCCGTCTGCCCCTGTCCGCCTGTCTCAAACCGTGTGTCTCAATCCGTCTGTCTCAGACCGTCTGACTCAGACCGCCTGCCTCTGTCCGTCTGTCTCATACCGTCTGCCGCATACCGTCTGTCTCAGACCGTATGTGTCAGACCGTATGTGTCAGACCGTATGTGTCAGACCGTCTGCCTCAGACCGTCTGTCTCAGACAGTGTGTCTCAGTCCGTCTGTCTGAGACCGTCTGTCGCAGACCGTCTGTCTCGGACCGCCTGTCTCAGACCGCCTGTCTCAGAACGTCTGTCTCAGTCCGTCTGCCCCTGTCCGCCTGTCTCAAACCGTGTGTCTCAGTCCGTCTGTCTCAGACCGTCTGTCGCACATCGTCTGTCGCAGACCGTCTGTTTCAGACCGTCTGGTTCAGACCGTCTGTGTCAGACCGTCTATCCCAGACCGTCTGTCTCAGACCGTCTGTCTCAGACCGTCTGTTTCAGACCGTCTGCCTCTCCCCGTATTTCTCATACCGTCTGTCTCAGACCATATGTCTCAGGCCGTCTGTCTCAGACCGTCTGTCTCAGACCGTCTGTCTCAGACCGCCTGTCTCAGACCGTCTGTCTCAGACCGTCTATCTCAGACCGTCTGTCTCACACCGTCTGTCTCAGACCGTCTGTCTCAGACCGTCTGCTGCATACCGTCTGTCTCAGACCGTATGTGTCAGACCGTATGTGTCAGACCGTCTGCCTCAGACCGTCTGTCTCAGACCGTCTGTCTCAGACCGTCTGTCTCCGACCGTGTGTCTCAGTCCGTCTGTCGCAGACCGTCTGTCGCAGACCGTTTGTCGCAGACCGTCTGTCGCATACCGACTCTTTCAGACCGTCTGTGTCAGACCGTCTATCTCAGACCGTCTGTCTCAGACCGCCTGTCTCAGACCGTCTGTCTCAGACCGTCTGTCTCAGACCGTCTGTCTCAGACCGCCTGTCTCAGACCGCCTGTCTCAGAGCGTCTGTCTCAGTCCGTCTGCCCCTGTCCGCCTGTCTCATACCGTCTGCCTCATACCGTCTGTCTCAGACCGTCTGTCTCAGACCGTCTGTCTCAGACCGTCTGTCTCAGACCGTCTGTCTCAGACCGTCTGTCTCAGACCGTCTGTCTCAGACCGTCTGTCTCAGACCGTCTGTCTCAGACCGTGTGTCACAGACCGTCTGTCTCAGACCGTCTGTTTCAGACCGTCTGTGTCAGACCGTCTGTCTCAGTCCGTCTGCCTCTCTCCGTCTTTATCATACCGTCTATCTCAGACCATATGTCTCAGACCGTCTGTCTCAGACCGTCTGTCTAAGACCGTCTGTCTCAGACCGTCTGTCTCAGACCGTCTGTCTCAGACCGTCTGTCTCAGACCGTCTGTCTCAGACCGTCTGTCTCAGACCGTCTGTCTCATACCGTCTGACGCATACCGTCTGTCTCAGACCGTATGTGTCAGACCGTATGTGTCAGACCGTCTGCCTCAGACCGTCTGTCTCAGACCCTCTGTCTCAGTCCGTCTGTCTCAGACCATATGTCTCAGACCGTCTGTCTCAGACCGTCTGTCTCAGACAGTCTGCCTCAGACCGTCTGTCTCAGACCATCTGTCTCAGGCCGTCTGTCTCAGTCTGTCTGCCTCTGTCCGTCCGTCTCATACCGTCTGTCTCAGACCGTCTGTCTCAGACCGTCTGTCTCAGACCCTCTGTCTCAGACCGTCTGTCGCAGACCGTCTGTCTCAGACCGTCTGTCTCAAACCGTCTGTCTCAGACCGTCTGTCTCAGACCGTGTGTCTCAGACCGTCTATCTCAGACCGTCTGTCTCAGTACGTCTGTCTCAGACCGTCTGTCTCAGACCGCCTCAGAACGTCTGTCTCAGTCCGTCTGCCCCTGTCCGTCTGTCTCAGACCGTCTGTCTCAGACCGTCTGTCTCAGACCGTCTGTCTCAGACCGTCTGTCTCAGACCGTCTGTCTCAGACCGTCTGTCTCAGACCGTGTGTCACAGACCGTCTGTCTCAGACCGTCTGTTTCAGACCGTCTGTGTCAGACCGTCTGTCTCAGTCCGTCTGCCTCTCTCCGTCTTTCTCATACCGTCTATCTCAGACCATATGTCTCAGACCGTCTGTCTCAGACCGTCTGTCTCAGACCGTCTGTCTCAGACCGTCTGTCTCAGACCGTCTGTCTCAGACCGTCTGTCTCAGACCGTCTGTCTCAGACCGTCTGTCTCATACCGTCTGCCGCATACCGTCTGTCTCAGACCGTATGTGTCAGACCGTATGTGTCAGACCGTCTGCCTCAGACCGTCTGTCTCAGACCCTCTGTCTCAGACCGTCTGTCTCAGACCATATGTCTCAGACCGTCTGTCTCAGACCGTCTGTCTCAGACAGTCTGCCTCAGACCGTCTGTCTCAGACCATCTGTCTCAGGCCGTCTGTCTCAGTCTGTCTGCCTCTGTCCGTCCGTCTCATACCGTCTGTCTCAGACCGTCTGTCTCAGACCGTCTGTCTCAGACCCTCTGTCTCAGACCGTCTGTCGCAGACCGTCTGTCTCAGACCGTCTGTCTCAAACCGTCTGTCTCAGACCGTCTGTCTCAGACCGTGTGTCTCAGACCGTCTATCTCAGACCGTCTGTCTCAGTACGTCTGTCTCAGACCGTCTGTCTCAGACCGCCTCAGAACGTCTGTCTCAGTCCGTCTGCCCCTGTCCGTCTGTCTCAGACCGTCTGTCTCAGACCGTCTGTCTCAGACCGTCTGTCTCAGACCGTCTGTCTCAGACCGTCTGTCTCAGACCGTCTGTCTCAGACCGTGTGTCTCAGTTCGTCCGTCTCAGACCGTCTTTCTCAGACCGTCTGTCTCAGACCGTGTGTCTCAGTCCGTCTGTCTCAGACCGTCCGTCTCTGTGCTTCTGTCTCCGTCTGTCGTCATCTGTCCGTCCGTCTCATACCGTCTGTCCCAGACCGTCTGTCCCAGACAATCTGTCTCAGACCGTCTGTCTCAGACCGTCTGTCTCAGACCGTCTGTACAGACCGTCTGTCTCAGACCGTCTGTCTCAGACCGTCTGTCTCAGACCGTCTATCTCAGACCGTCTGTCTCAGACCGTCTGTCTCAGACCGTCTGTCTCAGACCGTCTGTCTCAGACCGTCTGTCGCTCACCGTCTGTCGCAGACCGTCTGTCCCAGACCGTCTGTTTCAGACCGTCTGCCTCTCCCCGTCTTTCTCATACCGTCTGTCTCAGACCATATGTCTCAGGCCGTCTGTCTCAGACCGTGTGTCTCAGTTCGTCCGTCTCATACCGTCTGTCCCAGACCGTCTGTCCCAGACAATCTGTCTCAGACCGTCTGTCCCAGACCGTCTGTTTCAGACCGTCTGCCTCTCCCCGTCTTTCTCAGACCATATGTCTCAGGCCGTCTGTCTCAGACCGTCTGTCTCAGACCGTCTGTCTCAGACCGTCTGTCTCAGACCGTCTGTCTCAGACCGTCTGTCTCTGTCCGCCTGCCCCTGTCCGTCTGTCTCATAACGTCTGCCGCATACCGCCTGTCTCAGACCGTATGTGTCAGACCGTATGTGTCAGACCGTCTGCCTCAGACCGTCTGTCGCAGACCGTCTGTTTCAGACCGTCTGCCTCTCCCCATCTTTCTCATACCGTCTGTCTCAGACCATATGTCTCAGGCCGTCTGTCTCAGACCGTCTGTCTCAGAGCGTCTGTCTCAGACCGTCTGTCTCAGACCGTCTGTCTCAGACCGTCTGTCTCAGACCGCCTGTCTCAGACCGCCTGTCTCAGAACGTCTGTCTCAGTCCGTCTGCCCCTGTCCGCCTGTCTCATACCGTCTGCCTCATACCGTCTGTCTCAGACCGTCCGTCTCAGACCGTCCGTCTCAGACCGTCTGTCTCAGACCGTCTGTCTCAGACCGTCTGTCTCAGACCGTCCGTCTCAAACCATCTGTCTCGGACCGTCTGTCTCAGACCGTGTGTCTCAGTCCGTCTGCCTCAGACCGCCTGTCGCAGACCGTCTGTTTCAGACCGTCTGTCGCAGACCGTCTGTTTCAGACCGTCTCTGTCAGACCGTCTATCTCAGACCGCCTGTCTCAGACCGTCTGTCTCAGACCGTCTGTGTCAGACCATCTGTCTCAGTCCGTCTGCCTCTCTCCGTCTTTCTCATACCGTCTGTCGCAGACCGTCTGTCCCAGACCGTCTGTTTCAGACCGTCTGCCTCTCCCCGTCTTTCTCATACCGTCTGTCTCAGACCATATGTCTCAGGCCGTCTGTCTCAGAGCGTCTGTCTCAGACCGTCTGTCTCAGACCGTCTGTCTCAGACCGTCTGTCTCAGACCGTCTGTCTCAGACCGCCTGTCTCACACCGCCTGTCTCAGAACGTCTGTCTCAGTCCGTCTGCCCCTGTCCGCCTGTCTCATACCGTCTGCCTCATACCGTCTGTCTCAGACCGTCTGTCTCAGTCCGCCTGCCTCTCTCCGTCTTTCTCATACCGTCTATCTCAGACCGTCTGTCTCAGACCGTCTGTCTCAGACCGTCTGTCTCAGACCGTCTGTCACTGTCCGCCTGCCCCTGTCCGTCTGTCTCATACCGTCTGCCGCATACCGCCTGTCTCAGACCGTATGTGTCAGACCGTATGTGTCAGACCGTCTGTCTCAGACCGTCTGTGTCAGACCGTCTGACTCAGTCCGTCTGCCTCTCTCCGTCTTTCTCATACCGTCTATCTCAGACCGTCTATCTCAGACCGTCTGTCTCAGACCGTCTGCCTCAGACCGTCTATCTCAGACCGTCTGTCGCAGACCGTCTGTCCCAGACCGTCTGTTTCAGACCGTCTGCCTCTCCCCGTCTTTCTCATACCGTCTGTCTCAGACCATATGTCTCAGGCCGTCTGTCTCAGAGCGTCTGTCTCAGACCGTCTGTCTCAGACAGTCTGCCTCAGACCGTCTGTCTCAGACCATCTGTCTCAGGCCGTCTGTCTCAGTCTGTCTGCCTCTCTCCGTCTTTCTCATACCGTCTGTCTCAGACCATATGTCTCAGACCGTCTGTCTCAGACCGTCTGTCTCAGACCGTCTGTCTCAGACCGTCTGTCTCAGACCGTCTGTCTCAGACCGTCTGCCGCATACCGTCTGTCTCAGACCTTATGTGTCAGACCGTATGTGTCAGACCGTCTGCCTCAGACCGCCTGTCTCAGACCGCCTGTCTCAGAACGTCTGTCTCAGTCCGTCTGCCCCTGTCCGCCTGTCTCATACCGTCTGCCTCATACCGTCTGTCTCAGACCGTCTGTCTCAGTCCGCCTGCCTCTCTCCGTCTTTCTCATACCGTCTATCTCAGACCGTCTGTCTCAGACCGTCTGTCTCAGACCGTCTGTCTCAGACCGTCTGTCACTGTCCGCCTGCCCCTGTCCGTCTGTCTCATACCGTCTGCCGCATACCGCCTGTCTCAGACCGTATGTGTCAGACCGTATGTGTCAGACCGTCTGTCTCAGACCGTCTGTGTCAGACCGTCTGTCTCAGTCCGTCTGCCTCTCTCCGTCTTTCTCATACCGTCTATCTCAGACCGTCTATCTCAGACCGTCTGTCTCAGACCGTCTGCCTCAGACCGTCTATCTCAGACCGTCTGTCGCAGACCGTCTGTCCCAGACCGTCTGTTTCAGACCGTCTGCCTCTCCCCGTCTTTCTCATACCGTCTGTCTCAGACCATATGTCTCAGGCCGTCTGTCTCAGAGCGTCTGTCTCAGACCGTCTGTCTCAGACAGTCTGCCTCAGACCGTCTGTCTCAGACCATCTGTCTCAGGCCGTCTGTCTCAGTCTGTCTGCCTCTCTCCGTCTTTCTCATACCGTCTGTCTCAGACCATATGTCTCAGACCGTCTGTCTCAGACCGTCTGTCTCAGACCGTCTGCCGCATACCGTCTGTCTCAGACCGTATGTGTCAGACCGTATGTGTCAGACCGTCTGCCTCAGACCGTCTGTCTCAGACCCTCTGTCTCAGACCGTCTGTCTCAGACCATATGTCTCAGACCGTCTGTCTCAGACCGTCTGTCTCAGACCGTCTGTCTCAGACAGTCTGCCTCAGACCGTCTGTCTCAGACCATCTGTCTCAGGCCGTCTGTCTCAGTCTGTCTGCCTCTGTCCGTCCGTCTCATACCGTCTGTCTCAGACCGTCTGTCTCAGACCGTCTGTCTCAGACCCTCTGTCTCAGACCGTCTGTCGCAGACCGTCTGTCTCAGACCGTCTGTCTCAAACCGTCTGTCTCAGACCGTCTGTCTCAGACCGTGTGTCTCAGACCGTCTATCTCAGACCGTCTGTCTCAGTACGTCTGTCTCAGACCGTCTGTCTCAGACCGCCTCAGAACGTCTGTCTCAGTCCGTCTGCCCCTGTCCGTCTGTCTCAGACCGTCTGTCTCAGACCGTCTGTCTCAGACCGTCTGTCTCAGACCGTCTGTCTCAGACCGTCTGTCTCAGACCGTGTGTCTCAGTTCGTCCGTCTCAGACCGTCTGTCTCAGACCGTCTGTCTCAGACCGTGTGTCTCAGTCCGTCTGTCTCAGACCGTCCGTCTCTGTGCTTCTGTCTCCGTCTGTCGTCATCTGTCCGTCCGTCTCATACCGTCTGTCCCCGACCGTCTGTCCCAGACAATCTGTCTCAGACCGTCTATCTCAGACCGTCTGTACAGACCGTCTGTCTCAGACCGTCTGTTTCAGACCGTCTGTCTCAGACCGTCTATCTCAGACCGTCTGTCTCAGACTGTCTGTCTCAGACCGTCTGTCTCAGACCGTCTGTCTCAGACCGTCTGTCGCTCACCGTCTGTCGCAGACCGTCTGTCCCAGACCGTCTGTTTCAGACCGTCTGCCTCTCCCCGTCTTTCTCATACCGTCTGTCTCAGACCATATGTCTCAGGCCGTCTGTCGCAGACCGTCTGTCTCAGACCGTCTGTCTCAAACCGTCTGTCTCAGACCGTCTGTCTCAGACCGTCTGTCTCAGACCGTCTGTCTCAGACCGTCTGTCTCAGACCGTCTGTCTCAGACCGTCTGTCTCTGTTCGCCTGCCCCTGTCCGTCTGTCTCATAACGTCTGCCGCATACCGCCTGTCTCAGACCGTATGTGTCAGACCGTATGTGTCAGACCGTCTGCCTCAGACCGTCTGTCGCAGACCGTCTGTTTCAGACCGTCTGCCTCTCCCCATCTTTCTCATACCGTCTGTCTCAGACCATATGTCTCAGGCCGTCTGTCTCAGACCGTCTGTCTCAGAGCGTCCGTCTCAGACCGTCTGTCTCAGACCGTCTGTCTCAGACCGTCTGTCGCTCACCGTCTGTCGCAGACCGTCTGTCTCAGACCGTCTGTCTCAGACCGTCTATCTCAGACCGTCTGTCTCAGACCGTCTGTCTCAGACCGTCTGTCGCTCACCGTCTGTCGCAGACCGTCTGTCTCAGACCGTCTGTCTCAGACCGTCCGTCTCTGTGCTTCTGTCTCCGTCTGTCGTCCTCTGTCCGTCCGTCTCATACCGTCTGTCCCAGACCGTCTGTCTCAGACCGTCTGTGTCAGACCGTCTGTCTCAGACCGTCTGTCTCAGACCGTCTGTCTCAGACCGTCTGTCTCAGACCGTCTGTCTCAGACCGTCTGTCTCAGACCATGTGTCTCAGACCGTCTGTCTCAGACCGTCTGTGTCAAACCGTCTGTCTCAGACCGTCTGTCTCAGACCGTCTGTCTCAGACCGTCTGTCTCAGACCGTCTGTCTCAGACCGTCTGTCTCAGACCGTCTGTCTCAGACCGTCTGTCTCAGACCGTCTGTCTCAGACCGTCTGTCTCAGACCGTCTGTCTCAGACCGTCTGTCTCAGACCGTCTGTCTCAGACCGTCTGTCTCAGACCGTCTGTCTCAGACCGCCTGTCTCAGACCGCCTGTCTCAGAACGTCTGTCTCAGTCCGTCTGCCCCTGTCCGCCTGTCTCATACCGTCTGCCTCATACCGTCTGTCTCAGACCGTCTGTCTCAGACCGTCTGTCTCAGACCGTCTGTCTCAGTCCGCCTGCCTCTCTCCGTCTTTCTCATACCGTCTATCTCAGACCGTCTGTCTCAGACCGTCTGTCTCAGACCGTCTGTCTCAGACCGTCTGTCTCTGTCCGCCTGCCCCTGTCCGTCTGTCTCATACCGTCTGCCGCATACCGCCTGTCTCAGACCGTATGTGTCAGACCGTATGTGTCAGACCGTCTGTCTCAGACCGTCTGTGTCAGACCGTCTGTCTCAGTCCGTCTGCCTCTCTCCGTCTTTCTCATACCGTCTATCTCAGACCGTCTGTCTCAGACCGTCTGTCTCAGACTGTCTGCCTCAGACCGTCTATCTCAGACCGTCTGTCGCAGACCGTCTGTCCCAGACCGTCTGTTTCAGACCGTCTGCCTCTCCCCGTCTTTCTCATACCGTCTGTCTCAGACCATATGTCTCAGGCCGTCTGTCTCAGAGCGTCTGTCTCAGACCGTCTGTCTCAGACCGTCTGTCTCAGACCGTCTGTCTCAGACCGCCTGTCTCAGACCGCCTGTCTCAGAACGTCTGTCTCAGTCCGTCTGCCCCTGTCCGCCTGTCTCATACCGTCTGCCTCATACCGTCTGTCTCAGACCGTCTGTCTCAGACCGTCTGTCTCAGTCCGCCTGCCTCTCTCCGTCTTTCTCATACCGTCTATCTCAGACCGTCTGTCTCAGACCGTCTGTCTCAGACCGTCTGTCTCTGTCCGCCTGCCCCTGTCCGTCTGTCTCATACCGTCTGCCGCATACCGCCTGTCTCAGACCGTATGTGTCAGACCGTATGTGTCAGACCGTCTGCCTCAGACCGTCTGTCGCAGACCGTCTGTTACAGACCGTCTGCCTCTCCCCATCTTTCTCATACCGTCTGTCTCAGACCATATGTCTCAGGCCGTCTGTCTCAGACCCTCTGTCTCAGACCGTCTGTCTCAGACCATATGTCTCAGACCGTCTGTCTCAGACCGTCTGTCTCAGACCGTCTGTCTCAGACAGTCTGCCTCAGACCGTCTGTCTCAGACCATCTGTCTCAGGCCGTCTGTCTCAGTCTGTCTGCCTCTGTCCGTCCGTCTCATACCGTCTGTCTCATACCGTCTGTCTCAGACCGTCTGTCTCAGACCCTCTGTCTCAGACCGTCTGTCGCAGACCGTCTGTCTCAGACCGTCTGTCTCAAACCGTCTGTCTCAGACCGTCTGTCTCAGACCGTGTGTCTCAGACCGTCTATCTCAGACCGTCTGTCTCAGTACGCCTGTCTCAGACCGTCTGTCTCAGACCGCCTCAGAACGTCTGTCTCAGTCCGTCTGCCCCTGTCCGTCTGTCTCAGACCGTCTGTCTCAGACCGTCTGTCTCAGACCGTCTGTCTCAGACCGTGTGTCTCAGTTCGTCCGTCTCAGACCGTCTGTCTCAGACCGTGTGTCTCAGTCCGTCTGTCTCAGACCGTCCGTCTCTGTGCTTCTGTCTCCGTCTGTAGTCATCTGTCCGTCCGTCTCATACCGTCTGTCCCAGACCGTCTGTCCCAGACAATCTGTCTCAGACCGTCTGTCTCAGACCGTCTGTACAGACCGTCTGTCTCAGACCGTCTGTTTCAGACCGTCTGTCTCAGACCGTTAATCTCAGACCGTCTGTCTCAGACCGTCTGTCTCAGACCGTCTGTCTCAGACCGTCTGTCTCAGACCGTCTGTCGCTCACCGTCTGTCGCAGACCGTCTGTCCCAGACCGTCTGTTTCAGACCGTCTGCCTCTCCCCGTCTTTCTCATACCGTCTGTCTCAGACCATATGTCTCAGGCCGTCTGTCTCAGACCGTCTGTCTCAGACCGTCTGTCTCAAACCGTCTGTCTCAGACCGTCTGTCTCAGACCGTCTGTCTTAGACCGTCTGTCTCAGACCGTCTGTCTCAGACCGTCTGTCTCTGTTCGCCTGCCCCTGTCCGTCTGTCTCATAACGTCTGCCGCATACCGCCTGTCTCAGACCGTATGTGTCAGACCGTATGTGTCAGACCGTCTGCCTCAGACCGTCTGTCGCAGACCGTCTGTTTCAGACCGTCTGCCTCTCCCCATCTTTCTCATACCGTCTGTCTCAGACCGTCTGTCTCAGACCATGTGTCTCAGACCGTCTGTCTCAGACCGTCTGTGTCAAACCGTCTGTCTCAGACCGTCTGTCTCAGACCGTCTGTCTCAGACCGTCTGTCTCAGACCGTCTGTCTCAGACCGTCTGTCTCAGACCGTCTGTCTCAGACCGTCTGTCTCAGACCGTCTGTCTCAGACCGTCTGTCTCAGACCGTCTGTCTCAGACCGTCTGTCTCAGACCGTCTGTCTCAGACCGTCTGTCTCAGACCGTCTGTCTCAGACCGTCTGTCTCAGACCGCCTGTCTCAGACCGCCTGTCTCAGAACGTCTGTCTCAGTCCGTCTGCCCCTGTCCGCCTGTCTCATACCGTCTGCCTCATACCGTCTGTCTCAGACCGTCTGTCTCAGACCGTCTGTCTCAGACCGTCTGTCTCAGACCGTCTGTCTCAGACCGTCTGTCTCAGACCGTCTGTCTCAGTCCGCCTGCCTCTCTCCGTCTTTCTCATACCGTCTATCTCAGACCGTCTGTCTCAGACCGTCTGTCTCAGACCGTCTGTCTCAGACCGTCTGTCTCAGACCGTCTGTCTCTGTCCGCCTGCCCCTGTCCGTCTGTCTCATACCGTCTGCCGCATACCGCCTGTCTCAGACCGTATGTGTCAGACCGTATGTGTCAGACCGTCTGTCTCAGACCGTCTGTGTCAGACCGTCTGTCTCAGTCCGTCTGCCTCTCTCCGTCTTTCTCATACCGTCTATCTCAGACCGTCTGTCTCAGACCGTCTGTCTCAGACTGTCTGCCTCAGACCGTCTATCTCAGACCGTCTGTCGCAGACCGTCTGTCCCAGACCGTCTGTTTCAGACCGTCTGCCTCTCCCCGTCTTTCTCATACCGTCTGTCTCAGACCATATGTCTCAGGCCGTCTGTCTCAGAGCGTCTGTCTCAGACCGTCTGTCTCAGACCGTCTGTCTCAGACCGTCTGTCTCAGACCGCCTGTCTCAGACCGCCTGTCTCAGAACGTCTGTCTCAGTCCGTCTGCCCCTGTCCGCCTGTCTCATACCGTCTGCCTCATACCGTCTGTCTCAGACCGTCTGTCTCAGACCGTCTGTCTCAGACCATCTGTCTCAGGCCGTCTGTCTCAGTCTGTCTGCCTCTGTCCGTCCGTCTCATACCGTCTGTCTCAGACCGTGTGTCTCAGACCGTCTATCTCAGACCGTCTGTCTCAGTACGTCTGTCTCAGACCGTCTGTCTCAGACCGCCTCAGAACGTCTGTCTCAGTCCGTCTGCCCCTGTCCGTCTGTCTCAGACCGTCTGTCTCAGACCGTCTGTCTCAGACCGTCTGTCTCAGACCGTGTGTCTCAGTTCGTCCGTCTCAGACCGTCTGTCTCAGACCGTGTGTCTCAGTCCGTCTGTCTCAGACCGTCCGTCTCTGTGCTTCTGTCTCCGTCTGTAGTCATCTGTCCGTCCGTCTCATACCGTCTGTCCCAGACCGTCTGTCCCAGACAATCTGTCTCAGACCGTCTGTCTCAGACCGTCTGTACAGACCGTCTGTCTCAGACCGTCTGTTTCAGACCGTCTGTCTCAGACCGTCAATCTCAGACCGTCTGTCTCAGACCGTCTGTCTCAGACCGTCTGTCTCAGACCGTCTGTCTCAGACCGTCTGTCGCTCACCGTCTGTCGCAGACCGTCTGTCCCAGACCGTCTGTTTCAGACCGTCTGCCTCTCCCCGTCTTTCTCATACCGTCTGTCTCAGACCATATGTCTCAGGCCGTCTGTCTCAGACCGTCTGTCTCAGACCGTCTGTCTCAAACCGTCTGTCTCAGACCGTCTGTCTCAGACCGTCTGTCTTAGACCGTCTGTCTCAGACCGTCTGTCTCAGACCGTCTGTCTCTGTTCGCCTGCCCCTGTCCGTCTGTCTCATAACGTCTGCCGCATACCGCCTGTCTCAGACCGTATGTGTCAGACCGTATGTGTCAGACCGTCTGCCTCAGACCGTCTGTCGCAGACCGTCTGTTTCAGACCGTCTGCCTCTCCCCATCTTTCTCATACCGTCTGTCTCAGACCATATGTCTCAGGCCGTCTGTCTCAGACCGTCTGTCTCAGAGCGTCCGTCTCAGACCGTCTGTCTCAGACCGTCTGTCTCAGACCGTCTGTCTCAGACCGCCTGTCTCAGACCGCCTGTCTCAGAACGTCTGTCGCAGTCCGTCTGCCCCTGTCCGCCTGTCTCATACCGTCTGCCTCATACCGTCTGTCTCAGACCGTCTGTCTCAGACCGTCTGTCTCAGACCGTCCGTCTCAGACCGTCCGTCTCAGACCGTCCGTCTCAGACCGTCCGTCTCAGACCGTCTGTCTCAGACCGTCTGTCTCAGACCGTCTGTCTCAGACCGTCCGTCTCAAACCATCTGTCTCGGACCGTCTGTCTCAGACCGTGTGTCTCAGTCCGTCTGCCTCAGACCGCCTGTCGCAGACCGTCTGTTTCAGACCGTCTGTCGCAGACCGTCTGTTTCAGACCGTCTCTGTCAGACCGTCTATCTCAGACCGCCTGTCTCAGACCGTCTGTCTCAGACCGTCTGTGTCAGACCATCTGTCTCAGTCCGTCTGCCTCTCTCCGTCTTTCTCATACCGTCTGTCGCAGACCGTCTGTCCCAGACCGTCTGTTTCAGACCGTCTGCCTCTCCCCGTCTTTCTCATACCGTCTGTCTCAGACCATATGTCTCAGGGCGTCTGTCTCAGAGCGTCTGTCTCAGACCGTCTGTCTCAGACCGTCTGTCTCAGACCGTCTGTCTCAGACCGCCTGTCTCAGACCGCCTGTCTCAGAACGTCTGTCTCAGTCCGTCTGCCCCTGTCCGCCTGTCTCATACCGTCTGCCTCATACCGTCTGTCTCAGACCGTCTGTCTCAGACCGTCTGTCTCAGTCCGCCTGCCTCTCTCCGTCTTTCTCATACCGTCTATCTCAGACCGTCTGTCTCAGACCGTCTGTCTCAGACCGTCTGTCTCAGACCGTCTGTCTCTGTCCGCCTGCCCTTGTCCGTCTGTCTCATACCGTCTGCCGCATACCGCCTGTCTCAGACCGTATGTGTCAGACCGTATGTGTCAGACCGTATGTGTCAGACCGTCTGTCTCAGACCGTCTGTGTCAGACCGTCTGTCTCAGTCCGTCTGCCTCTCTCCGCCTTTCTCATACCGTCTATCTCAGACCGTCTGTCTCAGACCGTCTGTCTCAGACCGTCTGCCTCAGACCGTCTATCTCAGACCGTCTGTCGCAGACCGTCTGTCCCAGACCGTCTGTTTCAGACCGTCTGCCTCTCCCCGTCTTTCTCATACCGTCTGTCTCAGACCATATGTCTCAGGCCGTCTGTCTCAGAGCGTCTGTCTCAGACCGTCTGTCTCAGACCGTCTGTCTCAGACCGCCTGTCTCAGACCGCCTGTCTCAGAACGTCTGTCTCAGTCCGTCTGCCCCTGTCCGCCTGTCTCATACCGTCTGCCTCATACCGTCTGTCTCAGACCGTCTGTCTCAGACCGTCTGTCTCAGTCCGCCTGCCTCTCTCCGTCTTTCTCATACCGTCTATCTCAGACCGTCTGTCTCAGACCGTCTGTCTCAGTCCGTCTGCCCCTGTCCGCCTGTCTCATACCGTCTGTCTCATACCGTCTGCCGCATACCGCCTGTCTCAGACCGTATGTGTCAGACCGTATGTGTCAGACCGTCTGCCTCAGACCGTCTGTCGCAGACCGTCTGTTACAGACCGTCTGCCTCTCCCCATCTTTCTCATACCGTCTGTCTCAGACCATATGTCTCAGGCCGTCTGTCTCAGACCGTCTGTCTCAGAGCGTCTGTCTCAGACCGTCTGTCTCAGACCGTCTGTCTCAGACAGTCTGTCTCAGACCGCCTGTCTCATACCGCCTGTCTCAGAACGTCTGTCTCAGTCCGTCTGCCCCTGTCCGCCTGTCTCATACCGTCTGCCTCATACCGTCTGTCTCAGACCGTCTGTCTCAGACCGTCTGTCTCAGACCGTCTGTCTCTGTCCGCCTGCCCCTGTCCGTCTGTCTCATACCGTCTGCCGCATACCGCCTGTCTCAGACCGTATGTGTCAGACCGTATGTGTCAGACCGTCTGCCTCAGACCGTCTGTCGCAGACCGTCTGTTACAGACCGTCTGCCTCTCCCCATCTTTCTCATACCGTCTGTCTCAGACCATATGTCTCAGGCCGTCTGTCTCAGACCGTCTGTCTCAGACCGTCCGTCTCAGACCGTCCGTCTCAGACCGTCCGTCTCAGACCGTCTGTCTCAGACCGTCTGTCTCAGACCGTCTGTCTCAGACCGTCTGTCTCGGACCGTCCGTCTCAAACCATCTGTCTCGGGCCGTCTGTCTCAGACCGTGTGTCTCAGTCCGTCTGCCTCAGACCGCCTGTCGCAGACCGTCTGTTTCAGACCGTCTGTCGCAGACCGTCTGTTTCAGACCGTCTCTGTCAGACCGTCTATCTCAGACCGCCTGCCTCAGACCGTCTGTCTCAGACCGTCTGTGTCAGACCGTCTGTCTCAGTCCGTCTGCCTCTCTCCGTCTTTCTCATACCGTCTATCTCAGACCGTCTGTCTCAGACCGTCTGTGTCAGACCGTCTGTCTCAGTCCGTCTGCCTCTCTCCGTCTTTCTCATACCGTCTATCTCAGACCGTCTGTCTCAGACCGTCTGTCTCAGACCGTCTGCCTCAGACCGTCTGTCTCAGACCGTCTGTCTCAGACCATATGTCTCAGGCCGTCTGTCTCAGACCGTCTGTCTCAGACCGTCTGTCTCAGACCGTCTGTCTCAGACGGTCTGTCTCTGTCCGCCTGCCCCTGTCCGTCTGTCTCATACCGTCTGCTGCATACCGCCTGTCTCAGACCGTATGTGTCAGACCGTATGTGTCAGACCGTCTGTCGCAGACCGCCTGTTTCAGACCGTCTGCCTCTCCCCATCTTTCTCATACCGTCTGTCTCAGACCGTCTGTCTCAGACCGTCTGTCTCAGACCGTCTGTCTCAGACCGTCTGTGTCAAACCGTCTGTCTCAGACCGCCTGTCTCAGACCGTCTGTCTCAGACCGTCTGTCTCAGACCGTCTGTGTCAGACCGTCTGTCTCTGACCGTCTGTCTCAGTCCGTCTGCCTCTCTCCGTCTTTCTCATACCGTCTGTCTCAGACCATATGTCTCAGACCGTCTGTCTCAGACCGTCTGTCTCAGACCGTCTGTCTCAGACCGTCTGTCTCAGACCGTCTGTCGCAGACCGTCTGTCGCAGACCGTCTGTTTCAGACCGTCTGCCTCTCCCCGTCTTTCTCATACCGTCTGTCTCAGACCATATGTCTCAGGCCGTCTGTCTCCGACCGTCTGTCTCAGACTGTCTGTCTCAGACCGTCTGTCTCAGACCGTCTGTCTCAGACCGTGTGTCTCAGTTCGTCCGTCTCAGACCGTCCGTCTCAGACCGTCTGTCTCAGACCGTCTGTCGCAGACCGTCTGTCGCAGACCGTCTGTTTCAGACCGTCTGCCTCTCCCCGTCTTTCTCATACCGTCTGTCTCAGACCATATGTCTCAGGCCGTCTGTCTCAGACTGTCTGTCTCAGACCGTCTGTCTCAGACCGTCTGTCCCAGACCGTCTGTCTCAGACCGTCTGTCTCAGACCGTCTGTCTCAGACCGTCTGTCTCAGACCGTCTGTCTCAGACCGTGTGTCTCAGTTCGTCCGTCTCAGACCGTCCGTCTCAGACCGTCTGTCTCAGACCGTCTGTCGCAGACCGTCTGTCTCAGACCGTGTGTCTCAGTCCGTCTGCCTCAGACCGCCTGTCGCAGACCGTCTGTTTCAGACCGTCTGTCGCAGACCGTCTGTTTCAGACCGTCTCTGTCAGACCGTCTATCTCAGACCGCCTGTCTCAGACCGTCTGTCTCAGACCGTCTGTGTCAGACCGTCTGTCTCAGTCCGTCTGCCTCTCTCCGTCTTTCTCATACCGTCTATCTCAGACCGTCTGTCTCAGACCGTCTGTCTCAGTCCGTCTGCCCCTGTCCGCCTGTCTCATACCGTCTGTCTCATACCGTCTGCCGCATACCGCCTGTCTCAGACCGTATGTGTCAGACCGTATGTGTCAGACCGTCTGCCTCAGACCGTCTGTCGCAGACCGTCTGTTACAGACCGTCTGCCTCTCCCCATCTTTCTCATACCGTCTGTCTCAGACCATATGTCTCAGGCCGTCTGTCTCAGACCGTCTGTCTCAGAGCGTCTGTCTCAGACCGTCTGTCTCAGACCGTCTGTCTCAGACCGTCTGTCTCAGACCGCCTGTCTCATACCGCCTGTCTCAGAACGTCTGTCTCAGTCCGTCTGCCCCTGTCCGCCTGTCTCATACCGTCTGCCTCATACCGTCTGTCTCAGACCGTCTGTCTCAGACCGTCTGTCTCAGACCGTCTGTCTCTGTCCGCCTGCCCCTGTCCGTCTGTCTCATACCGTCTGCCGCATACCGCCTGTCTCAGACCGTATGTGTCAGACCGTATGTGTCAGACCGTCTGCCTCAGACCGTCTGTCGCAGACCGTCTGTTACAGACCGTCTGCCTCTCCCCATCTTTCTCATACCGTCTGTCTCAGACCATATGTCTCAGGCCGTCTGTCTCAGACCGTCTGCCTCAGACCGCCTGTCGCAGACCGTCTGTTTCAGACCGTCTGTCGCAGACCGTCTGTTTCAGACCGTCTCTGTCAGACCGTCTATCTCAGACCGCCTGCCTCAGACCGTCTGTCTCAGACCGTCTGTGTCAGACCGTCTGTCTCAGTCCGTCTGCCTCTCTCCGTCTTTCTCATACCGTCTATCTCAGACCGTCTGTCTCAGACCGTCTGTCTCAGACCGTCTGTGTCAGACCGTCTGTCTCAGTCCGTCTGCCTCTCTCCGTCTTTCTCATACCGTCTATCTCAGACCGTCTGTCTCAGACCGTCTGTCTCAGACCGTCTGCCTCAGACCGTCTGTCTCAGACCGTCTGTCTCAGACCATATGTCTCAGGCCGTCTGTCTCAGACCGTCTGTCTCAGACCGTCTGTCTCAGACCGTCTGTCTCAGACCGTCTGTCTCAGACCGTCTGTCTCAGACGGTCTGTCTCTGTCCGCCTGCCCCTGTCCGTCTGTCTCATACCGTCTGCTGCATACCGCCTGTCTCAGACCGTATGTGTCAGACCGTATGTGTCAGACCGTCTGTCGCAGACCGCCTGTTTCAGACCGTCTGCCTCTCCCCATCTTTCTCATACCGTCTGTCTCAGACCGTCTGTCTCAGACCGTCTGTCTCAGACCGTCTGTCTCAGACCGTCTGTGTCAAACCGTCTGTCTCAGACCGCCTGTCTCAGACCGTCTGTCTCAGACCGTCTGTCTCAGACCGTCTGTGTCAGACCGTCTGTCTCTGACCGTCTGTCTCAGTCCGTCTGCCTCTCTCCGTCTTTCTCATACCGTCTGTCTCAGACCATATGTCTCAGACCGTCTGTCTCAGACCGTCTGTCTCAGACCGTCTGTCTCAGACCGTCTGTCTCAGACCGTCTGTCGCAGACCGTCTGTCGCAGACCGTCTGTTTCAGACCGTCTGCCTCTCCCCGTCTTTCTCATACCGTCTGTCTCAGACCATATGTCTCAGGCCGTCTGTCTCCGACCGTCTGTCTCAGACTGTCTGTCTCAGACCGTCTGTCTCAGACCGTCTGTCTCAGACCGTGTGTCTCAGTTCGTCCGTCTCAGACCGTCCGTCTCAGACCGTCTGTCTCAGACCGTGTGTCTCAGTTCGTCCGTCTCAGACCGTCCGTCTCAGACCGTCTGTCTCAGACCGTCTGTCGCAGACCGTCTGTCTCAGACCGTGTGTCTCAGTCCGTCTGCCTCAGACCGCCTGTCGCAGACCGTCTGTTTCAGACCGTCTGTCGCAGACCGTCTGTTTCAGACCGTCTCTGTCAGACCGTCTATCTCAGACCGCCTGTCTCAGACCGTCTGTCTCAGACCGTCTGTGTCAGACCGTCTGTCTCAGTCCGTCTGCCTCTCTCCGTCTTTCTCATACCGTCTATCTCAGACCGTCTGTCTCAGACCGTCTGTCTCAGACCGTCTGTCTCAGACCGTCTGTCTCAGACCGTCTGTCTCAGACCGTCTGTCTCAGACCGTCTGTCTCAGACCGTCTGTCTCCGACCGTGTGTCTCAGTCCGTCTGTCGCAGACCGTCTGTCGCAGACCGTTTGTCGCAGACCGTCTGTCGCAGACCGTCTCTTTCAGACCGTCTGTGTCAGACCGTCTATCTCAGACCGTCTGTCTCAGACCGTCTGTGTCAAACCGTCTGTCTCAGACCGCCTGTCTCAGACCGTCTGTCTCAGACCGTCTGTCTCTGACCGTCTGTCTCAGTCCGTCTGCCTCTCTCCGTCTTGCTCATACCGTCTGTCTCAGACCATATGTCTCAGACCGTCTGTCACAGACCGTCTATCTCAGACCGCCTGTCTCAGACCGTCTGTCTCAGACCGGCTGTGTCAGACCGTCTGTCTCAGTCCGTCTGCCTCTCTCCGTCTTTCTCATACTGTCTATCTCAGACCGTCTGTCTCAGACCGTCTGTCTCAGACCGTCTGTGTCAGACCGTCTGTCTCAGTCCGTCTGCCTCTCTCCGTCTTTCTCATACCGTCTATCTCAGACCGTCTGTCTCAGACCGTCTGTCTCAGACCGTCTGCCTCAGACCGTCTGTCTCAGACCGTCTGTCGCAGACCGTCTGTCCCAGACCGTCTGTTTCAGACCGTCCGCCTCTCCCCGTCTTTCTCATACCGTCTGTCTCAGACCATATGTCTCAGGCCGTCTGTCTCAGACCGTCTGTCTCAGACCGTCTGTCTCAGACCGTCTGTGTCAGACCGTCTGTCTCAGTCCGTCTGCCTCTCTCCGTCTTTCTCATACCGTCTATCTCAGACCGTCTGTCTCAGACCGTCTGTCTCAGACCGTCTGTCTCAGACCGTCTGTCTCAGACCGTCTGTCTCAGACCGTCTGTCTCAGACCGTCTGTCTCAGACCGTCTGTCTCAGACCGTCTGTGTCAGACCGTCTGTCTCAGTCCGTCTGCCTCTCTCCGTCTTTCTCATACCGTCTATCTCAGACCGTCTGTCTCAGACCGTCTGTCTCAGACCGTCTGCCTCAGACCGTCTGTCTCAGACCGTCTGTCGCAGACCGTCTGTCCCAGACCGTCTGTTTCAGACCGTCTGCCTCTCCCCGTCTTTCTCATACCGTCTGTCTCAGACCATATGTCTCAGGCCGTCTGTCTCAGACCGTCTGTCTCAGACCGTCTGTCTCTGTCCGCCTGCAGCTGTCCGTCTGTCTCATACCGTCTGCCGCATACCGCCTGTCTCAGACCGTATGTGTCAGACCGTAGGTGTCAGACCGTCTGCCTCAGACCGTCTGCCTCAGACCGTCTGTCGCAGACCGCCTGTTTCAGACCGTCTGCCTCTCCCCATCTTTCTCATACCGTCTGTCTCAGACCATATGTCTCAGGCCGTCTGTCTCAGACCGTCTGTCTCAGAGCGTCTGTCTCAGACCGTCTGTCTCAGACCGTCTGTCTCAGACCGTCTGTCTCAGACCGCCTGTCTCAGACCGCCTGTCTCAGAACGTCTGTCTCAGTCCGTCTGCCCCTGTCCGCCTGTCTCATACCGTCTGCCTCATACCGTCTGTCTCAGACCGTCAGTCTCAGACCGTCTGTGTCAGACCGTCTGTCTCAGTCCGTCTGCCTCTCTCCGTCTTTCTCACACCGTCTATCTCAGACCGTCTGTCTCAGACCGTCTGTGTCAGACCGTCTGCCTCTCTCCGTCTTTCTCATACCGTCTATCTCAGACCGTCTGTCTCAGACCGTCTGTCTCAGACCGTCTGTCTCAGACCGCCTGTCTCAGACCGCCTGTCTCATACCGTCTGTCTCAGACCGTCTGTCTCAGACCGTCTGTGTCAGACCGTCTGTCTCAGTCCGTCTGCCTCTCTCCGTCTTTCTCACACCGTCTATCTCAGACCGTCTGTCTCAGACCGTCTGTGTCAAACCGTCTGTCTCAGACCGCCTGTCTCAGACCGTCTGTCTCAGACCGTCTGTCTCAGACCGTCTGTCTCAGACCGTCTGTCTCAGACCGTCTGTCTCAGACCGTCTGTCGCAGACCGTCTGTCGCAGACCGTGTGTTTCAGACCGTCTGCCTCTCCCCGTCTTTCTCATACCGTCTGTCTCAGAGCATATGTCTCAGGCCGTCTGTCTCAGACCGTCTGTCTCAGACCGTCTGTCTCAGACCGTCTGTCTCAGACCGTCTGTCTCAGACCGTCTGTCTCAGACCGTCTGTCTCAGACCGTCTGTCTCAGACCGTCTGTCTCAGACCGTCTGTCTCAGACCGTCTGTCTCAGACCGTCTGTCTCAGACCGTCTGTCTCAGACCGTCTGTCTCAGACCGTCTGTCTCAGACCGTCTGTCTCCGACCGTGTGTCTCAGTCCGTCTGTCGCAGACCGTCTGTCGCAGACCGTTTGTCGCAGACCGTCTGTCGCAGACCGTCTCTTTCAGACCGTCTGTGTCAGACCGTCTATCTCAGACCGTCTGTCTCAGACCGTCTGTGTCAAACCGTCTGTCTCAGACCGCCTGTCTCAGACCGTCTGTCTCAGACCGTCTGTCTCAGACCGTCTGTCTCAGACCGTCTGTGTCAGACCGTCTGTCTCTGACCGTCTGTCTCAGTCCGTCTGCCTCTCTCTGTCTTTCTCATACCGTCTGTCTCAGACCATATGTCTCAGACCGTGTGTCTCAGACCGTCTATCTCAGACCGCCTGTCTCAGACCGTCTGTCTCAGACCGTCTGTGTCAGACCGTCTGTCTCAGTCCGTCTGCCTCTCTCCGTCTTTCTCATACCGTCTATCTCAGACCGTCTGTCTCAGACCGTCTGTCTCAGACCGTCTGTCTCAGACCGTCTGTCTCAGACCGTCTGTCTCAGACCGTCTGTGTCAGACCGTCTGTCTCAGTGCGTCTGCCTCTCTCCGTCTTTCTCATACCGTCTATCTCAGACCGTCTGTCTCAGACCGTCTGTGTCAGACCGTCTGTCTCTGACCGTCTGTCTCAGTCCGTCTGCCTCTCTCTGTCTTTCTCATACCGTCTGTCTCAGACCATATGTCTCAGACCGTGTGTCTCAGACCGTCTATCTCAGACCGCCTGTCTCAGACCGTCTGTCTCAGACCGTCTGTGTCAGACCGTCTGTCTCAGTCCGTCTGCCTCTCTCCGTCTTTCTCATACCGTCTATCTCAGACCGTCTGTCTCAGACCGTCTGTCTCAGACCGTCTGTCTCAGACCGTCTGTCTCAGACCGTCTGTCTCAGACCGTCTGTCTCAGACCGTCTGTGTCAGACCGTCTGTCTCAGTGCGTCTGCCTCTCTCCGTCTTTCTCATACCGTCTATCTCAGACCGTCTGTCTCAGACCGTCTGTCTCAGACCGTCTGCCTCAGACCGTCTGTCTCAGATCGTCTGTCGCAGACCGTCTGTCGCAGACCGTCTGTTTCAGACCGTCTGCCTCTCCCCGTCTTTCTCATACCGTCTGTCTCAGACCATATGTCTCAGGCCGTCTGTCTCAGACCGTCTGTCTCTGTCCGCCTGCCCCTGTCCGTCTGTCTCATACCGTCTGCCGCATACCGCCTGTCTCAGACCGTATGTGTCAGACCGTATGTGTCAGACCGTCTGCCTCAGACCGTCTGTCGCAGACCATATGTCTCAGGCCGTCTGTCTCAGACCGTCTGTCTCAGAGCGTCTGTCTCAGACCGTCTGTCTCAGACCGTCTGTCTCAGACCGTCTGTCTCAGACCGTCTGTCTCAGACCGCCTGTCTCAGACCGCCTGTCTCAGAACGTCTGTCTCAGTCCGTCTGCCCCTGTCCGCCTGTCTCATACCGTCTGCCTCATACCGTCTGTCTCAGACCGTCAGTCTCAGACCGTCTGTCTCAGACCGTCCGTCTCAGACCGTCCGTATCAGACCGTCTGTCTCAGACCGTCTGTCTCAGACCATCTGTCTCAGTCCGTCTGCCTCTCTCCGCCTTTCTCATACCGTCTGTCTCAGACCATATGTCTCAGGCCGTCTGTCTCCGACCGTCTGTCTCAGACTGTCTGTCTCAGACCGTCTGTCTCAGACCGTCTGTCTCAGACCGTGTGTCTCAGTTCGTCCGTCTCAGACCGTCCGTCTCAGACCGTCTGTCTCAGACCGTCTGTCGCAGACCGTCTGTCGCAGACCGTCTGTTTCAGAACGTCTGCCTCTCCCCGTCTTTCTCATACCGTCTGTCTCAGACCATATGTCTCAGGCCGTCTGTCTCAGACCGTCTGTCTCAGACCGTCTGTCTCAGACCGTCTGTCTCAGACCGTCTGTCTCAGACCGTCTGTCTCAGACCGTCTGTCTCAAACCGTCTGTCTCAGACCGTCTGTCTCAGACCGTCTGTCTCAGACCGTCTGTCTCAGACCGTGTGTCTCAGTTCGTCCGTCTCAGACCGTCCGTCTCAGACCGTCTGTCTCAGACCGTCTGTCGCAGACCGTCTGTCTCAGACCGTGTGTCTCAGTCCGTCTGCCTCAGACCGCCTGTCGCAGACCGTCTGTTTCAGACCGTCTGTCGCAGACCGTCTGTTTCAGACCGTCTCTGTCAGACCGTCTATCTCAGAGCGCCTGTCTCAGACCGTCTGTCTCAGACCGTCTGTGTCAGACCGTCTGTCTCAGTCCGTCTGCCTCTCTCCGTCTTTCTCATACCGTCTATCTCAGACCGTCTGTCTCAGACCGTCTGTCTCAGACCGTCTGTCTCAGACCGTCTGTCTCAGACCGTCTGTCTCAGACCGTCTGTCTCAGACCGTCTGTCTCAGACCGTCTGTCTCAGACCGTCTGTCTCCGACCGTGTGTCTCAGTCCGTCTGTCGCAGACCGTCTGTCGCAGACCGTTTGTCGCAGACCGTCTGTCGCAGACCGTCTCTTTCAGACCGTCTGTGTCAGACCGTCTATCTCAGACCGTCTGTCTCAGACCGTCTGTGTCAAACCGTCTGTCTCAGACCGCCTGTCTCAGACCGTCTGTCTCAGACCGTCTGTCTCTGACCGTCTGTCTCAGTCCGTCTGCCTCTCTCCGTCTTTCTCATACCGTCTGTCTCAGACCATATGTCTCAGACCGTCTGTCACAGACCGTCTATCTCAGACCGCCTGTCTCAGACCGTCTGTCTCAGACCGTCTGTGTCAGACCGTCTGTCTCAGTCCGTCTGCCTCTCTCCGCCTTTCTCATACCGTCTATCTCAGACCGTCTGTCTCCGACCGTCTGTGTCAGACCGTCTGTCTCAGTCCGTCTGCCTCTCTCCGTCTTTCTCATACTGTCTATCTCAGACCGTCTGTCTCAGACCGTCTGTCTCAGACCGTCTGTGTCAGACCGTCTGTCTCAGTCCGTCTGCCTCTCTCCGTCTTTCTCATACCGTCTATCTCAGACCGTCTGTCTCAGACCGTCTGTCTCAGACCGTCTGCCTCAGACCGTCTGTCTCAGACCGTCTGTCGCAGACCGTCTGTCCCAGACCGTCTGTTTCAGACCGTCCGCCTCTCCCCGTCTTTCTCATACCGTCTGTCTCAGACCATATGTCTCAGGCCGTCTGTCTCAGACCGTCTGTCTCAGACCGTCTGTCTCAGACCGTCTGTGTCAGACCGTCTGTCTCAGTCCGTCTGCCTCTCTCCGTCTTTCTCATACCGTCTATCTCAGACCCTCTGTCTCAGACCGTCTGTCTCAGACCGTCTGTCTCAGACCGTCTGTCTCAGACCGTCTGTCTCAGACCGTCTGTCTCAGACCGTCTGTCTCAGACCGTCTGTCTCAGACCGTCTGTGTCAGACCGTCTGTCTCAGTCCGTCTGCCTCTCTCCGTCTTTCTCATACCGTCTATCTCAGACCGTCTGTCTCAGACCGTCTGTCTCAGACCGTCTGCCTCAGACCGTCTGTCTCAGACCGTCTGTCGCAGACCGTCTGTCCCAGACCGTCTGTTTCAGACCGTCTGCCTCTCCCCGTCTTTCTCATACCGTCTGTCTCAGACCATATGTCTCAGGCCGTCTGTCTCAGACCGTCTGTCTCAGACCGTCTGTCTCTGTCCGCCTGCAGCTGTCCGTCTGTCTCATACCGTCTGCCGCATACCGCCTGTCTCAGACCGTATGTGTCAGACCGTAGGTGTCAGACCGTCTGCCTCAGACCGTCTGCCTCAGACCGTCTGTCGCAGACCGCCTGTTTCAGACCGTCTGCCTCTCCCCATCTTTCTCATACCGTCTGTCTCAGACCATATGTCTCAGGCCGTCTGTCTCAGACCGTCTGTCTCAGAGCGTCTGTCTCAGACCGTCTGTCTCAGACCGTCTGTCTCAGACCGTCTGTCTCAGACCGCCTGTCTCAGACCGCCTGTCTCAGAACGTCTGTCTCAGTCCGTCTGCCCCTGTCCGCCTGTCTCATACCGTCTGCCTCATACCGGCTGTCTCAGACCGTCAGTCTCAGACCGTCTGTGTCAGACCGTCTGTCTCAGTCCGTCTGCCTCTCTCCGTCTTTCTCACACCGTCTATCTCAGACCGTCTGTCTCAGACCGTCTGTGTCAAACCGTCTGTCTCAGACCGCCTGTCTCAGACCGCCTGTCTCATACCGTCTGTCTCAGACCGTCTGTCTCAGACCGTCTGTGTCAGACCGTCTGTCTCAGTCCGTCTGCCTCTCTCCGTCTTTCTCACACCGTCTATCTCAGACCGTCTGTCTCAGACCGTCTGTGTCAAACCGTCTGTCTCAGACCGCCTGTCTCAGACCGTCTGTCTCAGACCGTCTGTCTCAGACCGTCTGTCTCAGACCGTCTGTCTCAGACCGTCTGTCTCAGACCGTCTGTCTCAGACCGTCTGTCTCAGACCGTCTGTCTCAGACCGTCTGTCTCAGACCGTCTGTCTCAGACCGTGTGTCTCAGTTCGTCCGTCTCAGACCGTCCGTCTCAGACCGTCCGTCTCAGACCGTCTGTCGCAGACCGTCTGTCTCGGACCGCCTGTCTCAGACCGCCTGTCTCAGACCGTCTGTCTCAGACCGTCTGTCTCAGACCGTCTGTCTCAGACCGTCTGTCTCAGACCGTCTGTCTCAGACCGTCTGTCTCAGACCGTCTGTCTCAGACCGTCTGTCTCAGACCGTCTGTCTCAGACCGTCTGTCTCAGACCGTCTGTCTCAGACCGTCTGTCTCAGACCGTCTGTCTCAGACCGTCTGTCTCAGACCGTCTGTCTCAGACCGTCTGTCTCAGACCGTCTGTCTCAGACCGTCTGTCTCAGACCGTCTGTCTCAGACCGTCTGTCTCAGACCGTCTGTCTCAGACCGTCTGTCTCCGACCGTGTGTCTCAGTCCGTCTGTCGCAGACCGTCTGTCGCAGACCGTTTGTCGCAGACCGTCTGTCGCAGACCGTCTCTTTCAGACCGTCTGTGTCAGACCGTCTATCTCAGACCGTCTGTCTCAGACCGTCTGTGTCAAACCGTCTGTCTCAGACCGCCTGTCTCAGACCGTCTGTCTCAGACCGTCTGTCTCAGACCGTCTGTCTCAGACCGTCTGTGTCAGACCGTCTGTCTCTGACCGTCTGTCTCAGTCCGTCTGCCTCTCTCTGTCTTTCTCATACCGTCTGTCTCAGACCATATGTCTCAGACCGTGTGTCTCAGACCGTCTATCTCAGACCGCCTGTCTCAGACCGTCTGTCTCAGACCGTCTGTGTCAGACCGTCTGTCTCAGTCCGTCTGCCTCTCTCCGTCTTTCTCATACCGTCTATCTCAGACCGTCTGTCTCAGACCGTCTGTCTCAGACCGTCTGTCTCAGACCGTCTGTCTCAGACCGTCTGTCTCAGACCGTCTGTCTCAGACCGTCTGTCTCAGACCGTCTGTGTCAGACCGTCTGTCTCAGTGCGTCTGCCTCTCTCCGTCTTTCTCATACCGTCTATCTCAGACCGTCTGTCTCAGACCGTCTGTCTCAGACCGTCTGTGTCAGACCGTCTGTCTCTGACCGTCTGTCTCAGTCCGTCTGCCTCTCTCTGTCTTTCTCATACCGTCTGTCTCAGACCATATGTCTCAGACCGTGTGTCTCAGACCGTCTATCTCAGACCGCCTGTCTCAGACCGTCTGTCTCAGACCGTCTGTGTCAGACCGTCTGTCTCAGTCCGTCTGCCTCTCTCCGTCTTTCTCATACCGTCTATCTCAGACCGTCTGTCTCAGACCGTCTGTCTCAGACCGTCTGTCTCAGACCGTCTGTCTCAGACCGTCTGTCTCAGACCGTCTGTCTCAGACCGTCTGTCTCAGACCGTCTGTGTCAGACCGTCTGTCTCAGTGCGTCTGCCTCTCTCCGTCTTTCTCATACCGTCTATCTCAGACCGTCTGTCTCAGACCGTCTGTCTCAGACCGTCTGCCTCAGACCGTCTGTCTCAGATCGTCTGTCGCAGACCGTCTGTCCCAGACCGTCTGTTTCAGACCGTCTGCCTCTCCCCGTCTTGCTCATACCGTCTGTCTCAGACCATATGTCTCAGGCCGTCTGTCTCAGACCGTCTGTCTCTGTCCGCCTGCCCCTGTCCGTCTGTCTCATACCGTCTGCCGCATACCGCCTGTCTCAGACCGTATGTGTCAGACCGTATGTGTCAGACCGTCTGCCTCAGACCGTCTGTCGCAGACCGCCTGTTTCAGACCGTCTGCCTCTCCCCATCTTTCTCATACCGTCTGTCTCAGACCATATGTCTCAGGCCGTCTGTCTCAGACCGTCCGTCTCAGACCGTCCGTATCAGACCGTCTGTCTCAGACCGTCTGTCTCAGACCATCTGTCTCAGATCGTCCGTCTCAGACCATCTGTCTCGGACCGTCTGTCTCAGACCGTGTGTCTCAGTCCGTCTGCCTCAGACCGCCTGTCGCAGACCGTCTGTTTCAGACCGTCTGTCGCAGACCGTCTGTTTCAGACCGTCTCTGTCAGACCGTCTATCTCAGACCGCCTGTCTCAGACCGTCTGTCTCAGACCGTCTGTCTCAGACCGTCTGTGTCAGATCGACTGTCTCAGTCCGTCTGCCTCTCTCCGTCTTTCTCATACCGTCTATCTCAGACCGTCTGTCTCAGACCGTCTGTCTCAGACCGTCTGTCTCAGACCGTCTGTCTCAGACCGTCTGTCTCAGACCGTCTGTCTCAGACCGTCTGTCTCAGACCGTCTGTCTCAGACCGTCTGTCTCAGACCGTCTGTCTCAGACCGTCTGTCTCAGACCGTCTGTCTCAGACCGTCTGTCTCAGACCGTCTGTCTCAGACCGTCTGTCTCAGACCGTGTGTCTCAGTTCGTCCGTCTCAGACCGTCCGTCTCAGACCGTCCGTCTCAGACCGTCTGTCGCAGACCGTCTGTCTCGGACCGCCTGTCTCAGACCGCCTGTCTCAGACCGTCTGTCTCAGACCGTCTGTCTCAGACCGTCTGTCTCAGACCGTCTGTCTCAGACCGTCTGTCTCAGACCGTCTGTCTCAGACCGTCTGTCTCAGACCGTCTGTCTCAGACCGTCTGTCTCAGACCGTCTGTCTCAGACCGTCTGTCTCAGACCGTCTGTCTCAGACCGTCTGTCTCAGACCGTCTGTCTCAGACCGTCTGTCTCAGACCGTCTGTCTCAGACCGTCTGTCTCAGACCGTCTGTCTCCGACCGTGTGTCTCAGTCCGTCTGTCGCAGACCGTCTGTCGCAGACCGTTTGTCGCAGACCGTCTGTCGCAGACCGTCTCTTTCAGACCGTCTGTGTCAGACCGTCTATCTCAGACCGTCTGTCTCAGACCGTCTGTGTCAAACCGTCTGTCTCAGACCACCTGTCTCAGACCGTCTGTCTCAGACCGTCTGTCTCAGACCGTCTGTCTCAGACCGTCTGTGTCAGACCGTCTGTGTCAGACCGTCTGTCTCTGACCGTCTGTCTCAGTCCGTCTGCCTCTCTCTGTCTTTCTCATACCGTCTGTCTCAGACCATATGTCTCAGACCGTGTGTCTCAGACCGTCTATCTCAGACCGCCTGTCTCAGACCGTCTGTCTCAGACCGTCTGTGTCAGACCGTCTGTCTCAGTCCGTCTGCCTCTCTCCGTCTTTCTCATACCGTCTATCTCAGACCGTCTGTCTCAGACCGTCTGTCTCAGACCGTCTGTCTCAGACCGTCTGTCTCAGACCGTCTGTCTCAGACCGTCTGCCGCATACCGCCTGTCTCAGACCGTATGTGTCAGACCGTATGTGTCAGACCGTCTGCCTCAGACCGTCTGTCGCAGACCGCCTGTTTCAGACCGTCTGCCTCTCCCCATCTTTCTCATACCGTCTGTCTCAGACCATATGTCTCAGGCCGTCTGTCTCAGACCGTCTGTCTCAGAGCGTCTGTCTCAGACCGTCTGTCTCAGACCGTCTGTCTCAGACCGTCTGTCTCAGACCGTCTGTCTCAGACCGCCTGTCTCAGACCGCCTGTCTCAGAACGTCTGTCTCAGTCCGTCTGCCCCTGTCCGCCTGTCTCATACCGTCTGCCTCATACCGTCTGTCTCAGACCGTCAGTCTCAGACCGTCTGTCTCAGACCGTCCGTCTCAGACCGTCCGTATCAGACCGTCTGTCTCAGACCGTCTGTCTCAGACCATCTGTCTCAGATCGTCCGTCTCAGACCATCTGTCTCGGACCGTCTGTCTCAGACCGTGTGTCTCAGTCCGTCTGCCTCAGACCGCCTGTCGCAGACCGTCTGTTTCAGACCGTCTGTCGCAGACCGTCTGTTTCAGACCGTCTCTGTCAGACCGTCTATCTCAGACCGCCTGTCTCAGACCGTCTGTCTCAGACCGTCTGTGTCAGATCGACTGTCTCAGTCCGTCTGCCTCTCTCCGTCTTTCTCATACCGTCTATCTCAGACCGTCTGTCTCAGACCGTCTGTCTCAGACCGTCTGTCTCAGACCGTCTGTCTCAGACCGTCTGTCTCAGACCGTCTGTCTCAGACCGTCTGTCTCAGACCGTCTGTCTCAGACCGTCTGTCTCAGACCGTCTGTCTCAGACCGTCTGTCTCAGACCGTCTGTCTCAGACCGTCTGTCTCAGACCGTCTGTCTCAGACCGTGTGTCTCAGTTCGTCCGTCTCAGACCGTCCGTCTCAGACCGTCCGTCTCAGACCGTCTGTCGCAGACCGTCTGTCTCGGACCGCCTGTCTCGGACCGCCTGTCTCAGACCGTCTGTCTCAGACCGTCTGTCTCAGACCGTCTGTCTCAGACCGTCTGTCTCAGACCGTCTGTCTCAGACCGTCTGTCTCAGACCGTCTGTCTCAGACCGTCTGTCTCAGACCGTCTGTCTCAGACCGTCTGTCTCAGACCGTCTGTCTCAGACCGTCTGTCTCAGACCGTCTGTCTCAGACCGTCTGTCTCAGACCGTCTGTCTCAGACCGTCTGTCTCAGACCGTCTGTCTCCGACCGTGTGTCTCAGTCCGTCTGTCGCAGACCGTCTGTCGCAGACCGTTTGTCGCAGACCGTCTGTCGCAGACCGTCTCTTTCAGACCGTCTGTGTCAGACCGTCTATCTCAGACCGTCTGTCTCAGACCGTCTGTGTCAAACCGTCTGTCTCAGACCACCTGTCTCAGACCGTCTGTCTCAGACCGTCTGTCTCAGACCGTCTGTCTCAGACCGTCTGTGTCAGACCGTCTGTGTCAGACCGTCTGTCTCTGACCGTCTGTCTCAGTCCGTCTGCCTCTCTCTGTCTTTCTCATACCGTCTGTCTCAGACCATATGTCTCAGACCGTGTGTCTCAGACCGTCTATCTCAGACCGCCTGTCTCAGACCGTCTGTCTCAGACCGTCTGTGTCAGACCGTCTGTCTCAGTCCGTCTGCCTCTCTCCGTCTTTCTCATACCGTCTATCTCAGACCGTCTGTCTCAGACCGTCTGTCTCAGACCGTCTGTCTCAGACCGTCTGTCTCAGACCGTCTGTCTCAGACCGTCTGTCTCAGACCGTCTGTCTCAGACCGTCTGTGTCAGACCGTCTGTCTCAGTGCGTCTGCCTCTCTCCGTCTTTCTCATACCGTCTATCTCAGACCGTCTGTCTCAGACCGTCTGTCTCAGACCGTCTGTGTCAGACCGTCTGTCTCTGACCGTCTGTCTCAGTCCGTCTGCCTCTCTCTGTCTTTCTCATACCGTCTGTCTCAGATCATATGTCTCAGACCGTGTGTCTCAGACCGTCTATCTCAGACCGCCTGTCTCAGACCGTCTGTCTCAGACCGTCTGTGTCAGACCGTCTGTCTCAGTCCGTCTGCCTCTCTCCGTCTTTCTCATACCGTCTATCTCAGACCGTCTGTCTCAGACCGTCTGTCTCAGAACGTCTGTCTCAGTCCGTCTGCCCCTGTCCGCCTGTCTCATACCGTCTGCCTCATACCGTCTGTCTCAGACCGTCAGTCTCAGACCGTCTGTCTCAGACCGTCCGTCTCAGACCGTCCGTCTCAGACCGTCTGTCGCAGACCGTCTGTCTCGGACCGCCTGTCTCGGACCGCCTGTCTCAGACCGTCTGTCTCAGACCGTCTGTCTCAGACCGTCTGTCTCAGACCGTCTGTCTCAGACCGTCTGTCTCAGACCGTCTGTCTCAGACCGTCTGTCTCAGACCGTCTGTCTCAGACCGTCTGTCTCAGACCGTCTGTCTCAGACCGTCTGTCTCAGACCGTCTGTCTCAGACCGTCTGTCTCAGACCGTCTGTCTCAGACCGTCTGTCTCAGACCGTCTGCCTCCGACCGTGTGTCTCAGTCCGTCTGTCGCAGACCGTCTGTCGCAGACCGTTTGTCGCAGACCGTCTGTCGCAGACCGTCTCTTTCAGACCGTCTGTGTCAGACCGTCTATCTCAGACCGTCTGTCTCAGACCGTCTGTGTCAAACCGTCTGTCTCAGACCGCCTGTCTCAGACCGTCTGTCTCAGACCGTCTGTCTCAGACCGTCTGTCTCAGACCGTCTGTCTCAGACCGTCTGTGTCAGACCGTCTGTCTCTGACCGTCTGTCTCAGTCCGTCTGCCTCTCTCTGTCTTTCTCATACCGTCTGTCTCAGACCATATGTCTCAGACCGTGTGTCTCAGACCGTCTATCTCAGACCGCCTGTCTCAGACCGTCTGTCTCAGACCGTCTGTGTCAGACCGTCTGTCTCAGTCCGTCTGCCTCTCTCCGTCTTTCTCATACCGTCTATCTCAGACCGTCTGTCTCAGACCGTCTGTCTCAGACCGTCTGTCTCAGACCGCCTGTCTCAGACCGTCTGTCTCAGACCGTCTGTCTCAGACCGTCTGTGTCAGACCGTCTGTCTCAGTGCGTCTGCCTCTCTCCGTCTTTCTCATACCGTCTATCTCAGACCGTCTGTCTCAGACCGTCTGTCTCAGACCGTCTGTGTCAGACCGTCTGTCTCTGACCGTCTGTCTCAGTCCGTCTGCCTCTCTCTGTCTTTCTCATACCGTCTGTCTCAGACCATATGTCTCAGACCGTGTGTCTCAGACCGTCTATCTCAGACCGCCTGTCTCAGACCGTCTGTCTCAGACCGTCTGTGTCAGACCGTCTGTCTCAGTCCGTCTGCCTCTCTCCGTCTTTCTCATACCGTCTGTCTCAGACCATATGTCTCAGACCGTGTGTCTCAGACCGTCTATCTCAGACCGCCTGTCTCAGACCGTCTGTCTCAGACCGTCTGTCTCAGACCGTCTGTCTCAGACCGTCTGTCTCAGACCGTCTGTCTCAGACCGTCTGTCTCAGACCGTCTGTCTCAGACCGTCTGTCTCAGACCGTCTGTCTCAGACCGTCTGTCTCAGACCGTCTGTGTCGGACCGTCTGTCTCAGTGCGTCTGCCTCTCTCCGTCTTTCTCATACCGTCTATCTCAGACCGTCTGTCTCAGACCGTCTGTCTCAGACCGTCTGCCTCAGACCGTCTGTCTCAGATCGTCTGTCGCAGACCGTCTGTCCCAGACCGTCTGTTTCAGACCGTCTGCCTCTCCCCGTCTTTCTCATACCGTCTGTCTCAGACCATATGTCTCAGGCCGTCTGTCTCAGACCGTCTGTCTCTGTCCGCCTGCCCCTGTCCGTCTGTCTCATACCGTCTGCCGCATACCGCCTGTCTCAGACCGTATGTGTCAGACCGTATGTGTCAGACCGTCTGCCTCAGACCGTCTGTCGCAGACCGCCTGTTTCAGACCGTCTGCCTCTCCCCATCTTTCTCATACCGTCTGTCTCAGACCATATGTCTCAGGCCGTCTGTCTCAGACCGTCTGTCTCAGAGCGTCTGTCTCAGACCGTCTGTCTCAGACCGTCTGTCTCAGACCGTCTGTCTCAGACCGTCTGTCTCAGACCGCCTGTCTCAGACCGCCTGTCTCAGAACGTCTGTCTCAGTCCGTCTGCCCCTGTCCGCCTGTCTCATACCGTCTGCCTCATACCGTCTGTCTCAGACCGTCAGTCTCAGACCGTCTGTCTCAGACCGTCCGTCTCAGACCGTCCGTATCAGACCGTCTGTCTCAGACCGTCTGTCTCAGACCATCTGTCTCAGATCGTCCGTCTCAGACCATCTGTCTCGGACCGTCTGTCTCAGACCGTGTGTCTCAGTCCGTCTGCCTCAGACCGCCTGTCGCAGACCGTCTGTTTCAGACCGTCTGTCGCAGACCGTCTGTTTCAGACCGTCTCTGTCAGACCGTCTATCTCAGACCGCCTGTCTCAGACCGTCTGTCTCAGACCGTCTGTGTCAGATCGTCTGTCTCAGTCCGTCTGCCTCTCTCCGTCTTTCTCATACCGTCTATCTCAGACCGTCTGTCTCAGACCGTCTGTCTCAGACCGTCTGTCTCAGACCGCCTGTCTCAGACCGTCTGTCTCAGACCGTCTGTCTCAGACCGTCTGTCTCAGACCGTCTGTCTCAGACCGTCTGTCTCAGACCGTCTGTCTCAGACCGTCTGTCTCAGACCGTCTGTCTCAGACCGTCTGTCTCAGACCGTCTGTCTCAGACCGTCTGTGTCGGACCGTCTGTCTCAGTGCGTCTGCCTCTCTCCGTCTTTCTCATACCGTCTATCTCAGACCGTCTGTCTCAGACCGTCTGTCTCAGACCGTCTGCCTCAGACCGTCTGTCTCAGATCGTCTGTCGCAGACCGTCTGTCCCAGACCGTCTGTTTCAGACCGTCTGCCTCTCCCCGTCTTTCTCATACCGTCTGTCTCAGACCATATGTCTCAGGCCGTCTGTCTCAGACCGTCTGTCTCTGTCCGCCTGCCCCTGTCCGTCTGTCTCATACCGTCTGCCGCATACCGCCTGTCTCAGACCGTATGTGTCAGACCGTATGTGTCAGACCGTCTGCCTCAGACCGTCTGTCGCAGACCGCCTGTTTCAGACCGTCTGCCTCTCCCCATCTTTCTCATACCGTCTGTCTCAGACCATATGTCTCAGGCCGTCTGTCTCAGACCGTCTGTCTCAGAGCGTCTGTCTCAGACCGTCTGTCTCAGACCGTCTCTGTCAGACCGTCTATCTCAGACCGCCTGTCTCAGACCGTCTGTCTCAGACCGTCTGTGTCAGATCGTCTGTCTCAGTCCGTCTGCCTCTCTCCGTCTTTCTCATACCGTCTATCTCAGACCGTCTGTCTCAGACCGTCTGTCTCAGACCGTCTGTCTCAGACCGTCTGTCTCAGACCGTCTGTCTCAGACCGTCTGTCTCAGACCGTCTGTCTCAGACCGTCTGTCTCAGACCGTCTGTCTCAGACCGTCTGTCTCAGACCGTCTGTCTCAGACCGTCTGTCTCAGACCGTCTGTCTCAGTCCGTCTGTCGCAGACCGTCTGTCTCAGACCGTCTGTCTCAGACCGTCTGTCTCAGACCGTCTGTCTCAGACCGTCTGTCTCAGACCGTGTGTCTCAGTTCGTCCGTCTCAGACCGTCCGTCTCAGACCGTCGGTCTCAGACTGTCTGTCTCTAACCGTCTGTCTCAGTCCGTCTGCCTCTCTCCGTCTTTCTCATACCGTCTGTCTCAGACCATATGTCTCAGACCGTCTGTCTCAGACCGTCTGTCTCAGACCGTCTGTCTCAGACCGTCTGTCTCAGACCGTCTGTCTCAGACCGTCTGTCTCAGACCGTCTGTCTCAGACCGTGTGTCTCAGTTCGTCCGTCTCAGACCGTCCGTCTCAGACCGTCGGTCTCAGACCGTCTGTCGCAGACCGTCTGTCTCGGACCGCCTGTCTCAGACCGCCTGTCTCAGTCCGTCTGTCTCAGACCGTCTGTCTCAGACCGTCTGTCTCAGACCGTCTGTCTCAGACCGTCTGTCTCAGACCGTCTGTCTCAGACCGTCTGTCTCAGACCGTCTGTCTCAGACCGTCTGTCTCAGACCGTCTGTCTCAGACCGTCTGTCTCAGACCGTCTGTCTCAGACCGTCTGTGTCAAACCGTCTGTCTCAGACCATCTGTCTCAGACCGTCTGTCTCAGACCGTGTGTCTCAGACCGTCTATCTCAGACCGTCTGTGTCAGACCGTCTGTCTCAGACCGTCTGTCTCAGACCGTCTGTCTCAGACCGTGTGTCTCAGTCCGTCTGTCTCAGACTGTCTGTCGCACACCGTCTGTCGCAGACCGTTTGTTTCAGACCGTCTGTGTCAGACCGTCTATCTCAGACCGTCTGTCTCAGACCGTCTGTCTCAGACCGTATGTCTCAGACCGTCTGTCTCAGACCGTCTGTCTCAGACCGTCTGTCTCAGACCGTCTGTCTCAGACCGTCTGTCTCAGACCGTCTGTCTCAGACCGTCTGTCTCAGACCGTCTGTCTCCGACCGTGTGTCACAGTCCGTCTGTCGCAGACCGTCTGTCGCAGACCGTTTGTCGCAGACCGTCTGTCGCAGACCGTCTCTTTCAGACCGTCTGTGTCAGACCGTCTATCTCAGACCGTCTGTCTCAGACCGTCTGTGTCAAACCGTCTGTCTCAGACCGCCTGTCTCAGACCGTCTGTCTCAGACCGTCTGTCTCAGACCGTCTGTGTCAGACCGTCTGTCTCTGACCGTCTGTCTCAGTCCGTCTGCCTCTCTCCGTCTTTCTCATACCGTCTATCTCAGACCGTCTGTCTCAGACCGTCTGTCTCAGACCGTCTGTCTCAGACCGTATGCCTCAGACCGTCTGTCTCAGACCATATGTCTCAGACCGTCTGTCTCAGACCGTCTATCTCAGACCGCCTGTCTCAGACCGTCTGTCTCAGACCGTCTGTGTCAGACCGTCTGTCTCAGTCCGTCTGCCTCTCTCCGTCTTTCTCATACCGTCTATCTCAGACCGTCTGTCTCAGACCGTCTGTGTCAGACCGTCTGTCTCAGTCCGTCTGCCTCTCTCCGTCTTTCTCATACCGTCTATCTCAGACCGTCTGTCTCAGACCGTCTGTCTCAGACCGTCTGTCTCAGACCGTATGCCTCAGACCGTCTGTCTCAGATCGTCTGTCGCAGACCGTCTGTCCCAGACCGTCTGTTTCAGACCGTCTGCCTCTCCCCGTCTTTCTCATACCGTCTGTCTCAGACCATATGTCTCAGGCCGTCTGTCTCAGACCGTCTGTCTCAGACCGTCTGTCTCAGACCGTCTGTCTCAGACCGTCTGTCTCTGTCCGCCTGCCCCTGTCCGTCTGTCTCATACCGTCTGCCGCATACCGCCTGTCTCAGACCGTATGTGTCAGACCGTATGTGTCAGACCGTCTGCCTCAGACCGTCTGTCGCAGACCGCCTGTTTCAGACCGTCTGCCTCTCCCCATCTTTCTCATACCGTCTGTCTCAGACCATATGTCTCAGGCCGTCTGTCTCAGACCGTCTGTCTCAGAGCGTCTGTCTCAGGTCGTCTGTCTCATACCGTCTGTCTCATACCGTCTGCCTCATACCGTCTGTCTCAGACCGTCTGTCTCAGACCGTCTGTCTCAGACCGTCTGTCTCATGCCGTCTGTCTCAGACCGTCTGTCTCAGACCGTCTGTCTCAGACCGTCTGTCTCAGACCGTCTGTCTCAGACCGTCTTCCTCATACCGTCTGATTCAGACCATACGTCTCAGACCGTCTGTCTCAGGTCGTCTGTCTCATACCGTCTGTCTCATACCGTCTGCCTCATACCGTCTGTCTCAGACCGTCTGTCTCAGACCGTCTGTCTCAGACCGTCTGTCTCATGCCGTCTGTCTCCGACCGTCTGTCTCAGACCGTCTGTCTCAGGCCGTCTGTCTCAGATCGTCTGTCTCAGACAGTCTGTCGCAGACAGTCTGTCTCAGAACCTTCTGTCTCAGTCCGTCTGCACCTGTCCGTCCGTCTCATACCGCCTGTATCAGAACATCTGTCTCAGATCGTCTGTCTCAGACCGTCTGCCGCAGACCGTCTGTGTCAGAACATCTGTCTCAGATCGTCTGTCTCAGATCGTCTTTCTCAATCCGTCTGTCTCGGACCGTCTGTCTCAGACCGTCTGTCTGAGACCGTCTGTCTCGGATCGTCTGTCTCATTCCGTCTGCCTCTGTCCGTCTATCTCAGACCGTCTGTCTCAGACCATATGTCTCAGACCGTCTGTCTCAGACCGTCTATCTCAGACCGCCTGTCTCAGACCGTCTGTCTCAGACCGTCTGTGTCAGACCGTCTGTCTCAGTCCGTCTGCCTCTCTCCGTCTTTCTCATACCGTCTATCTCAGACCGTCTGTCTCAGACCGTCTGTGTCAGACCGTCTGTCTCAGTCCGTCTGCCTCTCTCCGTCTTTCTCATACCGTCTATCTCAGACCGTCTGTCTCAGACCGTCTGTCTCAGACCGTCTGTCTCAGACCGTATGCCTCAGACCGTCTGTCTCAGATCGTCTGTCGCAGACCGTCTGTCCCAGACCGTCTGTTTCAGACCGTCTGCCTCTCCCCGTCTTTCTCATACCGTCTGTCTCAGACCATATGTCTCAGGCCGTCTGTCTCAGACCGTCTGTCTCAGACCGTCTGTCTCAGACCGTCTGTCTCAGACCGTCTGTCTCAGACCGTCTGTCTCTGTCCGCCTGCCCCTGTCCGTCTGTCTCATACCGTCTGCCGCATACCGCCTGTCTCAGACCGTATGTGTCAGACCGTATGTGTCAGACCGTCTGCCTCAGACCGTCTGTCGCAGACCGCCTGTTTCAGACCGTCTGCCTCTCCCCATCTTTCTCATACCGTCTGTCTCAGACCATATGTCTCAGGCCGTCTGTCTCAGACCGTCTGTCTCAGAGCGTCTGTCTCAGACCGTCTGTCTCAGACCGTCTGTCTCAGACCGTCTGTCTCAGACCGCCTGTCTCAGACCGCCTGTCTCAGAACGTCTGTCTCAGTCCGTCTGTCTCTGTCCGCCTGCCCCTGTCCGTCTGTCTCATACCGTCTGCCGCATACCGCCTGTCTCAGACCGTATGTGTCAGACCGTATGTGTCAGACCGTCTGCCTCAGACCGTCTGTCGCAGACCGCCTGTTTCAGACCGTCTGCCTCTCCCCATCTTTCTCATACCGTCTGTCTCAGACCATATGTCTCAGGCCGTCTGTCTCAGACCGTCTGTCTCAGAGCGTCTGTCTCAGACCGTCTGTCTCAGACCGTCTGTCTCAGACCGTCTGTCTCAGACCGCCTGTCTCAGACCGCCTGTCTCAGAACGTCTGTCTCAGTCCGTCTGCCCCTGTCCGCCTGTCTCAGGCCGTCTGTCTCAGACCGTCTGTCTCAGAGCGTCTTCCTCATACCGTCTGATTCAGACCATACGTCTCAGACCGTCTGTCTCAGGTCGTCTGTCTCATACCGTCTGTCTCATACCGTCTGCCTCATACCGTCTGTCTCAGACCGTCTGTCTCAGACCGTCTGTCTCAGACCGTCTGTCTCATGCCGTCTGTCTCAGACCGTCTGTCTCAGACCGTCTGTCTCAGACCGTCTGTCTCAGACCGTCTGTCTCAGACCGTCTTCCTCATACCGTCTGATTCAGACCATACGTCTCAGACCGTCTGTCTCAGGTCGTCTGTCTCATACCGTCTGTCTCATACCGTCTGCCTCATACCGTCTGTCTCAGACCGTCTGTCTCAGACCGTCTGTCTCAGACCGTCTGTCTCAGACCGTCTGTCTCATGCCGTCTGTCTCCGACCGTCTGTCTCAGACCGTCTGTCTCAGGCCGTCTGTCTCAGACCGTCTGTCTCAGACAGTCTGTCGCAGACAGTCTGTCTCAGAACCTTCTGTCTCAGTCCGTCTGCACCTGTCCGTCCGTCTCATACCGCCTGTATCAGAACATCTGTCTCAGATCGTCTGTCTCAGACCGTCTGCCGCAGACCGTCTGTGTCAGAACATCTGTCTCAGATCGTCTGTCTCAGATCGTCTTTCTCAATCCGTCTGTCTCGGACCGTCTGTCTCAGACCGTCTGTCTGAGACCGTCTGTCTCGGATCGTCTGTCTCATTCCGTCTGCCTCTGTCCGTCTATCTCAGACCGTCTGTCTCAGACCATATGTCTCAGACCGTCTGTCTCAGACCGTCTATCTCAGACCGCCTGTCTCAGACCGTCTGTCTCAGACCGTCTGTGTCAGACCGTCTGTCTCAGTCCGTCTGCCTCTCTCCGTCTTTCTCATACCGTCTATCTCAGACCGTCTGTCTCAGACCGTCTGTGTCAGACCGTCTGTCTCAGTCCGTCTGCCTCTCTCCGTCTTTCTCATACCGTCTATCTCAGACCGTCTGTCTCAGACCGTCTGTCTCAGACCGTCTGTCTCAGACCGTATGCCTCAGACCGTCTGTCTCAGATCGTCTGTCGCAGACCGTCTGTCCCAGACCGTCTGTTTCAGACCGTCTGCCTCTCCCCGTCTTTCTCATACCGTCTGTCTCAGACCATATGTCTCAGGCCGTCTGTCTCAGACCGTCTGTCTCAGACCGTCTGTCTCAGACCGTCTGTCTCAGACCGTCTGTCTCAGACCGTCTGTCTCTGTCCGCCTGCCCCTGTCCGTCTGTCTCATACCGTCTGCCGCATACCGCCTGTCTCAGACCGTATGTGTCAGACCGTATGTGTCAGACCGTCTGCCTCAGACCGTCTGTCGCAGACCGCCTGTTTCAGACCGTCCGCCTCTCCCCATCTTTCTCATACCGTCTGTCTCAGACCATATGTCTCAGGCCGTCTGTCTCAGACCGTCTGTCTCAGAGCGTCTGTCTCAGACCGTCTGTCTCAGACCGTCTGTCTCAGACCGTCTGTCTCAGACCGCCTGTCTCAGACCGCCTGTCTCAGAACGTCTGTCTCAGTCCGTCTGCCCCTGTCCGCCTGTCTCAGGCCGTCTGTCTCAGACCGTCTGTCTCAGAGCGTCTGTCTCAGACCGTCTGTCTCAGACCGTCTGTCTCAGACCGTCTGTCTCAGACCGTCTGTCTCAGACCGTCTGTCTCAGACCGTCTGTCTCAGACCGTCTGTCTCAGACCGTCTGTCTCAGACCGTCTGTCTCAGTCCGTCTGCCCCTGTCCGTCTGTCTCATACCGTCTGCCTCATACCGTCTGTCTCAGACCGTATGTGTCAGACCGTCTGTCTCAGACCGTGTGTCTCAGTTTGTCCGTCTCAGACCGTCAGTCTCAGACCGTCTGTCTCAGTCCGTCTGTCTCAGACCGTCTGTCTCATGCCGTCTGTCTCAGACCGTCTGTCTCAGACCGTCTGTCTCAGACCGTCTGTCTCAGACCGTCTGTCTCAGACCGTCTTCCTCATACCGTCTGATTCAGACCATACGTCTCAGACCGTCTGTCTCAGGTCGTCTGTCTCATACCGTCTGTGTCATACCGTCTGCCTCATACCGTCTGTCTCAGACCGTCTGTCTCAGACCGTCTGTCTCATGCCGTCTGTCTCCGACCGTCTGTCTCAGACCGTCTGTCTCAGGCCGTCTGTCTCAGACCCTCTGTCTCGGACCATATGTCTCAGACTGTCTCTCTCAGACCGTCTGTCTCAGACCGTCTGTCTCAGACCATCTGTCTCAGTCCGTCTGTCTCAGATCGTCTGTCTCAGACAGTCTGTCGCAGACAGTCTGTCTCAGAACCTTCTGTCTCAGTCCGTCTGCACCTGTCCGTCCGTCTCATACCGCCTGTATCAGAACATCTGTCTCAGATCGTCTGTTTCAGACCGTCTGCCGCAGACCGTCTGTGTCAGAACATCTGTCTCAGATCGTCTGTCTCAGATCGTCTTTCTCAATCCGTCTGTCTCGGACCGTCTGTCTCAGACCGTCTGTCTGAGACCGTCTGTCTCGGATCGTCTGTCTCATTCCGTCTATCTCAGACCGTCTGTCTCAGACCGTCTGTCTCAGACCGTCTGTCTCAGACCGTCTGTCTCAGACCGTCTGTCTCAGACCGTCTGTCTCAGTCCGTCTGCCTCTCTCCGTCTTCCTCATACCGTCTGATTCAGACCATATGTCTCAGACCGTCTGTCTCAGACCGTCTGTCTCAGGTCGTCTGTCTCATACCGTCTGTCTCATACCGTCTGCCTCATACCGTCTGTCTCAGACCGTCTGTGTCAGACCGTCTGTCTCAGACTGTCTGTCTCAGACCGTCTGTCTCAGACCGTCTGTCTCAGACCGTCTGTCTCAGACCATATGTCTCAGGCCGTCTGTCTCAGGCCGTCTGTCTCAGACCGTCTGTCTCATGCCGTCTGTCTCAGACCGTCTGTCTCAGACCGTCTGTCTCATGCCGTCTGTCTCCGACCGTCTGTCTCAGACCGTCTGTCTCAGGCCGTCTGTCTCAGGCCGTCTGTCTCAGACCCTCTGTCTCGGACCATATGTCTCAGACTGTCTCTCTCAGACCGTCTGTCTCAGACCGTCTGTCTCAGACCGTCTGTCTCAGACCGTCTGTCTCAGTCCGTCTGTCTCAGACCGTCTGTCTCAGACAGTCTGTCACAGACAGTCTGTCTCAGAACCTTCTGTCTCAGTCCGTCTGCACCTGTCCGTCCGTCCCATACCGCCTGTCTCAGAACATCTGTCTCAGATCGTCTGTCTCAGACCGTCTGTCTCAGACCGTCTGTCTCCGACCGTCTGTCTCAGACCGTCTGTCTCAGGCCGTCTGTCTCAGACCCTCTGTCTCGGACCATATGTCTCAGACTGTCTCTCTCAGACCGTCTGTCTCAGACCGTCTGTCTCAGACCATCTGTCTCAGTCCGTCTGTCTCAGACCGTCTGTCTCAGACAGTCTGTCGCAGACAGTCTGTCTCAGAACCTTCTGTCTCAGTCCGTCTGCACCTGTCCGTCCGTCTCATACCGCCTGTATCAGAACATCTGTCTCAGATCGTCTGTCTCAGACCGTCTGCCGCAGACCGTCTGTGTCAGAACATCTGTCTCAGATCGTCTGTCTCAGATCGTCTTTCTCAATCCGTCTGTCTCGGACCGTCTGTCTCAGACCGTCTGTCTGAGACCGTCTGTCTCGGATCGTCTGTCTCATTCCGTCTGCCTCTGTCCGTCTATCTCAGACCGTCTGTCTCAGACCGTCTGTCTCAGACCGTCTGTCTCAGACCGTCTGTCTCAGACCGTCTGTCTCAGACCGTCTGTCTCGGACCGTCTGTCTCAGTCCGTCTGCCTCTCTCCGTCTTCCTCATACCGTCTGATTCAGACCATATGTCTCAGACCGTCTGTCTCAGACCGTCTGTCTCAGGTCGTCTGTCTCATACCGTCTGTCTCATACCGTCTGCCTCATACCGTCTGTCTCAGACCGTCTGTGTCAGACCGTCTGTCTCAGACTGTCTGTCTCAGACCGTCTGTCTCAGACCGTCTGTCTCAGACCATATGTCTCAGGCCGTCTGTCTCAGGCCGTCTGTCTCAGACCGTCTGTCTCATGCCGTCTGTCTCAGACCGTCTGTCTCAGACCGTCTGTCTCATGCCGTCTGTCTCCGACCGTCTGTCTCAGACCGTCTGTCTCAGGCCGTCTGTCTCAGGCCGTCTGTCTCAGACCCTCTGTCTCGGACCATATGTCTCAGACTGTCTCTCTCAGACCGTCTGTCTCAGACCGTCTGTCTCAGACCGTCTGTCTCAGTCCGTCTGTCTCAGACCGTCTGTCTCAGACAGTCTGTCACAGACAGTCTGTCTCAGAACCTTCTGTCTCAGTCCGTCTGCACCTGTCCGTCCGTCCCATACCGCCTGTCTCAGAACATCTGTCTCAGATCGTCTGTCTCAGACCGTCTGTCTCAGACCGTCTGTCTCAGACCGTCTGTCTCAGACCGTCTGTCTCAGACCGTCTGCCTCAGACCGTCTGTCTCAGACCGCCTGTCTCATGCCGTCTGTCTCAGGCCGTCTGTCTCAGACCGTCTGGCTCAGTCCGTCTGTCTCAGACCGTCTGCCGCAGACCGTCTGTGTCAGAACATCTGTCTCAGATCGTCTGTCTCAGATCGTCTTTCTGAATCCGTCTGTCTCGGACCGTCTGTCTCAGACCGTATGTCTGAGACCGTCTGTCTCGGATCGTCTGTCTCATTCCGTCTGCCTCTGTCCGTCTATCTCAGACCGTCTGTCTCAGACCGTCTGTCTCAGACCGACTGTCTCAGACCGTCTGTCTCAGACCGTGTGTCTTAATCCGTCTGTCTCAGACCGTCTGTCTCAGACCGTCTGTCTCAGACCGTCTGTCTCAGGTCGTGTGTCTCATACCGTCTGTCTCATACCGTCTGCCTCATACCGTCTGTCTCAGACCGTCTGTGTCAGACCGTCTGTCTCAGACTGCCTGTCTCAGACCGTCTGTCTCATGCCGTCTGTCTCAGACCGTCTGTCTCAGACCGTCTGTCTCAGACCGTCTGTCTCAGACCGTCTGTCTCATGCCGTCTGTCTCCGACCGTCTGTCTCATGCCGTCTGTCTCCGACCGTCTGTCTCAGACCGTCTGTCTCAGGCCGTCTGTCTCAGACCGTCTGTCTCAGACCGTCTGTCTCAGTCCGTCTGTCTCAGACCGTCTGTCTCAGACAGTCTGTCGCAGACAGTCTGTCTCAGAACCTTCTGTCTCAGTCCGTCTGCACCTGTCCGTCCGTCTCATACCGCCTGTCTCAGAACATCTGTCTCAGATCGTCTGTCTCAGACCGTCTGTCTCAGGCCGTCTGTCTCAGACCGTCTGTCTCAGACCGTCTGTCTCAGACCGTCTGCCTCAGACCGTCTGTCTCAGACCGCCTGTCTCATGCTGTCTGTCTCAGGCCGTCTGTCTCAGACCGTCTGTCTCAGTCCGTCTGTCTCAGACCGTCTGCCGCAGACCGTCTGTGTCAGAACATCTGTCTCAGATCGTCTGTCTCAGATCGTCTTTCTCAATCCGTCTGTCTCGGACCGTCTGTCTCAGACCGTCTGTCTGAGACCGTCTGTCTCGGATCGTCTGTCTCATTCCGTCTGCCTCTGTCCGTCTATCTCAGACCGTCTGTCTCAGACCGTCTGTCTCAGACCGTCTGTCTCAGACCGTCTGTCTCAGACCGTCTGTCTCAGACCGTCTGTCTCAGACCGTCTGTCTCAGACCGTCTGTCTCAGACCGTCTGTCTCAGACCGTCTGTCTCAGTCCGTCTGCCTCTCTCCGTCTTCCTCATACCGTCTGATTCAGACCACATGTCTCAGACCGTCTGTCTCAGACCGTCTGTCTCAGGTCGTCTGTCTCATACCGTCTGTCTCATACCGTCTGCCTCATACCGTCTGTCTCAGACCGTCTGTGTCAGACCGTCTGTCTCAAACTGTCTGTCTCAGACCGTCTGTCTCAGACCGTCTGTCTCAGACCGTCTGTCTCAGACCGTCTGTCTCAGACCGTCTGTCTCAGACCGTCTGTCTCAGACAGTCTGTCTCAGACCGTCTGTCTCAGACCGTCTGTCTCAGACCGTCTGTCTCAGTCCGTCTGCCTCTCTCCGTCTTTCTCATACCGTCTGTCTCAGACCATATGTCTCAGGCCGTCTGTCTCAGACCGTCTGTCTCAGTCCGTCTGTCTCAGACCGTCTGTCTCATGCCGTCTGTCTCAGACCGTCTGTCTCAGACCGTCTGTCTCAGACCGTCTGTCTCAGACCGTCTGTCTCAGACCGTCTGTCTCATGCCGTCTGTCTCCGACCGTCTGTCTCAGACCGTCTGTCTCAGGCCGTCTGTCTCAGTCCGTCTGTCTCAGACCTCCTGTCTCAGACAGTCTGTCGCAGACAGTCTGTCTCAGAACCTTCTGTCTCAGTCCGTCTGCACCTGTCCGTCCGTCTCATACCGCCTGTCTCAGAACATCTGTCTCAGATCGTCTGTCTCAGACCGTCTGTCTCAGACCGTCTGTCTCAGACCGTCTGTCTCAGACCGTCTGCCTCAGACCGTCTGTCTCAGACCGCCTGTCTCATGCCGTCTGTCTCAGGCCGTCTGTCTCAGACCGTCTGTCTCAGTCCGTCTGTCTCAGACCGTCTGCCGCAGACCGTCTGTGTCAGAACATCTGTCTCAGATCGTCTGTCTCAGATCGTCTTTCTCAATCCGTCTGTCTCGGACCGTCTGTCTCAGACCGTCTGTCTGAGACCGTCTGTCTCGGATCGTCTGTCTCATTCCGTCTGCCTCTGTCCGTCTATCTCAGACCGTCTGTCTCAGACCGTCTGTCTCAGACCGACTGTCTCAGACCGTCTGTCTCAGACCGTGTGTCTTAATCCGTCTGTCTCAGACCGTCTGTCGCAGACCGTCTGTAGCAGACCGTCTCTTTCAGACCGTCTGTGTCAGACCGTCTATCTCAGACCGTCTACCACTGCCTGTCCGTCTCAGTCCGTCAGCTTCTGTCCGTCTGTCTCATACCGTCTGTCTCATACCGTCTGCCTCATACCGTCTGTCTCAGACCGTCTGTCTCATGCCGTCTGTCTCTGACCGTCTGTCTCAGACCGTCTGTCTCAGACCGTCTGTCTCAGACCGTCTGTCTCCGACCGTCTGTCTCATGCCGTCTGTCTCCGACCGTCTGTCTCAGACCGTCTGTCTCAGGCCGTCTGTCTCAGGCCGTCTGTCTCAGACCGTCTGTCTCGGACCATATGTCTCAGACTGTCTCTCTCAGACCGTCTGTCTCAGACCGTCTGTCTCAGACCGTCTGTCTCAGACCGTCTGCCTCTGACCGTCTGTCTCAGACCGCCTGTCTCATGCCGTCTGTCTCAGACCGTCTGTCTCAGACCGTCTGTCTCAGACCGTCTGTCTCAGACCGTCTGTCTCAGACCGTCTGTCTCAGACCGTCTGTCTCAGACCGTCTGTCTCAGTCCGTCTGCCTCAGACCGTCTGTCTCAGTCCGTCTGCCTCTCTCCGTCTTCCTCATACCGTCTGATTCAGACCATATGTCTCAGGTCGTCTGTCTCATACCGTCTGTCTCATACCGTCTGCCTCATACCGTCTGTCTCAGACCGTCTGTGTCAGACCGTCTGTCTCAGACCGTCTGTCTCGGACCGTCTGTCTCAGACCGTCTGTCTCAGACCGTCTGTGTCTGACCGTCTGTCTCAGACCGTCTGTCTCAGACCGTCTGTCTCAGTCCGTCTGCCTCTCTCCGTCTTTCTCATACCGTCTGTCTCAGACCATATGTCTCAGGCCGTCTGTCTCAGACCGTCTGTCTCAGTCCGTCTGTCTCAGACCGTCTGTCTCATGCCGTCTGTCTCAGACCGTCTGTCTCAGACCGTCTGTCTCAGACCGTCTGTCTCATGCCGTCTGTCTCTGACCGTCTGTCTCAGACCGTCTGTCTCAGGCCGTCTGTCTCAGGCCGTCTGTCTCAGACCCTCTGTCTCGGACCATATGTCTCAGACTGTCTCTCTCAGATCGTCTGTCTCAGACCGTCTATCTCAGTCCGTCTGTCTCATACCGTCTGTCTCATACCGTCTGCCTCATACCGTCTGTCTCATACCGTCTGCCTCATACCGTCTGTGTCAGACCGTCTGTCTCAGACCGTCTGTCTCAGACCGTCTGTCTCAGACCGTCTGTCTCAGATCGTCTGTCTCAGACCGTCTGTCTCAGACCGTCTGTCTCAGACCGTCTGTCTCAGTCCGTCTGCCTCTCTCCGTCTTTCTCATACCGTCTGTCTCAGACCATATGTCTCAGGCCGTCTGTCTCAGACCGTCTGTCTCAGTCCGTCTGTCTCAGACCGTCTGTCTCATGCCGTCTGTCTCAGACCGTCTGTCTCAGACCGTCTGTCTCAGACCGTCTGTCTCATGCCGTCTGTCTCTGACCGTCTGTCTCAGACCGTCTGTCTCAGGCCGTCTGTCTCAGGCCGTCTGTCTCAGACCCTCTGTCTCGGACCATATGTCTCAGACTGTCTCTCTCAGACCGTCTGTCTCAGACCGTCTATCTCAGTCCGTCTGTCTCAGACCGTCTGTCTCAGACAGTCTGTCTCAGACAGTCTGTCTCAGAACCTTCTGTCTCAGTCCGTCTGCACCTGTCCGTCCGTCTCATACCGCCTGTCTCAGAACATCTGTCTCAGATCGTCTGTCTCAGACCGTCTGTCTCAGACCGTCTGTCTCAGACCGTCTGTCTCAGGCCGTCTGTCTCAGACCGTCTGTCTCAGACCGTCTGTCTCATGCCGTCTGTCTCAGGCCGTCTGTCTCAGACCGTCTGTCTCAGACCGTCTGTCTCAGACCGTCTGTCTCAGACCGTCTGTCTCAGTCCGTCTGCCTCTCTCCGTCTTCCTCATACTGTCTGATTCAGACCATATGTCTCAGACCGTCTGTCTCAGACCGTCTGTCTCAGGTCGTCTGTCTCATACCGTCTGTCTCATACCGTCTGCCTCATACCGTCTGTCTCAGACCGTCTGTCTCAGACCGTCTGTCTCAGACCGTCTGTCTCAGACCGTCTGTCTCAGACCGTCTGTCTCAGACCGTCTGTCTCAGATCGTCTTTCTCAATCCGTCTGTCTCGGACCGTCTGTCTCAGACCGTCTGTCTGAGACCGTCTGTCTCGGATCGTCTGTCTCATTCCGTCTGCCTCTGTCCGTCTATCTCAGACCGTCTGTCTCAGACCGTCTGTCTCAGACCGACTGTCTCAGACCGTCTGTCTCAGACCGTGTGTCTTAATCCGTCTGTCTCAGACCGTCTGTCGCAGACCGTCTGTAGCAGACCGTCTCTTTCAGACCGTCTGTGTCAGACCGTCTATCTCAGACCGTCTACCACTGCCTGTCCGTCTCAGTCCGTCAGCTTCTGTCCGTCTGTCTCATACCGTCTGTCTCATACCGTCTGCCTCATACCGTCTGTCTCAGACCGTCTGTCTCATGCCGTCTGTCTCTGACCGTCTGTCTCAGACCGTCTGTCTCAGACCGTCTGTCTCAGACCGTCTGTCTCCGACCGTCTGTCTCATGCCGTCTGTCTCCGACCGTCTGTCTCAGACCGTCTGTCTCAGGCCGTCTGTCTCAGGCCGTCTGTCTCAGACCGTCTGTCTCGGACCATATGTCTCAGACTGTCTCTCTCAGACCGTCTGTCTCAGACCGTCTGTCTCAGACCGTCTGTCTCAGACCGTCTGCCTCTGACCGTCTGTCTCAGACCGCCTGTCTCATGCCGTCTGTCTCAGACCGTCTGTCTCAGACCGTCTGTCTCAGACCGTCTGTCTCAGACCGTCTGTCTCAGACCGTCTGTCTCAGACCGTCTGTCTCAGACCGTCTGTCTCAGTCCGTCTGCCTCAGACCGTCTGTCTCAGTCCGTCTGCCTCTCTCCGTCTTCCTCATACCGTCTGATTCAGACCATATGTCTCAGGTCGTCTGTCTCATACCGTCTGTCTCATACCGTCTGCCTCATACCGTCTGTCTCAGACCGTCTGTGTCAGACCGTCTGTCTCAGACCGTCTGTCTCGGACCGTCTGTCTCAGACCGTCTGTCTCAGACCGTCTGTGTCTGACCGTCTGTCTCAGACCGTCTGTCTCAGACCGTCTGTCTCAGTCCGTCTGCCTCTCTCCGTCTTTCTCATACCGTCTGTCTCAGACCATATGTCTCAGGCCGTCTGTCTCAGACCGTCTGTCTCAGTCCGTCTGTCTCAGACCGTCTGTCTCATGCCGTCTGTCTCAGACCGTCTGTCTCAGACCGTCTGTCTCAGACCGTCTGTCTCATGCCGTCTGTCTCTGACCGTCTGTCTCAGACCGTCTGTCTCAGGCCGTCTGTCTCAGGCCGTCTGTCTCAGACCCTCTGTCTCGGACCATATGTCTCAGACTGTCTCTCTCAGATCGTCTGTCTCAGACCGTCTATCTCAGTCCGTCTGTCTCATACCGTCTGTCTCATACCGTCTGCCTCATACCGTCTGTCTCATACCGTCTGCCTCATACCGTCTGTGTCAGACCGTCTGTCTCAGACCGTCTGTCTCAGACCGTCTGTCTCAGACCGTCTGTCTCAGATCGTCTGTCTCAGACCGTCTGTCTCAGACCGTCTGTCTCAGACCGTCTGTCTCAGTCCGTCTGCCTCTCTCCGTCTTTCTCATACCGTCTGTCTCAGACCATATGTCTCAGGCCGTCTGTCTCAGACCGTCTGTCTCAGTCCGTCTGTCTCAGACCGTCTGTCTCATGCCGTCTGTCTCAGACCGTCTGTCTCAGACCGTCTGTCTCAGACCGTCTGTCTCATGCCGTCTGTCTCTGACCGTCTGTCTCAGACCGTCTGTCTCAGGCCGTCTGTCTCAGGCCGTCTGTCTCAGACCCTCTGTCTCGGACCATATGTCTCAGACTGTCTCTCTCAGACCGTCTGTCTCAGACCGTCTATCTCAGTCCGTCTGTCTCAGACCGTCTGTCTCAGACAGTCTGTCTCAGACAGTCTGTCTCAGAACCTTCTGTCTCAGTCCGTCTGCACCTGTCCGTCCGTCTCATACCGCCTGTCTCAGAACATCTGTCTCAGATCGTCTGTCTCAGACCGTCTGTCTCAGACCGTCTGTCTCAGACCGTCTGTCTCAGGCCGTCTGTCTCAGACCGTCTGTCTCAGACCGTCTGTCTCATGCCGTCTGTCTCAGGCCGTCTGTCTCAGACCGTCTGTCTCAGACCGTCTGTCTCAGACCGTCTGTCTCAGACCGTCTGTCTCAGTCCGTCTGCCTCTCTCCGTCTTCCTCATACTGTCTGATTCAGACCATATGTCTCAGACCGTCTGTCTCAGACCGTCTGTCTCAGGTCGTCTGTCTCATACCGTCTGTCTCATACCGTCTGCCTCATACCGTCTGTCTCAGACCGTCTGTCTCAGACCGTCTGTCTCAGACCGTCTGTCTCAGACCGTCTGTCTCAGACCGTCTGTCTCAGACCGTCTGTCTCAGACCGTCTGTCTCAGTCCGTCTGCCTCTCTCCGTCTTTCTCATACCGTCTGTCTCAGACCATATGTCTCAGGCCGTCTGTCTCAGACCGTCTGTCTCAGTCCGTCTGTCTCAGACCGTCTGTCTCATGCCGTCTGTCTCAGACCGTCTGTCTCAGACCCTCTGTCTCGGACCATATGTCTCAGACTGTCTCTCTCAGACCGTCTGTCTCAGACCGTCTATCTCAGTCCGTCTGTCTCAGACCGTCTGTCTCAGACAGTCTGTCTCAGACAGTCTGTCTCAGAACCTTCTGTCTCAGTCCGTCTGCACCTGTCCGTCCGTCTCATACCGCCTGTCTCAGAACATCTGTCTCATGCCGTCTGTCTCAGGCCGTCTGTCTGAGACCGTCTGTCTCAGTCCGTCTGTCTCAGACCGTCTGTCTCAGACCGTCTGGCGCAGACCGTCTGTGTCAGAACATCTGTCTCAGATCGTCTGTCTCAAACCGTCTGTCTCGGACCGTCTGTCTCAGACCGTCTGTCTGAGACCGTCGGTCTCGGATCGTCTGTCTCATTCCGTCTGCCTCTGTCCGTCTATATCAGACCGTCTGTCTCAGACCGTCTGTCTCAGACCGACTGTCTCAGACCGTCTGTCTCAGACCGTGTGTCTTAATACGTCTGTCTCAGACCGTCTGTCTCAGACCGTCTGTCTCAGGTCGTCTGTCTCATACCGTCTGTCTCATACCGTCTGCCTCATACCGTCTGTCTCAGACCGTCTGTCTCAGACCGTCTGTCTCAGACCGTCTGTCTCAGACCGTCTGTCTCAGACCGTCTGTCTCAGACCGTCTGTCTCAGACCGTCTGTCTCAGACCGTCTGTCTCAGACCGTCTGTCTCAGACCGTCTGTCTCAGACCGTCTGTCTCAGTCCGTCTGCCTCTCTCCGTCTTTCTCATACCGTCTGTCTCAGACCATATGTCTCAGGCCGTCTGTCTCATACCGTCTGTCTCAGACCGTCTGCCTCTGTCCGTCTATCTCAGACCGTCTGTCTCAGACCGCCTGTCTCAGACCGTCTGTCTCAGACCGTGTGTCTTAATACGTCTGTCTCAGACCGTCTGTCTCAGACCGTCTGTATCAGACCGTCTGTCTCAGTCCGTCTGCCTCTCTCCGTCTATCTCAGACCGTCTGTCTCAGACCGACTGTCTCAGACCGTCTGTCTCAGACCGTGTGTCTTAATACGTCTGTCTCAGACCGTCTGTCTCAGACCGTCTGTCTCAGACCGTCTGTCTCAGACCGTCTGTCTCAGTCCGTCTGCCTCTCTCCGTCTTTCTCATACCGTCTGTCTCAGACCATATGTCTCAGGCCGTCTGTCTCAGACCGTCTGTCTCAGTCCGTCTGTCTCAGACCGTCTGTCTCATGCCGTCTGTCTCAGACCGTCTGTCTCAGACCGTCTGTCTCAGACCGTCTGTCTCATGCCGTCTGTCTCTGACCGTCTGTCTCAGACCGTCTGTCTCAGGCCGTCTGTCTCAGGCCGTCTGTCTCAGACCCTCTGTCTCGGACCATATGTCTCAGACTGTCTCTCTCAGACCGTCTGTCTCAGACCGTCTATCTCAGTCCGTCTGTCTCAGACCGTCTGTCTCAGAAGCTTCTGTCTCAGTCCGTCTGCACCTGTCCGTCCGTCTCATACCGCCTGTCTCAGAACATCTGTCTCAGATCGTCTGTCTCAGACCGTCTGTCTCAGACCGTCTGTCTCAGACCGTCTGTCTCAGACCGTCTGTCTCATGCCGTCTGTCTCAGGCCGTCTGTCTCAGACCGTCTGTCTCAGTCCGTCTGTCTCAGACCGTCTGCCGCAGACCGTCTGGCGCAGACCGTCTGTGTCAGAACATCTGTCTCAGATCGTCTGTCTCAGATCGTCTGTCTCAAACCGTCTGTCTCGGACCGTCTGTCTCAGACCGTCTGTCTGAGACCGTCTGTCTCGGATCGTCTGTCTCATTCCGTCTGCCTCTGTCCGTCTATCTCAGACCTTCTGTCTCAGACCGTCTGTCTCAGACCGACTGTCTCAGACCGTCTGTCTCAGACCGTGTGTCTTAATACGTCTGTCTCAGACCGTCTGTCTCAGACCGTCTGTCTCAGTCCGTCTGCCTCTCTCCGTCTTCCTCATACCGTCTGATTCAGACCATATGTCTCAGACCGTCTGTCTCAGACCGTCTGTCTCAGGTCGTCTGTCTCATACCGTCTGTCTCATACCGTCTGCCTCATACCGTCTGTCTCAGACCGTCTGTCTCAGACCGTCTGTCTCAGACCGTCTGTCTCAGACCGTCTGTCTCAGACCGTCTGTCTCAGACCGTCTGTCTCAGACCGTCTGTCTCAGACCGTCTGTCTCAGACCGTCTGTCTCAGACCGTCTGTCTCAGACCGTCTGTCTCAGACCGTCTGTCTCAGTCCGTCTGCCTCTCTCCGTCTTTCTCATACCGTCTGTCTCAGACCATATGTCTCAGGCCGTCTGTCTCAGACCGTCTGTCTCAGTCCGTCTGTCTCAGACCGTCTGTCTCATGCCGTCTGTCTCAGACCGTCTGTCTCAGACCGTCTGTCTCAGACCGTCTGTCTCATGCCGTCTGTCTCTGACCGTCTGTATCAGACCGTCTGTCTCAGGCCGTCTGTCTCAGGCCGTCTGTCTCAGACCCTCTGTCTCGGACCATATGTCTCAGACTGTCTCTCTCAGATCGTCTGTCTCAGACCGTCTATCTCAGTCCGTATGTCTCAGACCGTCTGTCTCAGACAGTCTGTCTCAGACCGTCTGTCTCAGACCGTCTGTCTCAGACCGTCTGTCTCAGACCGTCTGTCTCAGACCGTCTGTCTCAGACCGTCTGTCTCAGACCGTCTGTCTCATGCCGTCTGTCTCAGGCCGTCTGTCTCAGACCGTCTGTCTCAGTCCGTCTGTCTCAGACCGTCTGCCGCAGACCGTCTGCCGCAGACCGTCTGGCGCAGACCGTCTGTGTCAGAACATCTGTCTCAGATCGTCTGTCTCAGATCGTCTGTCTCAAACCGTCTGTCTCGGACCGTCTGTCTCAGACCGTCTGTCTGAGACCGTCTGTCTCGGATCGTCTGTCTCATTCCGTCTGCCTCTGTCCGTCTATCTCAGACCGTCTGTCTCAGACCGTCTGTCTCAGACCGACTGTCTCAGACCGTCTGTCTCAGACCGTGTGTCTTAATCCGTCTGTCTCAGACCGTGTGTCTTAATACGTCTGTCTCAGACCGTCTGTCTCAGACCGTCTGTCTCAGACCGTCTGTCTCAGTCCGTCTGCCTCTCTCCGTCTTCCTCATACCGTCTGATTCAGACCATATGTCTCAGACCGTCTGTCTCAGACCGTCTGTCTCAGGTCGTCTGTCTCAGACCGTCTGTCTCAGACCGTCTGTCTCAGACCGTCTGTCTCAGACCGTCTGTCTCAGACCGTCTGTCTCAGACCGTCTGTCTCAGACCGTCTGTCTCAGACCGTCTGTCTCAGACCGTCTGTCTCAGACAGTCTGTCTCAGACCGTCTGTCTCAGACCGTCTGTCTCAGACCGTCTGTCTCAGTCCGTCTGCCTCTCTCCGTCTTTCTCATACCGTCTGTCTCAGACCATATGTCTCAGGCCGTCTGTCTCAGACCGTCTGTCTCAGTCCGTCTGTCTCAGACCGTCTGTCTCATGCCGTCTGTCTCAGACCGTCTGTCTCAGACCGTCTGTCTCAGACCGTCTGTCTCAGACCGTCTGTCTCAGACCGTCTGTCTCATGCCGTCTGTCTCCGACCGTCTGTCTCAGACCGTCTGTCTCAGGCCGTCTGTCTCAGTCCGTCTGTCTCAGACCTCCTGTCTCAGACAGTCTGTCGCAGACAGTCTGTCTCAGAACCTTCTGTCTCAGTCCGTCTGCACCTGTCCGTCCGTCTCATACCGCCTGTCTCAGAACATCTGTCTCAGATCGTCTGTCTCAGACCGTCTGTCTCAGACCGTCTGTCTCAGACCGTCTGTCTCAGACCGTCTGTCTCAGACCGTCTGCCTCAGACCGTCTGTCTCAGACCGCCTGTCTCATGCCGTCTGTCTCAGGCCGTCTGTCTCAGACCGTCTGTCTCAGTCCGTCTGTCTCAGACCGTCTGCCGCAGACCGTCTGTGTCAGAACATCTGTCTCAGATCGTCTGTCTCAGATCGTCTTTCTCAATCCGTCTGTCTCGGACCGTCTGTCTCAGACCGTCTGTCTGAGACCGTCTGTCTCGGATCGTCTGTCTCATTCCGTCTGCCTCTGTCCGTCTATCTCAGACCGTCTGTCTCAGACCGTCTGTCTCAGACCGACTGTCTCAGACCGTCTGTCTCAGACCGTGTGTCTTAATCCGTCTGTCTCAGACCGTCTGTCGCAGACCGTCTGTAGCAGACCGTCTCTTTCAGACCGTCTGTGTCAGACCGTCTATCTCAGACCGTCTACCACTGCCTGTCCGTCTCAGTCCGTCAGCTTCTGTCCGTCTGTCTCATACCGTCTGTCTCATACCGTCTGCCTCATACCGTCTGTCTCAGACCGTCTGTCTCATGCCGTCTGTCTCTGACCGTCTGTCTCAGACCGTCTGTCTCAGACCGTCTGTCTCAGACCGTCTGTCTCCGACCGTCTGTCTCATGCCGTCTGTCTCCGACCGTCTGTCTCAGACCGTCTGTCTCAGGCCGTCTGTCTCAGGCCGTCTGTCTCAGACCGTCTGTCTCGGACCATATGTCTCAGACTGTCTCTCTCAGACCGTCTGTCTCAGACCGTCTGTCTCAGACCGTCTGTCTCAGACCGTCTGCCTCTGACCGTCTGTCTCAGACCGCCTGTCTCATGCCGTCTGTCTCAGGCCGTCTGTCTCAGACCGTCTGTCTCAGACCGTCTGTCTGAGACCGTCTGCCTCGGATCGTCTGTCTCATTCCGTCTGCCTCTGTCCGTCTATCTCAGACCGTCTGTCTCAGACCGTCTGTCTCAGACCGTCTGTCTCAGACCGTCTGTCTCAGACCGTCTGTCTCAGACCGTCTGTCTCAGTCCGTCTGCCTCAGACCGTCTGTCTCAGTCCGTCTGCCTCTCTCCGTCTTCCTCATACCGTCTGATTCAGACCATATGTCTCAGGTCGTCTGTCTCATACCGTCTGTCTCATACCGTCTGCCTCATACCGTCTGTCTCAGACCGTCTGTGTCAGACCGTCTGTCTCAGACCGTCTGTCTCGGACCGTCTGTCTCAGACCGTCTGTCTCAGACCGTCTGTGTCTGACCGTCTGTCTCAGACCGTCTGTCTCAGACCGTCTGTCTCAGTCCGTCTGCCTCTCTCCGTCTTTCTCATACCGTCTGTCTCAGACCATATGTCTCAGGCCGTCTGTCTCAGACCGTCTGTCTCAGTCCGTCTGTCTCAGACCGTCTGTCTCATGCCGTCTGTCTCAGACCGTCTGTCTCAGACCGTCTGTCTCAGACCGTCTGTCTCATGCCGTCTGTCTCTGACCGTCTGTCTCAGACCGTCTGTCTCAGGCCGTCTGTCTCAGGCCGTCTGTCTCAGACCCTCTGTCTCGGACCATATGTCTCAGACTGTCTCTCTCAGATCGTCTGTCTCAGACCGTCTATCTCAGTCCGTCTGTCTCATACCGTCTGTCTCATACCGTCTGCCTCATACCGTCTGTCTCATACCGTCTGCCTCATACCGTCTGTCTCAGACCGTCTGTCTCAGACCGTCTGTCTCAGACCGTCTGTCTCAGACCGTCTGTCTCAGACCGTCTGTCTCAGATCGTCTGTCTCAGACCGTCTGTCTCAGACCGTCTGTCTCAGACCGTCTGTCTCAGTCCGTCTGCCTCTCTCCGTCTTTCTCATACCGTCTGTCTCAGACCATATGTCTCAGGCCGTCTGTCTCAGACCGTCTGTCTCAGTCCGTCTGTCTCAGACCGTCTGTCTCATGCCGTCTGTCTCAGACCGTCTGTCTCAGACCGTCTGTCTCAGACCGTCTGTCTCAGACCGTCTGTCTCAGACCGTCTGTCTCATGCCGTCTGTCTCTGACCGTCTGTCTCAGACCGTCTGTCTCAGGCCGTCTGTCTCAGGCCGTCTGTCTCAGACCCTCTGTCTCGGACCATATGTCTCAGACTGTCTCTCTCAGACCGTCTGTCTCAGACCGTCTATCTCAGTCCGTCTGTCTCAGACCGTCTGTCTCAGACAGTCTGTCTCAGACAGTCTGTCTCAGAACCTTCTGTCTCAGTGCGTCTGCACCTGTCCGTCCGTCTCATACCGCCTGTCTCAGAACATCTGTCTCAGATCGTCTGTCTCAGACCGTCTGTCTCAGACCGTCTGTCTCAGACCGTCTGTCTCAGGCCGTCTGTCTCAGACCGTCTGTCTCAGACCGTCTGTCTCATGCCGTCTGTCTCAGGCCGTCTGTCTCAGACCGTCTGTCTCAGACCGTCTGTCTCAGACCGTCTGTCTCAGACCGTCTGTCTCAGTCCGTCTGCCTCTCTCCGTCTTCCTCATACTGTCTGATTCAGACCATATGTCTCAGACCGTCTGTCTCAGACCGTCTGTCTCAGGTCGTCTGTCTCATACCGTCTGTCTCATACCGTCTGCCTCATACCGTCTGTCTCAGACCGTCTGTCTCAGACCGTCTGTCTCAGACCGTCTGTCTCAGACCGTCTGTCTCAGACCGTCTGTCTCAGACCGTCTGTCTCAGTCCGTCTGCCTCTCTCCGTCTTTCTCATACCGTCTGTCTCAGACCATATGTCTCAGGCCGTCTGTCTCAGACCGTCTGTCTCAGTCCGTCTGTCTCAGACCGTCTGTCTCATGCCGTCTGTCTCAGACCGTCTGTCTCAGACCCTCTGTCTCGGACCATATGTCTCAGACTGTCTCTCTCAGACCGTCTGTCTCAGACCGTCTATCTCAGTCCGTCTGTCTCAGACCGTCTGTCTCAGACAGTCTGTCTCAGACAGTCTGTCTCAGAACCTTCTGTCTCAGTCCGTCTGCACCTGTCCGTCCGTCTCATACCGCCTGTCTCAGAACATCTGTCTCATGCCGTCTGTCTCAGGCCGTCTGTCTGAGACCGTCTGTCTCAGTCCGTCTGTCTCAGACCGTCTGTCTCATACCGTCTGGCGCAGACCGTCTGTGTCAGAACATCTGTCTCAGATCGTCTGTCTCAAACCGTCTGTCTCGGACCGTCTGTCTCAGACCGTCTGTCTGAGACCGTCGGTCTCGGATCGTCTGTCTCATTCCGTCTGCCTCTGTCCGTCTATATCAGACCGTCTGTCTCAGACCGTCTGTCTCAGACCGACTGTCTCAGACCGTCTGTCTCAGACCGTGTGTCTTAATACGTCTGTCTCAGACCGTCTGTCTCAGACCGTCTGTCTCAGGTCGTCTGTCTCATACCGTCTGTCTCATACCGTCTGCCTCATACCGTCTGTCTCAGACCGTCTGTCTCAGACCGTCTGTCTCAGACCGTCTGTCTCAGACCGTCTGTCTCAGACCGTCTGTCTCAGACCGTCTGTCTCAGACCGTCTGTCTCAGACCGTCTGTCTCAGACCGTCTGTCTCAGACCGTCTGTCTCAGACCGTCTGTCTCAGACCGTCTGTCTCAGACCGTCTGTCTCAGTCCGTCTGCCTCTCTCCGTCTTTCTCATACCGTCTGTCTCAGACCATATGTCTCAGGCCGTCTGTCTCATACCGTCTGTCTCAGACCGTCTGCCTCTGTCCGTCTATCTCAGACCGTCTGTCTCAGACCGACTGTCTCAGACCGTCTGTCTCAGACCGTGTGTCTTAATACGTCTGTCTCAGACCGTCTGTCTCAGACCGTCTGTATCAGACCGTCTGTCTCAGTCCGTCTGCCTCTCTCCGTCTATCTCAGACCGTCTGTCTCAGACCGACTGTCTCAGACCGTCTGTCTCAGACCGTGTGTCTTAATACGTCTGTCTCAGACCGTCTGTCTCAGACCGTCTGTCTCAGACCGTCTGTCTCAGACCGTCTGTCTCAGTCCGTCTGCCTCTCTCCGTCTTTCTCATACCGTCTGTCTCAGACCATATGTCTCAGGCCGTCTGTCTCAGACCGTCTGTCTCAGTCCGTCTGTCTCAGACCGTCTGTCTCATGCCGTCTGTCTCAGACCGTCTGTCTCAGACCGTCTGTCTCAGACCGTCTGTCTCATGCCGTCTGTCTCTGACCGTCTGTCTCAGACCGTCTGTCTCAGGCCGTCTGTCTCAGGCCGTCTGTCTCAGACCCTCTGTCTCGGACCATATGTCTCAGACTGTCTCTCTCAGACCGTCTGTCTCAGACCGTCTATCTCAGTCCGTCTGTCTCAGACCGTCTGTCTCAGAAGCTTCTGTCTCAGTCCGTCTGCACCTGTCCGTCCGTCTCATACCGCCTGTCTCAGAACATCTGTCTCAGATCGTCTGTCTCAGACCGTCTGTCTCAGACCGTCTGTCTCAGACCGTCTGTCTCAGACCGTCTGTCTCATGCCGTCTGTCTCAGGCCGTCTGTCTCAGACCGTCTGTCTCAGTCCGTCTGTCTCAGACCGTCTGCCGCAGACCGTCTGGCGCAGACCGTCTGTGTCAGAACATCTGTCTCAGATCGTCTGTCTCAGATCGTCTGTCTCAAACCGTCTGTCTCGGACCGTCTGTCTCAGACCGTCTGTCTGAGACCGTCTGTCTCGGATCGTCTGTCTCATTCCGTCTGCCTCTGTCCGTCTATCTCAGACCTTCTGTCTCAGACCGTCTGTCTCAGACCGACTGTCTCAGACCGTCTGTCTCAGACCGTGTGTCTTAATACGTCTGTCTCAGACCGTCTGTCTCAGACCGTCTGTCTCAGTCCGTCTGCCTCTCTCCGTCTTCCTCATACCGTCTGATTCAGACCATATGTCTCAGACCGTCTGTCTCAGACCGTCTGTCTCAGGTCGTCTGTCTCATACCGTCTGTCTTATACCGTCTGCCTCATACCGTCTGTCTCAGACCGTCTGTCTCAGACCGTCTGTCTCAGACCGTCTGTCTCAGACCGTCTGTCTCAGACCGTCTGTCTCAGACCGTCTGTCTCAGACCGTCTGTCTCAGACCGTCTGTCTCAGACCGTCTGTCTCAGACCGTCTGTCTCAGACCGTCTGTCTCAGACCGTCTGTCTCAGACCGTCTGTCTCAGTCCGTCTGCCTCTCTCCGTCTTTCTCATACCGTCTGTCTCAGACCATATGTCTCAGGCCGTCTGTCTCAGACCGTCTGTCTCAGTCCGTCTGTCTCAGACCGTCTGTCTCATGCCGTCTGTCTCAGACCGTCTGTCTCAGACCGTCTGTCTCAGACCGTCTGTCTCATGCCGTCTGTCTCTGACCGTCTGTATCAGACCGTCTGTCTCAGGCCGTCTGTCTCAGGCCGTCTGTCTCAGACCCTCTGTCTCGGACCATATGTCTCAGACTGTCTCTCTCAGATCGTCTGTCTCAGACCGTCTATCTCAGTCCGTATGTCTCAGATCGTCTGTCTCAGACCGTCTATCTCAGTCCGTATGTCTCAGACCGTCTGTCTCAGACAGTCTGTCTCAGACCGTCTGTCTCAGACCGTCTGTCTCAGACCGTCTGTCTCAGACCGTCTGTCTCAGACCGTCTGTCTCAGACCGTCTGTCTCAGACCGTCTGTCTCAGACCGTCTGTCTCAGTCCGTCTGCCTCTCTCCGTCTTTCTCATACCGTCTGTCTCAGACCATATGTCTCAGGCCGTCTGTCTCAGACCGTCTGTCTCAGTCCGTCTGTCTCAGACCGTCTGTCTCATGCCGTCTGTCTCAGACCGTCTGTCTCAGACCGTCTGTCTCAGACCGTCTGTCTCATGCCGTCTGTCTCTGACCGTCTGTCTCAGACCGTCTGTCTCAGGCCGTCTGTCTCAGGCCGTCTGTCTCAGACCCTCTGTCTCGGACCATATGTCTCAGACTGTCTCTCTCAGACCGTCTGTCTCAGACCGTCTATCTCAGTCCGTCTGTCTCAGACCGTCTGTCTCAGAAGCTTCTGTCTCAGTCCGTCTGCACCTGTCCGTCCGTCTCATACCGCCTGTCTCAGAACATCTGTCTCAGATCGTCTGTCTCAGACCGTCTGTCTCAGACCGTCTGTCTCAGACCGTCTGTCTCAGACCGTCTGTCTCATGCCGTCTGTCTCAGGCCGTCTGTCTCAGACCGTCTGTCTCAGTCCGTCTGTCTCAGACCGTCTGCCGCAGACCGTCTGGCGCAGACCGTCTGTGTCAGAACATCTGTCTCAGATCGTCTGTCTCAGATCGTCTGTCTCAAACCGTCTGTCTCGGACCGTCTGTCTCAGACCGTCTGTCTGAGACCGTCTGTCTCGGATCGTCTGTCTCATTCCGTCTGCCTCTGTCCGTCTATCTCAGACCTTCTGTCTCAGACCGTCTGTCTCAGACCGACTGTCTCAGACCGTCTGTCTCAGACCGTGTGTCTTAATACGTCTGTCTCAGACCGTCTGTCTCAGACCGTCTGTCTCAGTCCGTCTGCCTCTCTCCGTCTTCCTCATACCGTCTGATTCAGACCATATGTCTCAGACCGTCTGTCTCAGACCGTCTGTCTCAGGTCGTCTGTCTCATACCGTCTGTCTTATACCGTCTGCCTCATACCGTCTGTCTCAGACCGTCTGTCTCAGACCGTCTGTCTCAGACCGTCTGTCTCAGACCGTCTGTCTCAGACCGTCTGTCTCAGACCGTCTGTCTCAGACCGTCTGTCTCAGACCGTCTGTCTCAGACCGTCTGTCTCAGACCGTCTGTCTCAGACCGTCTGTCTCAGACCGTCTGTCTCAGACCGTCTGTCTCAGTCCGTCTGCCTCTCTCCGTCTTTCTCATACCGTCTGTCTCAGACCATATGTCTCAGGCCGTCTGTCTCAGACCGTCTGTCTCAGTCCGTCTGTCTCAGACCGTCTGTCTCATGCCGTCTGTCTCAGACCGTCTGTCTCAGACCGTCTGTCTCAGACCGTCTGTCTCATGCCGTCTGTCTCTGACCGTCTGTATCAGACCGTCTGTCTCAGGCCGTCTGTCTCAGGCCGTCTGTCTCAGACCCTCTGTCTCGGACCATATGTCTCAGACTGTCTCTCTCAGATCGTCTGTCTCAGACCGTCTATCTCAGTCCGTATGTCTCAGACCGTCTGTCTCAGACAGTCTGTCTCAGACCGTCTGTCTCAGACCGTCTGTCTCAGACCGTCTGTCTCAGACCGTCTGTCTCAGACCGTCTGTCTCAGACCGTCTGTCTCAGACCGTCTGTCTCATGCCGTCTGTCTCAGGCCGTCTGTCTCAGACCGTCTGTCTCAGTCCGTCTGTCTCAGACCGTCTGCCGCAGACCGTCTGCCGCAGACCGTCTGGCGCAGACCGTCTGTGTCAGAACATCTGTCTCAGATCGTCTGTCTCAGATCGTCTGTCTCAAACCGTCTGTCTCGGACCGTCTGTCTCAGACCGTCTGTCTGAGACCGTCTGTCTCGGATCGTCTGTCTCATTCCGTCTGCCTCTGTCCGTCTATCTCAGACCGTCTGTCTCAGACCGTCTGTCTCAGACCGACTGTCTCAGACCGTCTGTCTCAGACCGTGTGTCTTAATCCGTCTGTCTCAGACCGTGTGTCTTAATACGTCTGTCTCAGACCGTCTGTCTCAGACCGTCTGTCTCAGACCGTCTGTCTCAGTCCGTCTGCCTCTCTCCGTCTTCCTCATACCGTCTGATTCAGACCATATGTCTCAGACCGTCTGTCTCAGACCGTCTGTCTCAGGTCGTCTGTCTCATACCGTCTGTCTCATACCGTCTGCCTCATACCGTCTGTCTCAGACCGTCTGTCTCAGACCGTCTGTCTCAGACCGTCTGTCTCAGACCGTCTGTCTCAGACCGTCTGTCTCAGACCGTCTGTCTCAGACCGTCTGTCTCAGACCGTCTGTCTCAGACCGTCTGTCTCAGACCGTCTGTCTCAGACCGTCTGTCTCAGACCGTCTGTCTCAGACCGTCTGTCTCAGACCGTCTGTCTCAGACCGTCTGTCTCAGTCCGTCTGCCTCTCTCCGTCTTTCTCATACCGTCTGTCTCAGACCATATGTCTCAGGCCGTCTGTCTCAGACCGTCTGTCTCAGTCCGTCTGTCTCAGACCGTCTGTCTCATGCCGTCTGTCTCAGACCGTCTGTCTCATTCCGTCTGCCTCTCTCCGTCTCTCTCAGACCGTCTGTCTCAGACCGTGTGTCTTAATACGTCTGTCTCAGACCGTCTCTCTCAGACCGTCTGTCTCAGACCGTCTATCTCAGTCCGTCTGTCTCAGGCCGTCTGTCTCAGGCCGTCTGTCTCAGACCCTCTGTCTCGGACCATATGTCTCAGACTGTCTCTCTCAGACCGTCTGTCTCAGACCGTCTATCTCAGTCCGTCTGTCTCAGACCGTCTGTCTCAGACAGTCTGTCTCAGACAGTCTGCCTCAGAACCTTCTGTCTCAGTCCGTCTGCACCTGTCCGTCCGTCTCATACCGCCTGTCTCAGAACATCTGTCTCAGATCGTCTGTCTCAGACCGTCTGTCTCAGACCGTCTGTCTCAGACCGTCTGTCTCAGACCATCTGTCTCAGACCGTCTGTCTCAAACCGTCTGTCTCAGACCGCCTGTCTCATGCCGTCTGTCTCAGGCCGTCTGTCTCAGACCGTCTGTCTCAGTCCGTCTGTCCCAGACCGTCTGTCTCAGACAGTCTGTCTCAGACAGTCTGTCTCAGAAGCTTCTGTCTCAGTCCGTCTGCACCTGTCCGTCCGTCTCATACCGCCTGTCTCAGAACATCTGTCTCAGATCGTCTGTCTCAGACCGTCTGTCTCAGACCGTCTGTCTCAGACCGTCTGTCTCAGACCGTCTGTCTCATGCCGTCTGTCTCAGGCCGTCTGTCTCAGACCGTCTGTCTCAGTCCGTCTGTCTCAGACCGTCTGCCGCAGACCGTCTGGCGCAGACCGTCTGTGTCAGAACATCTGTCTCAGATCGTCTGTCTCAGATCGTCTGTCTCAAACCGTCTGTCTCGGACCGTCTGTCTCAGACCGTCTGTCTGAGACCGTCTGTCTCAGACCGTCTGTCTCAGACCGTCTGTCTCAGACCGTCTGTCTCAGACCGTCTGTCTCAGTCCGTCTGCCTCTCTCCGTCTTTCTCATACCGTCTGTCTCAGACCATATGTCTCAGGCCGTCTGTCTCATACCGTCTGTCTCAGACCGTCTGCCTCTGTCCGTCTATCTCAGACCGTCTGTCTCAGACCGACTGTCTCAGACCGTCTGTCTCAGACCGTGTGTCTTAATACGTCTGTCTCAGACCGTCTGTCTCAGACCGTCTGTCTCAGGTCGTCTGTCTCATACCGTCTGTCTCATACCGTCTGCCTCATACCGTCTGTCTCAGACCGTCTGTCTCAGACCGTCTGTCTCAGACCGTCTGTCTCAGACCGTCTGTCTCAGACCGTCTGTCTCAGACCGTCTGTCTCAGACCGTCTGTCTCAGACCGTCTGTCTCAGTCCGTCTGCCTCTCTCCGTCTTTCTCATACCGTCTGTCTCAGACCATATGTCTCAGGCCGTCTGTCTTATACCGTCTGTCTCAGACCGTCTGCCTCTGTCCGTCTATCTCAGACCGTCTGTCTCAGACCGACTGTCTCAGACCGTCTGTCTCAGACCGTGTGTCTTAATACGTCTGTCTCAGACCGTCTGTCTCAGACCGTCTGTCTCAGACCGTCTGTCTCAGTCCGTCTGCCTCTCTCCGTCTATCTCAGACCGTCTGTCTCAGACCGACTGTCTCAGACCGTCTGTCTCAGACCGTGTGTCTTAATACGTCTGTCTCAGACCGTCTGTCTCAGACCGTCTGTCTCAGACCGTCTGTCTCAGTCCGTCTGCCTCTCTCCGTCTTTCTCATACCGTCTGTCTCAGACCATATGTCTCAGGCCGTCTGTCTCAGACCGTCTGTCTCAGTCCGTCTGTCTCAGACCGTCTGTCTCATGCCGTCTGTCTCAGACCGTCTGTCTCAGACCGTCTGTCTCAGACCGTCTGTCTCATGCCGTCTGTCTCTGACCGTCTGTCTCAGACCGTCTGTCTCAGGCCGTCTGTCTCAGGCCGTCTGTCTCAGACCCTCTGTCTCGGACCATATGTCTCAGACTGTCTCTCTCAGACCGTCTGTCTCAGACCGTCTATCTCAGTCCGTCTGTCTCAGACCGTCTGTCTCAGACAGTCTGTCTCAGACAGTCTGTCTCAGAAGCTTCTGTCTCAGTCCGTCTGCACCTGTCCGTCCGTCTCATACCGCCTGTCTCAGAACATCTGTCTCAGATCGTCTGTCTCAGACCGTCTGTCTCAGACCGTCTGTCTCAGACCGTCTGTCTCAGACCGTCTGTCTCATGCCGTCTGTCTCAGGCCGTCTGTCTCAGACCGTCTGTCTCAGTCCGTCTGTCTCAGACCGTCTGCCGCAGACCGTCTGGCGCAGACCGTCTGTGTCAGAACATCTGTCTCAGATCGTCTGTCTCAGATCGTCTGTCTCAAACCGTCTGTCTCGGACCGTCTGTCTCAGACCGTCTGTCTGAGACCGTCTGTCTCGGATCGTCTGTCTCATTCCGTCTGCCTCTGTCCGTCTATCTCAGACCTTCTGTCTCAGACCGTCTGTCTCAGACCGACTGTCTCAGACCGTCTGTCTCAGACCGTGTGTCTTAATACGTCTGTCTCAGACCGTCTGTCTCAGACCGTCTGTCTCAGTCCGTCTGCCTCTCTCCGTCTTCCTCATACCGTCTGATTCAGACCATATGTCTCAGACCGTCTGTCTCAGACCGTCTGTCTCAGGTCGTCTGTCTCATACCGTCTGTCTCATACCGTCTGCCTCATACCGTCTGTCTCAGACCGTCTGTCTCAGACCGTCTGTCTCAGACCGTCTGTCTCAGACCGTCTGTCTCAGACCGTCTGTCTCAGACCGTCTGTCTCAGACCGTCTGTCTCAGACCGTCTGTCTCAGACCGTCTGTCTCAGACCGTCTGTCTCAGACCGTCTGTCTCAGACCGTCTGTCTCAGACCGCCTGTCTCAGTCCGTCTGCCTCTCTCCGTCTTTCTCATACCGTCTGTCTCAGACCATATGTCTCAGGCCGTCTGTCTCAGACCGTCTGTCTCAGTCCGTCTGTCTCAGACCGTCTGTCTCATGCCGTCTGTCTCAGACCGTCTGTCTCAGACCGTCTGTCTCAGACCGTCTGTCTCATGCCGTCTGTCTCTGACCGTCTGTATCAGACCGTCTGTCTCAGGCCGTCTGTCTCAGGCCGTCTGTCTCAGACCCTCTGTCTCGGACCATATGTCTCAGACTGTCTCTCTCAGATCGTCTGTCTCAGACCGTCTATCTCAGTCCGTATGTCTCAGACCGTCTGTCTCAGACAGTCTGTCTCAGACCGTCTGTCTCAGACCGTCTGTCTCAGACCGTCTGTCTCAGACCGTCTGTCTCAGACCGTCTGTCTCAGACCGTCTGTCTCAGACCGTCTGTCTCATGCCGTCTGTCTCAGGCCGTCTGTCTCAGACCGTCTGTCTCAGTCCGTCTGTCTCAGACCGTCTGCCGCAGACCGTCTGCCGCAGACCGTCTGGCGCAGACCGTCTGTGTCAGAACATCTGTCTCAGATCGTCTGTCTCAGATCGTCTGTCTCAAACCGTCTGTCTCGGACCGTCTGTCTCAGACCGTCTGTCTGAGACCGTCTGTCTCGGATCGTCTGTCTCATTCCGTCTGCCTCTGTCCGTCTATCACAGACCGTCTGTCTCAGACCGTCTGTCTCAGACCGACTGTCTCAGACCGTCTGTCTCAGACCGTGTGTCTTAATCCGTCTGTCTCAGACCGTGTGTCTTAATACGTCTGTCTCAGACCGTCTGTCTCAGACCGTCTGTCTCAGACCGTCTGTCTCAGTCCGTCTGCCTCTCTCCGTCTTCCTCATACCGTCTGATTCAGACCATATGTCTCAGACCGTCTGTCTCAGACCGTCTGTCTCAGGTCGTCTGTCTCATACCGTCTGTCTCATACCGTCTGCCTCATACCGTCTGTCTCAGACCGTCTGTCTCAGACCGTCTGTCTCAGACCGTCTGTCTCAGACCGTCTGTCTCAGACCGTCTGTCTCAGACCGTCTGTCTCAGACCGTCTGTCTCAGACCGTCTGTCTCAGACCGTCTGTCTCAGACCGTCTGTCTCAGACCGTCTGTCTCAGACCGTCTGTCTCAGACCGTCTGTCTCAGACCGTCTGTCTCAGACCGTCTGTCTCAGACCGTCTGTCTCAGACCGTCTGTCTCAGACCGTCTGTCTCAGACCGTCTGTCTCAGTCCGTCTGCCTCTCTCCGTCTTTCTCATACCGTCTGTCTCAGACCATATGTCTCAGGCCGTCTGTCTCAGACCGTCTGTCTCAGTCCGTCTGTCTCAGACCGTCTGTCTCATGCCGTCTGTCTCAGACCGTCTGTCTCATTCCGTCTGCCTCTCTCCGTCTCTCTCAGACCGTCTGTCTCAGACCGTGTGTCTTAATACGTCTGTCTCAGACCGTCTCTCTCAGACCGTCTGTCCCAGACCGTCTATCTCAGTCCGTCTGTCTCAGGCCGTCTGTCTCAGGCCGTCTGTCTCAGACCCTCTGTCTCGGACCATATGTCTCAGACTGTCTCTCTCAGACCGTCTGTCTCAGACCGTCTATCTCAGTCCGTCTGTCTCAGACCGTCTGTCTCAGACAGTCTGTCTCAGACAGTCTGCCTCAGAACCTTCTGTCTCAGTCCGTCTGCACCTGTCCGTCCGTCTCATACCGCCTGTCTCAGAACATCTGTCTCAGATCGTCTGTCTCAGACCGTCTGTCTCAGACCGTCTGTCTCAGACCGTCTGTCTCAGACCATCTGTCTCAGACCGTCTGTCTCAAACCGTCTGTCTCAGACCGCCTGTCTCATGCCGTCTGTCTCAGGCCGTCTGTCTCAGACCGTCTGTCTCAGTCCGTCTGTCCCAGACCGTCTGCCGCAGACTGTCTGGCGCAGACCGTCTGTGTCAGAACATCTGTCACAGATCGTCTGTCTCAGATCGTCTTTCTCAATCCGTCTGTCTCGGACCGTCTGTCTCGGATCGTCTGTCTCATTCCGTCTGCCTCTGTCCGTCTATCTCAGACCGTCTGTCTCAGACCGTCTGTCTCAGACCGTCTGATTCAGACCATATGTCTCAGACCGTATGTCTCAGACCGTCTGTCTCAGACCGTCTGTCTCAGACCGTCTGTCTCAGACCGTCTGTCTCAGACCGTCTGTCTCAGACCGTCTGTCTCAGACCGTCTGTCTCAGACCGTCTGTCTCAGACCGCCTGTCTCAGACCGTCTGTCTCAGACCGTCTGTCTCAGACCGTCTGTCTCAGACCGCCTGTCTCAGACCGTCTGTCTCGGATCGTCTGTCTCAGACCGTCTGTCTCAGTCCGTCTGCCTCTCTCCGTCTTCCTCATACCGTCTGATTCAGACCATATGTCTCAGACCGTCTGTCTCAGACCGTCTGTCTCAGGTCGTCTGTCTCATACCGTCTGTCTCATACCGTCTGCCTCATACCGTCTGTCTCAGACCGTCTGTCTCAGACCGTCTGTCTCAGACCGTCTGTCTCAGACCGTCTGTCTCAGACCGTCTGTCTCAGACCGTCTGTCTCAGACCGTCTGTCTCAGACCGTCTGTCTCAGACCGTCTGTCTCAGACCGTCTGTCTCAGACCGTCTGTCTCAGACCGTCTGTCTCAGACCGTCTGTCTCAGTCCGTCTGCCTCTCTCCGTCTTTCTCATACCGTCTGTCTCAGACCATATGTCTCAGGCCGTCTGTCTCAGACCGTCTGTCTCAGTCCGTCTGTCTCAGACCGTCTGTCTCATGCCGTCTGTCTCAGACCGTCTGTCTCAGTCCGTCTGCCTCTCTCCGTCTCTCTCAGACCGTCTGTCTCAGACCGTGTGTCTTAATACGTCTGTCTCAGACCGTCTCTCTCAGACCGTCTGTCTCAGACCGTCTATCTCAGTCCGTCTGTCTCAGACCGTCTGTCTCAGGCCGTCTGTCTCAGACCCTCTGTCTCGGACCATATGTCTCAGACTGTCTCTCTCAGACCGTCTGTCTCAGACCGTCTATCTCAGTCCGTCTGTCTCAGACCGTCTGTCTCAGACAGTCTGTCTCAGACAGTCTGCCTCAGAACCTTCTGTCTCAGTCCGTCTGCACCTGTCCGTCCGTCTCATACCGCCTGTCTCAGAACATCTGTCTCAGATCGTCTGTCTCAGACCGTCTGTCTCAGACCGTCTGTCTCAGACCGTCTGTCTCAGACCATCTGTCTCAGACCGTCTGTCTCAAACCGTCTGTCTCAGACCGCCTGTCTCATGCCGTCTGTCTCAGGCCGTCTGTCTCAGACCGTCTGTCTCAGTCCGTCTGTCCCAGACCGTCTGCCGCAGACTGTCTGGCGCAGACCGTCTGTGTCAGAACATCTGTCTCAGATCGTCTGTCTCAGATCGTCTTTCTCAATCCGTCTGTCTCGGACCGTCTGTCTCGGATCGTCTGCCTCTGTCCGTCTATCTCAGACCGTCTGTCTCAGACCGTCTGTCTCAGACCGTCTGATTCAGACCATATGTCTCAGACCGTATGTCTCAGACCGTCTGTCTCAGACCGTCTGTCTCAGACCGTCTGTCTCAGACCGTCTGTCGCAGACCGTCTGTCTCAGACCGTCTGTCTCAGACCGTCTGTCTCAGACCGTCTGTCTCAGACCGTCTGTCTCAGACCGTCTGTCTCAGACCGCCTGTCTCAGACCGTCTGTCTCGGATCGTCTGTCTCAGACCGTCTGTCTCAGTCCGTCTGCCTCTCTCCATCTTCCTCATACCGTCTGATTCAGACCATATGTCTCAGACCGTCTGTCTCAGACCGTCTGTCTCAGGTCGTCTGTCTCATACCGTCTGTCTCATACCGTCTGCCTCATACCGTCTGTCTCAGACCGTCTGTGTCAGACCGTCTGTCTCAGACCGTCTGTCTCAGACCGTCTGTCTCAGACCGTCTGTGTCAGACCGTCTGTCTCAGACCGTCTGTCTCAGACCGTCTGTCTCAGACCGTCTGTCTCAGACCGTCTGTCTCAGACCGTCTGTCTCAGACCGTCTGTCTCAGACCGTCTGTCTCAGACCGTCTGTCTCAGACCGTCTGTCTCAGACCGTCTGTCTCAGACCGTCTGTCTCAGACCGTCTGTCTCAGTCCGTCTGCCTCTCTGCGTCTTTCTCATACCGTCTGTCTCAGACCGTCTGTCTCAGATCGTCTGTCTCAGACCGTCTGTCTCAGACCGTCTGTCTCATGCCGTCTGTCTCAGGCCGTCTGTCTCAGACCGTCTGTCTCAGTCCGTCTGTCTCAGACCGTCTGCCGCAGACCGTCTGGCGCAGACCGTCTGTGTCAGAACATCTGTCTCAGATCGTCTGTCTCAGACCGTCTGTCTCAGACCGTCTGTCTCAGACCGTCTGCCTCTCTCCGTCTTTCTCATACCGTCTGTCTCAGACCATATGTCTCATACCGTCTGTCTCAGACCATATGTCTCAGGCCGTCTGTCTCAGACCGTCTGTCTCAGTCCGTCTGTCTCAGTTAGTCTGTCTCAGACCGTCTGTCTCATGCCGTCTGTCTCAGACCGTCTGTCTCAGACCGTCTGTCTCAGACCGTCTGTCTCAGACCGTCTGTCTCAGTCCGTCTGCCTCTCTCCGTCTTCCTCATACCGTCTGATTCAGACCATATGTCTCAGACCGTCTGTCTCAGACCGTCTGTCTCAGGTCGTCTGTCTCATACCGTCTGTCTCATACCGTCTACCTCATACCGTCTGTCTCAGACCGTCTGTGTCAGACCGTCTGTCTCAGACCGTCTGTCTCAGACCGTCTGTCTCAGACCGTCTGTCTCAGACCGTCTGTCTCAGACCGTCTGTCTCAGACCGTCTGTCTCAGTCCGTCTGCCTCTCTCCGTCTTTCTCATACCGTCTGTCTCAGACCATATGACTCAGGCCGTCTGTCTCAGACCGTCTGTCTCAGTCCGTCTGTCTCAGTTAGTCTGTCTCAGACCGTCTGTCTCATGCCGTCTGTCTCAGACCGTCTGTCTCAGACCGTCTGTCTCAGACCGTCTGTCTCAGACCGTCTGTCTCAGACCGTCTGTCTCAGACCGTCTGTCTCAGACCGTCTGTCTCAGACCGTCTGTCTCAGACCGTCTGTCTCAGACCGCCTGTCTCATGCCGTCTGTCTCAGGCCGTCTGTCTCAGACCGTCTGTCTCAGTCCGTCTGTCTCAGACCGTCTGCCGCAGACTGTCTGGCGCAGACCGTGTGTCTTAATCCGTCTGTCTCAGGCCGTCTGTCTCAGACCGTCTGTCTCAGACCGTCTGTCCCAGACCGTCTGTCTCAGACCGTCTGTCTCAGTCCGTCTGCCTCTCTCCGTCTTTCTCATACCGTCTGTCTCAGACCATATGTCTCAGGCCGTCTGTCTCAGACCGTCTGTCTCAGTCCGTCTGTCTCAGGCCGTCTGTCTCATGCCGTCTGTCTCAGACCGTCTGTCTCAGTCCGTCTGCCTCTCTCCGTCTCTCTCAGACCGTCTGTCTCAGACCGTGTGTCTTAATACGTCTGTCTCAGACCGTCTCTCTCAGACCGTCTGTCTCAGACCGTCTATCTCAGTCCGTCTGTCTCAGACCGTCTGTCTCAGGCCGTCTGTCTCAGACCCTCTGTCTCGGACCATATGTCTCAGACTGTCTCTCTCAGACCGTCTGTCTCAGACCGTCTATCTCAGTCCGTCTGTCTCAGACCGTCTGTCTCAGACAGTCTGTCTCAGACAGTCTGCCTCAGAACCTTCTGTCTCAGTCCGTCTGCACCTGTCCGTCCGTCTCATACCGCCTGTCTCAGAACATCTGTCTCAGATCGTCTGTCTCAGACCGTCTGTCTCAGACCGTCTGTCTCAGACCGTCTGTCTCAGACCATCTGTCTCAGACCGTCTGTCTCAAACCGTCTGTCTCAGACCGCCTGTCTCATGCCGTCTGTCTCAGGCCGTCTGTCTCAGACCGTCTGTCTCAGTCCGTCTGTCCCAGACCGTCTGCCGCAGACTGTCTGGCGCAGACCGTCTGTGTCAGAACATCTGTCACAGATCGTCTGTCTCAGATCGTCTTTCTCAATCCGTCTGTCTCGGACCGTCTGTCTCGGATCGTCTGTCTCATTCCGTCTGCCTCTGTCCGTCTATCTCAGACCGTCTGTCTCAGACCGTCTGTCTCAGACCGTCTGATTCAGACCATATGTCTCAGACCGTATGTCTCAGACCGTCTGTCTCAGACCGTCTGTCTCAGACCGTCTGTCTCAGACCGTCTGTCTCAGACCGTCTGTCTCAGACCGTCTGTCTCAGACCGTCTGTCTCAGACCGTCTGTCTCAGACCGCCTGTCTCAGACCGTCTGTCTCAGACCGTCTGTCTCAGACCGCCTGTCTCAGACCGTCTGTCTCGGATCGTCTGTCTCAGACCGTCTGTCTCAGTCCGTCTGCCTCTCTCCGTCTTCCTCATACCGTCTGATTCAGACCATATGTCTCAGACCGTCTGTCTCAGACCGTCTGTCTCAGGTCGTCTGTCTCATACCGTCTGTCTCATACCGTCTGCCTCATACCGTCTGTCTCAGACCGTCTGTCTCAGACCGTCTGTCTCAGACCGTCTGTCTCAGACCGTCTGTCTCAGACCGTCTGTCTCAGACCGTCTGTCTCAGACCGTCTGTCTCAGACCGTCTGTCTCAGACCGTCTGTCTCAGACCGTCTGTCTCAGACCGTCTGTCTCAGACCGTCTGTCTCAGTCCGTCTGCCTCTCTCCGTCTTTCTCATACCGTCTGTCTCAGACCATATGTCTCAGGCCGTCTGTCTCAGACCGTCTGTCTCAGTCCGTCTGTCTCAGACCGTCTGTCTCATGCCGTCTGTCTCAGACCGTCTGTCTCAGTCCGTCTGCCTCTCTCCGTCTCTCTCAGACCGTCTGTCTCAGACCGTGTGTCTTAATACGTCTGTCTCAGACCGTCTCTCTCAGACCGTCTGTCTCAGACCGTCTATCTCAGTCCGTCTGTCTCAGACCGTCTGTCTCAGGCCGTCTGTCTCAGACCCTCTGTCTCGGACCATATGTCTCAGACTGTCTCTCTCAGACCGTCTGTCTCAGACCGTCTATCTCAGTCCGTCTGTCTCAGACCGTCTGTCTCAGACAGTCTGTCTCAGACAGTCTGCCTCAGAACCTTCTGTCTCAGTCCGTCTGCACCTGTCCGTCCGTCTCATACCGCCTGTCTCAGAACATCTGTCTCAGATCGTCTGTCTCAGACCGTCTGTCTCAGACCGTCTGTCTCAGACCGTCTGTCTCAGACCATCTGTCTCAGACCGTCTGTCTCAAACCGTCTGTCTCAGACCGCCTGTCTCATGCCGTCTGTCTCAGGCCGTCTGTCTCAGACCGTCTGTCTCAGTCCGTCTGTCCCAGACCGTCTGCCGCAGACTGTCTGGCGCAGACCGTCTGTGTCAGAACATCTGTCTCAGATCGTCTGTCTCAGATCGTCTTTCTCAATCCGTCTGTCTCGGACCGTCTGTCTCGGATCGTCTGTCTCATTCCGTCTGCCTCTGTCCGTCTATCTCAGACCGTCTGTCTCAGACCGTCTGTCTCAGACCGTCTGATTCAGACCATATGTCTCAGACCGTATGTCTCAGACCGTCTGTCTCAGACCGTCTGTCTCAGACCGTCTGTCTCAGACCGTCTGTCGCAGACCGTCTGTCTCAGACCGTCTGTCTCAGACCGTCTGTCTCAGACCGTCTGTCTCAGACCGTCTGTCTCAGACCGTCTGTCTCAGACCGCCTGTCTCAGACCGTCTGTCTCGGATCGTCTGTCTCAGACCGTCTGTCTCAGTCCGTCTGCCTCTCTCCATCTTCCTCATACCGTCTGATTCAGACCATATGTCTCAGACCGTCTGTCTCAGACCGTCTGTCTCAGGTCGTCTGTCTCATACCGTCTGTCTCATACCGTCTGCCTCATACCGTCTGTCTCAGACCGTCTGTGTCAGACCGTCTGTCTCAGACCGTCTGTCTCAGACCGTCTGTCTCAGACCGTCTGTCTCAGACCGTCTGTGTCAGACCGTCTGTCTCAGACCGTCTGTCTCAGACCGTCTGTCTCAGACCGTCTGTCTCAGACCGTCTGTCTCAGACCGTCTGTCTCAGACCGTCTGTCTCAGACCGTCTGTCTCAGACCGTCTGTCTCAGACCGTCTGTCTCAGACCGTCTGTCTCAGACCGTCTGTCTCAGACCGTCTGTCTCAGACCGTCTGTCTCAGTCCGTCTGCCTCTCTGCGTCTTTCTCATACCGTCTGTCTCAGACCGTCTGTCTCAGATCGTCTGTCTCAGACCGTCTGTCTCAGACCGTCTGTCTCATGCCGTCTGTCTCAGGCCGTCTGTCTCAGACCGTCTGTCTCAGTCCGTCTGTCTCAGACCGTCTGCCGCAGACCGTCTGGCGCAGACCGTCTGTGTCAGAACATCTGTCTCAGATCGTCTGTCTCAGACCGTCTGTCTCAGACCGTCTGTCTCAGACCGTCTGCCTCTCTCCGTCTTTCTCATACCGTCTGTCTCAGACCATATGTCTCATACCGTCTGTCTCAGACCATATGTCTCAGGCCGTCTGTCTCAGACCGTCTGTCTCAGTCCGTCTGTCTCAGTTAGTCTGTCTCAGACCGTCTGTCTCATGCCGTCTGTCTCAGACCGTCTGTCTCAGACCGTCTGTCTCAGACCGTCTGTCTCAGACCGTCTGTCTCAGTCCGTCTGCCTCTCTCCGTCTTCCTCATACCGTCTGATTCAGACCATATGTCTCAGACCGTCTGTCTCAGACCGTCTGTCTCAGGTCGTCTGTCTCATACCGTCTGTCTCATACCGTCTGCCTCATACCGTCTGTCTCAGACCGTCTGTGTCAGACCGTCTGTCTCAGACCGTCTGTCTCAGACCGTCTGTCTCAGACCGTCTGTCTCAGACCGTCTGTCTCAGACCGTCTGTCTCAGACCGTCTGTCTCAGTCCGTCTGCCTCTCTCCGTCTTTCTCATACCGTCTGTCTCAGACCATATGTCTCAGGCCGTCTGTCTCAGACCGTCTGTCTCAGTCCGTCTGTCTCAGTTAGTCTGTCTCAGACCGTCTGTCTCATGCCGTCTGTCTCAGACCGTCTGTCTCAGACCGTCTGTCTCAGACCGTCTGTCTCAGACCGTCTGTCTCAGACCGTCTGTCTCAGACCGTCTGTCTCAGACCGTCTGTCTCAGACCGTCTGTCTCAGACCGCCTGTCTCATGCCGTCTGTCTCAGGCCGTCTGTCTCAGACCGTCTGTCTCAGTCCGTCTGTCTCAGACCGTCTGCCGCAGACTGTCTGGCGCAGACCGTGTGTCTTAATCCGTCTGTCTCAGGCCGTCTGTCTCAGACCGTCTGTCTCAGACCGTCTGTCCCAGACCGTCTGTCTCAGACCGTCTGTCTCAGTCCGTCTGCCTCTCTCCGTCTTTCTCATACCGTCTGTCTCAGACCGTCTATCTCAGTCCGTCTGTCTCAGACCGTCTGTCTCAGACAGTCTGTCTCAGACAGTCTGCCTCAGAACCTTCTGTCTCAGTCCGTCTGCACCTGTCCGTCCGTCTCATACCGCCTGTCTCAGAACATCTGTCTCAGATCGTCTGTCTCAGACCGTCTGTCTCAGACCGTCTGTCTCAGACCGTCTGTCTCAGACCATCTGTCTCAGACCGTCTGTCTCAAACCGTCTGTCTCAGACCGCCTGTCTCATGCCGTCTGTCTCAGGCCGTCTGTCTCAGACCGTCTGTCTCAGTCCGTCTGTCCCAGACCGTCTGCCGCAGACTGTCTGGCGCAGACCGTCTGTGTCAGAACATCTGTCTCAGATCGTCTGTCTCAGATCGTCTTTCTCAATCCGTCTGTCTCGGACCGTCTGTCTCGGATCGTCTGTCTCATTCCGTCTGCCTCTGTCCGTCTATCTCAGACCGTCTGTCTCAGACCGTCTGTCTCAGACCGTCTGATTCAGACCATATGTCTCAGACCGTATGTCTCAGACCGTCTGTCTCAGACCGTCTGTCTCAGACCGTCTGTCTCAGACCGTCTGTCGCAGACCGTCTGTCTCAGACCGTCTGTCTCAGACCGTCTGTCTCAGACCGTCTGTCTCAGACCGTCTGTCTCAGACCGTCTGTCTCAGACCGCCTGTCTCAGACCGTCTGTCTCGGATCGTCTGTCTCAGACCGTCTGTCTCAGTCCGTCTGCCTCTCTCCGTCTTCCTCATACCGTCTGATTCAGACCATATGTCTCAGACCGTCTGTCTCAGACCGTCTGTCTCAGGTCGTCTGTCTCATACCGTCTGTCTCATACCGTCTGCCTCATACCGTCTGTCTCAGACCGTCTGTCTCAGACCGTCTGTCTCAGACCGTCTGTCTCAGACCGTCTGTCTCAGACCGTCTGTCTCAGACCGTCTGTCTCAGACCGTCTGTCTCAGACCGTCTGTCTCAGACCGTCTGTCTCAGACCGTCTGTCTCAGACCGTCTGTCTCAGACCGTCTGTCTCAGTCCGTCTGCCTCTCTGCGTCTTTCTCATACCGTCTGTCTCAGACCGTCTGTCTCAGACCGTCTGTCTCAGACCGTCTGTCTCAGACCGTCTGTCTCATGCCGTCTGTCTCAGGCCGTCTGTCTCAGACCGTCTGTCTCAGTCCGTCTGTCTCATACCGTCTGCCGCAGACCGTCTGGCGCAGACCGTCTGTGTCAGAACATCTGTCTCAGACCGTCTGTCTCAGACCGTCTGTCTCAGGTCGTCTGTCTCATACCGTCTGTCTCATACCGTCTGCCTCATACCGTCTGTCTCAGACCGTCTGTGTCAGACCGTCTGTCTCAGACCGTCTGTCTCAGACCGTCTGTCTCAGACCGTCTGTGTCAGACCGTCTGTCTCAGACCGTCTGTCTCAGACCGTCTGTCTCAGACCGTCTGTCTCAGACCGTCTGTCTCAGACCGTCTGTCTCAGACCGTCTGTCTCAGACCGTCTGTCTCAGACCGTCTGTCTCAGACCGTCTGTCTCAGACCGTCTGTCTCAGACCGTCTGTCTCAGACCGTCTGTCTCAGTCCGTCTGCCTCTCTGCGTCTTTCTCATACCGTCTGTCTCAGACCGTCTGTCTCAGATCGTCTGTCTCAGACCGTCTGTCTCAGACCGTCTGTCTCATGCCGTCTGTCTCAGGCCGTCTGTCTCAGACCGTCTGTCTCAGTCCGTCTGTCTCAGACCGTCTGCCGCAGACCGTCTGGCGCAGACCGTCTGTGTCAGAACATCTGTCTCAGATCGTCTGTCTCAGACCGTCTGTCTCAGACCGTCTGTCTCAGACCGTCTGCCTCTCTCCGTCTTTCTCATACCGTCTGTCTCAGACCATATGTCTCATACCGTCTGTCTCAGACCATATGTCTCAGGCCGTCTGTCTCAGACCGTCTGTCTCAGTCCGTCTGTCTCAGACCATATGTCTCATACCGTCTGTCTCAGACCATATGTCTCAGGCCGTCTGTCTCAGACCGTCTGTCTCAGTCCGTCTGTCTCAGTTAGTCTGTCTCAGACCGTCTGTCTCATGCCGTCTGTCTCAGACCGTCTGTCTCAGACCGTCTGTCTCAGACCGTCTGTCTCAGACCGTCTGTCTCAGTCCGTCTGCCTCTCTCCGTCTTCCTCATACCGTCTGTCTCAGACCGTCTGTCTCAGGTCGTCTGTCTCATACCGTCTGTCTCATACCGTCTGCCTCATACCGTCTGTCTCAGACCGTCTGTGTCAGACCGTCTGTCTCAGACCGTCTGTCTCAGACCATATGTCTCAGGCCGTCTGTCTCAGACCGTCTGTCTCAGTCCGTCTGTCTCAGTTAGTCTGTCTCAGACCGTCTGTCTCATGCCGTCTGTCTCAGACCGTCTGTCTCAGACCGTCTGTCTCAGACCGTCTGTCTCAGACCGTCTGTCTCAGACCGTCTGTCTCAGACCGTCTGTCTCAGACCGTCTGTCTCAGACCGTCTGTCTCAGACCGCCTGTCTCATGCCGTCTGTCTCAGGCCGTCTGTCTCAGACCGTCTGTCTCAGTCCGTCTGTCTCAGACCGTCTGCCGCAGACTGTCTGGCGCAGACCGTGTGTCTTAATCCGTCTGTCTCAGGCCGTCTGTCTCAGACCGTCTGTCTCAGACCGTCTGTCCCAGACCGTCTGTCTCAGACCGTCTGTCTCAGTCCGTCTGCCTCTCTCCGTCTTTCTCATACCGTCTGTCTCAGACCATATGTCTCAGGCCGTCTGTCTCAGACCGTCTGTCTCAGTCCGTCTGTCTCAGGCCGTCTGTCTCATGCCGTCTGTCTCAGACCGTCTGTCTCAGTCCGTCTGCCTCTCTCCGTCTCTCTCAGACCGTCTGTCTCAGACCGTGTGTCTTAATACGTCTGTCTCAGACCGTCTCTCTCAGACCGTCTGTCTCAGACCGTCTATCTCAGTCCGTCTGTCTCAGACCGTCTGTCTCAGGCCGTCTGTCTCAGACCCTCTGTCTCGGACCATATGTCTCAGACTGTCTCTCTCAGACCGTCTGTCTCAGACCGTCTATCTCAGTCCGTCTGTCTCAGACCGTCTGTCTCAGACAGTCTGTCTCAGACAGTCTGCCTCAGAACCTTCTGTCTCAGTCCGTCTGCACCTGTCCGTCCGTCTCATACCGCCTGTCTCAGAACATCTGTCTCAGATCGTCTGTCTCAGACCGTCTGTCTCAGACCGTCTGTCTCAGACCGTCTGTCTCAGACCATCTGTCTCAGACCGTCTGTCTCAAACCGTCTGTCTCAGACCGCCTGTCTCATGCCGTCTGTCTCAGGCCGTCTGTCTCAGACCGTCTGTCTCAGTCCGTCTGTCCCAGACCGTCTGCCGCAGACTGTCTGGCGCAGACCGTCTGTGTCAGAACATCTGTCTCAGATCGTCTGTCTCAGATCGTCTTTCTCAATCCGTCTGTCTCGGACCGTCTGTCTCGGATCGTCTGTCTCATTCCGTCTGCCTCTGTCCGTCTATCTCAGACCGTCTGTCTCAGACCGTCTGTCTCAGACCGTCTGATTCAGACCATATGTCTCAGACCGTATGTCTCAGACCGTCTGTCTCAGACCGTCTGTCTCAGACCGTCTGTCTCAGACCGTCTGTCTCAGACCGTCTGTCTCAGACCGTCTGTCTCAGACCGTCTGTCTCAGACCGTCTGTCTCAGACCGTCTGTCTCAGACCGTCTGTCTCAGACCGCCTGTCTCAGACCGTCTGTCTCGGATCGTCTGTCTCAGACCGTCTGTCTCAGTCCGTCTGCCTCTCTCCGTCTTCCTCATACCGTCTGATTCAGACCATATGTCTCAGACCGTCTGTCTCAGACCGTCTGTCTCAGGTCGTCTGTCTCATACCGTCTGTCTCATACCGTCTGCCTCATACCGTCTGTCTCAGACCGTCTGTCTCAGACCGTCTGTCTCAGACCGTCTGTCTCAGACCGTCTGTCTCAGACCGTCTGTCTCAGACCGTCTGTCTCAGACCGTCTGTCTCAGACCGTCTGTCTCAGACCGTCTGTCTCAGACCGTCTGTCTCAGACCGTCTGTCTCAGACCGTCTGTCTCAGACCGTCTGTCTCAGACCGTCTGTCTCAGACCGTCTGTCTCAGACCGTCTGTCTCAGTCCGTCTGCCTCTCTGCGTCTTTCTCATACCGTCTGTCTCAGACCGTCTGTCTCAGACCGTCTGTCTCAGACCGTCTGTCTCAGACCGTCTGTCTCATGCCGTCTGTCTCAGGCCGTCTGTCTCAGACCGTCTGTCTCAGTCCGTCTGTCTCAGACCGTCTGCCGCAGACCGTCTGGCGCAGACCGTCTGTGTCAGAACATCTGTCTCAGATCGTCTGTCTCAGATCGTCTGTCTCAAACCGTCTGTCTCGGACCGTCTGTCTCAGACCGTCTGTCTGAGACCGTCTGTCTCGGATCGTCTGTCTCATTCCGTCTGCCTCTGTCCGTCCATCTCAGACCGTCTGCCTCAGACCGTCTGTCTCAGACCGACTGTCTCAGACCGTCTGTCTCAGACCGTGTGTCTTAATACGTCTGTCTCAGACCGTCTGTCTCAGACCGTCTGTCTCAGTCCGTCTGCCTCTCTCCGTCTTCCTCATACCGTCTGATTCAGACCATATGTCTCAGACCGTCTGTCTCAGACCGTCTGTCTCAGGTCGTCTGTCTCATACCGTCTGTCTCATACCGTCTGCCTCATACCGTCTGTCTCAGACCGTCTGTGTCAGACCGTCTGTCTCAGACCGTCTGTCTCAGACCGTCTGTCTCAGACCGTCTGTCTCAGACCGTCTGTCTCAGACCGTCTGTCTCAGACCGTCTGTCTCAGTCCGTCTGCCTCTCTCCGTCTTTCTCATACCGTCTGTCTCAGACCATATGTCTCAGGCCGTCTGTCTCAGACCGTCTGTCTCAGTCCGTCTGTCTCAGTTAGTCTGTCTCAGACCGTCTGTCTCATGCCGTCTGTCTCAGACCGTCTGTCTCAGACCGTCTGTCTCAGACCGTCTGTCTCAGACCGTCTGTCTCAGACCGTCTGTCTCAGACCGTCTGTCTCAGACCGTCTGTCTCAGACCGCCTGTCTCATGCCGTCTGTCTCAGGCCGTCTGTCTCAGACCGTCTGTCTCAGTCCGTCTGTCTCAGACCGTCTGCCGCAGACTGTCTGGCGCAGACCGTGTGTCTTAATCCGTCTGTCTCAGGCCGTCTGTCTCAGACCGTCTGTCTCAGACCGTCTGTCCCAGACCGTCTGTCTCAGACCGTCTGTCTCAGTCCGTCTGCCTCTCTCCGTCTTTCTCATACCGTCTGTCTCAGACCATATGTCTCAGGCCGTCTGTCTCAGACCGTCTGTCTCAGTCCGTCTGTCTCAGGCCGTCTGTCTCAGACCCTCTGTCTCGGACCATATGTCTCAGACTGTCTCTCTCAGACCGTCTGTCTCAGACCGTCTATCTCAGTCCGTCTGTCTCAGACCGTCTGTCTCAGACAGTCTGTCTCAGACAGTCTGCCTCAGAACCTTCTGTCTCAGTCCGTCTGCACCTGTCCGTCCGTCTCATACCGCCTGTCTCAGAACATCTGTCTCAGATCGTCTGTCTCAGACCGTCTGTCTCAGACCGTCTGTCTCAGACCGTCTGTCTCAGACCATCTGTCTCAGACCGTCTGTCTCAAACCGTCTGTCTCAGACCGCCTGTCTCATGCCGTCTGTCTCAGGCCGTCTGTCTCAGACCGTCTGTCTCAGTCCGTCTGTCCCAGACCGTCTGCCGCAGACTGTCTGGCGCAGACCGTCTGTGTCAGAACATCTGTCTCAGATCGTCTGTCTCAGATCGTCTTTCTCAATCCGTCTGTCTCGGACCGTCTGTCTCGGATCGTCTGTCTCATTCCGTCTGCCTCTGTCCGTCTATCTCAGACCGTCTGTCTCAGACCGTCTGTCTCAGACCGTCTGATTCAGACCATATGTCTCAGACCGTATGTCTCAGACCGTCTGTCTCAGACCGTCTGTCTCAGACCGTCTGTCTCAGACCGTCTGTCTCAGACCGTCTGACTCAGACCGTCTGTCTCAGACCGTCTGTCTCAGACCGTCTGTCTCAGACCGTCTGTCTCAGACCGTCTGTCTCAGACCGTCTGTCTCAGACCGTCTGTCTCAGACCGTCTGTCTCAGACCGCCTGTCTCAGACCGTCTGTCTCAGATCGTCTGTCTCAGACCGTCTGTCTCAGTCCGTCTGCCTCTCTCCGTCTTCCTCATACCGTCTGATTCAGACCATATGTCTCAGACCGTCTGTCTCAGACCGTCTGTCTCAGGTCGTCTGTCTCATACCGTCTGTCTCATACCGTCTGCCTCATACCGTCAGTCTCAGACCGTCTGTGTCAGACCGTCTGTCTCAGACCGTCTGTCTCAGACCGTCTGTCTCAGACCGTCTGTGTCAGACCGTCTGTCTCAGACCGTCTGTCTCAGACCGTCTGTCTCAGACCGTCTGTCTCAGACCGTCTGTCTCAGACCGTCTGTCTCAGACCGTCTGTCTCAGACCGTCTGTCTCAGACCGTCTGTCTCAGACCGTCTGTCTCAGACCGTCTGTCTCAGACCGTCTGTCTCAGACCGTCTGTCTCAGACCGTCTGTCTCAGTCCGTCTGCCTCTCTCCGTCTTTCTCATACCGTCTGTCTCAGACCGTCTGTCTCAGACCGTCTGTCTCAGACCGTCTGTCTCAGACCGTCTGTCTCAGACCGTCTGTCTCAGACCGTCTGTCTCAGACCGTCTGTCTCAGACCGCCTGTCTCATGCCGTCTGTCTCAGGCCGTCTGTCTCAGACCGTCTGTCTCAGTCCGTCTGTCTCAGACCGTCTGCCGCAGACTGTCTGGCGCAGACCGTGTGTCTTAATCCGTCTGTCTCAGGCCGTCTGTCTCAGACCGTCTGTCTCAGTCCGTCTGCCTCTCTCCGTCTTTCTCATACCGTCTGTCTCAGACCATATGTCTCAGGCCGTCTGTCTCAGACCGTCTGTCTCAGTCCGTCTGTCTCAGGCCGTCTGTCTCAGACCCTCTGTCTCGGACCATATGTCTCAGACTGTCTCTCTCAGACCGTCTGTCTCAGACCGTCTATCTCAGTCCGTCTGTCTCAGACCGTCTGTCTCAGACAGTCTGTCTCAGACAGTCTGCCTCAGAACCTTCTGTCTCAGTCCGTCTGCACCTGTCCGTCCGTCTCATACCGCCTGTCTCAGAACATCTGTCTCAGATCGTCTGTCTCAGACCGTCTGTCTCAGACCGTCTGTCTCAGACCGTCTGTCTCAGACCATCTGTCTCAGACCGTCTGTCTCAAACCGTCTGTCTCAGACCGCCTGTCTCATGCCGTCTGTCTCAGGCCGTCTGTCTCAGACCGTCTGTCTCAGTCCGTCTGTCCCAGACCGTCTGCCGCAGACTGTCTGGCGCAGACCGTCTGTGTCAGAACATCTGTCTCAGATCGTCTGTCTCAGATCGTCTTTCTCAATCCGTCTGTCTCGGACCGTCTGTCTCGGATCGTCTGTCTCATTCCGTCTGCCTCTGTCCGTCTATCTCAGACCGTCTGTCTCAGACCGTCTGTCTCAGACCGTCTGATTCAGACCATATGTCTCAGACCGTATGTCTCAGACCGTCTGTCTCAGACCGTCTGTCTCAGACCGTCTGTCTCAGACCGTCTGTCTCAGACCGTCTGACTCAGACCGTCTGTCTCAGACCGTCTGTCTCAGACCGTCTGTCTCAGACCGTCTGTCTCAGACCGTCTGTCTCAGACCGTCTGTCTCAGACCGTCTGTCTCAGACCGCCTGTCTCAGACCGTCTGTCTCAGATCGTCTGTCTCAGACCGTCTGTCTCAGTCCGTCTGCCTCTCTCCGTCTTCCTCATACCGTCTGATTCAGACCATATGTCTCAGACCGTCTGTCTCAGACCGTCTGTCTCAGGTCGTCTGTCTCATACCGTCTGTCTCAGTCCGTCTGTCTCAGGCCGTCTGTCTCATGCCGTCTGTCTCAGACCGTCTGTCTCAGTCCGTCTGCCTCTCTCCGTCTCTCTCAGACCGTCTGTCTCAGACCGTGTGTCTTAATACGTCTGTCTCAGACCGTCTCTCTCAGACCGTCTGTCTCAGACCGTCTATCTCAGTCCGTCTGTCTCAGACCGTCTGTCTCAGGCCGTCTGTCTCAGACCCTCTGTCTCGGACCATATGTCTCAGACTGTCTCTCTCAGACCGTCTGTCTCAGACCGTCTATCTCAGTCCGTCTGTCTCAGACCGTCTGTCTCAGACAGTCTGTCTCAGACAGTCTGCCTCAGAACCTTCTGTCTCAGTCCGTCTGCACCTGTCCGTCCGTCTCATACCGCCTGTCTCAGAACATCTGTCTCAGATCGTCTGTCTCAGACCGTCTGTCTCAGACCGTCTGTCTCAGACCGTCTGTCTCAGACCATCTGTCTCAGACCGTCTGTCTCAAACCGTCTGTCTCAGACCGCCTGTCTCATGCCGTCTGTCTCAGGCCGTCTGTCTCAGACCGTCTGTCTCAGTCCGTCTGTCCCAGACCGTCTGCCGCAGACTGTCTGGCGCAGACCGTCTGTGTCAGAACATCTGTCTCAGATCGTCTGTCTCAGATCGTCTTTCTCAATCCGTCTGTCTCGGACCGTCTGTCTCGGATCGTCTGTCTCATTCCGTCTGCCTCTGTCCGTCTATCTCAGACCGTCTGTCTCAGACCGTCTGTCTCAGACCGTCTGATTCAGACCATATGTCTCAGACCGTATGTCTCAGACCGTCTGTCTCAGACCGTCTGTCTCAGACCGTCTGTCTCAGACCGTCTGTCGCAGACCGTCTGTCTCAGACCGTCTGTCTCAGACCGTCTGTCTCAGACCGTCTGTCTCAGACCGTCTGTCTCAGACCGTCTGTCTCAGACCGCCTGTCTCAGACCGTCTGTCTCGGATCGTCTGTCTCAGACCGTCTGTCTCAGTCCGTCTGCCTCTCTCCGTCTTCCTCATACCGTCTGATTCAGACCATATGTCTCAGACCGTCTGTCTCAGACCGTCTGTCTCAGGTCGTCTGTCTCATACCGTCTGTCTCATACCGTCTGCCTCATACCGTCTGTCTCAGACCGTCTGTCTCAGACCGTCTGTCTCAGACCGTCTGTCTCAGACCGTCTGTCTCAGACCGTCTGTCTCAGACCGTCTGTCTCAGACCGTCTGTCTCAGACCGTCTGTCTCAGACCGTCTGTCTCAGACCGTCTGTCTCAGACCGTCTGTCTCAGACCGTCTGTCTCAGACCGTCTGTCTCAGACCGTCTGTCTCAGACCGTCTGTCTCAGTCCGTCTGCCTCTCTGCGTCTTTCTCATACCGTCTGTCTCAGACCGTCTGTCTCAGACCGTCTGTCTCAGACCGTCTGTCTCAGACCGTCTGTCTCATGCCGTCTGTCTCAGGCCGTCTGTCTCAGACCGTCTGTCTCAGTCCGTCTGTCTCAGACCGTCTGCCGCAGACCGTCTGGCGCAGACCGTCTGTGTCAGAACATCTGTCTCAGATCGTCTGTCTCAGATCGTCTGTCTCAAACCGTCTGTCTCGGACCGTCTGTCTCAGACCGTCTGTCTCAGACCGTCTGTCTCAGACCGTCTGTGTCAGACCGTCTGTCTCAGACCGTCTGTCTCAGACCGTCTGTCTCAGACCGTCTGTCTCAGACCGTCTGTCTCAGACCGTCTGTCTCAGACCGTCTGTCTCAGACCGTCTGTCTCAGACCGTCTGTCTCAGACCGTCTGTCTCAGACCGTCTGTCTCAGACCGTCTGTCTCAGACCGTCTGTCTCAGACCGTCTGTCTCAGACCGTCTGTCTCAGACCGTCTGTCTCAGACCGTCTGTCTCAGACCGTCTGTCTCAGTCCGTCTGCCTCTCTGCGTCTTTCTCATACCGTCTGTCTCAGACCGTCTGTCTCAGACCGTCTGTCTCAGACCGTCTGTCTCAGACCGTCTGTCTCATGCCGTCTGTCTCAGGCCGTCTGTCTCAGACCGTCTGTCTCAGTCCGTCTGTCTCAGACCGTCTGCCGCAGACCGTCTGGCGCAGACCGTCTGTGTCAGAACATCTGTCTCAGATCGTCTGTCTCAGATCGTCTGTCTCAAACCGTCTGTCTCGGACCGTCTGTCTCAGACCGTCTGTCTGAGACCGTCTGTCTCGGATCGTCTGTCTCATTCCGTCTGCCTCTGTCCGTCCATCTCAGACCGTCTGCCTCAGACCGTCTGTCTCAGACCGACTGTCTCAGACCGTCTGTCTCAGACCGTGTGTCTTAATACGTCTGTCTCAGACCGTCTGTCTCAGACCGTCTGTCTCAGTCCGTCTGCCTCTCTCCGTCTTCCTCATACCGTCTGATTCAGACCATATGTCTCAGACCGTCTGTCTCAGACCGTCTGTCTCAGGTCGTCTGTCTCATACCGTCTGTCTCATACCGTCTGCCTCATACCGTCTGTCTCAGACCGTCTGTGTCAGACCGTCTGTCTCAGACCGTCTGTCTCAGACCGTCTGTCTCAGACCGTCTGTCTCAGACCGTCTGTCTCAGACCGTCTGTCTCAGACCGTCTGTCTCAGTCCGTCTGCCTCTCTCCGTCTTTCTCATACCGTCTGTCTCAGACCATATGTCTCAGGCCGTCTGTCTCAGACCGTCTGTCTCAGTCCGTCTGTCTCAGTTAGTCTGTCTCAGACCGTCTGTCTCATGCCGTCTGTCTCAGACCGTCTGTCTCAGACCGTCTGTCTCAGACCGTCTGTCTCAGACCGTCTGTCTCAGACCGTCTGTCTCAGACCGTCTGTCTCAGACCGTCTGTCTCAGACCGCCTGTCTCATGCCGTCTGTCTCAGGCCGTCTGTCTCAGACCGTCTGTCTCAGTCCGTCTGTCTCAGACCGTCTGCCGCAGACTGTCTGGCGCAGACCGTGTGTCTTAATCCGTCTGTCTCAGGCCGTCTGTCTCAGACCGTCTGTCTCAGACCGTCTGTCCCAGACCGTCTGTCTCAGACCGTCTGTCTCAGTCCGTCTGCCTCTCTCCGTCTTTCTCATACCGTCTGTCTCAGACCATATGTCTCAGGCCGTCTGTCTCAGACCGTCTGTCTCAGTCCGTCTGTCTCAGGCCGTCTGTCTCAGACCCTCTGTCTCGGACCATATGTCTCAGACTGTCTCTCTCAGACCGTCTGTCTCAGACCGTCTATCTCAGTCCGTCTGTCTCAGACCGTCTGTCTCAGACAGTCTGTCTCAGACAGTCTGCCTCAGAACCTTCTGTCTCAGTCCGTCTGCACCTGTCCGTCCGTCTCATACCGCCTGTCTCAGAACATCTGTCTCAGATCGTCTGTCTCAGACCGTCTGTCTCAGACCGTCTGTCTCAGACCGTCTGTCTCAGACCATCTGTCTCAGACCGTCTGTCTCAAACCGTCTGTCTCAGACCGCCTGTCTCATGCCGTCTGTCTCAGGCCGTCTGTCTCAGACCGTCTGTCTCAGTCCGTCTGTCCCAGACCGTCTGCCGCAGACTGTCTGGCGCAGACCGTCTGTGTCAGAACATCTGTCTCAGATCGTCTGTCTCAGATCGTCTTTCTCAATCCGTCTGTCTCGGACCGTCTGTCTCGGATCGTCTGTCTCATTCCGTCTGCCTCTGTCCGTCTATCTCAGACCGTCTGTCTCAGACCGTCTGTCTCAGACCGTCTGATTCAGACCATATGTCTCAGACCGTATGTCTCAGACCGTCTGTCTCAGACCGTCTGTCTCAGACCGTCTGTCTCAGACCGTCTGTCTCAGACCGTCTGACTCAGACCGTCTGTCTCAGACCGTCTGTCTCAGACCGTCTGTCTCAGACCGTCTGTCTCAGACCGTCTGTCTCAGACCGTCTGTCTCAGACCGTCTGTCTCAGACCGTCTGTCTCAGACCGCCTGTCTCAGACCGTCTGTCTCAGATCGTCTGTCTCAGACCGTCTGTCTCAGTCCGTCTGCCTCTCTCCGTCTTCCTCATACCGTCTGATTCAGACCATATGTCTCAGACCGTCTGTCTCAGACCGTCTGTCTCAGGTCGTCTGTCTCATACCGTCTGTCTCATACCGTCTGCCTCATACCGTCAGTCTCAGACCGTCTGTGTCAGACCGTCTGTCTCAGACCGTCTGTCTCAGACCGTCTGTCTCAGACCGTCTGTGTCAGACCGTCTGTCTCAGACCGTCTGTCTCAGACCGTCTGTCTCAGACCGTCTGTCTCAGACCGTCTGTCTCAGACCGTCTGTCTCAGACCGTCTGTCTCAGACCGTCTGTCTCAGACCGTCTGTCTCAGACCGTCTGTCTCAGACCGTCTGTCTCAGACCGTCTGTCTCAGTCCGTCTGCCTCTCTCCGTCTTTCTCATACCGTCTGTCTCAGACCGTCTGTCTCAGACCGTCTGTCTCAGACCGTCTGTCTCAGACCGTCTGTCTCAGACCGTCTGTCTCAGACCGTCTGTCTCAGACCGCCTGTCTCATGCCGTCTGTCTCAGGCCGTCTGTCTCAGACCGTCTGTCTCAGTCCGTCTGTCTCAGACCGTCTGCCGCAGACTGTCTGGCGCAGACCGTGTGTCTTAATCCGTCTGTCTCAGGCCGTCTGTCTCAGACCGTCTGTCTCAGTCCGTCTGCCTCTCTCCGTCTTTCTCATACCGTCTGTCTCAGACCATATGTCTCAGGCCGTCTGTCTCAGACCGTCTGTCTCAGTCCGTCTGTCTCAGGCCGTCTGTCTCAGACCCTCTGTCTCGGACCATATGTCTCAGACTGTCTCTCTCAGACCGTCTGTCTCAGACCGTCTATCTCAGTCCGTCTGTCTCAGACCGTCTGTCTCAGACAGTCTGTCTCAGACAGTCTGCCTCAGAACCTTCTGTCTCAGTCCGTCTGCACCTGTCCGTCCGTCTCATACCGCCTGTCTCAGAACATCTGTCTCAGATCGTCTGTCTCAGACCGTCTGTCTCAGACCGTCTGTCTCAGACCGTCTGTCTCAGACCATCTGTCTCACACCGTCTGTCTCAAACCGTCTGTCTCAGACCGCCTGTCTCATGCCGTCTGTCTCAGGCCGTCTGTCTCAGACCGTCTGTCTCAGTCCGTCTGTCCCAGACCGTCTGCCGCAGACTGTCTGGCGCAGACCGTCTGTGTCAGAACATCTGTCTCAGATCGTCTGTCTCAGATCGTCTTTCTCAATCCGTCTGTCTCGGACCGTCTGTCTCGGATCGTCTGTCTCATTCCGTCTGCCTCTGTCCGTCTATCTCAGACCGTCTGTCTCAGACCGTCTGTCTCAGACCGTCTGATTCAGACCATATGTCTCAGACCGTATGTCTCAGACCGTCTGTCTCAGACCGTCTGTCTCAGACCGTCTGTCTCAGACCGTCTGTCTCAGACCGTCTGACTCAGACCGTCTGTCTCAGACCGTCTGTCTCAGACCGTCTGTCTCAGACCGTCTGTCTCAGACCGTCTGTCTCAGACCGTCTGTCTCAGACCGTCTGTCTCAGACCGCCTGTCTCAGACCGTCTGTCTCAGATCGTCTGTCTCAGACCGTCTGTCTCAGTCCGTCTGCCTCTCTCCGTCTTCCTCATACCGTCTGATTCAGACCATATGTCTCAGACCGTCTGTCTCAGACCGTCTGTCTCAGGTCGTCTGTCTCATACCGTCTGTCTCATACCGTCTGCCTCATACCGTCAGTCTCAGACCGTCTGTGTCAGACCGTCTGTCTCAGACCGTCTGTCTCAGACCGTCTGTCTCAGACCGTCTGTGTCAGACCGTCTGTCTCAGACCGTCTGTCTCAGACCGTCTGTCTCAGACCGTCTGTCTCAGACCGTCTGTCTCAGACCGTCTGTCTCAGACCGTCTGTCTCAGACCGTCTGTCTCAGACCGTCTGTCTCAGACCGTCTGTCTCAGTCCGTCTGCCTCTCTCCGTCTTTCTCATACCGTCTGTCTCAGACCGTCTGTCTCAGACCGTCTGTCTCAGACCGTCTGTCTCAGACCGTCTGTCTCAGACCGTCTGTCTCAGACCGTCTGTCTCAGACCGCCTGTCTCATGCCGTCTGTCTCAGGCCGTCTGTCTCAGACCGTCTGTCTCAGTCCGTCTGTCTCAGACCGTCTGCCGCAGACTGTCTGGCGCAGACCGTGTGTCTTAATCCGTCTGTCTCAGGCCGTCTGTCTCAGACCGTCTGTCTCAGACCGTCTGTCCCAGACCGTCTGTCTCAGACCGTCTGTCTCAGTCCGTCTGCCTCTCTCCGTCTTTCTCATACCGTCTGTCTCAGACCATATGTCTCAGGCCGTCTGTCTCAGACCGTCTGTCTCAGTCCGTCTGTCTCAGTCCGTCTGTCTCAGTCCGTCTGTCTCAGTCCGTCTGTCTCAGTCCGTCTGTCTCAGACCGTCTTTCTCATGCCGTCTGTCTCAGACCGTCTGTCTCAGACCGTCTGTCTCAGACCGTCTGTCTCAGACCGTCTGTCTCAGACCGTCTGTCTCATGCCGTCTGTCTCCGACCGTCTGTCTCAGACTGTCTGTCTCAGGCCGTCTGTCTCAGGCCGTCTGTCTCAGACCCTCTGTCTCGGACCATATGTCTCAGACTGTCTCTCTCAGACCGTCTGTCTCAGACCGTCTATCTCAGTCCGTCTGTCTCAGACCGTCTGTCTCAGACAGTCTGTCTCAGAACCTTCTGTCTCAGTCCGTCTGCACCTGTCCGTCCGTCTCATACCGCCTGTCTCAGAACATCTGTCTCAGACCGTCTGTCTCAGAACGTCTGTCTCAGTTTGTCTGCCTCTCTCCGTCTTTCTCATACCGTCTGTATCAGACCATATGTCTCAGGCCGTCTGTCTCAGACCGTCTGTCTCAGTCCGTCTGTCTCAGTCCGTCTGTCTCAGACCGTCTGTCTCATGCCGTCTGTCTCAGACCGTCTGTCTCACACCGTCTGTCTCAGACCGTCTGTCTCATGCCGTCTGTCTCCGACTGTCTGTCTCAGACCGTCTGCCTCTCTCCGTCTTTCTCATACCGTCTGTCTCAGACCATATGTCTCAGACCGTCTGTCTCAGGCCGTCTATATCAGTCCGTCTGTCTCAGACCGTCTGTCTCAGACCGCCTGTGTCAGACCGACTGTGTCAGACTGTCTATCGCAGACCGTCTGTCTCAGACCGTCTGTCTCAGACCGTCTGTCTCAGACCGTCTGTCTCAGACCGTCTGTCTCATGCCGTCTGTCTCAGGCCGTCTATCTCAGACCGTCTGTCTCAGACCGTCTGTGTCAGACCGTCTGTGCCAGACTGTCTATCGCAGACCGTCTGTCTCAGACCGTCTGTCTCAGACCGTCTGTCTCAGACCGTCTGTCTCAGACCGTCTGTCTCAGACCGTCTGTCTCAGACCGTCTGTCTCATGCCGTCTGTCTCAGGCCGTCTGTCTCAGACCGTCTGTCTCAGTCCGTCTGTCTCAGACCGTCTGCCGCAGACCGTCTGTCAAAGACCGTCTGTCTCAGACCGACTGTCTCAGATCGTCTGTCTCAGATCGTCTGTCTCAAACCGTCTGTCTCGGACCGTCTGTCTCAGACCGTCTGTCTGAGACCGTCTGTCTCGGATCGTCTGTCTCATTCCGTCTGCCTCTGTCCGTCCATCTCAGACCGTCTGTCTCAGACCGTCTGTCTCAGACCGACTGCCTCAGACCGTCTGTCTCAGACCGTGTGTCTTAATACGTCTGTCTCAGACCGTCTGTCTCAGACCGTCTGTCTCAGTCCGTCTGCCTCTCTCCGTCTTCCTCATACCGTCTGATTCAGACCATATGTCTCAGACCGTCTGTCTCAGACCGTCTGTCTCAGACCGTCTGTCTCAGACCGTCTGTCTCAGACCGTCTGTCTCACACCGTCTGTCTCAGTCCGTCTGCCTCTCTCCGTCTTTCTCATACCGTCTGTCTCAGACCATATGTCTCAGGCCGTCTGTCTCAGACCGTCTGTCTCAGTCCGTCTGTCTCAGTTCGTCTGTCTCAGACCGTCTGTCTCATGCCGTCTGTCTCAGACCGTCTGTCTCAGACCGTCTGTCTCAGACCGTCTGTCTCAGACCGTCTGTCTCAGACCGTCTGTCTCAGACCGTCTGTCTCAGACCGTCTGTCTCAGACCGCCTGTCTCATGCCGTCTGTCTCAGGCCGTCTGTCTCAGACCGTCTGTCTCAGTCCGTCTGTCTCAGACCGTCTGCCGCAGACTGTCTGGCGCAGACCGTGTGTCTTAATCCGTCTGTCTCAGGCCGTCTGTCTCAGACCGTCTGTCTCAGACCGTCTGTCCCAGACCGTCTGTCTCAGACCGTCTGTCTCAGTCCGTCTGCCTCTCTCCGTCTTTCTCATACCGTCTGTCTCAGACCATATGTCTCAGGCCGTCTGTCTCAGACCGTCTGTCTCAGTCCGTCTGTCTCAGTCCGTCTGTCTCAGTCCGTCTGTCTCAGTCCGTCTGTCTCAGTCCGTCTGTCTCAGACCGTCTTCCTCATGCCGTCTGTCTCAGACCGTCTGTCTCAGACCGTCTGTCTCAGACCGTCTGTCTCAGACCGTCTGTCTCAGACCGTCTGTCTCATGCCGTCTGTCTCCGACCGTCTGTCTCAGACTGTCTGTCTCAGGCCGTCTGTCTCAGGCCGTCTGTCTCAGACCCTCTGTCTCGGACCATATGTCTCAGACTGTCTCTCTCAGACCGTCTGTCTCAGACCGTCTATCTCAGTCCGTCTGTCTCAGACCGTCTGTCTCAGACAGTCTGTCTCAGAACCTTCTGTCTCAGTCCGTCTGCACCTGTCCGTCCGTCTCATACCGCCTGTCTCAGAACATCTGTCTCAGACCGTCTGTCTCAGAACGTCTGTCTCAGTTTGTCTGCCTCTCTCCGTCTTTCTCATACCGTCTGTATCAGACCATATGTCTCAGGCCGTCTGTCTCAGACCGTCTGTCTCAGTCCGTCTGTCTCAGTCCGTCTGTCTCAGACCGTCTGTCTCATGCCGTCTGTCTCAGACCGTCTGTCTCACACCGTCTGTCTCAGACCGTCTGTCTCATGCCGTCTGTCTCCGACTGTCTGTCTCAGACCGTCTGCCTCTCTCCGTCTTTCTCATACCGTCTGTCTCAGACCATATGTCTCAGACCGTCTGTCTCAGGCCGTCTATATCAGTCCGTCTGTCTCAGACCGTCTGTCTCAGACCGCCTGTGTCAGACCGACTGTGTCAGACTGTCTATCGCAGACCGTCTGTCTCAGACCGTCTGTCTCAGACCGTCTGTCTCAGACCGTCTGTCTCAGACCGTCTGTCTCATGCCGTCTGTCTCAGGCCGTCTATCTCAGACCGTCTGTCTCAGACCGTCTGTGTCAGACCGTCTGTGCCAGACTGTCTATCGCAGACCGTCTGTCTCAGACCGCCTGCCTCAGACCGTCTGTCTCTGACCGTCTGTCTCAGACCGTCTGTCTCAGTCCGTCTGCCTCTCTCCGTCTTTCTCATACCGTCTGTCTCAGACCATATGTCTCAGACCGTCTGTCTCAGACCGTCTGTCTCAGACCGTCTGTCTCAGACCGTCTGTCAAAGACCGTCTGTCTCAGACCGACTGTCTCAGACCGTCTGTCTCAGACCGTGTGTCTTAATACGTCTGTCTCAGACCGTCTGTCTCAGACCGTCTGTCTCAGACCGTCTGTCTCAGACCGTCTGTCTCAGTCCGTCTGCCTCTCTCCGTCTTCCTCATACCGTCTGATTCAGATCATATGTCTCAGACCGTCTGTCTCAGACCGTCTGTCTCAGACCGTCTGTCTCAGGTCGTCTGTCTCATACCGTCTGTCTCATACCGTCTGCCTCATACCGTCTGTCTCAGACCGTCTGTGTCAGACCGTCTGTCTCAGACCGTCTGTCTCAGACCGTCTGTCTCAGACCGTCTGTCTCAGACCGTCTGTCTCAGACCGTCTGTCTCAGACCGTCTGTCTCAGACCGTCTGTCTCAGACCGTCTGTCTCAGACCGTCTGTCTCAGACCGTCTGTCTCAGACCGTCTGTCTCAGACCGTCTGTCTCAGACCGTCTGTCTCATGCTGTCTGTCTCCGACCGTCTGTCTCAGACCGTCTGTCTCAGGCCGTCTGTCTCAGGCCGTCTGTCTCAGACCCTCTGTCTCGGACCATATGTCTCAGACTGTCTCTCTCAGACCGTCTGTCTCAGACCGTCTATCTCAGTCCGTCTGTCTCAGACCGTCTGTCTCAGACTGTCTGTCTCAGGCCGTCTGTCTCAGACCGTCTGTCTCAGTCCGTCTGTCTCAGTCCGTCTGTCTCAGACCGTCTGTCTCAGACCGTCTGTCTCATGCCGTCTGTCTCAGACCGTCTGTCTCAGACCGTCTGTCTCAGACCGTCTGTCTCAGACCGTCTGTCTCAGACCGTCTGTCTCAGACCGTCTGTCTCAGACCGTCTGTCTCAGACCGTCTGTCTCAAACCGTCTGTCTCAGACCGCCTGTCTCATGCCGTCTGTCTCAGGCCGTCTGTCTCAGACCGTCTGTCTCAGTCCGTCTGTCCCAGACCGTCTGCCGCAGACTGTCTGGCGCAGACCGTCTGTGTCAGAACATCTGTCTCAGATCGTCTGTCTCAGATCGTCTTTCTCAATCCGTCTGTCTCGGACCGTCTGTCTCAGACCGTCTGTCTGAGACCGTCTGTCTCGGATCGTCTGTCTCATTCCGTCTGCCTCTGTCCGTCTATCTCAGACCGTCTGTCTCAGACCGTCTGTCTCAGACCGTCTGATTCAGACCATATGTCTCAGACCGTCTGTCTCAGACCGTCTGTCTCAGAACGTCTGTCTCAGACCGTCTGTTTCAGACCGTCTGTCTCAGACCGTCTGTCTCAGACCGTCTGTCTCAGACCGTCTGTCTCAGACCGTCTGTCTCAGACCGTCTGTCTCAGACCGCCTGTCTCAGACCGTCTGTCTCAGATCGTCTGTCTCAGACCGTCTGTCTCAGTCCGTCTGCCTCTCTCCGTCTTCCTCATACCGTCTGATTCAGACCATATGTCTCAGTCCGTCTGTCTCAGTCCGTCTGTCTCAGACCGTCTGTCTTATGCCGTCTGTCTCAGACCGTCTGTCTCAGACCGTCTGTCTCAGACCGTCTGTCTCAGACCGTCTGTCTCAGACCGTCTGTCTCAGACCGTCTGTCTCAGACCGTCTGTCTCAGACCGTCTGTCTCAGACCGCCTGTCTCAGAACGTCTGTCTCAGTCCGTCTACCTCTGTCCGTCCATCTCATACCGTCTATCTCAGACCGTCTGTCTCAGACCGTCTGTCTCAGACCGTCTGTCTCATGCTGTCTGTCTCCGACCGTCTGTCTCAGACCGTCTGTCTCAGGCCGTCTGTCTCAGGCCGTCCGTCTCAGACCCTCTGTCTCGGACCATATGTCTCAGACTGTCTCTCTCAGACCGTCTGTCTCAGACCGTCTATCTCAGTCCGTCTGTCTCAGACCGTCTGTCTCAGACTGTCTGTCTCAGGCCGTCTGTCTCAGACCGTCTGTCTCAGTCCGTCTGTCTCAGTCCGTCTGTCTCAGACCGTCTGTCTCATGCCGTCTGTCTCAGACCGTCTGTCTCAGACCGTCTGTCTCAGACCGTCTGTCTCAGACCGTCTGTCTCAGACCGTCTGTCTCAGACCGTCTGTCTCAGACCGTCTGTCTCAGACCGTCTGTCTCAGACCGTCTGTCTCAGACCGTCTGTCTCACACCGTCTGTCTCAGACCGCCTGTCTCATGCCGTCTGTCTCAGGCCGTCTGTCTCAGACCGTCTGTCTCAGTCCGTCTGTCCCAGACCGTCTGCCGCAGACTGTCTGGCGCAGACCGTCTGTGTCAGAACATCTGTCTCAGATCGTCTGTCTCAGATCGTCTTTCTCAATCCGTCTGTCTCGGACCGTCTGTCTCAGACCGTCTGTCTGAGACCGTCTGTCTCGGATCGTCTGTCTCATTCCGTCTGCCTCTGTCCGTCTATCTCAGACCGTCTGTCTCAGACCGTCTGTCTCAGACCGTCTGATTCAGACCATATGTCTCAGACCGTCTGTCTCAGACCGTCTGTCTCAGAACGTCTGTCTCAGACCGTCTGTTTCAGACCGTCTGTCTCAGACCGTCTGTCTCAGACCGTCTGTCTCAGACCGTCTGTCTCAGACCGTCTGTCTCAGACCGTCTGTCTCAGACCGCCTGTCTCAGACCGTCTGTCTCAGATCGTCTGTCTCAGACCGTCTGTCTCAGTCCGTCTGCCTCTCTCCGTCTTCCTCATACCGTCTGATTCAGACCATATGTCTCAGACCGTCTGTCTCAGACCGTCTGTCTCAGGTCGTCTGTCTCATACCGTCTGTCTCATACCGTCTGCCTCATACCGTCTGTCTCAAACCGTCTGTGTCAGACCGTCTGTCTCAGACCGTCTGTCTCAGACCGTCTGTCTCAGACCGTCTGTCTCAGACCGTCTGTGTCAGACCGTCTGTCTCAGACCGTCTGTCTCAGACCGTCTGTCTCAGACCGTCTGTCTCAGACCGTCTGTCTCAGACCGTCTGTCTCAGACCGTCTGTCTCAGACCGTCTGTCTCAGACCGTCTGTCTCAGACCATCTGTCTCAGACCGTCTGTCTCAGACCGTCTGTCTCAGTCCGTCTGCCTCTCTCCGTCTTTCTCATACCGTCTGTCTCAGACCGTCTGTCTCAGACCGTCTGTCTCAGACCGTCTGTGTCAGACCGTCTGTCTCAGACCGTCTGTCTCAGACCGTCTGTCTCATGCCGTCTGTCTCAGGCCGTCTGTCTCAGACCGTCTGTCTCAGTCCGTCTGTCTCAGACCGTCTGCCGCAGACCGTCTGGCGCAGACCGTCTGTGTCAGAACATCTGTCTCAGATTGTCTGTCTCAGATCGTCTGTCTCAAACCGTCTGTCTCGGACCGTCTGTCTCAGACCGTCTGTCTGAGACCGTCTGTCTCGGATCGTCTGTCTCATTCCGTCTGCCTCTGTCCGTCTATCTCAGACCGTCTGTCTCAGACCGTCTGTCTCAGACCGACTGTCTCAGACCGTCTGTCTCAGACCGTGTGTCTCAGACCGTCTGTCTCAGTCCGTCTGCCTCTCTCCGTCTTCCTCATACCGTCTGATTCAGACCATATGTCTCAGACCGTCTGTCTCAGACCGTCTGTCTCAGGTCGTCTGTCTCATACCGTCTGTCTCATACCGTCTGCCTCATACCGTCTGTCTCAGACCGTCTGTGTCAGACCGTCTGTCTCAGACCGTCTGTCTCAGACCGTCTGTCTCAGACCGTCTGTCTCAGACCGTCTGTCTCAGACCGTCTGTCTCAGACCGTCTGTCTCAGACCGTCTGTCTCAGACCGTCTGTCTCAGACCGTCTGTCTCAGTCCCTCTGCCTCTCTCCGTCTTTCTCATACCGTCTGTCTCAGACCATATGTCTCAGGCCGTCTGTCTCAGACCGTCTGTCTCAGTCCGTCTGTCTCAGTCCGTCTGTCTCAGACCGTCTGTCTCATGCCGTCTGTCTCAGACCGTCTGTCTCAGACCGTCTGTCTCAGACCGTCTGTCTCAGACCGTCTGTCTCAGACCGTCTGTCTCAGACCGTCTGTCTCAGACCGTCTGTCTCAGACCGTCTGTCTCAGACCGTCTGTCTCAGACCGCCTGTCTCAGAACGTCTGTCTCAGTCCGTCTACCTCTGTCCGTCCATCTCATACCGTCTATCTCAGACCGTCTGTCTCAGACCATCTGTCTCAGACCGTCTGTCTCAGACCGTCTGTCTCAGACCGTCTGTCTCAGACCGTCTGTCTCAGACCGTCTGTCTCAGACCGTCTGTCTCAGACCGTCTGTCTCAGTCCGTCTGCCTCTCTCCGTCTTTCTCATACCGTCTGTCTCAGACCATATGTCTCAGGCCGTCTGTCTCAGACCGTCTATCTCAGTCCGTCTGTCTCAGACCGTCTGTCTCAGACAGTCTGTCTCAGACAGTCTGTCTCAGAACCTTCTGTCTCAGTCTGTCTGCACCTGTCCGTCCGTCTCATACCGCCTGTCTCAGAACATATGTCTCAGATCGTCTGTCTCAGACCGTCTGTCTCAGACCGTCTGTCTCAGACCGTCTGTCTCAGACCGTCTGTCTCAGACCGTCTGTCTCAGACCGTCTGTCTCAGACCGTCTGTCTCATGCCGTCTGTCTCAGGCCGTCTGTCTCAGACCGTCTGTCTCAGTCCGTCTGTCTCAGACCGTCTGCCGCAGACCGTCTGGCGCAGACCGTCTGTGTCAGAACATCTGTCTCAGATCGTCTGTCTCAGATCGTCTGTCTCAAACCGTCTGTCTCAGACCGTCTGTCTGAGACCGTCTGTCTCGGATCGTCTGTCTCATTCCGTCTGCCTCTGTCCGTCTATCTCAGACCGTCTGTCTCAGACCGTCTGTCTCAGACCGACTGTCTCAGACCGTCTGTCTCAGACCGTGTGTCTTAATACGTCTGTCTCAGACCGTCTGTCTCAGACCGTCTGTCTCAGACCGTCTGTCTCAGACCGTCTGTCTCAGACCGTCTGTCTCAGTCCGTCTGCCTCTCTCCGTCTTCCTCATACCGTCTGATTCAGACCATATGTCTCAGACCGTCTGTCTCAGACCGTCTGTCTCAGGTCGTCTGTCTCATACCGTCTGTCTCATACCGTCTGCCTCATACCGTCTGTCTCAGACCGTCTGTGTCAGACCGTCTGTCTCAGACCGTCTGTCCCAGACCGTCTGTCTCAGACCGTCTGTCTCAGACCGTCTGTCTCAGACCGTCTGTCTCAGACCGTCTGTCTCAGACCGTCTGTCTCAGACCGTCTGTCTCAGACCGTCTGTCTCATGCTGTCTGTCTCCGACCGTCTGTCTCAGACCGTCTGTCTCAGGCCGTCTGTCTCAGGCCGTCTGTCTCAGACCCTCTGTCTCGGACCATATGTCTCAGACTGTCTCTCTCAGACCGTCTGTCTCAGACCGTCTATCTCAGTCCGTCTGTCTCAGACCGTCTGTCTCAGACAGTCTGTCTCAGACAGTCTGCCTCAGAACCTTCTGTCTCAGTCCGTCTGCACCTGTCCGTCCGTCTCATACCGCCTGTCTCAGAACATCTGTCTCAGATCGTCTGTCTCAGACCGTCTGTCTCAGACCGTCTGTCTCAGACCGTCTGTCTCAGACCGTCTGTCTCAGTCCGTCTGCCTCTCTCCGTCTTCCTCATACCGTCTGATTCAGACCATATGTCTCAGACCGTCTGTCTCAGACCGTCTGTCTCAGGTCGTCTGTCTCATACCGTCTGTCTCAGACCGTCTGCCGCAGACCGTCTGGCGCAGACCGTCTGTGTCAGAACATCTGTCTCAGATCGTCTGTCTCAGATCGTCTGTCTCAAACCGTCTGTCTCGGACCGTCTGTCTCAGACCGTCTGTCTGAGACCGTCTGTCTCGGATCGTCTGTCTCATTCCGTCTGCCTCTGTCCGTCCATCTCAGACCGTCTGTCTCAGACCGTCTGTCTCAGACCGACTGCCTCAGACCGTCTGTCTCAGACCGTGTGTCTTAATACGTCTGTCTCAGACCGTCTGTCTCAGACCGTCTGTCTCAGTCCGTCTGCCTCTCTCCGTCTTCCTCATACCGTCTGATTCAGACCATATGTCTCAGACCGTCTGTCTCAGACCGTCTGTCTCAGGTCGTCTGTCTCATACCGTCTGTCTCATACCGTCTGCCTCATACCGTCTGTCTCAGACCGTCTGTGTCAGACCGTCTGTCTCAGACCGTCTGTCTCAGACCGTCTGTCTCAGACCGTCTGTCTCAGACCGTCTGTCTCAGACCGTCTGTCTCAGACCGTCTGTCTCACACCGTCTGTCTCAGTCCGTCTGCCTCTCTCCGTCTTTCTCATACCGTCTGTCTCAGACCATATGTCTCAGGCCGTCTGTCTCAGACCGTCTGTCTCAGTCCGTCTGTCTCAGTTCGTCTGTCTCAGACCGTCTGTCTCATGCCGTCTGTCTCAGACCGTCTGTCTCAGACCGTCTGTCTCAGACCGTCTGTCTCAGACCGTCTGTCTCAGACCGTCTGTCTCAGACCGTCTGTCTCAGACCGCCTGTCTCATGCCGTCTGTCTCAGGCCGTCTGTCTCAGACCGTCTGTCTCAGTCCGTCTGTCTCAGACCGTCTGCCGCAGACTGTCTGGCGCAGACCGTGTGTCTTAATCCGTCTGTCTCAGGCCGTCTGTCTCAGACCGTCTGTCTCAGACCGTCTGTCCCAGACCGTCTGTCTCAGACCGTCTGTCTCAGTCCGTCTGCCTCTCTCCGTCTTTCTCATACCGTCTGTCTCAGACCATATGTCTCAGGCCGTCTGTCTCAGACCGTCTGTCTCAGTCCGTCTGTCTCAGTCCGTCTGTCTCAGTCCGTCTGTCTCAGTCCGTCTGTCTCAGTCCGTCTGTCTCAGACCGTCTTTCTCATGCCGTCTGTCTCAGACCGTCTGTCTCAGACCGTCTGTCTCAGACCGTCTGTCTCAGACCGTCTGTCTCAGACCGTCTGTCTCAGACCGTCTGTCTCATGCCGTCTGTCTCCGACCGTCTGTCTCAGACTGTCTGTCTCAGGCCGTCTGTCTCAGGCCGTCTGTCTCAGACCCTCTGTCTCGGACCATATGTCTCAGACTGTCTCTCTCAGACCGTCTGTCTCAGACCGTCTATCTCAGTCCGTCTGTCTCAGACCGTCTGTCTCAGACAGTCTGTCTCAGAACCTTCTGTCTCAGTCCGTCTGCACCTGTCCGTCCGTCTCATACCGCCTGTCTCAGAACATCTGTCTCAGACCGTCTGTCTCAGAACGTCTGTCTCAGTTTGTCTGCCTCTCTCCGTCTTTCTCATACCGTCTGTATCAGACCATATGTCTCAGGCCGTCTGTCTCAGACCGTCTGTCTCAGTCCGTCTGTCTCAGTCCGTCTGTCTCAGTCCGTCTGTCTCAGTCCGTCTGTCTCAGTCCGTCTGTCTCAGACCGTCTTTCTCATGCCGTCTGTCTCAGACCGTCTGTCTCAGACCGTCTGTCTCAGACCGTCTGTCTCAGACCGCCTGTCTCATGCCGTCTGTCTCAGGCCGTCTGTCTCAGACCGTCTGTCTCAGTCCGTCTGTCTCAGACCGTCTGCCGCAGACTGTCTGGCGCAGACCGTGTGTCTTAATCCGTCTGTCTCAGGTCGTCTGTCTCATACCGTCTGTCTCATACCGTCTGCCTCATACCGTCTGTCTCAGACCGTCTGTGTCAGACCGTCTGTCTCAGACCGTCTGTCTCAGACCGTCTGTCTCAGACAGTCTGTCTCAGAACCTTCTGTCTCAGTCTGTCTGCACCTGTCCGTCCGTCTCATACCGCCTGTCTCAGAACATATGTCTCAGATCGTCTGTCTCAGACCGTCTGTCTCAGACCGTCTGTCTCAGACCGTCTGTCTCAGACCGTCTGTCTCAGACCGTCTGTCTCAGACCGTCTGTCTCAGACCGTCTGTCTCATGCCGTCTGTCTCAGGCCGTCTGTCTCAGACCGTCTGTCTCAGTCCGTCTGTCTCAGACCGTCTGCCGCAGACCGTCTGGCGCAGACCGTCTGTGTCAGAACATCTGTCTCAGATCGTCTGTCTCAGATCGTCTGTCTCAAACCGTCTGTCTCAGACCGTCTGTCTGAGACCGTCTGTCTCGGATCGTCTGTCTCATTCCGTCTGCCTCTGTCCGTCTATCTCAGACCGTCTGTCTCAGACCGTCTGTCTCAGACCGACTGTCTCAGACCGTCTGTCTCAGACCGTGTGTCTTAATACGTCTGTCTCAGACCGTCTGTCTCAGACCGTCTGTCTCAGACCGTCTGTCTCAGACCGTCTGTCTCAGACCGTCTGTCTCAGTCCGTCTGCCTCTCTCCGTCTTCCTCATACCGTCTGATTCAGACCATATGTCTCAGACCGTCTGTCTCAGACCGTCTGTCTCAGGTCGTCTGTCTCATACCGTCTGTCTCATACCGTCTGCCTCATACCGTCTGTCTCAGACCGTCTGTGTCAGACCGTCTGTCTCAGACCGTCTGTCCCAGACCGTCTGTCTCAGACCGTCTGTCTCAGACCGTCTGTCTCAGACCGTCTGTCTCAGACCGTCTGTCTCAGACCGTCTGTCTCAGACCGTCTGTCTCATGCTGTCTGTCTCCGACCGTCTGTCTCAGACCGTCTGTCTCAGGCCGTCTGTCTCAGGCCGTCTGTCTCAGACCCTCTGTCTCGGACCATATGTCTCAGACTGTCTCTCTCAGACCGTCTGTCTCAGACCGTCTGTCTCAGACCGTCTGTCTCAGACCGTCTGTCTCAAACCGTCTGTCTCAGACCGCCTGTCTCATGCCGTCTGTCTCAGGCCGTCTGTCTCAGACCGTCTGTCTCAGTCCGTCTGTCCCAGACCGTCTGCCGCAGACTGTCTGGCGCAGACCGTCTGTGTCAGAACATCTGTCTCAGATCGTCTGTCTCAGATCGTCTTTCTCAATCCGTCTGTCTCGGACCGTCTGTCTCAGACCGTCTGTCTCGGATCGTCTGTCTCATTCCGTCTGCCTCTGTCCGTCTATCTCAGACCGTCTGTCTCAGACCGTCTGTCTCAGACCGACTGTCTCAGACCGTCTGTCTCAGACCGTGTGTCTTAATACGTCTGTCTCAGACCGTCTGTCTCAGACCGTCTGTCTCAGACCGTCTGTCTCAGTCCGTCTGCCTCTCTCCGTCTTCCTCATACCGTCTGATTCAGACCATATGTCTCAGACCGTCTGTCTCAGACCGTCTGTCTCAGGTCGTCTGTCTCATACCGTCTGTCTCATACCGTCTGCCTCATACCGTCTGTCTCAGACCGTCTGTGTCAGACCGTCTGTCTCAGACCGTCTGTCTGAGACCGTCTGTCTCAGACCGCCTGTCTCAGACCGTCTGTCTCAGATCGTCTGTCTCAGACCGTCTGTCTCAGTCCGTCTGCCTCTCTCCGTCTTCCTCATACCGTCTGATTCAGACCATATGTCTCAGACCGTCTGTCTCAGACCGTCTGTCTCATACCGTCTGTCTCATACCGTCTGCCTCATACCGTCTGTCTCAAACCGTCTGTGTCAGACCGTCTGTCTCAGACCGTCTGTCTCAGACCGTCTGTCTCAGACCGTCTGTCTCAGACCGTCTGTGTCAGACCGTCTGTCTCAGACCGTCTGTCTCAGACCGTCTGTCTCAGACCGTCTGTCTCAGACCGTCTGTCTCAGACCGTCTGTCTCATGCCGTCTGTCTCCGACCGTCTGTCTCAGACTGTCTGTCTCAGGCCGTCTGTCTCAGGCCGTCTGTCTCAGACCCTCTGTCTCGGACCATATGTCTCAGACTGACTCTCTCAGACCGTCTGTCTCAGACCGTCTATCTCAGTCCGTCTGTCTCAGACCGTCTGTCTCAGACAGTCTGTCTCAGACAGTCTGTCTCAGAACCTTCTGTCTCAGTCCGTCTGCACCTGTCCGTCCGTCTCATACCGCCTGTCTCAGAACATCTGTCTCAGACCGTCTGTCTCAGAACGTCTGTCTCAGTTTGTCTGCCTCTCTCCGTCTTTCTCATACCGTCTGTATCAGACCATATGTCTCAGGCCGTCTGTCTCAGACCGTCTGTCTCAGTCCGTCTGTCTCAGTCCGCCTGTCTCAGACCGTCTGTCTCATGCCGTCTGTCTCAGACCGTCTATCTCAGTCCGTCTGTCTCAGACCGTCTGTCTCAGACAGTCTGTCTCAGACAGTCTGCCTCAGAACCTTCTGTCTCAGTCCGTCTGCACCTGTCCGTCCGTCTCATACCGCCTGTCTCAGAACATCTGTCTCAGATCGTCTGTCTCAGACCGTCTGTCTCAGACCGTCTGTCTCAGACCGTCTGTCTCAGACCGTCTGTCTCAGACCGTCTGTCTCAGACCGTCTGTCTCAGACCGTCTGTCTCAAACCGTCTGTCTCAGACCGCCTGTCTCATGCCGTCTGTCTCAGGCCGTCTGTCTCAGACCGTCTGTCTCAGACCGTCTGTCTCAGACCGTCTGTCTCAGACCGTCTGTCTCAGACCGTCTGTCTCAGACCGTCTGTCTCAGACCGTCTGTCTGAGACCGTCTGTCTCAGACCGTCTGTCTCAGACCGACTGCCTCATACCGTCTGTCTCAGACCGTCTGTGTCAGACCGTCTGTCTCAGACCGTCTGTCTCAGACCGTCTGTCTCAGACCGTCTGTCTCAGTCCCTCTGCCTCTCTCCGTCTTTCTCATACCGTCTGTCTCAGACCGTCTGTCTGAGACCGTCTGTCTCGGATCGTCTGTCTCATTCCGTCTGCCTCTGTCCGTCTATCTCAGACCGTCTGTCTCAGACCGTCTGTCTCAGACCGACTGTCTCAGACCGTCTGTCTCAGACCGTGTGTCTTAATACGTCTGTCTCAGACCGTCTGTCTCAGACCGTCTGTCTCAGACCGTCTGTCTCAGTCCGTCTGCCTCTCTCCGTCTTCCTCATACCTTCTGATTCAGACCGTCTGTCTCAGACCGTCTGTCTCAGACCGTCTGTCTCAGACCGTCTGTCTCAGACCGTCTGTCTCAGACCGTCTGTCTCAGACCGTCTGTCTCAGACCGTCTGTCTCAGACACGCTGTCTCAGACCGCCTGTCTCATGCCGTCTGTCTCAGGCCGTCTGTCTCAGACCGTCTGTCTCAGTCCGTCTGTCTCAGACCGTCTGTCTCATGCCGTCTGTCTCAGACCGTCTGTCTCAGACCGTCTGTCTCAGACCGTCTGTCTCAGACCGTCTGTCTCAGACCGTCTGTCTCAGACCGTCTGTCTCAGACCGTCTGTCTCAGACCGTCTGTCTCAGACCGTCTGTCTCAGACACGCTGTCTCAGACCGCCTGTCTCATGCCGTCTGTCTCAGGCCGTCTGTCTCAGACCGTCTGTCTCAGTCCGTCTGTCTCAGACCGTCTGCCGCAGACTGTCTGGCGCAGACCGTCTGTGTCAGAACATCTGTCTCAGATCGTCTGTCTCAGATCGTCTTTCTCAATCCGTCTGTCTCGGACCGTCTGTCTCAGACCGTCTGTCTGAGACCGTCTGTCTCGGATCGTCTGTCTCATTCCGTCTGCCTCTGTCCGTCTATCTCAGACCGTCTGTCTCAGACCGTCTGTCTCAGACCGACTGTCTCAGACCGTCTGTCTCAGACCGTGTGTCTTAATCCGTCTGTCTCAGGCCGTCTGTCTCAGACCGTCTGTCTCAGACCGTCTGTCCCAGACCGTCTGTCCCAGACCGTCTGTCTCCGACTGTCTGTCTCAGACCGTCTGCCTCTCTCCGTCTTTCTCATACCGTCTGTCTCAGACCATATGTCTCAGACCGTCTGTCTCAGTCCGTCTGTCTCAGTCCGTCTGTCTCAGACCGTCTTTCTCATGCCGTCTGTCTCAGACCGTCTGTCTCAGACCGTCTGTCTCAGACCGTCTGTCTCATGCCGTCTGTCTCCGACCGTCTGTCTCAGACTGTCTGTCTCAGGCCGTCTGTCTCAGGCCGTCTGTCTCAGACCCTCTGTCTCGGACCATATGTCTCAGACTGTCTCTCTCAGACCGTCTGTCTCAGACCGTCTATCTCAGTCCGTCTGTCTCAGACCGTCTGTCTCAGACAGTCTGTCTCAGACAGTCTGTCTCAGAACCTTCTGTCTCAGTCCGTCTGCACCTGTCCGTCCGTCTCATACCGCCTGTCTCAGAACATCTGTCTCAGACCGTCTGTCTCAGAACGTCTGTCTCAGTTTGTCTGCCTCTCTCCGTCTTTCTCATACCGTCTGTATCAGACCATATGTCTCAGGCCGTCTGTCTCAGACCGTCTGTCTCAGTCCGTCTGTCTCAGTCCGTCTGTCTCAGACCGTCTGTCTCATGCCGTCTGTCTCAGACCGTCTGTCTCACACCGTCTGTCTCAGACCGTCTGTCTCATGCCGTCTGTCTCCGACTGTCTGTCTCAGACCGTCTGCCTCTCTCCGTCTTTCTCATACCGTCTGTCTCGGACCATATTTCTCAGACTGTCTCTCTCAGACCGTCTGTCTCAGGCCGTCTATCTCAGTCCGTCTGTCTCAGACCGTCTGTCTCAGACCGCCTGTGTCAGACCGACTGTGTCAGACTGTCTATCGCAGACCGTCTGTCTCAGACCGTCTGTCTCAGACCGTCTGTCTCAGACCGTCTGTCTCAGACCGTCTGTCTCATCCCGTCTGTCTAAGGCCGTCTATCTCAGACCGTCTGTCTCAGACCGTCTGTGTCAGACCGTCTGTGCCAGACTGTCTATCGCAGACCGTCTGTCTCAGACCGCCTGCCTCAGACCGTCTGTCTCTGACCGTCTGTCTCAGACCGTCTGTCTCAGTCCGTCTGCCTCTCTCCGTCTTTCTCATACCGTCTGTCTCAGACCATATGTCTCAGACCGTCTGTCTCAGACCGTCTGTCTCAGACCGTCTGTCTCAGACCGTCTGTCTCAGACCGTCTGTCAAAGACCGTCTGTCTCAGAACGTCTGTCTCAGTCTGTCTCAGAACGTCTGTCTCAGTCCGTCTACCTCTGTCCGTCCATCTCATACCGTCTATCTCAGACCGTCTGTCTCAGACCATCTGTCTCAGACCGTCTGTCTCAGGTCGTCTGTCTCAGGCCGTCTGTCTCAGAACGTCTGTCTCAGTCCGTCTGCCCCTGTCCGTCTGTCTCATACCGCCCGCCTCATACCGTCTATCTCAGACCGTCTGTCTCAAGCTGTCTCTCTCAGACCGTCTGTCTCAGACCGTCTGTCTCAGAACCTTCTGTCTCAGTCCGTCTGCACCTGTCCGTCCGTCTCATACCGCCTGTCTCAGAACATCTGTCTCAGATCGTCTGTCTCAGACCGTCTGTCTCAGACCGTCTGTCTCAGACCGTCTGTCAAAGACCGTCTGTCTCAGAACGTCTGTCTCAGTCTGTCTCAGAACGTCTGTCTCAGTCCGTCTACCTCTGTCCGTCCATCTCATACCGTCTATCTCAGACCGTCTGTCTCAGACCATCTGTCTCAGTCCGTCTGTCCCAGACCGTCTGCCGCAGACTGTCTGGCGCAGACCGTCTGTGTCAGAACATCTGTCTCAGATCGTCTGTCTCAGATCGTCTTTCTCAATCCGTCTGTCTCGGACCGTCTGTCTCAGACCGTCTGTCTGAGACCGTCTGTCTCGGATCGTCTGTCTCATTCCGTCTGCCTCTGTCCGTCTATCTCAGACCGTCTGTCTCAGACCGTCTGTCTCAGACCGTCTGATTCAGACCATATGTCTCAGACCGTCTGTCTCAGACCGTCTGTCTCAGACCGTCTGTCTCAGACCGTCTGTCTCAGACCGTCTGTCTCAGACCGTCTGTCTCAGACCGTCTGTCTCAGACCGTCTGTCTCAGACCGTCTGTCTCAGACCGTCTGTCTCAGACCGTCTGTCTCAGACCGTCTGTCTCAGACCGCCTGTCTCAGACCGTCTGTCTCAGATCGTCTGTCTCAGACCGTCTGTCTCAGTCCGTCTGCTTCTCTCCGTCTTCCTCATACCGTCTGATTCAGACCATATGTCTCAGACCGTCTGTCTGAGACCGTCTGTCTCAGGTCGTCTGTCTCATACCGTCTGTCTCATACCGACTGCCTCATACCGTCTGTCTCAGACCGTCTGTGTCAGACCGTCTGTCTCAGACCGTCTGTCTCAGACCGTCTGTCTCAGACCGTCTGTGTCAGACCGTCTGTCTCAGACCGTCTGTCTCAGACCGTCTGTCTCAGACCGTCTGTCTCAGACCGTCTGTCTCAGACCGTCTGTCTCAGACCGTCTGTCTCAGACCGTCTGTCTCAGACCGTCTGTCTCAGACCGTCTGTCTCAGACCGTCTGTCTCAGACCGTCTGTCTCAGTCCCTCTGCCTCTCTCCGTCTTTCTCATACCGTCTGTCTCAGACCGTCTGTCTCAGACCGTCTGTCTCAGACCGTCTGTCTCAGACCGTCTGTCTCAGACCGTCTGTCTCATGCCGTCTGTCTCAGGCCGTCTGTCTCAGACCGTCTGTCTCAGTCCGTCTGTCTCAGACCGTCTGGCGCAGACCGTCTGGCGCAGACCGTCTGTGTCAGAACATCTGTCTCAGATCGTCTGTCTCAGATCGTCTGTCTCAAACCGTCTGTCTCGGACCGTCTGTCTCAGACCGTCTGTCTCAGACCGTGTGTCTTAATCCGTCTGTCTCAGGCCGTCTGTCTCAGACCGTCTGTCTCAGACCGTCTGTCCCAGACCGTCTGTCTCCGACTGTCTGTCTCAGACCGTCTGCCTCTCTCCGTCTTTCTCATACCGTCTGTCTCAGACCATATGTCTCAGACCGTCTGTCTCAGTCCGTCTGTCTCAGTCCGTCTGTCTCAGACCGTCTTTCTCATGCCGTCTGTCTCAGACCGTCTGTCTCAGACCGTCTGTCTCATGCCGTCTGTCTCCGACCGTCTGTCTCAGACTGTCTGTCTCAGGCCGTCTGTCTCAGGCCGTCTGTCTCAGACCCTCTGTCTCGGACCATATGTCTCAGACTGTCTCTCTCAGACCGTCTGTCTCAGACCGTCTATCTCAGTCCGTCTGTCTCAGACCGTCTGTCTCAGACAGTCTGTCTCAGACAGTCTGTCTCAGAACCTTCTGTCTCAGTCCGTCTGCACCTGTCCGTCCGTCTCATACCGCCTGTCTCAGAACATCTGTCTCAGACCGTCTGTCTCAGAACGTCTGTCTCAGTTTGTCTGCCTCTCTCCGTCTTTCTCATACCGTCTGTATCAGACCATATGTCTCAGGCCGTCTGTCTCAGACCGTCTGTCTCAGTCCGTCTGTCTCAGTCCGTCTGTCTCAGACCGTCTGTCTCATGCCGTCTGTCTCAGACCGTCTGTCTCAGACCGTCTGTGTCAGACCGTCTGTGCCAGACTGTCTATCGCAGACCGTCTGTCTCAGACCGCCTGCCTCAGACCGTCTGTCTCAGGTCGTCTGTCTCAGGCCGTCTGTCTCAGAACGTCTGTCTCAGTCCGTCTGCCCCTGTCCGTCTGTCTCATACCGCCCGCCTCATACCGTCTATCTCAGACCGTCTGTCTCAAGCTGTCTCTCTCAGACCGTCTGTCTCAGACCGTCTGTCTCAGACCGTCTGTCTCAGACCGTCTCTCTCAGTCCGTCTGTTTCAGACCGTCTGTCTCAGACCGTCTGTCTCAGACAGTCTGTCTCAGAACGTCTGTCTCAGTTTGTCTCAGAACGTCTGTCTCAGTCCGTCTACCTCTGTCCGTCCATCTCATACCGTCTACCTCAGACCGTCTGTCTCAGACCGTCTGTCTCAGACCGTCTGTCCCAGTCCGTCTGCCTCTCTCCGTCTTTCTCATACCGTCTGTCTCAGACCATATCTCTCAGACCGTCCGTGTCAGACTGTCTATCGCAGACCGTCTGTCTCAGACCGCCTGTCTCAGACCGTCTGTCTCTGACCGTCTGTCTCAGACCGTCTGTCTCAGTCCGTCTGCCTCAGACCGTCTGTCTCAGACCGTCTGTCTCAGACCGTCTGTCTCAAACCGTCTGTCTCAAACCGCCTGTCTCATGCCGTCTGTCTCAGGCCGTCTGTCTCAGACCGTCTGTCTCAGTCCGTCTGTCCCAGACCGTCTGCCGCAGACTGTCTGGCGCAGACCGTCTGTGTCAGAACATCTGTCTCAGATCGTCTGTCTCAGATCGTCTTTCTCAATCCGTCTGTCTCGGACCGTCTGTCTCAGACCGTCTGTCTGAGACCGTCTGTCTCGGATCGTCTGTCTCATTCCGTCTGCCTCTGTCCGTCTATCTCAGACCGTCTGTCTCAGACCGTCTGTCTCAGACCGTCTGATTCAGACCATATGTCTCAGACCGTCTGTCTCAGACCGTCTGTCTCAGACCGTCTGTCTCAGACCGTCTGTCTCAGACCGTCTGTCTCAGACCGTCTGTCTCAGACCGTCTGTCTCAGACCGTCTGTCTCAGACCGTCTGTCTCAGACCGTCTGTCTCAGACCGTCTGTCTCAGACCGTCTGTCTCAGACCGTCTGTCTCAGATCGTCTGTCTCAGACCGCCTGTCTCAGACCGTCTGTCTCAGATCGTCTGTCTCAGACCGTCTGTCTCAGTCCGTCTGCTTCTCTCCGTCTTCCTCATACCGTCTGATTCAGACCATATGTCTCAGACCGTCTGTCTGAGACCGTCTGTCTCAGGTCGTCTGTCTCATACCGTCTGTCTCATACCGACTGCCTCATACCGTCTGTCTCAGACCGTCTGTGTCAGACCGTCTGTCTCAGACCGTCTGTCTCAGACCGTCTGTCTCAGACCGTCTGTGTCAGACCGTCTGTCTCAGACCGTCTGTCTCAGACCGTCTGTCTCAGACCGTCTGTCTGAGACCGTCTGTCTCAGACCGTCTGTCTCAGACCGTCTGTCTCAGACCGTCTGTCTCAGACCGTCTGTCTCAGACCGTCTGTCTCAGACCGTCTGTCTCAGTCCCTCTGCCTCTCTCCGTCTTTCTCATACCGTCTGTCTCAGACCGTCTGTCTCAGACCGTCTGTCTCAGACCGTCTGTCTCAGACCGTCTGTCTCAGACCGTCTGTCTCAGACCGTCTGTCTCATGCCGTCTGTCTCAGGCCGTCTGTCTCAGACCGTCTGTCTCAGTCCGTCTGTCTCAGACCGTCTGGCGCAGACCGTCTGGCGCAGACCGTCTGTGTCAGAACATCTGTCTCAGATCGTCTGTCTCAGATCGTCTGTCTCAAACCGTCTGTCTCGGACCGTCTGTCTCAGACCGTCTGTCTGAGACCGTCTGTCTCGGATCGTCTGTCTCATTCCGTCTATCTCAGACCGTCTGTCTCAGACCGTCTGTCTCAGACCGACTGTCTCAGACCGTCTGTCTCAGACCGTGTGTCTTAATACGTCTGTCTCAGACCGTCTGTCTCAGACCGTCTGTCTCAGTCCGTCTGCCTCTCTCCGTCTTCCTCATACCGTCTGATTCAGACCATATGTCTCAGACCGTCTGTCTCAGACCGTCTGTCTCAGGTCGTCTGTCTCATACCGTCTGTCTCATACCGTCTGCCTCATACCGTCTGTCTCAGACCGTCTGTGTCAGACCGTCTGTCTCAGACCATATGTCTCAGACCGTCTGTCTCAGACCGTCTGTCTCAGGTCGTCTGTCTCATACCGTCTGTCTCATACCGTCTGCCTCATACCGTCTGTCTCAGACCGTCTGTGTCAGACCGTCTGTCTCAGACCGTCTGTGTCAGACCGTCTGTCTCAGACCGTCTGTGTCAGACCGTCTGTCTCAGACCGTCTGTCTCAGACCGTCTGTCTCAGACCGTCCGTCTCAGACCGTCTGTCTCAGACCGTCTGTCTCAGACCGTCTGTCTCAGACCGTCTGTCTCAGACCGTCTGTCTCAGACCGTCTGTCTCAGACCGTCTGTCTCAGACCGTCTGTCTCAGACCGTCTGTCTCAGACCGTCTGTCTCAGTCCGTCTGCCTCTCTCCGTCTTTCTCATACCGTCTGTCTCAGACCGTCTGTCTCAGACCGTCTGTGTCAGACCGTCTGTCTCAGACCGTCTGTCTCATGCCGTCTGTCTCAGGCCGTCTGTCTCAGACCGTCTGTCTCAGTCCGTCTGTCTCAGACCGTCTGTGTCAGAACATCTGTCTCAGATCGTCTGTCTCAGATCGTCTGTCTCAAACCGTCTGTCTCGGACCGTCTGTCTCAGACCGTCTGTCTGAGACCGTCTGTCTCGGATCGTCTGTCTCATTCCGTCTGCCTCTGTCCGTCTATCTCAGACCGTCTGTCTCAGACCGTCTGTCTCAGACCGACTGTCTCAGACCGTCTGTCTCAGACCGTGTGTCTTAATACGTCTGTCTCAGACCGTCTGTCTCAGACCGTCTGTCTCAGACCGTCTGTCTCAGTCCGTCTGCCTCTCTCCGTCTTCCTCATACCGTCTGATTCAGACCATATGTCTCAGACCGTCTGTCTCAGACCGTCTGTCTCAGGTCGTCTGTCTCATACCGTCTGTCTCATACCGTCTGCCTCATACCGTCTGTCTCAGACCGTCTGTGTCAGACCGTCTGTCTCAGACCGTCTGTCTCAGACCGTCTGTCTCAGACCATCTGTCTCAGACCGTCTGTCTCAGACCGTCTGTCTCAGACCGTCTGTCTCAGTCCGTCTGCCTCTCTCCGTCTTTCTCATACCGTCTGTCTCATACCGTCTGTCTCAGACCATATGTCTCAGGCCGTCTGTCTCAGACCGTCTGTCTCAGTCCGTCTGTCTCAGTTCGTCTGTCTCAGACCGTCTGTCTCATGCCGTCTGTCTCAGACCGTCTGTCTCAGACCGTCTGTCTCAGACCGTCTGTCTCAGACCGTCTGTCTCAGACCGTCTGTCTCAGACCGCCTGTCTCATGCCGTCTGTCTCAGGCCGTCTGTCTCAGACCGTCTGTCTCAGTCCGTCTGTCTCAGACCGTCTGCCGCAGACTGTCTGGCGCAGACCGTCTGTGTCAGAACATCTGTCTCAGATCGTCTGTCTCAGATCGTCTTTCTCAATCCGTCTGTCTCGGACCGTCTGTCTCAGACCGTCTGTCTGAGACCGTCTGTCTCGGATCGTCTGTCTCATTCCGTCTGCCTCTGTCCGTCTATCTCAGACCGTCTGTCTCAGACCGTCTGTCTCAGACCGACTGTCTCAGACCGTCTGTCTCAGACCGTGTGTCTTAATCCGTCTGTCTCAGGCCGTCTGTCTCAGACCGTCTGTCTCAGACCGTCTGTCCCAGACCGTCTGTCTCAGACCGTCTGTCTCAGTCCGTCTGCCTCTCTCCGTCTTTCTCATACCGTCTGTCTCAGACCATATGTCTCAGGCCGTCTGTCTCAGACCGCCTGTCTCAGTCCGTCTGTCTCAGTCCGTCTGTCTCAGTCCGTCTGTCTCAGACCGTCTTTCTCATGCCGTCTGTCTCAGACCGTCTGTCTCAGACAGTCTGTCTCAGACAGTTTGTCTCAGAACCTTCTGTCTCAGTCCGTCTGCACCTGTCCGTCCGTCTCATACCGCCTGTCTCAGAACATCTGTCTCAGACCGTCTGTCTCAGAACGTCTGTCTCAGTTTGTCTGCCTCTCTCCGTCTTTCTCATACCGTCTGTATCAGACCATATGTCTCAGGCCGTCTGTCTCAGACCGTCTGTCTCAGTCCGTCTGTCTCAGTCCGTCTGTCTCAGACCGTCTGTCTCATGCCGTCTGTCTCAGACCGTCTGTCTCTCTCCGTCTTTCTCATACCGTCTGTCTCAGACCATATGTCTCAGACCGTCTGTCTCAGGCCGTCTATCTCAGTCCGTCTGTCTCAGACCGTCTGTCTCAGACCGCCTGTGTCAGACCGACTGTGTCAGACTGTCTATCGCAGACCGTCTGTCTCAGACCGTCTGTCTCAGACCGTCTGTCTCAGACCGTCTGTCTCATGCCGTCTGTCTCAGGCCGTCTATCTCAGACCGTCTGTCTCAGACCGTCTGTGCCAGACTGTCTATCGCACACCGTCTGTCTCAGACCGCCTGCCTCAGACCGTCTGTCTCTGACCGTCTGTCTCAGACCGTCTGTCTCAGACCGTCTGTCTCAGTCCGTCTGCCTCTCTCCGTCTTTCTCATACCGTCTGTCTCATACCGTCTGTCTCAGACCATATGTCTCAGACCGTCTGTCTCAGACCGTCTGTCTCAGACCGTCTGTCAAAGACCGTCTGTCTCAGAACGTCTGTCTCAGTCTGTCTCAGAACGTCTGTCTCAGTCCGTCTACCTCTGTCCGTCCATCTCATACCGTCTATCTCAGACCGTTTGTCTCAGACCATCTGTCTCAGACCGTCTGTCTCAGGTCGTCTGTCTCAGGCCGTCTGTCTCAGAACGTCTGTCTCAGTCCGTCTGCCCCTGTCCGTCTGTCTCATACCGCCCGCCTCATACCGTCTGTCTCAAGCTGTCTCTCTCAGACCGTCTGTCTCAGACCGTCTGTCTCAGACCGTCTGTCTCAGACCGTCTCTCTCAGTCCGTCTGTTTCAGACCGTCTGTCTCAGACCGTCTGTCTCAGACAGTCTGTCTCAGAACGTCTGTCTCAGTTTGTCTCAGAACGTCTGTCTCAGTCCGTCTACCTCTGTCCGTCCATCTCATACCGTCTACCTCAGACCGTCTGTCTCAGATCGTCTGTCTCAGATCGTCTTTCTCAATCCGTCTGTCTCGGACCGTCTGTCTCAGACCGTCTGTCTGAGACCGTCTGTCTCGGATCGTCTGTCTCATTCCGTCTGCCTCTGTCCGTCTATCTCAGACCGTCTGTCTCAGACCGTCTGTCTCAGACCGACTGTCTCAGACCGTCTGTCTCAGACCGTGTGTCTTAATCCGTCTGTCTCAGGCCGTCTGTCTCAGACCGTCTGTCTCAGACCGTCTGTCCCAGACCGTCTGTCTCAGACCGTCTGTCTCAGTCCGTCTGCCTCTCTCCGTCTTTCTCATACCGTCTGTCTCAGACCATATGTCTCAGGCCGTCTGTCTCAGACCGCCTGTCTCAGTCCGTCTGTCTCAGTCCGTCTGTCTCAGTCCGTCTGTCTCAGACCGTCTTTCTCATGCCGTCTGTCTCAGACCGTCTGTCTCAGACCGTCTGTCTCAGACCGTCTGTCTCAGACCGTCTGTCTCAGACCGTCTGTCTCAGACCGTCTGTCTCATGCCGTCTGTCTCCGATCGTCTGTCTCAGACTGTCTGTCTCAGGCCGTCTGTCTCAGGCCGTCTGTCTCAGACCCTCTGTCTCGGACCATATGTCTCAGACTGTCTCTCTCAGACCGTCTATCTCAGTCCGTCTGTCTCAGACCGTCTGTCTCAGACAGTCTGTCTCAGACAGTTTGTCTCAGAACCTTCTGTCTCAGTCCGTCTGCACCTGTCCGTCCGTCTCATACCGCCTGTCTCAGAACATCTGTCTCAGACCGTCTGTCTCAGAACGTCTGTCTCAGTTTGTCTGCCTCTCTCCGTCTTTCTCATACCGTCTGTATCAGACCATATGTCTCAGGCCGTCTGTCTCAGACCGTCTGTCTCAGTCCGTCTGTCTCAGTCCGTCTGTCTCAGACCGTCTGTCTCATGCCGTCTGTCTCAGACCGTCTGTCTCTCTCCGTCTTTCTCATACCGTCTGTCTCAGACCATATGTCTCAGACCGTCTGTCTCAGGCCGTCTATCTCAGTCCGTCTGTCTCAGACCGTCTGTCTCAGACCGCCTGTGTCAGACCGACTGTGTCAGACTGTCTATCGCAGACCGTCTGTCTCAGACCGTCTGTCTCAGACCGTCTGTCTCAGACCGTCTGTCTCATGCCGTCTGTCTCAGGCCGTCTATCTCAGACCGTCTGTCTCAGACCGTCTGTGCCAGACTGTCTATCGCACACCGTCTGTCTCAGACCGCCTGCCTCAGACCGTCTGTCTCTGACCGTCTGTCTCAGACCGTCTGTCTCAGACCGTCTGTCTCAGTCCGTCTGCCTCTCTCCGTCTTTCTCATACCGTCTGTCTCATACCGTCTGTCTCAGACCATATGTCTCAGACCGTCTGTCTCAGACCGTCTGTCTCAGACCGTCTGTCAAAGACCGTCTGTCTCAGAACGTCTGTCTCAGTCTGTCTCAGAACGTCTGTCTCAGTCCGTCTACCTCTGTCCGTCCATCTCATACCGTCTATCTCAGACCGTTTGTCTCAGACCATCTGTCTCAGACCGTCTGTCTCAGGTCGTCTGTCTCAGGCCGTCTGTCTCAGAACGTCTGTCTCAGTCCGTCTGCCCCTGTCCGTCTGTCTCATACCGCCCGCCTCATACCGTCTGTCTCAAGCTGTCTCTCTCAGACCGTCTGTCTCAGACCGTCTGTCTCAGACCGTCTGTCTCAGACCGTCTCTCTCAGTCCGTCTGTTTCAGACCGTCTGTCTCAGACCGTCTGTCTCAGACAGTCTGTCTCAGAACGTCTGTCTCAGTTTGTCTCAGAACGTCTGTCTCAGTCCGTCTACCTCTGTCCGTCCATCTCATACCGTCTACCTCAGACCGTCTGTCTCAGACCGTCTGTCTCAGACCGTCTGTCCCAGTCCGTCTGCCTCTCTCCGTCTTTCTCATACCGTCTGTCTCAGACCATATCTCTCAGACCGTCTGTGTCAGACTGTCTATCGCAGACCGTCTGTCTCAGACCGCCTGTCTCAGACCGTCTGTCTCTGACCGTCTGTCTCAGACCGTCTGTCTCAGTCCGTCTGCCTCTCTCCGTCTTCCTCATACCGTCTGATTCAGACCATATGTCTCAGACCGTCTGTCTCAGACCGTCTGTCTCAGACCGTCTGTCTCAGGCCGTCTATGTCAGTCCGTCTGTCTCAGACCGTCTGTCTCAGACCATCTGTCTCAGACCGTCTTTCTCAGACTGTCTCTCTCAGACCGTCTGCCTCAGTCCGTCTATCTCAGAACGTCTGTCTCAGACCGTCTGTCTCAGGCCGTCTGTCTCAGGCCGTCTGTCTCAGTCTGTCTCTCTCAGACCGTCTGTCTCAGACCGTCTGTCTCAGAACGCCTGTCTCAGACCGTCTGCCGCAGACCGTCTGTGTCAGAACATCTGTCTCAGATCGTCTGTCTCAGATCGTCTTTCTCAATCCGTCTGTCTCGGACCGTCTGTCTCAGACCGTCTGTCTGAGACCGTCTGTCTCGGATCGTCTGTCTCATTCCGTCTGCCTCTGTCCGTCTATCTCAGACCGTCTGTCTCAGACCGTCTGTCTCAGACCGACTGTCTCAGACCGTCTGTCTCAGACCGTGTGTCTTAATCCGTCTGTCTCAGACCGTCTGTCTCATGCCGTCTGTCTCCGACCGTCTGTCTCAGACCGTCTGTCTCAGACCGTCTGTCTCAGGCCGTCTGTCTCAGACCGTCTGTCTCAGACCGTCTGTCTCAGACCGTCTGTCTCAGACCGCCTGTCTCAGACCGTCTGTCTCAGATCGTCTGTCTCAGACCGTCTGTCTCAGTCCGTCTGCCTCTCTCCGTCTTCCTCATACCGTCTGATTCAGACCATATGTCTCAGACCGTCTGTCTCAGACCGTCTGTCTCAGGTCGTCTGTCTCATACCGTCTGTCTCATACCGTCTGCCTCATACCGTCTGTCTCAGACCGTCTGTGTCAGACCGTCTGTCTCAGACCGTCTGTCTCAGACCGTCTGTCTCAGACCGTCTGTGTCAGACCGTCTGTCTCGGACCGTCTGTCTCAGACCGTCTGTCTCAGACCGTCTGTCTCAGACCGTCTGTCTCAGACTGTCTGTCTCAGACCGTCTGTCTCAGACCGTCTGTCTCAGACCGTCTGTCTCAGACCGTCTGTCTCAGACCGTCTGTCTCAGTCCGTCTGCCTCTCTCCGTCTTTCTCATACCGTCTGTCTCAGACCGTCTGTCTCAGACCGTCTGTCTCAGGCCGTCTGTCTCAGACCGTCTGTCTCAGACCGTCTGTCTCAGACCGTCTGTCTCAGACCGTCTGTCTCATGCCGTCTGTCTCAGGCCGTCTGTCTCAGACCGCCTGTCTCAGTCCGTCTGTCTCGGACCGTCTGCCGCAGACCGTCTGGCGCAGACCGTCTGTGTCAGAACATCTGTCTCAGATCGTCTGTCTCAGACCGTCTGTCTCAGACCGTCTGTCTCAGACCGTCTGTCTCAGACCGTCTGTCTCAGACCGTCTGTCTCAGACCGTCTGTCTCAGACCGTCTGTCTCAGACCGTCTGTCTCAGACCGTCTGTCTCAGACCGTCTGTCTCAGACCGTCTGTCTCAGACCGTCTGTCTCAGTCCGTCTGCCTCTCTCCGTCTTTCTCATACCGTCTGTCTCAGACCGTCTGTCTCAGACCGTCTGTGTCAGACCGTCTGTCTCAGACCGTCTGTCTCATGCCGTCTGTCTCAGGCCGTCTGTCTCAGACCGTCTGTCTCAGTCCGTCTGTCTCAGACCGTCTGTGTCAGAACATCTGTCTCAAATCGTCTGTCTCAGATCGTCTGTCTCAAACCGTCTGTCTCGGACCGTCTGTCTCAGACCGTCTGTCTGAGACCGTCTGTCTCGGATCGTCTGTCTCATTCCGTCTGCCTCTGTCCGTCTATCTCAGACCGTCTGTCTCAGACCGTCTGTCTCAGACCGACTGTCTCAGACCGTCTGTCTCAGACCGTGTGTCTTAATACGTCTGTCTCAGACCGTCTGTCTCAGACCGTCTGTCTCAGACCGTCTGTCTCAGTCCGTCTGCCTCTCTCCGTCTTCCTCATACCGTCTGATTCAGACCATATGTCTCAGACCGTCTGTCTCAGACCGTCTGTCTCAGGTCGTCTGTCTCATACCGTCTGTCTCATACCGTCTGCCTCATACCGTCTGTCTCAGACCGTCTGTGTCAGACCGTCTGTCTCAGACCGTCTGTCTCAGACCGTCTGTCTCAGACCATCTGTCTCAGACCGTCTGTCTCAGACCGTCTGTCTCAGACCGTCTGTCTCAGTCCGTCTGCCTCTCTCCGTCTTTCTCATACCGTCTGTCTCATACCGTCTGTCTCAGACCATATGTCTCAGGCCGTCTGTCTCAGACCGTCTGTCTCAGTCCGTCTGTCTCAGTTCGTCTGTCTCAGACCGTCTGTCTCATGCCGTCTGTCTCAGACCGTCTGTCTCAGACCGTCTGTCTCAGACCGTCTGTCTCAGACCGTCTGTCTCAGACCGTCTGTCTCAGACCGCCTGTCTCATGCCGTCTGTCTCAGGCCGTCTGTCTCAGACCGTCTGTCTCAGTCCGTCTGTCTCAGACCGTCTGCCGCAGACTGTCTGGCGCAGACCGTCTGTGTCAGAACATCTGTCTCAGATCGTCTGTCTCAGATCGTCTTTCTCAATCCGTCTGTCTCGGACCGTCTGTCTCAGACCGTCTGTCTGAGACCGTCTGTCTCGGATCGTCTGTCTCATTCCGTCTGCCTCTGTCCGTCTATCTCAGACCGTCTGTCTCAGACCGTCTGTCTCAGACCGACTGTCTCAGACCGTCTGTCTCAGACCGTGTGTCTTAATCCGTCTGTCTCAGGCCGTCTGTCTCAGACCGTCTGTCTCAGACCGTCTGTCCCAGACCGTCTGTCTCAGACCGTCTGTCTCAGTCCGTCTGCCTCTCTCCGTCTTTCTCATACCGTCTGTCTCAGACCATATGTCTCAGGCCGTCTGTCTCAGACCGCCTGTCTCAGTCCGTCTGTCTCAGTCCGTCTGTCTCAGTCCGTCTGTCTCAGACCGTCTTTCTCATGCCGTCTGTCTCAGACCGTCTGTCTCAGACCGTCTGTCTCAGACCGTCTGTCTCAGACCGTCTGTCTCAGACCGTCTGTCTCAGACCGTCTGTCTCATGCCGTCTGTCTCCGATCGTCTGTCTCAGACTGTCTGTCTCAGGCCGTCTGTCTCAGGCCGTCTGTCTCAGACCCTCTGTCTCGGACCATATGTCTCAGACTGTCTCTCTCAGACCGTCTATCTCAGTCCGTCTGTCTCAGACCGTCTGTCTCAGACAGTCTGTCTCAGACAGTTTGTCTCAGAACCTTCTGTCTCAGTCCGTCTGCACCTGTCCGTCCGTCTCATACCGCCTGTCTCAGAACATCTGTCTCAGACCGTCTGTCTCAGAACGTCTGTCTCAGTTTGTCTGCCTCTCTCCGTCTTTCTCATACCGTCTGTATCAGACCATATGTCTCAGGCCGTCTGTCTCAGACCGTCTGTCTCAGTCCGTCTGTCTCAGTCCGTCTGTCTCAGACCGTCTGTCTCATGCCGTCTGTCTCAGACCGTCTGTCTCTCTCCGTCTTTCTCATACCGTCTGTCTCAGACCATATGTCTCAGACCGTCTGTCTCAGGCCGTCTATCTCAGTCCGTCTGTCTCAGACCGTCTGTCTCAGACCGCCTGTGTCAGACCGACTGTGTCAGACTGTCTATCGCAGACCGTCTGTCTCAGACCGTCTGTCTCAGACCGTCTGTCTCAGACCGTCTGTCTCATGCCGTCTGTCTCAGGCCGTCTATCTCAGACCGTCTGTCTCAGACCGTCTGTGCCAGACTGTCTATCGCACACCGTCTGTCTCAGACCGCCTGCCTCAGACCGTCTGTCTCTGACCGTCTGTCTCAGACCGTCTGTCTCAGACCGTCTGTCTCAGTCCGTCTGCCTCTCTCCGTCTTTCTCATACCGTCTGTCTCATACCGTCTGTCTCAGACCATATGTCTCAGACCGTCTGTCTCAGACCGTCTGTCTCAGACCGTCTGTCAAAGACCGTCTGTCTCAGAACGTCTGTCTCAGTCTGTCTCAGAACGTCTGTCTCAGTCCGTCTACCTCTGTCCGTCCATCTCATACCGTCTATCTCAGACCGTTTGTCTCAGACCATCTGTCTCAGACCGTCTGTCTCAGGTCGTCTGTCTCAGGCCGTCTGTCTCAGAACGTCTGTCTCAGTCCGTCTGCCCCTGTCCGTCTGTCTCATACCGCCCGCCTCATACCGTCTGTCTCAAGCTGTCTCTCTCAGACCGTCTGTCTCAGACCGTCTGTCTCAGACCGTCTGTCTCAGACCGTCTCTCTCAGTCCGTCTGTTTCAGACCGTCTGTCTCAGACCGTCTGTCTCAGACAGTCTGTCTCAGAACGTCTGTCTCAGTTTGTCTCAGAACGTCTGTCTCAGTCCGTCTACCTCTGTCCGTCCATCTCATACCGTCTACCTCAGACCGTCTGTCTCAGATCGTCTGTCTCAGATCGTCTTTCTCAATCCGTCTGTCTCGGACCGTCTGTCTCAGACCGTCTGTCTGAGACCGTCTGTCTCGGATCGTCTGTCTCATTCCGTCTGCCTCTGTCCGTCTATCTCAGACCGTCTGTCTCAGACCGTCTGTCTCAGACCGACTGTCTCAGACCGTCTGTCTCAGACCGTGTGTCTTAATCCGTCTGTCTCAGGCCGTCTGTCTCAGACCGTCTGTCTCAGACCGTCTGTCCCAGACCGTCTGTCTCAGACCGTCTGTCTCAGTCCGTCTGCCTCTCTCCGTCTTTCTCATACCGTCTGTCTCAGACCATATGTCTCAGGCCGTCTGTCTCAGACCGCCTGTCTCAGTCCGTCTGTCTCAGTCCGTCTGTCTCAGTCCGTCTGTCTCAGACCGTCTTTCTCATGCCGTCTGTCTCAGACCGTCTGTCTCAGACCGTCTGTCTCAGACCGTCTGTCTCAGACCGTCTGTCTCAGACCGTCTGTCTCATGCCGTCTGTCTCCGATCGTCTGTCTCAGACTGTCTGTCTCAGGCCGTCTGTCTCAGGCCGTCTGTCTCAGACCCTCTGTCTCGGACCATATGTCTCAGACTGTCTCTCTCAGACCGTCTATCTCAGTCCGTCTGTCTCAGACCGTCTGTCTCAGACAGTCTGTCTCAGACAGTTTGTCTCAGAACCTTCTGTCTCAGTCCGTCTGCACCTGTCCGTCCGTCTCATACCGCCTGTCTCAGAACATCTGTCTCAGACCGTCTGTCTCAGAACGTCTGTCTCAGTTTGTCTGCCTCTCTCCGTCTTTCTCATACCGTCTGTATCAGACCATATGTCTCAGGCCGTCTGTCTCAGACCGTCTGTCTCAGTCCGTCTGTCTCAGTCCGTCTGTCTCAGACCGTCTGTCTCATGCCGTCTGTCTCAGACCGTCTGTCTCTCTCCGTCTTTCTCATACCGTCTGTCTCAGACCATATGTCTCAGACCGTCTGTCTCAGGCCGTCTATCTCAGTCCGTCTGTCTCAGACCGTCTGTCTCAGACCGCCTGTGTCAGACCGACTGTGTCAGACTGTCTATCGCAGACCGTCTGTCTCAGACCGTCTGTCTCAGACCGTCTGTCTCAGACCGTCTGTCTCATGCCGTCTGTCTCAGGCCGTCTATCTCAGACCGTCTGTCTCAGACCGTCTGTGCCAGACTGTCTATCGCACACCGTCTGTCTCAGACCGCCTGCCTCAGACCGTCTGTCTCTGACCGTCTGTCTCAGACCGTCTGTCTCAGACCGTCTGTCTCAGTCCGTCTGCCTCTCTCCGTCTTTCTCATACCGTCTGTCTCATACCGTCTGTCTCAGACCATATGTCTCAGACCGTCTGTCTCAGACCGTCTGTCTCAGACCGTCTGTCAAAGACCGTCTGTCTCAGAACGTCTGTCTCAGTCTGTCTCAGAACGTCTGTCTCAGTCCGTCTACCTCTGTCCGTCCATCTCATACCGTCTATCTCAGACCGTTTGTCTCAGACCATCTGTCTCAGACCGTCTGTCTCAGGTCGTCTGTCTCAGGCCGTCTGTCTCAGAACGTCTGTCTCAGTCCGTCTGCCCCTGTCCGTCTGTCTCATACCGCCCGCCTCATACCGTCTGTCTCAAGCTGTCTCTCTCAGACCGTCTGTCTCAGACCGTCTGTCTCAGACCGTCTGTCTCAGACCGTCTCTCTCAGTCCGTCTGTTTCAGACCGTCTGTCTCAGACCGTCTGTCTCAGACAGTCTGTCTCAGAACGTCTGTCTCAGTTTGTCTCAGAACGTCTGTCTCAGTCCGTCTACCTCTGTCCGTCCATCTCATACCGTCTACCTCAGACCGTCTGTCTCAGACCGTCTGTCTCAGACCGTCTGTCCCAGTCCGTCTGCCTCTCTCCGTCTTTCTCATACCGTCTGTCTCAGACCATATCTCTCAGACCGTCTGTGTCAGACTGTCTATCGCAGACCGTCTGTCTCAGACCGCCTGTCTCAGACCGTCTGTCTCTGACCGTCTGTCTCAGACCGTCTGTCTCAGTCCGTCTGCCTCTCTCCGTCTTCCTCATACCGTCTGATTCAGACCATATGTCTCAGACCGTCTGTCTCAGACCGTCTGTCTCAGGCCGTCTATGTCAGTCCGTCTGTCTCAGACCGTCTGTCTCAGACCATCTGTCTCAGACCGTCTTTCTCAGACTGTCTCTCTCAGACCGTCTGCCTCAGTCCGTCTATCTCAGAACGTCTGTCTCAGACCGTCTGTCTCAGGCCGTCTGTCTCAGGCCGTCTGTCTCAGTCTGTCTCTCTCAGACCGTCTGTCTCAGACCGTCTGTCTCAGAACGCCTGTCTCAGACCGTCTGCCGCAGACCGTCTGTGTCAGAACATCTGTCTCAGATCGTCTGTCTCAGATCGTCTTTCTCAATCCGTCTGTCTCGGACCGTCTGTCTCAGACCGTCTGTCTGAGACCGTCTGTCTCGGATCGTCTGTCTCATTCCGTCTGCCTCTGTCCGTCTATCTCAGACCGTCTGTCTCAGACCGTCTGTCTCAGACCGACTGTCTCAGACCGTCTGTCTCAGACCGTGTGTCTTAATCCGTCTGTCTCAGACCGTCTGTCTCATGCCGTCTGTCTCCGACCGTCTGTCTCAGACCGTCTGTCTCAGACCGTCTGTCTCAGGCCGTCTGTCTCAGACCGTCTGTCTCAGACCGTCTGTCTCAGACCGCCTGTCTCAGACCGTCTGTCTCAGATCGTCTGTCTCAGACCGTCTGTCTCAGTCCGTCTGCCTCTCTCCGTCTTCCTCATACCGTCTGATTCAGACCATATGTCTCAGACCGTCTGTCTCAGACCGTCTGTCTCAGGTCGTCTGTCTCATACCGTCTGTCTCATACCGTCTGCCTCATACCGTCTGTCTCAGACCGTCTGTGTCAGACCGTCTGTCTCAGACCGTCTGTCTCAGACCGTCTGTCTCAGACCGTCTGTGTCAGACCGTCTGTCTCGGACCGTCTGTCTCAGACCGTCTGTCTCAGACCGTCTGTCTCAGACCGTCTGTCTCAGACCGTCTGTCTCAGACCGTCTGTCTCAGACCGTCTGTCTCAGACCGTCTGTCTCAGACCGTCTGTCTCAGACCGTCTGTCTCAGACCGTCTGTCTCAGTCCGTCTGCCTCTCTCCGTCTTTCTCATACCGTCTGTCTCAGACCGTCTGTCTCAGACCGTCTGTCTCAGGCCGTCTGTCTCAGACCGTCTGTCTCAGACCGTCTGTCTCAGACCGTCTGTCTCAGACCGTCTGTCTCATGCCGTCTGTCTCAGGCCGTCTGTCTCAGACCGCCTGTCTCAGTCCGTCTGTCTCGGACCGTCTGCCGCAGACCGTCTGGCGCAGACCGTCTGTGTCAGAACATCTGTCTCAGATCGTCTGTCTCAAACCGTCTGTCTCGGACCGTCTGTCTCAGACCGTCTGTCTGAGACCGTCTGTCTCGGATCGTCTGTCTCATTCCGTCTGCCTCTGTCCGTCTATCTCAGACCGTCTGTCTCAGACCGTCTGTCTCAGACCGACTGTCTCAGACCGTCTGTCTCAGACCGTGTGTCTTAATACGTCTGTCTCAGACCGTCTGTCTCAGACCGTCTGTCTCAGACCCTCTGTCTCAGTCCGTCTGCCTCTCTCCGTCTTCCTCATACCGTCTGATTCAGACCATATGTCTCAGACCGTCTGTCTCAGACCGTCTGTCTCAGGTCGTCTGTCTCATACCGTCTGTCTCATACCGTCTGCCTCATACCGTCTGTCTCAGACCGTCTGTGTCAGACCGTCTGTCTCAGACCGTCTGTCTCAGACCGTCTGTCTCAGACCGTCTGTCTCAGACCGTCTGTCTCAGACCGTCTGTCTCAGACCGTCTGTCTCAGTCCGTCTGCCTCTCTCCGTCTTTCTCATACCGTCTGTCTCAGACCATATGTCTCAGGCCGTCTGTCTCAGACCGTCTGTCTCAGTCCGTCTGTCTCAGTCCGTCTGTCTCAGACCGTCTGTCTCATGCCGTCTGTCTCAGACCGTCTGTCTCAGACCGTTTGTCTCAGACCGTCTGTCTCAGACCGTCTGTCTCAGACCGTCTGTCTCAGACCGTCTGTCTCAGACCGTCTGTCTCAGACCGTCTGTCTCAGACCGCCTGTCTCATGCCGTCTGTCTCAGGCCGTCTGTCTCAGACCCTCTGTCTCAGTCCGTCTGTCTCAGACCGTCTGCCGCAGACTGTCTGGCGCAGACCGTCTGTGTCAGAACATCTGTCTCAGATCGTCTGTCTCAGATCGTCTTTCTCAATCCGTCTGTCTCGGACCGTCTGTCTCAGACCGTCTGTCTGAGACCGTCTGTCGCGGATCGTCTGTCTCATTCCGTCTGCCTCTGTCCGTCTATCTCAGACCGTCTGTCTCAGACCGTCTGTCTCAGACCGTCTGTCTCAGACCGACTGTCTCAGACCGTCTGTCTCAGACCGTGTGTCTTAATCCGTCTGTCTCAGGCCGTCTGTCTCAGACCGTCTGTCTCAGACCGACTGTCTCAGACCGTCTGTCTCAGACCGTGTGTCTTAATCCGTCTGTCTCAGGCCGTCTGTCTCAGACCGTCTGTCTCAGACCGTCTGTCCCAGACCGTCTGTCTCAGACCGTCTGTCTCAGTCCGTCTGCCTCTCTCCGTCTTTCTCATACCGTCTGTCTCAGACCATATGTCTCAGGCCGTCTGTCTCAGACCGTCTGTCTCAGTCCGTCTGTCTCAGTCCGTCTGTCTCAGTCCGTCTGTCTCAGACCGTCTGTCTCATGCCGTCTGTCTCAGACCGTCTGTCTCAGACCGTCTGTCTCAGACCGTCTGTCTCAGACCGTCTGTCTCATGCCGTCTGTCTCCGACCGTCTGTCTCAGACTGTCTGTCTCAGGCCGTCTGTCTCAGGCCGTCTGTCTCAGACCCTCTGTCTCGGACCATATGTCTCAGACTGTCTCTCTCAGACCGTCTGTCTCAGACCGTCTATCTCAGTCCGTCTGTCTCAGACCGTCTGTCTCAGACAGTCTGTCTCAGACAGTCTGTCTCAGAACCTTTTGTCTCAGTCCGTCTGCACCTGTCCGTCCGTCTCATACCGCCTGTCTCAGAACATCTGTCTCAGACCGTCTGTCTCAGAACGTCTGTCTCAGTTTGTCTGCCTCTCTCCGTCTTTCTCATACCGTCTGTATCAGACCATATGTCTCAGGCCGTCTGTCTCAGACCGTCTGTCTCAGTCCGTCTGTCTCAGTCCGTCTGTCTCAGACCGTCTGTCTCATGCCGTCTGTCTCAGACCGTCTGTCTCACACCGTCTGTCTCAGACCGTCTGTCTCATGCCGTCTGTCTCCGACCGTCTGTCTCAGACCGTCTGCCTCTCTCCGTCTTTCTCATACCGTCTGTCTCAGACCGTCTGTCTCAGACCGCCTGTCTCAGACCGTCTGTCTCAGATCGTCTGTCTCAGACCGTCTGTCTCAGTCCGTCTGCCTCTCTCCGTCTTCCTCATACCGTCTGATTCAGACCATATGTCTCAGACCGTCTGTCTCAGACCGTCTGTCTCAGGTCGTCTGTCTCATACCGTCTGTCTCATACCGTCTGCCTCATACCGTCTGTCTCAGACCGTCTGTGTCAGACCGTCTGTCTCAGACCGTCTGTCTCAGACCGTCTGTCTCAGACCGTCTGTCTCAGACCGTCTGTGTCAGACCGTCTGTCTCAGACCGTCTGTCTCAGACCGTCTGTCTCAGACCGTCTGTCTCAGACCGTCTGTCTCAGACCGTCTGTCTCAGACCGTCTGTCTCAGACCGTCTGTCTCAGACCGTCTGTCTCAGACCGTCTGTCTCAGACCGTCTGTCTCAGACCGTCTGTCTCAGACCGTCTGTCTCAGACCGTCTGTCTCAATCCGTCTGCCTCTCTCCGTCTTTCTCATACCGTCTGTCTCAGGCCGTCTGTCTCAGACCGTCTGTCTCAGTCCGTCTGTCTCAGACCGTCTGCCGCAGACCGTCTGGCACAGACCGTCTGTGTCAGAACATCTGTCTCAGATCGTCTGTCTCAGATCGTCTGTCTCAAACCGTCTGTCTCGGACCGTCTGTCTCAGACCGTCTGTCTGAGACCGTCTGTCTCAGACCGTCTGTCTCAGACCGTCTGTCTCAGACCGCCTGTCTCATGCCGTCTGTCTCAGGCCGTCTGTCTCAGACCGTCTGTCTCAGTCCGTCTGTCTCAGACCGTCTGCCGCAGACTGTCTGGCGCAGACCGTCTGTGTCAGAACATCTGTCTCAGATCGTCTGTCTCAGATCGTCTTTCTCAATCCGTCTGTCTCGGATCGTCTGTCTCAGACCGTCTGTCTGAGACCGTCTGTCTCGGATCGTCTGTCTCATTCCGTCTGCCTCTGTCCGTCTATCTCAGACCGTCTGTCTCAGACCGTCTGTCTCAGACCGACTGTCTCAGACCGTCTGTCTCAGACCGTGTGTCTTAATCCGTCTGTCTCAGGCCGTCTGTCTCAGACCGTCTGTCTCAGACCGTCTGTCCCAGACCGTCTGTCTCAGACCGTCTGTCTCAGTCCGTCTGCCTCTCTCCGTCTTTCTCATACCGTCTGTCTCAGACCATATGTCTCAGGCCGTCTGTCTCAGACCGTCTGTCTCAGTCCGTCTGTCTCAGTCCGTCTGTCTCAGTCCGTCTGTCTCAGACAGTCTGTCTCAGACAGTCTGTCTCAGAACCTTCTGTCTCAGTCCGTCTGCACCTGTCCGTCCGTCTCATACCGCCTGTCTCAGAACATCTGTCTCAGACCGTCTGTCTCAGAACGTCTGTCTCAGTTTGTCTGCCTCTCTCCGTCTTTCTCATACCGTCTGTATCAGACCATATGTCTCAGGCCGTCTGTCTCAGACCGTCTGCCTCTCTCCGTCTTTCTCATACCGTCTGTCTCAGACCATATGTCTCAGACCGTCTGTCTCAGGCCGTCTATCTCAGTCCGTCTGTCTCAGACCGTCTGTCTCAGACCGCCTGTGTCAGACCGACTGTGTCAGACTGTCTATCGCAGACCGTCTGTCTCAGACCGTCTGTCTCAGACCGTCTGTCTCAGACCGTCTGTCTCATGCCGTCTGTCTCAGGCCGTCTATCTCAGACCGTCTGTCTCAGACCGTCTGTGTCAGACCGTCTGTGCCAGACTGTCTATCGCAGACCGTCTGTCTCAGACCGCCTGCCTCAGACCGTCTGTCTCTGACCGTCTGTCTCAGACCGTCTGTCTCAGTCCGTCTGCCTCTCTCCGTCTTTCTCATACCGTCTGTCTCAGACCATATGTCTCAGACCGTCTGTCTCAGACCGTCTGTCTCAGACCGTCTGTCTCAGACCGTCTGTCTCAGACCGTCTGTCAAAGACCGTCTGTCTCAGAACGTCTGTCTCAGTCTGTCTCAGAACGTCTGTCTCAGTCCGTCTACCTCTGTCCGTCCATCTCATACCGTCTATCTCAGACCGTCTGTCTCAGACCATCTGTCTCAGACCGTCTGTCTCAGGTCGTCTGTCTCAGGCCGTCTGTCTCAGAACGTCTGTCTCAGTCCGTCTGCCCCTGTCCGTCTGTCTCATACCGCCCGCCTCATACCGTCTATCTCAGACCGTCTGTCTCAAGCTGTCTCTCTCAGACCGTCTGTCTCAGACCGTCTGTCTCAGACCGTCTGTCTCAGACCGTCTCTCTCAGACCGTCTGTTTCAGACCGTCTGTCTCAGACCGTCTGTCTCAGACAGTCTGTCTCAGAACGTCTGTCTCAGTTTGTCTCAGAACGTCTGTCTCAGTCCGTCTACCTCTGTCCGTCCATCTCATACCGTCTACCTCAGACCGTCTGTCTCAGACCGTCTGTCTCAGACCGTCTGTCCCAGTCCGTCTGCCTCTCTCCGTCTTTCTCATACCGTCTGTCTCAGACCATATCTCTCAGACCGTCTGTGTCAGACTGTCTATCGCAGACCGTCTGTCTCAGACCGCCTGTCTCAGACCGTCTGTCTCTGACCGTCTGTCTCAGACCGTCTGTCTCAGTCCGTCTGCCTCTCTCCGTCTTCCTCATACCGTCTGATTCAGACCATATGTCTCAGACCGTCTGTCTCAGACCGTCTGTCTCAGACCGTCTGTCTCAGACCGTCTGTCTCAGGCCGTCTATGTCAGTCCGTCTGTCTCAGACCGTCTGTCTCAGACCATCTGTCTCAGACCGTCTTTCTCAGGCTGTCTCTCTCAGACCGTCTGCCTCAGTCCGTCTATCTCAGAACGTCTGTCTCAGACCGTCTGTCTCAGGCCGTCTGTCTCAGGCCGTCTGTCTCAGTCTGTCTCTCTCAGACCGTCTGTCTCAGACCGTCTGTCTCAGACCGTCTGTCTCAGACCGTCTGTCTCAGACCGTCTGTCTCAGACCGTCTGTCTCAGACCGTCTGTCTCAGACCGTCTGTCTCATGCCGTCTGTCTCAGGCCGTCTGTCTCAGACCGTCTGTCTCAGTCCGTCTGTCTCAGACCGTCTGCCGCAGACCGTCTGGCGCAGACCGTCTGTGTCAGAACATCTGTCTCAGATCGTCTGTCTCAGATCGTCTGTCTCAAACCGTCTGTCTCGGACCGTCTGTCTCAGACCGTCTGTCTGAGACCGTCTGTCTCAGACCGTCTGTCTCAGACCGTCTGTCTCAGACCGCCTGTCTCATGCCGTCTGTCTCAGGCCGTCTGTCTCAGACCGTCTGTCTCAGTCCGTCTGTCTCAGACCGTCTGCCGCAGACTGTCTGGCGCAGACCGTCTGTGTCAGAACATCTGTCTCAGATCGTCTGTCTCAGATCGTCTTTCTCAATCCGTCTGTCTCGGATCGTCTGTCTCAGACCGTCTGTCTGAGACCGTCTGTCTCGGATCGTCTGTCTCATTCCGTCTGCCTCTGTCCGTCTATTTCAGACCGTCTGTCTCAGACCGTCTGTCTCAGACCGACTGTCTCAGACCGTCTGTCTCAGACCGTGTGTCTTAATCCGTCTGTCTCAGGCCGTCTGTCTCAGACCGTCTGTCTCAGACCGTCTGTCCCAGACCGTCTGTCTCAGACCGTCTGTCTCAGTCCGTCTGCCTCTCTCCGTCTTTCTCATACCGTCTGTCTCAGACCATATGTCTCAGGCCGTCTGTCTCAGACCGTCTGTCTCTGTCCGTCTGTCTCAGTCCGTCTGTCTCAGTCCGTCTGTCTCAGTCCGTCTGTCTCAGACCGTCTGTCTCATGCCGTCTGTCTCAGACCGTCTGTCTCAGACCGTCTGTCTCAGACCGTCTGTCTCAGACCGTCTGTCTCATGCCGTCTGTCTCCGACCGTCTGTCTCAGACTGTCTGTCTCAGGCCGTCTGTCTCAGGCCGTCTGTCTCAGACCCTCTGTCTCGGACCATATGTCTCAGACTGTCTCTCTCAGACCGTCTGTCTCAGACCGTCTGTCTCAGACCGTCTGTCTCAGACCGTCTGTCTCAGACCGTCTGTCTCAGACCGTCTGTCTCAGACCGTCTGTCTCAGACCGTCTGTCTCATGCCGTCTGTCTCAGGCCGTCTGTCTCAGACCGTCTGTCTCAGTCCGTCTGTCTCAGACCGTCTGCCGCAGACCGTCTGGCGCAGACCGTCTGTGTCAGAACATCTGTCTCAGATCGTCTGTCTCAGATCGTCTGTCTCAAACCGTCTGTCTCGGACCGTCTGTCTCAGACCGTCTGTCTGAGACCGTCTGTCTCAGACCGTCTGTCTCAGACCGTCTGTCTCAGACCGCCTGTCTCATGCCGTCTGTCTCAGGCCGTCTGTCTCAGACCGTCTGTCTCAGTCCGTCTGTCTCAGACCGTCTGCCGCAGACTGTCTGCCGCAGACCGTCTGTGTCAGAACATCTGTCTCAGATCGTCTGTCTCAGATCGTCTTTCTCAATCCGTCTGTCTCGGATCGTCTGTCTCAGACCGTCTGTCTGAGACCGTCTGTCTCGGATCGTCTGTCTCATTCCGTCTGCCTCTGTCCGTCTATCTCAGACCGTCTGTCTCAGACCGTCTGTCTCAGACCGACTGTCTCAGACCGTCTGTCTCAGACCGTGTGTCTTAATCCGTCTGTCTCAGGCCGTCTGTCTCAGACCGTCTGTCTCAGACCGTCTGTCCCAGACCGTCTGTCTCAGACCGTCTGTCTCAGTCCGTCTGCCTCTCTCCGTCTTTCTCATACCGTCTGTCTCAGACCATATGTCTCAGGCCGTCTGTCTCAGACCGTCTGTCTCTGTCCGTCTGTCTCAGTCCGTCTGTCTCAGTCCGTCTGTCTCAGACCGTCTGTCTCATGCCGTCTGTCTCAGACCGTCTGTCTCAGACCGTCTGTCTCAGACCGTCTGTCTCAGACCGTCTGTCTCAGACCGTCTGTCTCATGCCGTCTGTCTCCGACCGTCTGTCTCAGACTGTCTGTCTCAGGCCGTCTGTCTCAGGCCGTCTGTCTCAGACCCTCTGTCTCGGACCATATGTCTCAGACTGTCTCTCTCAGACCGTCTGTCTCAGACCGTCTGTCTCAGACCGTCTGTCTCAGACCGTCTGTCTCAGACCGTCTGTCTCAGACCGTCTGTCTCAGACCGTCTGTCTCAGACCGTCTGTCTCATGCCGTCTGTCTCAGGCCGTCTGTCTCAGACCGTCTGTCTCAGTCCGTCTGTCTCAGACCGTCTGCCGCAGACCGTCTGGCGCAGACCGTCTGTGTCAGAACATCTGTCTCAGATCGTCTGTCTCAGATCGTCTGTCTCAAACCGTCTGTCTCGGACCGTCTGTCTCAGACCGTCTGTCTGAGACCGTCTGTCTCAGACCGTCTGTCTCAGACCGTCTGTCTCAGACCGCCTGTCTCATGCCGTCTGTCTCAGGCCGTCTGTCTCAGACCGTCTGTCTCAGTCCGTCTGTCTCAGTCCGTCTGCCTCTCTCCGTCTTTCTCATACCGTCTGTCTCAGACCATATGTCTCAGGCCGTCTGTCTCAGACCGTCTGTCTCTGTCCGTCTGTCTCAGTCCGTCTGTCTCAGTCCGTCTGTCTCAGACCGTCTGTCTCATGCCGTCTGTCTCAGACCGTCTGTCTCAGACCGTCTGTCTCAGACCGTCTGTCTCAGACCGTCTGTCTCATGCCGTCTGTCTCCGACCGTCTGTCTCAGACTGTCTGTCTCAGGCCGTCTGTCTCAGGCCGTCTGTCTCAGACCCTCTGTCTCGGACCATATGTCTCAGACTGTCTCTCTCAGACCGTCTGTCTCAGACCGTCTGTCTCAGACCGTCTGTCTCAGACCGTCTGTCTCAGACCGTCTGTCTCAGACCGTCTGTCTCAGACCGTCTGTCTCAGACCGTCTGTCTCAGACCGTCTGTCTCATGCCGTCTGTCTCAGGCCGTCTGTCTCAGACCGTCTGTCTCAGTCCGTCTGTCTCAGACCGTCTGCCGCAGACCGTCTGGCGCAGACCGTCTGTGTCAGAACATCTGTCTCAGATCGTCTGTCTCAGATCGTCTGTCTCAAACCGTCTGTCTCGGACCGTCTGTCTCAGACCGTCTGTCTGAGACCGTCTGTCTCAGACCGTCTGTCTCAGACCGTCTGTCTCAGACCGCCTGTCTCATGCCGTCTGTCTCAGGCCGTCTGTCTCAGACCGTCTGTCTCAGTCCGTCTGTCTCAGACCGTCTGCCGCAGACTGTCTGCCGCAGACCGTCTGTGTCAGAACATCTGTCTCAGATCGTCTGTCTCAGATCGTCTTTCTCAATCCGTCTGTCTCGGATCGTCTGTCTCAGACCGTCTGTCTGAGACCGTCTGTCTCGGATCGTCTGTCTCATTCCGTCTGCCTCTGTCCGTCTATCTCAGACCGTCTGTCTCAGACCGTCTGTCTCAGACCGACTGTCTCAGACCGTCTGTCTCAGACCGTGTGTCTTAATCCGTCTGTCTCAGGCCGTCTGTCTCAGACCGTCTGTCTCAGACCGTCTGTCCCAGACCGTCTGTCTCAGACCGTCTGTCTCAGTCCGTCTGCCTCTCTCCGTCTTTCTCATACCGTCTGTCTCAGACCATATGTCTCAGGCCGTCTGTCTCAGACCGTCTGTCTCTGTCCGTCTGTCTCAGTCCGTCTGTCTCAGTCCGTCTGTCTCAGACCGTCTGTCTCATGCCGTCTGTCTCAGACCGTCTGTCTCAGACCGTCTGTCTCAGACCGTCTGTCTCATGCCGTCTGTCTCCGACCGTCTGTCTCAGACTGTCTGTCTCAGGCCGTCTGTCTCAGGCCGTCTGTCTCAGACCCTCTGTCTCGGACCATATGTCTCAGACTGTCTCTCTCAGACCGTCTGTCTCAGACCGTCTGTCTCAGACCGTCTGTCTCAGACCGTCTGTCTCAGACCGTCTGTCTCAGACCGTCTGTCTCAGACCGTCTGTCTCATGCCGTCTGTCTCAGGCCGTCTGTCTCAGACCGTCTGTCTCAGTCCGTCTGTCTCAGACCGTCTGCCGCAGACCGTCTGGCGCAGACCGTCTGTGTCAGAACATCTGTCTCAGATCGTCTGTCTCAGATCGTCTGTCTCAAACCGTCTGTCTCGGACCGTCTGTCTCAGACCGTCTGTCTGAGACCGTCTGTCTCAGACCGTCTGTCTCAGACCGTCTGTCTCAGACCGCCTGTCTCATGCCGTCTGTCTCAGGCCGTCTGTCTCAGACCGTCTGTCTCAGTCCGTCTGTCTCAGACCGTCTGCCGCAGACTGTCTGGCGCAGACCGTCTGTGTCAGAACATCTGTCTCAGATCGTCTGTCTCAGATCGTCTTTCTCAATCCGTCTGTCTCGGATCGTCTGTCTCAGACCGTCTGTCTGAGACCGTCTGTCTCGGATCGTCTGTCTCATTCCGTCTGCCTCTGTCCGTCTATCTCAGACCGTCTGTCTCAGACCGTCTGTCTCATGCCGTCTGTCTCCGACCGTCTGTCTCAGACTGTCTGTCTCAGGCCGTCTGTCTCAGGCCGTCTGTCTCAGACCCTCTGTCTCGGACCATATGTCTCAGACTGTCTCTCTCAGACCGTCTGTCTCAGACCGTCTGTCTCAGACCGTCTGTCTCAGACCGTCTGTCTCATGCCGTCTGTCTCAGGCCGTCTGTCTCAGACCGTCTGTCTCAGTCCGTCTGTCTCAGACCGTCTGCCGCAGACCGTCTGGCGCAGACCGTCTGTGTCAGAACATCTGTCTCAGATCGTCTGTCTCAAACCGTCTGTCTCGGACCGTCTGTCTCAGACCGTCTGTCTGAGACCGTCTGTCTCGGATCGTCTGTCTCATTCCGTCTGCCTCTGTCCGTCTATCTCAGACCGTCTGTCTCAGACCGTCTGTCTCAGACCGACTGTCTCAGACCGTCTGTCTCAGACCGTGTGTCTTAATACGTCTGTCTCAGACCGTCTGTCTCAGACCGTCTGTCTCAGACCGTCTGTCTCAGTCCGTCTGCCTCTCTCCGTCTTCCTCATACCGTCTGATTCAGACCATATGTCTCAGACCGTCTGTCTCAGACCGTCTGTCTCAGGTCGTCTGTCTCATACCGTCTGTCTCATACCGTCTGCCTCATACCGTCTGTCTCAGACCGTCTGTGTCAGACCGTCTGTCTCAGACCGTCTGTCTCAGACCGTCTGTCTCAGACCGTCTGTCTCAGACCGTCTGTCTCAGACCGTCTGTCTCAGACCGTCTGTCTCAGACCGTCTGTCTCAGTCCGTCTGCCTCTCTCCGTCTTTCTCATACCGTCTGTCTCAGACCATATGTCTCAGGCCGTCTGTCTCAGACCGTCTGTCTCAGTCCGTCTGTCTCAGTCCGTCTGTCTCAGACCGTCTGTCTCATGCCGTCTGTCTCAGACCGTCTGTCTCAGACCGTTTGTCTCAGACCGTCTGTCTCAGACCGTCTGTCTCAGACCGTCTGTCTCAGACCGTCTGTCTCAGACCGTCTGTCTCAGACCGTCTGTCTCAGACCGCCTGTCTCATGCCGTCTGTCTCAGGCCGTCTGTCTCAGACCCTCTGTCTCAGTCCGTCTGTCTCAGACCGTCTGCCGCAGACTGTCTGGCGCAGACCGTCTGTGTCAGAACATCTGTCTCAGATCGTCTGTCTCAGATCGTCTTTCTCAATCCGTCTGTCTCGGACCGTCTGTCTCAGACCGTCTGTCTGAGACCGTCTGTCTCGGATCGTCTGTCTCATTCCGTCTGCCTCTGTCCGTCTATCTCAGACCGTCTGTCTCAGACCGTCTGTCTCAGACCGTCTGTCTCAGACCGACTGTCTCAGACCATCTGTCTCAGACCGTGTGTCTTAATCCGTCTGTCTCAGGCCGTCTGTCTCAGACCGTCTGTCTCAGACCGACTGTCTCAGACCGTCTGTCTCAGACCGTGTGTCTTAATCCGTCTGTCTCAGGCCGTCTGTCTCAGACCGTCTGTCTCAGACCGTCTGTCCCAGACCGTCTGTCTCAGACCGTCTGTCTCAGTCCGTCTGCCTCTCTCCGTCTTTCTCATACCGTCTGTCTCAGACCATATGTCTCAGGCCGTCTGTCTCAGACCGTCTGTCTCAGTCCGTCTGTCTCAGTCCGTCTGTCTCAGTCCGTCTGTCTCAGACCGTCTGTCTCATGCCGTCTGTCTCAGACCGTCTGTCTCAGACCGTCTGTCTCAGACCGTCTGTCTCAGACCGTCTGTCTCAGACCGTCTGTCTCATGCCGTCTGTCTCCGACCGTCTGTCTCAGACTGTCTGTCTCAGGCCGTCTGTCTCAGGCCGTCTGTCTCAGACCCTCTGTCTCGGACCATATGTCTCAGACTGTCTCTCTCAGACCGTCTGTCTCAGACCGTCTATCTCAGTCCGTCTGTCTCAGACCGTCTGTCTCAGACAGTCTGTCTCAGACAGTCTGTCTCAGAACCTTTTGTCTCAGTCCGTCTGCACCTGTCCGTCCGTCTCATACCGCCTGTCTCAGAACATCTGTCTCAGACCGTCTGTCTCAGAACGTCTGTCTCAGTTTGTCTGCCTCTCTCCGTCTTTCTCATACCGTCTGTATCAGACCATATGTCTCAGGCCGTCTGTCTCAGACCGTCTGTCTCAGTCCGTCTGTCTCAGTCCGTCTGTCTCAGACCGTCTGTCTCATGCCGTCTGTCTCAGACCGTCTGTCTCACACCGTCTGTCTCAGACCGTCTGTCTCATGCCGTCTGTCTCCGACCGTCTGTCTCAGACCGTCTGCCTCTCTCCGTCTTTCTCATACCGTCTGTCTCAGACCGTCTGTCTCAGACCGCCTGTCTCAGACCGTCTGTCTCAGATCGTCTGTCTCAGACCGTCTGTCTCAGTCCGTCTGCCTTTCTCCGTCTTCCTCATACCGTCTGATTCAGACCATATGTCTCAGACCGTCTGTCTCAGACCGTCTGTCTCAGGTCGTCTGTCTCATACCGTCTGTCTCATACCGTCTGCCTCATACCGTCTGTCTCAGACCGTCTGTGTCAGACCGTCTGTCTCAGACCGTCTGTCTCAGACCGTCTGTCTCAGACCGTCTGTCTCAGACCGTCTGTGTCAGACCGTCTGTCTCAGACCGTCTGTCTCAGACCGTCTGTCTCAGACCGTCTGTCTCAGACCGTCTGTCTCAGACCGTCTGTCTCAGACCGTCTGTCTCAGACCGTCTGTCTCAGACCGTCTGTCTCAGACCGTCTGTCTCAGACCGTCTGTCTCAGACCGTCTGTCTCAGACCGTCTGTCTCAGACCGTCTGTCTCAGACCGTCTGTCTCAGACCGTCTGTCTCAATCCGTCTGCCTCTCTCCGTCTTTCTCATACCGTCTGTCTCAGGCCGTCTGTCTCAGACCGTCTGTCTCAGTCCGTCTGTCTCAGACCGTCTGCCGCAGACCGTCTGGCGCAGACCGTCTGTGTCAGAACATCTGTCTCAGATCGTCTGTCTCAGATCGTCTGTCTCAAACCGTCTGTCTCGGACCGTCTGTCTCAGACCGTCTGTCTGAGACCGTCTGTCTCAGACCGTCTGTCTCAGACCGTCTGTCTCAGACCGCCTGTCTCATGCCGTCTGTCTCAGGCCGTCTGTCTCAGACCGTCTGTCTCAGTCCGTCTGTCTCAGACCGTCTGCCGCAGACTGTCTGGCGCAGACCGTCTGTGTCAGAACATCTGTCTCAGATCGTCTGTCTCAGATCGTCTTTCTCAATCCGTCTGTCTCGGATCGTCTGTCTCAGACCGTCTGTCTGAGACCGTCTGTCTCGGATCGTCTGTCTCATTCCGTCTGCCTCTGTCCGTCTATCTCAGACCGTCTGTCTCAGACCGTCTGTCTCAGACCGACTGTCTCAGACCGTCTGTCTCAGACCGTGTGTCTTAATCCGTCTGTCTCAGGCCGTCTGTCTCAGACCGTCTGTCTCAGACCGTCTGTCCCAGACCGTCTGTCTCAGACCGTCTGTCTCAGTCCGTCTGCCTCTCTCCGTCTTTCTCATACCGTCTGTCTCAGACCATATGTCTCAGGCCGTCTGTCTCAGACCGTCTGTCTCAGTCCGTCTGTCTCAGTCCGTCTGTCTCAGTCCGTCTGTCTCAGACAGTCTGTCTCAGACAGTCTGTCTCAGAACCTTCTGTCTCAGTCCGTCTGCACCTGTCCGTCCGTCTCATACCGCCTGTCTCAGAACATCTGTCTCAGACCGTCTGTCTCAGAACGTCTGTCTCAGTTTGTCTGCCTCTCTCCGTCTTTCTCATACCGTCTGTATCAGACCATATGTCTCACGCCGTCTGTCTCAGACCGTCTGCCTCTCTCCGTCTTTCTCATACCGTCTGTCTCAGACCATATGTCTCAGACCGTCTGTCTCAGGCCGTCTATCTCAGTCCGTCTGTCTCAGACCGTCTGTCTCAGACCGCCTGTGTCAGACCGACTGTGTCAGACTGTCTATCGCAGACCGTCTGTCTCAGACCGTCTGTCTCAGACCGTCTGTCTCAGACCGTCTGTCTCATGCCGTCTGTCTCAGGCCGTCTATCTCAGACCGTCTGTCTCAGACCGTCTGTGTCAGACCGTCTGTGCCAGACTGTCTATCGCAGACCGTCTGTCTCAGACCGCCTGCCTCAGACCGTCTGTCTCTGACCGTCTGTCTCAGACCGTCTGTCTCAGTCCGTCTGCCTCTCTCCGTCTTTCTCATACCGTCTGTCTCAGACCATATGTCTCAGACCGTCTGTCTCAGACCGTCTGTCTCAGACCGTCTGTCTCAGACCGTCTGTCAAAGACCGTCTGTCTCAGAACGTCTGTCTCAGTCTGTCTCAGAACGTCTGTCTCAGTCCGTCTACCTCTGTCCGTCCATCTCATACCGTCTATCTCAGACCGTCTGTCTCAGACCATCTGTCTCAGACCGTCTGTCTCAGGTCGTCTGTCTCAGGCCGTCTGTCTCAGAACGTCTGTCTCAGTCCGTCTGCCCCTGTCCGTCTGTCTCATACCGCCCGCCTCATACCGTCTATCTCAGACCGTCTGTCTCAAGCTGTCTCTCTCAGACCGTCTGTCTCAGACCGTCTGTCTCAGACCGTCTGTCTCAGACCGTCTCTCTCAGACCGTCTGTTTCAGACCGTCTGTCTCAGACCGTCTGTCTCAGACAGTCTGTCTCAGAACGTCTGTCTCAGTTTGTCTCAGAACGTCTGTCTCAGTCCGTCTACCTCTGTCCGTCCATCTCATACCGTCTACCTCAGACCGTCTGTCTCAGACCGTCTGTCTCAGACCGTCTGTCTCAGACCGTCTGTCCCAGTCCGTCTGCCTCTCTCCGTCTTTCTCATACCGTCTGTCTCAGACCATATCTCTCAGACCGTCTGTGTCAGACTGTCTATCGCAGACCGTCTGTCTCAGACCGCCTGTCTCAGACCGTCTGTCTCTGACCGTCTGTCTCAGACCGTCTGTCTCAGTCCGTCTGCCTCTCTCCGTCTTCCTCATACCGTCTGATTCAGACCATATGTCTCAGACCGTCTGTCTCAGACCGTCTGTCTCAGACCGTCTGTCTCAGACCGTCTGTCTCAGGCCGTCTATGTCAGTCCGTCTGTCTCAGACCGTCTGTCTCAGACCATCTGTCTCAGACCGTCTTTCTCAGGCTGTCTCTCTCAGACCGTCTGCCTCAGTCCGTCTATCTCAGAACGTCTGTCTCAGACCGTCTGTCTCAGGCCGTCTGTCTCAGGCCGTCTGTCTCAGTCTGTCTCTCTCAGACCGTCTGTCTCAGACCGTCTGTCTCAGACCGTCTGTCTCAGACCGTCTGTCTCAGACCGTCTGTCTCAGACCGTCTGTCTCAGACCGTCTGTCTCAGACCGTCTGTCTCAGACCGTCTGTCTCAGACCGTCTGTCTCAGACCGTCTGTCTCAGACCGTCTGTCTCATGCCGTCTGTCTCAGGCCGTCTGTCTCAGACCGTCTGTCTCAGTCCGTCTGTCTCAGACCGTCTGCCGCAGACCGTCTGGCGCAGACCGTCTGTGTCAGAACATCTGTCTCAGATCGTCTGTCTCAGATCGTCTGTCTCAAACCGTCTGTCTCGGACCGTCTGTCTCAGACCGTCTGTCTGAGACCGTCTGTCTCAGACCGTCTGTCTCAGACCGTCTGTCTCAGACCGCCTGTCTCATGCCGTCTGTCTCAGGCCGTCTGTCTCAGACCGTCTGTCTCAGTCCGTCTGTCTCAGACCGTCTGCCGCAGACTGTCTGGCGCAGACCGTCTGTGTCAGAACATCTGTCTCAGATCGTCTGTCTCAGATCGTCTTTCTCAATCCGTCTGTCTCGGATCGTCTGTCTCAGACCGTCTGTCTGAGACCGTCTGTCTCGGATCGTCTGTCTCATTCCGTCTGCCTCTGTCCGTCTATCTCAGACCGTCTGTCTCAGACCGTCTGTCTCAGACCGACTGTCTCAGACCGTCTGTCTCAGACCGTGTGTCTTAATCCGTCTGTCTCAGGCCGTCTGTCTCAGACCGTCTGTCTCAGACCGTCTGTCCCAGACCGTCTGTCTCAGACCGTCTGTCTCAGTCCGTCTGCCTCTCTCCGTCTTTCTCATACCGTCTGTCTCAGACCATATGTCTCAGGCCGTCTGTCTCAGACCGTCTGTCTCTGTCCGTCTGTCTCAGTCCGTCTGTCTCAGTCCGTCTGTCTCAGTCCGTCTGTCTCAGACCGTCTGTCTCATGCCGTCTGTCTCAGACCGTCTGTCTCAGACCGTCTGTCTCAGACCGTCTGTCTCATGCCGTCTGTCTCCGACCGTCTGTCTCAGACTGTCTGTCTCAGGCCGTCTGTCTCAGGCCGTCTGTCTCAGACCCTCTGTCTCGGACCATATGTCTCAGACTGTCTCTCTCAGACCGTCTGTCTCAGACCGTCTGTCTCAGACCGTCTGTCTCAGACCGTCTGTCTCAGACCGTCTGTCTCAGACCGTCTGTCTCAGACCGTCTGTCTCAGACCGTCTGTCTCATGCCGTCTGTCTCAGGCCGTCTGTCTCAGACCGTCTGTCTCAGTCCGTCTGTCTCAGACCGTCTGCCGCAGACCGTCTGGCGCAGACCGTCTGTGTCAGAACATCTGTCTCAGATCGTCTGTCTCAGATCGTCTGTCTCAAACCGTCTGTCTCGGACCGTCTGTCTCAGACCGTCTGTCTGAGACCGTCTGTCTCAGACCGTCTGTCTCAGACCGTCTGTCTCAGACCGCCTGTCTCATGCCGTCTGTCTCAGGCCGTCTGTCTCAGACCGTCTGTCTCAGTCCGTCTGTCTCAGACCGTCTGCCGCAGACTGTCTGCCGCAGACCGTCTGTGTCAGAACATCTGTCTCAGATCGTCTGTCTCAGATCGTCTTTCTCAATCCGTCTGTCTCGGATCGTCTGTCTCAGACCGTCTGTCTGAGACCGTCTGTCTCGGATCGTCTGTCTCATTCCGTCTGCCTCTGTCCGTCTATCTCAGACCGTCTGTCTCAGACCGTCTGTCTCAGACCGACTGTCTCAGACCGTCTGTCTCAGACCGTGTGTCTTAATCCGTCTGTCTCAGGCCGTCTGTCTCAGACCGTCTGTCTCAGACCGTCTGTCCCAGACCGTCTGTCTCAGACCGTCTGTCTCAGTCCGTCTGCCTCTCTCCGTCTTTCTCATACCGTCTGTCTCAGACCATATGTCTCAGGCCGTCTGTCTCAGACCGTCTGTCTCTGTCCGTCTGTCTCAGTCCGTCTGTCTCAGTCCGTCTGTCTCAGACCGTCTGTCTCATGCCGTCTGTCTCAGACCGTCTGTCTCAGACCGTCTGTCTCAGACCGTCTGTCTCAGACCGTCTGTCTCATGCCGTCTGTCTCCGACCGTCTGTCTCAGACTGTCTGTCTCAGGCCGTCTGTCTCAGGCCGTCTGTCTCAGACCCTCTGTCTCGGACCATATGTCTCAGACTGTCTCTCTCAGACCGTCTGTCTCAGACCGTCTGTCTCAGACCGTCTGTCTCAGACCGTCTGTCTCAGACCGTCTGTCTCAGACCGTCTGTCTCATGCCGTCTGTCTCAGGCCGTCTGTCTCAGACCGTCTGTCTCAGTCCGTCTGTCTCAGACCGTCTGCCGCAGACCGTCTGGCGCAGACCGTCTGTGTCAGAACATCTGTCTCAGATCGTCTGTCTCAGATCGTCTGTCTCAAACCGTCTGTCTCGGACCGTCTGTCTCAGACCGTCTGTCTGAGACCGTCTGTCTCAGACCGTCTGTCTCAGACCGTCTGTCTCAGACCGCCTGTCTCATGCCGTCTGTCTCAGGCCGTCTGTCTCAGACCGTCTGTCTCAGTCCGTCTGTCTCAGACCGTCTGCCGCAGACTGTCTGGCGCAGACCGTCTGTGTCAGAACATCTGTCTCAGATCGTCTGTCTCAGATCGTCTTTCTCAATCCGTCTGTCTCGGATCGTCTGTCTCAGACCGTCTGTCTGAGACCGTCTGTCTCGGATCGTCTGTCTCATTCCGTCTGCCTCTGTCCGTCTATCTCAGACCGTCTGTCTCAGACCGTCTGTCTCAGACCGACTGTCTCAGACCGTCTGTCTCAGACCGTGTGTCTTAATCCGTCTGTCTCAGGCCGTCTGTCTCAGACCGTCTGTCTCAGACCGTCTGTCCCAGACCGTCTGTCTCAGACCGTCTGTCTCAGTCCGTCTGCCTCTCTCCGTCTTTCTCATACCGTCTGTCTCAGACCATATGTCTCAGGCCGTCTGTCTCAGACCGTCTGTCTCAGTCCGTCTGTCTCAGTCCGTCTGTCTCAGTCCGTCTGTCTCAGACCGTCTGTCTCATGCCGTCTGTCTCAGACCGTCTGTCTCAGACCGTCTGTCTCAGACCGTCTGTCTCAGACCGTCTGTCTCATGCCGTCTGTCTCCGACCGTCTGTCTCAGACTGTCTGTCTCAGGCCGTCTGTCTCAGGCCGTCTGTCTCAGACCCTCTGTCTCGGACCATATGTCTCAGACTGTCTCTCTCAGACCGTCTGTCTCAGACCGTCTATCTCAGTCCGTCTGTCTCAGACCGTCTGTCTCAGACAGTCTGTCTCAGACAGTCTGTCTCAGAACCTTCTGTCTCAGTCCGTCTGCAGCTGTCCGTCCGTCTCATACCGCCTGTCTCAGAACATCTGTCTCAGTTTGTCTGCCTCTCTCCGTCTTTCTCATACCGTCTGTATCAGACCATATGTCTCAGGCCGTCTGTCTCAGACCGTCTGCCTCTCTCCGTCTTTCTCATACCGTCTGTCTCAGACCATATGTCTCAGACCGTCTGTCTCAGGCCGTCTATCTCAGTCCGTCTGTCTCAGACCGTCTGTCTCAGACCGCCTGTGTCAGACCGACTGTGTCAGACTGTCTATCGCAGACCGTCTGTCTCAGACCGTCTGTCTCAGACCGTCTGTCTCAGACCGTCTGTCTCATGCCGTCTGTCTCAGGCCGTCTATCTCAGACCGTCTGTCTCAGACCGTCTGTGTCAGACCGTCTGTGCCAGACTGTCTATCGCAGACCGTCTGTCTCAGACCGCCTGCCTCAGACCGTCTGTCTCTGACCGTCTGTCTCAGACCGTCTGTCTCAGTCCGTCTGCCTCTCTCCGTCTTTCTCATACCGTCTGTCTCAGACCATATGTCTCAGACCGTCTGTCTCAGACCGTCTGTCTCAGACCGTCTGTCTCAGACCGTCTGTCTCAGACCGTCTGTCTCAGAACGTCTGTCTCAGACCGTCTGTCTCAGTCCGTCTGTCTCAGACCGTATGCCGCAGACCGTCTGTGTCAGAACATCTGTCTCATACCGCCCGCCTCATTCCGTCTATCTCAGACCGTCTGTCTCAGATCGTCTGTCTCAGACCGTCTGTCTCAGACCGTCTGTCTCAGACCGTCCGTCTCTGTGCGTCTGTCTCTGTCTGTCGGCGTCTGTCCATCTGTCTCAGTCTGTCTGACTCTGTCCGTCCGTCTCATACCGTCTGTCTCAGAACATCTGTCGCAGACCGTCTGTGTCAGAACATCTGTCTCAGATCGTCTGTCTCAGACCGTCTGTCTCAGACCGTCTGTCTCAGGCCGTCTGTCTCAGGCCGTCTGTCTCAGAACGTCTGTCTCAGTCCGTCTACCTCTGTCCGTCCATCTCATACCGTCTATCTCAGACCGTCTGTCTCAGACCGTCTGTCTCAGACCGTCTGTCTCAGACCGTCTGTCTCAGACCGTCTGTCTCAGACCGTCTGTCTCAGACCGTCTGTCTCAGACCGTCTGTCTCAGACCGTCTGTCTCAGACCGTCTGTCTCAGTCCGTCTGCCTCTCTCCGTCTTTCTCATACCGTCTGTCTCAGACCATATGTCTCAGGCCGTCTGTCTCAGACCGTCTGTCTCAGTCCGTCTGTCTCAGACCGTCTGTCTCATGCCGTCTGTCTCAGACCGTCTGTCTCAGACCCTCTGTCTCGGACCATATGTCTCAGACTGTCTCTCTCAGACCGTCTGTCTCAGACCGTCTATCTCAGTCCGTCTGTCTCAGACCGTCTGTCTCAGACAGTCTGTCTCAGACAGTCTGTCTCAGAACCTTCTGTCTCAGTCCGTCTGCACCTGTCCGTCCGTCTCATACCGCCCGTCTCAGAACATCTGTCTCAGATCGTCTGTCTCAGACCGTCTGTCTCAGACCGTCTGTCTCAGATCGTCTGTCTCAAACCGTCTGTCTCCGACCGTCTGTCTCAGACCGTCTGCCTCTCTCCGTCTTTCTCATACCGTCTGTCTCAGACCATATGTCTCAGACCGTCTGTCTCAGGCCGTCTATCTCAGTCCGTCTGTCTCAGACCGTCTGTCTCAGACCGCCTGTGTCAGACCGACTGTGTCAGACTGTCTATCGCAGACCGTCTGTCTCAGACCGTCTGTCTCAGACCGTCTGTCTCAGACCGTCTGTCTCATGCCGTCTGTCTCAGGCCGTCTATCTCAGACCGTCTGTCTCAGACCGTCTGTGTCAGACCGTCTGTGCCAGACTGTCTATCGCAGACCGTCTGTCTCAGACCGTCTGTCTCAGACCGTCTGTCTCATGCCGTCTGTCTCAGGCCGTCTATCTCAGACCGTCTGTCTCAGACCGTCTGTGTCAGACCGTCTGTGCCAGACTGTCTATCGCAGACCGTCTGTCTCAGACCGTCTGTCTCAGTCCGTCTGCCTCTCTCCGTCTTTCTCATACCGTCTGTCTCAGACCATATGTCTCAGGCCGTCTGTCTCAGACCGTCTGTCTCAGTCCGTCTGTCTCAGTTCGTCTGTCTCAGACCGTCTGTCTCATGCCGTCTGTCTCAGACCGTCTGTCTCAGACCGTCTGTCTCAGACCGTCTGTCTCAGACCGTCTGTCTCAGACCGTCTGTCTCAGACCGTCTGTCTCAGACCGTCTGTCTCAGACCGTGTGTCTTAATCCGTCTGTCTCAGGCCGTCTGTCTCAGACCGTCTGTCTCAGACCGTCTGTCCCAGACCGTCTGTCTCAGACCGTCTGTCTCAGTCCGTCTGCCTCTCTCCGTCTTTCTCATACCGTCTGTCTCAGACCATATGTCTCAGGCCGTCTGTCTCAGACCGTCTGTCTCAGTCCGTCTGTCTCAGTCCGTCTGTCTCAGTCCGTCTGTCTCAGACCGTCTGTCTCATGCCGTCTGTCTCAGACCGTCTGTCTCAGACCGTCTGTCTCAGACCGTCTGTCTCAGACCGTCTGTCTCATGCCGTCTGTCTCCGACCGTCTGTCTCAGACTGTCTGTCTCAGGCCGTCTGTCTCAGGCCGTCTGTCTCAGACCCTCTGTCTCGGACCATATGTCTCAGACTGTCTCTCTCAGACCGTCTGTCTCAGACCGTCTATCTCAGTCCGCCTGTCTCAGAACATCTGTCTCAGATCGTCTGTCTCAGACCGTCTGTCTCAGACCGTCTGTCTCAAACCGTCTGTCTCAGACCGCCTGTCTCATGCCGTCTGTCTCAGGCCGTCTGTCTCAGACCGTCTGTCTCAGTCCGTCTGTCCCAGACCGTCTGCCGCAGACTGTCTGGCGCAGACCGTCTGTGTCAGAACATCTGTCTCAGATCGTCTGTCTCAGATCGTCTTTCTCAATCCGTCTGTCTCGGACCGTCTGTCTCAGACCGTCTGTCTGAGACCGTCTGTCTCGGATCGTCTGTCTCATTCCGTCTGCCTCTGTCCGTCTATCTCAGACCGTCTGTCTCAGACCGTCTGTCTCAGACCGTCTGTCTCAGACCGTCTGTCTCAGACCGTCTGTCTCAGACCGTCTGTCTCAGGTCGTCTGTCTCATACCGTCTGTCTCATACCGTCTGCCTCATACCGTCTGTCTCAGACCGTCTGTGTCAGACCGTCTGTCTCAGACCGTCTGTCTCAGACCGTCTGTCTCAGACCGTCTGTGTCAGACCGTCTGTCTCAGACCGTCTGTCTCAGACCGTCTGTCTCAGACCGTCTGTCTCAGACCGTCTGTCTCAGACCGTCTGTCTCAGACCGTCTGTCTCAGACCGTCTGTCTCAGACCGTCTGTCTCAGACCGTCTGTCTCAGACCGTCTGTCTCAGTCCGTCTGCCTCTCTCCGTCTTTCTCATACCGTCTGTCTCAGACCGTCTGTCTCAGACCGTCTGTCTCAGACCGTCTGTCTCAGACCGTCTGTCTCAGACCGTCTGTCTCAGACCGTCTGTCTCAGACCGTCTGTCTCATGCCGTCTGTCTCAGGCCGTCTGTCTCAGACCGTCTGTCTCAGTCCGTCTGTCTCAGACCGTCTGCCGCAGACCGTCTGGCGCAGACCGTCTGTGTCAGAACATCTGTCTCAGATCGTCTGTCTCAGATCGTCTGTCTCAAACCGTCTGTCTCGGACCGTCTGTCTCAGACCGTCTGTCTGAGACCGTCTGTCTCAGAACGTCTGTCTCAGACCGTCTGTCTCAGTCCGTCTGTCTCAGACCGTATGCCGCAGACCGTCTGTGTCAGAACATCTGTCTCATACCGCCCGCCTCATTCCGTCTATCTCAGACCGTCTGTCTCAGATCGTCTGTCTCAGACCGTCTGTCTCAGACCGTCTGTCTCAGACCGTCCGTCTCTGTGCGTCTGTCTCTGTCTGTCGGCGTCTGTCCATCTGTCTCAGTCTGTCTGACTCTGTCCGTCCGTCTCATACCGTCTGTCTCAGAACATCTGTCGCAGACCGTCTGTGTCAGAACATCTGTCTCAGATCGTCTGTCTCAGACCGTCTGTCTCAGACCGTCTGTCTCAGGCCGTCTGTCTCAGGCCGTCTGTCTCAGAACGTCTGTCTCAGTCCGTCTACCTCTGTCCGTCCATCTCATACCGTCTATCTCAGACCGTCTGTCTCAGACCGTCTGTCTCAGACCGTCTGTCTCAGACCGTCTGTCTCAGACCGTCTGTCTCAGACCGTCTGTCTCAGACCGTCTGTCTCAGACCGTCTGTCTCAGACCGTCTGTCTCAGACCGTCTGTCTCAGACCGTCTGTCTCAGACCGTCTGTCTCAGTCCGTCTGCCTCTCTCCGTCTTTCTCATACCGTCTGTCTCAGACCATATGTCTCAGGCCGTCTGTCTCAACCCGTCTGTCTCAGTCCGTCTGTCTCAGACCGTCTGTCTCATGCCGTCTGTCTCAGACCGTCTGTCTCAGACCCTCTGTCTCGGACCATATGTCTCAGACTGTCTCTCTCAGACCGTCTGTCTCAGACCGTCTATCTCAGTCCGTCTGTCTCAGACCGTCTGTCTCAGACAGTCTGTCTCAGACAGTCTGTCTCAGAACCTTCTGTCTCAGTCCGTCTGCACCTGTCCGTCCGTCTCATACCGCCCGTCTCAGAACATCTGTCTCAGATCGTCTGTCTCAGACCGTCTGTCTCAGACCGTCTGTCTCAGATCGTCTGTCTCAAACCGTCTGTCTCCGACCGTCTGTCTCAGACCGTCTGCCTCTCTCCGTCTTTCTCATACCGTCTGTCTCAGACCATATGTCTCAGACCGTCTGTCTCAGGCCGTCTATCTCAGTCCGTCTGTCTCAGACCGTCTGTCTCAGACCGCCTGTGTCAGACCGACTGTGTCAGACTGTCTATCGCAGACCGTCTGTCTCAGACCGTCTGTCTCAGACCGTCTGTCTCAGACCGTCTGTCTCATGCCGTCTGTCTCAGGCCGTCTATCTCAGACCGTCTGTCTCAGACCGTCTGTGTCAGACCGTCTGTGCCAGACTGTCTATCGCAGACCGTCTGTCTCAGACCGTCTGTCTCAGACCGTCTGTCTCATGCCGTCTGTCTCAGGCCGTCTATCTCAGACCGTCTGTCTCAGACCGTCTGTGTCAGACCGTCTGTGCCAGACTGTCTATCGCAGACCGTCTGTCTCAGACCGTCTGTCTCAGTCCGTCTGCCTCTCTCCGTCTTTCTCATACCGTCTGTCTCAGACCATATGTCTCAGGCCGTCTGTCTCAGACCGTCTGTCTCAGTCCGTCTGTCTCAGTTCGTCTGTCTCAGACCGTCTGTCTCATGCCGTCTGTCTCAGACCGTCTGTCTCAGACCGTCTGTCTCAGACCGTCTGTCTCAGACCGTCTGTCTCAGACCGTCTGTCTCAGACCGTCTGTCTCAGACCGTCTGTCTCAGACCGTGTGTCTTAATCCGTCTGTCTCAGGCCGTCTGTCTCAGACCGTCTGTCTCAGACCGTCTGTCCCAGACCGTCTGTCTCAGACCGTCTGTCTCAGTCCGTCTGCCTCTCTCCGTCTTTCTCATACCGTCTGTCTCAGACCATATGTCTCAGGCCGTCTGTCTCAGACCGTCTGTCTCAGTCCGTCTGTCTCAGTCCGTCTGTCTCAGTCCGTCTGTCTCAGACCGTCTGTCTCATGCCGTCTGTCTCAGACCGTCTGTCTCAGACCGTCTGTCTCAGACCGTCTGTCTCAGACCGTCTGTCTCATGCCGTCTGTCTCCGACCGTCTGTCTCAGACTGTCTGTCTCAGGCCGTCTGTCTCAGGCCGTCTGTCTCAGACCCTCTGTCTCGGACCATATGTCTCAGACTGTCTCTCTCAGACCGTCTGTCTCAGACCGTCTATCTCAGTCCGCCTGTCTCAGAACATCTGTCTCAGATCGTCTGTCTCAGACCGTCTGTCTCAGACCGTCTGTCTCAAACCGTCTGTCTCAGACCGCCTGTCTCATGCCGTCTGTCTCAGGCCGTCTGTCTCAGACCGTCTGTCTCAGTCCGTCTGTCCCAGACCGTCTGCCGCAGACTGTCTGGCGCAGACCGTCTGTGTCAGAACATCTGTCTCAGATCGTCTGTCTCAGATCGTCTTTCTCAATCCGTCTGTCTCGGACCGTCTGTCTCAGACCGTCTGTCTGAGACCGTCTGTCTCGGATCGTCTGTCTCATTCCGTCTGCCTCTGTCCGTCTATCTCAGACCGTCTGTCTCAGACCGTCTGTCTCAGACCGTCTGTCTCAGACCGTCTGTCTCAGACCGTCTGTCTCAGACCGTCTGTCTCAGGTCGTCTGTCTCATACCGTCTGTCTCATACCGTCTGCCTCATACCGTCTGTCTCAGACCGTCTGTGTCAGACCGTCTGTCTCAGACCGTCTGTCTCAGACCGTCTGTCTCAGACCGTCTGTGTCAGACCGTCTGTCTCAGACCGTCTGTCTCAGACCGTCTGTCTCAGACCGTCTGTCTCAGACCGTCTGTCTCAGACCGTCTGTCTCAGACCGTCTGTCTCAGACCGTCTGTCTCAGACCGTCTGTCTCAGACCGTCTGTCTCAGTCCGTCTGCCTCTCTCCGTCTTTCTCATACCGTCTGTCTCAGACCGTCTGTCTCAGACCGTCTGTCTCAGACCGTCTGTCTCAGACCGTCTGTCTCAGACCGTCTGTCTCAGACCGTCTGTCTCAGACCGTCTGTCTCAGACCGTCTGTCTCATGCCGTCTGTCTCAGGCCGTCTGTCTCAGACCGTCTGTCTCAGTCCGTCTGTCTCAGACCGTCTGCCGCAGACCGTCTGGCGCAGACCGTCTGTGTCAGAACATCTGTCTCAGATCGTCTGTCTCAGATCGTCTGTCTCAAACCGTCTGTCTCGGACCGTCTGTCTCAGACCGTCTGTCTGAGACCGTCTGTCTCGGATCGTCTGTCTCATTCCGTCTGCCTCTGTCCGTCTATCTCAGACCGTCTGTCTCAGACCGTCTGTCTCAGACCGACTGTCTCAGACCGTCTGTCTCAGACCGTGTGTCTTAATACGTCTGTCTCAGACCGTCTGTCTCAGACCGTCTGTCTCAGACCGTCTGTCTCAGTCCGTCTGCGTCTCTCCGTCTTCCTCATACCGTCTGATTCAGACCAAATGTCTCAGACCGTCTGTCTCAGGTCGTCTGTCTCATACCGTCTGTCTCATACCGTCTGCCTCATACCGTCTGTCTCAGACCGTCTGTGTCAGACCGTCTGTCTCAGACCGTCTGTCTCAGACCGTCTGTCTCAGACCGTCTGTCTCAGACCGTCTGTCTCAGACCGTCTGTCTCAGACCGTCTGTCTCAGACCGTCTGTCTCAGTCCGTCTGCCTCTCTCCGTCTTTCTCATACCGTCTGTCTCAGACCGTCTGTCTCAGACCGTCTGTCTCAGACCGTCTGTCTCAGACCGTCTGTCTCAGACCGTCTGTCTCAGACCGTCTGTCTCATGCCGTCTGTCTCAGGCCGTCTGTCTCAGACCGTCTGTCTCAGTCCGTCTGTCTCAGACCGTCTGCCGCAGACCGTCTGGCGCAGACCGTCTGTGTCAGAACATCTGTCTCAGATCGTCTGTCTCAGATCGTCTGTCTCAAACCGTCTGTCTCGGACCGTCTGTCTCAGACCGTCTGTCTGAGACCGTCTGTCTCGGATCGTCTGTCTCATTCCGTCTGCCTCTGTCCGTCTATCTCAGACCGTCTGTGTCAGAACATCTGTCTCAGATCGTCTGTCTCAGATCGTCTTTCTCAATCCGTCTGTCTCGGACCGTCTGTCTCAGACCGTCTGTCTGAGACCGTCTGTCTCGGATCGTCTGTCTCATTCCTTCTGCCTCTGTCCGTCTATCTCAGACCGTCTGTCTCAGACCGTCTGTCTCAGACAGACTGTCTCAGACCGTCTGTCTCAGACCGTGTGTCTTAATCCGTCTGTCTCAGGCCGTCTGTCTCAGACCGTCTGTCTCAGACCGTCTGTCCCAGACCGTCTGTCTCAGACCGCCTGTCTCAGTCCGTCTGCCTCTCTCCGTCTTTCTCATACCGTCTGTCTCAGACCATATGTCTCAGGCCGTCTGTCTCAGACCGTCTGTCTCAGTCCGTCTGTCTCAGTCCGTCTGTCTCAGTCCGTCTGTCTCAGACCGTCTGTCTCATGCCGTCTGTCTCAGACCGTCTGTCTCAGAACGTCTGTCTCAGACCGTCTGTCTCATGCCGTCTGTCTCCGACCGTCTGTCTCAGACTGTCTGTCTCAGGCCGTCTGTCTCAGGCCGTCTGTCTCAGACCCTCTGTCTCGGACCATATGTCTCAGACTGTCTCTCTCAGACCGTCTGTCTCAGACCGTCTATCTCAGTCCGTCTGTCTCAGACCGTCTGTCTCAGACAGTCTGTCTCAGACAGTCTGTCTCAGAACCTTCTGTCTCAGTCCGTCTGCACCTGTCCGTCCGTCTCATACCGCCTGTCTCAGAACATCTGTCTCAGACCGTCTGTCTCAGAACGTCTGTCTCAGTTTGTCTGCCTCTCTCCGTCTTTCTCATACCGTCTGTATCAGACCATATGTCTCAGGCCGTCTGTCTCAGACCGTCTGTCTCAGTCCGTCTGTCTCAGTCCGTCTGTCTCAGACCGTCTGTCTCATGCCGTCTGTCTCAGACCGTCTGTCTCACACCGTCTGTCTCAGACCGTCTGTCTCATGCCGTCTGTCTCCGACCGTCTGTCTCAGACCGTCTGCCTCTCTCCGTCTTTCTCATACCGTCTGTCTCAGACCATATGTCTCAGACCGTCTGTCTCAGGCCGTCTATCTCAGTCCGTCTGTCTCAGACCGTCTGTCTCAGACCGCCTGTGTCAGACCGACTGTGTCAGACTGTCTATCGCAGACCGTCTGTCTCAGACCGTCTGTCTCAGACCGCCTGTCTCAGACCGTCTGTCTCAGATCGTCTGTCTCAGACCGTCTGTCTCAGTCCGTCTGCCTCTCTCCGTCTTCCTCATACCGTCTGATTCAGACCATATGTCTCAGACCGTCTGTCTCAGACCGTCTGTCTCAGGTCGTCTGTCTCATACCGTCTGTCTCATACCGTCTGCCTCATACCGTCTGTCTCAGACCGTCTGTCTCAGACCGTCTGTCTCAGACCGTCTGTCTCAGACCGTCTGTCTCATGCCGTCTGTCTCCGACCGTCTGTCTCAGACTGTCTGTCTCAGGCCGTCTGTCTCAGGCCGTCTGTCTCAGACCGTCTGTCTCAGTCCGTCTGTCCCAGACCGTCTGCCGCAGACTGTCTGGCGCAGACCGTCTGTGTCAGAACATCTGTCTCAGATCGTCTGTCTCAGATCGTCTTTCTCAATCCGTCTGTCTCGGACCGTCTGTCTCAGACCGTCTGTCTGAGACCGTCTGTCTCGGATCGTCTGTCTCATTCCGTCTGCCTCTGTCCGTCTATCTCAGACCGTCTGTCTCAGACCGTCTGTCTCAGACCGTCTGATTCAGACCATATGTCTCAGACCGTCTGTCTCAGACCGTCTGTCTCAGACCGTCTGTCTCAGACCGTCTGTCTCAGACCGTCTGTCTCAGACCGTCTGTCTCAGACCGTCTGTCTCAGACCGTCTGTCTCAGACCGTCTGTCTCAGACCGTCTGTCTCAGACCGTCTGTCTCAGACCGTCTGTCTCAGACCGTCTGTCTCAGACCGCCTGTCTCAGACCGTCTGTCTCAGATCGTCTGTCTCAGTCCGTCTGTCTCAGTCCGTCTGCCTCTCTCCGTCTTCCTCATACCGTCTGATTCAGACCATATGTCTCAGACCGTCTGTCTCAGACCGTCTGTCTCAGACCGTCTGTCTCAGGTCGTCTGTCTCAGGTCGTCTGTCTCATACCGTCTGTCTCATACCGTCTGCCTCATACCGTCTGTCTCAGACCGTCTGTGTCAGACCGTCTGTCTCAGACCGTCTGTCTCAGACCGTCTGTCTCAGACCGTCTGTGTCAGACCGTCTGTCTCAGACCGTCTGTCTCAGACCGTCTGTCTCAGACCGTCTGTCTCAGACCGTCTGTCTCAGACCGTCTGTCTCAGACCGTCTGTCTCAGACCGTCTGTCTCAGACCGTCTGTCTCAGTCCGTCTGCCTCTCTCCGTCTTTCTCATACCGTCTGTCTCAGACCGTCTGTCTCAGACCGTCTGTCTCAGACCGTCTGTCTCAGACCGTCTGTCTCAGACCGTCTGTCTGAGACCGTCTGTCTCGGATCGTCTGTCTCATTCCGTCTGCCTCTGTCCGTCTATCTCAGACCGTCTGTCTCAGACCGTCTGTCTCAGACCGACTGTCTCAGACCGTCTGTCTCAGACCGTGTGTCTTAATACGTCTGTCTCAGACCGTCTGTCTCAGACCGTCTGTCTCAGACCGTCTGTCTCAGACCGTCTGTCTCAGTCCGTCTGCCTCTCTCCGTCTTTCTCATACCGTCTGTCTCAGGCCGTCTGTCTCAGACCGTCTGTCTCAGACCGTCTGTCTCAGACCGTCTGTCCCAGACCGTCTGTCTCAGACCGTCTGTCTCAGTCCGTCTGCCTCTCTCCGTCTTTCTCATACCGTCTGTCTCAGACCATATGTCTCAGGCCGTCTGTCTCAGACCGTCTGTCTCAGTCCGTCTGTCTCAGTCCGTCTGTCTCAGTCCGTCTGTCTCAGACCGTCTGTCTCATGCCGTCTGTCTCAGACCGTGTGTCTTAATCCGTCTATCTCAGTCCGTCTGTCTCAGACCGTCTGTCTCAGACCGCCTGTGTCAGACCGACTGTGTCAGACTGTCTATCGCAGACCGTCTGTCTCAGACCGTCTGTCTCAGACCGTCTGTCTCAGACCGTCTGTCTCATGCCGTCTGTCTCATGCCGTCTGTCTCAGACCGTCTGTCTCACACCGTCTGTCTCAGACCGTCTGTCTCATGCCGTCTGTCTCCGACTGTCTGTCTCGGACCGTCTGCGTCTCTCCGTCTTTCTCATACCGTCTGTCTCAGACCATATGTCTCAGACCGTCTGTCTCAGGCCGTCTATCTCAGTCCGTCTGTCTCAGACCGTCTGTCTCAGACCGCCTGTGTCAGACCGACTGTGTCAGACTGTCTATCGCAGACCGTCTGTCTCAGACCGTCTGTCTCAGACCGTCTGTCTCAGACCGTCTGTCTCAGACCGTCTGTCTCAGACCGTCTGTCTCATGCCGTCTGTCTCAGGCCGTCTATCTCAGACCGTCTGTCTCAGACCGTCTGTGTCAGACCGTCTGTGCCAGACTGTCTATCGCAGACCGTCTGTCTCAGACCGCCTGCCTCAGACCGTCTGTCTCTGACCGTCTGTCTCAGACCGTCTGTCTCAGTCCGTCTGCCTCTCTCCGTCTTTCTCATACCGTCTGTCTCAGACCATATGTCTCAGACCGTCTGTCTCAGACCGTCTGTCTCAGACCGTCTGTCTCAGACCGTCTGACTCAGACCGTCTGTCAAAGACCGTCTGTCTCAGAACGTCTGTCTCAGTCTGTCTCAGAACGTCTGTCTCAGTCCGTCTACCTCTGTCCGTCCATCTCATACCGTCTATCTCAGACCGTCTGTCTCAGACCATCTGTCTCAGACCGTCTGTCTCAGGTCGTCTGTCTCAGGCCGTCTGTCTCAGAACGTCTGTCTCAGTCCGTCTGCCCCTGTCCGTCTGTCTCATACCGCCCGCCTCATACCGTCTATCTCAGACCGTCTGTCTCAAGCTGTCTCTCTCAGACCGTCTGTCTCAGACCGTCTGTCTCAGACCGTCTCTCTCAGACCGTCTGTTTCAGACCGTCTGTCTCAGACCGTCTGTCTCAGACAGTCTGTCTCAGAACGTCTGTCTCAGTTTGTCTCAGAACGTCTGTCTCAGTCCGTCTACCTCTGTCCGTCCATCTCATACCGTCTACCTCTGACCGTCTGTCTCAGACCGTCTGTCTCAGTCCGTCTGCCTCTCTCCGTCTTTCTCATACCGTCTGTCTCAGACCATATGTCTCAGACCGTCTGTCTCAGACCGTCTGTCTCAGACCGTCTGTCAAAGACCGTCTGTCTCAGAACGTCTGTCTCAGTCTGTCTCAGAACGTCTGTCTCAGTCCGTCTACCTCTGTCCGTCCATCTCATACCGTCTATCTCAGACCGTCTGTCTCAGACCATCTGTCTCAGACCGTCTGTCTCAGGTCGTCTGTCTCAGGCCGTCTGTCTCAGAACGTCTGTCTCAGTCCGTCTGCCCCTGTCCGTCTGTCTCATACCGCCCGCCTCATACCGTCTATCTCAGACCGTCTGTCTCAAGCTGTCTCTCTCAGACCGTCTGTCTCAGACCGTCTGTCTCAGACCGTCTCTCTCAGACCGTCTGTTTCAGACCGTCTGTCTCAGACCGTCTGTCTCAGACAGTCTGTCTCAGAACGTCTGTCTCAGTTTGTCTCAGAACGTCTGTCTCAGTCCGTCTACCTCTGTCCGTCCATCTCATACCGTCTACCACAGACCGTCTGTCTCAGACCGTCTGTCTCAGACCGTCTGTCCCAGTCCGTCTGCCTCTCTCCGTCTTTCTCATACCGTCTGTCTCAGACCATATCTCTCAGACCGTCTGTGTCAGACTGTCTATCGCAGACCGTCTGTCCCAGACCGCCTGTCTCAGACCGTCTGTCTCTGACCGTCTGTCTCAGACCGTCTGTCTCAGTCCGTCTGCCTCTCTCCGTCTTCCTCATACCGTCTGATTCAGACCATATGTCTCAGACCGTCTGTCTCAGACCGTCTGTCTCTGACCGTCTGTCTCAGGCCGTCTATGTCAGTCCGTCTGTCTCAGACCGTCTGTCTCAGACCATCTGTCTCAGACCGTCTTTCTCAGACTGTCTCTCTCAGACCGTCTGCCTCAGTCCGTCTATCTCAGAACGTCTGTCTCAGACCGTCTGTCTCAGGCCGTCTGTCTCAGGCCGTCTGTCTCAGTCTGTCTCTCTCAGACCGTCTGTCTCAGACCGTCTGTCTCAGAACGTCTGTCTCAGACCGTCTGTCTCAGTCCGTCTGTCTCAGACCGTCTGCCGCAGACCGTCTGTGTCAGAACATCTGTCTCATACCGCCCGCCTCATTCCGTCTATCTCAGACCGTCTGTCTCAGATCGTCTGTCTCAGACCGTCTGTCTCAGACCGTCTGTCTCAGACCGTCCGGCTCTGTGCGTCTGTCTCTGTCTGTCGGCGTCTGTCCATCTGTCTCAGTCTGTCTGACTCTGTCCGTCCGTCTCATACCGTCTGTCTCAGAACATCTGTCGCAGACCGTCTGTGTCAGAACATCTGTCTCAGATCGTCTGTCTCAGACCGTCTGTCTCATGCCGTCTGTCTCAGGCCGTCTGTCTCAGACCGTCTGTCTCAGTCCGTCTGTCTCAGACCGTCTGCCGCAGACCGTCTGGCGCAGACCGTCTGTGTCAGAACATCTGTCTCAGATCGTCTGTCTCAGATCGTCTGTCTCAAACCGTCTGTCTCGGACCGTCTGTCTCAGACCGTCTGTCTGAGACCGTCTGTCTCGGATCGTCTGTCTCATTCCTTCTGCCTCTCTCCGTCTTTCTCATACCGTCTGTCTCAGACCATATGTCTCAGGCCGTCTGTCTCAGACCGTCTGTCTCAGTCCGTCTGTCTCAGTCCGTCTGTCTCAGACCGTCTGTCTCATGCCGTCTGTCTCAGACCGTCTGTCTCAGACCGTCTGTCTCAGACCGTCTGTCTCAGACCGTCTGTCTCATGCTGTCTGTCTCCGACCGTCTGTCTCAGACCGTCTGTCTCAGGCCGTCTGTCTCAGGCCGTCTGTCTCAGACCCTCTGTCTCGGACCATATGTCTCAGACTGTCTCTCTCAGACCGTCTGTCTCAGACCGTCTATCTCAGTCCGTCTGTCTCAGACCGTCTGTCTCAGACAGTCTGTCTCAGACAGTCTGCCTCAGAACCTTCTGTCTCAGTCCGTCTGCACCTGTCCGTCCGTCTCATACCGCCTGTCTCAGAACATCTGTCTTAGATCGTCTGTCTCAGACCGTCTGTCTCAGATCGTCCTTCTCAATCCGTCTGTCTCGGACCGTCTGTCTCAGACCGTCTGTCTGAGACCGTCTGTCTCGGATCGTCTGTCTCATTCCGTCTGCCTCTGTCCGTCTATCTCAGACCGTCTGTCTCAGACCGTCTGTCTCAGACCGTCTGATTCAGACCATATGTCTCAGACCGTCTGTCTCAGACCGTCTGTCTCAGACCGTCTGTCTCAGACCGTCTGTCTCAGACCGTCTGTCTCAGACCGTCTGTCTCAGACCGTCTGTCTCAGACCGTCTGTCTCAGACCGTCTGTCTCAGACCGTCTGTCTCAGACCGTCTGTCTCAGACCGTCTGTCTCAGACCGTCTGTCTCAGACCGTCTGTCTCAGACCGTCTGTCTCAGGTCGTCTGTCTCATACCGTCTGTCTCATACCGTCTGCCTCATACCGTCTGTCTCAGACCGTCTGTGTCAGACCGTCTGTCTCAGACCGTCTGTCTCAGACCGTCTGTCTCAGACCGTCTGTCTCAGACCGTCTGTCTCAGACCGTCTGCCTCTCTCCGTCTTCCTCATACCGTCTGATTCAGACCATATGTCTCAGACCGTCTGTCTCAGACCGTCTGTCTCAGGTCGTCTGTCTCATACCGTCTGTCTCATACCGTCTGCCTCATACCGTCTGTCTCAGACCGTCTGTGTCAGACCGTCTGTCTGAGACCGTCTGTCTCAGACCGTCTGTCTCAGACCGTCTGTGTCAGACCGTCTGTCTGAGACCGTCTGTCTCAGACCGTCTGTCTCAGACCGTCTGTCTCAGACCGGCTGTCTCAGACCGTCTGTCTCAGACCGTCTGTCTCAGACCGTCTGTCTCAGACCGTCTGTCTCAGACCGTCTGTCTCAGACCGTCTGTCTCAGACCGTCTGTCTCAGTCCGTCTGCCTCTCTCCGTCTTTCTCATACCGTCTGTCTCAGACCGTCTGTCTCAGACCGTCTGTCTCAGACCGTCTGTCTCAGACAGTCTGTCTCAGACCGTCTGTCTCAGACCGTCTGTCTCATGCCGTCTGTCTCAGGCCGTCTGTCTCAGACCGTCTGTCTCAGACCGTCTGTCTCAGACCGTCTGTCTCAGACCGTCTGTCTGAGACCGTCTGTCTCGGATCGTCTGTCTCATTCCGTCTGCCTCTGTCCGTCTATCTCAGACCGTCTGTCTCAGACCGTCTGTCTCAGACCGACTGTCTCAGACCGTCTGTCTCAGACCGTGTGTCTTAATACGTCTGTCTCAGACCGTCTGTCTCAGACCGTCTGTCTCAGACCGTCTGTCTCAGTCCGTCTGCCTCTCTCCGTCTTCCTCATACCGTCTGATTCAGACCATATGTCTCAGACCGTCTGTCTCAGACCGTCTGTCTCAGGTCGTCTGTCTCATACCGTCTGTCTCATACCGTCTGCCTCATACCGTCTGTCTCAGACCGTCTGTGTCAGACCGTCTGTCTCAGACCGTCTGTCTCAGACCGTCTGTCTCAGACCGTCTGTCTCAGACCGTCTGTCTCAGACCGTCTGTCTCAGACCGTCTGTCTCAGACCGTCTGTCTCAGACCGTCTGTCTGAGTCCGTCTGCCTCTCTCCGTCTTTCTCATACCGTCTGTCTCAGACCATATGTCTCAGGCCGTCTGTCTCAGACCGTCTGTCTCATGCCGTCTGTCTCAGGCCGTCTATCTCAGACCGTCTGTCTCAGACCGTCTGTGTCAGACCGTCTGTGCCAGACTGTCTATCGCAGACCGTCTGTCTCAGACCGCCTGCCTCAGACCGTCTGTCTCTGACCGTCTGTCTCAGACCGTCTGTCTCAGTCCGTCTGCCTCTCTCCGTCTTTCTCATACCGTCTGTCTCAGACCATATGTCTCAGACCGTCTGTCTCAGACCGTCTGTCTCAGACCGTCTGTCTCAGACCGTCTGTCTCAGACCGTCTGTCAAAGACCGTCTGTCTCAGAACGTCTGTCTCAGTCTGTCTCAGAACGTCTGTCTCAGTCCGTCTACCTCTGTCCGTCCATCTCATACCGTCTATCTCAGACCGTCTGTCTCAGACCATCTGTCTCAGACCGTCTGTCTCAGGTCGTCTGTCTCAGGCCGTCTGTCTCAGAACGTCTGTCTCAGTCCGTCTGCCCCTGTCCGTCTGTCTCATACCGCCCGCCTCATACCGTCTATCTCAGACCGTCTGTCTCAAGCTGTCTCTCTCAGACCGTCTGTCTCAGACCGTCTGTCTCAGACCGTCTGTCTCAGACCGTCTCTCTCAGACCGTCTGTTTCAGACCGTCTGTCTCAGACCGTCTGTCTCAGACAGTCTGTCTCAGAACGTCTGTCTCAGTTTGTCTCAGAACGTCTGTCTCAGTCCGTCTACCTCTGTCCGTCCATCTCATACCGTCTACCTCAGACCGTCTGTCTCAGACCGTATGTCCCAGTCCGTCTGCCTCTCTCCGTCTTTCTCATACCGTCTGTCTCAGACCATATCTCTCAGACCGTCTGTCTCTGACCGTCTGTCTCAGACCGTCTGTCTCAGTCCGTCTGCCTCTCTCCGTCTTCCTCATACCGTCTGATTCAGACCATATGTCTCAGACCGTCTGTCTCAGACCGTCTGTCTCAGACCGTCTGTCTCAGACCGTCTGTCTCAGACCGTCTGTCTCAGGCCGTCTATGTCAGTCCGTCTGTCTCAGACCGTCTGTCTCAGACCATCTGTCTCAGACCGTCTTTCTCAGACTGTCTCTCTCAGACCGTCTGCCTCAGTCCGTCTATCTCAGAACGTCTGTCTCAGACCGTCTGTCTCAGGCCGTCTGTCTCAGGCCGTCTGTCTCAGTCTGTCTCTCTCAGACCGTCTGTCTCAGACCGTCTGTCTCAGAACGTCTGCCTCAGACCGTCTGTCTCAGTCCGTCTGTCTCAGACCGTCTGCCGCAGACCGTCTGCCGCAGACCGTCTGTGTCAGAACATCTGTCTCATACCGCCCGCCTCATTCCGTCTATCTCAGACCGTCTGTCTCAGATCGTCTGTCTCAGACCGTCTGTCTCAGACCGTCTGTCTCAGACCGTCTGTCTCAGACCGTCTGTCTCGGATCGTCTGTCTCATTCCGTCTGCCTCTGTCCGTCTATCTCAGACCGTCTGTGTCAGACCGTCTGTCTCAGACCGTCTACCTCTGCCTGTCCGTCTCAGTCCGTCAGCTTCTGTCCGTCTGTCTCATACCGTCTGCCTCATACCGTCTGTGTCAGACCGTCTGTGTCAGACCGTCTGCCTCTCTCCGTCTTTCTCATACCGTCTGTCGCAGACCATATCTCTCAGACCGTCTGTGTCAGACTGTCTATCGCAGACCGTCTGTCTCAGACCGCCTGTCTCAGACCGTCTGTCTCTGACCGCCTGTCTTAGACCGTCTGTCTCAGTCCGTCTGCCTCTCTCCGTCTTCCTCATACCGTCTGATTCAGACCATATGTTTCAGACCGTCTGTCTCAGACCGTCTGTCTCAGGCCGTCTATGTCAGTCCGTCTGTCTCAGACCGTCTGTCTCAGACCGTCTTTCTCAGACTGTCTCTCTCAGACCGTCTGTCTCAGTCCGTCTATCTCAGAACGTCTGTCTCAGACCGTCTGTCTCAGGCCGTCTGTCTCAGGCCGTCTGTCTCAGTCTGTCTCTCTCAGACCGTCTGTCTCAGACCGTTTATCTCAGTCCGTCTGTCTCAGACCGTCTGTCTCAGACCGTCTGTCTCAGAACGTCTGTCTCAGTCCGTCTACCTCTGTCCGTCCATCTCATACCGTCTATCTCAGACCGTCTGTCTCAGACCGTCTGTCTCAGACCGTCTGTCTCATGCCGTCTGTCTCTGACCGTCTGTCTCAGACCGTCTGTCTCAGTCCGTCTGCCTCTCTCCGTCTTTCTCATACCGTCTGTGTCAGACCATATGTTTCAGACCGTCTGTCTCAGATCGTCTGTCTCAGTCTGTCTCAGAACGTCTGTCTCAGTCCGTCTACCTCTGTCCGTCCATCTCATACCGTCTATCTCAGACCGTCTGTCTCAGACCATCTGTCTCAGACCGTCTGTCTCAGACCGTCTGTCTCAGACCGTCTGTCTCAGGCCGTCTGTCTCAGGCCGTCTGTCTCAGAACGTCTGTCTCAGTCCGTCTGCCCCTGTCCGTCTGTCTCATACCGCCCGCCTCATACCGTCTATCTCAGACCGTCTGTCTCAGACTGTCTGTCTCAGACTGTCTGTCTCAGACCGTCTGTCTCAGACCGTCTGTCTCGGATCGTCTGTCTCAGTCCGTCTGCCTCTGTCCGTCTATCTCATAACGTCCATCTCATAACGTCTATCTCAGACCGTCTGTTTCAGACCGTCTGTCTCAGACCGTCTGTCTCAGACCGTCTGTCTCAGAACGTCTGTCTCACTCCGTCTACCTCTGTCCGTCCATCTCATACCGTCTGTCTCAGACTGTCTCTCTCAGACCGTCTGTCTCAGACCGTCTATCTCAGTCCGTCTGTCTCAGACCGTCTGTCTCAGACAGTCTGTCTCAGAACGTCTGTCTCAGTCCGTCTGCCCCTGTCCGTCTGTCTCAGACCGCTTGTCTCAGACCGTCTGTCTCTGACCGTCTGTCTCAGACCGTCCGTCTCTGTGCGTCTATCTCTGTATGTCGGCCTCTGTCCGTCTGTCTCAGTCTGTCTGCCTCTGTCCGTCCGTCTCATACCGTCTGTCTCAGATCATCTGCCTCAGATCGTCTGTCTCAGACCGTCTGTCTCAGATCGTCTGTCTCAGACCGCCTGTCTCAGACCGTCTGTCTCTGACCGTCTGTCTCATACCGCCCGCCTCATACCGTCTATCTCAGACCGTCTGTCTCACACTGTCTGTCTCACACCGTCTGTCTCAGACCGTCTTTCTCGGATCGTCTGTCTCAGTCCGTCTGCCTCTGTCCGTCTATCTCAGAACGTCTATCTCAGACCGTCTGATTCAGACCGTCTGTCTCAGACCGTCTGTCTCAGACCGTCTGTCTCAGACCGTCTGTCTCAGACCGTCTGTCTCAGACCGTCTGTCTCAGACCGTCTGTCTCAGACCGTCTGTCTCAGACCGCCTGTCTCAGACCGTCTGTCTCAGATCGTCTGTCTCAGGCCGTCTATGTCAGTCCGTCTGTCTCAGACCGTCTGTCTCAGGCCGTCTGTCTCAGACCGTCTGTCTCAGACCGTCTGTCTCAGACCGTCTGTCTCAGACCGTCTGTCTGAGACCGTCTGTCTCGGATCGTCTGTCTCATTCCGTCTGCCTCTGTCCGTCTATCTCAGACCGTCTGTCTCAGACCGTCTGTCTCAGACCGACTGTCTCAGACCGTCTGTCTCAGACCGTGTGTCTTAATACGTCTGTCTCAGACCGTCTGTCTCAGACCGTCTGTCTCAGACCGTCTGTCTCAGTCCGTCTGCCTCTCTCCGTCTTCCTCATACCGTCTGATTCAGACCATATGTCTCAGACCGTCTGTCTCAGACCGTCTGTCTCAGGTCGTCTGTCTCATACCGTCTGTCTCATACCGTCTGCCTCATACCGTCTGTCTCAGACCGTCTGTGTCAGACCGTCTGTCTCAGACCGTCTGTCTCAGACCGTCTGTCTCAGACCGTCTGTCTCAGACCGTCTGTCTCAGACCGTCTGTCTCAGACCGTCTGTCTCAGACCGTCTGTCTCAGACCGTCTGTCTGAGTCCGTCTGCCTCTCTCCGTCTTTCTCATACCGTCTGTCTCAGACCATATGTCTCAGGCCGTCTGTCTCAGACCGTCTGTCTCATGCCGTCTGTCTCAGGCCGTCTATCTCAGACCGTCTGTCTCAGACCGTCTGTGTCAGACCGTCTGTGCCAGACTGTCTATCGCAGACCGTCTGTCTCAGACCGCCTGCCTCAGACCGTCTGTCTCTGACCGTCTGTCTCAGACCGTCTGTCTCAGTCCGTCTGCCTCTCTCCGTCTTTCTCATACCGTCTGTCTCAGACCATATGTCTCAGACCGTCTGTCTCAGACCGTCTGTCTCAGACCGTCTGTCTCAGACCGTCTGTCAAAGACCGTCTGTCTCAGAACGTCTGTCTCAGTCTGTCTCAGAACGTCTGTCTCAGTCCGTCTACCTCTGTCCGTCCATCTCATACCGTCTATCTCAGACCGTCTGTCTCAGACCATCTGTCTCAGACCGTCTGTCTCAGGTCGTCTGTCTCAGGCCGTCTGTCTCAGAACGTCTGTCTCAGTCCGTCTGCCCCTGTCCGTCTGTCTCATACCGCCCGCCTCATACCGTCTATCTCAGACCGTCTGTCTCAAGCTGTCTCTCTCAGACCGTCTGTCTCAGACCGTCTGTCTCAGACCGTCTGTCTCAGACCGTCTCTCTCAGACCGTCTGTTTCAGACCGTCTGTCTCAGACCGTCTGTCTCAGACAGTCTGTCTCAGAACGTCTGTCTCAGTTTGTCTCAGAACGTCTGTCTCAGTCCGTCTACCTCTGTCCGTCCATCTCATACCGTCTACCTCAGACCGTCTGTCTCAGACCGTATGTCCCAGTCCGTCTGCCTCTCTCCGTCTTTCTCATACCGTCTGTCTCAGACCATATCTCTCAGACCGTCTGTCTCTGACCGTCTGTCTCAGACCGTCTGTCTCAGTCCGTCTGCCTCTCTCCGTCTTCCTCATACCGTCTGATTCAGACCATATGTCTCAGACCGTCTGTCTCAGACCGTCTGTCTCAGACCGTCTGTCTCAGACCGTCTGTCTCAGACCGTCTGTCTCAGGCCGTCTATGTCAGTCCGTCTGTCTCAGACCGTCTGTCTCAGACCATCTGTCTCAGACCGTCTTTCTCAGACTGTCTCTCTCAGACCGTCTGCCTCAGTCCGTCTATCTCAGAACGTCTGTCTCAGACCGTCTGTCTCAGGCCGTCTGTCTCAGGCCGTCTGTCTCAGTCTGTCTCTCTCAGACCGTCTGTCTCAGACCGTCTGTCTCAGAACGTCTGCCTCAGACCGTCTGTCTCAGTCCGTCTGTCTCAGACCGTCTGCCGCAGACCGTCTGCCGCAGACCGTCTGTGTCAGAACATCTGTCTCATACCGCCCGCCTCATTCCGTCTATCTCAGACCGTCTGTCTCAGATCGTCTGTCTCAGACCGTCTGTCTCAGACCGTCTGTCTCAGACCGTCTGTCTCAGACCGTCTGTCTCGGATCGTCTGTCTCATTCCGTCTGCCTCTGTCCGTCTATCTCAGACCGTCTGTGTCAGACCGTCTGTCTCAGACCGTCTACCTCTGCCTGTCCGTCTCAGTCCGTCAGCTTCTGTCCGTCTGTCTCATACCGTCTGCCTCATACCGTCTGTGTCAGACCGTCTGTGTCAGACCGTCTGTGTCAGACCGTCTGCCTCTCTCCGTCTTTCTCATACCGTCTGTCGCAGACCATATCTCTCAGACCGTCTGTGTCAGACTGTCTATCGCAGACCGTCTGTCTCAGACCGCCTGTCTCAGACCGTCTGTCTCTGACCGCCTGTCTTAGACCGTCTGTCTCAGTCCGTCTGCCTCTCTCCGTCTTCCTCATACCGTCTGATTCAGACCATATGTTTCAGACCGTCTGTCTCAGACCGTCTGTCTCAGGCCGTCTATGTCAGTCCGTCTGTCTCAGACCGTCTGTCTCAGACCGTCTTTCTCAGACTGTCTCTCTCAGACCGTCTGTCTCAGTCCGTCTATCTCAGAACGTCTGTCTCAGACCGTCTGTCTCAGGCCGTCTGTCTCAGGCCGTCTGTCTCAGTCTGTCTCTCTCAGACCGTCTGTCTCAGACCGTTTATCTCAGTCCGTCTGTCTCAGACCGTCTGTCTCAGACCGTCTGTCTCAGAACGTCTGTCTCAGTCCGTCTACCTCTGTCCGTCCATCTCATACCGTCTATCTCAGACCGTCTGTCTCAGACCGTCTGTCTCAGACCGTCTGTCTCATGCCGTCTGTCTCTGACCGTCTGTCTCAGACCGTCTGTCTCAGTCCGTCTGCCTCTCTCCGTCTTTCTCATACCGTCTGTGTCAGACCATATGTTTCAGACCGTCTGTCTCAGATCGTCTGTCTCAGTCTGTCTCAGAACGTCTGTCTCAGTCCGTCTACCTCTGTCCGTCCATCTCATACCGTCTATCTCAGACCGTCTGTCTCAGACCATCTGTCTCAGACCGTCTGTCTCAGACCGTCTGTCTCAGACCGTCTGTCTCAGGCCGTCTGTCTCAGGCCGTCTGTCTCAGAACGTCTGTCTCAGTCCGTCTGCCCCTGTCCGTCTGTCTCATACCGCCCGCCTCATACCGTCTATCTCAGACCGTCTGTCTCAGACTGTCTGTCTCAGACTGTCTGTCTCAGACCGTCTGTCTCAGACCGTCTGTCTCGGATCGTCTGTCTCAGTCCGTCTGCCTCTGTCCGTCTATCTCATAACGTCCATCTCATAACGTCTATCTCAGACCGTCTGTTTCAGACCGTCTGTCTCAGACCGTCTGTCTCAGACCGTCTGTCTCAGAACGTCTGTCTCACTCCGTCTACCTCTGTCCGTCCATCTCATACCGTCTGTCTCAGACTGTCTCTCTCAGACCGTCTGTCTCAGACCGTCTATCTCAGTCCGTCTGTCTCAGACCGTCTGTCTCAGACAGTCTGTCTCAGAACGTCTGTCTCAGTCCGTCTGCCCCTGTCCGTCTGTCTCAGACCGCTTGTCTCAGACCGTCTGTCTCTGACCGTCTGTCTCAGACCGTCCGTCTCTGTGCGTCTATCTCTGTATGTCGGCCTCTGTCCGTCTGTCTCAGTCTGTCTGCCTCTGTCCGTCCGTCTCATACCGTCTGTCTCAGATCATCTGCCTCAGATCGTCTGTCTCAGACCGTCTGTCTCAGATCGTCTGTCTCAGACCGCCTGTCTCAGACCGTCTGTCTCTGACCGTCTGTCTCATACCGCCCGCCTCATACCGTCTATCTCAGACCGTCTGTCTCACACTGTCTGTCTCACACCGTCTGTCTCAGACCGTCTTTCTCGGATCGTCTGTCTCAGTCCGTCTGCCTCTGTCCGTCTATCTCAGAACGTCTATCTCAGACCGTCTGATTCAGACCGTCTGTCTCAGACCGTCTGTCTCAGACCGTCTGTCTCAGACCGTCTGTCTCAGACCGTCTGTCTCAGACCGTCTGTCTCAGACCGTCTGTCTCAGACCGTCTGTCTCAGACCGCCTGTCTCAGACCGTCTGTCTCAGATCGTCTGTCTCAGGCCGTCTATGTCAGTCCGTCTGTCTCAGACCGTCTGTCTCAGGCCGTCTGTCTCAGGCCGTCTGTCTCAGTCTGTCTCTCTCAGACCGTCTGTCTCAGACCGTCTGTCTCAGAACGTCTGTCTCAGACCGTCTGTCTCAGTCCGTCTGTCTCAGACCGTCTGTCTCAGACCGTCTGTCTCAGACCGTCTGTCTCAGACCGTCTGTCTCAGACCGTCTGTCTCAGACCGTCTGTCTCAGACCGTCTGTCTCAGACCGTCTGTCTCAGACCGCCTGTCTCAGACCGTCTGTCTCAGATCGTCTGTCTCAGGCCGTCTATGTCAGTCCGTCTGTCTCAGACCGTCTGTCTCAGGCCGTCTGTCTCAGGCCGTCTGTCTCAGTCTGTCTCTCTCAGACCGTCTGTCTCAGACCGTCTGTCTCAGAACGTCTGTCTCAGACCGTCTGTCTCAGTCCGTCTGTCTCAGACCGTCTGCCGCAGACCGTCTGTGTCAGAACATCTGTCTCATACCGCCCGCCTCATTCCGTCTATCTCAGACCGTCTGTCTCAGATCGTCTGTCTCAGACCGTCTGTCTCAGACCGTCTGTCTCAGACCGTCCGTCTCTGTGCGTCTGTCTCTGTCTGTCGGCGTCTGTCCATCTGTCTCAGTCTGTCTGACTCTGTCCGTCCGTCTCATACCGTCTGTCTCAGAACATCTGTCGCAGACCGTCTGTGTCAGAACATCTGTCTCAGATCGTCTGTCTCAGACCGTCTGTCTCAGACCGTCTGTCTCAGGCCGTCTGTCTCAGGCCGTCTGTCTCAGAACGTCTGTCTCAGTCCGTCTACCTCTGTCCGTCCATCTCATACCGTCTATCTCAGACCGTCTGTCTCAGACCATCTGTCTCAGACCGTCTGTCTCAGACCGTCTGTCTCAGACCGTCTGTCTCAGACCGTCTGTCTCAGACCGTCTGTCTCATGCCGTCTGTCTCAGGCCGTCTGTCTCAGACCGTCTGTCTCAGTCCGTCTGTCTCAGACCGTCTGCCGCAGACCGTCTGGCGCAGACCGTCTGTGTCAGAACATCTGTCTCAGATCGTCTGTCTCAGATCGTCTGTCTCAAACCGTCTGTCTCGGACCGTCTGTCTCAGACCGTCTGTCTGAGACCGTCTGTCTCGGATCGTCTGTCTCATTCCGTCTGCCTCTGTCCGTCTATCTCAGACCGTCTGTCTCAGACCGTCTGTCTCAGACCGACTGTCTCAGACCGTCTGTCTCAGACCGACTGTCTCAGACCGTCTGTCTCAGACCGTGTGTCTTAATACGTCTGTCTCAGACCGTCTGTCTCAGACCGTCTGTCTCAGTCCGTCTGCCTCTCTCCGTCTTCCTCATACCGTCTGATTCAGACCATATGTCTCAGACCGTCTGTCTCAGACCGTCTGTCTCAGGTCGTCTGTCTCATACCGTCTGTCTCATACCGTCTGCCTCATACCGTCTGTCTCAGACCGTCTGTGTCAGACCGTCTGTCTCAGACCGTCTGTCTCAGACCGTCTGTCTCAGACCGTCTGTCTCAGACCGTCTGTCTCAGACCGTCTGTCTCAGACCGTCTGTCTCAGACCGTCTGTCTCAGACCGTCTGTCTCAGTCCGTCTGCCTCTCTCCGTCTTTCTCATACCGTCTGTCTCAGACCATATGTCTCAGGCCGTCTGTCTCAGACCGTCTGTCTCAGTCCGTCTGTCTCAGTCCGTCTGTCTCAGACCGTCTGTCTCATGCCGTCTGTCTCAGACCGTCTGTCTCAGACCGTCTGTCTCAGACCGTCTGTCTCATGCTGTCTGTCTCCGACCGTCTGTCTCAGACCGTCTGTCTCAGGCCGTCTGTCTCAGGCCGTCTGTCTCAGACCCTCTGTCTCGGACCATATGTCTCAGACTGTCTCTCTCAGACCGTCTGTCTCAGACCGTCTATCTCAGTCCGTCTGTCTCAGACCGTCTGTCTCAGACAGTCTGTCTCAGACAGTCTGCCTCAGAACCTTCTGTCTCAGTCCGTCTGCACCTGTCCGTCCGTCTCATACCGCCTGTCTCAGAACATCTGTCTCAGATCGTCTGTCTCAGACCGTCTGTCTCAGACCGTCTGTCTCAGACCGTCTGTCTCAGACCGTCTGTCTCAGACCGTCTGTCTCAGACCGTCTGTCTCAAACCGTCTGTCTCAGACCGCCTGTCTCATGCCGTCTGTCTCAGGCCGTCTGTCTCAGTCCGTCTGTCCCAGACCGTCTGCCGCAGACTGTCTGGCGCAGACCGTCTGTGTCAGAACATCTGTCTCAGATCGTCTGTCTCAGATCGTCTTTCTCAATCCGTCTGTCTCGGACCGTCTGTCTCAGACCGTCTGTCTGAGACCGTCTGTCTCGGATCGTCTGTCTCATTCCGTCTGCCTCTGTCCGTCTATCTCAGACCGTCTGTCTCAGACCGTCTGTCTCAGACCGTCTGATTCAGACCATATGTCTCAGACCGTCTGTCTCAGACCGTCTGTCTCAGACCGTCTGTCTCAGACCGTCTGTCTCAGACCGTCTGTCTCAGACCGTCTGTCTCAGACCGTCTGTCTCAGACCGTCTGTCTCAGACCGTCTGTCTCAGACCGCCTGTCTCAGACCGTCTGTCTCAGATCGTCTGTCTCAGACCGTCTGTCTCAGTCCGTCTGCCTCTCTCCGTCTTCCTCATACCGTCTGATTCAGACCATATGTCTCAGACCGTCTGTCTCAGACCGTCTGTCTCAGGTCGTCTGTCTCATACCGTCTGTCTCATACCGTCTGCCTCATACCGTCTGTCTCAGACCGTCTGTGTCAGACCGTCTGTCTCAGACCGTCTGTCTCAGACCGTCTGTCTCAGACCGTCTGTGTCAGACCGTCTGTCTCAGACCGTCTGTCTCAGACCGTCTGTCTCAGACCGTCTGTCTCAGACCGTCTGTCTCAGACCGTCTGTCTCAGACCGCCTGTCTCAGACCGGCTGTCTCAGACCGTCTGTCTCAGACCGTCTGTCTCAGACCGTCTGTCTCAGACCGTCTGTCTCAGTCCGTCTGTCTCAGACCGTCTGTCTCAGACCGTCTGTCTCAGTCCGTCTGCCTCTCTCCGTCTTTCTCATACCGTCTGTCTCAGACCGTCTGTCTCAGACCGTCTGTCTCAGACCGTCTGTCTCAGACCGTCTGTCTCAGACCGTCTGTCTCAGACAGTCTGTCTCAGACCGTCTGTCTCAGACCGTCTGTCTCATGCCGTCTGTCTCAGGCCGTCTGTCTCAGACCGTCTGTCTCAGTCCGTCTGTCTCAGACCGTCTGCCGCAGACCGTCTGGCGCAGACCGTCTGTGTCAGAACATCTGTCTCAGATCGTCTGTCTCAGATCGTCTGTCTCAAACCGTCTGTCTCGGACCGTCTGTCTCAGACCGTCTGTCTGAGACCGTCTGTCTCGGATCGTCTGTCTCATTCCGTCTGCCTCTGTCCGTCTATCTCAGACCGTCTGTCTCAGACCGTCTGTCTCAGACCGACTGTCTCAGACCGTCTGTCTCAGACCGTGTGTCTTAATACGTCTGTCTCAGACCGTCTGTCTCAGACCGTCTGTCTCAGTCCGTCTGCCTCTCTCCGTCTTCCTCATACCGTCTGATTCAGACCATATGTCTCAGACCGTCTGTCTCAGACCGTCTGTCTCAGGTCGTCTGTCTCATACCGTCTGTCTCATACCGTCTGCCTCATACCGTCTGTCTCAGACCGTCTGTGTCAGACCGTCTGTGTCAGACCGTCTGTCTCAGACCGTCTGTCTCAGACCGTCTGTCTCAGACCGTCTGTCTCAGACCGTCTGTCTCAGTCCGTCTGCCTCTCTCCGTCTTTCTCATACCGTCTGTCTCAGACCATATGTCTCAGGCCGTCTGTCTCAGACCGTCTGTCTCATGCCGTCTGTCTCAGGCCGTCTATCTCAGACCGTCTGTCTCAGACCGTCTGTGTCAGACCGTCTGTGCCAGACTGTCTATCGCAGACCGTCTGTCTCAGACCGCCTGCCTCAGACCGTCTGTCTCTGACCGTCTGTCTCAGACCGTCTGTCTCAGTCCGTCTGCCTCTCTCCGTCTTTCTCATACCGTCTGTCTCAGACCATATGTCTCAGACCGTCTGTCTCAGACCGTCTGTCTCAGACCGTCTGTCTCAGGTCGTCTGTCTCATACCGTCTGTCTCATACCGTCTGCCTCATACCGTCTGTCTCAGACCGTCTGTCTCAGTCCGTCTACCTCTGTCCGTCCATCTCATACCGTCTATCTCAGACCGTCTGTCTCAGACCATCTGTCTCAGACCGTCTGTCTCAGGTCGTCTGTCTCAGGCCGTCTGTCTCAGAACGTCTGTCTCAGTCCGTCTGCCCCTGTCCGTCTGTCTCATACCGCCCGCCTCATACCGTCTATCTCAGACCGTCTGTCTCAAGCTGTCTCTCTCAGACCGTCTGTGTCAGACCGTCTGTGTCAGACTGTCTATCGCAGACCGTCTGTCTCAGACCGCCTGTCTCAGACCGTCTGTCTCTGACCGTCTGTCTCAGACCGTCAGTCTCAGTCCGTCTGTCTCAGACCGTCTGCCGCAGACCGTCTGTGTCAGAACATCTGTCTCAGATCGTCTGTCTCAGACCGTCTGTGTCAGGCCGTCTGTGTCAGACTGTCTATCGAAGACCGTCTGTCTCAGACCGCCTGTCTCAGACCGTCTGTCTCTGACCGTCTGTCTCAGACCGTCTGTCTCAGTCCGTCTGCCTCTCTCCGTCTTTCTCATACCGTCTGTCTCAGACCATATGTTTCAGACCGTCTGTCTCAGATCGTCTGTCTCAGTCTGTCTCAGAACGTCTGTCTCAGTCCGTCTACCTCTGTCCGTCCATCTCATACCGTCTATCTCAGACCGTCTGTCTCAGACCATCTGTCTCAGACCGCGTGTCTCAGACCGTCTGTCTCAGGCCGTCTGTCTCAGGCCGTCTGTCTCAGAACGTCTGTCTCAGTCCGTCTGCCCCTGTCCGTCTGTCTCATACCGCCCGCCTCATACCGTCTATCTCAGACCGTCTGTCTCAGACTCTCTGTCTCACACCGTCTGTCTCAGACCGTCTGTCTCGGATCGTCTGTCTCAGTCCGTCTGCCTCTGTCCGTCTATCTCAGAACGTCTATCTCAGACCGTCTGTTTCAGACCGTCTGTCTCAGACCGTCTGTCTCAGACCGTCTGTCTCAGACCGTCTGTCTCAGACCGTCTGTCTCAGACCGTCTGTCTCAGACCGTCTGTCTCAGACCGTCTGTCTCGGATCGTCTGTCTCAGTCCGTCTGCCTCTGTCCGTCTATCTCATAACGTCTATCTCAGACCGTCTGTTTCAGACCGTCTGTCTCAGAAAGTCTGTCTCAGACCGTCTGTCTCAGACCGTCTGTCTCAGACCGTCTGTCTCAGTCTGTCTCTCTCAGACCGTCTGTCTCAGATCGTCTATCTCAGTCCGTCTGTCTCAGGCCGTCTGTCTCAGACAGTCTGTCTCAGACCGCCTGTCTCAGAACGTCTGTCTCAGTCCGTCTACCTCTGTCCGTCCATCTCATACCGTCTATCTCAGACCGTCTGTCTCAGACCATCTGTCTCAGACCGTCTGTCTCAGACCGTCTGTCTCAGGCCGTCTGTCTCAGGCCGTCTGTCTCAGAACGTCTGTCTCAGTCCGTCTACCTCTGTCCGTCCATCTCATACCGTCTATCTCAGACCGTCTGTCTCAGACCATCTGTCTCAGACCGTCTGTCTCAGACCGTCTGTCTCAGGCCGTCTGTCTCAGGCCGTCTGTCTCAGACCGTCTGTCTCAGACCGTCTGTCTCAGACCGTCTGTCTCAGACCGTCTGTCTCAGACCGTCTGTCTCAGACCGTCTGTCTCAGACCGTCTGTCTCAGACCGTCTGTCTCAGACAGTCTGCCTGAGAACGTCTGTCTCAGTCTGTCTCAGAACGTCTGTCTCAGTCCGTCTACCTCTGTCCATCCATCTCATACCGTCTATCTCAGACCGTCTGTCTCAGACCATCTGTCTCAGACCGTCTGTCTCAGACCGTCTGTCTCAGACCGTCTGTCTCAGGCCGTCTGTCTCAGGCCGTCTGTCTCAGACCGTCTGTCTCAGGCCGTCTGTCTCAGGTCGTCTGTCTCAGAACGTCTGTCTCAGTCCGTCTGCCCCTGTCCGTCTGTCTCATACCGCCCGCCTCATACCGTCTATCTCAGACCGTCTGTCTCAGACGGTCTGTCTCAGACCGTCTGTCTCGGACCGTCTGTCTCGGATCGTCTGTCTCAGTCCGTCTGCCTCTGTCCGTCTATCTCATAACGTCTATCTCATAACGTCTATCTCAGACCGTCTGTTTCAGACCGTCTGTCTCAGACCGTCTGTCTCAGACCGTCTGTCTCAGACCGTCTGTCTCAGACCGTCTGTCTCAGAACGTCTGTTTCAGTACGTCTACCTCTGTCCGTCCATCTCATACCGTCTATCTCAGACCGTCTGTCTCAGACCGTCTGTCTCATGCCGTGTGTCTCAGGCCGTCTGTCTCAGACTGTCTGTCTCAGACCGTCTGTGTCAAGCCGTCTGTGTCAGACTGTCTATCGCAGACCGTCTGTCTCAGACCGCCTGTCTCAGGCCGTCTGTCTCTGACCGCCTGTCTCAGACCGTCTATCTCAGTCCGTCTGCCTCTCTCCGTCTTTCTCATACCGTCTGTCTCAGACCATATGTTTCAGACCGTCTGTCTCAGATCGTGTGTCTCAGTCTGTCTCAGAACGTCTGTCTCAGTCCGTCTACCTCTGTCCGTCCATCTCATACCGTCTATCTCAGACCGTCTGTCTCAGACCATCTGTCTCAGACCGCGTGTCTCACACCGTCTGTCTCAGGCCGTCTGTCTCAGGCCGTCTGTCTCAGAACGTCTGTCTCAGTCCGTCTGCCCCTGTCCGTCTGTCTCATACCGCCCGCCTCATACCGTCTATCTCAGACCGTCTGTCTCAGACTGTCTGTCTCAGACCGTCTGGCTGAGACCGTCTGTCTCGGATCGTCTGTCTCAGTCCGTCTGCCTCTGTCCGTCTATCTCAGACCGTCTGTTTCAGACCGTCTGTCTCAGACCGTCTGTCTCAGGCCGTCTGTCTCAGGCCGTCTGTCTCAGAACGTCTGTCTCAGTCCGTCTGCCCCTGTCCGTCTGTCTCATACCGCCCGCCTCATACCGTCTATCTCAGACCGTCTGTCTCAGACTCTCTGTCTCACACCGTCTGTCTCAGACCGTCTGTCTCGGATCGTCTGTCTCAGTCCGTCTGCCTCTGTCCGTCTATCTCAGAACGTCTATCTCAGACCGTCTGTTTCAGACCGTCTGTCTCAGACCGTCTGTCTCAGACCGTCTGTCTCAGACCGTCTGTCTCAGACCGTCTGTCTCAGACCGTCTGTCTCAGACCGTCTGTCTCAGACCGTCTGTCTCGGATCGTCTGTCTCAGTCCGTCTGCCTCTGTCCGTCTATCTCATAACGTCTATCTCAGACCGTCTGTTTCAGACCGTCTGTCTCAGAAAGTCTGTCTCAGACCGTCTGTCTCAGACCGTCTGTCTCAGACCGTCTGTCTCAGTCTGTCTCTCTCAGACCGTCTGTCTCAGATCGTCTATCTCAGTCCGTCTGTCTCAGGCCGTCTGTCTCAGACAGTCTGTCTCAGACCGCCTGTCTCAGAACGTCTGTCTCAGTCCGTCTACCTCTGTCCGTCCATCTCATACCGTCTATCTCAGACCGTCTGTCTCAGACCATCTGTCTCAGACCGTCTGTCTCAGACCGTCTGTCTCAGGCCGTCTGTCTCAGGCCGTCTGTCTCAGAACGTCTGTCTCAGTCCGTCTACCTCTGTCCGTCCATCTCATACCGTCTATCTCAGACCGTCTGTCTCAGACCATCTGTCTCAGACCGTCTGTCTCAGACCGTCTGTCTCAGGCCGTCTGTCTCAGGCCGTCTGTCTCAGACCGTCTGTCTCAGACCGTCTGTCTCAGACCGTCTGTCTCAGACCGTCTGTCTCAGACCGTCTGTCTCAGACCGTCTGTCTCAGACCGTCTGTCTCAGACCGTCTGTCTCAGACAGTCTGCCTGAGAACGTCTGTCTCAGTCTGTCTCAGAACGTCTGTCTCAGTCCGTCTACCTCTGTCCATCCATCTCATACCGTCTATCTCAGACCGTCTGTCTCAGACCATCTGTCTCAGACCGTCTGTCTCAGACCGTCTGTCTCAGACCGTCTGTCTCAGGCCGTCTGTCTCAGGCCGTCTGTCTCAGACCGTCTGTCTCAGGCCGTCTGTCTCAGGTCGTCTGTCTCAGAACGTCTGTCTCAGTCCGTCTGCCCCTGTCCGTCTGTCTCATACCGCCCGCCTCATACCGTCTATCTCAGACCGTCTGTCTCAGACGGTCTGTCTCAGACCGTCTGTCTCGGACCGTCTGTCTCGGATCGTCTGTCTCAGTCCGTCTGCCTCTGTCCGTCTATCTCATAACGTCTATCTCATAACGTCTATCTCAGACCGTCTGTTTCAGACCGTCTGTCTCAGACCGTCTGTCTCAGACCGTCTGTCTCAGACCGTCTGTCTCAGACCGTCTGTCTCAGAACGTCTGTTTCAGTACGTCTACCTCTGTCCGTCCATCTCATACCGTCTATCTCAGACCGTCTGTCTCAGACCGTCTGTCTCATGCCGTGTGTCTCAGGCCGTCTGTCTCAGACCGTCTGTCTCAGACCGTCTGTGTCAAGCCGTCTGTGTCAGACTGTCTATCGCAGACCGTCTGTCTCAGACCGCCTGTCTCAGGCCGTCTGTCTCTGACCGCCTGTCTCAGACCGTCTATCTCAGTCCGTCTGCCTCTCTCCGTCTTTCTCATACCGTCTGTCTCAGACCATATGTTTCAGACCGTCTGTCTCAGATCGTGTGTCTCAGTCTGTCTCAGAACGTCTGTCTCAGTCCGTCTACCTCTGTCCGTCCATCTCATACCGTCTATCTCAGACCGTCTGTCTCAGACCATCTGTCTCAGACCGCGTGTCTCACACCGTCTGTCTCAGGCCGTCTGTCTCAGGCCGTCTGTCTCAGAACGTCTGTCTCAGTCCGTCTGCCCCTGTCCGTCTGTCTCATACCGCCCGCCTCATACCGTCTATCTCAGACCGTCTGTCTCAGACTGTCTGTCTCAGACCGTCTGGCTGAGACCGTCTGTCTCGGATCGTCTGTCTCAGTCCGTCTGCCTCTGTCCGTCTATCTCAGACCGTCTGTTTCAGACCGTCTGTCTCAGACCGTCTGTCTCAGACCGTCTGTCTCAGACCGTCTGTCTCAGACCGTCTGTCCCAGTCCGTCTGCCTCTCTCCGTCTTTCTCATACCGTCTGTCTCAGACCATATCTCTCAGACCGTCTGTGTCAGACTGTCTATCGCAGACCGTCTGTCTCAGACCGCCTGTCTCAGACCGTCTGTCTCTGACCGTCCGTCTCAGACCGTCTGTCTCAGTCCGTCTGCCTCTCTCCGTCTTCCTCATACCGTCTGATTCAGACCATATGTCTCAGACCGTCTGTCTCAGACCGTCTGTCTCAGACCGTCTGTCTCAGGCCGTCTATGTCAGTCCGTCTGTCTCAGACCGTCTGTCTCAGACCATCTGTCTCAGACCGTCTTTCTCAGACTGTCTCTCTCAGACCGTCTTCCTCAGTCCGTCTATCTCAGAACGTCTGTCTCAGACCGTCTGTCTCAGGCCGTCTGTCTCAGTCTGTCTCTCTCAGACCGTCTGTCTCAGTCCGTCTGCCCCTGTCCGTCTGTCTCATACCGCCCGCCTCATACCGTCTATCTCAGACCGTCTGTCTCAGACTGTCTGTCTCACACCGTCTGTCTCAGACCGTCTGTCTCGGATCGTCTGTCTCTCTCAGACCGTCTGCCTCTGTCCGTCTATCTCAGAACTTCTATCTCAGACCGTCTGTTTCAGACCGTCTGTCTCAGACCGTCTGTCTCAGACCGTCTGTCTCAGACCGTCTGTCTCAGACCGTCTGTCTCAGACCGTCTGTCTCAGTCTGTCTCTCTCAGACCGTCTGTCTCAGATCGTCTATCTCAGTCCGTCTGTCTCAGGCCGTCTGTCTCAGACAGTCTGTCTCAGACCGCCTGTCTCAGAACGTCTGTCTCAGTCCGTCTACCTCTGTCCGTCCATCTCATACCGTCTATCTCAGACCGTCTGTCTCAGACCATCTGTCTCAGACCGTCTGTCTCAGACCGTCTGTCTCAGGCCGTCTGTCTCAGGCCGTCTGTCTCAGAACGTCTGTCTCAGTCCGTCTACCTCTGTCCGTCCATCTCATACCGTCTATCTCAGACCGTCTGTCTCAGACCATCTGTCTCAGACCGTCTGTCTCAGACCGTCTGTCTCAGGCCGTCTGTCTCAGGCCGTCTGTCTCAGACCCTCTGTCTCAGACCGTCTGTCTCAGACTGTCTCTCTCAGACCGTCTGTCTCAGACCGTCTATCTCAGTCCGTCTGTCTCAGACCGTCTGTCTCAGACAGTCTGTCTCACACCGTCTGTCTCAGACAGTCTATCTCAGACCGTCTGTCTCAGACCGTCTGTCTCAGACCGTCTGTCTCAGACCGTCTGTCTCAGGCCGTCTGTCTCAGACTGTCTCTCTCAGAATGTCTGTCTCAGACCGTCTATCTCAGTCCGTCTGTCTCAGACCGTCTGTCTCAGACAGTCTGTCTCAGACAGTCTGTCTCAGACAGTCTGTCTCAGAACGTCTGTCTCAGTCCGTCTGCCCCTGTCCGTCTGTCTCAGACCTCCTGTCTCAGACCGTCCGTCCCTGACCGTCTGTCTCAGACCGTCTGTCTCAGACCGTCCGTCTCAGACAGTCTGTCGCAGAACGTCTGTCTCACACCGTCTGTCTCAGACCGTCTGTCTCGGATCGTCTGTCTCAGTCCGTCTGCCTCTGTCCGTCTATCTCAGAACTTCTATCTCAGACCGTCTGTTTCAGACCGTCTGTCTCAGACCGTCTGTCTCAGACCGTCTGTCTCAGACCGTCTGTCTCAGACCGTCTGTCTCAGACCGTCTGTCTCAGACCGTCTGTCTCAGTCTGTCTCTCTCAGACCGTCTGTCTCAGATCGTCTATCTCAGTCCGTCTGTCTCAGGCCGTCTGTCTCAGACAGTCTGTCTCAGACCGCCTGTCTCAGAACGTCTGTCTCAGTCCGTCTACCTCTGTCCGTCCATCTCATACCGTCTATCTCAGACCGTCTGTCTCAGACCGTCTGTCTCAGGCCGTCTGTCTCAGGCCGTCTGTCTCAGACCCTCTGTCTCAGACCGTCTGTCTCAGACTGTCTCTCTCAGACCGTCTGTCTCAGACCGTCTATCTCAGTCCGTCTGTCTCAGACCGTCTGTCTCAGACAGTCTGTCTCACACCGTCTGTCTCAGACAGTCTATCTCAGACCGTCTGTCTCAGACCGTCTGTCTCAGACCGTCTGTCTCAGGCCGTCTGTCTCAGACTGTCTCTCTCAGAATGTCTGTCTCAGACCGTCTATCTCAGTCCGTCTGTCTCAGACCGTCTGTCTCAGACAGTCTGTCTCAGACAGTCTGTCTCAGACAGTCTGTCTCAGAACGTCTGTCTCAGTCCGTCTGCCCCTGTCCGTCTGTCTCAGACCTCCTGTCTCAGACCGTCCGTCCCTGACCGTCTGTCTCAGACCGTCTGTCTCAGACCGTCCGTCTCAGACAGTCTGTCGCAGAACGTCTGTCTCAGTCTGTCTCAGAACGTCTGTCTCAGTCCGTCTACCTCTGTCCGTCCATCTCATACCGTCTATCTCAGACCGTCTGTCTCAGACCGTCTGTGTCAGAACATCTGTCTCAGATCGTCTGTCTCAGACCGTCTGTGTCAGGCCGTCTGTGTCAGACTGTCTATCGCAGACCGTCTGTCTCAGACCGCCTGTCTCAGACCGTCTGTCTCTGACCGTCTGTCTCCGACCGTCTGTCTCAGTCCGTCTGCCTCTCTCCGTCTTTCTCATACCGTCTGTCTCAGACCATATGTTTCAGACCGTCTGTCTCAGATCGTCTGTCTCAGCCTGTCTCAGAACGTCTGTCTCAGTCCGTCTACCTCTGTCCGTCCATCTCATTCCGTCTATCTCAGACCGTCTGTCTCAGACCATCTGTCTCAGACCGCGTGTCTCAGACCGTCTGTCTCAGGCCGTCTGTCTCAGGCCGTCTGTCTCAGAACGTCTGTCTCAGTCCGTCTGCCCCTGTCCGTCTGTCTCATACCGCCCGCCTCATACCGTCTATCTCAGACCGTCTGTCTCAGACTGTCTGTCTCACACCGTCTGTCTCAGACCGTCTGTCTCGGATCGTCTGTCTCAGTCCGTCTGCCTCTGACCGTCTATCTCATAACGTCTATCTCAGACCGTCTGTTTCAGACCGTCTGTCTCAGAAAGTCTGTCTCAGACCGTCTGTCTCAGACCGTCTGTCTCAGACCGTCTGTCTCAGACCGTCTGTCTCAGACCGTCTGTCTCAGACCGTCTGTCTCAGACCGTCTGTCTCAGTCTGTCTCTCTCAGACCGTCTGTCTCAGATCGTCTATCTCAGTCCGTCTGTCTCAGGCCGTCTGTCTCAGACAGTCTGTCTCAGACCGCCTGTCTCAGAACGTCTGTCTCAGTCCGTCTACCTCTGTCCGTCCATCTCATACCGTCTATCTCAGACCGTCTGTCTCAGACCATATGTCTCAGACCGTCTGTCTCAGACCGTCTGTCTCAGGCCGTCTGTCTCAGGCCGTCTGTCTCAGAACGTCTGTCTCAGTCCGTCTACCTCTGTCCGTCCATCTCATACCGTCTATCTCAGACCGTCTGTCTCAGACCATCTGTCTCAGACCGTCTGTCTCAGACCGTCTGTCTCAGGCCGTCTGTCTCAGGCCGTCTGTCTCAGACCGTCTGTCTCAGACCGTCTGTCTCAGACCGTCTGTCTCGGACCGTCTGTCTCAGACCGTCTGTCTCAGACCGTCTGTCTCAGACCGTCTGTCTCAGACCGTCTGTCTCAGACCGTCTGTCTCAGACAGTCTGCCTTAGAACGTCTGTCTCAGTCTGTCTCAGAACGTCTGTCTCAGTCCGTCTACCTCTGTCCATCCATCTCATACCGTCTATCTCAGACCGTCTGTCTCAGACCATCTGTCTCAGACCGTCTGTCTCAGACCGTCTGTCTAAGACCGTCTGTCTCAGGCCGTCTGTCTCAGGCCGTCTGTCTCAGACCCTCTGTCTCAGACCGTCTGTCTCAGACTGTCTCTCTCAGACCGTCTGTCTCAGACCGTCTATCTCAGTCCGTCTGTCTCAGACCGTCTGTCTCAGACAGTCTGTCTCACACCGTCTGTCTCAGACAGTCTATCTCAGACCGTCTGTCTCAGACCGTCTGTCTCAGACCGTCTGTCTCAGGCCGTCTGTCTCAGAATGTCTGTCTCAGACCGTCTATCTCAGTCCGTCTGTCTCAGACCGTCTGTCTCAGACAGTCTGTCTCAGACAGTCTGTCTCAGAACGTCTGTCTCAGTCCGTCTGCCCCTGTCCGTCTGTCTCAGACCGCCTGTCTCAGACCGTCCGTCCCTGACCGTCTGTCTCAGACCGTCTGTCTCAGACCGTCCGTCTCAGACAGTCTGTCTCAGAACGTCTGTCTCAGTCTGTCTCAGAACGTCTGTCTCAGTCCGTCTACCTCTGTCCGTCCATCTCATACCGTCTATCTCAGACCGTCTGTCTCAGACCGTCTGTCTCAGACCGTCTGTGTCAGACCGTCTGTGTCAGACTGTCTATCGCAGACCGTCTGTCTCAGACCGCCTGTCTCAGACCGTCTGTCTCTGACCGTCTGTCTCAGACCGTCTGTCTCAGACCATCTGTCTTAGACCGTCTGTCTCAGACCGTCTGTCTCAGGCCGTCTGTCTCAGGCCGTCTGTCTCAGAACGTCTGTCTCAGTCCGTCTGCCCCTGTCCGTCTGTCTCATACCGCCCGCCTCATACCGTCTATCTCAGACCGTCTGTCTCAGACTGTCTGTCTCAGACCGTCTGTCTCAGACCGTCTGTCTCGGATCGTCTGTCTCAGTCCGTCTGCCTCTGTCCGTCTATCTCATAACGTCTATCTCATAACGTCTATCTCAGACCGTCTGTTTCAGACCGTCTGTCTCAGACCGTCTGTCTCAGACCGTCTGTCTCAGACCGTCTGTCTCAGACCGTCTGTCTCAGACCGTCTGTCTCAGAACGTCTGTTTCAGTACGTCTACCTCTGTCCGTCCATCTCATACCGTCTATCTCAGACCGTCTGTCTCAGACCGTCTGTCTCATGCCGTCTGTCTCATACCGTCTGTCTCAGGCCGTCTGTCTCAGGCCGTCTGTCTCAGACCCTCTGTCTCAGACCGTCTGTGTCAAGCCGTCTGTGTCAGACTGTCTATCGCAGACCGTCTGTCTCAGACCGCCTGTCTCAGACCGTCTGTCTCTGACCGCCTGTCTCAGACCGTCTATCTCAGTCCGTCTGCCTCTCTCCGTCTTTCTCATACCGTCTGTCTCAGACCATATGTTTCAGACCGTCTGTCTCAGATCGTGTGTCTCAGTCTGTCTCAGAACGTCTGTCTCAGTCCGTCTACCTCTGTCCGTCCATCTCATACCGTCTATCTCAGACCGTCTGTCTCAGACCATCTGTCTCAGACCATCTGTCTCAGACCGCGTGTCTCAGACCGTCTGTCTCAGGCCGTCTGTCTCAGGCCGTCTGTCTCAGAACGTCTGTCTCAGTCCGTCTGCCCCTGTCCGTCTGTCTCATACCGCCCGCCTCATACCGTCTATCTCAGACCGTCTGTCTCAGACTGTCTGTCTCAGACCGTCTGGCTCAGACCGTCTGTCTCGGATCGTCTGTCTCAGTCCGTCTGCCTCTGTCCGTCTATCTCAGACCGTCTGTTTCAGACCGTCTGTCTCAGACCGTCTGTCTCAGGCCGTCTGTCTCAGACCGTCTGTCTCAGACCGTCTGTCTCAGACCGTCTGTCTCAGACCGTCTGTCTCAGACCGTCTGTCTCAGACCGTCTGTCTCAGACCGTCTGTCTCAGACCGTCTGTCTCAGACCGTCTGTCTCAGACAGTCTGCCTGAGAACGTCTGTCTCAGTCTGTCTCAGAACGTCTGTCTCAGTCCGTCTACCTCTGTCCAACCATCTCATACCGTCTATCTCAGACCGTCTGTCTCAGACCATCTGTCTCAGACCGTCTGTCTCAGACCGTCTGTCTCAGGCCGTATGTCTCAGGCCGTCTGTCTCAGACCCTCTGTCTCAGACCGTCTGTCTCAGACTGTCTCTCTCAGACCGTCTGTCTCAGACCGTCTATCTCAGTCCGTCTGTCTCAGACCGTCTGTCTCAGACAGTCTGTCTCACACCGTCTGTCTCAGACAGTCTATCTCAGACCGTCTGTCTCAGACCGTCTGTCTCAGACCGTCTGTCTCAGGCCGTCTGTCTCAGACTGTCTCTCTCAGACCGTCTGTCTCATACCGTCTATCTCAGTCCGTCTGTCTCAGACCGTCTGTCTCAGACAGTCTGTTCAGAGAGTCTGTCTCAGAACGTCTGTCTCAGTCCGTCTGCCCCTGTCCGTCTGTCTCAGACCGCCTGTCTCAGACCGTCTGTCTCAGACCGTCCGTCTCAGACAGTCTGTCTCAGAACGTCTGTCTCAGTCTGTCTCAGAACGTCTGTCTCAGTCCGTCTACCTCTGTCCGTCCATCTCATACCGTCTATCTCAGACCGTCTGTCTCAGACCATCTGTCTCAGACCGTCTGTCTCAGACCGTCTGTCTCAGGCCGTCTGTCTCAGACCGTCTGTCTCAGACCGTCTGTCTCAGACCGTCTGTCTCAGACCGTCTGTCTCAGACCGTCCGTCTCACACCGTCTGTCTCAGACCGTCTGTCTCAGACCGTCTGTCTCAGACCGTCTGTCTCAGACCGTCTGTCTCAGACCGTCTGTCTCAGACAGTCTGCCTGAGAACCTCTGTCTCAGTCTGTCTCAGAACGTCTGTCTCAGTCCGTCTACCTCTGTCCATCCATCTCATACCGTCTATCTCAGACCGTCTGTCTCAGAACGTCTGTCTCAGTCCGTCTACCTCTGTCCATCCATCTCATACCGTCTATCTCAGACCGTCTGTCTCAGACCATCTGTCTCAGACCGTCTGTCTCAGACCGTCTGTCTCAGACTGTCTCTCTCAGACCGTCTGTCTCAGACCGTCTATCTCAGTCCGTCTGTCTCAGACCGTCTGTCTCAGACAGTCTGTCTCACACCGTCTGTCTCAGACCGTCTGTCTCAGACCGTCTGTCTCAGACCGTCTGTCTCAGACCGTCTGTCTCAGAACGTCTGTTTCAGTACGTCTACCTCTGTCCGTCCATCTCATACCGTCTATCTCAGACCGTCTGTCTCAGACCGTCTGTCTCATGCCGTCTGTCTCAGACCGTCTGTCTCAGGCCGTCTGTCTCAGGCCGTCTGTCTCAGACCCTCTGTCTCAGACCGTCTGTGTCAAGCCGTCTGTGTCAGACTGTCTATCGCAGACCGTCTGTCTCAGACCGCCTGTCTCAGACCGTCTGTCTCTGACCGCCTGTCTCAGACCGTCTATCTCAGTCCGTCTGCCTCTCTCCGTCTTTCTCATACCGTCTGTCTCAGACCATATGTTTCAGACCGTCTGTCTCAGATCGTGTGTCTCAGTCTGTCTCAGAACGTCTGTCTCAGTCCGTCTACCTCTGTCCGTCCATCTCATACCGTCTATCTCAGACCGTCTGTCTCAGACCATCTGTCTCAGACCATCTGTCTCAGACCGCGTGTCTCAGACCGTCTGTCTCAGGCCGTCTGTCTCAGGCCGTCTGACTCAGAACGTCTGTCTCAGTCCGTCTGCCCCTGTCCGTCTGTCTCATACCGCCCGCCTCATACCGTCTATCTCAGACCGTCTGTCTCAGACTGTCTGTCTCAGACCGTCTGGCTCAGACCGTCTGTCTCGGATCGTCTGTCTCAGTCCGTCTGCCTCTGTCCGTCTATCTCAGACCGTCTGTTTCAGACCGTCTGTCTCAGACCGTCTGTCTCAGACCGTCTGTCTCAGACCGTCTGTCTCAGACCGTCTGTCTCAGACCGTCTGTCTCAGACCGTCTGTCTCAGACCGTCTGTCTCAGACCGTCTGTCTCAGACCGTCTGTCTCAGACCGTCTGTCTCAGACCCTCTGTCTCAGACAGTCTGCCTGAGAACGTCTGTCTCAGTCTGTCTCAGAACGTCTGTCTCAGTCCGTCTACCTCTGTCCAACCATCTCATACCGTCTATCTCAGACCGTCTGTCTCAGACCATCTGTCTCAGACCGTCTGTCTCAGACCGTCTGTCTCAGGCCGTCTGTCTCAGGCCGTCTGTCTCAGACCCTCTGTCTCAGACCGTCTGTCTCAGACTGTCTCTCTCAGACCGTCTGTCTCAGACCGTCTATCTCAGTCCGTCTGTCTCAGACCGTCTGTCTCAGACAGTCTGTCTCACACCGTCTGTCTCAGACAGTCTATCTCAGACCGTCTGTCTCAGACCGTCTGTCTCAGACCGTCTGTCTCAGTCCGTCTGTCTCAGACCGTCTGTCTCAGACAGTCTGTTCAGAGAGTCTGTCTCAGAACGTCTGTCTCAGTCCGTCTGCCCCTGTCCGTCTGTCTCAGACCGCCTGTCTCAGACCGTCTGTCTCAGACCGTCCGTCTCAGACAGTCTGTCTCAGAACGTCTGTCTCAGTCCGTCTACCTCTGTCCGTCCATCTCATACCGTCTATCTCAGACCGTCTGTCTCAGACCGTCTGTCTCAGACAGTCTGCCTGAGAACGTCTGTCTCAGTCTGTCTCAGAACGTCTGTCTCAGTCCGTCTACCTCTGTCCATCCATCTCATACCGTCTATCTCAGACCGTCTGTCTCAGACCATCTGTCTCAGACCGTCTGTCTCAGACCGTCTGTCTCAGACCGTCTGTCTCAGGCCGTCTGTCTCAGGCCGTCTGTCTCAGACCCTCTGTCTCAGACCGTCTGTCTCAGACTGTCTCTCTCAGACCGTCTGTCTCACACCGTCTATCTCAGTCCGTCTGTCTCAGACCGTCTGTCTCAGACAGTCTGTCTCACACCGTCTGTCTCAGACAGTCTATCTCAGACCGTGTCTCAGACCGTCTGTCTCAGACCGCCTGTCTCAGGCCGTCTGTCTCAGACTGTCTCTCTCAGAATGTCTGTCTCAGACCGTCTATCTCAGTCCGTCTGTCTCAGACCGTCTGTCTCAGACAGTCTGTCTCAGACAGTCTGTCTCAGAACGTCTGTCTCAGTCCGTCTGCCCCTGTCCGTCTGTCTCAGACCGCCTGTCTCAGACCGTCCGTCCCTGACCGTCTGTCTCAGACCGTCTGTCTCAGACCGTCCGTCTCAGACAGTCTGTCTCAGAACGTCTGTCTCAGTCTGTCTCAGAACGTCTGTCTCAGTCCGTCTACCTCTGTCCGTCCATCTCATACCGTCTATCTCAGACCGTCTGTCTCAGACCGTCTGTCACAGTCTGTCTCAGAACGTCTGTCTCAGTCCGTCAACCTCTGTCCGTCCATCTCATACCGTCTATCTCAGACCGTCTGTCTCAGACCATCTGTCTTAGACCGTCTGTCTCAGACCGTCTGTCTCAGGCCGTCTGTCTCAGGTCGTCTGTCTCAGAACGTCTGTCTCAGTCCGTCTGCCCCTGTCCGTCTGTCTCATACCGCCCGCCTCATACCGTCTATCTCAGACCGTCTGTCTCAGACTGTCTGTCTCAGACCGTCTGTCTCAGACCGTCTGTCTCGGATCGTCTGTCTCAGTCCGTCTGCCTCTGTCCGTCTATCTCATAACGTCTATCTCATAACGTCTATCTCAGACCGTCTGTTTCAGACCGTCTGTCTCAGACCGTCTGTCTCAGACCGTCTGTCTCAGACCGTCTGTCTCAGAACGTCTGTTTCAGTACGTCTACCTCTGTCCGTCCATCTCATACCGTCTATCTCAGACCGTCTGTCTCAGACCGTCTGTCTCAGACCGTCTATCTCAGACCGTCCGTCTCAGACTGTCTGTCTCAGAACGTCTGGCTCAGACCGTCTGTCTCGGATCGTCTGTCTCAGTCCGTCTGCCTCTGTCCGTCTATCTCAGACCGTCTGTTTCAGACCGTCTGTCTCAGACCGTCTGTCTCAGACCGTCTGTCTCAGAACGTCTGTTTCAGTACGTCTACCTCTGTCCGTCCATCTCATACCGTCTATCTCAGACCGTCTGTCTCAGACCGTCTGTCTCATGCCGTCTGTCTCAGGCCGTCTGTCTCAGACCGTCTGTCTCAGACCGTCTGTGTCAAGCCGTCTGTGTCAGACTGTCTATCGCAGACCGTCTGTCTCAGACCGCCTGTCTCAGACCGTCTGTCTCTGACCGCCTGTCTCAGACCGTCTATCTCAGTCCGTCTGCCGCTCTCCGTCTTTCTCATACCGTCTGTCTCAGACCATATGTTTCAGACCGTCTGTCTCAGATCGTGTGTCTCAGTCTGTCTCAGAACGTCTGTCTCAGTCCGTCTACCTCTGTCCGTCCATCTCATACCGTCTATCTCAGACCGTCTGTCTCAGACCATCTGTCTCAGACCGCGAGTCTCAGACCGTCTGTCTCAGGCCGTCTGTCTCAGGCCGTCTGTCTCAGAACGTCTGTCTCAGTCCGTCTGCCCCTGTCCGTCTGTCTCATACCGCCCGCCTCATACCGTCTATCTCAGACCGTCCGTCTCAGACTGTCTGTCTCAGACCGTCTGGCTCAGACCGTCTGTCTCGGATCGTCTGTCTCAGTCCGTCTGCCTCTGTCCGTCTATCTCAGACCGTCTGTTTCAGACCGTCTGTCTCAGACCGTCTGTCTCAGACCGTCTGTCTCAGACCGTCTGTCTCAGACCGTCTGTCTCAGACCGTCTGTCTCAGACCGTCTGTCTCAGACCGTCTGTCTCAGACCGTCTGTCTCAGTCTGTCTCTCTCAGACCGTCTGTCTCAGATCGTCTATCTCAGTCCGTCTGTCTCAGACCGTCTGTCTCAGACAGTCTGTCTCAGACCGCCTGTCTCAGAACGTCTGTCTCAGTCCGTCTACCTCTGTCCGTCCATCTCATACCGTCTATCTCAGACCGTCTGTCTCAGACCGTCTGTCTCAGGCCGTCTGTCTCAGGCCGTCTGTCTCAGACCGTCTATCTCAGTCCGTCTGTCTCAGACCGTCTGTCTCAGACAGTCTGTCTCACACCGTCTGTCTCAGACAGTCTATCTCAGACCGTCTGTCTCAGACCGTCTCTCTCGGATCGTCTGTCTCAGTCCGTGTGCCTCTGTCCGTCTATCTCAGACCGTCTGTTTCAGACCGTCTGTCTCAGACCGTCTGTCTCAGACCGTCTGTCTCAGACCGTCTGTCTCAGACCGTCTGTCTCAGACCGTCTGTCTCAGACAGTCTGCCTGAGAACGTCTGTCTCAGTCTGTCTCAGAACGTCTGTCTCAGTCCGTCTACCTCTGTCCAACCATCTCATACCGTCTATCTCAGACCGTCTGTCTCAGACCATCTGTCTCAGACCGTCTGTCTCAGGCCGTCTGTCTCAGGCCGTCTGTCTCAGGCCGTCTGTCTCAGACCCTCTGTCTCAGACCGTCTGTCTCAGACTGTCTCTCTCAGACCGTCTGTCTCAGAAAGTCTATCTCAGTCCGTCTGTCTCAGACCGTCTGTCTCAGACAGTCTGTCTCACACCGTCTGTCTCAGACAGTCTATCTCAGACCGTCTGTCTCAGACCGTCTGTCTCAGACCGTCTGTCTCAGGCCGTCTGTCTCAGACTGTCTCTCTCAGACCGTCTGTCTCATACCGTCTATCTCAGTCCGTCTGTCTCAGACCGTCTGTCTCAGACAGTCTGTTCAGAGAGTCTGTCTCAGAACGTCTGTCTCAGTCCGTCTGCCCCTGTCCGTCTGTCTCAGACCGCCTGTCTCAGACCGTCTGTCTCAGACCGTCCGTCTCAGACAGTCTGTCTCAGAACGTCTGTCTCAGTCTGTCTCAGAACGTCTGTCTCAGTCCGTCTACCTCTGTCCGTCCATCTCATACCGTCTATCTCAGACCGTCTGTCTCAGACCGTCTGTCTCAGACCGTCTGTGTCAGACCGTCTGTGTCAGACTGTCTATCGCAGACCGTCTGTCTCAGACCGCCTGTCTCAGACCGTCTGTCTCTGACCGTCTGTCTCAGACCGTCTGTCTCAGTCCGTCTGCCTCTCTCCGTCTTTCTCATACCGTCTGTCTCAGACCATATGTTTCAGACCGTCTGTCTCAGATCGTCTGTCTCAGTCTGTCTCAGACCGTCTGTCTCAGATCGTCTGTCACAGTCTGTCTCAGAACGTCTGTCTCAGTCCGTCAACCTCTGTCCGTCCATCTCATACCGTCTATCTCAGACCGTCTGTCTCAGACCATCTGTCTTAGACCGTCTGTCTCAGACCGTCTGTCTTAGGCCGTCTGTCTCAGGTCGTCTGTCTCAGAACGTCTGTCTCAGTCCGTCTGCCCCTGTCCGTCTGTCTCATACCGCCCGCCTCATACCGTCTATCTCAGACCGTCTGTCTCAGACTGTCTGTCTCAGACCGTCTGTCTCAGACCGTCTGTCTCGGATCGTCTGTCTCAGTCCGTCTGCCTCTGTCCGTCTATCTCATAACGTCTATCTCATAACGTCTATCTCAGACCGTCTGTTTCAGACCGTCTGTCTCAGACCGTCTGTCTCAGACCGTCTGTCTCAGACCGTCTGTCTCAGAACGTCTGTTTCAGTACGTCTACCTCTGTCCGTCCATCTCATACCGTCTATCTCAGACCGTCTGTCTCAGACCGTCTGTCTCATGCCGTCTGTCTCAGGCCGTCTGTCTCAGACCGTCTGTCTCAGACCGTCTGTGTCAAGCCGTCTGTGTCAGACTGTCTATCGCAGACCGTCTGTCTCAGACCGCCTGTCTCAGACCGTCTGTCTCTGACCGCCTGTCTCAGACCGTCTATCTCAGTCCGTCTGCCGCTCTCCGTCTTTCTCATACCGTCTGTCTCAGACCATATGTTTCAGACCGTCTGTCTCAGATCGTGTGTCTCAGTCTGTCTCAGAACGTCTGTCTCAGTCCGTCTACCTCTGTCCGTCCATCTCATACCGTCTATCTCAGACCGTCTGTCTCAGACCATCTGTCTCAGACCGCGTGTCTCAGACCGTCTGTCTCAGGCCGTCTGTCCCAGGCCGTCTGTCTCAGAACGTCTGTCTCAGTCCGTCTGCCCCTGTCCGTCTGTCTCATACCGCCCGCCTCATACCGTCTATCTCAGACCGTCCGTCTCAGACTGTCTGTCTCAGACCGTCTGGCTCAGACCGTCTGTCTCGGATCGTCTGTCTCAGTCCGTCTGCCTCTGTCCGTCTGTCTCAGACCGTCTGTCTCAGTCTGTCTCTCTCAGACCGTCTGTCTCAGATCGTCTATCTCAGTCCGTCTGTCTCAGACCGTCTGTCTCAGACAGTCTGTCTCAGACCGCCTGTCTCAGAACGTCTGTCTCAGTCCGTCTACCTCTGTCCGTCCATCTCATACCGTCTATCTCAGACCGTCTGTCTCAGACCATCTGTCTCAGACCGTCTGTCTCAGACCGTCTGTCTCAGGCCGTCTGTCTCAGGCCGTCTGTCTCAGACCCTCTGTCTCAGACCGTCTGTCTCAGACCGTCTGGCTCAGACCGTCTGTCTCGGATCGTCTGTCTCAGTCCGTCTGCCTCTGTCCGTCTATCTCAGACCGTCTGTTTCAGACCATCTGTCTCAGACCGTCTGTCTCAGACCGTCTGTCTCAGACCGTCTGTCTCAGACCGTCTGTCTCAGACCGTCTCTCTCAGACCGTCTGTCTCAGACCGTCTGTCTCAGACCGTCTGTCTCAGACTGTCTCTCTCAGACCGTCTGTCTCAGACCGTCTGTCTCAGACCGTCTGTCTCAGACCGTCTGTCTCAGACCGTCTGTCTCAGACCGTCTGTCTCAGACCGTCTGTCTCAGACGGTCTGTCTCAGACCGTCTGTCTCAGACCGTCTGTCTCAGACCGTCTGTCTCAGTCTGTCTGTCTCAGTCCGTCTACCTCTGTCCGTCCATCTCATACCGTCTGTCTCAGACCGTCTGTTTCAGACAGTCTGTCTCAGACCGCCTGTCTCAGAACGTCTGTCTCAGTCCGTCTACCTCTGTCCGTGCATCTCATACCGTCTATCTCAGACCGTCTGTCTCAGACCGTCTGTCTCAGTCCGTCTGTCTCAGACCGTCTGTCTCAGACCGTCTCTCTCTGAATGCCTGTCTCATACCGTCTGTCTCATACCGTCTGTCTCAGACCGTCTGTCTCAGACCGTCTGTCTCAGACCGTCTGTCTCCGACCGTCGGTCTCGTACCGTCTGTCTCAGTCCGTCTCTCTCTGAATGCCTGTCTCATACCGTCTGTCTCATACCGTCTGTCTCAGACCGTCTGTCTCAGACCGTCTGTCTCAGCCCGTCTGTCTCTGCCCGTCTATCTGAGTCTGTCTGCCTCTGACCGTCTGTCTGAGACCATCTGTCTCAGACCGCCTGCTTCAGACCGTCTGTCTCAGACCGTCGGACTTGTACCGTCTGTCTCAGACCGTCTGTCTCACACCGGCTGTCTCAGACCGTCTGTCTCAGACCGTCTGTCTCAGACCGTCTGTCTCAGACCGTCTGTCTCAGACCGTCTGTCTCATACCGTCTGTCTCAGTCCGTCGCTCTCTGAATGCCTGTCTCATACCGTCTGTCTCATACCGTCAGTCTCAGACCGTCTTTCTCATACCGTCTCTCTCAGACCGTCTGTCTCAGCCCGTCTGTCTCTGCCCGTCTATCTGAGTCTGTCTGCCTCTGACCGTCTGTCTGAGACCATCTGTCTCGGACCGCCTGCTTCAGACCGTCTGTCTCAGACCGTCGGACTTGTACCGTCTGTCTCACACCGTCTGTCTCAGACCGTCTGTCCCAGTCCGTCTGCCTCTGTCCGTCGGTCTCATGCCGTCTGTCCCAGTCCGTCTGCCTCTGTCCGTCGGTCTCATGCCGTCTATCTCTGTCCGTCCGTCTCTGAACGCCTGTCTCATACCGTGTGTATCATACCGTCTGTCTCATTCCGTCTGTCTCAGACCGTCTCTCTCAAACCGTCTGTCTCAGTCCGTTTGTCTCAGTCCGTCTGTCTCAGACCGTCTGTCTCTAACCGTCTGTCTCAGACAGTCTGTCTCTGAACGTCGGTCTCAGCCCGTCTGTCTCTGCCTGTCTATCTGAGTCTGTCTGCCTCTGACCGTCTGTCTGAGACCATCTGTCACAGACCGCCTGCTTCAGACCGTCTGTCTCAGTCCGTCTGTCTCAGACCGGCTGTCTCAGACCGTCTTTCTCATACCGTCTCTCTCAGACCGTCTGTCTCAGACCGTGTGTCTCAGACCGCCTGTCTCAGACCGTCTGTCTCAGACCGTCTGTCTCAGACCGTCTGTCTCAGACCGTCTGTCTCAGACCGTCTGTCTCAGACCGTCTGTCTCGGACCGTCTGTCTCGGACCGTCTGTCTCGGACCGTCTGTCTCGGACCGTCTGTCTCAGACCGTCTGTCTCAGACCGTCTGTCACAGACCGCCTGCTTCAGACCGTCTGTCTCAGACCGTCTGTCTCAGACCGTCTTTCTCATACCGTCTGTCTCAGACCGTCTGTCTCAGACCGTGTCTCTCATACCGTCTGTCTCAGTCCGTTTGTCTCAGACCGCCTGTCTCAGACCGTCTGTCTCTAACCGTCTGTCTCAGACCGTCTGTCTCAGACCGTCTGTCTCAGACCGTCTGTCTCAGACCGTCTGTCTCAGACCGTCTGCCTCAGACAGTCTGTCTCTGAACGTCGGTCTCAGCCCGTCTGTCTCTGCCCGTCTATCTGAGTCTGTCTGCCTCTGACCGTCTGTCTCAGACCGTCGGTCTCAGACCGTCTGTCTCACACCGTCTGTCTCAGACCGTCTGTCACAGACCGTCTGCCTCAGACCGTCTGCCTCAGACCGTCTGTCTCAGACCGTCCGTCTCAGACCGTCTGTCTCAGAACGTCTGTCTCTGACCGCGTGTCTCAGGCCGTCCGTCTCAGACCGTCTGTCTCAGACCGTCTGTCTCAGACCGTCTGACTCAGACCGTCAGTCTCAGACCGTCTGTCACAGCCCGTCCGTCTGAGACCGACCGTTTCAGACCGTCTGTCCCTGACCGCGTGTCTCAGGCCGTCCGTCTGAGTCCGTCTGTGTTATTCTGTCTGTCTCTGTGCGTCTGTCTCTGTCCCTCTGTCTAATACCCTCTGTCTCTGAGCGCCGGTCTCAGCACGTCTGTCTTAGCCCGTCTGTCTCAGACCGTCCGTCTCAGACCGTCCGTCTCAGGCCGTCCGTCTCAGACCGTCTGTCTCAGACCGTCCGTATCAGACCGTCCGTCTCAGACCGTCCATCTCAGACCGTCCGTCTCAGACCGTCTGTCTCAGACCGTCTGTCTCAGACAGTCTGTCTCTGAACGTCGGTCTCAGCCCGTCTGTCTCAGACCGCCTGTCTCAGACCGTCTGTCTCTAACCGTCTGTATCAGACCGTCTGTCTCAGACCGTCTGTCTCAGACCGTCTGTCTCAGACAGTCTATCTCTGAACGTCGGTCTCAGCCCGTCTGTCTCTGCCCGTCTATCTGAGTCTGTCTGCCTCTGACCGTCTGTCTGAGACCATCTGTCTCAGACCGCCTGCTTCAGACCGTCTGTCTCAGACCGTCTGTCTCAGACCGTCTTTCTCATACCGTCTGTCTCAGACCGTCTGTCTCAGACCGTGTCTCTCATACCGTCTGTCTCAGTCCGTTTGTCTCAGACCGCCTGTCTCAGACCGTCTGTCTCTAACCGTCTGTCTCAGACCGTCTGTCTCAGACCGTCTGTCTCAGACCGTCTGTCTCAGACCGTCTGCCTCAGACAGTCTGTCTCTGAACGTCGGTCTCAGCCCGTCTGTCTCTGCCCGTCTATCTGAGTCTGTCTGCCTCTGACCGTCTGTCTCAGACCGTCGGTCTCAGACCGTCTGTCTCACACCGTCTGTCTCAGACCGTCTGTCACAGACCGTCTGCCTCAGACCGTCTGCCTCAGACCGTCTGACTCAGACCGTCAGTCTCAGACCGTCTGTCACAGCCCGTCCGTCTGAGACCGACCGTTTCAGACCGTCTGTCCCTGACCGCGTGTCTCAGGCCGTCCGTCTGAGTCCGTCTGTGTTATTCTGTCTGTCTCTGTGCGTCTGTCTCTGTCCCTCTGTCTAATACCCTCTGTCTCTGAGCGCCGGTCTCAGCACGTCTGTCTTAGCCCGTCTGTCTCAGACCGTCCGTCTCAGACCGTCCGTCTCAGACCGTCCATCTCAGACCGTCTGTCTCAGACCGTCCGTGTCAGACCGTCCGTCTCAGACCGTCCGTCTCAGACCGTCTGTCTCAGACCGTCTGACTCTGACCGCGTGTCTCAGGCCGTCCGTCTCAGTCCGTCTGTGTTATTCTGTCTGTCTCTGTCCCTCTGTCTAATACCCTCCGTCTCTGAGCGCCGGTCTCAGCACGTCTGTCTTAGCCCGTCTGTCTCAGACCATCGGTCAAATAGCGTCTGTCTCAGATGGTCTGTCTCAGACTGTCTGTCTCAGACCGTCTGTCGCAGTCCGTCTGTCTCAGACCGTCTGTCTCAGACCGTCTGTCTCAGCCCGTCCGTCTCAGACCGACTGTTTCAGACAGTCTGTCTCTGACCGTGTGTCTCAGGCCGTCCGTCTCAGTCAGTCTGTCTTATACCGTCTGTCTATGTTCGTCTGTCGCTGTCCCTCTGTCTAATACACACTGTCTCTGAGCGCCGGTCTCAGCATGTCTGTCTTAGCCCGTCTGTCTCAGCCCGTGTGTCTCAGCCCGTCTGTCTCAGCCTGCCCGTCTCAGCCGGCCTGTCTCAGCCCGTCTGTCTCAGAGCGTCTGTCTCAGACCGTCCGTGTCAGACCGGCCGTCTTAGTTCGTCCGTCACAGCCCGTCCGTCTCAGACCGTCTGTGTCAGACCGTCCGTCTCAGACCGTCCGTCTCAGACCATCCGTCACAGCCCGTCCGCTCAGACCGTCTGTGTCAGACCGTCCGTGTCAGACCGCCCGTCTCAGACCGTCTGTCTCAGCCCGTGTGTCTCAGCCCGTCTGTCTCAGCCCGCCTGCCTCAGCCCGCCTGCCTCAGCCCCACTGTCTTAGACCGTCCGTCTCAGACCGTCCGTCTCAGACCGTCCGTCTCAGACCGTCCGTCTCAGACCGTCCGTCTCAGACCGTCCGTCTCAGACCGTCCGTCTCAGACCGTCCGTCTCAGACCGTCTGTCTCAGACCGTCGGTATCAGACCGTCTGTGACAGACCGTCTGTCTCAGCCCGCCTGTCTCAGCCCGCCTGTCTCAGCCCGTCTGTCTCAGACCGTCTGTCTCAGATCGTCCGTCTCAGACCGTCTGTCTCAGACCGTCTGTCTCATTCCGTCTGTCTCATACCGCCTGTATCAGACCGTCTGTCTCAACCGTCTGTCTCAGACAGTCTGTCTCAGACCGTCCGTGTCAGACCGCTCGTCTCAGACCGTCTGTATCAGACCGTCTGTATCAGACCGTCTGTCTCAGACCGTCTGACTCAGACCGTCAGTCTCAGACCGTCTGTCACAGCCCGTCCGTCTCGGACCGACTGTTTCAGACCGTCTGTCTCTAACCGTGTGTCTCAGGCCGTCCGTCTCAGTCGGTCTGTGTTACACCGTCTGTCTCTGTCCCTCTGTCTAATACCCTCTGACTCTGAGCGCCGGGCTCAGCACGTCTGTCTTAGCCCGTCTGTCTCAGACCATCGGTCAAATAGCGTCTGTCTCAGATCGTCTGTCTCAGACTGTCTGTCTCAGACTGTCTGTCTCAGACCGTATGTCTCAGTCTGTCCGTCTCAGACCGTCTGTCTCAGACCGTCTGTCTCAGACCGTCTGTCTCAGACCGTCAGTCTCAGACCGTCTCTCTCAGCCCGTCCGTCTCAGACCGACTGTTTCAGACAGTCTGTCTCTGACCGTATGTCTCAGGCCGTCCGTCTCAGTCTGTCTGTCTTATACCGTCTGTCTCTGTTCCTCTGTCTAATACCCTCTGTCTCTGAGCGCCGGTCTCAGCACGTCTGTCTTAGCCCGTCTGTCACAGACCATCGGTCACGGAGCGTCTGTCTCAGCCCGTGTGTCTCAGCCCGTCTGTCTCAGCCTGCCTGTCTCAGCCCGCCTGTCTCAGCCCGTCTGTCTCAGACCGTCCGTCTCAGACCGTCCGTCTCAGACCGTCCGTATCAGACCGTCCGTCTCAGACCGCCCGTCTCAGACCGTCCGTCACAGACAGGCCGTCTCAGACCGTCCGTCTCAGACCGTCCGTCTCAGACCGTCCGTCTCAGACCGTCTGCCTCAGACCGTCTGTCTCAGACCGCCTGTCTCAGACCGTCTGTCTCAGACCGTCCGTCTCAGACCGTCCGTCTCAGACCGTCTGCCTCAGACCGTCTGTCTCAGACCGTGCGTCTCAGACCGTCTGTCTCAGACCGTGTGTCTCAGGCCGTCCGTCTCCGACCGACTGTTTCAGACCGTCTGTCTCTGACCGTGTGTCTCAGGCCGTCCGTCTCCGTCCGTCTGTCTTATACCGTCTGTCTCTGTGCGTGTGTCTCTGTCCCTCTGTCTAATACCCTCTGTCTCTGAGCGCCGGTCTCAGCACGTCTGTCATAGCCCGTCTGTCTCAGACCATCGGTCAAACAGCGTCTGTCTCAGACCGTGTGTCTCAGACCGTCTGTCTCAGCCCGTGTGTCTCAGCCCGTCTGTCTCAGCCTGCCTGTCTCAGCCCGCCTGTCTCAGCCCGTCTGTCTCAGACCGTCCGTCTCAGACCGTCCGTCTCAGACCGTCCGTATCAGACCGTCCGTCTCAGACCGCCCGTCTCAGACCGTCCGTCACAGACAGGCCGTCTCAGACCGTCCGTCTCAGACCGTCTGCCTCAGACCGCCTGTCTCAGACCGTCTGTCTCAGACCGTCTGTCCCAGACCGTCTGTCTCAGACCGTCTGTCACAGCCCGTCCGTCTCAGACAGACTGTTTCAGACCGTCTGTCACTGACCGTGTGTCTCAGGCCGTCCGTCTCAGTCCGTCTGTGTTATACCGTCTGTCTCTGTGCGTCTGTCTCTGTCCCTCTGTCTAATACCCTCTGTCTCTGAGTGCCAGTCTCAGCACGTCTGTCTTAGCCCGTTTGTCTCAGACAATCGGTCAAATAGCGTCTGTCTCAGATCGTCTGTCTCTGACTGAGTGTCTCAGACCGTCTGTCTCAGTCCGCCTGTCTCAGACCGTCTGTCTCAGACCGTCTGTTTCAGACCGTCTGTCTCAGGCCGTCAGTCTCAGACCGTCTGTCTCAGCCCGTCCGTCTCAGACCGACTGTTTCAGACAGTCTGTCTCTGACCGTGTGTCTCAGGCCGTCCGTCTCAGTCTGTCTGTCTTATCCCGTCTGTCTATGTGCGCCTGTCTCTGTCCCTCAGTCTAATACCCTCTGTCTCTGAGTGCCGGTCTCAGCACGTCTGTCCTAGATCGTCTGTCTCAGACCATCGGTCACAGAGCGTCTGTCTCAGAGCGTCTGTCTCAGACCGTCCGTGTCAGGCCGGCCGTCTCAGTTCGTCCGTCACAGCCCGTCCGTCTCAGACCGTCTGTGTCAGACCGTCCGTCTCAGACCGTCCGTCTCAGACCATCCGTCACAGCCCGTCCGCTCAGACCGTCTGTGTCAGACCGTCCGCGTCAGACCGCCCGTCTCAGACCGTCCGTCTCAGACCGTCCGTCTCAGGCCGTCTGTCTCAGACCGTCTGTCTCAGACCCTCTGTCTCAGACCGTCTGTCTCCAACTGTCTGTCACAGCCCGTCTGTCACAGACCGCCTGCCTCTGTCTGTGGTTCTCGTACCATCTGTCGCAGACCATCTGTCTCAGACCATCTGTCTCGTATCGTCAGTCTCAGACCGGCTGCCTCAGACCGTCTGTCTCAGACCCTCTGTCTCGGACCGTCTGTCTCAGACCCACTGTCTGGGACCGTCTGTCTCAGACCACCTATCTCAGACCGTCTGTCTCTGTTCGTCCGTCACTGTCCGCGAGTCTCAGACCGCCTGCCCCTATCCGTCTGTGTCTGTGTGTCTCAGACCGTCTCTCTCAGACCGTCTGTCTCACACCGTCTGTCTCAGACCGTCCGTCTCAGTCCGTTTGTCTCAGACCGTCTGTCTCAGACCATCTGCCTCAGACCGTCTGTCTCAGACCGTCTGTCTCAGACCGTCTGTCTCAGACCGTCCGTCTCAGACCGTCTGTCTCAGACCGTGTGTCTCAGGCCGTCCGTCTCCGACCGACTGTTTCAGACCGTCTGTCTCTGACCGTGTGTCTCAGGCCGTCCGTCTCCGTCCGTCTGTCTTATACCGTCTGTCTCTGTGCGTGTGTCTCTGTCCCTCTGTCTAATACCCTCTTTCTCTGAGCGCCGGTCTCAGCACGTCTGTCATAGCCCGTCTGTCTCAGACCATCGGTCAAACAGCGTCTGTCTCAGACCGTGTGTCTCAGACCGTCTGTCTCAGCCCGTGTGTCTCAGCCCGTCTGTCTCAGCCTGCCTGTCTCAGCCCGCCTGTCTCAGCCCGTCTGTCTCAGACCGTCCGTCTCAGACCGTCCGTCTCAGACCGTCCGTATCAGACCGTCCGTCTCAGACCGCCCGTCTCAGACCGTCCGTCACAGACAGGCCGTCTCAGACCGTCCGTCTCAGACCGTCCGTCTCAGACCGTCCGTCTCAGACCGTCTGCCTCAGACCGCCTGTCTCAGACCGTCTGTATCAGACCGTCTGTCCCAGACCGTCTGTCTCAGACCGTCTGTCACAGCCCGTCCGTCTCAGACAGACTGTTTCAGACCGTCTGTCACTGACCGTGTGTCTCAGGCCGTCCGTCTCAGTCCGTCTGTGTTATACCGTCTGTCTCTGTGCGTCTGTCTCTGTCCCTCTGTCTAATACCCTCTGTCTCTGAGTGCCAGTCTCAGCACGTCTGTCTTAGCCCGTTTGTCTCAGACAATCGGTCAAATAGCGTCTGTCTCAGATCGTCTGTCTCTGACTGAGTGTCTCAGACCGTCTGTCTCAGTCCGCCTGTCTCAGACCGTCTGTCTCAGACCGTCTGTTTCAGACCGTCTGTCTCAGGCCGTCAGTCTCAGACCGTCTGTCTCAGCCCGTCCGTCTCAGACCGACTGTTTCAGACAGTCTGTCTCTGACCGTGTGTCTCAGGCCGTCCGTCTCAGTCTGTCTGTCTTATCCCGTCTGTCTATGTGCGCCTGTCTCTGTCCCTCAGTCTAATACCCTCTGTCTCTGAGTGCCGGTCTCAGCACGTCTGTCCTAGATCGTCTGTCTCAGACCATCGGTCACAGAGCGTCTGTCTCAGAGCGTCTGTCTCAGACCGTCCGTGTCAGGCCGGCCGTCTCAGTTCGTCCGTCACAGCCCGTCCGTCTCAGACCGTCTGTGTCAGACCGTCCGTCTCAGACCGTCCGTCTCAGACCATCCGTCACAGCCCGCCCGCTCAGACCGTCTGTGTCAGACCGTCCGCGTCAGACCGCCCGTCTCAGACCGTCCGTCTCAGACCGTCCGTCTCAGGCCGTCTGTCTCAGACCGTCTGTCTCAGACCCTCTGTCTCAGACCGTCTGTCTCCAACTGTCTGTCACAGCCCGTCTGTCACAGACCGCCTGCCTCTGTCTGTGGTTCTCGTACCATCTGTCGCAGACCATCTGTCTCAGACCATCTGTCTCGTATCGTCAGTCTCAGACCGGCTGCCTCAGACCGTCTGTCTCAGACCCTCTGTCTCGGACTGTCTGTCTCAGACCCACTGTCTGGGACCGTCTGTCTCAGACCACCTATCTCAGACCGTCTGTCTCTGTTCGTCCGTCACTGTCCGCGAGTCTCAGACCGCCTGCCCCTATCCGTCTGTGTCTGTGTGTCTCAGACCGTCTCTCTCAGACCGTCTGTCTCACACCGTCTGTCTCAGACCGTCTGTCTCAGACCGTTTGTCTCAGACCGTCTGTCTCACACCGTCTGTCTCAGACCGTCTGTCTCAGACCGCGTGTATCAGACCGTCTGTCTCAGACCGTGTGTCCCAGACCGACTGTCTCGGTCCGTCCGTCTCAAACCGTCTGTCTCAGTCCGTTTGTCTCAGGCCGACTGTCTCGGTCCGTCCGTCTCAAACCGTCTGTCTCAGTCCGTTTGTCTCATCCCGTCTATCTCTGTGCGTCTGTCTCTGTCCCCCTGTCCAGTACCGTCTGTCTCAGACCGTCTGCCTCAGACCGTCTATCCCAGATCGTCTGTCTCAGACCGTGTGTCTCAGGGCGTCCGTCTCAGATGGTCTGTCTCAGACCGTCTGTCTTATACCGTCTGACTCTGTGCGTCTCTCTCTGTCCCTCTGTCTAATACCCTCTGTCTCTGAGCGCCGGTCTCAGCACGTCTGTCTTAACCCGTCTGTCTCAGACCATCGGTCAAACAGCGTCTGTCTCAGACCATCGGTCAAACAGCGTCTGTCTCAGACCGTCTGTCTCAGACCGTCTGTCTCAGTCCGTCTGTCTCAGACCGTGTGCCTCAGACCGTCTGTCTCAGACCGTCTGTCTCAGACCGTCTGTCTCAGACCGTCTGTATCAGACCGTCTGTCTCAGACCGTCTGTCTCAGACCGTCTGTCTCAGACCGTCTGTCTCAGACCGTCCGTCTCAGACCGTCCGTCTCAGACCGTCTGTCTCAGACCGTCTGTCTCTGACCGTCTCTCTCAGACCGTCTCTCTCAGACCGTCTGCCGCAGACTGTCTGTCTCAGCCCGTCTGTGTCTGACCGTCTGCCTCAGACCGTCTGCCTGAGACCGTCTGTCTCAGACCGTCGGTCTCTGACAGTGTGTTTCAGGCCGTACGTCTCAGTCCGGCTGTCTTATACCGTCTGTCTCTGTGCGTCTGTCTCAGACCGTCTGTCTCAGACCATCGGTCAAACAGCGTCTGTCTCAGACCGTCGGTCAAACAGCGGCTGTCTCAGACCGTCTGTCTCATACCGTCTGTCTCATACCGCCTGTTTCAGACCGTCTGTCTCTGATCGTGTGTCTCACGCCGTCCGTCTCAGCCCGTCTGTCTTATACCGTCTGTCTATGTTCGTCTGTCTCTGCCCCTCTGTCTAATACCCTCTGTCTCTGAGCGCCGGTCTCAGCACGTCTGTCTCAGACCGTCTATCGCAGACCGTCTGTCTCAGACCGTCTGTCTCAGACCGTCTGTCTCAGACCGTCTGTCTCAGACCGTCTGTCTCAGACCGTCTGTCTCAGACCGTCTGTCTCAGACCGTGTGTCTCCGACCGTCTGTCTCAGACCGTGTGTCTCAGACCGACTGTCTCGGTCCGTCCGTCTCAAACCGTCTGTCTCAGTCCGTCTGGCTCAGACCGTCTGTATCAGACCGTCTGTCTCAGACCGTCTGTCTCAGACCGTCTGTCTCAGACCGTCTGTCTCAGACCGTCTGTCTCAGACCGTCTGTCTCAGACCGTCTGTCTCAGACCGTCTGTCTCAGACCGTCTGTCTCAGACCGTCTGTCTCAGACCGTCCGTCTCAGACCGTCCGTCTCAGACCGTCCGTCTCAGACCGTCTGTCTCAGACCGTCTGTCTCAGACCGTCGGTCTCTGACCGTGTGTCTCAGGCCGTACGTCTCAGTCCGGCTGTCTTATACCGTCTGTCTCAGACCGTCTGTCTCAGACCGTCAGTCTCAGACCGTCTGTCTCAGACCGTCTGCCTCCGGCCGTCTGCCTCAGACCGTCTGTCTCAGACCGTCTGTCTCAGACCGTCTGTCTCAGACCGTCTGTCTCAGACCGTCTGTCTCAGACCGTCTGTCTCAGACCGTCTGTCTCAGACCGTCTGTCTCAGACCGTCTGTCTCCGACCGTCTGTCTCATACCGTCTGTCTCATACCGCCTGTTTCAGACCGTCTGTCTCTGATCGTGTGTCTCACGCCGTCCGTCTCAGCCCGTCTGTCTTATACCGTCTGTCTATGTGCGTCTGTCTCTGCCCCTCTGTCTAATACCCTCTGTCTCTGAGCGCCGGTCTCAGCCCGTCTGTCTCAGACCGTCTGTCTCAGACCGTCTGTCTCACCGTCTGTCTCAGACCGTCTGTCTCAGACCGTCTGTCTCAGACCGTCTGTCTCTGACCGTCTGTCTCCGACCGTCTGCCTCAGACCGTCTGTCTCAGACCGTCTCTCTCAGACCGTCTGCCGCAGACTGTCTGTCTCAGCCCGTCTGTGTCTGACCGTCTGCCTCAGACCGTCTGCCTGAGACCGTCTGTCTCAGACCGTCTGTCTCAGACCGCGTGTCTCAGTCCGTCTGTCTCAGACCGTCCGTCTCAAACCGTCTGTCTCAGACCGTCTGTATCAGACCGTCTGTCTCAGACCGTCTGTCTCAGACCGTCTGTCTCAGACCGTCTGTCTCAGATCGTCTGTCGCAGACCGTCTGTCTCAGACCGTCTGTCTCAGACCGTGTGTCTCAGGCCGTCCGTCTCCGTCTGTCTTATACCGTCTGTCTCTGTGCGTCTGTCTCTGTCCCTCTGTCTAATACCCTCTGTCTCTGAGCGCCGGTCTCAGCACGTCTGTCATAGCCCGTCTGTCTCAGACCATCGGTCAAACAGAGTCTGTCTGAGACCGTCTGTCTCATACCGTCTGCCTCAGACTGTCTGTCTCAGACCGTGTGTCTCATACCGTCTGTCTCAGACCGTGTGTCTCATACCGTCTGTCTCAGACCGTCTGCCTCAGACCGTCTGTCTCAGACCGTCTGTCTCAGACCGTCCGTCTCAGACAGTCTGTCTCAGACCGTGTGTCTCAGGCCGTCCGTCTCCGACCGACTGTCTCGTTCCGTCCGTCTCAAACCGTCCGTCTCAGTCCGTTTGTCTCAGACCGTCTGTCTCAGACCATCTGCCTCAGACCGTCTGTCTCAGACCGTCTGTCTCAGACCGTCTGTCTCAGACCGTCCGTCTCAGACAGTCTGTCTCAGACCGTGTGTCTCAGGCCGTCCGTCTCCGACCGACTGTTTCAGACCGTCTGTCTCTGACCGTGTGTCTCAGACCGTCTGTCTCAGACCGTCTGTCTCAGACCGACTGTCTCGTTCCGTCCGTCTCAAACCGTCCGTCTCAGTCCGTTTGTCTCAGACCGTCTGTCTCAGACCATCTGCCTCAGACCGTCTGTCTCAGACCGTCTGTCTCAGACCGTCTGTCTCAGACCGTCCGTCTCAGACCGTCTGTCTCAGACCGTGTGTCTCAGGCCGTCCGTCTCCGACCGACTGTTTCAGACCGTCTGTCTCTGACCGTGTGTCTCACGCCGTCCGTCTCAGCCCGTCTGTCTTATACCGTCTGTCTATGTGCGTCTGTCTCTGCCCCTCTGTCTAATACCCTCTGTCTCTGAGCGACGGTCTCAGCACGTCTGTCTCAGACCGTCCATCGCAGACCGTCTGTCTCAGACCGTCCGTCTCAGACCGTCTATCCCACATCGTCTGTCTCAGACCGTGTGTCTCAGGCCGTCCGTCTCCGACCGACTGTTTCAGACCGTCTGTCTCTGACCGTGTGTCTCAGACCGTCTGTCTCAGACCGTCTGTCTCAGACCGACTGTCTCGTTCCGTCCGTCTCAAACCGTCCGTCTCAGTCCGTTTGTCTCAGACCGTCTGTCTCAGACCATCTGCCTCAGACCGTCTGTCTCAGACCGTCTGTCTCAGACCGTCTGTCTCAGACCGTCCGTCTCAGACCGTCTGTCTCAGACCATCTGCCTCAGACCGTCTGTCTCAGACCGTCTGTCTCAGACCGTCTGTCTCAGACCGTCTGTCTCACACCGTCTGTCTCAGACCGTCTGTCTCACACCGTCTGTCTCAGACCGTCTGTCTCAGTCCGTTTGTCTCATCCCGTCTATCTCTGTGCGTATGTCTCTGTCCCCCTGTCCAGTACTGTCTGTCTCAGACCGTCTGTCTCTGTCCCCCTGTCCAGTACTGTCTGTCTCAGACCGTCTGCCTCAGACCGTCTATCCCAGATCGTCTGTCTCAGACCGTGTGTCTCAGGGCGTCCGTCTCAGATGGTCTGTCTCAGACCGTCTGTCTTATACCGTCTGACTCTGTGCGTCTCTCTCTGTCCCTCTGTCTAATACCCTCTGTCTCTGAGTGCCGGTCTCAGCACGTCTGTCTTAACCCGTCTGTCTCAGACCATCGGTCACAGAGCGTCTGTCTCAGAGCGTCTGTCTCAGACCGTCTGTCTCAGCCCGTCTGTCTCAGGCCGCGTGTCTCAGTCCGTCTGTATCAGACCGTCCGTCTCAGACCGTCCGTCTCAGACCGTCTGAATCAGACCGTCTGTCTCAGACCGTCTGTCTCAGACCGTCTGTCTCTGACCGTCTCTCTCAGACCGTCTCTCTCAGACCGTCTGCCGCAGACTGTCTGTCTCAGCCCGTCTGTGTCTGACCGTCTGCCTCAGACCGTCTGCCTGAGACCGTCTGTCTCAGACCGTCTGTCTCAGACCGTCGGTCTCTGACCGTGTGTCTCAGGCCGTACGTCTCAGTCCGGCTGTCTTATACCGTCTGTCTCAGACCGTCTGTCTCAGACCGTCAGTCTCAGACCGTCTGTCTCAGACCGTCTGTCTCAGACCGTCCGTCTCAGACCGTCTGTCTCAGACCGTGTGTCTCAGGCCGTCCGTCTCCGACCGACTGTTTCAGACCGTCTGTCTCTGACCGTGTGTCTCACGCCGTCCGTCTCAGCCCGTCTGTCTTATACCGTCTGTCTATGTGCGTCTGTCTCTGCCCCTCTGTCTAATACCCTCTGTCTCTGAGCGACGGTCTCAGCACGTCTGTCTCAGACCGTCCATCGCAGACCGTCTGTCTCAGACCGTCCGTCTCAGACCGTCTATCCCACATCGTCTGTCTCAGACCGTGTGTCTCAGGCCGTCCGTCTCCGACCGACTGTTTCAGACCGTCTGTCTCTGACCGTGTGTCTCAGACCGTCTGTCTCAGACCGTCTGTCTCAGACCGACTGTCTCGTTCCGTCCGTCTCAAACCGTCCGTCTCAGTCCGTTTGTCTCAGACCGTCTGTCTCAGACCATCTGCCTCAGACCGTCTGTCTCAGACCGTCTGTCTCAGACCGTCTGTCTCAGACCGTCCGTCTCAGACCGTCTGTCTCAGACCATCTGCCTCAGACCGTCTGTCTCAGACCGTCTGTCTCAGACCGTCTGTCTCAGACCGTCTGTCTCACACCGTCTGTCTCAGACCGTCTGTCTCACACCGTCTGTCTCAGACCGTCTGTCTCAGTCCGTTTGTCTCATCCCGTCTATCTCTGTGCGTATGTCTCTGTCCCCCTGTCCAGTACTGTCTGTCTCAGACCGTCTGTCTCTGTCCCCCTGTCCAGTACTGTCTGTCTCAGACCGTCTGCCTCAGACCGTCTATCCCAGATCGTCTGTCTCAGACCGTGTGTCTCAGGGCGTCCGTCTCAGATGGTCTGTCTCAGACCGTCTGTCTTATACCGTCTGACTCTGTGCGTCTCTCTCTGTCCCTCTGTCTAATACCCTCTGTCTCTGAGTGCCGGTCTCAGCACGTCTGTCTTAACCCGTCTGTCTCAGACCATCGGTCACAGAGCGTCTGTCTCAGAGCGTCTGTCTCAGACCGTCTGTCTCAGCCCGTCTGTCTCAGGCCGCGTGTCTCAGTCCGTCTGTATCAGACCGTCCGTCTCAGACCGTCCGTCTCAGACCGTCTGAATCAGACCGTCTGTCTCAGACCGTCTGTCTCAGACCGTCTGTCTCTGACCGTCTCTCTCAGACCGTCTCTCTCAGACCGTCTGCCGCAGACTGTCTGTCTCAGCCCGTCTGTGTCTGACCGTCTGCCTCAGACCGTCTGCCTGAGACCGTCTGTCTCAGACCGTCTGTCTCAGACCGTCGGTCTCTGACCGTGTGTCTCAGGCCGTACGTCTCAGTCCGGCTGTCTTATACCGTCTGTCTCAGACCGTCTGTCTCAGACCGTCAGTCTCAGACCGTCTGTCTCAGACCGTCTGTCTCAGACCGTCTGTCTCTGACCGTGTGTCTCAGGCCGTCCGTCTCCGTCCGTCTGTCTTATACCGTCTGTCTCTGTGCGTCTGTCTCTGCCCCTCTGTCTAATACCCTCTGTCTCTTAGCGCCGGTCTCAGCACGTCTGTCATAGCCCGTCTGTCTCAGACCATCGGTCAAACAGCGTCTGTCTCAGACCGTCTGTCTCAGACCGTCTGTCTCAGACCGTCTGTCTCAGACCGTCTGTCTCAGACCGTCTGTCTCAGACCGTCTGTCTCAGACCGTCTGTCTCAGACCGTCTGTCTCAGACCGTCTGTCTCAGACCGTCTGTCTCAGACCGTCTGTCTCAGACCGTCTGTCTCAGACCGTCTGTCTCAGACCGTCTGGCTCAGACCGTCTGGCTCAGACCGTCTGTCTCAGACCGTCTGTCTCAGACCGTCTGTCTCAGACCGTCCGTCTCAGACCGTCTGTCTCAGACCGTGTGTCTCAGGCCGTCCGTCTCCGTCCGTCTGTCTTATACCGTCTGTCTCTGTGCGTCTGTCTCTGTCCCTCTGTCTAATACCCTCTGTCTCTGAGCGCCGGTCTCAGCACGTCTGTCTTAACCCGTCTGTCTCAGACCATCGGTCACAGAGCGTCTGTCTCTGACCGTCTCTCTCAGACCGTCTCTCTCAGACCGTCTGCCGCAGACTGTCTGTCTCAGCCCGTCTGTGTCTGACCGTCTGCCTCAGACCGTCTGCCTGAGACCGTCTGTCTCAGACCGTCTGTCTCTGACCGTCTCTCTCAGACCGTCTCTCTCAGACCGTCTGCCGCAGACTGTCTGTCTCAGCCCGTCTGTGTCTGACCGTCTGCCTCAGACCGTCTGCCTGAGACCGTCTGTCTCAGACCGTCGGTCTCTGACAGTGTGTCTCAGGCCGTACGTCTCAGTCCGGCTGTCTTATACCGTCTGTCTCAGACCGTCTGGCTCAGACCGTCTGCCTCAGACCGTCTGTCTCAGACCGTTCGTCTCCGACCGACTGTTTCAGACCGTCTGTCTCTGACCGTGTGTCTCAGGCCGTCCGTCTCCGTCCGTCTGTCTTATACCGTCTGTCTCTGTGCGTGTGTTTCTGTCCCTCTGTCTAATACCCTCTGTCTCTGAGCGCCGGTCTCAGAACGTCTGTCATAGCCCGTCTGTCTCAGACCATCGGTCAAACAGCGTCTGTCTCAGACCGTCTGTCTCAGACCGTCTGGCTCAGACCGTCTGCCTCAGACCGTCTGCCTCAGACCGTCTGTCTCAGACCGTCTGTCTCAGACCGTCTGTCTCAGACCGTCTGTCTCAGACCGTCTGTCTCAGACCGTCTGTCTCAGACCGTCTGTCTCAGACCGTCTGTCTCAGACCGTCTGTCTCAGACCGTCTGTCTCAGACCGTCTGTCTCAGACCGTCTGTCTCAGACCGTCTGTCTCAGACCGTCTGTCTCAGACCGTCTGTCTCAGACCGTCTGTCTCAGACCGTCTGTCTCAGACCGTCTGTCTCAGACCGTCTGTCTCAGACCGTCTGTCTCAGACCGTCTGTCTCAGACCGTCTGTCTCAGACCGTCTGTCTCAGACCGTCTGTCTCAGACCGTCTGTCTCAGACCGTCTGTCTCAGACCGTCGGTCTCAGACCGTCCGTCTCAGACCGTCCGTCTCAGACCGTCCGTCTCAGACCGTCCGTCTCAGACCGTCTGTCTCAGACCGTCTGTCTCAGACCGTCTGTCTCAGACCGTCTGTCTCTGACCGTCTCTCTCAGACCGTCTCTCTCAGACCGTCTCTCTCAGACCGTCTGACGCAGACTGTCTGTTTCAGCCCGTCTGTGTCTGACCGTCTGCCTCAGACCGTCTGCCTGAGACCGTCTGTCTCAGACCGTCGGTCTCTGACAGTGTGTCTCAGGCCGTACGTCTCAGTCCGGCTGTCTTATACCGTCTGTCTCTGTGCGTCTGTCTCAGACCGTCTGTCTCAGACCATCGGTCAAACAGCGTCTGTCTCAGACCGTCGGTCAAACAGCGGCTGTCTCAGACCGTCTGTCTCAGACCGTCTGTCTCAGACCGTCTGTCTCAGACCGTCTGTCTCAGACCGTCTGTCTCATACCCTCTGTCTCATACCGCCTGTTTCAGACCGTCTGTCTCTGACCGTGTGTCTCACGCCGTCCGTCTCAGCCCGTCTGTCTTATACCGTCTGTCTATGTGCGTCTGTCTCTGCCCCTCTGTCTAATACCCGCTGTCTCTGAGCGCCGGTCTCAGCACGTCTGTCTCAGACCGTCTATCGCAGACCGTCTGTCTCAGACCGTCTGTCTCAGACCGTCTGTCTCAGACCGTCTGTCTCAGACCGTCTGTCTCAGACCGTCTGTCTCACACCGTCTGTCTCAGACCGTCTGTCTCAGACCGTGTGTCTCAGACCGTCTGTCTCAGACCGTGTGTCTCAGACCGACTGTCTCGGTCCGTCCGTCTCAAACCGTCTGTCTCAGTCCGTTTGTCTCAGACCGACCTTCTCGTTCCGTCCGTCTCAAACCGTCTGTCTCAGTCCGTTTGTCTCATCCCGTCTATCTCTGTGCGTCTGTCTCTGTCCCCCTGTCCAGTACTGTCTGTCTCAGACCGTCTGTCTCTGTCCCCCTGTCCAGTACTGTCTGTCTCAGACCGTCTGCCTCAGACCGTCTATCCCACATCGTCTGTCTCAGACCGTGTGTCTCAGGGCGTCCGTCTCAGATGGTCTGTCTCAGACCGTCTGTCTTATACCGTCTGACTCTGTGCGTCTCTCTCTGTCCCTCTGTCTAATACCCTCTGTCTCTGAGTGCCGGTCTCAGCACGTCTGTCTTAACCCGTCTGTCTCAGACCATCGGTCACAGAGCGTCTGTCTCAGAGCGTCTGTCTCAGACCGTCTGTCTCAGCCCGTCTGTCTCAGGCCGCGTGTCTCAGTCCGTCTGTATCAGACCGTCCGTCTCAGACCGTCCGTCTCAGACCGTCTGAATCAGACCGTCTGTCTCAGACCGTCTGTCTCAGACCGTCTGTCTCTGACCGTCTCTCTCAGACCGTCTCTCTCAGACCGTCTGCCGCAGACTGTCTGTCTCAGCCCGTCTGTGTCTGACCGTCTGCCTCAGACCGTCTGCCTGAGACCGTCTGTCTCAGACCGTCTGTCTCAGACCGTCTGTCTCAGACCGTCTGTCTCAGACCGTCTGTCTCAGACCGTCTGTCTCAGACCGTCTGTCTCAGACCGTCTGTCTCAGACCGTCTGTCTCAGACCGTCTGTCTCAGACCGTCTGTCTCAGACCGTCTGGCTCAGACCGTCTGGCTCAGACCGTCTGTCTCAGACCGTCTGTCTCAGACCGTCTGTCTCAGACCGTCCGTCTCAGACCGTCTGTCTCAGACCGTGTGTCTCAGGCCGTCCGTCTCCGTCCGTCTGTCTTATACCGTCTGTCTCTGTGCGTCTGTCTCTGTCCCTCTGTCTAATACCCTCTGTCTCTGAGCGCCGGTCTCAGCACGTCTGTCTTAACCCGTCTGTCTCAGACCATCGGTCACAGAGCGTCTGTCTCTGACCGTCTCTCTCAGACCGTCTCTCTCAGACCGTCTGCCGCAGACTGTCTGTCTCAGCCCGTCTGTGTCTGACCGTCTGCCTCAGACCGTCTGCCTGAGACCGTCTGTCTCAGACCGTCTGTCTCTGACCGTCTCTCTCAGACCGTCTCTCTCAGACCGTCTCTCTCAGACCGTCTTCCGCAGACTGTCTGTCTCAGCCCGTCTGTGTCTGACCGTCTGCCTCAGACCGTCTGCCTGAGACCGTCTGTCTCAGACCGTCGGTCTCTGACAGTGTGTCTCAGGCCGTACGTCTCAGTCCGGCTGTCTTATACCGTCTGTCTCAGACCGTCTGGCTCAGACCGTCTGCCTCAGACCGTCTGTCTCAGACCGTTCGTCTCCGACCGACTGTTTCAGACCGTCTGTCTCTGACCGTGTGTCTCAGGCCGTCCGTCTCCGTCCGTCTGTCTTATACCGTCTGTCTCTGTGCGTGTGTTTCTGTCCCTCTGTCTAATACCCTCTGTCTCTGAGCGCCGGTCTCAGAACGTCTGTCATAGCCCGTCTGTCTCAGACCATCGGTCAAACAGCGTCTGTCTCAGACCGTCTGTCTCAGACCGTCTGGCTCAGACCGTCTGCCTCAGACCGTCTGCCTCAGACCGTCTGTCTCAGACCGTCTGTCTCAGACCGTCTGGCTCAGACCGTCTGGCTCAGACCGTCTGTCTCAGACCGTCTGTCTCAGACCGTCTGTCTCAGACCGTCCGTCTCAGACCGTCTGTCTCAGACCGTGTGTCTCAGGCCGTCCGTCTCCGTCCGTCTGTCTTATACCGTCTGTCTCTGTGCGTCTGTCTCTGTCCCTCTGTCTAATACCCTCTGTCTCTGAGCGCCGGTCTCAGCACGTCTGTCTTAACCCGTCTGTCTCAGACCATCGGTCACAGAGCGTCTGTCTCTGACCGTCTCTCTCAGACCGTCTCTCTCAGACCGTCTGCCGCAGACTGTCTGTCTCAGCCCGTCTGTGTCTGACCGTCTGCCTCAGACCGTCTGCCTGAGACCGTCTGTCTCAGACCGTCTGTCTCTGACCGTCTCTCTCAGACCGTCTCTCTCAGACCGTCTCTCTCAGACCGTCTTCCGCAGACTGTCTGTCTCAGCCCGTCTGTGTCTGACCGTCTGCCTCAGACCGTCTGCCTGAGACCGTCTGTCTCAGACCGTCGGTCTCTGACAGTGTGTCTCAGGCCGTACGTCTCAGTCCGGCTGTCTTATACCGTCTGTCTCTGTGCGTCTGTCTCAGACCGTCTGTCTCAGACCATCGGTCAAACAGCGTCTGTCTCAGACCGTCGGTCAAACAGCGGCTGTCTCAGACCGTCTGTCTCAGACCGTCTGTCTCAGACCGTCTGTCTCAGACCGTCTGTCTCAGACCGTCTGTCTCATACCCTCTGTCTCATACCGCCTGTTTCAGACCGTCTGTCTCTGACCGTGTGTCTCACGCCGTCCGTCTCAGCCCGTCTGTCTTATACCGTCTGTCTATGTGCGTCTGTCTCTGCCCCTCTGTCTAATACCCTCTGTCTCTGAGCGCCGGTCTCAGCACGTCTGTCTCAGACCGTCTATCGCAGACCGTCTGTCTCAGACCGTCTGTCTCAGACCGTCTGTCTCAGACCGTCTGTCTCAGACCGTCTGTCTCAGACCGTCTGTCTCACACCGTCTGTCTCAGACCGTCTGTCTCAGACCGTGTGTCTCAGACCGTCTGTCTCAGACCGTGTGTCTCAGACCGACTGTCTCGGTCCGTCCGTCTCAAACCGTCTGTCTCAGTCCGTTTGTCTCAGACCGACCTTCTCGTTCCGTCCGTCTCAAACCGTCTGTCTCAGTCCGTTTGTCTCATCCCGTCTATCTCTGTGCGTCTGTCTCTGTCCCCCTGTCCAGTACTGTCTGTCTCAGACCGTCTGTCTCTGTCCCCCTGTCCAGTACTGTCTGTCTCAGACCGTCTGCCTCAGACCGTCTATCCCACATCGTCTGTCTCAGACCGTCTATCCCACATCGTCTGTCTCAGACCGTGTGTCTCAGGGCGTCCGTCTCAGATGGTCTGTCTCAGACCGTCTGTCTTATACCGTCTGACTCTGTGCGTCTCTCTCTGTCCCTCTGTCTAATACCCTCTGTCTCTGAGTGCCGGTCTCAGCACGTCTGTCTTAACCCGTCTGTCTCAGACCATCGGTCACAGAGCGTCTGTCTCAGAGCGTCTGTCTCAGACCGTCTGTCTCAGCCCGTCTGTCTCAGGCCGCGTGTCTCAGTCCGTCTGTATCAGACCGTCCGTCTCAGACCGTCCGTCTCAGACCGTCTGAATCAGACCGTCTGTCTCAGACCGTCTGTCTCAGACCGTCTGTCTCTGACCGTCTCTCTCAGACCGTCTCTCTCAGACCGTCTGCCGCAGACTGTCTGTCTCAGCCCGTCTGTGTCTGACCGTCTGCCTCAGACCGTCTGCCTGAGACCGTCTGTCTCAGACCGTCTGTCTCAGACCGTCGGTCTCTGACCGTGTGTCTCAGGCCGTACGTCTCAGTCCGGCTGTCTTATACCGTCTGTCTCAGACCGTCTGTCTCAGACCGTCAGTCTCAGACCGTCTGTCTCAGACCGTCTGTCTCAGACCGTCTGTCTCTGACCGTGTGTCTCAGGCCGTCCGTCTCCGTCCGTCTGTCTTATACCGTCTGTCTCTGTGCGTCTGTCTCTGTCCCTCTGTCTAATACCCTCTGTCTCTGAGCGCCGGTCTCAGCACGTCTGTCATAGCCCGTCTGTCTCAGACCATCGGTCAAACAGCGTCTGTCTCAGACCGTCTGTATCAGACCGTCTGTCTCAGACCGTCTGTCTCAGACCGTCTCTCTCAGACCGTCTGCCGCAGACTGTCTGTCTCAGCCCGTCTGTGTCTGACCGTCTGCCTCAGACCGTCTGCCTGAGACCGTCTGTCTCAGACCGTCTGTCTCAGACCGTCGGTCTCTGACCGTGTGTCTCAGGCCGTACGTCTCAGTCCGGCTGTCTTATACCGTCTGTCTCAGACCGTCTGTCTCAGACCGTCAGTCTCAGACCGTCTGTCTCAGACCGTCTGTCTCAGACCGTCTGTCTCTGACCGTGTGTCTCAGGCCGTCCGTCTCCGTCCGTCTGACTTATACCGTCTGTCTCTGTGCGTCTGTCTCTGTCCCTCTGTCTAATACCCTCTGTCTCTGAGCGCCGGTCTCAGCACGTCTGTCATAGCCCGTCTGTCTCAGACCATCGGTCAAACAGCGTCTGCCTCAGACCGTCTGTCTCAGACCGTCTGTCTCAGACCGTCTGTCTCAGACCGTCTGTCTCAGACCGTCTGTCTCATACCGCCTGTTTCAGACCGTCTGTCTCTGACCGTGTGTCACAGGCCGTCCGTCTCAGTCCGTCTGTCTTATACCGTCTGTCTATGTGCGTCTGTCTCTGCCCCTCTGTCTAATACCCTCTGTCTCTGAGCGCCGGTCTCAGCACGTCTGTCTCAGACCGTCTGTCGCAGACCGTCTGTCTCAGACCGTCTGTCTCAGACCGTCTGTCTCAGACCGACTGTCTCGATCCGTCCGTCTCAAACCGTCCGTCTCAGTCCGTTTGTCTCAGACCGTCTGGCTCAGACCGTCTGCCTCAGACCGTCTGTCTCAGACCGTCTGTCTCAGACCGTCTGTCTCAGACCGTCTGTCTCATACCGCCTGTTTCAGACCGTCTGTCTCTGACCGTGTGTCACAGGCCGTCCGTCTCAGTCCGTCTGTCTTATACCGTCTGTCTATGTGCGTCTGTCTCTGCCCCTCTGTCTAATACCCTCTGTCTCTGAGCGCCGGTCTCAGCACGTCTGTCTCAGACCGTCTGTCGCAGACCGTCTGTCTCAGACCGTCTGTCTCAGACCGTCTGTCTCAGACCGTCTGTCTCAGACCGTCAGTCTCAGACCGTCTCTCTCAGCCCGTCCGTCTCAGACCGTCCGTCTCAGACCGTCCGTCTCAGACCGTCCGTCTCAGTCCGTCTGTGTTATACCGTCTGTCTCTGTGCGTTCGTCTCTGTCCCTCTGTCTAATACCCTCTGTCTCTGAGCGCCGGTCTCAGCACGTCTGTCTTAGCCCGTCTGTCTCAGACCATCGGTCAAATAGCGTCTGTCTCAGTTCGTCTGTCTCAGACTGTCTGTCTCAGTCCGTCTGTCTCAGTCTGTCCGTCTCAGACCGTCTGTCTCAGACCGTCAGTCTCAGACCGTCTCTCTCAGCCCGTCCGTCTCAGACAGTCCGTCTCAGACCGTCCGTCTCAGACCGTCCGTCTCAGCACGTCTGTCTCAGACCGTCTGTCGCAGACCGTCTGTCTCAGACCGTCTGTCTCAGACCGTCTGTCTCAGACCGACTGTCTCGATCCGTCCGTCTCAAACCGTCCGTCTCAGTCCGTTTGTCTCAGACCGTCTGGCTCAGACCGTCTGCCTCAGACCGTCTGTCTCAGACCGTCTGTCTCAGACCGTCTGTCTCAGACCGTCTGTCTCATACCGCCTGTTTCAGACCGTCTGTCTCTGACCGTGTGTCACAGGCCGTCCGTCTCAGTCCGTCTGTCTTATACCGTCTGTCTATGTGCGTCTGTCTCTGCCCCTCTGTCTAATACCCTCTGTCTCTGAGCGCCGGTCTCAGCACGTCTGTCTCAGACCGTCTGTCGCAGACCGTCTGTCTCAGACCGTCTGTCTCAGACCGTCTGTCTCAGACCGTCTGTCTCAGACCGTCAGTCTCAGACCGTCTCTCTCAGCCCGTCCGTCTCAGACCGTCCGTCTCAGACCGTCCGTCTCAGACCGTCCGTCTCAGTCCGTCTGTGTTATACCGTCTGTCTCTGTGCGTTCGTCTCTGTCCCTCTGTCTAATACCCTCTGTCTCTGAGCGCCGGTCTCAGCACGTCTGTCTTAGCCCGTCTGTCTCAGACCATCGGTCAAATAGCGTCTGTCTCAGTTCGTCTGTCTCAGACTGTCTGTCTCAGTCCGTCTGTCTCAGTCTGTCCGTCTCAGACCGTCTGTCTCAGACCGTCAGTCTCAGACCGTCTCTCTCAGCCCGTCCGTCTCAGACAGTCCGTCTCAGACCGTCCGTCTCAGACCGTCCGTCTCAGACCGTCCGTCTCAGACCGTCCGTCTCAGACAGACTGTTTCAGACCGTCTGTCACTGACCGTGTGTCTCAGGCCGTCCGTCTTAATCCGTCTGTGTTATACCGTCTGTCTCTGTGCGTCTGTCTCTCTGCCTCTGTCTAACACCTTCTGCCTCTGAGTGCCGGTCTCAGCACGTCTGTCTTAGCCCGTCTGTCTCAGACCATCGGTCAAATAGCGTCTGTCTCAGATCGTCTGTCTCTGACTGAGTGTCTCAGACCGTCTGTCTCAGTCCGGGTGTCTCAGACCGTCTGTCTCAGACCGTCGGTCAAACAGCGTCTGTCTCTGACCGTATGTCTCAGCCCGTCTGTCTCAGACCGTCTATCGCATACCGTCTGCCTCATACCGCCTGTCTCAGATCGTCTGTCCCAACCGTCTGTCTCAGATCGTCTGTCTAAGACCGTCTGTCTCAGACCGTCTGTCTCAGACCGTCTGTCACATACCGTCTGTCTCATACCGCCTGTTTCAGACCGTCTGTCTCTGGCCGTATGTCTCAGCCCGTCTGTCTCAGACCGTCTATCTCATACCGTCTGTCTCGTACCGCCTGTCTCAGAGCGTCTGTCCCAACCGTCTGTCTCAGATCGTCTGTCTAAGACCGTCTGTCTCAGACCGTCTGTCTCAGACCGTCTGTCTCAGCTCGTCTGTCTCAGCCTGTCTGTCTCAGACCGTCTGTCACAGACCGTCTGCCTCAGACCGTATGTCTCAGCCCGTCCGTCTCAGACCGACTGTTTCAGACAGTCTGTCTCTGACCGTGTGTCTCAGGCCGTCCGTCTCAGTCTGCCTATCTTATACCGTCTGTCTATGTGCGTCTGTCTCTGTCCCTCTGTCTAATACCCTCTGTCTCTGATCGCCGGTCTCAGCACGTCTGTCTTAGCCCGTCTGTCTCAGACCATCTGTCAAACAGCGTCTGTCTCAGACCGTCTGTCTCAGCCCGTTTGTCTCAGACCGTCTCTCTCAGAGCGTCTGTCTCAGACCGTCTGTCTCAGACCGTCTGGCTCAGACCGTCTGTCTCAGCCCGTCCGTCTCAGACCGACAGTTTCAGACCTTCTGTCTCTGACCGTGTGTCTCAGGCCGTCCGTCTCAGTCCGTCTATCTTATACCGTCTGTCTATGTGCGTCTGTCTCTGTCCCTCTGTCTAATACCCTCTGTCTCTGAGCGCCGGTCTCAGCACGTCTGTCTTAGCCCGTCTGTCTCAGACCGTCCGTCTCAGACCGTCCGTCTCAGACCGTCCGTCTCAGACCGTCCGTCTCAGACCGTCTGTCTCAGACCGTCTGACTCTGACCGCGTGTCTCAGGCCGTCCGTCTCAGTCCGTCTGTGTTATTCTGTCTGTCTCTGTGCGTCTGTCTCTGTCCCTCTGTCTAATACCCTCTGTCTCTGAGCACCGGTCTCAGCACGTCTGTCTTAGCCCGTCTGTCTCAGACCGTCTGTCTCAGACCGTCCGTCTCAGACCGTCCGTCTCAGGCTGTCCGTCTCAGACCGTCTGTCTCAGACCGTCCGTCTCAGACCGTCTGTCTCAGACCGTCGGTATCAGACCGTCTGTCTGAGCCCGCCTGTCTCAGCCGGCCTGTCTCAGCCCGTCTGTCTCTGACCGTCTGTCTTAGACCGTCTGTCTTAGCCCGTCTGTCTCAGACCGTCTGACTCAGACCGTGCGTCTCAGACCGTCTGTCTCATTCCGTCTGTCTCATACCGCCTGTCTCAGACCGTCTGTCTCAGCCCGCCTGTCTCAGCCCGCCTGTGTCAGCCCGTCTGTCTCTGACCGTCTGTCTTAGACCGTCTGTCTTAGCCCGTCTGTCTCAGACCGTCTGTCTCAGACCGTCTGTCTCAGACCGTCTGTCTCATTCCGTCTGTCTCAAACCGCCTGTCTCAGACCGTCTGTCTCAGCCCGCCTGTCTCAGCCCGCCTGTCTCAGCCCGTCTGTCTCAGACCGTCTGACTTTGACCGCGTGTCTCAGGCCGTCCGTCTCAGTCCGTCTGTGTTATTCTGTCTGTCTCTGTGCGTCTGTCTCTGTCCCTCTGTCTAATACCCTCTGTCTCTGAGCACCAGTCTCAGCACGTCTGTCTTAGCCCGTCTGTCTCAGACCGTCTGTCTCAGACCGTCTGTCTCAGACCGTCAGTCTCAGACCGTCTCTCTCAGCCCATCCGTCTCAGACCGTCCGTCTCAGACCGTCCGTCTCAGACCGTCCGTCTCAGTCCGTCTGTGTTATACCGTCTGTCTCTGTGCGTTCGTCTCTGTCCCTCTGTCTAATACCCTCTGTCTCTGAGCGCCGGTCTCAGCACGTCTGTCTTAGCCCGTCTGTCTCAGACCATCGGTCAAATAGCGTCTGTCTCAGTTCGTCTGTCTCAGACTGTCTGTCTCAGTCCGTCTGTCTCAAACCGCCTGTCTCAGACCGTCTGTCTCAGCCCGCCTGTCTCAGCCCGCCTGTCTCAGCCCGTCTGTCTCAGACCGTCTGACTTTGACCGCGTGTCTCAGGCCGTCCGTCTCAGTCCGTCTGTGTTATTCTGTCTGTCTCTGTGCGTCTGTCTCTGTCCCTCTGTCTAATACCCTCTGTCTCTGAGCACCGGTCTCAGCACGTCTGTCTTAGCCCGTCTGTCTCAGACCGTCTGTCTCAGACCGTCCGTCTCAGACCGTCCGTCTCAGGCTGACCGTCTCAGGCTGTCCGTCTCAGACCGTCTGTCTCAGACCGTCCGTCTCAGACCGTCTGTCTCAGACCGTCGGTATCAGACCGTCTGTGACAGACCGTCTGTCTGAGCCCGCCTGTCTCAGCCCGCCTGTCTCAGCCCGTCTGTCTCTGACCGTCTGTCTTAGACCGTCTGTCTTAGCCCGTCTGTCTCAGACCGTCTGTCTCAGACCGTGCGTCTCAGACCGTCCGTCTCAGACCGTCCGTCTCAGACCGTCCGTCTCAGACCGTCTGTCTCAGACCGTCCGTCTCAGACCGTCCGTCTCAGGCTGTCCGTCTCAGACCGTCTGTCTCAGACCGTCCGTCTCAGACCGTCTGTCTCAGACCGTCGGTATCAGACCGTCTCTCTCAGCCCGTCCGTCTCAGACCGACTGTTTCAGACAGTCTGTCTCATACCGTCTGCCTCAGACCGTCTGTCTCAGACCGTGTGTCTCATACCGTCTGTCTAGGACCGTGTGTCTCAGACCGACTGTCTCGATCCGTCCGTCTCAAGCCGTCCGTCTCAGTCCGTTTGTCTCAGACCGTCTGGCTCAGACCGTCTGCCTCAGACCGTCTGTCTCAGACCGTCTGTCTCATACCGCCTGTTTCAGACCGTCTGTCTCTGACCGTGTGTCACAGGCCGTCCGTCTCAGTCCGTCTGTCTTATACCGTCTGTCTATGTGCGTCTGTCTCTGCCCCTTTGTCTAATACCCTCTGTCTCTGAGCGCCGGTCTCAGCACGTCTGTCTCAGACCGTCTGTCGCAGACCGTCTGTCTCAGACCGTCTGTCTCAGACCGTCTGTCTCAGACCGTCTGTGTCAGACCGTCAGTCTCAGACCGTCTCTCTCAGCCCGTCCGTCTCAGACCGTCCGTCTCAGACCGTCCGTCTCAGACCGTCCGTCTCAGACCGTCCGTCTCAGACAGACTGTTTCAGACCGTCTGTCACTGACCGTGTGTCTCAGGCCGTCCGTCTTAGTCCGTCTGTGTTATACCGTCTGTCTCTGTGCGTCTGTCTCTCTGCCTCTGTCTAACACCTTCTGCCTCTGAGTGCCGGTCTCAGCACGTCTGTCTTAGCCCGTCTGTCTCAGACCATCGGTCAAATAGCGTCTGTCTCAGATCGTCTGTCTCTGACTGAGTGTCTCAGACCGTCTGTCTCAGTCCGGGTGTCTCAGACCGTCTGTCTCAGACCGTCGGTCAAACAGCGTCTGTCTCTGACCGTATGTCTCAGCCCGTCTGTCTCAGACCGTCTATCTCATACCGTCTGCCTCATACCGCCTGTCTCAGATCGTCTGTCCCAACCGTCTGTCTCAGATCGTCTGTCTAAGACCGTCTGTCTCAGACCGTCTGTCTCAGACCGTCTGTCTCAGACCGTCTGTCACATACCGTCTGTCTCATACCGCCTGTTTCAGACCGTCTGTCTCTGGCCGTATGTCTCAGCCCGTCTGTCTCAGACCGTCTATCTCATACCGTCTGTCTCGTACCGTCTGTCTCAGACCGTCTGTCTCAGACCGTCTGTCTCATACCGCCTGTTTCAGACCGTCTGTCTCTGACCGTGTGTCACAGGCCGTCCGTCTCAGTCCGTCTGTCTTATACCGTCTGTCTATGTGCGTCTGTCGCTGCCCCTCTGTCTAATACCCTCTGTCTCTGAGCGCCGGTCTCAGCACGTCTGTCTCAGACCGTCTGTCGCAGACCGTCTGTCTCAGACCGTCTGTCTCAGACCGTCTGTCTCAGACCGTCTGTCTCAGACCGTCAGTCTCAGACCGTCTCTCTCAGCCCGTCCGTCTCAGACCGTCCGTCTCAGACCGTCCGTCTCAGACCGTCCGTCTCAGTCCGTCTGTGTTATACCGTCTGTCTCTGTGCGTTCGTCTCTGTCCCTCTGTCTAATACCCTCTGTCTCTGAGCGCCGGTCTCAGCACGTCTGTCTTAGCCCGTCTGTCTCAGACCATCGGTCAAATAGCGTCTGTCTCAGTTCGTCTGTCTCAGACTGTCTGTCTCAGTCCGTCTGTCTCAGTCTGTCCGTCTCAGACCGTCTGTCTCAGACCGTCAGTCTCAGACCGTCTCTCTCAGCCCGTCCGTCTCAGACAGTCCGTCTCAGACCGTCCGTCTCAGACCGTCCGTCTCAGACCGTCCGTCTCAGACCGTCCGTCTCAGACCGTCCGTCTCAGACAGACTGTTTCAGACCGTCTGTCACTGACCGTGTGTCTCAGGCCGTCCGTCTTAGTCCGTCTGTGTTATACCGTCTGTCTCTGTGCGTCTGTCTCTCTGCCTCTGTCTAACACCTTCTGCCTCTGAGTGCCGGTCTCAGCACGTCTGTCTTAGCCCGTCTGTCTCAGACCATCGGTCAAATAGCGTCTGTCTCAGATCGTCTGTCTCTGACTGAGTGTCTCAGACCGTCTGTCTCAGTCCGGGTGTCTCAGACCGTCTGTCTCTGACTGAGTGTCTCAGACCGTCTGTCTCAGTCCGGGTGTCTCAGACCGTCTGTCTCAGACCGTCGGTCAAACAGCGTCTGTCTCTGACCGTATGTCTCAGCCCGTCTGTCTCAGCTCGTCTGTCTCAGCCTGTCTGTCTCAGACCGTCTGTCACAGACCGTCTGCCTCAGACCGTATGTCTCAGCCCGTCCGTCTCAGACCGTCTATCTCATACCGTCTGTCTCGTACCGCCTGTCTCAGAGCGTCTGTCCCAACCGTCTGTCTCAGATCGTCTGTCTAAGACCGTCTGTCTCAGACCGTCTGTCTCAGACCGTCTGTCTCAGCTCGTCTGTCTCAGCCTGTCTGTCTCAGACCGTCTGTCACAGACCGTCTGCCTCAGACCGTATGTCTCAGCCCGTCCGTCTCAGACCGACTGTTTCAGACAGTCTGTCTCTGACCGTGTGTCTCAGGCCGTCCGTCTCAGTCTGCCTATCTTATACCGTCTGTCTATGTGCGTCTGTCTCTGTCCCTCTGTCTAATACCCTCTGTCTCTGATCGCCGGTCTCAGCACGTCTGTCTTAGCCCGTCTGTCTCAGACCATCTGTCAAACAGCGTCTGTCTCAGACCGTCTGTCTCAGCCCGTTTGTCTCAGACCGTCTCTCTCAGAGCGTCTGTCTCAGACCGTCTGTCTCAGACCGTCTGCCTCAGACCGTCTGTCTCAGCCCGTCCGTCTCAGACCGACAGTTTCAGACCTTCTGTCTCTGACCGTGTGTCTCAGGCCGTCCGTCTCAGTCCGTCTATCTTATACCGTCTGTCTATGTGCGTCTGTCTCTGTCCCTCTGTCTAATACCCTCTGTCTCTGAGCGCCGGTCTCAGCACGTCTGTCTTAGCCCGTCTGTCTCAGACCGTCCGTCTCAGACCGTCCGTCTCAGACCGTCCGTCTCAGACCGTCCGTCTCAGACCGTCTGTCTCAGACCGTCTGACTCTGACCGCGTGTCTCAGGCCGTCCGTCTCAGTCCGTCTGTGTTATTCTGTCTGTCTCTGTGCGTCTGTCTCTGTCCCTCTGTCTAATACCCTCTGTCTCTGAGCACCGGTCTCAGCACGTCTGTCTTAGCCCGTCTGTCTCAGACCGTCTGTCTCAGACCGTCCGTCTCAGACCGTCCGTCTCAGGCTGTCCGTCTCAGACCGTCTGTCTCAGACCGTCCGTCTCAGACCGTCTGTCTCAGACCGTCGGTATCAGACCGTCTGTGACAGACCGTCTGTCTGAGCCCGCCTGTCTCAGCCGGCCTGTCTCAGCCCGTCTGTCTCTGACCGTCTGTCTTAGACCGTCTGTCTTAGCCCGTCTGTCTCAGACCGTCTGACTCAGACCGTGCGTCTCAGACCGTCTGTCTCATTCCGTCTGTCTCATACCGCCTGTCTCAGACCGTCTGTCTCAGCCCGCCTGTCTCAGCCCGCCTGTGTCAGCCCGTCTGTCTCTGACCGTCTGTCTTAGACCGTCTGTCTTAGCCCGTCTGTCTCAGACCGTCTGTCTCAGACCGTCTGTCTCAGACCGACTGTCTCATTCCGTCTGTCTCAAACCGCCTGTCTCAGACCGTCTGTCTCAGCCCGCCTGTCTCAGCCCGCCTGTCTCAGCCCGTCTGTCTCAGACCGTCTGACTTTGACCGCGTGTCTCAGGCCGTCCGTCTCAGTCCGTCTGTGTTATTCTGTCTGTCTCTGTGCGTCTGTCTCTGTCCCTCTGTCTAATACCCTCTGTCTCTGAGCACCGGTCTCAGCACGTCTGTCTTAGCCCGTCTGTCTCAGACCGTCTGTCTCAGACCGTCCGTCTCAGACCGTCCGTCTCAGGCTGTCCGTCTCAGGCTGTCCGTCTCAGACCGTCTGTCTCAGACCGTCCGTCTCAGACCGTCTGTCTCAGACCGTCGGTATCAGACCGTCTGTGACAGACCGTCTGTCTGAGCCCGCCTGTCTCAGCCCGCCTGTCTCAGCCCGTCTGTCTCTGACCGTCTGTCTTAGACCGTCTGTCTTAGCCCGTCTGTCTCAGACCGTCTGTCTCAGACCGTGCGTCTCAGACCGTCCGTCTCAGACCGTCCGTCTCAGACCGTCCGTCTCAGACCGTCTGTCTCAGACCGTCCGTCTCAGACCGTCCGTCTCAGGCTGTCCGTCTCAGACCGTCTGTCTCAGACCGTCCGTCTCAGACCGTCTGTCTCAGACCGTCGGTATCAGACCGTCTCTCTCAGCCCGTCCGTCTCAGACCGACTGTTTCAGACAGTCTGTCTCTGACCGTATGTCTCAGGCCGTCCGTCTCAGTCTGTCTGTCTTATACCGTCTGTCTCTGTTCCTCTGTCTAATACCCTGTGTCTCTGAGCGCCGGTCTCAGCACGTCTGTCTTAGCCCGTCTGTCACAGACCATCGGTCACGGAGCGTCTGTCTCAGAGCGTCTGTCTCAGAGCGTCTGTCTCAGACCGTCTGTCTCAGCCCGCGTGTCTCAGCCCGTCTGTCTCAGCCTGCCTGTCTCAGCCCGCCTGTCTCAGCCCGTCTGTCTCAGACCGTCCGTCTCAGACCGCCCGTCTCAGACCGTCCGTCACAGACCGTTCGTCTCAGACCGCCCGTCTCAGACCGTCCGTCTCAGACCGGCCGTCTCAGACCGGCCGTCTCAGACCGTCTGTCTCAGACCGCCTGTCTCAGACCGTCTGTCTCAGACCGTCTGCCTCAGACCGTCTGTCTCAGACCGTCTGTCACAGCCCGTCCGTCTCAGACCGTCTGTCTCAGCCCGTCCGTCTCAGACCGACTGTTTCAGACAGTCTGTATCTGACCGTGTGTCTCAGGCCGTCCGTCTCAGTCTGTCTGTCTTATACCGTCTGTCTATGTGCGCCTGTTTCTGTCCCTCAGTCTAATACCCTCTATCTCTGAGCGCCGGTCTCAGCACGTCTGTCTTAGCCCGTCTGTCTCAGACCGTCTGTCTCAGACCGTCCGACTCAGACAGTCCGTGTCAGACCGTCCGTCTCAGACTGTCTGTCTCAGACCGTCTGTCTCAGACCGTCTGTCTCAGACCGTCTGTCACAGCCCGTCCGTCTCAGACAGACTGTTTCAGACCGTCTGTCACTGACCGTGTGTCTCAGGCCGTCCGTCTCAGTCCGTCTGTGTTATACCGTCTGTCTCTGTGCGTCCGTCTCTGTCCCTCTGTCTAATACCCTCTGTCTCTGAGTGCCGGTCTCAGCACGTCTGTCTTAGCCCGTCTGTCTCAGACAATCGGTCAAATAGCGTCTGTCTCAGATCGTCTGTCTCTGACTGAGTTCCTGAGACCGTCTGTCTCAGTCCGTCTGTCTCAGACCGTCTGTCTCAGACCGTCTGTTTCAGACCGTCTGTCTCAGGCCGTCAGTCTCAGACCGTCTGTCTGAGCCCGTCCGTCTCAGACCGACTGTTTCAGACAGTCTGTCTCTGACCGTGTGTCTCAGGCCGTCCGTCTCAGTCTGTCTGTCTTATACCGTCTGTCTATGTGCGCCTGTTTCTGTCCCTCAGTCTAATACCCTCTGTCTCTGAGTGCCGGTCTCAGCACGTCTGTCTTAGCCCGTCTGTCTCAGACAATCGGTCAAATAGCGTCTGTCTCAGATCGTCTGTCTCTGACTGAGTTCCTGAGACCGTCTGTCTCAGTCCGTCTGTCTTAGCCCGTCTGTCTCAGACCGTCTGTCTCAGACCGTCCGACTCAGACAGTCCGTGTCAGACCGTCCGTCTCAGACCGTCCGTCTCAGACCGTCTGTCTCTGACCGTCTGTCTCAGACCGTCTGTCTCAGACCGTCTGTCTCAGACCCTCTGTCTCAGACCGTCTGTCTCCAACCGTCTGTCACAGCCCGTCTGTTTTAGACCGCCTGCCTCTGTCTGTGGTTCTCGTACCATCTGTCGCAGACCATCTGTCGCAGACCATCTGTCTCAGACCATCTGTCTCGTATCGTCAGTCTCAGACCGGCTGCCTCAGACCGTCTGTCTCAGACCCCCTGTCTGGGACCGTCTGTCTCAGACCACCTATCTCAGACCGTCTGTCTCTGTTCGTCCGTCACTGTCCGCGAGTCTCAGACCGCCTGCCCCTATCCGTCTGTGTCTGTGTGTCTCAGACCGTCTCTTTCAGACCGTCTGTCTCAGATCGTCTCTCCCAGACCGTCTTTCTCGGACCGTCTGTCTCAGCCCGCCTGCCTCAGCCCGCCTGTCTCAGCCCGTCTGTCTCAGACCGTCTGACTCAGACCGTCTGTCTCAGCCCCTCCGTCTCAGACCGACTGTTTCAGACCGTCTGTCTCTGACCGTGTGTCTCAGGGCGTCCGTCTCAGACCGTCTGTGTTATACCGTCTGCATATGTGTGTCTGTCTCTGTCCCTCTGTCTCTGAGCACCGGTCTCAGCACGTCCGTCTTAGCCCGTCTGTCACAGACCATCGGTCACAGAGCGTCTGTCTCAGAGCGTCTGTCTCAGAGGGTCTATCTCAGACCGTCTGTCTCAGCCCGTGTGTCTCAGCCCGTCTGTCTCAGCCCGCCTGCCTCAGCCCGCCTGCCTCAGCCCCTCTGTATCAGACCGTCTGTCTTAGACCGTCCGTCTCAGACCGTCTGTCTCAGACCGTCTGACTCAGACCGTCAGTCTCAGACCGTCTGTCACAGCCCGTCCGTCTCGGACCGACTGTTTCAGACCGTCTGTCTCTAACCGTGTGTCTCAGGCCGTCAGTCTCAGTCCGTCTGTGTTACACCGTCTGTCTCTGTGCGTCTGTCTCTGTCCCTCTGTCTAATACCCTCTGTCTCTGAGCGCCGGGCTCAGCACGTCTGTCTTTGCCCGTCTGTCTCAGACCATCGGTCAAATAGCGTCTGTCTCAGATCATCTGTCTCAGACTGTCTGTCTCAGACCGTCTGTCTCAGTCTGTCCGTCTCAGACCGTCTGTCTCAGACCGTCTGTCTCAGACCGTCCGTGTCAGACCGTCCGTCTCAGACCGTCCGTCTCAGACCTACTGTCTCAGACCGTCCGTCTCAGACCGTCTGTCTCAGACCGTCTGTCTCAGACCGTCCATCTCAGACCGTCCGAGTCAGACCGTCCGTCTCAGACCGTCTGTCTCAGACCGTCCGTGTCAGACCGTCCGTCTCAGACCGTCCGTCTCAGACCTACTGTCTCAGACCGTCTGTCTCAATCGTCTGTCTCAGACCGTCTGTCTCAGACCGTCTGTCTCAGCCCGTCCGTCTCAGACGGACTGTTTCAGACAGTCTGTCCCTGACCGTGTGTCTCAGGCCGTCCGTCTCAGTCTGTCTGTCTTATACCTTCTGTCTATGTGCATCTGTCCCTGTCCCTCTGTCTAATACACTCTGTCTCTGAGCGCCGGTCTCAGCACGTCTGTCTCAGACCGTCTGTCTCAGACCGCCTGTCTCTGACCGCGTGTCTCAGGCCGTCCATCTCAGTCCGTCTGTTTTATACCGTCTGACTGTGTGCGTCTGTCTCTGTCCCTCTGTCTAATACCCTCTGTCTCTGAGCGCCGGTCTCAGCACGTCTGTCTTAGCCCGTCTGTCTCAGACCGTCTGTCTCAGACCGTCTGTCTCAGACCGTCCGTCTCAGACCGTCCGTGTCAGACCGTCCGTCTCAGACCGTCTGTCTCAGACTGTCTGTCTCAGACCGTCTGTCTCATACCTCCTGTTTCAGACCGTCTGTCTCTGACCGTGTGTCTCAGGCCGTCCGTCTCAGTCCGTCTGTCTTATACCGTCCGTCTATGTGCGTCTATCTCTGTCCCTCTGTGTAATACCCTCTGTCTCTGAGCGCCGGTCTCAGCGCGTCTGTCTCAGACCGTCTGTCTCGGCTCGTCTGTCTCAGCCCGTCTGTCTCAGACCGTCTGTCTCAGACCGTCTGTCTCATACCGTCTGTCTCATACCGCCTGTCTCAGGCCGTCTGTCTCAGACCGTCTGACTCAGACCGTCTGTCTCCGTTCGTCTGTCTCAGACCGCCTGTCTTTGACCGTCTGTCTCAGACCGTCTGTCACAGCCCGTCGGTCTCAAACCGATTGTTTCAGACCGTCTGTCTCTGACCGTGTGCCCCAGGACGTCCGTCTCAGTCCGTCTCTGTTATACCGTGTGTCTCTGTGCGTCTGTCTCTGTCCCTCTGTCTAATACCCTCTGTCTCTGAGCGCCAGTCTCAGCACGTCTGTCTTAGCCCGTCTGTCTCAGACCATCGGTCAAATAGCGTCTGTCTCAGATCGTCTGTCTCAGACTGTCTGTCTCAGACCGTCTGTATCAGTCCGTCTGTCTCAGACCGCCCGTCTCAGACCGTCTGTCTCAGACCGTCTGTCTCAGACCGTCTGTCTCAGACCGTCTGACTCAGACCGTCAGTCTCAGACCGTCTGTCACAGCCCGTCCGTCTCGGACCGACTGTTTCAGACCGTCTGTCTCTAACCGTGTGTCTCAGGCCGTCCGTCTCAGTCCGTTTGTGTTACATCGTCTGTCTCTGTCCCTCTGTCTAATACCCTCTGTCTCTGACCGCCGGGCTCAGCACGTCTGTCTTTGCCCGTCTGTCTCAGACCATCGGTCAAATAGCGTCTGTCTCAGATCGTCTGTCTCAGACTGTCTGTCTCAGACCGTCTGTCTCAGTCTGTCCGTCTCAGACCGTCTGTCTCAGACCGTCTGTCTCAGACCGTCCGTGTCAGACCGTCCGTCTCAGACCGTCCGTCTCAGACCTACTGTCTCAGACCGTCCGTCTCAGACCGTCCGTCTCAGACCGTCTGTCTCAGACCGTCCGTCTCAGACCGTCCGAGTCAGACCGTCCGTCTCAGACCGTCTGTCTCAGACCGTCCGTGTCAGACCGTCTGTCTCAGACCGTCCGTCTCAGACCTACTGTCTCAGACCGTCCGTCTCAACCGTCTGTCTCAGACCGTCTGTCTCAGACCGTCTGTCTCAGACCGTCTGTCTCAGACCGTCTGTCTCAGCCCGTCCGTCTCAGACGGACTGTTTCAGACAGTCTGTCCCTGACCGTGTGTCTCAGGCCGTCCGTCTCAGTCTGTCTGTCTTATACCTTCTGTCTATGTGCATCTGTCCCTGTCCCTCTGTCTAATACACTCTGTCTCTGAGCGCCGGTCTCAGCACGTCTGTCTCAGACCGTCTGTCTCAGACCGTCCGTGTCAGACCGTCCGTCTCAGACCGTCCGTCTCAGACCTACTGTCTCAGACCGTCCGTCTCAGACCGTCCGTCTCAGACCGTCTGTCTCAGACCGTCCGTCTCAGACCGTCCGAGTCAGACCGTCCGTCTCAGACCGTCTGTCTCAGACCGTCGGTGTCAGACCGTCTGTCTCAGACCGTCCGTCTCAGACCTACTGTCTCAGACCGTCCGTCTCAACCGTCTGTCTCAGACCGTCTGTCTCAGACCGTCTGTCTCAGCCCGTCTGTCTCAGCCTGCCTGTCTCAGCCCGCCTGTCTCAGCCCGTCTGTCTCAGACCGTCTGTCTCAGACCGCCTGTCTCCGACCGCGTGTCTCAGGCCGTCCGCCTCAGTCCGTCTGTTTTATACCGTCTGTCTGTGTGCGCCTGTCTCTGTCCCTCTGTCTAATACCCTCTGTCTCTGAGCGCCGGTCTCAGCACGTCTGTCTTAGCCCGTCTGTCTCAGACCGTCTGTCTCAGACCGTCTGTCTCAGACCGTCCGTCTCAGACCGTCCGTGTCAGACCGTCCGTCTCAGACCGTCTGTCTCAGACCGTCTGTCTCAGACCGTCTGTCTCATACCGCCTGTTTCAGACCGTCTGTCCCTGACCGTGTGTCTCAGGCCGTCCGTCTCAGTCTGTCTGTCTTATACCTTCTGTCTATGTGCAGTTGTCCCTGTCCCTCTGTCTAATACATTCTGTCTCTGAGCGCCGGTCTCAGCACGTCTGTCTTAGCCCGTCTGTCTCAGCCCGTGTGTCTCAGCCCGTCTGTCTCAGCCTGCCTGTCTCAGCCCGCCTGTCTCAGCCCGTCTGTCTCAGACCGTCTGTCTCAGACCGCCTGTCTCTGACCGCGTGTCTCAGGCCGTCCGTCTCAGTCCGTCTGTTTTATACCGTCTGTCTGTGTGCGTCTGTCTCTGTCCCTCTGTCTAATACCCTCTGTCTCAGACCGTCGGTCTCAGACCGTCTGTCACAGCCCGTCGGTCTAAAACCGATTGTTTCAGACCGTCTGTCTCAGTCTGTCCGTCTCAGACCGTCTGTCTCAGACCGTCTGTCTCAGATCGTCCGTGTCAGACCGTCCGTCTCAGACCGTCCATCTCAGACCTACTGTCTCAGACCGTCCGTCTCAGACCGTCCGTGTCAGACCGTCCGTCTCAGACCGTCCGTCTCAGTCCGTCTCTGTTATACCGTGTGTCTCTGTGCGTCTGTCTCTGTCCCTCTGTCTAATACCCTCTGTCTCTGAGCGCCAGTCTCAGCACGTCTGTCTTAGCCCGTCTGTCTCAGACCATCGGTCAAATAGCGTCTGTCTCAGATCGTCTGTCTCAGACTGTCTGTCTCAGACCGTCTGTATCAGTCCGTCTGTCTCAGACCGCCCGTCTCAGACCGTCTGTCTCAGACCGTCTGTCTCAGACCGTCTGTCTCAGACCGTCTGACTCAGACCGTCAGTCTCAGACCGTCTGTCACAGCCCGTCCGTCTCGGACCGACTGTTTCAGACCGTCTGTCTCTAACCGTGTGTCTCAGGCCGTCCGTCTCAGTCCGTTTGTGTTACATCGTCTGTCTCTGTCCCTCTGTCTAATACCCTCTGTCTCTGACCGCCGGGCTCAGCACGTCTGTCTTTGCCCGTCTGTCTCAGACCATCGGTCAAATAGCGTCTGTCTCAGATCGTCTGTCTCAGACTGTCTGTCTCAGACCGTCTGTCTCAGTCTGTCCGTCTCAGACCGTCTGTCTCAGACCGTCTGTCTCAGACCGTCCGTGTCAGACCGTCCGTCTCAGACCGTCCGTCTCAGACCTACTGTCTCAGACCGTCCGTCTCAGACCGTCCGTCTCAGACCGTCTGTCTCAGACCGTCCGTCTCAGACCGTCCGAGTCAGACCGTCCGTCTCAGACCGTCTGTCTCAGACCGTCCGTGTCAGACCGTCTGTCTCAGACCGTCCGTCTCAGACCTACTGTCTCAGACCGTCCGTCTCAACCGTCTGTCTCAGACCGTCTGTCTCAGACCGTCTGTCTCAGACCGTCTGTCTCAGACCGTCTGTCTCAGACCGTCTGTCTCAGACCGTCTGTCTCAGCCCGTCCGTCTCAGACGGACTGTTTCAGACAGTCTGTCCCTGACCGTGTGTCTCAGGCCGTCCGTCTCAGTCTGTCTGTCTTATACCTTCTGTCTATGTGCATCTGTCCCTGTCCCTCTGTCTAATACACTCTGTCTCTGAGCGCCGGTCTCAGCACGTCTGTCTCAGACCGTCTGTCTCAGACCGTCCGTGTCAGACCGTCCGTCTCAGACCGTCCGTCTCAGACCTACTGTCTCAGACCGTCCGTCTCAGACCGTCCGTCTCAGACCGTCTGTCTCAGACCGTCCGTCTCAGACCGTCCGAGTCAGACCGTCCGTCTCAGACCGTCTGTCTCAGACCGTCGGTGTCAGACCGTCTGTCTCAGACCGTCCGTCTCAGACCTACTGTCTCAGACCGTCCGTCTCAACCGTCTGTCTCAGACCGTCTGTCTCAGACCGTCTGTCTCAGCCCGTCTGTCTCAGCCTGCCTGTCTCAGCCCGCCTGTCTCAGCCCGTCTGTCTCAGACCGTCTGTCTCAGACCGCCTGTCTCCGACCGCGTGTCTCAGGCCGTCCGCCTCAGTCCGTCTGTTTTATACCGTCTGTCTGTGTGCGCCTGTCTCTGTCCCTCTGTCTAATACCCTCTGTCTCTGAGCGCCGGTCTCAGCACGTCTGTCTTAGCCCGTCTGTCTCAGACCGTCTGTCTCAGACCGTCTGTCTCAGACCGTCCGTCTCAGACCGTCCGTGTCAGACCGTCCGTCTCAGACCGTCTGTCTCAGACCGTCTGTCTCAGACCGTCTGTCTCATACCGCCTGTTTCAGACCGTCTGTCCCTGACCGTGTGTCTCAGGCCGTCCGTCTCAGTCTGTCTGTCTTATACCTTCTGTCTATGTGCAGTTGTCCCTGTCCCTCTGTCTAATACATTCTGTCTCTGAGCGCCGGTCTCAGCACGTCTGTCTTAGCCCGTCTGTCTCAGCCCGTGTGTCTCAGCCCGTCTGTCTCAGCCTGCCTGTCTCAGCCCGCCTGTCTCAGCCCGTCTGTCTCAGACCGTCTGTCTCAGACCGCCTGTCTCTGACCGCGTGTCTCAGGCCGTCCGTCTCAGTCCGTCTGTTTTATACCGTCTGTCTGTGTGCGTCTGTCTCTGTCCCTCTGTCTAATACCCTCTGTCTCAGACCGTCGGTCTCAGACCGTCTGTCACAGCCCGTCGGTCTAAAACCGATTGTTTCAGACCGTCTGTCTCAGTCTGTCCGTCTCAGACCGTCTGTCTCAGACCGTCTGTCTCAGATCGTCCGTGTCAGACCGTCCGTCTCAGACCGTCCATCTCAGACCTACTGTCTCAGACCGTCCGTCTCAGACCGTCCGTCTCAGACCGTCTGTCTCAGACCGTCCGTCTCAGACCGTCCGAGTCAGACCGTCCGTCTCAGACCGTCTGTCTCAGACCGTCCGTGTCAGACCGTCTGTCTCAGACCGTCCGTCTCAGACCGTCCGTCTCAGACCTACTGTCTCAGACCGTCCGTCTCAGACCGTCCGTCTCAGACCGTCTGTCTCAGACCGTCCGTCTCAGACCGTCCGAGTCAGACCGTCCGTCTCAGACCGTCTGTCTCAGACCGTCCGTGTCAGACCGTCTGTCTCAGACCGTCCGTCTCAGACCGTCCGTGTCAGACCGTCCGTCTCAGACCGTCTGTCTCAGACCGTCTGTCTCAGACCGTCTGTCTCAGGCCGTCTGTCTCAGACCGTCTGACTCAGACCGTCTGTCTCAGACCGTCTGTCTCAGACCGTCTGTCTCAGACCGTCTGTCTCAGATCGTCTGTCTCTGACCGTCTGTCTCCGTTCGTCTGTCTCAGACCGCCTGTCTCTGACCGTCTGTCTCAGACCGTCTGTCTCAGACCGTCTGTCTCAGACCAGACCGTCTGTCTCAGACCGTCTGTCTCAGACCGTCTGTCTCAGACCGTCTGTCTCAGACCGTCCGTCTCAGACCGTCCGTCTCAGACCGTCTGTCTCAGACCGTCCGTCTCAGACCGTCCGAGTCAGACCGTCCGTCTCAGACCGTCTGTCTCAGACCGTCCGTGTCAGACCGTCTGTCTCAGACCGTCCGTCTCAGACCGTCCGTCTCAGACCTACTGTCTCAGACCGTCCGTCTCAGACCGTCCGTCTCAGACCGTCTGTCTCAGACCGTCCGTCTCAGACCGTCCGAGTCAGACCGTCCGTCTCAGACCGTCTGTCTCAGACCGTCCGTGTCAGACCGTCTGTCTCAGACCGTCCGTCTCAGACCGTCCGTCTCAGACCTACTGTCTCAGACCGTCCGTCTCAACCGTCTGTCTCAGACCGTCTGTCTCAGGCCGTCTGTCTCAGCCCGTCCGTCTCAGACGGACTGTTTCAGACAGTCTGTCCCTGACCGTGTGTCTCAGGCCGTCCGTCTCAGTCTGTCTGTCTTATACCTTCTGTCTATGTGCATCTGTCCCTGTCCCTCTGTCTAATACACTCTGTCTCTGAGCGCCGGTCTCAGCACGTCTGTCTCAGCCCGTCTGTCTCAGCCCGTGTGTCTCAGCCCGTCTGTCTCAGCCTGCCTGTCTCAGCCCGCCTGTCTCAGCCCGTCTGTCTCAGACCGTCTGTCTCAGACCGCCTGTCTCTGACCGCGTGTCTCAGGCCGTCCGTCTCAGTCCGTCTGTTTTATACCGTCTGTCTGTGTGCGTCTGTCTCTGTCCCTCTGTCTAATACCCTCTGTCTCTGAGCGCCGGTCTCAGCACGTCTGTCTTAGCCCGTCTGTCTCAGACCGTCTGTCTCAGACCGTCTGTCTCAGACCGTCCGTCTCAGACCGTCCGTGTCAGACCGTCCGTCTCAGACCGTCTGTCTCAGACCGTCTGTCTCAGACCGTCTGTCTCAGGCCGTCTGTCTCAGACCGTCTGACTCAGACCGTCTGTCTCAGACCGTCTGTCTCAGACCGTCTGTCTCAGACCGTCTGTCTCAGATCGTCTGTCTCTGACTGTCTGTCTCCGTTCGTCTGTCTCAGACCGCCTGTCTCTGACCGTCTGTCTCAGACCGTCTGTCTCAGACCGTCTGTCTCAGACCGTCTGTCTCAGACCGTCTGTCTCAGACCGTCTGTCTCAGACCGTCTGACTCAGACCGTCTGTCTCAGACCGTCTGTCTCAGACCGTCTGTCTCAGACCGTCTGTCTCAGATCGTCTGTCTCTGACCGTCTGTCTCCGTTCGTCTGTCTCAGACCGCCTGTCTCTGACCGTGTGTCTCAGGCCGTCCGTCTCAGTCCGTCTGTCTTATACCGTCCGTCTATGTGCGTCTGTCTCTGTCCCTCTGTGTAATACCCTCTGTCTCTGAGCGCCGGTCTCAGCGCGTCTGTCTCAGACCGTCTGTCTCGGCTCGTCTGTCTCAGCCCGTCTGTCTCAGACCGTCTGTCTCAGACCGTCTGTCTCAGACCGTCTGTCTCATACCGTCTGTCTCATACCGCCTGTCTCAGGCCGTCTGTCTCAGACCGTCTGACTCAGACCGTCTGTCTCAGACCGTCTGTCTCAGACCGTCTGTCTCAGACCGTCTGTCTCAGACCGTCTGTCTCAGATCGTCTGTCTCTGACCGTCTGTCTCCGTTCGTCTGTCTCAGACCGCCTGTCTCTGACCGTCTGTCTCATACCGTCTGTCTCATACCGCCTGTCTCAGGCCGTCTGTCTCAGACCGTCTGACTCAGACCGTCTGTCTCAGACCGTCTGTCTCAGACCGTCGGTCTCAGACCGTCTGTCACAGACCGTCGGTCTCAAACCGATTGTTTCAGACCGTCTGTCTCTGACCGTGTGCCCCAGGACGTCCGTCTCAGTCCGTCTCTGTTATACCGTGTGTCTCTGTGCGTCTGTCTCTGTCCCTCTGTCTAATACCCTCTGTCTCTGAGCGCCAGTCTCAGCGCGTCTGTCTCAGACCGTCTGTCTCGGCTCGGCTGTCTCAGCCCGTCTGTCTCAGACCGTCTGTCTCAGACCGTCTGTCTCATACCGTCTGTCTCATACCGCCTGTCTCAGGCCGTCTGTCTCAGACCGCCTGTCTCAGACCGTCTGTCTCAGACCGTCTGTCTCAGACCGTCTGTCTCAGACCGTCTGTCTCAGACCGTCTGTCTCAGACCGTCTGTCTCCGTTTGTCTGTCTCAGACCGCCTTTCTCTGACCGTCTGTCTCAGACCGTCTGTCTCAGACCGTCTGTCTCAGACCGTCTGTCTCAGATCGTCTGTCTCAGACCGTCTGTCTCCGTTCGTCTGTCTCAGACCGCCTGTCTCTGACCGTCTGTCTCAGACCGTCTGTCTCAGACCGTCTGTCTCAGACCGTCTGTCTCAGACCGTCTGTCTCAGACCGTCGGGCTCAGACCGTCTGTCACAGCCCGTCGGTCTCAAACCGATTGTTTCAGACCGTCTGTCTCTGACCGTGTGCCCCAGGACGTCCGTCTCAGTCCGTCTCTGTTATACCGTGTGTCTCTGTGCGTCTGTCTCTGTCCCTCTGTGTAATACCCTCTGTCTCTGAGCGCCGGTCTCTGTGCGTCTGTCTCAGACCGTCTGTCTCGGCTCGTCTGTCTCAGACCGTCTGTCTCAGATCGTCCGTGTCAGACCGTCTGTCTCAGACCGTCCGTCTCAGACCTACTGTCTCAGACCGTCCGTCTCAACCGTCTGTCTCAGACCGTCTGTCTCAGACCGTCTGTCTCAGCCCGTCCGTCTCAGACGGACTGTTTCAGACAGTCTGTCCCTGACCGTGTGTCTCAGGCCGTCCGTCTCAGTCTGTCTGTCTTATACCTTCTGTCTATGTGCATCTGTCCCTGTCCCTCTGTCTAATACACTCTGTCTCTGAGCGCCGGTCTCAGCACGTCTGACTCAGACCGTCTGTCTCAGACCGTCTGTCTCAGACCGTCTGTCTCAGACCGTCTGTCTCAGACCGTCTGTCTCAGACCGTCTGTCTCAGACCGTCTGTCTCAGATCGTCTGTCTCTGACCGTCTGTCTCCGTTCGTCTGTCTCAGACCGCCTGTCTCTGACCGTGTGTCTCAGGCCGTCCGTCTCAGTCCGTCTGTCTTATACCGTCCGTCTATGTGCGTCTGTCTCTGTCCCTCTGTGTAATACCCTCTGTCTCTGAGCGCCGGTCTCAGCGCGTCTGTCTCAGACCGTCTGTCTCGGCTCGTCTGTCTCAGCCCGTCTGTCTCAGACCGTCTGTCTCAGACCGTCTGTCTCAGACCGTCTGTCTCATACCGTCTGTCTCAGGCCGTCTGTCTCAGACCGTCTGACTCAGACCGCCTGTCTCAGACCGTCCGTCTCAGACCGTCTGTCTCAGACCGTCTGTCTCAGACCGTCTGTCTCAGATCGTCTGTCTCTGACCGTCTGTCTCCGTTCGTCTGTCTCAGACCGCCTGTCTCTGACCGTCTGTCTCAGACCGTCTGTCTCAGACCGTCTGTCTCAGACCGTCTGTCTCAGACCGTCTGTCTCAGACCGTCTGACTCAGACCGTCTGTCTCAGACCGTCTGTCTCAGACCGTCTGTCTCAGACCGTCTGTCTCAGATCGTCTGTCTCTGACCGTCTGTCTCCGTTCGTCTGTCTCAGACCGCCTGTCTCTGACCGTGTGTCTCAGGCCGTCCGTCTCAGTCCGTCTGTCTTATACCGTCCGTCTATGTGCGTCTGTCTCTGTCCCTCTGTGTAATACCCTCTGTCTCTGAGCGCCGGTCTCAGCGCGTCTGTCTCAGACCGTCTGTCTCGGCTCGTCTGTCTCAGCCCGTCTGTCTCAGACCGTCTGTGTCAGACCGTCTGTCTCAGACCGTCTGTCTCATACCGTCTGTCTCATACCGCCTGTCTCAGGCCGTCTGTCTCAGACCGTCTGACTCAGACCGTCTGTCTCAGACCGTCTGTCTCAGACCGTCTGTCTCAGACCGTCTGTCTCAGACCGTCTGTCTCAGATCGTCTGTCTCTGACCGTCTGTCTCCGTTCGTCTGTCTCAGACCGCCTGTCTCTGACCGTCTGTCTCATACCGTCTGTCTCATACCGCCTGTCTCAGGCCGTCTGTCTCAGACCGTCTGACTCAGACCGTCTGTCTCAGACCGTCTGTCTCAGACCGTCGGTCTCAGACCGTCTGTCACAGACCGTCGGTCTCAAACCGATTGTTTCAGACCGTCTGTCTCTGACCGTGTGCCCCAGGACGTCCGTCTCAGTCCGTCTCTGTTATACCGTGTGTCTCTGTGCGTCTGTCTCTGTCCCTCTGTCTAATACCCTCTGTCTCTGAGCGCCAGTCTCAGCGCGTCTGTCTCAGACCGTCTGTCTCGGCTCGGCTGTCTCAGCCCGTCTGTCTCAGACCGTCTGTCTCAGACCGTCTGTCTCATACCGTCTGTCTCATACCGCCTGTCTCAGGCCGTCTGTCTCAGACCGCCTGTCTCAGACCGTCTGTCTCAGACCGTCTGTCTCAGACCGTCTGTCTCAGACCGTCTGTCTCAGACCGTCTGTCTCCGTTTGTCTGTCTCAGACCGCCTTTCTCTGACCGTCTGTCTCAGACCGTCTGTCTCAGACCGTCTGTCTCAGACCGTCTGTCTCAGATCGTCTGTCTCAGACCGTCTGTCTCCGTTCGTCTGTCTCAGACCGCCTGTCTCTGACCGTCTGTCTCAGACCGTCTGTCTCAGACCGTCTGTCTCAGACCGTCTGTCTCAGGCCGTCTGTCTCAGCCCGTCCGTCTCAGACGGACTGTTTCAGACAGTCTGTCCCTGACCGTGTGTCTCAGGCCGTCCGTCTCAGTCTGTCTGTCTTATACCTTCTGTCTATGTGCATCTGTCCCTGTCCCTCTGTCTAATACACTCTGTCTCTGAGCGCCGGTCTCAGCGCGTCTGTCTCAGACCGTCTGTCTCGGCTCGTCTGTCTCAGCCCGTCTGTCTCAGACCGTCTGTCTCATACCGTCTGTCTCATACCGCCTGTCTCAGGCCGTCTGTCTCAGACCGTCTGTCTCAGACCGTCTGTCTCAGACCGTCCGTCTCAGACCGTCCGTCTCAGACCGTCTGTCTCAGACCGTCCGTCTCAGACCGTCCGAGTCAGACCGTCCGTCTCAGACCGTCTGTCTCAGACCGTCCGTGTCAGACCGTCTGTCTCAGACCGTCCGTCTCAGACCGTCCGTCTCAGACCTACTGTCTCAGACCGTCCGTCTCAGACCGTCCGTCTCAGACCGTCTGTCTCAGACCGTCCGTCTCAGACCGTCCGAGTCAGACCGTCCGTCTCAGACCGTCTGTCTCAGACCGTCCGTGTCAGACCGTCTGTCTCAGACCGTCCGTCTCAGACCGTCCGTCTCAGACCTACTGTCTCAGACCGTCCGTCTCAACCGTCTGTCTCAGACCGTCTGTCTCAGGCCGTCTGTCTCAGCCCGTCCGTCTCAGACGGACTGTTTCAGACAGTCTGTCCCTGACCGTGTGTCTCAGGCCGTCCGTCTCAGTCTGTCTGTCTTATACCTTCTGTCTATGTGCATCTGTCCCTGTCCCTCTGTCTAATACACTCTGTCTCTGAGCGCCGGTCTCAGCACGTCTGTCTCAGCCCGTCTGTCTCAGCCCGTGTGTCTCAGCCCGTCTGTCTCAGCCTGCCTGTCTCAGCCCGCCTGTCTCAGCCCGTCTGTCTCAGACCGTCTGTCTCAGACCGCCTGTCTCTGACCGCGTGTCTCAGGCCGTCCGTCTCAGTCCGTCTGTTTTATACCGTCTGTCTGTGTGCGTCTGTCTCTGTCCCTCTGTCTAATACCCTCTGTCTCTGAGCGCCGGTCTCAGCACGTCTGTCTTAGCCCGTCTGTCTCAGACCGTCTGTCTCAGACCGTCTGTCTCAGACCGTCCGTCTCAGACCGTCCGTGTCAGACCGTCCGTCTCAGACCGTCTGTCTCAGACCGTCTGTCTCAGACCGTCTGTCTCAGGCCGTCTGTCTCAGACCGTCTGACTCAGACCGTCTGTCTCAGACCGTCTGTCTCAGACCGTCTGTCTCAGACCGTCTGTCTCAGATCGTCTGTCTCTGACCGTCTGTCTCCGTTCGTCTGTCTCAGACCGCCTGTCTCTGACCGTCTGTCTCAGACCGTCTGTCTCAGACCGTCTGTCTCAGACCGTCTGTCTCAGACCGTCTGTCTCAGACCGTCTGTCTCAGACCGTCTGACTCAGACCGTCTGTCTCAGACCGTCTGTCTCAGACCGTCTGTCTCAGACCGTCTGTCTCAGATCGTCTGTCTCTGACCGTCTGTCTCCGTTCGTCTGTCTCAGACCGCCTGTCTCTGACCGTGTGTCTCAGGCCGTCCGTCTCAGTCCGTCTGTCTTATACCGTCCGTCTATGTGCGTCTGTCTCTGTCCCTCTGTGTAATACCCTCTGTCTCTGAGCGCCGGTCTCAGCGCGTCTGTCTCAGACCGTCTGTCTCGGCTCGTCTGTCTCAGCCCGTCTGTCTCAGACCGTCTGTCTCAGACCGTCTGTCTCAGACCGTCTGTCTCATACCGTCTGTCTCATACCGCCTGTCTCAGGCCGTCTGTCTCAGACCGTCTGACTCAGACCGTCTGTCTCAGACCGTCTGTCTCAGACCGTCTGTCTCAGACCGTCTGTCTCAGACCGTCTGTCTCAGATCGTCTGTCTCTGACCGTCTGTCTCCGTTCGTCTGTCTCAGACCGCCTGTCTCTGACCGTCTGTCTCATACCGTCTGTCTCATACCGCCTGTCTCAGGCCGTCTGTCTCAGACCGTCTGACTCAGACCGTCTGTCTCAGACCGTCTGTCTCAGACCGTCGGTCTCAGACCGTCTGTCACAGACCGTCGGTCTCAAACCGATTGTTTCAGACCGTCTGTCTCTGACCGTGTGCCCCAGGACGTCCGTCTCAGTCCGTCTCTGTTATACCGTGTGTCTCTGTGCGTCTGTCTCTGTCCCTCTGTCTAATACCCTCTGTCTCTGAGCGCCAGTCTCAGCGCGTCTGTCTCAGACCGTCTGTCTCGGCTCGGCTGTCTCAGCCCGTCTGTCTCAGACCGTCTGTCTCAGACCGTCTGTCTCATACCGTCTGTCTCATACCGCCTGTCTCAGGCCGTCTGTCTCAGACCGCCTGTCTCAGACCGTCTGTCTCAGACCGTCTGTCTCAGACCGTCTGTCTCAGACCGTCTGTCTCAGACCGTCTGTCTCCGTTTGTCTGTCTCAGACCGCCTTTCTCTGACCGTCTGTCTCAGACCGTCTGTCTCAGACCGTCTGTCTCAGACCGTCTGTCTCAGATCGTCTGTCTCAGACCGTCTGTCTCCGTTCGTCTGTCTCAGACCGCCTGTCTCTGACCGTCTGTCTCAGACCGTCTGTCTCAGACCGTCTGTCTCAGACCGTCTGTCTCAGACCGTCTGTCTCAGACCGTCGGGCTCAGACCGTCTGTCACAGCCCGTCGGTCTCAAACCGATTGTTTCAGACCGTCTGTCTCTGACCGTGTGCCCCAGGACGTCCGTCTCAGTCCGTCTCTGTTATACCGTGTGTCTCTGTGCGTCTGTCTCTGTCCCTCTGTGTAATACCCTCTGTCTCTGAGCGCCGGTCTCTGTGCGTCTGTCTCAGACCGTCTGTCTCGGCTCGTCTGTCTCAGACCGTCTGTCTCAGATCGTCCGTGTCAGACCGTCTGTCTCAGACCGTCCGTCTCAGACCTACTGTCTCAGACCGTCCGTCTCAACCGTCTGTCTCAGACCGTCTGTCTCAGACCGTCTGTCTCAGCCCGTCCGTCTCAGACGGACTGTTTCAGACAGTCTGTCCCTGACCGTGTGTCTCAGGCCGTCCGTCTCAGTCTGTCTGTCTTATACCTTCTGTCTATGTGCATCTGTCCCTGTCCCTCTGTCTAATACACTCTGTCTCTGAGCGCCGGTCTCAGCACGTCTGACTCAGACCGTCTGTCTCAGACCGTCTGTCTCAGACCGTCTGTCTCAGACCGTCTGTCTCAGACCGTCTGTCTCAGACCGTCTGTCTCAGACCGTCTGTCTCAGATCGTCTGTCTCTGACCGTCTGTCTCCGTTCGTCTGTCTCAGACCGCCTGTCTCTGACCGTGTGTCTCAGGCCGTCCGTCTCAGTCCGTCTGTCTTATACCGTCCGTCTATGTGCGTCTGTCTCTGTCCCTCTGTGTAATACCCTCTGTCTCTGAGCGCCGGTCTCAGCGCGTCTGTCTCAGACCGTCTGTCTCGGCTCGTCTGTCTCAGCCCGTCTGTCTCAGACCGTCTGTCTCAGACCGTCTGTCTCAGACCGTCTGTCTCATACCGTCTGTCTCAGGCCGTCTGTCTCAGACCGTCTGACTCAGACCGCCTGTCTCAGACCGTCCGTCTCAGACCGTCTGTCTCAGACCGTCTGTCTCAGACCGTCTGTCTCAGATCGTCTGTCTCTGACCGTCTGTCTCCGTTCGTCTGTCTCAGACCGCCTGTCTCTGACCGTCTGTCTCAGACCGTCTGTCTCAGACCGTCTGTCTCAGACCGTCTGTCTCAGACCGTCTGTCTCAGACCGTCTGACTCAGACCGTCTGTCTCAGACCGTCTGTCTCAGACCGTCTGTCTCAGACCGTCTGTCTCAGATCGTCTGTCTCTGACCGTCTGTCTCCGTTCGTCTGTCTCAGACCGCCTGTCTCTGACCGTGTGTCTCAGGCCGTCCGTCTCAGTCCGTCTGTCTTATACCGTCCGTCTATGTGCGTCTGTCTCTGTCCCTCTGTGTAATACCCTCTGTCTCTGAGCGCCGGTCTCAGCGCGTCTGTCTCAGACCGTCTGTCTCGGCTCGTCTGTCTCAGCCCGTCTGTCTCAGACCGTCTGTGTCAGACCGTCTGTCTCAGACCGTCTGTCTCATACCGTCTGTCTCATACCGCCTGTCTCAGGCCGTCTGTCTCAGACCGTCTGACTCAGACCGTCTGTCTCAGACCGTCTGTCTCAGACCGTCTGTCTCAGACCGTCTGTCTCAGACCGTCTGTCTCAGATCGTCTGTCTCTGACCGTCTGTCTCCGTTCGTCTGTCTCAGACCGCCTGTCTCTGACCGTCTGTCTCATACCGTCTGTCTCATACCGCCTGTCTCAGGCCGTCTGTCTCAGACCGTCTGACTCAGACCGTCTGTCTCAGACCGTCTGTCTCAGACCGTCGGTCTCAGACCGTCTGTCACAGACCGTCGGTCTCAAACCGATTGTTTCAGACCGTCTGTCTCTGACCGTGTGCCCCAGGACGTCCGTCTCAGTCCGTCTCTGTTATACCGTGTGTCTCTGTGCGTCTGTCTCTGTCCCTCTGTCTAATACCCTCTGTCTCTGAGCGCCAGTCTCAGCGCGTCTGTCTCAGACCGTCTGTCTCGGCTCGGCTGTCTCAGCCCGTCTGTCTCAGACCGTCTGTCTCAGACCGTCTGTCTCATACCGTCTGTCTCATACCGCCTGTCTCAGGCCGTCTGTCTCAGACCGCCTGTCTCAGACCGTCTGTCTCAGACCGTCTGTCTCAGACCGTCTGTCTCAGACCGTCTGTCTCAGACCGTCTGTCTCCGTTTGTCTGTCTCAGACCGCCTTTCTCTGACCGTCTGTCTCAGACCGTCTGTCTCAGACCGTCTGTCTCAGACCGTCTGTCTCAGATCGTCTGTCTCAGACCGTCTGTCTCCGTTCGTCTGTCTCAGACCGCCTGTCTCTGACCGTCTGTCTCAGACCGTCTGTCTCAGACCGTCTGTCTCAGACCGTCTGTCTCAGACCGTCTGTCTCAGACCGTCTGTCTCAGACCGTCTGTCTCAGACCGTCGGGCTCAGACCGTCTGTCACAGCCCGTCGGTCTCAAACCGATTGTTTCAGACCGTCTGTCTCTGACCGTGTGCCCCAGGACGTCCGTCTCAGTCCGTCTCTGTTATACCGTGTGTCTCTGTGCGTCTGTCTCTGTCCCTCTGTGTAATACCCTCTGTCTCTGAGCGCCGGTCTCTGTGCGTCTGTCTCAGACCGTCTGTCTCGGCTCGTCTGTCTCAGACCGTCTGTCTCAGATCGTCCGTGTCAGACCGTCTGTCTCAGACCGTCCGTCTCAGACCTACTGTCTCAGACCGTCCGTCTCAACCGTCTGTCTCAGACCGTCTGTCTCAGACCGTCTGTCTCAGCCCGTCCGTCTCAGACGGACTGTTTCAGACAGTCTGTCCCTGACCGTGTGTCTCAGGCCGTCCGTCTCAGTCTGTCTGTCTTATACCTTCTGTCTATGTGCATCTGTCCCTGTCCCTCTGTCTAATACACTCTGTCTCTGAGCGCCGGTCTCAGCACGTCTGACTCAGACCGTCTGTCTCAGACCGTCTGTCTCAGACCGTCTGTCTCAGACCGTCTGTCTCAGACCGTCTGTCTCAGACCGTCTGTCTCAGACCGTCTGTCTCAGATCGTCTGTCTCTGACCGTCTGTCTCCGTTCGTCTGTCTCAGACCGCCTGTCTCTGACCGTGTGTCTCAGGCCGTCCGTCTCAGTCCGTCTGTCTTATACCGTCCGTCTATGTGCGTCTGTCTCTGTCCCTCTGTGTAATACCCTCTGTCTCTGAGCGCCGGTCTCAGCGCGTCTGTCTCAGACCGTCTGTCTCGGCTCGTCTGTCTCAGCCCGTCTGTCTCAGACCGTCTGTCTCAGACCGTCTGTCTCAGACCGTCTGTCTCATACCGTCTGTCTCATACCGCCTGTCTCAGGCCGTCTGTCTCAGACCGTCTGACTCAGACCGTCTGTCTCAGACCGTCTGTCTCAGACCGTCTGTCTCAGACCGTCTGTCTCAGATCGTCTGTCTCTGACCGTCTGTCTCCGTTCGTCTGTCTCAGACCGCCTGTCTCTGACCGTCTGTCTCAGACCGTCTGTCTCAGACCGTCTGTCTCAGACCGTCTGTCTCAGACCGTCTGTCTCAGACCGTCTGTCTCAGACCGTCTGTCTCAGACCGTCTGTCTCAGACCGTCTGTCACAGACCGTCGGTCTCAAACCGATTGTTTCAGACCGTCTGTCTCTGACCGTGTGCCCCAGGACGTCCGTCTCAGTCCGTCTCTGTTATACCGTGTGTCTCTGTGCGTCTGTCTCTGTCCCTCTGTCTAATACCCTCTGTCTCTGAGCGCCAGTCTCAGCGCGTCTGTCTCAGACCGTCTGTCTCGGCTCGGCTGTCTCAGCCCGTCTGTCTCAGACCGTCTGTCTCAGACCGTCTGTCTCAGACCGTCTGTCTCAGACCGTCTGTCTCATACCGTCTGTCTCATACCGCCTGTCTCAGGCCGTCTGTCTCAGACCGTCTGTCTCAGACCTACTGTCTCAGACCGTCCGTCTCAGACCGTCCGTCTCAGACCGTCTGTCTCAGACCGTCCGTCTCAGACCGTCCGAGTCAGACCGTCCGTCTCAGACCGTCTGTCTCAGACCGTCCGTGTCAGACCGTCTGTCTCAGACCGTCCGTCTCAGACCGTCCGTCTCAGACCTACTGTCTCAGACCGTCCGTCTCAACCGTCTGTCTCAGACCGTCTGTCTCAGGCCGTCTGTCTCAGCCCGTCCGTCTCAGACGGACTGTTTCAGACAGTCTGTCCCTGACCGTGTGTCTCAGGCCGTCCGTCTCAGTCTGTCTGTCTTATACCTTCTGTCTATGTGCATCTGTCCCTGTCCCTCTGTCTAATACACTCTGTCTCTGAGCGCCGGTCTCAGCACGTCTGTCTTAGCCCGTCTGTCTCAGCCCGTGTGTCTCAGCCCGTCTGTCTCAGCCTGCCTGTCTCAGCCCGCCTGTCTCAGCCCGTCTGTCTCAGACCGTCTGTCTCAGACCGCCTGTCTCTGACCGCGTGTCTCAGGCCGTCCGTCTCAGTCCGTCTGTTTTATACCGTCTGTCTGTGTGCGTCTGTCTCTGTCCCTCTGTCTAATACCCTCTGTCTCTGAGCGCCGGTCTCAGCACGTCTGTCTTAGCCCGTCTGTCTCAGACCGTCTGTCTCAGACCGTCTGTCTCAGACCGTCCGTCTCAGACCGTCCGTGTCAGACCGTCCGTCTCAGACCGTCTGTCTCAGACCGTCTGTCTCAGACCGTCTGTCTCAGGCCGTCTGTCTCAGACCGTCTGACTCAGACCGTCTGTCTCAGACCGTCTGTCTCAGACCGTCTGTCTCAGACCGTCTGTCTCAGATCGTCTGTCTCTGACCGTCTGTCTCCGTTCGTCTGTCTCAGACCGCCTGTCTCTGACCGTCTGTCTCAGACCGTCTGTCTCAGACCGTCTGTCTCAGACCGTCTGTCTCAGACCGTCTGTCTCAGACCGTCTGACTCAGACCGTCTGTCTCAGACCGTCTGTCTCAGACCGTCTGTCTCAGACCGTCTGTCTCAGATCGTCTGTCTCTGACCGTCTGTCTCCGTTCGTCTGTCTCAGACCGCCTGTCTCTGACCGTGTGTCTCAGGCCGTCCGTCTCAGTCCGTCTGTCTTATACCGTCCGTCTATGTGCGTCTGTCTCTGTCCCTCTGTGTAATACCCTCTGTCTCTGAGCGCCGGTCTCAGCGCGTCTGTCTCAGACCGTCTGTCTCGGCTCGTCTGTCTCAGCCCGTCTGTCTCAGACCGTCTGTCTCAGACCGTCTGTCTCAGACCGTCTGTCTCATACCGTCTGTCTCATACCGCCTGTCTCAGGCCGTCTGTCTCAGACCGTCTGACTCAGACCGTCTGTCTCAGACCGTCTGTCTCAGACCGTCTGTCTCAGACCGTCTGTCTCAGACCGTCTGTCTCAGATCGTCTGTCTCTGACCGTCTGTCTCCGTTCGTCTGTCTCAGACCGCCTGTCTCTGACCGTCTGTCTCATACCGTCTGTCTCATACCGCCTGTCTCAGGCCGTCTGTCTCAGACCGTCTGACTCAGACCGTCTGTCTCAGACCGTCTGTCTCAGACCGTCGGTCTCAGACCGTCTGTCACAGACCGTCGGTCTCAAACCGATTGTTTCAGACCGTCTGTCTCTGACCGTGTGCCCCAGGACGTCCGTCTCAGTCCGTCTCTGTTATACCGTGTGTCTCTGTGCGTCTGTCTCTGTCCCTCTGTCTAATACCCTCTGTCTCTGAGCGCCAGTCTCAGCGCGTCTGTCTCAGACCGTCTGTCTCGGCTCGGCTGTCTCAGCCCGTCTGTCTCAGACCGTCTGTCTCAGACCGTCTGTCTCATACCGTCTGTCTCATACCGCCTGTCTCAGGCCGTCTGTCTCAGACCGCCTGTCTCAGACCGTCTGTCTCAGACCGTCTGTCTCAGACCGTCTGTCTCAGACCGTCTGTCTCAGACCGTCTGTCTCCGTTTGTCTGTCTCAGACCGCCTTTCTCTGACCGTCTGTCTCAGACCGTCTGTCTCAGACCGTCTGTCTCAGACCGTCTGTCTCAGATCGTCTGTCTCAGACCGTCTGTCTCCGTTCGTCTGTCTCAGACCGCCTGTCTCTGACCGTCTGTCTCAGACCGTCTGTCTCAGACCGTCTGTCTCAGACCGTCTGTCTCAGACCGTCTGTCTCAGACCGTCTGTCTCAGACCGTCGGTCTCAGACCGTCTGTCACAGCCCGTCGGTCTCAAACCGATTGTTTCAGACCGTCTGTCTCTGACCGTGTGCCCCAGGACGTCCGTCTCAGTCCGTCTCTGTTATACCGTGTGTCTCTGTGCGTCTGTCTCTGTCCCTCTGTGTAATACCCTCTGTCTCTGAGCGCCGGTCTCTGTGCGTCTGTCTCAGACCGTCTGTCTCGGCTCGTCTGTCTCAGACCGTCTGTCTCAGATCGTCCGTGTCAGACCGTCTGTCTCAGACCGTCCGTCTCAGACCTACTGTCTCAGACCGTCCGTCTCAACCGTCTGTCTCAGACCGTCTGTCTCAGACCGTCTGTCTCAGCCCGTCCGTCTCAGACGGACTGTTTCAGACAGTCTGTCCCTGACCGTGTGTCTCAGGCCGTCCGTCTCAGTCTGTCTGTCTTATACCTTCTGTCTATGTGCATCTGTCCCTGTCCCTCTGTCTAATACACTCTGTCTCTGAGCGCCGGTCTCAGCACGTCTGACTCAGACCGTCTGTCTCAGACCGTCTGTCTCAGACCGTCTGTCTCAGACCGTCTGTCTCAGACCGTCTGTCTCAGACCGTCTGTCTCAGACCGTCTGTCTCAGATCGTCTGTCTCTGACCGTCTGTCTCCGTTCGTCTGTCTCAGACCGCCTGTCTCTGACCGTGTGTCTCAGGCCGTCCGTCTCAGTCCGTCTGTCTTATACCGTCCGTCTATGTGCGTCTGTCTCTGTCCCTCTGTGTAATACCCTCTGTCTCTGAGCGCCGGTCTCAGCGCGTCTGTCTCAGACCGTCTGTCTCGGCTCGTCTGTCTCAGCCCGTCTGTCTCAGACCGTCTGTCTCAGACCGTCTGTCTCAGACCGTCTGTCTCATACCGTCTGTCTCATACCGCCTGTCTCAGGCCGTCTGTCTCAGACCGTCTGACTCAGACCGTCTGTCTCAGACCGTCTGTCTCAGACCGTCTGTCTCAGACCGTCTGTCTCAGATCGTCTGTCTCTGACCGTCTGTCTCCGTTCGTCTGTCTCAGACCGCCTGTCTCTGACCGTCTGTCTCAGACCGTCTGTCTCAGACCGTCTGTCTCAGACCGTCTGTCTCAGACCGTCTGTCTCAGACCGTCTGTCTCAGACCGTCTGTCTCAGACCGTCTGTCTCAGACCGTCTGTCTCAGACCGTCTGTCACAGACCGTCGGTCTCAAACCGATTGTTTCAGACCGTCTGTCTCTGACCGTGTGCCCCAGGACGTCCGTCTCAGTCCGTCTCTGTTATACCGTGTGTCTCTGTGCGTCTGTCTCTGTCCCTCTGTCTAATACCCTCTGTCTCTGAGCGCCAGTCTCAGCGCGTCTGTCTCAGACCGTCTGTCTCGGCTCGGCTGTCTCAGCCCGTCTGTCTCAGACCGTCTGTCTCAGACCGTCTGTCTCAGACCGTCTGTCTCATACCGTCTGTCTCATACCGCCTGTCTCAGGCCGTCTGTCTCAGACCGTCTGTCTCAGACCGTCTGTCTCAGACCGTCTGTCTCAGACCGTCTGTCTCAGACCGTCTGTCTCAGACCGTCTGTCTCAGATCGTCTGTCTCAGACCGTCTGTCTCCGTTTGTCTGTCTCAGACCGCCTTTCTCTGACCGTCTGTCTCAGACCGTCTGTCTCAGACCGTCTGTCTCAGACCGTCTGTCTCAGACCGTCTGTCTCAGATCGTCTGTCTCAGACCGTCTGTCTCCGTTCGTCTGTCTCAGACCGCCTGTCTCTGACCGTCTGTCTCAGACCGTCTGTCTCAGACCGTCTGTCTCAGACCGTCTGTCTCAGACCGTCTGTCTCAGACCGTCTGTCTCAGACCGTCGGTCTCAGACCGTTTGTCACAGCCCGTCGGTCTCAAACCGATTGTTTCAGACCGTCTGTCTCTGACCGTGTGCCCCAGGACGTCCGTCTCAGTCCGTCTCTGTTATACCGTGTGTCTCTGTGCGTCTGTCTCTGTCCCTCTGTGTAATACCCTCTGTCTCTGAGCGCCGGTCTCTGTGCGTCTGTCTCAGACCGTCTGTCTCGGCTCGTCTGTCTCAGACCGTCTGTCTCAGATCGTCCGTGTCAGACCGTCTGTCTCAGACCGTCCGTCTCAGACCTACTGTCTCAGACCGTCCGTCTCAACCGTCTGTCTCAGACCGTCTGTCTCAGACCGTCTGTCTCAGCCCGTCCGTCTCAGACGGACTGTTTCAGACAGTCTGTCCCTGACCGTGTGTCTCAGGCCGTCCGTCTCAGTCTGTCTGTCTTATACCTTCTGTCTATGTGCATCTGTCCCTGTCCCTCTGTCTAATACACTCTGTCTCTGAGCGCCGGTCTCAGCACGTCTGTCTCAGACCGTCTGTCTCAGACCGCCTGTCTCTGACCGCGTGTCTCAGGCCGTCCGTCTCAGTCCGTCTGTTTTATACCGTCTGTCTGTGTGCGTCTGTCTCTGTCCCTCTGTCTAATACCCTCTGTCTCTGAGCGCCGGTCTCAGCACGTCTGTCTTAGCCCGTCTGTCTCACACCGTCTGTCTCAGACCGTCTGTCTCAGACCGTCCGTCTCAGACCGTCCGTGTCAGACCGTCCGTCTCAGACGGTCTGTCTCAGACTGTCTGTCTCAGACCGTCTGTCTCATACCGCCTGTTTCAGACCGTCTGTCTCTGACCGTGTGTCTCAGGCCGTCCGTCTCAGTCCGTCTGTCTTATACCGTCCGTCTATGTGCGTCTGTCTCTGTCCCTCTGTGTAATACCCTCTGTCTCTGAGCGCCGGTCTCAGCGCGTCTGTCTCAGACCGTCTGTCTCGGCTCGTCTGTCTCAGCCCGTCTGTCTCAGACCGTCTGTCTCAGACCGTCTGTCTCATACCGTCTGTCTCATACCGCCTGTCTCAGGCCGTCTGTCTCAGACCGTCTGACTCAGACCGTCTGTCTCCGTTCGTCTGTCTCAGACCGCCTGTCTTTGACCGTCTGTCTCAGACCGTCTGTCTCAGACCGTCTGTCACAGCCCGTCGGTCTCAAACCGATTGTTTCAGACCGTCTGTCTCTGACCGTGTGCCCCAGGACGTCCGTCTCAGTCCGTCTCTGTTATACCGTGTGTCTCTGTGCGTCTGTCTCTGTCCCTCTGTCTAATACCCTCTGTCTCTGAGCGCCAGTCTCAGCACGTCTGTCTTAGCCCGTCTGTCTCAGACCATCGGTCAAATAGCGTCTGTCTCAGATCGTCTGTCTCAGACTGTCTGTCTCAGACCGTCTGTATCAGACCGTCTGTCTCAGACCGTCCGTGTCAGACCGTCTGTCTCAGACCGTCCGTCTCAGACCGTCCGTCTCAGACCGTCCGTCTCAGACCGTCCGAGTCAGACCGTCCGTCTCAGACCGTCTGTCTCAGACCGTCCGTGTCAGACCGTCCGAGTCAGACCGTCCGTCTCAGACCGTCTATCTCAGACCGTCTGTCTCAGACCGTCCGTCTCAGACCGTCTGTCTCAGACCGTCCGTCTCAGACCGTCCGAGTCAGACCGTCCGTCTCAGACCGTCTGTCTCAGACCGTCCGTGTCAGACCGTCTGTCTCAGACCGTCTGTCTCAGACCGTCGGTCTCAGACCGTCTGTCACAGCCCGTCGGTCTAAAACCGATTGTTTCAGACCGTCTGTCTCAGTCTGTCCGTCTCAGACCGTCTGTCTCAGACCGTCTGTCTCAGATCGTCCGTGTCAGACCGTCCGTCTCAGACCGTCCGTCTCAGACCTACTGTCTCAGACCGTCCGTCTCAGACCGTCCGTCTCAGACCGTCTGTCTCAGACCGTCCGTCTCAGACCGTCCGAGTCAGACCGTCCGTCTCAGACCGTCTGTCTCAGACCGTCCGTGTCAGACCGTCTGTCTCAGACCGTCCGTCTCAGACCGTCCGTCTCAACCGTCTGTCTCAGACCGTCTGTCTCAGACCGTCTGTCTCAGCCCGTCCGTCTCAGACGGACTGTTTCAGTCAGTCTGTCCCTGACCGTGTGTCTCAGGCCGTCCGTCTCAGTCTGTCTGTCTTATACCTTCTGTCTATGTGCATCTGTCCCTGTCCCTCTGTCTAATACACTCTGTCTCTGAGCGCCGGTCTCAGCACGTCTGTCTTAGCCCGTCTGTCTCAGCCCGTGTGTCTCAGCCCGTCTATCTCAGCCTGCCTGTCTCAGCCCGCCTGTCTCAGCCCGTCTGTCTCAGACCGTCTGTCTCAGACCGCCTGTCTCTGACCGCGTGTCTCAGGCCGTCCGTCTCAGTCCGTCTGTTTTATACCGTCTGTCTGTGTGCGTCTGTCTCTGTCCCTCTGTCTAATACCCTCTGTCTCTGAGCGCCAGTCTCAGCACGTCTGTCTTAGCCCGTCTGTCTCAGACCATCGGTCAAATAGCGTCTGTCTCAGATCGTCTGTCTCAGACTGTCTGTCTCAGACCGTCTGTATCAGTCCGTCTGTCTCAGACCGCCCGTCTCAGACCGTCTGTCTCAGACCGTCTGTCTCAGACCGTCTGTCTCAGACCGTCTGACTCAGACCGTCAGTCTCAGACCGTCTGTCACAGCCCGTCCGTCTCGGACCGACTGTTTCAGACCGTCTGTCTCTAACCGTGTGTCTCAGGCCGTCCGTCTCAGTCCGTCTGTGTTACACCGTCTGTCTCTGTGCGTCTGTCTCTGTCCCTCTGTCTAATACCCTCTGTCTCTGAGCGCCGGGCTCAGCACGTCTGTCTTTGCCCGTCTGTCTCAGACCATCGGTCAAATAGCGTCTGTCTCAGATCGTCTGTCTCAGACTGTCTGTCTCAGACCGTCTGTCTCAGTCTGTCCGTCTCAGACCGTCTGTCTCAGACCGTCTGTCTCAGACCGTCCGTGTCAGACCGTCCGTCTCAGACCGTCCGTCTCAGACCTACTGTCTCAGACCGTCCGTCTCAGACCGTCCGTCTCAGACCGTCTGTCTCAGACCGTCCGTCTCAGACCGTCCGAGTCAGACCGTCCGTCTCAGACCGTCTGTCTCAGACCGTCCGTGTCAGACCGTCTGTCTCAGACCGTCCGTCTCAGACCTACTGTCTCAGACCGTCCGTCTCAACCGTCTGTCTCAGACCGTCTGTCTCAGACCGTCTGTCTCAGACCGTCTGTCTCAGACCGTCTGTCTCAGACCGTCTGTCTCAGCCCGTCCGTCTCAGACGGACTGTTTCAGACAGTCTGTCCCTGACCGTGTGTCTCAGGCCGTCCGTCTCAGTCTGTCTGTCTTATACCTTCTGTCTATGTGCATCTGTCCCTGTCCCTCTGTCTAATACACTCTGTCTCTGAGCGCCGGTCTCAGCACGTCTGTCTTCGCCCGTCTGTCTCAGCCCGTGTGTCTCAGCCCGTCTGTCTCAGCCTGCCTGTCTCAGCCCGCCTGTCTCAGCCCGTCTGTCTCAGACCGTCTGTCTCAGACCGCCTGTCTCCGACCGCGTGTCTCAGGCCGTCCGCCTCAGTCCGTCTGTTTTATACCGTCTGTCTGTGTGCGTCTGTCTCTGTCCCTCTGTCTAATACCCTCTGTCTCTGAGCGCCGGTCTCAGCACGTCTGTCTTAACCCGTCTGTCTCAGACCGTCTGTCTCAGACCGTCTGTCTCAGACCGTCCGTCTCAGACCGTCCGTGTCAGACCGTCCGTCTCAGACCGTCTATCTCAGACCGTCTGTCTCAGACCGTCTGTCTCATACCGCCTGTTTCAGACCGTCTGTCTCTGACCGTGTGTCTCAGGCCGTCCGTCTCAGTCCGTCTGTCTTATACCGTCCGTCTATGTGCGTCTGTCTCTGTCCCTCTGTGTAATACCCTCTGTCTCTGAGCGCCGGTCTCTGTGCGTCTGTCTCAGACCGTCTGTCTCGGCTCGTCTGTCTCAGACCGTCTGTCTCAGATCGTCTGTCTCAGACCGTCTGTCTCCGTTCGTCTGTCTCAGACCGCCTGTCTCTGACCGTCTGTCTCAGACCGTCGGTCTCAGACCGTCTGTCACAGCCCGACGGTCTAAAACCGATTGTTTCAGACCGTCTGTCTCAGTCTGTCCGACTCAGACCGTCTGTCTCAGACCGTCTGTCTCAGATCGTCCGTGTCAGACCGTCCGTCTCAGACCGTCCGTCTCAGACCTACTGTCTCAGACCGTCCGTCTCAGACCGTCCGTCTCAGACCGTCTGTCTCAGACCGTCCGTCTCAGACCGTCCGAGTCAGACCGTCCGTCTCAGACCGTCTGTCTCAGACCGTCCGTGTCAGACCGTCTGTCTCAGACCGTCCGTCTCAGACCGTCCGTCTCAGACCTACTGTCTCAGACCGTCCGTCTCAACCGTCTGTCTCAGACCGTCTGTCTCAGACCGTCTGTCTCAGCCCGTCCGTCTCAGACGGACTGTTTCAGACAGTCTGTCCCTGACCGTGTGTCTCAGGCCGTCCGTCTCAGTCTGTCTGTCTTATACCTTCTGTCTATGTGCATCTGTCCCTGTCCCTCTGTCTAATACACTCTGTCTCTGAGCGCCGGTCTCAGCACGTCTGTCTTAGCCCGTCTGTCTCAGCCCGTGTGTCTCAGCCCGTCTGTCTCAGCCTGCCTGTCTCAGCCCGCCTGTCTCAGCCCGTCTGTCTCAGACCGTCTGTCTCAGACCGCCTGTCTCTGACCGCGTGTCTCAGGCCGTCCGTCTCAGTCCGTCTGTTTTATACCGTCTGTCTGTGTGCGTCTGTCTCTGTCCCTCTGTCTAATACCCTCTGTCTCAGACCGTCGGTCTCAGACCGTCTGTCACAGCCCGTCGGTCTAAAACCGATTGTTTCAGACCGTCTGTCTCAGATCGTCCGTGTCAGACCGTCCGTCTCAGACCGTCCGTCTCAGACCTACTGTCTCAGACCGTCCGTCTCAGACCGTCCGTCTCAGACCGTCTGTCTCAGACCGTCCGTCTCAGACCGTCCGAGTCAGACCGTCCGTCTCAGACCGTCTGTCTCAGACCGTCCGTGTCAGACCGTCTGTCTCAGACCGTCCGTCTCAGACCGTCCGTCTCAGACCTACTGTCTCAGACCGTCCGTCTCAACCGTCTGTCTCAGACCGTCTGTCTCAGGCCGTCTGTCTCAGCCCGTCCGTCTCAGACGGACTGTTTCAGACAGTCTGTCCCTGACCGTGTGTCTCAGGCCGTCCGTCTCAGTCTGTCTGTCTTATACCTTCTGTCTATGTGCATCTGTCCCTGTCCCTCTGTCTAATACACTCTGTCTCTGAGCGCCGGTCTCAGCACGTCTGTCTTAGCCCGTCTGTCTCAGCCCGTGTGTCTCAGCCCGTCTGTCTCAGCCTGCCTGTCTCAGCCCGCCTGTCTCAGCCCGTCTGTCTCAGACCGTCTGTCTCAGACCGCCTGTCTCTGACCGCGTGTCTCAGGCCGTCCGTCTCAGTCCGTCTGTTTTATACCGTCTGTCTGTGTGCGTCTGTCTCTGTCCCTCTGTCTAATACCCTCTGTCTCTGAGCGCCGGTCTCAGCACGTCTGTCTTAGCCCGTCTGTCTCAGACCGTCTGTCTTAGCCCGTCTGTCTCAGACCGTCTGTCTCAGACCGTCTGTCTCAGACCGTCCGTCTCAGACCGTCCGTGTCAGACCGTCCGTCTCAGACCGTCTGTCTCAGACCGTCTGTCTCAGACCGTCTGTCTCAGGCCGTCTGTCTCAGACCGTCTGACTCAGACCGTCTGTCTCAGACCGTCTGTCTCAGACCGTCTGTCTCAGACCGTCTGTCTCAGACCGTCTGTCTCAGATCGTCTGTCTCTGACCGTCTGTCTCCGTTCGTCTGTCTCAGACCGCCTGTCTCTGACCGTCTGTCTCAGACCGTCTGTCTCAGACCGTCTGTCTCAGACCGTCTGTCTCAGACCGTCTGTCTCAGACCGTCTGACTCAGACCGTCTGTCTCAGACCGTCTGTCTTATACCGTCCGTCTATGTGCGTCTGTCTCTGTCCCTCTGTGTAATACCCTCTGTCTCTGAGCGCCGGTCTCAGCGCGTCTGTCTCAGACCGTCTGTCTCGGCTCGTCTGTCTCAGCCCGTCTGTCTCAGACCGTCTGTCTCAGACCGTCTGTCTCAGACCGTCTGTCTCATACCGTCTGTCTCATACCGCCTGTCTCAGGCCGTCTGTCTCAGACCGTCTGACTCAGACCGTCTGTCTCAGACCGTCTGTCTCAGACCGTCTGTCTCAGACCGTCTGTCTCAGACCGTCTGTCTCAGATCGTCTGTCTCTGACCGTCTGTCTCCGTTCGTCTGTCTCAGACCGCCTGTCTCTGACCGTCTGTCTCAGACCGTCTGTCTCAGACCGTCTGTCTCAGACCGTCTGTCTCAGACCGTCTGTCTCAGACCGTCTGTCTCAGACCGTCTGTCTCAGACCGTCTGTCTCAGACCGTCGGTCTCAGACCGTCTGTCACAGACCGTCGGTCTCAAACCGATTGTTTCAGACCGTCTGTCTCTGACCGTGTGCCCCAGGACGTCCGTCTCAGTCCGTCTCTGTTATACCGTGTGTCTCTGTGCGTCTGTCTCTGTCCCTCTGTCTAATACCCTCTGTCTCTGAGCGCCAGTCTCAGCGCGTCTGTCTCAGACCGTCTGTCTCGGCTCGGCTGTCTCAGCCCGTCTGTCTCAGACCGTCTGTCTCAGACCGTCTGTCTCAGACCGTCTGTCTCAGACCGTCTGTCTCATACCGTCTGTCTCATACCGCCTGTCTCAGGCCGTCTGTCTCAGACCGTCTGTCTCAGACCGTCTGTCTCAGACCGTCTGTCTCAGACCGTCTGTCTCAGACTGTCTGTCTCAGACCGTCGGTCTCAGACCGTCGGTCCTAGACCGTCTGTCACAGCCCGTCGGTCTAAAACCGATTGTTTCAGGCCGTCTGTCTCAGTCTGTCCGTCTCAGACCGTCTGTCTCAGACCGTCTGTCTCAGACCGTCTGTCTCATACCGCCTGTTTCAGACCGTCTGTCTCTGACCGTGTGTCTCAGGCCGTCCGTCTCAGTCCGTCTGTCTTATACCGTCCGTCTATGTGCGTCTGTCTCTGTCCCTCTGTGTAATACCCTCTGTCTCTGAGCGCCGGTCTCAGCGCGTCTGTCTCAGACCGTCTGTCTCGGCTCGTCTGTCTCAGCCCGTCTGTCTCAGATCGTCTGTCTCTGAGCGCCTGTCTCAGACCGTCTGTCTCATACCGTCTGTCTCATACCGCCTGTCTCAGGCCGTCTGTCTCAGACCGTCTGACTCAGACCGTCTGTCTCAGACCGTCTGTCTCAGACCGTCTGTCTCAGACCGTCTGTCACAGCCCGTCGGTCTCAAACCGATTGTTTCAGACCGTCTGTCTCTGACCGTGTGCCCCAGGACGTCCGTCTCAGTCCGTCTCTGTTATACCGTGTGTCTCTGTGCGTCTGTCTCTGTCCCTCTGTCTAATACCCTCTGTCTCTGAGCGCCAGTCTCAGCACGTCTGTCTTAGCCCGTCTGTCTCAGACCATCGGTCAAATAGCGTCTGTCTCAGATCGTCTGTCTCAGACTGTCTGTCTCAGACCGTCTGTCTCAGACCGCCCGTCTCAGACCGTATGTCTCAGACCGTCTGTCTCAGACCGTCTGACTCAGACCGTCAGTCTCAGACCGTCTGTCACAGCCCGTCCGTCTCGGACCGACTGTTTCAGACCGTCTGTCTCTAACCGTGTGTCTCAGGCCGTCCGTCTCAGTCCGTCTGTGTTACACCGTCTGTCTCTGTGCGTCTGTCTCTGTCCCTCTGTCTAATACCCTCTGTCTCTGAGCGCCGGGCTCAGCACGTCTGTCTTTGCCCGTCTGTCTCAGACCATCGGTCAAATAGCGTCTGTCTCAGATCGTCTGTCTCAGACTGTCTGTCTCAGACCGTCTGTCTCAGTCTGTCCGTCTCAGACCGTCTGTCTCAGACCGTCTGTCTCAGACCGTCCGTGTCAGACCGTCCGTCTCAGACCGTCCGTCTCAGACCTACTGCCTCAGACCGTCCGTCTCAGATCGTCCGTCTCAGACCGTCTGTCTCAGACCGTCCGTCTCAGACCGTCTGTCTCCGTTCGTCTGTCTCAGACCGCCTGTCTCTGACCGTCTGTCTCAGACCGTCTGTCTCAGACCGTCTGTCTCGGACCGTCTGTCCCAGACCGTCTGTCTCAGACCATCTGTCTCAGCCCGTCCGTCTCAGACGGACTGTTTCAGACAGTCTGTCCCTGACCGTGTGTCTCAGGCCGTCCGTCTCAGTCTGTCTGTCTTGTACCTTCTGTCTATGTGCATCTGTCCCTGTCCCTCTGTCTAATACACTCTGTCTCTGAGCGCCGGTCTCAGCACGTCTGTCTTAGCCCGTCTGTCTCAGCCCGTGTGTCTCAGCCCGTCTGTCTCAGCCTGCCTGTCTCAGCCCGCCTGTCTCAGCCCGTCTGTCTCAGACCGTCTGTCTCAGACCGCCTGTCTCTGACCGCGTGTCTCAGGCCGTCCGTCTCAGTCCGTCTGTTTTATACCGTCTGTCTTAGCCCGTCTGTCTCAGACCATCTGTCTCAGACCGTCCGTCTCAGACCGTCTGTCTCAGACCGTCTGTCTCAGACTGTCTGTCTCAGACCGTCTGTCTCAGTCTGTCCGTCTCAGACCGTCCGTCTCAGACCGTCCGTCTCAGACCGTCCGTCTCAGACCGTCCGTCTCAGACCGTCCGTCTCAGACCGTCCGTCTCAGACCGCCCGTCTGAGACCGTCTGTCTCAGACCGTCTGTTTCAGACCGTCTGACTCAGACCGTCAGTCTCAGACCGTCTGTCACAGCCCGTCCGTCTCAGACCGACTGTTTCAAACCGTCTGTCCCAGACCGCGTGTCTCAGGCCGTCCGTCTCAGTCCGTCTGTGTTATTCTGTCTGTCTCTGTGCGTCTGTCTCTGTCCCTCTGTCTAATACCCTCTGTCTCTGAGCGCCGGTCTCAGCACGTCCGTCTCAGACCGTCTGTCTCAGACCGTCCGTGTCAGACCGTCCGTCTCAGACCGTCCGTCTCAGACAGTCTGTCTCAGACCGTCTGTCTCTGACCGCGTGTCTCAGGCCGTCCGTCTCAGTCCGTCTGTGTTATACCGTCCGTCTGTGTGCGTCTGTCTCTGTCCCTCTGTCTCTGAGGGCCGGTCTCAGCACGTCTGTCTTAGCCCGTCTGTCTCAGCCCGTGTGTCTCAGCCCGTCTGTCTCAGCCTGCCTGTCTCAGCCCGCCTGTCTCAGACCGTCTGTCTCTGACCGCGTGTCTCAGGCCGTCCGTCTCAGTCCGTCTGTTTTATACCGTCTGTCTGTGTGCGTCTGTCTCTGTCCCTCTGTCTAATACCCTCTGTCTCTGAGCGCCGGTCTCAGCACGTCTGTCTTAGCCCGTCTGTCTCAGACCCTCTGTCTAGGACCGTCTCTCTCTGACCACCTATCTCAGACCGTCTGTCTCTGTTCGTCCGTCACTGTCCGCGAGTCTCAGACCGCCTGCCCCTATTCGTCTGTGTCTGTGTGTCTCAGACCGTCTCTCTCAGACCGTCTGTCTCAGATCGTCTCTCCCAGACCGTCTGTCTCGGACCGTCTGTCTCAGCCCGCCCGCCTCAGCCCGCCTGTCTCAGCCCGTCTGTCTCAGACCGTCTGACTTAAACCGACTGTTTCAGACCGTCTGTCTCTGACCGTGTGTCTCAGGGCGTCCGTCTCAGTCCGTCTGTGTTATACCGTCTGTATATGTGTGTCTGTCTCTGTCCCTCTGTCTCTGAGCACCGGTCTCAGCACGTCTGTCTTAGCCCGTCTGTCTCAGACCATCGGTCACAGAGCGTCTGTTTCCAACCGTCTGTCACAGCCCGTCTGTCACAGACCGCCTGACTCTGTCTGTGGTTCTCGTACCATCTGTCGCAGACCATCTGTCGCAGACCAGCTGTCTCAGACCATGTGTCTCGTATCGTCAGTCTCAGTCCGGCTGCCTCAGACAGTCTGTCTCAGACCCTCTGTCTGGGACCGTCTCTCTCAGACCGTCTTCCTCAGATCGTCTCTCCCAGACCGTCTGTCTCGGACCGTCTGTCTCAGACCGTCTGCTTCAGACCGTCTGTCTCAGCCCGCCTGCATCAGCCCGCCTGCCTCAGCCCCTCTGTAATAGACCGTCTGTCTTAGACCGTCTGTCTCAGCCCGTCCGTCTCAGACCGACTGTTTCAGACCGTCTGTCTCTGACCGTGTGTCTCAGGGCGTCCGTCTCATTCCGTCTGTCTTATACCGTCTGTTTATACGTGTCTGTCTCTGTCCCTCTGTCTAATAACCTCTGTCTCTGAGCGCCGGTCTCAGCACGGTTGTCTTAGCCCGGCTGTCTCAGACCGTCTGTCTCAGACCGTCTGTCTCAGACCGTTTGTCTCAGACCGTTTGTCTCAGTTCGTCTGCCTCTGTCCGTCAGTCTCATACCGTCTATCTCAGACTGTCTGTCTCAGACCGTCTTTCTCAGACCGTCTGCCTCAGACCGTATGTCTCAGACCCTCTGTCTCATACCGTCTGTCTCATACCGGCTGTCTCAGACCGTCTGTCTCAGACTGTCTGTCTCAGACGGTCTGTCTCTGTGCGTCTGTGTCAGACCGTCTGTCCCTGTGCGTCTGTCTCTGTCCGTCTGTTTCCGACCGTCTGTCTCTGACCGTGTGTCTCAGGCTGTCCGTCTCAGTCCGTCTGTGTTATACCGTCTGTCTCTGTGCGTCTGTCTTTGTCCCTCTGTCTAATACCCTCTGTCTCTGAGCGCCGGTCTCAGCACGTCTGTCTTAGCCCGTCTGTCTCAGACCATCGGTCAAAGAGCGTCTGTTTCAGATCGTCTGTCTCAGAGCGTCTGTCTCAGAGCGTCTGTCTGAAACCGTCTGTCTCAGACCGGCTGTCTCAGACCGTCGGTCTCAGACCGTCTGTGTTATACCGTCTGTCTATGTGCGTCTGTCTCTGTCCCTCTGTCTCTGAGCACCGGTCTCAGCACGTCTGTCTTAGCCCGTCTGTCACAGACCATCGGTCACAGAGCGTCTGTCTCAGGGCGTCTGTCTCAGAGGGCCTATCTCAGACCGTCTGCCTCAGCCCGTGTGTCTCAGCCCGTCTGTCTCAGCCCGCCTGCCTCAGCCCGCCTGCCCCAGCCCCTCTGTACCAGACCGTCTGTCTTAGACCGTCTGTCTCAGCCCGTCCGTCTCAGACCGACTGTTTCAGACCGTCTGTCACTGACCGTGTGTCTCAGGGCGTCCGTCTCATTCCGTCTGTCTTATACCGTCTGTCTATGTGCGTCTGTCTCTGTCCCTCTGTCTCTGAGCACCGGTCTCAGCACGTCTGTCTTAGCCCGTCTGTCACAGACCGTCTGTCTCAGACGGTCCGTCTCAGACCGTCCGTCTCAGACCGTCCGCCTCAGACCGCCCGTCTCAGACCGTCAGTCTCAGACCGTCAGGTCTCAGACCGGCCGTCTCAGACCGTCCGTCTCAGACCGTCTGTCTCAGACCGCCTGTCTCAGACCGTCTGTCTCAGACCGTCTGTCTCAGACCGTCTGTCTCAGACCGTCTGTCACAGCCCGTCCGTCTCAGACAGACTGTTTCAGACCGTCTGTCACTGACCGCGTGTCTCAGGCCGTCCGTCTCAGTCCGTCTGTGTTATACCGTCTGTCTCTGTGCGTCTGTCTCTGTCCCTCTGTCTAATACCCTCTGTCTCTGAGTGCCGGTCTCAGCACGTCTGTCTTAGCCCGTCTGTCTCAGACAATCGGTCAAATAGCGTCTGTCTCAGATCGTCTGTCTCTGACTGAGTGCCTCAGACCGTCTGTCTCAGTCCGTCTGTCTCGGACCGTCTGTCTCAGACCGTCTGTTTCAGACCGTCTATCTCAGGCCGTCAGTCTCAGACCGTCTGTCTCAGCCCGTCCGTCTCAGACCGACTGTTTCAGACAGTCTGTCTCTGACCGTGTGTCTCAGGCCGTCCGCCTCAGTCTGTCTGTCTTATACCGTCTGTCTCTGTGCGTCTGCCTCTGTCCCTCTGTCTCTGAGCACCGGTCTCAGCACGTCTGTCTTAGCCCGTCTGTCACAGACCATCGGTCACAGAGCGTCTGTCTCAGAGCGTCTGTCTCAGAGGGTCTATCTCAGACCGTCTGTCTCAGCCCGTGTGTCTCAGCCCGTCTGTCTCAGCCCGCCTGCCTCAGCCCGCCTGCCTCAGCCCCTCTGTATCAGACCGTCTGTCTTAGACCGTCTGTCTCTGACCGTGAGTCTCAGGGCGTCCGTCTCATTCCGTCTGTCTTATACCGTCTGTCTATGTGTGTCTGTCTCTGTCCCTCTGTCTTGTAACCTCTGTCTCTGAGCGCCGGTCTCAACACGGCTGTCTTAGCCCGTCTGTCTCAGACCATCGGTCACAGAGCGTCTGTCTCAGAGCGTCTGTCTCAGACCGTCCGACTCAGACAGTCCGTGTCAGACCGTCCGTCTCAGACCGTCTGTCTCAGACCGTCTGTCTAATACCCTCTGTCTCTGAGCGCTGGTCTCAGCACGTCTGTCTTAGCCCGTCTGTCTCAGACCGTCGGTCTCAGACCGTCTGTCTCAGACCGTCCGTCTCAGACCGTCCGTCTCAGACCGTCCATCTCAGACCGTCTGTCTCAGACCGTCCGTGTCAGACCGTCCGTCTCAGACCGTCCATCTCAGACCGTCCGTCTCAGACCGTCTGTCTCAGACCGTCTGACTCTGACCGCGTGTCTCAGGCCGTCCGTCTCAGTCCGTCTGTGATATTCTGTCTGTCTCTGTGCGTCTGTCTCTGTCCCTCTGTCTAATACCCTCTGTCTCTGAGCGCCGGTCTCAGCACGTCTCTCTCAGCCCGTCTGTCACAGACCATCGGTCACGGAGCGTCTGTCTCAGAGCGTCTGTCTCAGAGCGTCTGTCTCAGACCGTCTGTCTCAGACCGTCTGTCTCAGACCGTCTGTCTCAGCCCGTGTGTCTCAGCCCGTCTGTCTCAGCCTGCCTGTCTCAGCCCGCCTGTCTCAGCCCGCCTGTCTCTGACCGTCCGTCTCAGACCGTCCGTCTCAGACCGTCCGTCTCAGACCGCCCGTCTCAGACCGTCAGTCTCAGACCGTCAGGTCTCAGACCGGCCGTCTCAGACCGTCCGTCTCAGACCGTCTGTCTCAGACCGCCTGTCTCAGACCGTCTGTCTCAGACCGTCTGTCTCAGACCGTCTGTCTCAGACCGTCTGTCACAGCCCGTCCGTCTCAGACAGACTGTTTCAGACCGTCTGTCACTGACCGCGTGTCTCAGGCCGTCCGTCTCAGTCCGTCTGTGTTATACCGTCTGTCTCTGTGCGTCTGTCTCTGTCCCTCTGTCTAATACCCTCTGTCTCTGAGTGCCGGTCTCAGCACGTCTGTCTTAGCCCGTCTGTCTCAGACAATCGGTCAAATAGCGTCTGTCTCAGATCGTCTGTCTCTGACTGAGTGCCTCAGACCGTCTGTCTCAGTCCGTCTGTCTCGGACCGTCTGTCTCAGACCGTCTGTTTCAGACCGTCTATCTCAGGCCGTCAGTCTCAGACCGTCTGTCTCAGCCCGTCCGTCTCAGACCGACTGTTTCAGACAGTCTGTCTCTGACCGTGTATCTCAGGCCGTCCGCCTCAGTCTGTCTGTCTTATACCGTCTGTCTCTGTGCGTCTGCCTCTGTCCCTCTGTCTCTGAGCGCCGGTCTCAGCACGTCTCTCTCAGCCCGTCTGTCACAGACCATCGGTCACAGAGCGTCTGTCTCAGAGCGTCTGTCTCAGAGGGTCTATCTCAGACCGTCTGTCTCAGCCCGTGTGTCTCAGCCCGTCTGTCTCAGCCCGCCTGCCTCAGCCCGCCTGCCTCAGCCCCTCTGTATCAGACCGTCTGTCTTAGACCGTCTGTCTCAGCCCGTCCGTCTCAGACCGATTATTTCAGACCGTCTGTCTCTGACCGTGAGTCTCAGGGCGTCCGTCTCATTCCGTATGTCTTATACCGTCTGTCTATGTGTGTCTGTCTCTGTCCCTCTGTCTAATAACCTCTGTCTCTGAGTGCCGGTCTCAGCACGTCTGTCTTAGCCCGTCTGTCTCAGACCGTCCGTCTCAGACCGTCTGTCTCATTTCGTCTGTCTCATACCGCCTGTCTCAGACCGTCTGTCTCAACCGTCTGTCTCAGACCGTCTGTCTCAGACCGTCCGTGTCAGACCGCCCGTCTCAGACCGTCTGTCACAGCCCGTCCGTCTCAGACCGACTGTTTCAGACCGTCTGTCCCTGACCGCGTGTCTCAGGCCGTCCGTCTCAGTCCGTCTGTGTTATTCTGTCTGTCTCTGTGCGTCTGTCTCTGTCCCTCTGTCTAATACCCTCTGTCTCTGAGCGCCGGTCTCAGCACGTCTGTCTTAGCCCGTCTGTCTCAGACCATCGGTCAAATAGCGTCTGTCTCAGAGCGTCTGTCTCAGAGCGTCTGTCCCAGAGCGTCTGTCTCACAGCGTCTGTCTCATCCCGTGTGTCTCAGCCCGTCTGTCTCAGCCCGCCTGTCTCAGCCCGCCTGTCTCAGTCCGTCTGTGTTATACCGTCTGTCTGTGTGCGTCTGTCTCTGTCCCTCTGTCTAATACCCTCTGTCTCTGAGCGCCGGTCTCAGCACGTCTGTCTTAGCCCGTCTGTCTCTGACCATCGGTCAAATAGCGCCTGTCTCAGATCGTCTGTCTCAGACTGTCTGTCTCAGACCATCGGTCACAGAGCGTCTGTCTCAGACCGTCTGTCTCAGAGCATCGGTCACAGAGCGTCTGTCTCAGACCGTCTGTCTCAGAGCATCTGTCTCAGAGCGTCTGTCTCAGAGCGCCTGTCTCAGCCCGTGTGTCTCAGCCCGTCTGTCTCAGCCCGCCTGTCTCAGCCCGCCTGTCTCAGTCCGTCTGTGTTATACCGTCTGTCTGTGTGCGTCTGTCTCTGTCCCTCTGTCTAATACCTTCTGTATCTGAGCGCCAGTCTCAGCACGTCTGTGTTAGCCCGACTGTCTCAGACCGTCCGTCTCAGACCGTCCGTCTCAGACCGTCTGTCTCAGACCGTCTGTCTCTGACCGCGTGTCTCAGGCCGTGCGTTTCAGTCCGTCCGTCACAGACCGTCCGTCTCAGACCGTCCGTCTCAGACCGTCCGTCTCAGACCGTCCGTCTCAGACCGTCCGTCACAGAGCGTCTGTCTCAGACCGTCTGTCTCAGAGCATCGGTCACAGAGCGTCTGTCTCAGACCGTCTGTCTCAGAGCATCTGTCTCAGAGCGTCTGTCTCAGAGCGCCTGTCTCAGCCCGTGTGTCTCAGCCCGTCTGTCTCAGCCCGCCTGTCTCAGCCCGCCTGTCTCAGTCCGTCTGTGTTATACCGTCTGTCTGTGTGCGTCTGTCTCTGTCCCTCTGTCTAATAACCTCTGTCTCTGAGCGCCGGTCTCAGCACGTCTGTCTTAGCCCGTCTGTCTCAGACCATCGGTCACAGAGCGTCTGTCTCAGAGCGTCTGTCTCAGAGCGTCTGTCTCAGAGCGTCTGTCTCAGAGCGTCTGTCTCAGAGCGTCTGTCTCAGACCGCCTGCCTCAGACCGTCTGACTCAGACCGTCTAGTCTCAGACCGTCTGTCACAGCCCGTGTGTCTCAGACCGACTGTTTCAGACCGTCTGTCTCTGACCGCGTGTCTCAGGCCGTCCGTCTCAGTCCGTCTGTGTAATACCGTCTGTCTCTGTGCGTCTGTCTCTGTCCCTCTGTCTCTGAGCACCGGTCTCAGCACGTCTGTCTTAGCCCGTCTGTCACAGACCATCGGTCACAGAGCGTCTGTCTCAGAGCGTCCGTCTCAAACCGTCTATCTCAGACCGTCTGTCTCAGACCGTCTGTCTCTGACTGTCTGTCTCAGACGGTCTGTCTCTGTGCGTCTGTGTCAGACCGTCTGTCCCTTTGCGTCTGTCTCAGACCGTCTGTGTCAGACCGTCCGTCTCAGACCGTCTGTCTCATTCCGTCTGTCTCATACCGCCTGTCTCAGACCGCCTGTCTCAACCGTCTGTCTCAGACCGTCTGTCTCAGACCGTCCGTCTGAGTCCGTCTGTGTTATTCTGTCTGTCTCTGTCCCTCTGTCTAATACCCGCTGTCTCTGAGCGCGTGTCTCAGCACGTCTGTGTTAGCCCGTCTGTCTCAGACCGTCCGTCTCAGACCGTCCGTCTCAGACCGTCTGTCTCAGACCGTCTGTCTCTGACCGTCCGTCTCAGACCGTCCGTCTCAGACCGTCTGTCTCAGACCGTCTGTCTCTGACCGCGTGTCTCAGGCCGTGCGTCTCAGTCCGTCCGTCTCAGACCGTCCGTCTCAGACCGTCCGTCTCAGACCGTCCGTCTCAGACCGTCCGTCTCAGACCGTCCGTCTCAGACCGTCCGTCTCAGACCGTCCGTCTCAGACCGTCCGTCTCAGACCGTCCGTCTCAGACCGTCCGTCTCAGACCGTCCGTCTCAGACCGTCCGTCTCAGACCGTCCGTCTCAGACCGTCCGTCTCAGACCGTCCGTCTCAGACCGTCTGTCTCAGACCGTCGGTATCAGACCGTCTGTGACAGGTCGTCTGTCTCAGCCCGCCTGTCTCAGCCCGCCTGTCTCAGCCCGTCTGTCTCTGACCGTCTGTCTTAGACCGTCTGTCTTAGCCCGTCTGTCTCAGACCGTCTGTGTCAGACCGTCCGTCTCAGACCGTCTGTCTCATTCCGTCTGTCTCATACCGCCTGTCTCAGACCGTCTGTCTCAACCGTCTGTCTCAGGCCGTCTGTCTCAGACCGTCCGTGTCAGACCGCCCGTCTCAGACCGTCCGTCTCAGACCGTCCGTCACAGCCCGTCCGTCTCAGACCGACTGTTTCAGACCGTCTGTCCCTGACCGCGTGTCTCAGGCCGTCCGTCTGAGTCCGTCTGTGTTATTCTGTCTGTCTCTGTCCCTCTGTCTAATACCCTCTGTCCCTGAGTGCCGGTCTCAGCACGTCTGTCTTAGCCCGTCTGTCTCAGACCGTCCGTCTCAGACCGTCTGTCTCATTTCGTCTGTCTCATACCGCCTGTCTCAGACCGTCTGTCTCAACCGTCTGTCTCAGACCGTCTGTCTCAGACCGTCCGTGTCAGACCGCCCGTCTCAGACCGTCTGTCACAGCCCGTCCGTCTCAGACCGACTGTTTCAGACCGTCTGTCCCTGACCGCGTGTCTCAGGCCGTCCGTCTCAGTCCGTCTGTGTTATTCTGTCTGTCTCTGTGCGTCTGTCTCTGTCCCTCTGTCTAATACCCTCTGTCTCTGAGCGCCGGTCTCAGCACGTCTGTCTTAGCCCGTCTGTCTCAGACCATCGGTCAAATAGCGTCTGTCTCAGAGCGTCTGTCTCAGAGCGTCTGTCCCAGAGCGTCTGTCTCACAGCGTCTGTCTCATCCCGTGTGTCTCAGCCCGTCTGTCTCAGCCCGCCTGTCTCAGCCCGCCTGTCTCAGTCCGTCTGTGTTATACCGTCTGTCTGTGTGCGTCTGTCTCTGTCCCTCTGTCTAATACCCTCTGTCTCTGAGCGCCGGTCTCAGCACGTCTGTCTTAGCCCGTCTGTCTCTGACCATCGGTCAAATAGCGCCTGTCTCAGATCGTCTGTCTCAGACTGTCTGTCTCAGACCATCGGTCACAGAGCGTCTGTCTCAGACCGTCTGTCTCAGAGCATCGGTCACAGAGCGTCTGTCTCAGACCGTCTGTCTCAGAGCATCTGTCTCAGAGCGTCTGTCTCAGAGCGCCTGTCTCAGCCCGTGTGTCTCAGCCCGTCTGTCTCAGCCCGCCTGTCTCAGCCCGCCTGTCTCAGTCCGTCTGTGTTATACCGTCTGTCTGTGTGCGTCTGTCTCTGTCCCTCTGTCTAATACCTTCTGTATCTGAGCGCCAGTCTCAGCACGTCTGTGTTAGCCCGACTGTCTCAGACCGTCCGTCTCAGACCGTCCGTCTCAGACCGTCTGTCTCAGACCGTCTGTCTCTGACCGCGTGTCTCAGGCCGTGCGTTTCAGTCCGTCCGTCACAGACCGTCCGTCTCAGACCGTCCGTCTCAGACCGTCCGTCTCAGACCGTCCGTCTCAGACCGTCCGTCTCAGACCGTCCGTCTCAGACCGTCCGTCTCAGACCGCCTGTCTCAGACCGTCTGTCTCAACCGTCTGTCTCAGGCCGTCTGTCTCAGACCGTCCGTGTCAGACCGCCCGTCTCAGACCGTCTGTCTCAGACTGTCTGTCTCAGACCGTCTGACTCAGACCGTCAGTCTCAGACCGTCTGTCACAGCCCGTCCGTCTCAGACCGACTGTTTCAGACCGTTTGTCCCTGACCGCGTGTCTCAGGCCGTCCGTCTGAGTCCGTCTGTGTTATTCTGTCTGTCTCTGTGCGTCTGTCTCTGTCTCTCTGTCTAATACCCTCTGTCTCTGAGCGCCGGTCTCAGCTCGTCTGTCTTAGCCCGTCTGTCTCAGACCGTCTGTCTCAGACCGTCCGTCGCACACCGTCCGTCTCAGACCGTCCATCTCAGACCGTCTGTCTCAGACCGTCCGTGTCAGACCGTCCGTCTCAGACCGTCCGTCTCAGACCGTCTGTCTCAGACCGTCTGACTCTGACCGCGTGTCTCAGGTCGTCCGTCTCAGTCCGTCTGTGTTATTCTGTCTGTCTCTGTGCGTCTGTCTCTGTCCCTCTGTCTAATACCCTCTGTCTCTGAGCGCCGGTCTCAGCACGTCTGTCTTAGCCCGTCTGTCTCAGACCATCGGTCAAATAGCGTCTGTCTCAGATCGTCTGTCTCAGACTGTCTGTCTCAGACCGTCTGTCTCAGTCCGTCTGTCTCAGACCGTCTGTCTCAGACCGTCTGTCTCAGACCGTCTGTCTCAGACCATCTGTCTCAGCACGTCCGTCTCAGACCGACTGTTTCAGACAGTCTGTCTCTGACCGTGTGTCTCAGACCGTCGGTATCAGACCGTCTGTGACAGACCGTCTGTCTGAGCCCGCCTGTCTCAGCCCGCCTGTCTCAGCCCGTCTGTCTCTGACCGTCTGTCTTAGACCGTCTGTCTTAGCCCGTCTGTCTCAGACCGTCTGTCTCAGACCGTGCGTCTCAGACCGTCTGTCTCATTCCGTCTGTCTCATACCGCCTGTCTCAGACCGTCTGTCTCAACCGTCTGTCTCAACCGTCTGTCGAAGACCGTCCGTGTCAGACCGCCCGACTCAGACCATTTGTCACAGCCCGTCCGTCTCAGACCGACTGTTTCAGACCGTCTGTCCCTGACCGCGTGTCTCAGGCCGTCCGTCTCAGTCCGTCTGTGTTATTCTGGCTGTCTCTGTGCGTCTGTCTCTGTCCCTCTGTCTAATACCCTCTGTCTCTGTGCGCCGGTCTCAGCACGTCTGTCTTAGCCCGTCTGTCTCAGACCATCGGTCAAATAGCGTCTGTCTGATATCGTCTGCCTCAGACTGTCTGTCTCAGACCATCGGTCACAGAACGTCTGTCTCAGAGCGTCTGTCTCAGAGCGTCTGTCTCTGACCGTGTGTCTCAGGCCGTCCGTCTCAGTCTGTCTGTCTTATACCGTCTGTCTATGTGCGTCTGTCTCTGTCCATCTGTCTAATACCCTCTGTCTCTGAGCGCCGGTCTCAGCACGTCTGTCTTAGCCCGTGTGTCTCAGATCGTCTGCCTCAGACCGTCTGTCTCAGACCGTCTGTCTCAGACTGTCTGTATCAGGTAGTCTGTCTCAGACCGTCTGTCTCAGCCCGTCTGTCTCAGACCGTCTGTCTTAGCCCGTCTGTCTCAGACCGTCGGTCTCAGACCGTCCGTCTCAGACCGTCCGTCTCAGACCGTCCGTCTCAGACCGTCCGTCTCAGACCGTCCGTCGCAGACCGTCTGTCTCAGACCGTCGGTATCAGACCGTCTGTGACAGACCGTCTGTCTCAGCCCGCCTGTCTCAGCCCGCCTGTCTCAGCCCGTCTGTCTCTGACCGTCTGTCTTAGACCGTCTGTCTTAGCCCGTCTGTCTCTAACCGTGTGTCTCAGGCCGTCCGTCTCAGTCGGTCTGTGTTACACCGTCTGTCTCTGCGCGTCTGTCTCTGTCCCTCTGTCTAATACCCTCTGTCTCTGAGCGCCGGGCTCAGCACGTCTGTCTTAGCCCGTCTATCTCAGACCATCGGTCAAATAGCGTCTGTCTCAGATCGTCTGTCTCAGACTATCTGTCTCAGACCGTATGTCTCAGTCTGTCCGTCTCAGACCGTCCGTCTCAGACCGTCTGTCTCAGACCGTCTGTCTCAGACCGTCTGTCTCAGACCGTCAGTCTCAGACCGTCTCTCTCAGCCCGTCCGTCTCAGACTGACTGTTTCAGACAGTCTGTCTCTGACCGTATGTCTCAGGCCGTCCGTCTCAGTCTGTCTGTCTTATACCGTCTGTCTCTGTTCCCCTGTCTAATACCCTCTGTCTCTCAGCGCCGGTCTCAGCACGTCTGTCTTAGACCGTCTGTCACAGACCATCGGTCACGGAGCGTCTGTCTCAGCCCGTGTGTCTCAGCCCGTCTGTCTCAGCCTGCCTGTCTCAGCCCGCCTGTCTCAGCCCGTCTGTCTCAGACCGTCCGTCTCAGACCGTCCGTCTCAGACCGCCCGTCTCAGACCGTCCGTCACAGACCGTCAGGTCTCAGACCGGCCGTCTCAGACCGTCCGTCTCAGACCGTCCGTCTCAGACCGCCTGTCTCAGACCGTCTGTCTCAGACCGTCTGTCTCAGACCGTCCGTCTCAGTCTGTCTGTCTTATCCCGTCTGTCTATGTGCAACTGTCTCTGTCCCTCAGTCTAATACCCTCTGTCTCTGAGTGCCGGTCTCAGCACGTCTGTCTTAGATCGTCTGTCTCAGACCATCGGTCACAGAGCGTCTGTCTCAGAGCGTCTGTCTCAGACCGTCCGTGTCAGACCGGCCGTCTCGTTCGTCCGTCACAGCCCGTCCGTCTCAGACCGTCTGTGTCAGACCGTCCGTCTCAGACCGTCCGTCTCAGACCATCCGTCATAGCCCGTCCGCTCAGACCGTCTGTGTCAGACCGTCCGTGTCAGACCGCCCGTCTCAGACCGTCTGTCTCAGCCCGTCCGTCTCAGACCGACTGTTTCAGACCGTCTGTCTCTGACCGCGTGCCTCAGGCCGTCCGTCTCAGTCCGTCTGTCTCAGACCCTCTGTCACAGCCCGTCCGTCTCAGACCGACTGTTTCAGACCGTCTGTCTCTGACCGCGTGTCTCAGGCCGTCCGTCTCAGTCCGTCTGTCTCAGACCCTCTGTCTCAGACCGCCTGTCTCCAACCGTCTGTCACAGCCCGTCTGTCACAGACCGCCTGCCTCTGTCTGTGGTTCTCGTACCATCTGTCGCAGACCATCTGTCGCAGACCATCTGTCTCAGACCATGTGTCTCGTATCGTCAGTCTCAGTCCGGCTGCCTCAGACCGTCTGTCTCAGACCCTCTGTCTGGGACCGTCTCTCTCAGACCGTCTGTCTCAGATCGTCTCTCCCAGACCGTCTGTCTCGGACCGTCTGTCTCAGACCGTGTACTTCAGCCGTCTGTCTCAGACCGTCTGCCTCAAACTGTCTGTATCACACCGTCTGTCTCAGACCGTCTGTCTCGGACCGACTGTCTCAGACCGTCTGTCTCAGACCGTCTGTTTCAGACCGTCTGTCTCAGCCCGCCTGCCTCAGCCCGCCTGCCTCAGGCCCTCTGTATCAGACCGTCTGTCTTAGACCGTCTGTCTCAGCCCGTCCGTCTCAGACCGACTGTTTCAGACCGTCTGTCTCTGACCGTGTGTCTCAGGGCGTCCGTCTCAATCCGTCTGTGTTATACCGTCTGTCTGTGTGCGTCTGTCTCTGTCCCTCTGTCTAATACCCTCTGTTTCTGAGCGCTGGTCTCAGCACGTCTGTCTTAGCCCGTCTGTCTCAGACCGTCTGTCTCAGACCGTCTGTCTCAGACCGTCTGTCTCAGACCGTCCGTCTCAGACCGTCCGTCTCAGACCGTCCATCTCAGACCGTCTGTCTCAGACCGTCCGTGTCAGACCGTCCGTCTCAGACCGTCCGTCTCAGACCGTCTGTCTCAGACCGTCTGACTCTGACCGCGTGTCTCAGGCCGTCCGTCTCAGGCCGTCCGTCTCAGTCCGTCTGTGTTATTCTGTCTGTCTCTGTGCGTCTGCCTCAGACCGTCTGTCTCAGCCCGTCCGTCTCAGCCCGACTGTTTCAGACCGTCTCTCTCAGACCGACTGTCTCAGACCGTCTGTCTCTGACCGTGTGTCTCAGGCCGTACGTCTCAGTCCGTCTGTCTCTCTGCGTCTGTCTCAGACCGTTTGTCACAGACCGTCTGTATCAGACCGTCTGTCTCAGACCGACTGTCTCAGACCGTCTGTCTCAGACAGTCTGTCTCAGACCGTCAGTCTCAGACCGTCTGTCTCAGACCGTCTCTCTCATACCGTCTGTTTTAGACCGTCTGTCTCAGACCGTCTGTCTCAGACCGACTGTCTCAGACCGTCTGTCTCAGACCGTGTGTCTCAGACCGACTGTCTCGGTCCGTCCGTCTCAAACCGTCTGTCTCAGTCCGTTTGTCTCATCCCGTATATCTCTGTGCGTCTCTCTCTGTCCCCCTGTCCAATACCGTCTGTCGCAGACCGTCTGTCTCAGACCGTCTGTCTCAGACCGTCTGTCTCAGACCGTCTGTCTCAGACCGACTGTCTCAGACCGTCTGTCTCAGACCGTGTGTCTCAGACCGACTGTCTCGGTCCGTCCGTCTCAAACCGTCTGTCTCAGTCCGTTTGTCTCATCCCGTATATCTCTGTGCGTCTCTCTCTGTCCCCCTGTCCAATACCGTCTGTCGCAGACCGTCTGTCTCAGACCGTTTGTCACAGACCGTCTGTCTCAGACCGTCTGTCTCAGACCGTCTGTCTCAGACCGTCTGTCTCAGACCGTCTGTCTCAGACCGTCTGTCTCACACCGTCTGTCTCAGACCGTCTGTCTCAGACCGTCTGTCTCAGACCGTCTGTCTCAGACCGTCTGTCTCAGACCGTCTGTCTCAGACCGTCTGTCTCAGACCGTCTGTCTCAGACCGTCTGTCTCAGACCGTCTGTCTCAGACCGTCTGTCTCAGACCGTCTGTCTCAGACCGTCTGTCTCAGACCGTCTGTCTTAGCCCGTCGGTCTCAGACCATCGGTCACAGACCGTCTGTCTCAGAGCGTCTATCTCAGACCGTCGGTCTCAGACCGTGTGTCCCAGTCAGTCTGTCTCAGACCGTCCGTCTCAGACCGTCCGTCTCAGACCGTCTGTCTCAGACCGTCTGTCTCAGACCGTCTGTCTCAGACCGTCTGTCTCAGACTGACTGTCTCAGACCGTCTGTCTCTGGCCGTGTGTCTCAGGCCGTACGTCTCAGTCCGTCTGTCTTATACCGTCTGTCTCTCTGCGTCTGTCACAGACCGTCTGTCTCAGACCGTCTGTCTCAGACCGACTGTCTCAGACCGTCTGTCTCAGACCGTGTGTCTCAGACCGACTGTCTCGGTCCGTCCGTCTCAAACCGTCTGTCTCAGTCCGTTTGTCTCATCCCGTATATCTCTGTGCGTCTCTCTCTGTCCCCCTGTCCAATACCGTCTGTCGCAGACCGTCTGCCTCATACCGTCTGTCTCAGACCGTCTGTCTTAGACCGTCTGTCTCTGACCGTCTGTCTCAGACCGTCTGTCTCAGACCGTCTGTCTCAGACCGTCTGTCTCAGACCGTCTGTCTTAGCCCGTCGGTCTCAGAACATCGGTCACAGACCGTCTGTCTCAGAGCGGCTGTCTCAGACCGTCTGTCTCAGACCGTGTGTCTCAGTCAGTCTGTCTCAGACCGTCCGTCTCAGACCGTCCGTCTCAGACCGTGTGTCTCAGTCAGTCTGTCTCAGACCGTCCGTCTCAGACGGTCCGTCTCAGACCGTCTGTCTCAGACCGTCTGTCTCAGACCGACTGTCTCAGACCGTCTGTCTCAGACCGTGTGTCTCAGACCGACTGCCTCGGTCCGTCCGTCTCAAACCGTCTGTCTCAGTCCGTTTGTCTCATCCCGTATATCTCTGTGCGTCTCTCTCTGTCCCCCTGTCCAATACCGTCTGTCGCAGACCGTCTGCCTCAGACCGTCTGTCTCAGACCGTCGGTCTCTGACCGTGTGTCTCAGGTCGTACGTCTCAGTCCGTCTGTCTTAGACCGTCTGTCTCTGTGCGTCTGTCTCAGACCGTCTGTCTCTGACCTTGTGTCTCAGACCGTCTGTCTCGGACCGTCTGCCTCGGACCGTCTGCCTCAGACCGTCGGTCTCAGACCGTCTGTCTCAGACCGTCTGTCTCAGACCGTCTGTCTCTGGCCGTGTGTCTCAGGCCGTACGTCTCAATCCGTCTGTCTTATACCGTCTGTCTCTCTGCGTCTGTCACAGACCGTCTGTCTCAGACCGTCTGTCTCAGACCGACTGTCTCAGACCGTCTGTCTCAGACCGTGTGTCTCAGACCGACTGTCTCGGTCCGTCCGTCTCAAACCGTCTGTCTCAGTCCGTTTGTCTCATCCCGTATATCTCTGTGCGTCTCTCTCTGTCCCCCTGTCCAATACCGTCTGTCGCAGACCGTCTGCCTCATACCGTCTGTCTCAGACCGTCTGTCTTAGACCGTCTGTCTCTGACCGTCTGTCTCAGACCGTCTGTCTCAGACCGTCTGTCTCAGACCGTCTGTCTCAGACCGTCTGTCTTAGCCCGTCGGTCTCAGAACATCGGTCACAGACCGTCTGTCTCAGAGCGTCTGTCTCAGACCGTCTGTCTCAGACCGTGTGTCTCAGTCAGTCTGTCTCAGACCGTCCGTCTCAGACCGTCCGTCTCAGACCGTGTGTCTCAGTCAGTCTGTCTCAGACCGTCCGTCTCAGACGGTCCGTCTCAGACCGTCTGTCTCAGACCGTCTGTCTCAGACCGACTGTCTCAGACCGTCTGTCTCAGACCGTGTGTCTCAGACCGACTGCCTCGGTCCGTCCGTCTCAAACCGTCTGTCTCAGTCCGTTTGTCTCATCCCGTATATCTCTGTGCGTCTCTCTCTGTCCCCCTGTCCAATACCGGCTGTCGCAGACCGTCTGACTCAGACCGTCTGTCTCAGACCGTCGGTCTCTGACCGTGTGTCTCAGGTCGTACGTCTCAGTCCGTCTGTCTTAGACCGTCTGTCTCTGTGCGTCTGTCTCTGACCGAGTGTCTCAGACCGTCTGTCTCTGACCGTGTGTCTCAGGCCGTCTGTCTTATACCGTCTGTCTCTCTGCGTCTGTCTCAGACCGTCTGTCTCAGACCGTCTGTCTCAGACCGACTGTCTCAGACCGTCTGTCTCAGACCGGCTGTCTCAGACCGTCTGTCTCAGACCGAGTGTCTCAGACCGTCTGTCTCTGACCGTGTGTCTCAGGCCGTACGTCTCGGTCCGTCTGTATTATACCGTCTGTCTCTCTGCGTCTGTCTCAGACCGTCTGTCTCAGACCGTCTGTCTCATACCGTCTGCCTCAGACCGTCTGTCTCAGACCGTCGGTCTCTGACCGTGTGTCTCAGGTCGTACGTCTCAGTCCGTCTGTCTTAGACCGTCTGTCTCTGACCGTCTGTCTCAGACCGTCTGTCTCAGACCGTCTGTCTCAGACCGTCTGTCTTAGCCCGTCGGTCTCAGAACATCGGTCACAGACCGTCTGTCTCAGAGCGTCTGTCTCAGACCGTCTGTCTCAGACCGTCTGTCTCAGACCGTCTGTCTCAGACCGTCTGTCTCATACCGTCTGTCTCAGACCATCGGTCACAGAGCGTCTGTCTCAGAGCGTCTGTCTCAAAGCGTCTGTCTCAGCCCGTGTGTCTCAGCCCGCCTGTCTCAGCCCGCCTGTCTCAGCCCGTCTGTCTCCGACCGTCTGTCTCAGACCGTCAGTCTCAGACCGTCTGTCTCAGCCCGTCCGTCTCAGACCGACTGTTTCAACCGTCTGTCTCTGACCGTGTGTCTCAGGCCGTCCGTCTCAGTCCGTCTGTCTTATACCGTCTGTCTATGTGCGTCTGTCTCTGTCCCTCCGTCTAATACCATCTGTCTCTGAGCGCCGGTCTCAGCACGTCTGTCTTAGCCCGTCGGTCTCAGAGCATTGGTCACAGACCGTCTGTCTCAGAGCGTCTGTCTCAGACCATGTGTCTCAGTCAGTCTGTCTCAGACCGTCCGTCTCAGACCGTCCGTCTCAGACCGTCCGTCTCAGACCGTCTGTCTCAGACCGTCTGTCTCAGACCGTCTGTCTCATACAGTCTGTCTCAGACCGTGTGTCTCAGACCAACTGTCTCGTTCCGTCCGTCTCAAACCGTCTGTCTCAGTCCGTTTGTCTCAGACCGACTGTCTCGGTCCGTCCGTCTCAAACCGTCTGTCTCAGTCCGTTTGTCTCATCCCGTCTATCTCTGTGCGTCTCTCTCTGTCCCCCTGTCCAATACCGTCTGTCGCAGACCGTCTGTCTCAGACCGTCTGTCTCAAACCGTCTGTCTCAGACAGTCTGTCTCAGACCGTCAGTCTCAGACCGTCTGTCTCAGACCGTCTGTCTCAGACCGTCTGTCTCATACCGTCTGCCTCAGACCGTCTGTCTCAGACCGTCGGTCTCTGACCGTGTGTCTCAGGTCGTACGTCTCAGTCCGTCTGTCTTATACCGTCTGTCTCTCTGCGTCTGTCTCAGACCGTTTGTCACAGACCGTCTGTCTCAGACCGTCTGTCTCAGACCGTCTGTCTCAGACCGTCTGTCTCAGACCGTCTGTCTCACACCGTCTGTCTCACACCGTCTGTCTCAGACCGTCTGTCTCAGACCGTCTGTCTCAGACCGTCTGTCTCAGACCGTCTGTCTCAGACCGTCTGTCTCAGACCGTCTGTCTCAGACCGTCTGTCTCAGACCGTCTGTCTCAGACCGTCTGTCTCAGACCGTCTGTCTTAGCCCGTCGGTCTCAGACCATCGGTCACAGACCGTCTGTCTCAGAGCGTCTATCTCAGACCGTCGGTCTCAGACCGTGTGTCCCAGTCAGTCTGTCTCAGACCGTCCGTCTCAGACCGTCCGTCTCAGACCGTCTGTCTCAGACCGTCTGTCTCAGACCGTCTGTCTCTCTGCGTCTGTCACAGACCGTCTGTCTCAGACCGTCTGTCTCAGACCGACTGTCTCAGACCGTCTGTCTCAGACCGTGTGTCTCAGACCGACTGTCTCGGTCCGTCCGTCTCAAACCGTCTGTCTCAGTCCGTTTGTCTCATCCCGTATATCTCTGTGCGTCTCTCTCTGTCCCCCTGTCCAATACCGTCTGTCGCAGACCGTCTGCCTCATACCGTCTGTCTCAGACCGTCTGTCTTAGACCGTCTGTCTCTGACCGTCTGTCTCAGACCGTCTGTCTCAGACCGTCTGTCTCAGACCGTCTGTCTCAGACCGTCTGTCTTAGCCCGTCGGTCTCAGAACATCGGTCACAGACCGTCTGTCTCAGAGCGTCTGTCTCAGACCGTCTGTCTCAGACCGTCTGTCTCAGACCGTGTGTCTCAGTCAGTCTGTCTCAGACCGTCCGTCTCAGACCGTCCGTCTCAGACCGTGTGTCTCAGTCAGTCTGTCTCAGACCGTCCGTCTCAGACGGTCCGTCTCAGACCGTCTGTCTCAGACCGTCTGTCTCAGACCGACTGTCTCAGACCGTCTGTCTCAGACCGTGTGTCTCAGACCGACTGCCTCGGTCCGTCCGTCTCAAACCGTCTGTCTCAGTCCGTTTGTCTCATCCCGTATATCTCTGTGCGTCTCTCTCTGTCCCCCTGTCCAATACCGTCTGTCGCAGACCGTCTGCCTCATACCGTCTGTCTCAGACCGTCTGTCTTAGACCGTCTGTCTCTGACCGTCTGTCTCAGACCGTCTGTCTCAGACCGTCTGTCTCAGACCGTCTGTCTCAGACCGTCTGTCTTAGCCCGTCGGTCTCAGAACATCGGTCACAGACCGTCTGTCTCAGAGCGTCTGTCTCAGACCGTCTGTCTCAGACCGTCTGTCTCAGACCGTGTGTCTCAGTCAGTCTGTCTCAGACCGTCCGTCTCAGACCGTCCGTCTCAGACCGTGTGTCTCAGTCAGTCTGTCTCAGACCGTCCGTCTCAGACGGTCCGTCTCAGACCGTCTGTCTCAGACCGTCTGTCTCAGACCGACTGTCTCAGACCGTCTGTCTCAGACCGTGTGTCTCAGACCGACTGCCTCGGTCCGTCCGTCTCAAACCGTCTGTCTCAGTCCGTTTGTCTCATCCCGTATATCTCTGTGCGTCTCTCTCTGTCCCCCTGTCCAATACCGTCTGTCGCAGACCGTCTGCCTCAGACCGTCTGTCTCAGACCGTCGGTCTCTGACCGTGTGTCTCAGGTCGTACGTCTCAGTCCGTCTGTCTTAGACCGTCTGTCTCTGTGCGTCTGTCTCAGACCGTCTGTCTCTGACCTTGTGTCTCAGACCGTCTGTCTCGGACCGTCTGCCTCGGACCGTCTGCCTCAGACCGTCGGTCTCAGACCGTCTGTCTCAGACCGTCTGTCTCAGACCGTCTGTCTCTGGCCGTGTGTCTCAGGCCGTACGTCTCAGTCCGTCTGTCTTATACCGTCTGTCTCTCTGCGTCTGTCACAGACCGTCTGTCTCAGACCGTCTGTCTCAGACCGACTGTCTCAGACCGTCTGTCTCAGACCGTGTGTCTCAGACCGACTGTCTCGGTCCGTCCGTCTCAAACCGTCTGTCTCAGTCCGTTTGTCTCATCCCGTATATCTCTGTGCGTCTCTCTCTGTCCCCCTGTCCAATACCGTCTGTCGCAGACCGTCTGCCTCATACCGTCTGTCTCAGACCGTCTGTCTTAGACCGTCTGTCTCTGACCGTCTGTCTCAGACCGTCTGTCTCAGACCGTCTGTCTCAGACCGTCTGTCTCAGACCGTCTGTCTTAGCCCGTCGGTCTCAGAACATCGGTCACAGACCGTCTGTCTCAGAGCGTCTGTCTCAGACCGTCTGTCTCAGACCGTGTGTCTCAGTCAGTCTGTCTCAGACCGTCCGTCTCAGACCGTCCGTCTCAGACCGTGTGTCTCAGTCAGTCTGTCTCAGACCGTCCGTCTCAGACGGTCCGTCTCAGACCGTCTGTCTCAGACCGTCTGTCTCAGACCGACTGTCTCAGACCGTCTGTCTCAGACCGTGTGTCTCAGACCGACTGCCTCGGTCCGTCCGTCTCAAACCGTCTGTCTCAGTCCGTTTGTCTCATCCCGTATATCTCTGTGCGTCTCTCTCTGTCCCCCTGTCCAATACCGTCTGTCGCAGACCGTCTGCCTCAGACCGTCTGTCTCAGACCGTCGGTCTCTGACCGTGTGTCTCAGGTCGTACGTCTCAGTCCGTCTGTCTTAGACCGTCTGTCTCTGTGCGTCTGTCTCAGACCGTCTGTCTCTGACCTTGTGTCTCAGACCGTCTGTCTCGGACCGTCTGCCTCAGACCGTCGGTCTCAGACCGTCTGTCTCAGACCGTCTGTCTCAGACCGTCTGCCTCAGACCGTCTGTCTCAGCCCGTCCGTCTCAGCCCGACCGTTTCAGACCGTCTGTCCCTGACCGTGTGTCTCAGGCCGTCCGTCTCAGTCCGTCTGTCTTATACCGTCTGTCTATGTGCGTCGGTCTCTGTCCCTCTGTCTAATACCCTCTGTCTCTGAGCGCCGGTCTCAGCACGTCTGTCTTAGCCCGTCGGTTTCAGACCATTGGTCACAGACCGTCTGTCTCAGAGCGTCTGTCTCAGACCGTCTGTCTCAGACCGTGTGTCTCAGTCAGTCTGTCTCAGACCGTCCGTCTCAGACCGTCCGTCTCAGACCGTCTGTCTCAGACCGGCTGTCTCAGACCGTCTGTCTCATACCGTCTGTCTCAGACCGTGTGTCTCAGACCGACTGTCTCGTTCCGTCCGTCTCAAACCGTCTGTCTCAGTCCGTTTGTCTCAGACCGACTGTCTCGGTTCGTCCGTCTCAAACCGTCTGTCTCAGTCCGTTTGTCTCATCCCGTCTATCTCTGTGCGTCTGTCTCTGTCCCCCTGTCCAATACCGTCTGTCTCAGACCGTCTGTCTCAGACCGTCTGTCTCAGACCGTCTGTCTCAGACCGTCTGTCTCAGACCGTGTGTCTCAGTCAGTCTGTCTCAGACCGTCCGTGTCAGACCGTCCGTCTCAGACCGTGTGTCACAGGTCGTACGTCTCAGTCTGTCTGTCTTAGACCGTCTGTCTCTGTGCGTCTGTCTCAGACCGAGTGTCTCAGACCGTCTGTCTCAGACCGTGTGTCTCAGACCGACTGTCTCGGTCCGTCCGTCAAAACCGTTTGTCTCATCCCGTATAACTCTGTGCGTCTCTCTCTGTCCCCCTGTCCAATACCGTCTGTCGCAGACCGTCTGCCTCAGACCGTCTGTCTCAGACCGTCGGTCTCTGACCGTGTGTCTCAGGTCGTACGTCTCAGTCCGTCTGTCTTAGACCGTCTGTCTCTGTGCGTCTGTCTCTGACCGAGTGTCTCAGACCGTCTGTCTCTGACCGTGTGTCTCAGGCCGTCTGTCTTATACCGTCTGTCTCTCTGCGTCTGTCTCAGACCGTCTGTCTCAGACCGTCTGTCTCAGACCGGCTGTCTCAGACCGTCTGTCTCAGACCGAGTGTCTCAGACCGTCTGTCTCTGACCGTGTGTCTCAGGCCGTACGTCTCAGTCCGTCTGTATTATACCGTCTGTCTCTCTGCGTCTGTCTCAGACCGTCTGTCTCAGACCGTCTGTCTCAGACCGTCTGTCTCAGACTGACTGTCTCAGACCGTCTGTCTCAGACCGTCTGTCTCATACCGTCTGCCTCAGACCGTCTGTCTCAGACCGTCGGTCTCTGACCGTGTGTCTCAGGTCGTACGTCTCAGTCCGTCTGTCTTAGACCGTCTGTCTCTGACCGTCTGTCTCAGACCGTCTGTCTCAGACCGTCTGTCTCAGACCGTCTGTCTCAGACCGTCTGTCTCAGACCGTCTGTCTTAGCCCGTCGGTCTCAGAACATCGGTCACAGACCGTCTGTCTCAGAGCGTCTGTCTCAGACCGTCTGTCTCAGACCGTCTGTCTCAGACCGTCTGTCTCAGACCGTCTGTCTCAGACCGTCTGTCTCATACCGTCTGTCTCAGACCATCGGTCACAGAGCGTCTGTCTCAGAGCGTCTGTCTCAAAGCGTCTGTCTCAGCCCGTGTGTCTCAGCCCGCCTGTCTCAGCCCGCCTGTCTCAGCCCGTCTGTCTCCGACCGTCTGTCTCAGACCGTCAGTCTCAGACCGTCTGTCTCAGCCCGTCCGTCTCAGACCGACTGTTTCAACCGTCTGTCTCTGACCGTGTGTCTCAGGCCGTCCGTCTCAGTCCGTCTGTCTTATACCGTCTGTCTATGTGCGTCTGTCTCTGTCCCTCCGTCTAATACCCTCTGTCTCTGAGCGCCGGTCTCAGCACGTCTGTCTTAGCCCGTCGGTCTCAGAGCATTGGTCACAGACCGTCTGTCTCAGAGCGTCTGTCTCAGACCATGTGTCTCAGTCAGTCTGTCTCAGACCGTCCGTCTCAGACCGTCCGTCTCAGACCGTCCGTCTCAGACCGTCTGTCTCAGACCGTCTGTCTCAGACCGTCTGTCTCATACAGTCTGTCTCAGACCGTGTGTCTCAGACCAACTGTCTCGTTCCGTCCGTCTCAAACCGTCTGTCTCAGTCCGTTTGTCTCAGACCGACTGTCTCGGTCCGTCCGTCTCAGACCGTCTGTCTCAGACCGTCTGTCTTAGCCCGTCGGTCTCAGAACATCGGTCACAGACCGTCTGTCTCAGAGCGTCTGTCTCAGACCGTCTGTCTCAGACCGTCTGTCTCAGACCGTCTGTCTCAGACCGTCTGTCTCAGACCGTCTGTCTCATACCGTCTGTCTCAGACCATCGGTCACAGAGCGTCTGTCTCAGAGCGTCTGTCTCAAAGCGTCTGTCTCAGCCCGTGTGTCTCAGCCCGCCTGTCTCAGCCCGCCTGTCTCAGCCCGTCTGTCTCCGACCGTCTGTCTCAGACCGTCAGTCTCAGACCGTCTGTCTCAGCCCGTCCGTCTCAGACCGACTGTTTCAACCGTCTGTCTCTGACCGTGTGTCTCAGGCCGTCCGTCTCAGTCCGTCTGTCTTATACCGTCTGTCTATGTGCGTCTGTCTCTGTCCCTCCGTCTAATACCCTCTGTCTCTGAGCGCCGGTCTCAGCACGTCTGTCTTAGCCCGTCGGTCTCAGAGCATTGGTCACAGACCGTCTGTCTCAGAGCGTCTGTCTCAGACCATGTGTCTCAGTCAGTCTGTCTCAGACCGTCCGTCTCAGACCGTCCGTCTCAGACCGTCCGTCTCAGACCGTCTGTCTCAGACCGTCTGTCTCAGACCGTCTGTCTCATACAGTCTGTCTCAGACCGTGTGTCTCAGACCAACTGTCTCGTTCCGTCCGTCTCAAACCGTCTGTCTCAGTCCGTTTGTCTCAGACCGACTGTCTCGGTCCGTCCGTCTCAAACCGTCTGTCTCAGTCCGTTTGTCTCATCCCGTCTATCTCTGTGCGTCTGTCTCTGTCCCCCTGTCCAATACCGTCTGTCTCAGACCGTCTGTCTCAGACCGTCTGTCTCAGACCGTCTGTCTTAGCCCGTCGGTCTCAGACCATCGGTCACAGACCGTCTGTCTCAGAGCGTCTGTCTCAGACCGTCTGTCTCAGACCGTGTGTCTCAGTCAGTCTGTCTCAGACCGTCCGTCTCAGACCGTCCGTCTCAGACCGTCTGTCTCAGACCGTCTGTCTCAGACCGTCTGTCTCAGATCGTCTGTCTTAGCCCGTCGGTCTCAGACCATCGGTCACAGACCGTCTGTCTCAGTCCGTTTGTCTCAGACCGTCTGTCTCAGACCGTCTGTCTCTGACCGTCTCGCTCAGACCGTCTGCCGCAGACTGTCTGTCTCAGCCCGTCTGTGTCTGACCGTCTGTCTCAGACCGTCTGTCTCAGACCGTCTGTCTCAGACCGTCTGTCTCAGACCGTCTGTCTCAGACCGTCTGTCTCAGACCGTCTGTCTCAGACCGTCTATCTCAGACCGTCTGTCTCAGACCGTCTGTCTCAGACCGTCTGTCTCAGACCGTCTGTCTCAGACCGTCTGTCTCAGACCGTCTGTCTCAGACCGTCTGTCTTAGCCCGTCGGTCTCAGACCATCGGTCACAGACCGTCTGTCTCAGAGCGTCTGTCTCAGACCGTCTGTCTCAGACCGTGTGTCTCAGTCAGTCTGTCTCAGACCCTCCGTCTCAGACCGTCCGTCTCAGACCGTCTGTCTCAGAGCGTCTGTCTCATACCGTCTGTCTCAGACCGTGTGTCTCAGACCTACTGTCTCGTTCCGTCCGTCTCAAACCGTCTGTCTCAGTCCGTTTCTCTCAGACCGTCTGTCTCAGACCGTCTGTCTCAGACCGTCTGTCTCATACCGTCTGTCTCAGACCGTCTGTCTCAGACCGTCTGTCTCAGACCGTCTGTCTCTGACCGTCTCGCTCAGACCGACTGCCGCAGACTGTGTATCTCAGCCGGTCTGTGTCTGACCGTCTGCCTCAGACCGTCTGCCTCACACCGTCTGTCTCAGACCGTCGGTCTCTGACCGTGTGTCTCAGGTCGTACGTCTCAGTCTGTCTGTCTTAGACCGTCTGTCTCTGTGCGGCTGTCTCACACCGTCTGTCTCAGACCGACTGTCTCAGACCGTCTGTCTCTGACCGTGTGTCCCAGTCAGTCTGTCTCAGACCGTCCGTCTCAGACCGTCCGTCTCAGACCGTCCGTCTCAGACCGTCTGTCTCAGACCGTCTGTCTCAGACCGTCTGTCTCAGACCGTCTGTCTTAGCCCGTCGGTCTCAGACCATCGGTCACAGACCGTCTGTCTCAGAGCGTCTGTCTCAGACCGTGTGTCTCAGTCAGCCTGTCTCAGACCGTCCGTCTCAGACCGTCCGTCTCAGACCGTCTGTCTCAGAGCGTCTGTCTCAGACCGTCTGTCTCAGACCGTGTGTCTCAGTCAGTCTGTCTCAGACCCTCCGTCTCAGACCGTCCGTCTCAGACCGTCCGTCTCAGACCGTCTGTCTCAGACCGTCTGTCTCAGACCGTCTGTCTCAGACCGTCTGTCTTAGCCCGTCGGTCTCAGACCATCGGTCACAGACCGTCTGTCTCAGTCCGTTTGTCTCAGACCGTCTGTCTCAGACCGTCTGTCTCAGACCGTCTGTCTCTGACCGTCTCGCTCAGACCGTTTGCCGCAGACTGTCTGTCTCAGCCCGTCTGTGTCTGACCGTCTGTCTCAGACCGTCTGTCTCAGACCGTCTGTCTCAGACCGTCTGTCTCAGACCGTCTGTCTCAGACCGTCTGTCTCAGACCGTCTGTCTCAGACCGTCTGTCTCAGACCGTCTGTCTCAGACCGTCTGTCTCAGACCGTCTGTCTCAGACCGTCTGTCTCAGACCGTCTGTCTCAGACCGTCTGTCTCAGACCGTCTGTCTCAGACCGTCTGTCTTAGCCCGTCGGTCTCAGACCATCGGTCACAGACCGTCTGTCTCAGAGCGTCTGTCTCAGACCGTCTGTCTCAGACCGTGTGTCTCAGTCAGTCTGTCTCAGACCCTCCGTCTCAGACCGTCCGTCTCAGACCGTCTGTCTCAGACCGTCTGTCTCAGACCGTCTGTCTCAGACCGTCTGTCTCATACCGTCTGTCTCAGACCGTGTGTCTCAGACCTACTGTCTCGTTCCGTCCGTCTCAAACCGTCTGTCTCAGTCCGTTTCTCTCAGACCGTCTGTCTCAGACCGTCTGTCTCAGACCGTCTGTCTCATACCGTCTGTCTCAGACCGTCTGTCTCAGACCGTCTGTCTCAGACCGTCTGTCTCTGACCGTATCGCTCAGACCGACTGCCGCAGACTGTCTATCTCAGCCGGTCTGTGTCTGACCGTCTGCCTCAGACCGTCTGCCTCACACCGTCTGTCTCAGACCGTCGGTCTCTGACCGTGTGTCTCAGGTCGTACGTCTCAGTCTGTCTGTCTTAGACCGTCTGTCTCTGTGCGTCTGTCTCAGACCGTCTGTCTCAGACCGACTGTCTCAGACCGTCTGTCTCTGACCGTGTGTCCCAGTCAGTCTGTCTCAGACCGTCCGTCTCAGACCGTCCGTCTCAGACCGTCCGTCTCAGACCGTCTGTCTCAGACCGTCTGTCTCAGACCGTCTGTCTCAGACCGTCTGTCTTAGCCCGTCGGTCTCAGACCATCGGTCACAGACCGTCTGTCTCAGAGCGTCTGTCTCAGACCGTGTGTCTCAGTCAGCCTGTCTCAGACCGTCCGTCTCAGACCGTCCGTCTCAGACCGTCTGTCTCAGAGCGTCTGTCTCAGACCGTCTGTCTCAGACCGTGTGTCTCAGTCAGTCTGTCTCAGACCCTCCGTCTCAGACCGTCCGTCTCAGACCGTCCGTCTCAGACCGTCTGTCTCAGACCGTCTGTCTCAGACCGTCTGTCTCAGACCGTCTGTCTTAGCCCGTCGGTCTCAGACCATCGGTCACAGACCGTCTGTCTCAGTCCGTTTGTCTCAGACCGTCTGTCTCAGACCGTCTGTCTCAGACCGTCTGTCTCTGACCGTCTCGCTCAGACCGTTTGCCGCAGACTGTCTGTCTCAGCCCGTCTGTGTCTGACCGTCTGTCTCAGACCGTCTGTCTCAGACCGTCTGTCTCAGACCGTCTGTCTCAGACCGTCTGTCTCAGACCGTCTGTCTCAGACCGTCTGTCTCAGACCGTCTGTCTCAGACCGTCTGTCTCAGACCGTCTGTCTCAGACCGTCTGTCTCAGACCGTCTGTCTCAGACCGTCTGTCTCAGACCGTCTGTCTCAGACCGTCTGTCTTAGCCCGTCGGTCTCAGACCATCGGTCACAGACCGTCTGTCTCAGAGCGTCTGTCTCAGACCGTCTGTCTCAGACCGTGTGTCTCAGTCAGTCTGTCTCAGACCCTCCGTCTCAGACCGTCCGTCTCAGACCGTCTGTCTCAGACCGTCTGTCTCAGACCGTCTGTCTCAGACCGTCTGTCTCATACCGTCTGTCTCAGACCGTGTGTCTCAGACCTACTGTCTCGTTCCGTCCGTCTCAAACCGTCTGTCTCAGTCCGTTTCTCTCAGACCGTCTGTCTCAGACCGTCTGTCTCAGACCGTCTGTCTCATACCGTCTGTCTCAGACCGTCTGTCTCAGACCGTCTGTCTCAGACCGTCTGTCTCTGACCGTATCGCTCAGACCGACTGCCGCAGACTGTCTATCTCAGCCGGTCTGTGTCTGACCGTCTGCCTCAGACCGTCTGCCTCACACCGTCTGTCTCAGACCGTCGGTCTCTGACCGTGTGTCTCAGGTCGTACGTCTCAGTCTGTCTGTCTTAGACCGTCTGTCTCTGTGCGTCTGTCTCAGACCGTCTGTCTCAGACCGACTGTCTCAGACCGTCTGTCTCTGACCGTGTGTCCCAGTCAGTCTGTCTCAGACCGTCCGTCTCAGACCGTCCGTCTCAGACCGTCCGTCTCAGACCGTCTGTCTCAGACCGTCTGTCTCAGACCGTCTGTCTCAGACCGTCTGTCTTAGCCCGTCGGTCTCAGACCATCGGTCACAGACCGTCTGTCTCAGAGCGTCTGTCTCAGACCGTGTGTCTCAGTCAGCCTGTCTCAGACCGTCCGTCTCAGACCGTCCGTCTCAGACCGTCTGTCTCAGAGCGTCTGTCTCAGACCGTCTGTCTCAGACCGTGTGTCTCAGTCAGTCTGTCTCAGACCCTCCGTCTCAGACCGTCCGTCTCAGACCGTCCGTCTCAGACCGTCTGTCTCAGACCGTCTGTCTCAGACCGTCTGTCTCAGACCGTCTGTCTTAGCCCGTCGGTCTCAGACCATCGGTCACAGACCGTCTGTCTCAGTCCGTTTGTCTCAGACCGTCTGTCTCAGACCGTCTGTCTCAGACCGTCTGTCTCTGACCGTCTCGCTCAGACCGTTTGCCGCAGACTGTCTGTCTCAGCCCGTCTGTGTCTGACCGTCTGTCTCAGACCGTCTGTCTCAGACCGTCTGTCTCAGACCGTCTGTCTCAGACCGTCTGTCTCAGACCGTCTGTCTCAGACCGTCTGTCTCAGACCGTCTGTCTCAGACCGTCTGTCTCAGACCGTCTGTCTCAGACCGTCTGTCTCAGACCGTCTGTCTCAGACCGTCTGTCTCAGACCGTCTGTCTCAGACCGTCTGTCTTAGCCCGTCGGTCTCAGACCATCGGTCACAGACCGTCTGTCTCAGAGCGTCTGTCTCAGACCGTCTGTCTCAGACCGTGTGTCTCAGTCAGTCTGTCTCAGACCCTCCGTCTCAGACCGTCCGTCTCAGACCGTCTGTCTCAGACCGTCTGTCTCAGACCGTCTGTCTCAGACCGTCTGTCTCATACCGTCTGTCTCAGACCGTGTGTCTCAGACCTACTGTCTCGTTCCGTCCGTCTCAAACCGTCTGTCTCAGTCCGTTTCTCTCAGACCGTCTGTCTCAGACCGTCTGTCTCAGACCGTCTGTCTCATACCGTCTGTCTCAGACCGTCTGTCTCAGACCGTCTGTCTCAGACCGTCTGTCTCTGACCGTATCGCTCAGACCGACTGCCGCAGACTGTCTATCTCAGCCGGTCTGTGTCTGACCGTCTGCCTCAGACCGTCTGCCTCACACCGTCTGTCTCAGACCGTCGGTCTCTGACCGTGTGTCTCAGGTCGTACGTCTCAGTCTGTCTGTCTTAGACCGTCTGTCTCTGTGCGTCTGTCTCAGACCGTCTGTCTCAGACCGACTGTCTCAGACCGTCTGTCTCTGACCGTGTGTCCCAGTCAGTCTGTCTCAGACCGTCCGTCTCAGACCGTCCGTCTCAGACCGTCCGTCTCAGACCGTCCGTCTCAGACCGTCTGTCTCAGACCGTCTGTCTCAGACCGTCTGTCTTAGCCCGTCGGTCTCAGACCATCGGTCACAGACCGTCTGTCTCAGAGCGTCTGTCTCAGACCGTGTGTCTCAGTCAGCCTGTCTCAGACCGTCCGTCTCAGACCGTCCGTCTCAGACCGTCTGTCTCAGACCGTCTGTCTCAGACCGTCTGTCTCATACTGTCTGTCTCAGACCGTGTGTCTCAGACCGACTGTCTCGTTCCGTCCGTCTCAAACCGTCTGTCTCAGTCCGTTTGTCTCAGACCGTCTGTCTCAGACCGTCTGTCTCAGACCGTCTGTCTCTGACCCTCTCGCTCAGACCGTCTGCCGCAGACCGTCTGTCTCAGACCGTCTGTCTCAGACCGTCTGTCTCAGACCGTCTGTCTCTGACCGTCAGTCTTAGCCCGTCGGTCTCAGACCATCGGTCACAGACCGTCTGTCTCATACCGTCTGCCTCAGACCGTCTGTCTCAGACCGTCGGTCTCTGACCGTGTGTCTCAGGTCGTACGTCTCAGTCCGTCTGTCTTAGACCGTCTGTCTCTGACCGTCTGTCTCAGACCGTCTGTCTCAGACCGTCTGTCTCAGACCGTCTGTCTCAGACCGTCTGTCTCAGACCGTCTGTCTTAGCCCGTCGGTCTCAGAACATCGGTCACAGACCGTCTGTCTCAGAGCGTCTGTCTCAGACCGTCTGTCTCAGACCGTGTGTCTCAGTCAGTCTGTCTCAGACCGTCCGTCTCAGACCGTCCGTCTCAGACCGTGTGTCTCAGTCAGTCTGTCTCAGACCGTCCGTCTCAGACGGTCCGTCTCAGACCGTCTGTCTCAGACCGTCTGTCTCAGACCGACTGTCTCAGACCGTCTGCCTCAGACCGACTGTCTCAGACCGTCTGTCTCAGACCGTGTGTCTCAGACCGACTGTCTCGGTCCGTCCGTCTCAAACCGTTTGTCTCATCCCGTATAACTCTGTGCGTCTCTCTCTGTCCCCCTGTCCAATACCGTCTGTCGCAGACCGTCTGCCTCAGACCGTCTGTCTCAGACCGTCGGTCTCTGACCGTGTGTCTCAGGTCGTACGTCTCAGTCCGTCTGTCTTAGACCGTCTGTCTCTGTGCGTCTGTCTCTGACCGAGTGTCTCAGACCGTCTGTCTCTGACCGTGTGTCTCAGGCCGTCTGTCTTATACCGTCTGTCTCTCTGCGTCTGTCTCAGACCGTCTGTCTCAGACCGTCTGTCTCAGACCGACTGTCTCAGACCGTCTGTCTCAGACCGTCTGTCTCAGACCGACTGTCTCAGACCGTCTGTCTCAGACCGAGTGTCTCAGACCGTCTGTCTCTGACCGTGTGTCTCAGGCCGTACGTCTCAGTCCGTCTGTATTATACCGTCTGTCTCTCTGGGTCTGTCTCAGACCGTCAGTCTCAGACCGTCTGTCTCAGACCGTCTGTCTCAGACTGACTGTCTCAGACCGTCTGTCTCAGACCGTCTGTCTCATACCGTCTGCCTCAGACCGTCTGTCTCAGACCGTCGGTCTCTGACCGTGTGTCTCAGGTCGTACGTCTCAGTCCGTCTGTCTTAGACCGTCTGTCTCTGACCGTCTGTCTCAGACCGTGTGTCTCAGACCGTCAGTCTCAGACCGTCTGTCTCAGCCCGTCCGTCTCAGACCGACTGTTTCAACCGTCTGTCTCTGACCGTGTGTCTCAGGCCGTCCGTCTCAGTCCGTCTGTCTTATACCGTCTGTCTATGTGCGTCTGTCTCTGTCCCTCCGTCTAATACCCTCTGTCTCTGAGCGCCGGTCTCAGCACGTCTGTCTTAGCCCGTCGGTCTCAGAGCATTGGTCACAGACCGTCTGTCTCAGAGCGTCTGTCTCAGACCATGTGTCTCAGTCAGTCTGTCTCAGACCGTCCGTCTCAGACCGTCCGTCTCAGACCGTCCGTCTCAGACCGTCTGTCTCAGACCGTCTGTCTCAGACCGTCTGTCTCATACAGTCTGTCTCAGACCGTGTGTCTCAGACCAACTGTCTCGTTCCGTCCGTCTCAAACCGTCTGTCTCAGTCCGTTTGTCTCAGACCGACTGTCTCGGTCCGTCCGTCCCAAACCGTCTGTCTCAGTCCGTTTGTCTCATCCCGTCTATCTCTGTGCGTCTGTCTCTGTCCCCCTGTCCAATACCGACTGTCTCAGACCGTCTGTCTCAGACCGTCTGTCTCAGACCGTCTGTCTTAGCCCGTCGGTCTCAGACCATCGGTCACAGACCGTCTGTCTCAGAGCGTCTGTCTCAGACCGTCTGTCTCAGACCGTGTGTCTCAGTCAGTCTGTCTCAGACCGTCCGTCTCAGACCGTCCGTCTCAGACCGTCTGTCTCAGACCGTCTGTCTCAGACCGTCTGTCTCAGACCGTCTGTCTTAGCCCGTCGGTCTCAGACCATCGGTCACAGACCGTCTGTCTCAGTCCGTTTGTCTCAGACCGTCTGTCTCAGACCGTCTGTCTCAGACCGTCTGTCTCTGACCGTCTCGCTCAGACCGTCTGCCGCAGACTGTCTGTCTCAGCCCGTCTGTGTCTGACCGTCTGTCTCAGACCGTCTGTCTCAGACCGTCTGTCTCAGACCGTCTGTCTCAGACCGTCTGTCTCAGACCGTCTGTCTCAGACCGTCTGTCTCAGACCGTCTGTCTCAGACCGTCCGTCTCAGACCGTCCGTCTCAGACCGTCCGTCTCAGACCGTCTGTCTCAGACCGTCTGTCTCAGACCGTCTGTCTCAGACCGTCTGTCTTAGCCCGTCGGTCTCAGACCATCGGTCACAGACCGTCTGTCTCAGAGCGTCTGTCTCAGACCGTGTGTCTCAGTCAGCCTGTCTCAGACCGTCCGTCTCAGACCGTCCGTCTCAGACCGTCTGTCTCAGAGCGTCTGTCTCAGACCGTCTGTCTCAGACCGTGTGTCTCAGTCAGTCTGTCTCAGACCCTCCGTCTCAGACCGTCCGTCTCAGACCGTCCGTCTCAGACCGTCTGTCTCAGACCGTCTGTCTCAGACCGTCTGTCTCAGACCGTCTGTCTTAGCCCGTCGGTCTCAGACCATCGGTCACAGACCGTCTGTCTCAGTCCGTTTGTCTCAGACCGTCTGTCTCAGACCGTCTGTCTCAGACCGTCTGTCTCTGACCGTCTCGCTCAGACCGTTTGCCGCAGACTGTCTGTCTCAGCCCGTCTGTGTCTGACCGTCTGTCTCAGACCGTCTGTCTCAGACCGTCTGTCTCAGACCGTCTGTCTCAGACCGTCTGTCTCAGACCGTCTGTCTCAGACCGTCTGTCTCAGACCGTCTGTCTCAGACCGTCTGTCTCAGACCGTCTGTCTCAGACCGTCTGTCTCAGACCGTCTGTCTCAGACCGTCTGTCTCAGACCGTCTGTCTCAGACCGTCTGTCTTAGCCCGTCGGTCTCAGACCATCGGTCACAGACCGTCTGTCTCAGAGCGTCTGTCTCAGACCGTCTGTCTCAGACCGTGTGTCTCAGTCAGTCTGTCTCAGACCGTCTGTCTCAGACCGTCTGTCTCAGACCGTCTGTCTCAGACCGTCAGTCTTAGCCCGTCGGTCTCAGACCATCGGTCACAGACCGTCTGTCTCATACCGTCTGCCTCAGACCGTCTGTCTCAGACCGTCGGTCTCTGACCGTGTGTCTCAGGTCGTACGTCTCAGTCCGTCTGTCTTAGACCGTCTGTCTCTGACCGTCTGTCTCAAACCGTCTGTCTCAGACCGTCTGTCTCAGACCGTCTGTCTCAGACCGTCTGTCTCAGACCGTCTGTCTCAGACCGTCTGTCTTAGCCCGTCGGTCTCAGACCATCGGTCACAGACCGTCTGTCTCAGAGCGTCTGTCTCAGACCGTCTGTCTCAGACCGTGTGTCTCAGTCAGTCTGTCTCAGACCCTCCGTCTCAGACCGTCCGTCTCAGACCGTCTGTCTCAGACCGTCTGTCTCAGACCGTCTGTCTCATACCGTCTGTCTCAGACCGTGTGTCTCAGACCTACTGTCTCGTTCCGTCCGTCTCAAACCGTCTGTGTCAGTCCGTTTCTCTCAGACCGTCTGTCTCAGACCGTCTGTCTCAGACCGTCTGTCTCATACCGTCTGTCTCAGACCGTCTGTCTCAGACCGTCTGTCTCAGACCGTCTGTCTCTGACCGTCTCGCTCAGACCGACTGCCGCAGACTGTCTATCTCAGCCGGTCTGTGTCTGACCGTCTGCCTCAGACCGTCTGCCTCACACCGTCTGTCTCAGACCGTCGGTCTCTGACCGTGTGTCTCAGGTCGTACGTCTCAGTCTGTCTGTCTTAGACCGTCTGTCTCTGTGCGTCTGTCTCAGACCGTCTGTCTCAGACCGACTGTCTCAGACCGTCTGTCTCTGACCGTGTGTCCCAGTCAGTCTGTCTCAGACCGTCCGTCTCAGACCGTCCGTCTCAGACCGTCCGTCTCAGACCGTCCGTCTCAGACCGTCCGTCTCAGACCGTCCGTCTCAGACCGTCTGTCTCAGACCGTCTGTCTCAGACCGTCTGTCTCAGACCGTCTGTCTTAGCCCGTCGGTCTCAGACCATCGGTCACAGACCGTCTGTCTCAGAGCGTCTGTCTCAGACCGTGTGTCTCAGTCAGCCTGTCTCAGACCGTCCGTCTCAGACCGTCCGTCTCAGACCGTCTGTCTCAGACCGTCTGTCTCAGACCGTCTGTCTCATACTGTCTGTCTCAGACCGTGTGTCTCAGACCGACTGTCTCGTTCCGTCCGTCTCAAACCGTCTGTCTCAGTCCGTTTGTCTCAGACCGTCTGTCTCAGACCGTCTGTCTCAGACCGTCTGTCTCTGACCGTCTGTCTCAGACCGTCTGTCTCAGACCGTCTGTCTCAGACCGTCTGTCTCAGACCGTCTGTCTCAGACCGTCTGTCTCAGACCGTCTGTCTCAGACCGTCTGTCTCAGACCGTCTGTCTCAGACCGTCTGTCTCAGACCGTCTGTCTCAGACCGTCTGTCTCAGACCGTCTGTCTCAGACCGTCAGTCTTAGCCCGTCGGTCTCAGACCATCGGTCACAGACCGTCTGTCTCATACCGTCTGCCTCAGACCGTCTGTCTCAGACCGTGTGTCTCAGACCGACTGCCTCGGTCCGTCCGTCTCAAACCGTCTGTCTCAGTCCGTTTGTCTCATCCCGTATATCTCTGTGCGTCTCTCTCTGTCCCCCTGTCCAATACCATCTGTCGCAGACCGTCTGCCTCAGACCGTCTGTCTCAGACCGTCGGTCTCTGACCGTGTGTCTCAGGTCGTACGTCTCAGTCCGTCTGTCTTAGACCGTCTGTCTCTGTGCGTCTGTTTCAGACCGTCTGTCTCAGACCGTCTGTCTCTGACCTTGTGTCTCAGACCGTCTGTCTCGGACCGTCTGCCTCAGACCGTCGGTCTCAGACCGTCTGTCTCAGACCGTCTGTCTCAGACCGTCTGCCTCAGACCGTCTGTCTCAGCCCGTCCGTCTCAGCCCGACTGTTTCAGACCGTCTGTCCCTGGCCGTGTGTCTCAGTCCGTCCGTCTCAGTCCGTCTGTCTTATACCGTCTGTCTATGTGCGTCTGTCTCTGTCCCTCCGTCTAATACCCTCTGTCTCTGAGCGCCGGTCTCAGCACGTCTGTCTTAGCCCGTCGGTCTCAGAGCATTGGTCACAGACCGTCTGTCTCAGAGCGTCTGTCTCAGACCATGTGTCTTAGTCAGTCTGTCTCAGACCGTCCGTCTCAGACCGTCCGTCTCAGACAGTCTGTCTCAGACCGTCCGTCTCAGACCGTCCGTCTCAGACCGTCTGTCTCAGACCGTCTGTCTCAGACCGTCTGTCTCAGACCGTCTGTCTCAGACCGTCTGTCTCATACTGTCTGTCTCAGACCGTGTGTCTCAGACCGACTGTCTCGTTCCGTCCGTCTCAAACCGTCTGTCTCAGTCCGTTTGTCTCAGACCGTCTGTCTCAGACCGTCTGTCTCAGACCGTCTGTCTCAGACCGTCTGTCTCTGACCGTCTCGCTCAGACCGTCTGCCGCAGACTGTCTGTCTCAGCCCGTCTGTGTCTGACCGTCTGTCTCAGACCGTGTGTCTCAGACCGACTGTCTCGTTCCGTCCGTCTCAAACCGTCTGTCTCAGTCCGTTTGTCTCAGACCGTCTGTCTCAGACCGTCTATCTCAGACCGTCTGTCTCAGACCGTCTGTCTCTGACCGTCTCGCTCAGACCGTCTGCCGCAGACTGTCTGTCTCAGCCCGTCTGTGTCTGACCGTCTGTCTCAGACCGTCTGTCTCAGACCGTCTGTCTCAGACCGTCTGTCTCAGACCGTCTTTCTCAGACCGTCTGTCTCAGACCGTCTGTCTCAGACCGTCTGTCTCAGACCGTCTGTCTCAGACCGTCTGTCTCAGACCGTCTGTCTCAGACCGTCTGTCTTAGCCCGTCGGTCTCAGACCATCGGTCACAGACCGTCTGTCTCAGAGCGTCTGTCTCAGACCGTCTGTCTCAGACCGTGTGTCTCAGTCAGTCTGTCTCAGACCCTTCGTCTCAGACCGTCCGTCTCAGACCGTCTGTCTCAGACCGTCTATCTCAGACCGTCTGTCTCATACCGTCTGTCTCAGACCGTGTGTCTCAGACCTACTGTCTCGTTCCGTCCGTCTCAAACCGTCTGTCTCAGTCCGTTTCTCTCAGACCGTCTGTCTCAGACCGTCTGTCTCAGACCGTCTGTCTCATACCGTCTGTCTCAGACCGTCTGTCTCAGACCGTCTGTCTCAGACCGTCTGTGTCTGACCGTCTGCCTCAGACCGTCTGCCTCACACCGTCTGTCTCAGACCGTCGGTCTCTGACCGTGTGTCTCAGGTCGTACGTCTCAGTCTGTCTGTCTTAGACCGTCTGTCTCTGTGCGTCTGTCTCAGACCGTCTGTCTCAGACCGACTGTCTCAGACCGTCTGTCTCTGACCGTGTGTCCCAGTCAGTCTGTCTCAGACCGTCCGTCTCAGACCGTCCGTCTCAGACCGTCCGTCTCAGACCGTCTGTCTCAGACCGTCTGTCTCATACTGTCTGTCTCAGACCGTGTGTCTCAGACCGACTGTCTCGTTCCGTCCGTCTCAAACCGTCTGTCTCATTCCGTTTGTCTCAGACCGTCTGTCTCAGACCGTCTGTCTCAGACCGTGTGTCTCAGTCAGTCTGTCTCAGACCCTCCGTCTCAGACCGTCCGTCTCAGACCGTCTGTCTCAGACCGTCTGTCTCAGACCGTCTGTCTCAGACCGTCTGTCTCATACCGTTTGTCTCAGACCGTCTGTCTCAGACCGTCTGTCTCAGACCGTCTGTCTCTGACCGTCTCGCTCAGACCGACTGCCGCAGACTGTCTATCTCAGCCGGTCTGTGTCTGACCGTCTGCCTCAGACCGTCTGCCTCACACCGTCTGTCTCAGACCGTCGGTCTCTGACCGTGTGTCTCAGGTCGTACGTCTCAGTCTGTCTGTCTTAGACTGCCTGTCTCTGTGCGTCTGTCTCAGACCGTCTGTCTCAGACCGACTGTCTCAGACCGTCTGTCTCTGACCGTGTGTCCCAGTCAGTCTGTCTCAGACCGTCCGTCTCAGACCGTCCGTCTCAGACCGTCCGTCTCAGACCGTCTGTCTCAGACCGTCTGTCTCAGACCGTCTGTCTTAGCCCGTCGGTCTCAGACCATCGGTCACAGACCGTCTGTCTCAGAGCGTCTGTCTCAGACCGTGTGTCTCAGTCAGCCTGTCTCAGACCGTCCGTCTCAGACCGTCCGTCTCAGACCGTCTGTCTCAGACCGTCTGTCTCAGACCGTGTGTCTCAGACCGACTGTCTCGTTCCGTCCGTCTCAAACCGTCTGTCTCAGTCCGTTTGTCTCAGACCGTCTGTCTCAGACCGTCTGTCTCAGACCGTCTGTCTCTGACCCTCTCGCTCAGACCGTCTGCCGCAGACTGTCTGTCTCAGCCCGTCTGTGTCTGACCGTCTGTCTCAGACCGTCTGTCTCAGACCGTCTGTCTCAGACCGTCTGTCTCAGACCGTCTGTCTCAGACCGTCTGCCTCAGACCGTCTGTCTCAGACCGTCTGTCTCAGACCGTCTGTCTCAGACCGTCTGTCTCAGACCGTCTGTCTCAGACCGTCTGTCTCAGACCGTCAGACTTAGCACGTCGGTCTCAGACCATCGGTCACAGACCGTCTGTCTCAGAGCGTCTGTCTCAGACCGCCTGTCTCAGACCGTGTGTCTCAGTCAGTCTGTCTCAGACCGTCCGTCTCAGACCGTCCGTCTCAGACCGTCTGTCTCAGACCGTCTGTCTCATACCGTCTGCCTCAGACCGTCTGTCTCAGACCGTCGGTCTCTGACCGTGTGTCTCAGGTCGTACGTCTCAGTCCGTCTGTCTTAGACCGTCTGTCTCTGACCGTCTGTCTCAGACCGTCTGTCTCAGACCCTCTGTCTCAGACCGTCTGTCTTAGCCCGTCGGTCTCAGAACATCGGTCACAGACCGTCTGTCTCAGAGCGTCTGTCTCAGACCGTCTGTCTCAGACCGTGTGTCTCAGTCAGTCTGTCTCAGACCGTCCGTCTCAGACCGTCCGTCTCAGACCGTGTGTCTCAGTCAGTCTGTCTCAGACCGTCCGTCTCAGACGGTCCGTCTCAGACCGTCTGTCTCAGACCGTCTGTCTCAGACCGACTGTCTCAGACCGTCTGTCTCAGACCGACTGCCTCGGTCCGTCCGTCTCAAACCGTCTGTCTCAGTCCGTTTGTCTCATCCCGTATATCTCTGTGCGTCTCTCTCTGTCCCCCTGTCCAATACCGTCTGTCGCGGACCGTCTGCCTCAGACCGTCTGTCTCAGACCGTCGGTCTCTGACCGTGTGTCTCAGGTCGTACGTCTCAGTCCGTCTGTCTTAGACCGTCTGTCTCTGTGCGTCTGTTTCAGACCGTCTGTCTCAGACCGTCTGTCTCTGACCTTGTGTCTCAGACCGTCTGTCTCGGACCGTCTGCCTCAGACCGTCGGTCTCAGACCGTCTGTCTCAGACCGTCTGTCTCAGACCGTGTGTCTCAGTCAGTCTGTCTCAGACCCTCCGTCTCAGACCGTCCGTCTCAGACCGTCCGTCTCAGACCGTCTGTCTCAGAGCGTCTGTCTCAGACCGTCTGTCTCAGACCGTGTGTCTCAGTCAGTCTGTCTCAGACCCTCCGTCTCAGACCGTCCGTCTCAGACCGTCCGTCTCAGACCGTCTGTCTCAGACCGTCTGTCTCAGACCGTCTGTCTCAGACCCTCTGTCTTAGCCCGTCTGTCTCAGACCGTCTGTCTCAGACCGTCTGTCTCAGACCGTCTGTCTCAGACCGTCTGTCTCAGACCGTCTGTCTCAGACCGTCTGTCTCAGACCGTCTGTCTCAGACCGTCTGTCTCAGACCGTCTGTCTCAGACCGTCTGTCTCAGACCGTCTGTCTCAGACCGTCTGTCTCAGACCGTCTGTCTTAGCCCGTCGGTCTCAGACCATCGGTCACAGACCGTCTGTCTCAGAGCGTCTGTCTCAGACCGTCTGTCTCAGACCGTGTGTCTCAGTCAGTCTGTCTCAGACCCTCCGTCTCAGACCGTCCGTCTCAGACCGTCTGTCTCAGACCGTCTGTCTCAGACCGTCTGTCTCAGACCGTCTGTCTCAGACCGTCTGTCTCATACCGTCTGTCTCAGACCGTGTGTCTCAGACCTACTGTCTCGTTCCGTCCGTCTCAAACCGTCTGTCTCAGTCCGTTTCTCTCAGACCGTCTGTCTCAGACCGTCTGTCTCATACCGTCTGTCTCAGACCGTCTGTCTCAGACCGTCTGTCTCTGACCGTCTCGCTCAGACCGACTGCCGCAGACTGTCTATCTCAGCCGGTCTGTGTCTGACCGTCTGCCTCAGACCGTCTGCCTCACACCGTCTGTCTCAGACCGTCGGTCTCTGACCGTGTGTCTCAGGTCGTACGTCTCAGTCTGTCTGTCTTAGACCGTCTGTCTCTGTGCGTCTGTCTCAGACCGTCTGTCTCAGACCGACTGTCTCAGACCGTCTGTCTCTGACCGTGTGTCCCAGTCAGTCTGTCTCAGACCGTCCGTCTCAGACCGTCCGTCTCAGACCGTCCGTCTCAGACCGTCCGTCTCAGACCGTCCGTCTCAGACCGTCTGTCTCAGACCGTCTGTCTCAGACCGTCTGTCTTAGCCCGTCGGTCTCAGACCATCGGTCACAGACCGTCTGTCTCAGAGCGTCTGTCTCAGACCGTGTGTCTCAGTCAGCCTGTCTCAGACCGTCCGTCTCAGACCGTCCGTCTCAGACCGTCTGTCTCAGACCGTCTGTCTCAGACCGTCTGTCTCATACTGTCTGTCTCAGACCGTGTGTCTCAGACCGACTGTCTCGTTCCGTCCGTCTCAAACCGTCTGTCTCAGTCCGTTTGTCTCAGACCGTCTGTCTCAGACCGTCTGTCTCAGACCGTCTGTCTCAGACCGTCTGTCTCAGACCGTCTGTCTCTGACCCTCTCGCTCAGACCGTCTGCCGCAGACTGTCTGTCTCAGCCCGTCTGTGTCTGACCGTCTGTCTCAGACCGTCTGTCTCAGACCGTCTGTCTCAGACCGTCTGTCTCAGACCGTCTGTCTCAGACCGTCTGTCTCAGACCGTCTGTCTCAGACCGTCTGTCTCAGACCGTCAGTCTTAGCCCGTCGGTCTCAGACCATCGGTCACAGACCGTCTGTCTCATACCGTCTGCCTCAGACCGTCTGTCTCAGACCGTCGGTCTCTGACCGTGTGTCTCAGGTCGTACGTCTCAGTCCGTCTGTCTTAGACCGTCTGTCTCTGACCGTCTGTCTCAGACCGTCTGTCTCAGACCGTCTGTCTCAGACCGTCTGTCTCAGACCGTCTGTCTCAGACCGTCTGTCTCAGACCGTCTGTCTCAGACCGTCTGTCTTAGCCCGTCGGTCTCAGACCATCGGTCACAGACCGTCTGTCTCAGAGCGTCAGTCTCAGACCGTGTGTCTCAGTCAGCCTGTCTCAGACCGTCCGTCTCAGACCGTCCGTCTCAGACCGTCTGTCTCAGACCGTCTGTCTCAGACCGTCTGTCTCATACTGTCTGTCTCAGACCGTGTGTCTCAGACCGACTGTCTCGTTCCGTCCGTCTCAAACCGTCTGTCTCAGTCCGTTTGTCTCAGACCGTCTGTCTCAGACCGTCTGTCTCAGACCGTCTGTCTCAGACCGTCTGTCTCAGACCGTCTGTCTCAGACCGTCCTTCTCAGACCGTCTGTCTCAGACCGTCTGTCTCAGACCGTCTGTCTCAGACCGTCTGTCTCAGACCGTCTGTCTCAGACCGTCTGTCTCAGACCGTCAGTCTTAGCCCGTCGGTCTCAGACCATCGGTCACAGACCGTCTGTCTCATACCGTCTGCCTCAGACCGTCTGTCTCAGACCGTCGGTCTCTGACCGTGTGTCTCAGGTCGTACGTCTCAGTCCGTCTGTCTTAGACCGTCTGTCTCTGACCGTCTGTCTCAGACCGTCTGTCTCAGACCGTCTGTCTCAGACCGTCTGTCTCAGACCATCTGTCTTAGCCCGTCGGTCTCAGAACATCGGTCACAGACCGTCTGTCTCAGAGCGTCTGTCTCAGACCGTCTGTCTCAGACCGTGTGTCTCAGTCAGTCTGTCTCAGACCGTCCGTCTCAGACCGTCCGTCTCAGACCGTCCGTCTCAGACCGTGTGTCTCAGTCAGTCTGTCTCAGACCGTCCGTCTCAGACGGTCCGTCTCAGACCGTCTGTCTCAGACCGTCTGTCTCAGACCGACTGTCTCAGACCGTCTGTCTCAGACCGTGTGTCTCAGACCGACTGCCTCGGTCCGTCCGTCTCAAACCGTCTGTCTCAGTCCGTTTGTCTCATCCCGTATATCTCTGTGCGTCTCTCTCTGTCCCCCTGTCCAATACCGTCTGTCGCAGACCGTCTGCCTCAGACCGTCTGTCTCAGACCGTCGGTCTCTGACCGTGTGTCTCAGGTCGTACGTCTCAGTCCGTCTGTCTTAGACCGTCTGTCTCTGTGCGTCTGTTTCAGACCGTCTGTCTCTGACCTTGTGTCTCAGACCGTCTGTCTCGGACCGTCTGCCTCAGACCGTCGGTCGCAGACCGTCTGTCTCAGACCGTCTGTCTCAGACCGTCTGCCTCAGACCGTCTGTCTCAGCCCGTCCGTCTCAGCCCGACTGTTTCAGACCGTCTGTCCCTGGCCGTGTGTCTCAGTCCGTCCGTCTCAGTCCGTCTGTCTTATACCGTCTGTCTATGTGCGTCTGTCTCTGTCCCTCCGTCTAATACCCTCTGTCTCTGAGCGCCGGTCTCAGCACGTCTGTCTTAGCCCGTCGGTCTCAGAGCATTGGTCACAGACCGCCTGTCTCAGAGCGTCTGTCTCAGACCATGTGTCTCAGTCAGTCTGTCTCAGACCGTCCGTCTCAGACCGTCCGTCTCAGACCGTCTGTCTCAGACCGTCTGTCTCAGACCGTCTGTCTCAGACCGTCTGTCTCATACCGTCTGTCTCAGACCGTGTGTCTCAGACCAACTGTCTCGTTCCGTCCGTCTCAAACCGTCTGTCTCAGTCCGTTTGTCTCAGACCGACTGTCTCATCCCGTCTATCTCTGTGCGTCTGTCTCTGTCCCCCTGTCCAATACCGTCTGTCTCAGACCGTCTGTCTCAGACCGTCTGTCTCAGACCGTCTGTCTTAGCCCGTCGGTCTCAGACCATCGGTCACAGACCGTCTGTCTCAGAGCGTCTGTCTCAGACCGTCTGTCTCAGACCGTGTGTCTCAGTCAGTCTGTCTCAGACCGTCCGTCTCAGACCGTCCGTCTCAGACCGTCTGTCTCAGACCGTCTGTCTCAGACCGTCTGTCTCATACTGTCTGTCTCAGACCGTGTGTCTCAGACCGACTGTCTCGTTCCGTCCGTCTCAAACCGTCTGTCTCAGTCCGTTTGTCTCAGACCGTCTGTCTCAGACCGTCTGTCTCAGACCGTCTGTCTCAGACCGTCTGTCTCTGACCGTCTCGCTCAGACCGTCTGCCGCAGACTGTCTGTCTCAGCCCGTCTGTGTCTGACCGTCTGTCTCAGACCATGTGTCTCAGACCGACTGTCTCGTTCCGTCCGTCTCAGACCGTCTGCCTCAGACCGTCTGTCTCAGACCGTCTGTCTCAGACCGTCGGTCTCAGAACATCGGTCACAGACCGTCTGTCTCAGAGCGTCTGTCTCAGACCGTCTGTCTCAGACCGTGTGTCTCAGTCAGTCTGTCTCAGACCGTCCGTCTCAGACCGTCCGTCTCAGACCGTCCGTCTCAGACCGTGTGTCTCAGTCAGTCTGTCTCAGACCGTCCGTCTCAGACGGTCCGTCTCAGACCGTCTGTCTCAGACCGTCTGTCTCTGACCTTGTGTCTCAGACCGTCTGTCTCGGACCGTCTGCCTCAGACCGTCGGTCGCAGACCGTCTGTCTCAGACCGTCTGTCTCAGACCGTCTGCCTCAGACCGTCTGTCTCAGCCCGTCCGTCTCAGCCCGACTGTTTCAGACCGTCTGTCCCTGGCCGTGTGTCTCAGTCCGTCCGTCTCAGTCCGTCTGTCTTATACCGTCTGTCTATGTGCGTCTGTCTCTGTCCCTCCGTCTAATACCCTCTGTCTCTGAGCGCCGGTCTCAGCACGTCTGTCTTAGCCCGTCGGTCTCAGAGCATTGGTCACAGACCGCCTGTCTCAGAGCGTCTGTCTCAGACCATGTGTCTCAGTCAGTCTGTCTCAGACCGTCCGTCTCAGACCGTCCGTCTCAGACCGTCTGTCTCAGACCGTCTGTCTCAGACCGTCTGTCTCATACCGTCTGTCTCAGACCGTGTGTCTCAGACCAACTGTCTCGTTCCGTCCGTCTCAAACCGTCTGTCTCAGTCCGTTTGTCTCAGACCGACTGTCTCATCCCGTCTATCTCTGTGCGTCTGTCTCTGTCCCCCTGTCCAATACCGTCTGTCTCAGACCGTCTGTCTCAGACCGTCTGTCTCAGACCGTCTGTCTTAGCCCGTCGGTCTCAGACCATCGGTCACAGACCGTCTGTCTCAGAGCGTCTGTCTCAGACCGTCTGTCTCAGACCGTGTGTCTCAGTCAGTCTGTCTCAGACCGTCCGTCTCAGACCGTCCGTCTCAGACCGTCTGTCTCAGACCGTCTGTCTCAGACCGTCTGTCTCATACTGTCTGTCTCAGACCGTGTGTCTCAGACCGACTGTCTCGTTCCGTCCGTCTCAAACCGTCTGTCTCAGTCCGTTTGTCTCAGACCGTCTGTCTCAGACCGTCTGTCTCAGACCGTCTGTCTCAGACCGTCTGTCTCTGACCGTCTCGCTCAGACCGTCTGCCGCAGACTGTCTGTCTCAGCCCGTCTGTGTCTGACCGTCTGTCTCAGACCATGTGTCTCAGACCGACTGTCTCGTTCCGTCCGTCTCAGACCGTCTGCCTCAGACCGTCTGTCTCAGACCGTCTGTCTCAGACCGTCGGTCTCAGAACATCGGTCACAGACCGTCTGTCTCAGAGCGTCTGTCTCAGACCGTCTGTCTCAGACCGTGTGTCTCAGTCAGTCTGTCTCAGACCGTCCGTCTCAGACCGTCCGTCTCAGACCGTCCGTCTCAGACCGTGTGTCTCAGTCAGTCTGTCTCAGACCGTCCGTCTCAGACGGTCTGTCTCAGACCGTCTGTCTCAGACCGTCTGTCTCAGACCGTCTGTCTCAGACCATCTGTCTTAGCCCGTCGGTCTCAGAACATCGGTCACAGACCGTCTGTCTCAGAGCGTCTGTCTCAGACCGTCTGTCTCAGACCGTGTGTCTCAGTCAGTCTGTCTCAGACCGTCCGTCTCAGACCGTCCGTCTCAGACCGTCCGTCTCAGACCGTGTGTCTCAGTCAGTCTGTCTCAGACCGTCCGTCTCAGACGGTCCGTCTCAGACCGTCTGTCTCAGACCGTCTGTCTCAGACCGACTGTCTCAGACCGTCTGTCTCAGACCGTGTGTCTCAGACCGACTGCCTCGGTCCGTCCGTCTCAAACCGTCTGTCTCAGTCCGTTTGTCTCATCCCGTATATCTCTGTGCGTCTCTCTCTGTCCCCCTGTCCAATACCGTCTGTCGCAGACCGTCTGCCTCAGACCGTCTGTCTCAGACCGTCGGTCTCTGACCGTGTGTCTCAGGTCGTACGTCTCAGTCCGTCTGTCTTAGACCGCCTGTCTCTGTGCGTCTGTTTCAGACCGTCTGTCTCTGACCTTGTGTCTCAGACCGTCTGTCTCGGACCGTCTGCCTCAGACCGTCGGTCGCAGACCGTCTGTCTCAGACCGTCTGTCTCAGACCGTCTGCCTCAGACCGTCTGTCTCAGCCCGTCCGTCTCAGCCCGACTGTTTCAGACCGTCTGTCCCTGGCCGTGTGTCTCAGTCCGTCCGTCTCAGTCCGTCTGTCTTATACCGTCTGTCTATGTGCGTCTGTCTCTGTCCCTCCGTCTAATACCCTCTGTCTCTGAGCGCCGGTCTCAGCACGTCTGTCTTAGCCCGTCGGTCTCAGAGCATTGGTCACAGACCGCCTGTCTCAGAGCGTCTGTCTCAGACCATGTGTCTCAGTCAGTCTGTCTCAGACCGTCCGTCTCAGACCGTCCGTCTCAGACCGTCTGTCTCAGACCGTCTGTCTCAGACCGTCTGTCTCATACCGTCTGTCTCAGACCGTGTGTCTCAGACCAACTGTCTCGTTCCGTCCGTCTCAAACCGTCTGTCTCAGTCCGTTTGTCTCAGACCGACTGTCTCATCCCGTCTATCTCTGTGCGTCTGTCTCTGTCCCCCTGTCCAATACCGTCTGTCTCAGACCGTCTGTCTCAGACCGTCTGTCTCAGACCGTCTGTCTTAGCCCGTCGGTCTCAGACCATCGGTCACAGACCGTCTGTCTCAGAGCGTCTGTCTCAGACCGTCTGTCTCAGACCGTGTGTCTCAGTCAGTCTGTCTCAGACCGTCCGTCTCAGACCGTCCGTCTCAGACCGTCTGTCTCAGACCGTCTGTCTCAGACCGTCTGTCTCATACTGTCTGTCTCAGACCGTGTGTCTCAGACCGACTGTCTCGTTCCGTCCGTCTCAAACCGTCTGTCTCAGTCCGTTTGTCTCAGACCGTCTGTCTCAGACCGTCTGTCTCAGACCGTCTGTCTCAGACCGTCTGTCTCTGACCGTCTCGCTCAGACCGTCTGCCGCAGACTGTCTGTCTCAGCCCGTCTGTGTCTGACCGTCTGTCTCAGACCATGTGTCTCAGACCGACTGTCTCGTTCCGTCCGTCTCAGACCGTCTGCCTCAGACCGTCTGTCTCAGACCGTCTGTCTCAGACCGTCGGTCTCAGAACATCGGTCACAGACCGTCTGTCTCAGAGCGTCTGTCTCAGACCGTCTGTCTCAGACCGTGTGTCTCAGTCAGTCTGTCTCAGACCGTCCGTCTCAGACCGTCCGTCTCAGACCGTCCGTCTCAGACCGTGTGTCTCAGTCAGTCTGTCTCAGACCGTCCGTCTCAGACGGTCCGTCTCAGACCGTCTGTCTCAGACCGTCTGTCTCAGACCGACTGTCTCAGACCGTCTGTCTCAGACCGTGTGTCTCAGACCGACTGCCTCGGTCCGTCCGTCTCAAACCGTCTGTCTCAGTCCGTTTGTCTCATCCCGTATATCTCTGTGCGTCTCTCTCTGTCCCCCTGTCCAATACCGTCTGTCGCAGACCGTCTGCCTCAGACCGTCTGTCTCAGACCGTCGGTCTCTGACCGTGTGTCTCAGGTCGTACGTCTCAGTCCGTCTGTCTTAGACCGTCTGTCTCTGTGCGTCTGTTTCAGACCGTCTGTCTCTGACCTTGTGTCTCAGACCGTCTGTCTCGGACCGTCTGCCTCAGACCGTCGGTCGCAGACCGTCTGTCTCAGACCGTCTGTCTCAGACCGTCTGCCTCAGACCGTCTGTCTCAGCCCGTCCGTCTCAGCCCGACTGTTTCAGACCGTCTGTCCCTGGCCGTGTGTCTCAGTCCGTCCGTCTCAGTCCGTCTGTCTTATACCGTCTGTCTATGTGCGTCTGTCTCTGTCCCTCCGTCTAATACCCTCTGTCTCTGAGCGCCGGTCTCAGCACGTCTGTCTTAGCCCGTCGGTCTCAGAGCATTGGTCACAGACCGTCTGTCTCAGAGCGTCTGTCTCAGACCATGTGTCTCAGTCAGTCTGTCTCAGACCGTCCGTCTCAGACCGTCCGTCTCAGACCGTCTGTCTCAGACCGTCTGTCTCAGACCGTCTGTCTCATACCGTCTGTCTCAGACCGTGTGTCTCAGACCAACTGTCTCGTTCCGTCCGTCTCAAACCGTCTGTCTCAGTCCGTTTGTCTCAGACCGACTGTCTCATCCCGTCTATCTCTGTGCGTCTGTCTCTGTCCCCCTGTCCAATACCGTCTGTCTCAGACCGTCTGTCTCAGACCGTCTGTCTCAGACCGTCTGTCTCAGACCGTCTGTCTTAGCCCGTCGGTCTCAGACCATCGGTCACAGACCGTCTGTCTCAGAGCGTCTGTCTCAGACCGTCTGTCTCAGACCGTCTGTCTCAGACCGTGTGTCTCAGTCAGTCTGTCTCAGACCGTCCGTCTCAGACCGTCCGTCTCAGACCGTCTGTCTCAGACCGTCTGTCTCAGACCGTCTGTCTCAGACCGTCTGTCTCATACTGTCTGTCTCAGACCGTGTGTCTCAGACCGACTGTCTCGTTCCGTCCGTCTCAAACCGTCTGTCTCAGTCCGTTTGTCTCAGACCGTCTGTCTCAGACCGTCTGTCTCAGACCGTCTGTCTCAGACCGTCTGTCTCTGACCGTCTCGCTCAGACCGTCTGCCGCAGACTGTCTGTCTCAGCCCGTCTGTGTCTGACCGTCTGTCTCAGACCGTGTGTCTCAGACCGACTGTCTCGTTCCGTCCGTCTCAGACCGTCTGCCTCAGACCGTCTGTCTCAGACCGTCTGTCTCAGACCGTCTGTCTCAGACCGTCTGTCTCAGACCGTCTGTCTCAGACCGTCTGTCTCAGACCGTCTGTCTCAGACCGTCTGTCTCAGACCGTCTGTCTCTGACCGTCTCGCTCAGACCGTCTGCCGCAGACTGTCTGTCTCAGCCCGTCTGTGTCTGACCGTCTGTCTCAGACCGTGTGTCTCAGACCGACTGTCTCGTTCCGTCCGTCTCAAACCGTCTGTCTCAGTCCGTTTGTCTCAGACCGTCTGTCTCAGACCGTCTGTCTCAGACCGTCTGTCTCTGACCGTCTCGCTCAGACCGTCTGCCGCAGACTGTCTGTCTCAGCCCGTCTGTGTCTGACCGTCTGTCTCAGACCGTCTGTCTCAGACCGTCTGTCTCAGACCGTCTGTCTCAGACCGTCTGTCTCAGACCGTCTGCCTCAGACCGTCTGTCTCAGACCGTCTGTCTCAGACCGTCTGTCTCAGACCGTCTGTCTCAGACCGTCTGTCTCAGACCGTCTGTCTCAGACCGTCTGTCTCAGACCGTCTGTCTCAGACCGTCTGTCTTAGCCCGTCGGTCTCAGACCATCGGTCACAGACCGTCTGTCTCAGAGCGTCTGTCTCAGACCGTCTGTCTCAGACCGTGTGTCTCAGTCAGTCTGTCTCAGACCCTTCGTCTCAGACCGTCCGTCTCAGACCGTCTGTCTCAGACCGTCTATCTCAGACCGTCTGTCTCATACCGTCTGTCTCAGACCGTGTGTCTCAGACCTACTGTCTCGTTCCGTCCGTCTCAAACCGTCTGTCTCAGTCCGTTTCTCTCAGACCGTCTGTCTCAGACCGTCTGTCTCAGACCGTCTGTCTCATACCGTCTGTCTCAGACCGTCTGTCTCAGACCGTCTGTCTCAGACCGTCTGTGTCTGACCGTCTGCCTCAGACCGTCTGCCTCACACCGTCTGTCTCAGACCGTCGGTCTCTGACCGTGTGTCTCAGGTCGTACGTCTCAGTCTGTCTGTCTTAGACCGTCTGTCTCTGTGCGTCTGTCTCAGACCGTCTGTCTCAGACCGACTGTCTCAGACCGTCTGTCTCTGACCGTGTGTCCCAGTCAGTCTGTCTCAGACCGTCCGTCTCAGACCGTCCGTCTCAGACCGTCCGTCTCAGACCGTCTGTCTCAGACCGTCTGTCTCAGACCGTCTGTCTCAGACCGTCTGTCTTAGCCCGTCGGTCTCAGACCATCGGTCACAGACCGTCTGTCTCAGAGCGTCTGTCTCAGACCGTGTGTCTCAGTCAGCCTGTCTCAGACCGTCCGTCTCAGACCGTCCGTCTCAGACCGTTTGTCTCAGACCGTCTGTCTCAGACCGTCTGTCTCATACTGTCTGTCTCAGACCGTGTGTCTCAGACCGACTGTCTCGTTCCGTCCGTCTCAAACCGTCTGTCTCAGTCCGTTTGTCTCAGACCGTCTGTCTCAGACCGTCTGTCTCAGACCGTCTGTCTCTGACCGTCTCGCTCAGACCGTCTGCCGCAGACTGTCTGTCTCAGCCCGTCTGTGTCTGACCGTCTGTCCCAGACCGTCTGTCTCAGACCGTCTGTCTCAGACCGTCTGTCTCAGACCGTCTGTCTCAGACCGTCTGTCTCAGACCGTCTGTCTCAGACCGTCTGTCTCAGACCGTCTGTCTCAGACCGTCTGTCTCAGACCGTCTGTCTCAGACCGTCTGTCTCAGACCGTCTGTCTCAGACCGTCTGTCTTAGCCCGTCGGTCTCAGACCATCGGTCACAGACCGTCTGTCTCAGACCGTCTGTCTCAGACCGTCTGTCTCTGACCCTCTCGCTCAGACCGTCTGCCGCAGACTGTCTGTCTCAGCCCGTCTGTGTCTGACCGTCTGTCTCAGACCGTCTGTCTCAGACCGTCTGTCTCAGACCGTCTGTCTCAGACCGTCTGTCTCAGACCGTCTGTCTCAGACCGTCTGTCTCTGACCCTCTCGCTCAGACCGTCTGCCGCAGACTGTCTGTCTCAGCCCGTCTGTGTCTGACCGTCTGTCTCAGACCGTCTGTCTCAGACCGTCTGTCTCAGACCGTCTGTCTCAGACCGTCTGTCTCAGACCGTCTGTCTCAGACCGTCTGTCTCAGACCGTCTGTCTCAGACCGTCAGTCTTAGCCCGTCGGTCTCAGACCATCGGTCACAGACCGTCTGTCTCATACCGTCTGCCTCAGACCGTCTGTCTCAGACCGTCGGTCTCTGACCGTGTGTCTCAGGTCGTACGTCTCAGTCCGTCTGTCTTAGACCGTCTGTCTCTGACCGTCTGTCTCAGACCGTCTGTCTTAGCCCGTCGGTCTCAGACCATCGGTCACAGACCGTCTGTCTCAGAGCGTCTGTCTCAGACCGTGTGTCTCAGTCAGCCTGTCTCAGACCGTCCGTCTCAGACCGTCCGTCTCAGACCGTCTGTCTCAGGCCGTCTGTCTCAGACCGTCTGTCTCATACTGTCTGTCTCAGACCGTGTGTCTCAGACCGACTGTCTCGTTCCGTCCGTCTCAAACCGTCTGTCTCAGTCCGTTTGTCTCAGACCGTCTGTCTCAGACCGTCTGTCTCAGACCGTCTGTCTCTGACCCTCTCGCTCAGACCGTCTGCCGCAGACTGTCTGTCTCAGCCCGTCTGTGTCTGACCGTCTGTCTCAGACCGTCTGTCTCAGACCGTCTGTCTCAGACCGTCTGTCTCAGACCGTCTGTCTCAGACCGTCTGTCTCAGACCGTCTGTCTCAGACCGTCTGTCTCAGACCGTCTGTCTCAGACCGTCTGTCTCAGACCGTCTGTCTCAGACCGTCAGTCTTAGCCCGTCGGTCTCAGACCATCGGTCACAGACCGTCTGTCTCATACCGTCTGCCTCAGACCGTCTGTCTCAGACCGTCGGTCTCTGACCGTGTGTCTCAGGTCGTACGTCTCAGTCCGTCTGTCTTAGACCGTCTGTCTCTGACCGTCTGTCTCAGACCGTCTGTCTCAGACCGTCTGTCTCAGACCGTCTGTCTCAGACCGTCTGTCTTAGCCCGTCGGTCTCAGAACATCGGTCACAGACCGTCTGTCTCAGAGCGTCTGTCTCAGACCGTCTGTCTCAGACCGTGTGTCTCAGTCAGTCTGTCTCAGACCGTCCGTCTCAGACCGTCCGTCTCAGACCGTCCGTCTCAGACCGTGTGTCTCAGTCAGTCTGTCTCAGACCGTCCGTCTCAGACGGTCCGTCTCAGACCGTCTGTCTCAGACCGTCTGTCTCAGACCGACTGTCTCAGACCGTCTGTCTCAGACCGTGTGTCTCAGACCGACTGCCTCGGTCCGTCCGTCTCAAACCGTCTGTCTCAGTCCGTTTGTCTCATCCCGTATATCTCTGTGCGTCTCTCTCTTTCCCCCTGTCCAATACCGTCTGTCGCAGACCGTCTGCCTCAGACCGTCTGTCTCAGACCGTCGGTCTCTGACCGTGTGTCTCAGGTCGTACGTCTCAGTCCGTCTGTCTTAGACCGTCTGTCTCTGTGCGTCTGTTTCAGACCGTCTGTCTCTGACCTTGTGTCTCAGACCGTCTGTCTCGGACCGTCTGCCTCAGACCGTCGGTCGCAGACCGTCTGTCTCAGACCGTCTGTCTCAGACCGTCTGCCTCAGACCGTCTGTCTCAGCCCGTCCGTCTCAGCCCGACTGTTTCAGACCGTCTGTCCCTGGCCGTGTGTCTCAGTCCGTCCGTCTCAGTCCGTCTGTCTTATACCGTCTGTCTATGTGCGTCTGTCTCTGTCCCTCCGTCTAATACCCTCTGTCTCTGAGCGCCGGTCTCAGCACGTCTGTCTTAGCCCGTCGGTCTCAGAGCATTGGTCACAGACCGTCTGTCTCAGAGCGTCTGTCTCAGACCATGTGTCTCAGTCAGTCTGTCTCAGACCGTCCGTCTCAGACCGTCCGTCTCAGACCGTCTGTCTCAGACCGTCTGTCTCAGACCGTCTGTCTCATACCGTCTGTCTCAGACCGTGTGTCTCAGACCAACTGTCTCGTTCCGTCCGTCTCAAACCGTCTGTCTCAGTCCGTTTGTCTCAGACCGACTGTCTCATCCCGTCTATCTCTGTGCGTCTGTCTCTGTCCCCCTGTCCAATACCGTCTGTCTCAGACCGTCTGTCTTAGCCCGTCGGTCTCAGACCATCGGTCACAGACCGTCTGTCTCAGAGCGTCTGTCTCAGACCGTCTGTCTCAGACCGTGTGTCTCAGTCAGTCTGTCTCAGACCGTCCGTCTCAGACCGTCCGTCTCAGACCGTCTGTCTCAGACCGTCTGTCTCAGACCGTCTGTCTCAGACCGTCTGTCTCATACTGTCTGTCTCAGACCGTGTGTCTCAGACCGACTGTCTCGTTCCGTCCGTCTCAAACCGTCTGTCTCAGTCCGTTTGTCTCAGACCGTCTGTCTCAGACCGTCTGTCTCAGACCGTCTGTCTCAGACCGTCTGTCTCTGACCGTCTCGCTCAGACCGTCTGCCGCAGACTGTCTGTCTCAGCCCGTCTGTGTCTGACCGTCTGTCTCAGACCGTGTGTCTCAGACCGACTGTCTCGTTCCGTCCGTCTCAGACCGTCTGCCTCAGACCGTCTGTCTCAGACCGTCTGTCTCAGACCGTCTGTCTCAGACCGTCTGTCTCAGACCGTCTGTCTCAGACCGTCTGTCTCAGACCGTCTGTCTCAGACCGTCTGTCTCAGACCGTCTGTCTCTGACCGTCTCGCTCAGACCGTCTGCCGCAGACTGTCTGTCTCAGCCCGTCTGTGTCTGACCGTCTGTCTCAGACCGTGTGTCTCAGACCGACTGTCTCGTTCCGTCCGTCTCAAACCGTCTGTCTCAGTCCGTTTGTCTCAGACCGTCTGTCTCAGACCGTCTGTCTCAGACCGTCTGTCTCTGACCGTCTCGCTCAGACCGTCTGTCTCAGACCGTCTGTCTTAGCCCGTCGGTCTCAGACCATCGGTCACAGACCGTCTGTCTCAGAGCGTCTGTCTCAGACCGTCTGTCTCAGACCGTGTGTCTCAGTCAGTCTGTCTCAGACCCTTCGTCTCAGACCGTCCGTCTCAGACCGTCTGTCTCAGACCGTCTATCTCAGACCGTCTGTCTCATACCGTCTGTCTCAGACCGTGTGTCTCAGACCTACTGTCTCGTTCCGTCCGTCTCAAACCGTCTGTCTCAGTCCGTTTCTCTCAGACCGTCTGTCTCAGACCGTCTGTCTCAGACCGTCTGTCTCATACCGTCTGTCTCAGACCGTCTGTCTCAGACCGTCTGTCTCAGACCGTCTGTCTCTGACCGTCTCGCTCAGACCGACTGCCGCAGACTGTCTATCTCAGCCGGTCTGTGTCTGACCGTGTGCCTCAGACCGTCTGCCTCACACCGTCTGTCTCAGACCGTCGGTCTCTGACCGTGTGTCTCAGGTCGTACGTCTCAGTCTGTCTGTCTTAGACTGCCTGTCTCTGTGCGTCTGTCTCAGACCGTCTGTCTCAGACCGACTGTCTCAGACCGTCTGTCTCTGACCGTGTGTCCCAGTCAGTCTGTCTCAGACCGTCCGTCTCAGACCGTCCGTCTCAGACCGTCCGTCTCAGACCGTCTGTCTCAGACCGTCTGTCTCAGACCGTCTGTCTCAGACCGTCTGTCTTAGCCCGTCGGTCTCAGACCATCGGTCACAGACCGTCTGTCTCAGAGCGTCTGTCTCAGACCGTGTGTCTCAGTCAGCCTGTCTCAGACCGTCCGTCTCAGACCGTCCGTCTCAGACCGTCTGTCTCAGACCGTCTGTCTCAGACCGTGTGTCTCAGACCGACTGTCTCGTTCCGTCCGTCTCAAACCGTCTGTCTCAGTCCGTTTGTCTCAGACCGTCTGTCTCAGACCGTCTGTCTCAGACCGTCTGTCTCAGACCGTCTGTCTCTGACCCTCTCGCTCAGACCGTCTGCCGCAGACTGTCTGTCTCAGCCCGTCTGTGTCTGACCGTCTGTCTCAGACCGTCTGTCTCAGACCGTCTGTCTCAGACCGTCTGTCTCAGACCGTCTGTCTCAGACCGTCTGTCTCAGACCGTCTGTCTCAGACCGTCTGTCTCAGACCGTCAGACTTAGCCCGTCGGTCTCAGACCATCGGTCACAGACCGTCTGTCTCAGAGCGTCTGTCTCAGACCGCCTGTCTCAGACCGTGTGTCTCAGTCAGTCTGTCTCAGACCGTCCGTCTCAGACCGTCCGTCTCAGACCGTCTGTCTCAGACCGTCTGTCTCATACCGTCTGCCTCAGACCGTCTGTCTCAGACCGTCGGTCTCTGACCGTGTGTCTCAGGTCGTACGTCTCAGTCCGTCTGTCTTAGACCGTCTGTCTCTGACCGTCTGTCTCAGACCGTCTGTCTCAGACCGTCTGTCTCAGACCGTCTGTCTTAGCCCGTCGGTCTCAGAACATCGGTCACAGACCGTCTGTCTCAGAGCGTCTGTCTCAGACCGTCTGTCTCAGACCGTGTGTCTCAGTCAGTCTGTCTCAGACCGTCCGTCTCAGACCGTCCGTCTCAGACCGTGTGTCTCAGTCAGTCTGTCTCAGACCGTCCGTCTCAGACGGTCCGTCTCAGACCGTCTGTCTCAGACCGTCTGTCTCAGACCGACTGTCTCAGACCGTCTGTCTCAGACCGACTGCCTCGGTCCGTCCGTCTCAAACCGTCTGTCTCAGTCCGTTTGTCTCATCCCGTATATCTCTGTGCGTCTCTCTCTGTCCCCCTGTCCAATACCGTCTGTCGCAGACCGTCTGCCTCAGACCGTCTGTCTCAGACCGTCGGTCTCTGACCGTGTGTCTCAGGTCGTACGTCTCAGTCCGTCTGTCTTAGACCGTCTGTCTCTGTGCGTCTGTTTCAGACCGTCTGTCTCAGACCGTCTGTCTCTGACCTTGTGTCTCAGACCGTCTGTCTCGGACCGTCTGCCTCAGACCGTCGGTCTCAGACCGTCTGTCTCAGACCGTCTGTCTCAGACCGTCTGTCTCAGACCGTCTGCCTCAGACCGTCTGTCTCAGCCCGTCCGTCTCAGCCCGACTGTTTCAGACCGTCTGTCCCTGACCGTGTGTCTCAGGCCGTCCGTCTCAGTCCGTCTGTCTTATACCGTCTGTCTATGTGCGTCGGTCTCTGTCCCTCTGTCTAATACCCTCTGTCTCTGAGCGCCGGTCTCAGCACGTCTGTCTTAGCCCGTCGGTCTCAGACCATTGGTCACAGACCGTCTGTCTCAGAGCGTCTGTCTCAGACCGTCTGTCTCAGACCGTGTGTCTCAGTCAGTCTGTCTCAGACCGTCCGTCTCAGACCGTCCGTCTCAGACCGTCTGTCTCAGACCGGCTGTCTCAGACCGTCTGTCTCATACCGTCTGTCTCAGACCGTGTGTCTCAGACCGACTGTCTCGTTCCGTCCGTCTCAAACCGTCTGTCTCAGTCCGTTTGTCTCAGACCGACTGTCTCGATTCGTCCGTCTCAAACCATCTGTCTCAGTCCGTTTGTCTCATCCCGTCTATCTCTGTGCGTCTGTCTCTGTCCCCCTGTCCAATACCGTCTGTCTCAGACCGTCTGTCTCAGACCGTCTGTCTCAGACCGTCTGTCTCAGACCGTGTGTCTCAGTCAGTCTGTCTCAGACCGTCCGTGTCAGACCGTCCGTCTCAGACCGTGTGTCTCAGTCAGTCTGTCTCAGACCGTCCGTCTCAGACCGTCCGTCTCAGACCGTCTGTCTCAGACCGTCTGTCTCAGACCGTCTGTCTCATACCGTCTGTCACAGACCGTGTGTCTCAGACCGACTGTCTCGTTCCGTCCGTCTCAAACCGTCGGTCTCAGTCCGTTTGTCTCAGTCAGTCTGTCTCAGACCGTCCGTCTCAGACCGTCCGTCTCAGACCGTCGGTCTCTGACCGTGTGTCTCAGGTCGTACGTCTCAGTCTGTCTGTCTTAGACCGTCTGTCTCTGTGCGTCTGTCTCAGACCGTCTGTCTCAGACCGACTGTCTCAGACCGTCTGTCTCTGACCGTGTGTCTCAGGCCGTACGTCTCAGTCCGTCTGTCTCTCTGCGTCTGTCTCAGACCGTCTGTCTCAGACCGTCTGTCTCAGACCGACTGTCTCAGACCGTCTGTCTCAGACCGACTGTCTCAGACCGTCTGTCTCAGACCGTGTGTCTCAGACCGACTGTCTCGGTCCGTCCGTCTCAAACCGTTTGTCTCATCCCGTATAACTCTGTGCGTCTCTCTCTGTCCCCCTGTCCAATACCGTCTGTCGCAGACCGCCTGCCTCAGGCCGTCCGTCTCAGTCCGTCTGTCTTATACCGTCTGTCTATGTGCGTCTGTCTCTGTCCCTCCGTCTAATACCCTCTGTCTCTGAGCGCCGGTCTCAGCACGTCTGTCTTAGCCCGTCGGTCTCAGAGCATTGGTCACAGACCGTCTGTCTCAGAGCGTCTGTCTCAGACCATGTGTCTCAGTCAGTCTGTCTCAGACCGTCCGTCTCAGACCGTCCGTCTCAGACCGTCTGTCTCAGACCGTCCGTCTCAAACCGTCTGTCTCAGTCCGTTTGTCTCATCCCGTCTATCTCTGTGCGTCTGTCTCTGTCCCCCTGTCCAATACCGTCTGTCTCAGTCCGTTTGTCTCATCCCGTCTATCTCTGTGCGTCTGTCTCTGTCCCCCTGTCCAATACCGTCTGTCTCAGACCGTCTGTCTCAGACCGTCTGTCTCAGACCGTCTGTCTTAGCCCGTCGGTCTCAGACCATCGGTCACAGACCAACTGTCTCGTTCCGTCCGTCTCAAACCGTCTGTCTCAGTCCGTTTGTCTCAGACCGACTGTCTCGGTCCGTCCGTCTCAAACCGTCTGTCTCAGTCCGTTTGTCTCATCCCGTCTATCTCTGTGCGTCTGTCTCTGTCCCCCTGTCCAATACCGTCTGTCTCAGACCGTCTGTCTCAGACCGTCTGTCTCAGACCGTCTGTCTCAGACCGTCTGTCTCAGACCGTCTGTCTCAGACCGTCTGTCTTAGCCCGTCGGTCTCAGACCATCGGTCACAGACCGTCTGTCTCAGAGCGTCTGTCTCAGACCGTCTGTCTCAGACCGTGTGTCTCAGTCAGTCTGTCTCAGACCGTCCGTCTCAGACCGTCCGTCTCAGACCGTCTGTCTCAGACCGTCTGTCTCAAACCGTCTGTCTCAGTCCGTTTGTCTCAGACCGTCTGTCTCAGACCGTCTGTCTCAGACCGTCTGTCTCAGACCGTCTGTCTCTGACCCTCTCGCTCAGACCGTCTGCCGCAGACTGTCTGTCTCAGCCCGTCTGTGTCTGACCGTCTGTCTCAGACCGTCTGTCTCAGACCGTCTGTCTCAGACCGTCTGTCTCAGACCGTCTGTCTCAGACCGTCTGTCTCAGACCGTCTGTCTCAGACCGTCTGTCTCAGACCGTCAGACTTAGCCCGTCGGTCTCAGACCATCGGTCACAGACCGTCTGTCTCAGAGCGTCTGTCTCAGACCGCCTGTCTCAGACCGTGTGTCTCAGTCAGTCTGTCTCAGACCGTCCGTCTCAGACCGTCCGTCTCAGACCGTCTGTCTCAGACCGTCTGTCTCATACCGTCTGCCTCAGACCGTCTGTCTCAGACCGTCGGTCTCTGACCGTGTGTCTCAGGTCGTACGTCTCAGTCCGTCTGTCTTAGACCGTCTGTCTCTGACCGTCTGTCTCAGACCGTCTGTCTCAGACCGTCTGTCTCAGACCGTCTGTCTTAGCCCGTCGGTCTCAGAACATCGGTCACAGACCGTCTGTCTCAGAGCGTCTGTCTCAGACCGTCTGTCTCAGACCGTGTGTCTCAGTCAGTCTGTCTCAGACCGTCCGTCTCAGACCGTCCGTCTCAGACCGTGTGTCTCAGTCAGTCTGTCTCAGACCGTCCGTCTCAGACGGTCCGTCTCAGACCGTCTGTCTCAGACCGTCTGTCTCAGACCGACTGTCTCAGACCGTCTGTCTCAGACCGACTGCCTCGGTCCGTCCGTCTCAAACCGTCTGTCTCAGTCCGTTTGTCTCATCCCGTATATCTCTGTGCGTCTCTCTCTGTCCCCCTGTCCAATACCGTCTGTCGCAGACCGTCTGCCTCAGACCGTCTGTCTCAGACCGTCGGTCTCTGACCGTGTGTCTCAGGTCGTACGTCTCAGTCCGTCTGTCTTAGACCGTCTGTCTCTGTGCGTCTGTTTCAGACCGTCTGTCTCAGACCGTCTGTCTCTGACCTTGTGTCTCAGACCGTCTGTCTCGGACCGTCTGCCTCAGACCGTCGGTCTCAGACGGTCTGTCTCAGACCGTCTGTCTCAGACCGTCTGTCTCAGACCGTCTGCCTCAGACCGTCTGTCTCAGCCCGTCCCTCTCAGCCCGACTGTTTCAGACCGTCTGTCCCTGACCGTGTGTCTCAGGCCGTCCGTCTCAGTCCGTCTGTCTTATACCGTCTGTCTATGTGCGTCGGTCTCTGTCCCTCTGTCTAATACCCTCTGTCTCTGAGCGCCGGTCTCAGCACGTCTGTCTTAGCCCGTCGGTCTCAGACCATTGGTCACAGACCGTCTGTCTCAGAGCGTCTGTCTCAGACCGTCTGTCTCAGACCGTGTGTCTCAGTCAGTCTGTCTCAGACCGTCCGTCTCAGACCGTCCGTCTCAGACCGTCTGTCTCAGACCGGCTGTCTCAGACCGTCTGTCTCATACCGTCTGTCTCAGACCGTGTGTCTCAGACCGACTGTCTCGTTCCGTCCGTCTCAAACCGTCTGTCTCAGTCCGTTTGTCTCAGACCGACTGTCTCGATTCGTCCGTCTCAAACCATCTGTCTCAGTCCGTTTGTCTCATCCCGTCTATCTCTGTGCGTCTGTCTCTGTCCCCCTGTCCAATACCGTCTGTCTCAGACCGTCTGTCTCAGACCGTCTGTCTCAGACCGTCTGTCTCAGACCGTGTGTCTCAGTCAGTCTGTCTCAGACCGTCCGTGTCAGACCGTCCGTCTCAGACCGTGTGTCTCAGTCAGTCTGTCTCAGACCGTCCGTCTCAGACCGTCCGTCTCAGACCGTCTGTCTCAGACCGTCTGTCTCAGACCGTCTGTCTCATACCGTCTGTCACAGACCGTGTGTCTCAGACCGACTGTCTCGTTCCGTCCGTCTCAAACCGTCGGTCTCAGTCCGTTTGTCTCAGTCAGTCTGTCTCAGACCGTCCGTCTCAGACCGTCCGTCTCAGACCGTCGGTCTCTGACCGTGTGTCTCAGGTCGTACGTCTCAGTCTGTCTGTCTTAGACCGTCTGTCTCTGTGCGTCTGTCTCAGACCGTCTGTCTCAGACCGACTGTCTCAGACCGTCTGTCTCTGACCGTGTGTCTCAGGCCGTACGTCTCAGTCCGTCTGTCTCTCTGCGTCTGTCTCAGACCGTCTGTCTCAGACCGTCTGTCTCAGACCGACTGTCTCAGACCGTCTGTCTCAGACCGACTGTCTCAGACCGTCTGTCTCAGACCGTGTGTCTCAGACCGACTGTCTCGGTCCGTCCGTCTCAAACCGTTTGTCTCATCCCGTATAACTCTGTGCGTCTCTCTCTGTCCCCCTGTCCAATACCGTCTGTCGCAGACCGCCTGCCTCAGGCCGTCCGTCTCAGTCCGTCTGTCTTATACCGTCTGTCTATGTGCGTCTGTCTCTGTCCCTCCGTCTAATACCCTCTGTCTCTGAGCGCCGGTCTCAGCACGTCTGTCTTAGCCCGTCGGTCTCAGAGCATTGGTCACAGACCGTCTGTCTCAGAGCGTCTGTCTCAGACCATGTGTCTCAGTCAGTCTGTCTCAGACCGTCCGTCTCAGACCGTCCGTCTCAGACCGTCTGTCTCAGACCGTCCGTCTCAAACCGTCTGTCTCAGTCCGTTTGTCTCATCCCGTCTATCTCTGTGCGTCTGTCTCTGTCCCCCTGTCCAATACCGTCTGTCTCAGTCCGTTTGTCTCATCCCGTCTATCTCTGTGCGTCTGTCTCTGTCCCCCTGTCCAATACCGTCTGTCTCAGACCGTCTGTCTCAGACCGTCTGTCTCAGACCGTCTGTCTTAGCCCGTCGGTCTCAGACCATCGGTCACAGACCAACTGTCTCGTTCCGTCCGTCTCAAACCGTCTGTCTCAGTCCGTTTGTCTCAGACCGACTGTCTCGGTCCGTCCGTCTCAAACCGTCTGTCTCAGTCCGTTTGTCTCATCCCGTCTATCTCTGTGCGTCTGTCTCTGTCCCCCTGTCCAATACCGTCTGTCTCAGACCGTCTGTCTCAGACCGTCTGTCTCAGACCGTCTGTCTCAGACCGTCTGTCTCAGACCGTCTGTCTCAGACCGTCTGTCTCAGACCGTCTGTCTTAGCCCGTCGGTCTCAGACCATCGGTCACAGACCGTCTGTCTCAGAGCGTCTGTCTCAGACCGTCTGTCTCAGACCGTGTGTCTCAGTCAGTCTGTCTCAGACCGTCCGTCTCAGACCGTCCGTCTCAGACCGTCTGTCTCAGACCGTCTGTCTCAGACCGTCTGTCTCATACTGTCTGTCTCAGACCGTGTGTCTCTGACCGACTGTCTCGTTCCGTCCGTCTCAAACCGTCTGTCTCAGTCCGTTTGTCTCAGACCGTCTGTCTCAGACCGTCTGTCTCAGACCGTCTGTCTCTGACCGTCTCGCTCAGACCGTCTGCCGCAGACTGTCTGTCTCAGCCCGTCTGTGTCTGACCGTCTGTCTCAGACCGTCTGTCTCAGACCGTCTGTCTCAGACCGTCTGTCTCAGACCGTCTATCTCAGACCGTCTGTCTCAGACCGTCTGTCTCAGACCGTCTGTCTCAGACCGTCTGTCTCAGACCGTCTGTCTCAGACCGTCTGTCTCAGACCGACTGTCTCGGTCCGTCCGTCTCAAACCGTTTGTCTCATCCCGTATAACTCTGTGCGTCTCTCTCTGTCCCCCTGTCCAATACCGTCTGTCGCAGACCGTCTGCCTCAGGCCGTCCGTCTCAGTCCGTCTGTCTTATACCGTCTGTCTATGTGCGTCTGTCTCTGTCCCTCCGTCTAATACCCTCTGTCTCTGAGCGCCGGTCTCAGCACGTCTGTCTTAGCCCGTCGGTCTCAGAGCATTGGTCACAGACCGTCTGTCTCAGAGCGTCTGTCTCAGACCATGTGTCTCAGTCAGTCTGTCTCAGACCGTCCGTCTCAGACCGTCCGTCTCAGACCGTCTGTCTCAGACCGTCCGTCTCAAACCGTCTGTCTCAGTCCGTTTGTCTCATCCCGTCTATCTCTGTGCGTCTGTCTCTGTCCCCCTGTCCAATACCGTCTGTCTCAGTCCGTTTGTCTCATCCCGTCTATCTCTGTGCGTCTGTCTCTGTCCCCCTGTCCAATACCGTCTGTCTCAGACCGTCTGTCTCAGACCGTCTGTCTCAGACCGTCTGTCTTAGCCCGTCGGTCTCAGACCATCGGTCACAGACCAACTGTCTCGTTCCGTCCGTCTCAAACCGTCTGTCTCAGTCCGTTTGTCTCAGACCGACTGTCTCGGTCCGTCCGTCTCAAACCGTCTGTCTCAGTCCGTTTGTCTCATCCCGTCTATCTCTGTGCGTCTGTCTCTGTCCCCCTGTCCAATACCGTCTGTCTCAGACCGTCTGTCTCAGACCGTCTGTCTCAGACCGTCTGTCTTAGCCCGTCGGTCTCAGACCATCGGTCACAGACCGTCTGTCTCAGAGCGTCTGTCTCAGACCGTCTGTCTCAGACCGTGTGTCTCAGTCAGTCTGTCTCAGACCGTCCGTCTCAGACCGTCCGTCTCAGACCGTCTGTCTCAGACCGTCTGTCTCAGACCGTCTGTCTCATACTGTCTGTCTCAGACCGTGTGTCTCTGACCGACTGTCTCGTTCCGTCCGTCTCAAACCGTCTGTCTCAGTCCGTTTGTCTCAGACCGTCTGTCTCAGACCGTCTGTCTCAGACCGTCTGTCTCTGACCGTCTCGCTCAGACCGTCTGCCGCAGACTGTCTGTCTCAGCCCGTCTGTGTCTGACCGTCTGTCTCAGACCGTCTGTCTCAGACCGTCTGTCTCAGACCGTCTGTCTCAGACCGTCTGTCTCAGACCGTCTGTCTCAGACCGTCTGTCTCAGACCGTCTGTCTCAGACCGTCTATCTCAGACCGTCTGTCTCAGACCGTCTGTCTCAGACCGTCTGTCTCAGACCGTCTGTCTCAGACCGTCTGTCTTAGCCCGTCGGTCTCAGACCATCGGTCACAGACCGTCTGTCTCAGAGCGTCTGTCTCAGACCGTCTGTCTCAGACCGTGTGTCTCAGTCAGTCTGTCTCAGACCCTCCGTCTCAGACCGTCCGTCTCAGACCGTCTGTCTCAGACCGTCTGTCTCAGACCGTCTGTCTCATACCGTCTGTCTCAGACCGTGTGTCTCAGACCTACTGTCTCGTTCCGTCCGTCTCAAACCGTCTGTCTCAGTCCGTTTCTCTCAGACCGTCTGTCTCAGACCGTCTGTCTCAGACCGTCTGTCTCATACCGTCTGTCTCAGACCGTCTGTCTCAGACCGTCTGTCTCTGACCGTCTCGCTCAGACCGACTGCCGCAGACTGTCTATCTCAGCCGGTCTGTGTCTGACCGTCTGCCTCAGACCGTCTGCCTCACACCGTCTGTCTCAGACCGTCGGTCTCTGACCGTGTGTCTCAGGTCGTACGTCTCAGTCTGTCTGTCTTAGACCGTCTGTCTCTGTGCGTCTGTCTCAGACCGTCTGTATCAGACCGACTGTCTCAGACCGTCTGTCTCTGACCGTGTGTCCCAGTCAGTCTGTCTCAGACCGTCCGTCTCAGACCGTCCGTCTCAGACCGTCCGTCTCAGACCGTCTGTCTCAGACCGTCTGTCTCAGACCGTCTGTCTCAGACCGTCTGTCTTAGCCCGTCGGTCTCAGACCATCGGTCACAGTCCGTCTGTCTCAGAGCGTCTGTCTCAGACCGTGTGTCTCAGTCAGCCTGTCTCAGACCGTCCGTCTCAGACCGTCCGTCTCAGACCGTCTGTCTCAGACCGTCTGTCTCAGACCGTCTGTCTCATACTGTCTGTCTCAGACCGTGTGTCTCAGACCGACTGTCTCGTTCCGTCCGTCTCAAACCGTCTGTCTCAGTCCGTTTGTCTCAGACCGTCTGTCTCAGACCGTCTGTCTCAGACCGTCTGTCTCTGACCCTCTCGCTCAGACCGTCTGCCGCAGACTGTCTGTCTCAGCCCGTCTGTGTCTGACCGTCTGTCTCAGACCGTCTGTCTCAGACCGTCTGTCTCAGACCGTCTGTCTCAGACCGTCTGTCTCAGACCGTCTGTCTCAGACCGTCTGTCTCAGACCTACTGTCTCGTTCCGTCCGTCTCAAGCCGTCTGTCTCAGTCCGTTTGTCTCAGACCGTCTGTCTCAGACCGTTTGTCTCAGTCCGTCTGTCTCAGACCGTCTGTCTCAGACCGTCTGTCTCATACCGTCTGTCTCAGACCGTCTGTCTCAGACCGTCTGTCTCAGACCGTCTGTCTCAGACCGTCTGTCTCATACCGTCTGTCTCAGACCGTGTGTCTCAGACCTACTGTCTCGTTCCGTCCGTCTCAAACCGTCTGTCTCAGTCCGTTTCTCTCAGACCGTCTGTCTCAGACCGTCTGTCTCAGACCGTCTGTCTCAGACCGTCTGTCTCATACCGTCTGTCTCAGGCCGTCTGTCTCAGACCGTCTGTCTCTGACCGTCTCGCTCAGACCGACTGCCGCAGACTGTCTATCTCAGCCGGTCTGTGTCTGACCGTCTGCCTCAGACCGTCTGCCTCACACCGTCTGTCTCAGACCGTCGGTCTCTGACCGTGTGTCTCAGGTCGTGCGTCTCAGTCTGTCTGTCTTAGACCGTCTGTCTCTGTGCGTCTGTCTCAGACCGTCTGTCTCAGACCGACTGTCTCAGACCGTCTGTCTCTGACCGTGTGTCTCAGGCCGTACGTCTCAGTCCGTCTGTCTTATACCGTCTGTCTCTCTGCGTCTGTCACAGACCGTCTGTCTCAGACCGTCTGTCTCAGACCGACTGTCTCAGACCGTCTGTCTCAGACCGTGTGTCTCAGACCGACTGTCTCGGTCCGTCCGTCTCAAACCGTCTGTCTCAGTCCGTTTGTCTCATCCCGTATATCTCTGTGCGTCTCTCTCTGTCCCCCTGTCCAATACCGTCTGTCGCAGACCGTCTGCCTCATACCGTCTGTCTCAGACCGTCGGTCTCTGACCGTGTGTCTCAGGTCGTACGTCTCAGTCTGTCTGTCTTAGACCGTCTGCCTCTGTGCGTCTGTCTCAGACCGTCTGTCTCAGACCGACTGTCTCAGACCGTCTGTCTCTGACCGTGGGTCCCAGTCAGTCTGTCTCAGACCGTCCGTCTCAGACCGTCCGTCTCAGACCGTCCGTCTCAGACCGTCCGTCTCAGACCGTCCGTCTCAGACCGTCTGTCTCAGACCGTCTGTCTCAGACCGTCAGTCTCAGACCGTCTGTCTTAGCCCGTCGGTCTCAAACCATCGGTCACAGTCCGTCTGTCTCAGAGCGTCTGTCTCAGACCGTGTGTCTCAGTCAGCCTGTCTCAGACCGTCCGTCTCAGACCGTCTGTCTCAGACCGTCTGTCTCAGACCGTCTGTCTCATACTGTCTGTCTCAGACCGTGTGTCTCAGACCGACTGTCTCGTTCCGTCCGTCTCAAACCGTCTGTCTCAGTCCGTTTGTCTCAGACCGTCTGTCTCAGACCGTCTGTCTCAGACCGTCTGTCTCAGACCGTCTGTCTCAGACCGTCTGTCTCTGACCCTCTCGCTCAGACCGTCTGCCGCAGACTGTCTGTCTCAGCCCGTCTGTGTCTGACCGTCTGTCTCAGACCGTCTGTCTCAGACCGTCTGTCTCAGACCGTCTGTCTCAGACCTACTGTCTCGTTCCGTCTGTCTCAGACCGTCTGTCTCAGACCGTCTGTCTCAGACCGTCTGTCTCAGACCGTCTGTCTCATACCGTCTGTCTCAGACCGTGTGTCTCAGACCTACTGTCTCGTTCCGTCCGTCTCAAACCGTCTGTCTCAGTCCGTTTCTCTCAGACCGTCTGTCTCAGACCGTCTGTCTCAGACCGTCTGTCTCAGACCGTCTGTCTCATACCGTCTGTCTCAGGCCGTCTGTCTCAGACCGTCTGTCTCTGACCGTCTCGCTCAGACCGACTGCCGCAGACTGTCTATCTCAGCCGGTCTGTGTCTGACCGTCTGCCTCAGACCGTCTGCCTCACACCGTCTGTCTCAGACCGTCGGTCTCTGACCGTGTGTCTCAGGTCGTGCGTCTCAGTCTGTCTGTCTTAGACCGTCTGTCTCTGTGCGTCTGTCTCAGACCGTCTGTCTCAGACCGACTGTCTCAGACCGTCTGTCTCTGACCGTGTGTCTCAGGCCGTACGTCTCAGTCCGTCTGTCTTATACCGTCTGTCTCTCTGCGTCTGTCACAGACCGTCTGTCTCAGACCGTCTGTCTCAGACCGACTGTCTCGGACCGTCTGTCTCAGACCGTGTGTCTCAGACCGACTGTCTCGGTCCGTCCGTCTCAAACCGTCTGTCTCAGTCCGTTTGTCTCATCCCGTATATCTCTGTGCGTCTCTCTCTGTCCCCCTGTCCAATACCGTCTGTCGCAGACCGTCTGCCTCATACCGTCTGTCTCAGACCGTCGGTCTCTGACCGTGTGTCTCAGGCCGTACGTCTCAGTCCGTCTGTCTTATACCGTCTGTCTCTCTGCGTCTGTCTCAGACCGTTTGTCACAGACCGTCTGTCTCAGATCGTCTGTCTCAGACCGTCTGTCTCAGACCGACTGTCTCAGACCGTCTGTCTCAGACCGTGTGTCTCAGACCGACTGTCTCGGTCCGTCCGTCTCAAACCGTCTGTCTCAGTTCGTTTGTCTCATCCCGTATATCTCTGTGCGTCTCTCTCTGTCCCCCTGTCCAATACCGTCTGTCGCAGACCGTCTGTCTCAGACCGTCTGTCTCAGACCGTCTGTCTCAGACCGTCTGTCTCAGACCGTCTGTCTCAGACAGTCTGTCTCAGACCGTCAGTCTCAGACCGTCTGTCTCAGACCGTCTGTCTCAGACCGTCTGTCTCAGACCGTCTGTCTCATACCGTCTGCCTCAGACCGTCTGTCTCAGACCGTCGGTCTCTGACCGTGTGTCTCAGGTCGTACGTCTCAGTCCGTCTGTCTTAGACCGTCTGTCTCTGTGCGTCTGTCTCAGACCGTCTGTCTCAGACCGACTGTCTCAGACCGACTGTCTCAGACCGTCCGTCTCTGACCGTGTGTCTCAGGCCGTACGTCTCAGTTCGTCTGTCTTATACCGTCTGTCTCTCTGCGTCTGTCTCAGACCGTCTGTCTCAGACCGTGTGTCTCAGGCCGTCCGTCTCCGTCCGTCTGTCTTATACCGTCTGTCTCTGTGCGTCTGTCTCTCTCCCTCTGTCTAATACGCTCTGTCTCGGAGCGCCGGTCTCAGCACATCTGTCATAGCCCGTCTATCTCAGACCTTTGGTCAAACAGCGTCTGTCTCAGACCGTCTGTCTCAGACCGTCTGGCTCAGACCGTCTGCCTCAGACCGTCTGTCTCAGACCGTCTGTCTCAGACCGTCTGTCTCAGACCGTCTGTCTCATACCGTCTGTCTCAGACCGTGTGTCTCAGACCTACTGTCTCGTTCCGTCCGTCTCAAACCGTCTGTCTCAGTCCGTTTCTCTCAGATCGTCTGTCTCAGACCGTCTGTCTCAGACCGTCTGTCTCATACCGTCTGTCTCAGGCCGTCTGTCTCAGACCGTCTGCCGCAGACTGTCTGTCTCAGCCCGTCTGTGTCTGACCGTCTGTCTCATACCGTCTGTCTCAGACCGTCTGTCTCAGACCGTCTGTCTCAGACCGTCTGTCTCAGACCTACTGTCTCGTTCCGTCTGTCTCAGACCGTCTGTCTCAGACCGTCTGTCTCAGACCGTCTGTCTCAGACCGTCTGTCTCAGACCGTCTGTCTCAGACCGTCTGTCTCATACCGTCTGTCTCAGACCGTGTGTCTCAGACCTACTGTCTCGTTCCGTCCGTCTCAAACCGTCTGTCTCAGTCCGTTTCTCTCAGACCGTCTGTCTCAGACCGTCTGTCTCAGACCGTCTGTCTCAGACCGTCTGTCTCATACCGTCTGTCTCAGGCCGTCTGTCTCAGACCGTCTGTCTCTGACCGTCTCGCTCAGACCGACTGCCGCAGACTGTCTATCTCAGCCGGTCTGTGTCTGACCGTCTGCCTCAGACCGTCTGCCTCACACCGTCTGTCTCAGACCGTCGGTCTCTGACCGTGTGTCTCAGGTCGTGCGTCTCAGTCTGTCTGTCTTAGACCGTCTGTCTCTGTGCGTCTGTCTCAGACCGTCTGTCTCAGACCGACTGTCTCAGACCGTCTGTCTCTGACCGTGTGTCTCAGGCCGTACGTCTCAGTCCGTCTGTCTTATACCGTCTGTCTCTCTGCGTCTGTCACAGACCGTCTGTCTCAGACCGTCTGTCTCAGACCGACTGTCTCGGACCGTCTGTCTCAGACCGTGTGTCTCAGACCGACTGTCTCGGTCCGTCCGTCTCAAACCGTCTGTCTCAGTCCGTTTGTCTCATCCCGTATATCTCTGTGCGTCTCTCTCTGTCCCCCTGTCCAATACCGTCTGTCGCAGACCGTCTGCCTCATACCGTCTGTCTCAGACCGTCGGTCTCTGACCGTGTGTCTCAGGCCGTACGTCTCAGTCCGTCTGTCTTATACCGTCTGTCTCTCTGCGTCTGTCTCAGACCGTTTGTCACAGACCGTCTGTCTCAGATCGTCTGTCTCAGACCGTCTGTCTCAGACCGACTGTCTCAGACCGTCTGTCTCAGACCGTGTGTCTCAGACCGACTGTCTCGGTCCGTCCGTCTCAAACCGTCTGTCTCAGTTCGTTTGTCTCATCCCGTATATCTCTGTGCGTCTCTCTCTGTCCCCCTGTCCAATACCGTCTGTCGCAGACCGTCTGTCTCAGACCGTCTGTCTCAGACCGTCTGTCTCAGACCGTCTGTCTCAGACCGTCTGTCTCAGACAGTCTGTCTCAGACCGTCAGTCTCAGACCGTCTGTCTCAGACCGTCTGTCTCAGACCGTCTGTCTCAGACCGTCTGTCTCATACCGTCTGCCTCAGACCGTCTGTCTCAGACCGTCGGTCTCTGACCGTGTGTCTCAGGTCGTACGTCTCAGTCCGTCTGTCTTAGACCGTCTGTCTCTGTGCGTCTGTCTCAGACCGTCTGTCTCAGACCGACTGTCTCAGACCGACTGTCTCAGACCGTCCGTCTCTGACCGTGTGTCTCAGGCCGTACGTCTCAGTTCGTCTGTCTTATACCGTCTGTCTCTCTGCGTCTGTCTCAGACCGTCTGTCTCAGACCGTGTGTCTCAGGCCGTCCGTCTCCGTCCGTCTGTCTTATACCGTCTGTCTCTGTGCGTCTGTCTCTCTCCCTCTGTCTAATACGCTCTGTCTCGGAGCGCCGGTCTCAGCACATCTGTCATAGCCCGTCTATCTCAGACCTTTGGTCAAACAGCGTCTGTCTCAGACCGTCTGTCTTAGACCGTCTGGCTCAGACCGTCTGCCTCAGACCGTCTGTCTCAGACCGTCTGTCTCAGACCGTCTGTCTCAGACCGTCTGTCTCATACCGTCTGTCTCAGACCGTGTGTCTCAGACCTACTGTCTCGTTCCGTCCGTCTCAAACCGTCTGTCTCAGTCCGTTTCTCTCAGATCGTCTGTCTCAGACCGTCTGTCTCAGACCGTCTGTCTCAGACCGTCTGTCTCATACCGTCTGTCTCAGGCCGTCTGTCTCAGACCGTCTGTCTCAGACCGACTGTCTCAGACCGTCTGTCTCTGACCGTGTGTCCCAGTCAGTCTGTCTCAGACCGTCCGTCTCAGACCGTCTGTCTCAGACCTACTGTCTCGTTCCGTCCGTCTCAGACCGTCTGTCTCAGACCGTCTGTCTCAGACCGTCTGTCTTAGCCCGTCGGTCTCAGACCATCGGTCACAGTCCGTCTGTCTCAGAGCGTCTGTCTCAGACCGTGTGTCTCAGTCAGCCTGTCTCAGACCGTCCGTCTCAGACCATCCGTCTCAGACCGTCTGTCTCAGACCGTCTGTCTCATACCGTCTGTCTCAGACCGTGTGTCTCGTTCCGTCCGTCTCAAACCGTCTGTCTCAGTCCGTTTGTCTCAGACCGTCTGTCTCAGACCGTCTGTGTCTGACCGTCTGTCTCATACCGTCTGTCTCAGGCCGTCTGTCTCAGACCGTCTGTCTCTGACCGTCTCGCTCAGACCGACTGCCGCAGACTGTCTATCTCAGCCGGTCTGTGTCTGACCGTCTGCCTCAGACCGTCTGCCTCACACCGTCTGTCTCAGACCGTCGGTCTCTGACCGTGTGTCTCAGGTCGTGCGTCTCAGTCTGTCTGTCTTAGACCGTCTGTCTCTGTGCGTCTGTCTCAGACCGTCTGTCTCAGACCGACTGTCTCAGACCGTCTGTCTCTGACCGTGTGTCTCAGGCCGTACGTCTCAGTCCGTCTGTCTTATACCGTCTGTCTCTCTGCGTCTGTCTCAGACCGTTTGTCACAGACCGTCTGTCTCAGATCGTCTGTCTCAGACCGTCTGTCTCAGACCGACTGTCTCAGACCGTCTGTCTCAGACCGTGTGTCTCAGACCGACTGTCTCGGTCCGTCCGTCTCAAACCGTCTGTCTCAGTCCGTTTGTCTCATCCCGTATATCTCTGTGCGTCTCTCTCTGTCCCCCTGTCCAATGCCGTCTGTCGCAGACCGTCTGTCTCAGACCGTCTGTCTCAGACCGTCTGTCTCAGACCGTCTGTCTCAGACCGTCTGTCTCAGACCGTCTGTCTCAGACCGTCTGTCTCAGACCGTCTGTCTCAGACCGTCTGTCTCAGACCGTCTGTCTCAGACCGTCTGTCTCAGACCGTCTGTCTCAGACCGTCTGTCTCAGACAGTCTGTCTCAGACCGTCAGTCTCAGACCGTCTGTCTCAGACCGACTGTCTCAGACCGTCTGTCTCAGACCGTGTGTCTCAGACCGACTGTCTCGGTCCGTCCGTCTCAAACCGTCTGTCTCAGTCCGTTTGTCTCATCCCGTATATCTCTGTGCGTCTCTCTCTGTCCCCCTGTCCAATACCGTCTGTCGCAGACCGTCTGCCTCATACCGTCTGTCTCAGACCGTCGGTCTCTGACCGTGTGTCTCAGGTCGTACGTCTCAGTCCGTCTGTCTTAGACCGTCTGTCTCTGTGCGTCTGTCTCAGACCGTCTGTCTCAGACCGTCTGTCTCAGACCGTCTCTCTCAGACCGACTGTCTCAGACCGTCTGTCTCTGACCGTGTGTCTCAGGCCGTACGTCTCAGTCCGTCTGTCTTATACCGTCTGTCTCTCTGCGTCTGTCTCAGACCGTTTGTCACAGACCGTCTGTCTCAGATCGTCTGTCTCAGACCGTCTGTCTCAGACCGACTGTCTCAGACCGTCTGTCTCAGACCGTCTGTCTCAGACCGTGTGTCTCAGACCGACTGTCTCGGTCCGTCCGTCTCAAACCGTCTGTCTCAGTTCGTTTGTCTCATCCCGTATATCTCTGTGCGTCTCTCTCTGTCCCCCTGTCCAATACCGTCTGTCGCAGACCGTCTGTCTCAGACCGTCTGTCTCTGACCGTCTCGCTCAGACCGACTGCCGCAGACTGTCTATCTCAGCCGGTCTGTGTCTGACCGTCTGCCTCAGACCGTCTGCCTCACACCGTCTGTCTCAGACCGTCGGTCTCTGACCGTGTGTCTCAGGTCGTACGTCTCAGTCTGTCTGTCTTAGACCGTCTGTCTCTGTGCGTCTGTCTCAGACCGTCTGTCTCAGACCGACTGTCTCAGACCGTCTGTCTCTGACCGTGTGTCCCAGTCAGTCTGTCTCAGACCGTCTGTCTCAGACCGACTGTCTCAGACCGTCTGTCTCAGACCGTGTGTCTCAGACCGACTGTCTCGGTCCGTCCGTCTCAAACCGTCTGTCTCAGTCCGTTTGTCTCATCCCGTATATCTCTGTGCGTCTCTCTCTGTCCCCCTGTCAAATGCCGTCTGTCGCAGACCGTCTGTCTCAGACCGTCTGTCTCAGACCGTCTGTCTCAGACCGTCTGTCTCAGACCGTCTGTCTCAGACCGTCTGTCTCAGACCGTCTGTCTCAGACCGTCTGTCTCAGACCGTCTGTCTCAGACCGTCTGTCTCAGACCGTCTGTCTCAGACAGTCTGTCTCAGACCGTCAGTCTCAGACCGTCTGTCTCAGACCGACTGTCTCAGACCGTCTGTCTCAGACCGTGTGTCTCAGACCGACTGTCTCGGTCCGTCCGTCTCAAACCGTCTGTCTCAGTCCGTTTGTCTCATCCCGTATATCTCTGTGCGTCTCTCTCTGTCCCCCTGTCCAATGCCGTCTGTCGCAGACCGTCTGTCTCAGACCGTCTGTCTCAGACCGTCTGTCTCAGACCGTCTGTCTCAGACCGTCTGTCTCAGACCGTCTGTCTCAGACCGTCTGTCTCAGACCGTCTGTCTCAGACAGTCTGTCTCAGACCGTCAGTCTCAGACCGTCTGTCTCAGACCGTCTGTCTCAGACCGTCTGTCTCAGACCGTCTGTCTCAGACCGTCTGTCTCAGACCGTCTGCCTCATACCGTCTGTCTCAGACCGTCGGTCTCTGACCGTGTGTCTCAGGTCGTACGTCTCAGTCCGTCTGTCTTAGACCGTCTGTCTCTGTGCGTCTGTCTCAGACCGTCTGTCTCAGACCGACTGTCTCAGACCGACTGTCTCAGACCGTCCGTCTCTGACCGTCTGTGTCAGGCCGTCTGTCTCAGACCGTCTGTCTCATACCGTGTGTCCCAGTCAGTCTGTCTCAGACCGTCCGTCTCAGACCGTTCGTCTCAGACCGTCTGTCTCAGACCGTCTGTCTCAGACCGTCTGTCTCAGACCGTCTGTCTCATACCGTCTGTCTCAGACCGTCTGTCTCAGACCGACTGTCTCAGCCCGTCTGTGTCTGACCGTGTGTCCCAGTCAGTCTGTCTCAGACCGTCCGTCTCAGACCGTCCGTCTCAGACCGTCTGTCTCAGACCGTCTGTCGCAGACCGTCTGTCTCAGACCGTCTGTCTTAGACCGTCTGTCTCAGACCGTCTGTCTTAGCCCGTCGGTCTCAGACCATCGGTCACAGAACGTCTGTCTCAGAGCGTCTGTCTCATACCGTCTGTCTCAGACCGTGTGTCTCAGACCGACTGTCTCGTGCCGTCCGTCTCAAACCGTCTGTCTCAGTCCGTTTGTCTCAGACCGTCTGTCTCATACCGTGTGTCCCAGTCAGTCTGTCTCAGACCGTCCGTCTCAGACCGTTCGTCTCAGAACGTCTGTCTCAGACCGTCTGTCTCAGACCGTCTGTCTCAGACCGTCTGTCTCATACCGTCTGTCTCAGACCGTCTGTCTCAGACCGACTGTCTCAGCCCGTCTGTGTCTGACCGTGTGTCCCAGTCAGTCTGTCTCAGACCGTCCGTCTCAGACCGTCCGTCTCAGACCGTCTGTCTCAGACCGTCTGTCGCAGACCGTCTGTCTCAGACCGTCTGTCTTAGACCGTCTGTCTCAGACCGTCTGTCTTAGCCCGTCGGTCTCAGACCATCGGTCACAGTCCGTCTGTCTCAGAGCGTCTGTCTCAGACCGTGTGTCTCAGTCAGCCTGTCTCAGACCGTCCGTCTCAGACCGTCTGTCTCAGACCGTCTGTCTCAGACCGTCTGTCTCATACTGTCTGTCTCAGACCGTGTGTCTCAGACCGACTGTCTCGTTCCGTCCGTCTCAAACCGTCTGTCTCAGTCCGTTTGTCTCAGACCGTCTGTCTCAGACCGTCTGTCTCAGACCGTCTGTCTCAGACCGTCTGTCTCAGACCGTCTGTCTCTGACCCTCTCGCTCAGACCGTCTGCCGCAGACTATCTGTCTCAGCCCGTCTGTGTCTGACCGTCTGTCTCAGACCGTCTGTCTCAGACCGTCTGTCTCATACCGTCTCTCTGACCGTGTGTCTCAGACCTACTGTCTCGTTCCGTCCGTCTCAAACCGTCTGTCTCAGACCGTTTCTCTCAGACCGTCTGTCTCAGACCGTCTGTCGCAGACCGTCTGTCTCAGACCGTCTGTCTTAGCCCGTCGGTCTCAGACCATCGGTCACAGACCGTCTGTCTCAGAGCGTCTGTCTCAGACCGTCTGTCTCAGACCGTGTGTCTCAGTCAGTCTGTCTCAGACCGTCCGTCTCAGACCGTGCGTCTCAGACCGTCTGTGTCAGACCGTCTGTCTCATACCGTCTGCCTCAGACCGTCTGTCTCAGACCGTCGGTCTCTGACCGTGTGTCTCAGGTCGTACGTCTCAGTCCGTCTGTCTTAGACCGTCTGTCTCTGTGCGTCTGTCTCAGACCGTCTGTCTCAGACCGACTGTCTCAGACCGACTGTCTCAGACCGTCCGTCTCTGACCGTGTGTCTCAGGCCGTACGTCTCAGTTCGTCTGTCTTATACCGTCTGTCTCTCTGCGTCTGTCTCAGACCGTCTGTCTCAGACCGTGTGTCTCAGGCCGTCCGTCTGCGTCCGTCTGTCTTATACCGTCTGTCTCTGTGCGTCTGTCTCTCTCCCTCTGTCTAATACGCTCTGTCTCGGAGCGCCGGTCTCAGCACATCTGTCATAGCCCGTCTATCTCAGACCTTTGGTCAAACAGCGTCTGTCTCAGACCGTCTGTCTCAGACCGTCTGGCTCAGACCGTCTGCCTCAGACCGTCTGTCTCAGACCGTCTGTCTCAGACCGTCTGTCTCAGACCGTCTGTCTCATACCGTCTGTCTCAGACCGTGTGTCTCAGACCTACTGTCTCGTTCCGTCCGTCTCAAACCGTCTGTCTCAGTCCGTTTCTCTCAGATCGTCTGTCTCAGACCGTCTGTCTCAGACCGTCTGTCTCAGACCGTCTGTCTCATACCGTCTGTCTCAGGCCGTCTGTCTCAGACCGTCTGTCTCAGACCGACTGTCTCAGACCGTCTGTCTCTGACCGTGTGTCCCAGTCAGTCTGTCTCAGACCGTCCGTCTCAGACCGTCCGTCTCAGACCGTCTGTCTCAGACCTACTGTCTCGTTCCGTCCGTCTCAGACCGTCTGTCTCAGACCGTCTGTCTCAGACCGTCTGTCTTAGCCCGTCGGTCTCAGACCATCGGTCACAGTCCGTCTGTCTCAGAGCGTCTGTCTCAGACCGTGTGTCTCAGTCAGCCTGTCTCAGACCGTCCGTCTCAGACCGTCCGTCTCAGACCGTCTGTCTCAGACCGTCTGTCTCAGACCGTCTGTCTCATACTGTCTGTCTCAGACCGTGTGTCTCAGACCGACTGTCTCGTTCCGTCCGTCTCAAACCGTCTGTCTCAGTCCGTTTGTCTCAGACCGTCTGTCTCAGACCGTCTGTGTCTGACCGTCTGTCTCAGACCGTCTGTCTCAGACCGTCTGTCTCAGACCGTCTGTCTCAGACCGTCTGTCTCAGACCGTCTGTCTCAGACCTACTGTCTCGTTCCGTCCGTCTCAAGCCGTCTGTCTCAGTCCGTTTGTCTCAGACCGTCTGTCTCAGACCGTTTGTCTCAGTCCGTCTGTCTCAGACCGTCTGTCTCAGACCGTCTGTCTCATACCGTCTGTCTCAGACCGTCTGTCTCAGACCGTCTGTCGCAGACCGTCTGTCTCAGACCGTCTGTCTCAGACCGTCTGTCTCATACCGTCTGTCTCAGACCGTGTGTCTCAGACCTACTGTCTCGTTCCGTCCGTCTCAAACCGTCTGTCTCAGTCCGTTTCTCTCAGACCGTCTGTCTCAGACCGTCTGTCTCAGACCGTCTGTCTCAGACCGTCTGTCTCAGACCGTCTGTCTCATACCGTCTGTCTCAGGCCGTCTGTCTCAGACCGTCTGTCTCTGACCGTCTCGCTCAGACCGACTGCCGCAGACTGTCTATCTCAGCCGGTCTGTGTCTGACCGTCTGCCTCAGACCGTCTGCCTCACACCGTCTGTCTCAGACCGTCGGTCTCTGACCGTGTGTCTCAGGTCGTGCGTCTCAGTCTGTCTGTCTTAGACCGTCTGTCTCTGTGCGTCTGTCTCAGACCGTCTGTCTCAGACCGACTGTCTCAGACCGTCTGTCTCTGACCGTGTGTCTCAGGCCGTACGTCTCAGTCCGTCTGTCTTATACCGTCTGTCTCTCTGCGTCTGTCTCAGACCGTTTGTCACAGACCGTCTGTCTCAGATCGTCTGTCTCAGACCGTCTGTCTCAGACCGACTGTCTCAGACCGTCTGTCTCAGACCGTGTGTCTCAGACCGACTGTCTCGGTCCGTCCGTCTCAAACCGTCTGTCTCAGTCCGTTTGTCTCATCCCGTATATCTCTGTGCGTCTCTCTCTGTCCCCCTGTCCAATGCCGTCTGTCGCAGACCGTCTGTCTCAGACCGTCTGTCTCAGACCGTCTGTCTCAGACCGTCTGTCTCAGACCGTCTGTCTCAGACCGTCTGTCTCAGACCGTCTGTCTCAGACCGTCTGTCTCAGACCGTCTGTCTCAGACCGTCTGTCTCAGACCGTCTGTCTCAGACCGTCTGTCTCAGACCGTCTGTCTCAGACCGTCTGTCTCAGACAGTCTGTCTCAGACCGTCAGTCTCAGACCGTCTGTCTCAGACCGACTGTCTCAGACCGTCTGTCTCAGACCGTGTGTCTCAGACCGACTGTCTCGGTCCGTCCGTCTCAAACCGTCTGTCTCAGTCCGTTTGTCTCATCCCGTATATCTCTGTGCGTCTCTCTCTGTCCCCCTGTCCAATACCGTCTGTCGCAGACCGTCTGCCTCATACCGTCTGTCTCAGACCGTCGGTCTCTGACCGTGTGTCTCAGGTCGTACGTCTCAGTCCGTCTGTCTTAGACCGTCTGTCTCTGTGCGTCTGTCTCAGACCGTCTGTCTCAGACCGTCTGTCTCAGACCGTCTCTCTCAGACCGACTGTCTCAGACCGTCTGTCTCTGACCGTGTGTCTCAGGCCGTACGTCTCAGTCCGTCTGTCTTATACCGTCTGTCTCTCTGCGTCTGTCTCAGACCGTTTGTCACAGACCGTCTGTCTCAGATCGTCTGTCTCAGACCGTCTGTCTCAGACCGACTGTCTCAGACCGTCTGTCTCAGACCGTCTGTCTCAGACCGTGTGTCTCAGACCGACTGTCTCGGTCCGTCCGTCTCAAACCGTCTGTCTCAGTTCGTTTGTCTCATCCCGTATATCTCTGTGCGTCTCTCTCTGTCCCCCTGTCCAATACCGTCTGTCGCAGACCGTCTGTCTCAGACCGTCTGTCTCTGACCGTCTCGCTCAGACCGACTGCCGCAGACTGTCTATCTCAGCCGGTCTGTGTCTGACCGTCTGCCTCAGACCGTCTGCCTCACACCGTCTGTCTCAGACCGTCGGTCTCTGACCGTGTGTCTCAGGTCGTACGTCTCAGTCTGTCTGTCTTAGACCGTCTGTCTCTGTGCGTCTGTCTCAGACCGTCTGTCTCAGACCGACTGTCTCAGACCGTCTGTCTCTGACCGTGTGTCCCAGTCAGTCTGTCTCAGACCGTCTGTCTCAGACCGACTGTCTCAGACCGTCTGTCTCAGACCGTGTGTCTCAGACCGACTGTCTCGGTCCGTCCGTCTCAAACCGTCTGTCTCAGTCCGTTTGTCTCATCCCGTATATCTCTGTGCGTCTCTCTCTGTCCCCCTGTCCAATGCCGTCTGTCGCAGACCGTCTGTCTCAGACCGTCTGTCTCAGACCGTCTGTCTCAGACCGTCTGTCTCAGACCGTCTGTCTCAGACCGTCTGTCTCAGACCGTCTGTCTCAGACCGTCTGTCTCAGACCGTCTGTCTCAGACCGTCTGTCTCAGACAGTCTGTCTCAGACCGTCAGTCTCAGACCGTCTGTCGCAGACCGACTGTCTCAGACCGTCTGTCTCAGACCGTGTGTCTCAGACCGACTGTCTCGGTCCGTCCGTCTCAAACCGTCTGTCTCAGTCCGTTTGTCTCATCCCGTATATCTCTGTGCGTCTCTCTCTGTCCCCCTGTCCAATGCCGTCTGTCGCAGACCGTCTGTCTCAGACCGTCTGTCTCAGACCGTCTGTCTCAGACCGTCTGTCTCAGACCGTCTGTCTCAGACCGTCTGTCTCAGACCGTCTGTCTCAGACAGTCTGTCTCAGACCGTCAGTCTCAGACCGTCTGTCTCAGACCGTCTGTCTCAGACCGTCTGTCTCAGACCGTCTGTCTCAGACCGTCTGTCTCAGACCGTCTGCCTCATACCGTCTGTCTCAGACCGTCGGTCTCTGACCGTGTGTCTCAGGTCGTACGTCTCAGTCCGTCTGTCTTAGACCGTCTGTCTCTGTGCGTCTGTCTCAGACCGTCTGTCTCAGACCGACTGTCTCAGACCGACTGTCTCAGACCGTCCGTCTCTGACCGTGTGTCTCAGGCCGTACGTCTCAGTTCGTCTGTCTTATACCGTCTGTCTCTCTGCGTCTGTCTCAGACCGTCTGTCTCAGACCGTGTGTCTCAGGCCGTCCGTCTCCGTCCGTCTGTCTTATACCGTCTGTCTCTGTGCGTCTGTCTCTCTCCCTCTGTCTAATACGCTCTGTCTCGGAGCGCCGGTGTCAGCACATCTGTCATAGCCCGTCTATCTCAGACCTTTGGTCAAACAGCGTCTGTCTCAGACCGTCTGTCTCAGACCGTCTGTCTCAGACCGTCTGGCTCAGACCGTCTGCCTCAGACCGTCTGCCTCAGACCGTCTGTCTCAGACCGTCTGTCTCAGATCGTCTGTCTCAGACCGTCTGTCTCAGACCGTCTGCCTCAGACCGTCTGTCTCAGCCCGTCCGTCTCAGCCCGACTGTTTCAGACCGTCTGTCCCTGACCGTGTGTCTCAGGCCGTCCGTCTCAGTCCGTCTGTCTTATACCGTCTGTCTATGTGCGTCTGTCTCTGTCCCTCTGTCTAATACCCTCTGCCTCTGAGCGCCGGTCTCAGCACGTCTGTCTTAGCCCGTCGGTCTCAGACCATCGGTCACAGACCGTCTGTCTCAGACCGTGTGTCTCAGTCAGTCTGTCTCAGACCGTCCGTCTCAGACCGTCCGTCTCAGACCGTCTGTGTCAGGCCGTCTGTCTCAGACCGTCTGTCTCAGACCGTGTGTCTCAGTCAGTCTGTCTCAGACCGTCCGTCTCAGACCGTCCGTCTCAGACCGTCTGTCTCAGACCGTCTGTCTCATACCGTCTGTCTCAGACTGTGTGTCTCAGACCTACTGTCTCGTTCCGTCCGTCTCAAACCGTCTGTCTCAGTCCGTTTGTCTCAGACCGTCTGTCTCAGACCGTTTGTCTCAGACCGTCTGTCTCAGACCGTCTGTCTCAGACCGTCTGTCTCATACCGTCTGTCTCAGACCGTCTGTCTCAGACCGTCTGTCTCATACCGTCTCTCTGACCGTGTGTCTCAGACCTACTGTCTCGTTCCGTCCGTCTCAAACCGTCTGTCTCAGACCGTTTCTCTCAGACCGTCTGTCTCAGACCGTCTGTCGCAGACCGTCTGTCTCAGACCGTCTGTCTTAGCCCGTCGGTCTCAGACCATCGGTCACAGACCGTCTGTCTCAGAGCGTCTGTCTCAGACCGTCTGTCTCAGACCGTCTGTGTCAGACCGTCTGTCTCAGACCGTCTGTCTCATACTGCCTGTCTCAGACCGTGTGTCTCAGACCGACTGTCTCGTGCCGTCCGTCTCAAACCGTCTGTCTCAGTCCGTTTGTCTCAGACCGTCTGTCTCAGACCGTCTGTCTCATACCGTGTGTCCCAGTCAGTCTGTCTCAGACCGTCCGTCTCAGACCGTTCGTCTCAGACCGTCTGTCTCAGACCGTCTGTCTCAGACCGTCTGTCTCAGACCGTCTGTCTCATACCGTCTGTCTCAGACCGTCTGTCTCAGACCGACTGTCTCAGCCCGTCTGTGTCTGACCGTGTGTCCCAGTCAGTCTGTCTCAGACCGTCCGTCTCAGACCGTCCGTCTCAGACCGTCTGTCTCAGACCGTCTGTCGCAGACCGTCTGTCTCAGACCGTCTGTCTTAGACCGTCTGTCTCAGACCGTCTGTCTTAGCCCGTCGGTCTCAGACCATCGGTCACAGAACGTCTGTCTCAGAGCGTCTGTCTCATACCGTCTGTCTCAGACCGTGTGTCTCAGACCGACTGTCTCGTGCCGTCCGTCTCAAACCGTCTGTCTCAGTCCGTTTGTCTCAGACCGTCTGTCTCAGACCGTCTGTCTCATACCGTGTGTCCCAGTCAGTCTGTCTCAGACCGTCCGTCTCAGACCGTTCGTCTCAGACCGTCTGTCTCAGACCGTCTGTCTCAGACCGTCTGTCTCAGACCGTCTGTCTCATACCGTCTGTCTCAGACCGTCTGTCTCAGACCGACTGTCTCAGCCCGTCTGTGTCTGACCGTGTGTCCCAGTCAGTCTGTCTCAGACCGTCCGTCTCAGACCGTCCGTCTCAGACCGTCTGTCTCAGACCGTCTGTCGCAGACCGTCTGTCTCAGACCGTCTGTCTTAGACCGTCTGTCTCAGACCGTCTGTCTTAGCCCGTCGGTCTCAGACCATCGGTCACAGTCCGTCTGTCTCAGAGCGTCTGTCTCAGACCGTGTGTCTCAGTCAGCCTGTCTCAGACCGTCCGTCTCAGACCGTCTGTCTCAGACCGTCTGTCTCAGACCGTCTGTCTCATACTGTCTGTCTCAGACCGTGTGTCTCAGACCGACTGTCTCGTTCCGTCCGTCTCAAACCGTCTGTCTCAGTCCGTTTGTCTCAGACCGTCTGTCTCAGACCGTCTGTCTCAGACCGTCTGTCTCAGACCGTCTGTCTCAGACCGTCTGTCTCTGACCCTCTCGCTCAGACCGTCTGCCGCAGACTATCTGTCTCAGCCCGTCTGTGTCTGACCGTCTGTCTCAGACCGTCTGTCTCAGACCGTCTGTCTCATACCGTCTCTCTGACCGTGTGTCTCAGACCTACTGTCTCGTTCCGTCCGTCTCAAACCGTCTGTCTCAGACCGTTTCTCTCAGACCGTCTGTCTCAGACCGTCTGTCGCAGACCGTCTGTCTCAGACCGTCTGTCTTAGCCCGTCGGTCTCAGACCATCGGTCACAGACCGTCTGTCTCAGAGCGTCTGTCTCAGACCGTCTGTCTCAGACCGTGTGTCTCAGTCAGTCTGTCTCAGACCGTCCGTCTCAGACCGTGCGTCTCAGACCGTCTGTGTCAGACCGTCTGTCTCAGACCGTCTGTCTCATACTGCCTGTCTCAGACCGTGTGTCTCAGACCGACTGTCTCGTGCCGTCCGTCTCAAACCGTCTGTCTCAGTCCGTTTGTCTCAGACCGTCTGTCTCAGACCGTTTGTCTCAGACCGTCTGTCTCAGACCGTCTGTCTCAGACCTACTGTCTCGTTCCGTCCGTCTCAAGCCGTCTGTCTCAGTCCGTTTGTCTCAGACCGTCTGTCTCAGACCGTTTGTCTCAGTCCGTCTGTCTCAGACCGTCTGTCTCAGACCGTCTGTCTCATACCGTCTGTCTCAGACCGTCTGTCTCAGACCGTCTGTCTCAGACCGTCTGTCTCAGACCGTCTGTCTCATACCGTCTGTCTCAGACCGTGTGTCTCAGACCTACTGTCTCGTTCCGTCCGTCTCAAACCGTCTGTCTCAGTCCGTTTCTCTCAGACCGTCTGTCTCAGACCGTCTGTCTCAGACCGTCTGTCTCAGACCGTCTGTCTCAGACCGTCTGTCTCAGACCGTCTGTCTCATACCGACTGTCTCAGGCCATCTGTCTCAGACCGTCTGTCTCTGACCGTCTCGCTCAGACCGACTGCCGCAGACTGTCTATCTCAGCCGGTCTGTGTCTGACCGTCTGCCTCAGACCGTCTGCCTCACACCGTCTGTCTCAGACCGTCGGTCTCTGACCGTGTGTCTCAGGTCGTGCGTCTCAGTCTGTCTGTCTTAGACCGTCTGTCTCTGTGCGTCTGTCTCAGACCGTCTGTCTCAGACCGACTGTCTCAGACCGTCTGTCTCTGACCGTGTGTCTCAGGCCGTACGTCTCAGTCCGTCTGTCTTATACCGTCTGTCTCTCTGCGTCTGTCACAGACCGTCTGTCTCAGACCGTCTGTCTCAGACCGACTGTCTCGGACCGTCTGTCTCAGACCGTGTGTCTCAGACCGACTGTCTCGGTCCGTCCGTCTCAAACCGTCTGTCTCAGTCCGTTTGTCTCATCCCGTATATCTCTGTGCGTCTCTCTCTGTCCCCCTGTCCAATACCGTCTGTCGCAGACCGTCTGCCTCATACCGTCTGTCTCAGACCGTCGGTCTCTGACCGTGTGTCTCAGGTCGTACGTCTCAGTCCGTCTGTCTTAGACCGTCTGTCTCTGTGCGTCTGTCTCAGACCGTCTGTCTCAGACCGTCTGTCTCAGACCGTCTCTCTCAGACCGACTGTCTCAGACCGTCTGTCTCTGACCGTGTGTCTCAGGCCGTACGTCTCAGTCCGTCTGTCTTATACCGTCTGTCTCTCTGCGTCTGTCTCAGACCGTTTGTCACAGACCGTCTGTCTCAGATCGTCTGTCTCAGACCGTCTGTCTCAGACCGACTGTCTCAGACCGTCTGTCTCAGACCGTGTGTCTCAGACCGACTGTCTCGGTCCGTCCGTCTCAAACCGTCTGTCTCAGTTCGTTTCTCTCATCCCGTATATCTCTGTGCGTCTCTCTCTGTCCCCCTGTCCAATACCGTCTGTCGCAGACCGTCTGTCTCAGACCGTCTGTCTCAGACCGTCTGTCTCAGACCGTCTGTCTCAGACCGTCTGTCTCATACCGTCTGTCTCAGGCCGTCTGTCTCAGACCGTCTGTCTCAGACCGACTGTCTCAGACCGTCTGTCTCTGACCGTGTGTCCCAGTCAGTCTGTCTCAGACCGTCCGTCTCAGACCGTCCGTCTCAGACCGTCTGTCTCAGACCTACTGTCTCGTTCCGTCCGTCTCAGACCGTCTGTCTCAGACCGTCTGTCTCAGACCGTCTGTCTTAGCCCGTCGGTCTCAGACCATCGGTCACAGTCCGTCTGTCTCAGAGCGTCTGTCTCAGACCGTGTGTCTCAGTCAGCCTGTCTCAGACCGTCCGTCTCAGACCGTCCGTCTCAGACCGTCTGTCTCAGACCGTCTGTCTCAGACCGTCTGTCTCATACTGTCTGTCTCAGACCGTGTGTCTCAGACCGACTGTCTCGTTCCGTCCGTCTCAAACCGTCTGTCTCAGTCCGTTTGTCTCAGACCGTCTGTCTCAGACCGTCTGTGTCTGACCGTCTGTCTCAGACCGTCTGTCTCAGACCGTCTGTCTCAGACCGTCTGTCTCAGACCGTCTGTCTCAGACCGTCTGTCTCAGACCGTCTGTCTCAGACCGTCTGTCTCAGACCGTCTGTCTCAGACCGTCTGTCTCAGACCTACTGTCTCGTTCCGTCCGTCTCAAGCCGTCTGTCTCAGTCCGTTTGTCTCAGACCGTCTGTCTCAGACCGTTTGTCTCAGTCCGTCTGTCTCAGACCGTCTGTCTCAGACCGTCTGTCTCATACCGTCTGTCTCAGACCGTCTGTCTCAGACCGTCTGTCTCAGACCGTCTGTCTCAGACCGTCTGTCTCAGACCGTCTGTCTCATACCGTCTGTCTCAGACCGTGTGTCTCAGACCTACTGTCTCGTTCCGTCCGTCTCAAACCGTCTGTCTCAGTCCGTTTCTCTCAGACCGTCTGTCTCAGACCGTCGGTCTCTGACCGTGTGTCTCAGGTCGTACGTCTCAGTCCGTCTGTCTTATACCGTCTGTCTCTGTGCGTCTGTCTCAGACCGTCTGTCTCAGACCGTCTGTCTCAGACCGTCTCTCTCAGACCGACTGTCTCAGACCGTCTGTCTCTGACCGTGTGTCTCAGGCCGTACGTCTCAGTCCGTCTGTCTTATACCGTCTGTCTCTCTGCGTCTGTCTCAGACCGTTTGTCACAGACCGTCTGTCTCAGATCGTCTGTCTCAGACCGTCTGTCTCAGACCGACTGTCTCAGACCGTCTGTCTCAGACCGTGTGTCTCAGACCGACTGTCTCGGTCCGTCCGTCTCAAACCGTCTGTCTCAGTTCGTTTCTCTCATCCCGTATATCTCTGTGCGTCTCTCTCTGTCCCCCTGTCCAATACCGTCTGTCGCAGACCGTCTGTCTCAGACCGTCTGTCTCAGACCGTCTGTCTCAGACCGTCTGTCTCAGACCGTCTGTCTCAGACAGTCTGTCTCAGACCGTCAGTCTCAGACCGTCTGTCTCAGACCGTCTGTCTCAGACCGTCTGTCTCAGACCGTCTGTCTCAGACCGTCTGTCTCATACCGTCTGCCTCAGACCGTCTGTCTCAGACCGTCGGTCTCTGACCGTGTGTCTCAGGTCGTACGTCTCAGTCCGTCTGTCTTAGACCGTCTGTCTCTGTGCGTCTGTCTCAGACCGTCTGTCTCAGAACGACTGTCTCAGACCGACTGTCTCAGACCGTCCGTCTCTGACCGTGTGTCTCAGGCCGTACGTCTCAGTTCGTCTGTCTCTCTGCGTCTGTCTCAGACCGTGTGTCTCAGGCCGTCCGTCTCCGTCCGTCTGTCTTATACCGTCTGTCTCTGTGCATCTGTCTCTCTCCCTCTGTCTAATACGCTCTGTCTCGGAGCGCCGGTCTCAGCACATCTGTCATAGCCCGTCTATCTCAGACCTTTGGTCAAACAGCGTCTGTCTCAGACCGTCTGTCTCAGACCGTCTGGCTCAGACCGTCTGCCTCAGACCGTCTGTCTCAGACCGTCTGTCTCAGACCGTCTGTCTCAGACCGTGTGTCTCATACCGTCTGTCTCAGACCGTGTGTCTCAGACCTACTGTCTCGTTCCGTCCGTCTCAAACCGTCTGTCTCAGTCCGTTTCTCTCAGATCGTCTGTCTCAGACCGTCTGTCTCAGACCGTCTGTCTCAGACCGTCTGTCTCATACCGTCTGTCTCAGGCCGTCTGTCTCAGACCGTCTGTCTCAGACCGACTGTCTCAGACCGTCTGTCTCAGACCGTGTGTCTCAGTCAGCCTGTCTCAGACCGTCCGTCTCAGACCGTCCGTCTCAGACCGTCTGTCTCAGACCGTCTGTCTCAGACCGTCTGTCTCATACTGTCTGTCTCAGACCGTGTGTCTCAGACCGACTGTCTCGTTCCGTCCGTCTCAAACCGTCTGTCTCAGTCCGTTTGTCTCAGACCGTCTGTCTCAGACCGTCTGTGTCTGACCGTCTGTCTCAGACCGTCTGTCTCAGACCGTCTGTCTCAGACCGTCTGTCTCAGACCGTCTGTCTCAGACCGTCTGTCTCAGACCGTCTGTCTCAGACCTACTGTCTCGTTCCGTCCGTCTCAAGCCGTCTGTCTCAGTCCGTTTGTCTCAGACCGTCTGTCTCAGACCGTTTGTCTCAGTCCGTCTGTCTCAGACCGTCTGTCTCAGACCGTCTGTCTCATACCGTCTGTCTCAGACCGTCTGTCTCAGACCGTCTGTCTCAGACCGTCTGTCTCAGACCGTCTGTCTCAGACCGTCTGTCTCATACCGTCTGTCTCAGACCGTGTGTCTCAGACCTACTGTCTCGTTCCGTCCGTCTCAAACCGTCTGTCTCAGTCCGTTTCTCTCAGACCGTCTGTCTCAGACCGTCTGTCTCAGACCGTCTGTCTCAGACCGTCTGTCTCAGACCGTCTGTCTCAGACCGTCTGTCTCTGACCGTCTCGCTCAGACCGACGGCCGCAGACTGTCTATCTCAGCCGGTCTGTGTCTGACCGTCTGCCTCAGACCGTCTGCCTCACACCGTCTGTCTCAGACCGTCGGTCTCTGACCGTGTGTCTCAGGTCGTGCGTCTCAGTCTGTCTGTCTTAGACCGTCTGTCTCTGTGCGTCTGTCTCAGACCGTCTGTCTCAGACCGACTGTCTCAGACCGTCTGTCTCTGACCGTGTGTCTCAGGCCGTACGTCTCAGTCCGTCTGTCTTATACCGTCTGTCTCTGTGCGTCTGTCTCTCTCCCTCTGTCTAATACGCTCTGTCTCGGAGCGCCGGTCTCAGCACATCTGTCATAGCCCGTCTATCTCAGACCTTTGGTCAAACAGCGTCTGTCTCAGACCGTCTGTCTCAGACCGTCTGTCTCAGACCGTCTGTCTCAGACCGACTGTCTCAGACCGTCTGTCTCAGACCGTGTGTCTCAGACCGATTGTCTCGGTCCGTCCGTCTCAAACCGTCTGTCTCAGTTCGTTTGTCTCATCCCGTATATCTCTGTGCGTCTCTCTCTGTCCCCCTGTCCAATACCGTCTGCCTCAGACCGTCTGCCTCAGACCGTCTGTCTCAGACCGTCGGTCTCTGACCGTGTGTCTCAGGTCGTACGTCTCAGTCTGTCTGTCTTAGACCGTCTGTCTCTGTGCGTCTGTCTCAGACCGTCTGTCTCAGACCGTCTGTCTCAGACCGACTGTGTCAGACCGTCTGTCTCTGACCGTGTGTCCCAGTCAGTCTGTCTCAGACCGTCCGTCTCAGACCGTCCGTCTCAGACCGTCTGTCTCAGACCGTCTGTCTCAGACTGTCTGTCTCAGACCGTCTGTCTTAGACCGTCTGTCTCAGACCGTCTGTCTCAGACCGTCTGTCTTAGCCCGTCGGTCTCAGACCATCGGTCACAGACCGTCTGTCTCAGAGCGTCTGTCTCAGACCGTCTGTCTCAGACCGTCTGTCTCAGACCGTGTGTCTCAGTCAGTCTGTCTCAGACCGTCCGTCTCAGACCGTCCGTCTCAGACCGTCTGTCTCAGACCGTCTGTCTCAGACCGTCTGTCTCAGACCGTGTGTCTCAGACCTACTGTCTCTTTCCGTCCGTCTCAAACCGTCTGTCTCAGTCCGTTTGTCTCAGACCGTCTGTGTCAGACCGTCTGTCTCATACCGTCTGTCTCAGACCGTCTGTCTCTGACCGTCTCGCTCAGACCGTCTGCCGCAGACTGTCTATCTCAGCCGGTCTGTGTCTGACCGTCTGTGTCTGACCGTCTGCCTCAGACCGTCTGTCTCAGACCGACTGTCTCAGACCGTCTGTCTCTGGCCGTGTGTCTCAGGCCGTACGTCTCAGTCCGTCTGTCTTATACCGTCTGTCTCTCTGCGTCTGTCACAGACCGTCTGTCTCAGACCGTCTGTCCCAGACCGACTGTCTCAGACCGTCTGTCTCAGACCGTGTGTCTCAGACCGACTGTCTCGGTCCGTCCGTCCCAAACCGTCTGTCTCAGTCCGTTTGTCTCATCCCGTATATCTCTGTGCGTCTCTCTCTGTCCCCCTGTCCAATACCGTCTGTCGCAGACCGTCTGCCTCATACCGTCTGTCTCAGATCGTCGGTCTCTGACCATGTGTCTCAGGTCGTACGTCTCAGTCCGTCTGTCTTAGACCGTCTGTCTCTGTGCGTCTGTCTCAGACCGTTTGTCACAGACCGTCTGTCTCAGACCGTCTGTCTCAGACCGTCTGTCTCTGACCGTCTCGCTCAGACCGTCTGCCGCAGACTGTCTATCTCAGCCGGTCTGTGTCTGACCGTCTGCCTCAGACCGTCTGCCTCAGACCGTCTGTCTCAGACCGTCGGTCTCTGACCGTGTGTCTCAGGTCGTACGTCTCAGTCTGTCTGTCTTAGACCGTCTGTCTCTGTGCGTCTGTCTCAGACCGTCTGTCTCAGACCGTCTGTCTCAGACCGTCTGTCTCAGACCGACTGTCTCAGACCGTCTGTCTCAGACCGACTGTCTCAGACCGACTGTCTCAGACCGTCTGTCTCTGACTGTGTGTCTCAGGCCGTACGTCTCAGTTCGTCTGTCTTATACCGTCTGTCTCTCTGCGTCTGTCTCAGACCGTCTGTCTCAGACCGTGTGTCTCAGGCCGTCCGTCTCCGTCCGTCTGTCTTATACCGTCTGTCTCAGACCGTCTGTCTCAGACCGTCTGTCTCAGACCGTCTGTCTCAGACCGTCTGTCTCACACCGTCTGTCTCAGACCGTCTGCCTCAGACCGTCTGTCTCAGCCCGTCCGTCTCAGCCCGACTGTTTCAGACCGTCTGTCCCTGACCGTGTGTCTCAGGCCGTCGGTCTCAGTCCGTCTGTCTTATACCGTCTGTCTATGTGCGTCTGTCTCTGTCCCTCTGTCTAACACCCTCTGTCTCTGAGCGCCGGTCTCAGCACGTCTGTCTTAGCCCGTCGGTCTCAGACCATCGGTCACAGACCGTCTGTCTCAGACCGTGTGTCTCAGACCGACTGTCTCGGTCCGTCCGTCTCAAACCGTCTGTCTCATCCCGTATATCTCTGTGCGTCTCTCTCTGTCCCCCTGTCCAATACCGTCTGTCGCAGACCATCTGCCTGAGACCGTCTGTCTCAGACCGTCGGTCTCTGACCGTGTGTCTTAGACCGTCTGTCTCAGACCGTCTGTCTCAGACCGTCTGTCTTAGCCCGTCGGTCTCAGACCGTGTGTCTCAGTCAGTCTGTCTCAGACCGTCCGTCTCAGACCGTCCGTCTCAGACCGTCTGTCTCAGACCGTCTGTCTCAGACCGTCTGTCTCAGACCGTGTGTCTCAGACCTACTGTCTCGTTCCGCCCGTCTCAAACCGTCTGTCTCAGTCCGTTTGTCTCAGACCGTCTGTGTCAGACCGTCTGTCTCATACCGTCTGTCTCAGACCGTCTGTCTCTGACCGTCTCGCTCAGACCGTCTGCCGCAGACTGTCTATCTCAGCCGGTCTGTGTCTGACCGTCTGTGTCTGACCGTCTGCCTCAGACCGTCTGTCTCAGACCGACTGTCTCAGACCGTCTGTCTCTGGCCGTGTGTCTCAGACCGTCTGTCTCAGACCGTCTGTCTCACACCGTCTGTCTCAGACCGTCTGTCTCACACCGTCTGTCTCAGACCGTCTGTCTCAGACCGTCTGTCTCAGACCGTCTGCCTCAGACCGTCTGTCTCAGCCCGTCCGTCTCAGCCCGACTGTTTCAGACCGTCTGTCCCTGACCGTGTGTCTCAGGCCGTCGGTCTCAGTCCGTCTGTCTTATACCGTCTGTCTATGTGCGTCTGTCTCTGTCCCTCTGTCTAACACCCTCTGTCTCTGAGCGCCGGTCTCAGCACGTCTGTCTTAGCCCGTCGGTCTCAGACCATCGGTCACAGACCGTCTGTCTCAGACCGTGTGTCTCAGACCGACTGTCTCGGTCCGTCCGTCTCAAACCGTCTGTCTCATCCCGTATATCTCTGTGCGTCCCTCTCTGTCCCCCTGTCCAATACCGTCTGTCGCAGACCATCTGCCTGAGACCGTCTGTCTCAGACCGTCGGTCTCTGACCGTGTGTCTCAGGTCGTACGTCTCAGTCCGTCTGTCTTAGACCGTCTGTCTCTGTGCGTCTGTCTCAGACCGTCTGTCTCAGACCGTCTGTCTCAGACCGTCTGTCTCAGACCGTCTGTCTCAGACCGACTGTCTCAGACCGTCTGTCTCTGACCGTGTGTCTCAGGCTGTACGTCTCAGTCCGTCTGTCTTATACCTTCTGGCTCTCTGCGTCTGTCTCTGACCGTCTCGCTCAGACCGTTTGCCGCAGACTGTCTGTTTCAGCCCGTCTGTGTCTGACCGTCTGCCTCAGACCGTCTGCCTCAGACCGTCTGCCTCAGACCGTCTGTCTCAGACCGTCGGTCTCTGACCGTGTGTCTCAGGCCGTACGTCTCAGTCCGTCTGTCTTAGACCGTCTGTCTCTGTGCGTCTGTCTCAGACCGTCCGTCTCAAACCGTCTGTCTCAGTCCGTTTGTCTCATCCCGTATATCTCTGTGCGTCTCTCTCTGTCCCCCTGTCCAATACCGTCTGTCGCAGACCGTCTGCCTCATACCGTCTGTCTCAGACCGTCGGTCTCTGACCGTGTGTCTCACGTCGTACGTCTCAGTCCGTCTGTCTTAGACCGTCTGTCTCTGTGCGTCTGTCTCAGACCGTCTGTCTCAGACCGTCTCTCTCAGACCGACTGTCTCAGACCGTCTGTCTCTGACCGTGTGTCTCAGGCCGTACGTCTCAGTCCGTCTGTCTTATACCGTCTGTCTCTCTGCGTCTGTCTCAGACCGTTTGTCACAGACCGTCTGTCTCAGACCGTCTGTCTCCGACCGTCTGTCTCAGTCCGTCTGTCTTATACCGGCTGTCTCTCTGCGTCTGTCTCAGTCCGTCTGTCTTAGACCGTTTGTCTCTGTGCGTCTGTCTCAGACCGTCTGTCTCAGGCCGTCTGTCTCAAACCGTCTGTCTCAGACCGACTGTCTCAGACCGTCTGTCTCTGACCGTGTGTCTCAGGCTGTACGTCTCAGTCCGTCTGTCTTATACCTTCTGGCTCTCTGCGTCTGTCTCTGACCGTCTCGCTCAGACCGTCTGCCGCAGACTGTCTGTTTCAGCCCGTCTGTGTCTGACCGTCTGCCTCAGACCGTCTGCCTCAGACCGTCTGCCTCAGACCGTCTGTCTCAGACCGTCGGTCTCTGACCGTGTGTCTCATGTCGTACGTCTCAGTCCGTCTGTCTTAGACCGTCTGTCTCTGTGCGTCTGTATCAGACCGTCTGTCTCAGACCGTCTGTCTCAGACCGACTGTCTCAGACCGTCTGTCTCTGACCGTGTGTCTCAGGCCGTACGTCTCAGTCCGTCTGTCTTATACCGGCTGTCTCTCTGCGTCTGTCTCAGACCGTCTGTCTCAGACCGTCTGTCTCAGACCGTCTGTCTCAGACCGACTGTCTCAGACCGTCTGTCTCAGACCGTGTGTCTCAGACCGACTGTCTCGGTCCGTCCGTCTCAAACCGTCTGTCTCAGTCCGTTTGTCTCATCCCGTATATCTCTGTGCGTCTCTCTCTGTCCCCCTGTCCAATACCGTCTGTCGCAGACCGTCTGCCTCATACCGTCTGTCTCAGACCGTCGGTCTCTGACCGTGTGTCTCACGTCGTATGTCTCAGTCCGTCTGTCTTAGACCGTCTGTCTCTGTGCGTCTGTCTCAGACCGTCTGTCTCAGACCGTCTCTCTCAGACCGACTGTCTCAGACCGTCTGTCTCTGACCGTGTGTCTCAGGCCGTACGTCTCAGTCCGTCTGTCTTATACCGTCTGTCTCTCTGCGTCTGTCTCAGACCGTTTGTCACAGACCGTCTGTCTCAGACCGTCTGTCTCCGACCGTCTGTCTCAGTCCGTCTGTCTTATACCGGCTGTCTCTCTGCGTCTGTCTCAGTCCGTCTGTCTTAGACCGTCTGTCTCTGTGCGTCTGTCTCAGACCGTCTGACTCAGACCGTCTGTCGCAGACCGTCTGTCTCAGACCGTCTGTCTCAGACGGTCTGTCTCAGACCGTCTGTCTCAGACCGTCAGTCTCAGACCGTCTGTCTCAGACCGTCTGTCTCCGACCGTCTGCCTCAGACCGTCTGTCTGAGACCGTCTGTCTCAGACCGTCAGTCTCAGACCGTCTGTCTCAGACCGTCTGTCTCCGACCGTCTGCCTCAGACCGTCTGTCTCAGACCGTCTGTCTCAGACCGTCTGTCTCAGACCGTCTGTCTCATACCGTCTGTCTCTGTGCGTCTGTCTCTGTCCCTCTGTCTAATACCCTCTGTCTCTGAGCGCCGGTCTCAGCACGTCTGTCATAGCCCGTCTGTCTCACACCATCGGTCAAACAGCGTCTGTCTCAGACCGTCTGTCTCAGGCCGTCTGTCTCAGACCGTCTGTCCCAGCCCGTCCCTCTCCGACCGACTGTTTCAGACCGTCTGTCTCTGACCGTGTGTCTCAGTCCGCCTGTCTCAGACCGTCCGTCTCAGACCGTCTGCCTCAGACCGTCTGTCTCAGACCGTCTGTCTCAGACCGTCTGTCTCAGACCGTCTGTCTCATACCGTCTGTCTCGGACCGTGTGTCTCAGACCGACTGCCTCGATCCGTCCGTCTCAAACCGTCCGTCTCAGTCCGTTTGTCTCAGGCCGACTGTCTCGGTCCGTCCGTCTCAATCCGTCTGTCTCAGTCCGTTTGTCTCATCCCGTCTATCCCTGTGCGTCTGTCTCTGTCCCCCTGTCCAATACCGTCTGTCTCAGCCGTCTGTCTCAGACCGTCTGTCTCAGACCGTTTGTCTCAGACCGTCTCTCTCAGACCGTCTGTCTCAGACCGTCTGTCTCAGACCGTCTGTCTCAGACCATCTGTCTCTGACCGTCTCTCTCAGACCATCTCTCTCAGACCGTCTGCCGCAGACTGTCTGTCTCAGCCCGTCTGTGTCTGACCGTCTGCCTCAGACCGTCTGCCTCAGACCGTCTGTCTCAGACCGTCTGTCTCAGACCGTCTGTCTCAGACCGTCTGTCTCAGCCCGTCCCACTCCGACCGACTGTTTCAGACCGTCTGTCTCTGACCGTGTGTCTCAGGCCGTCCGACTCAGTCCGTCTGTCTCATCCCGTCTATCTCTGTGCGTCTGTCTCTGTCCCCCTGTCCAGTACCGTCTGTCTCAGACCGTCTGTCTCAGACCGTCTGTCTCAGACCGTCTGCCTCAGACCGTCTGTCTCAGACCGTCTGTCTCAGCCCGTCTGTCACAGACCGTGTGTCTCAGTCCGTCTGTCTTATACCGTCTGACTCTGTGCGTCTGTCTCTGTCTCTCTGTCTAATACCCTCTGTCACTGAGCGCAGGTCTCAGCACGTCTGTCTTAGCCCGTCTGCCTCAGACCATCGGTCGCAGAGCGTGTGTCTCAGAGTGTCTGTCTCAGACCGTCTGTCTCAGACCGTGTGTCTCAGACCGTCTGTCTCAGACCGTCTGTCTCAGACGGTCTGTCTCAGACCGTCTGTCTCAGACCGTCAGTCTCAGACCGTCTGTCTCAGACCGTCTGTCTCCGACCGTCTGCCTCAGACCGTCTGTCTGAGACCGTCTGTCTCAGACCGTCAGTCTCAGACCGTCAGTCTCAGACCGTCTGTCTCCGACCGTCTGCCTCAGACCGTCTGTCTGAGACCGTCTGTCTCAGATCGTCTGTCTCAGGCCGTCTGTATCAGACCGTCTGTCCCAGCCCGTCCCTCTCCGACCGACTGTTTCAGACCGTCTGTCTCTGACCGTGTGTCTCAGGCCGTCCGTCTCCGTCCGTCTGTCTTATACCGTCTGTCTCTGTGCGTCTGTCTCTGTCCCTCTGTCTAATACCCTCTGTCTCTGAGCGCCGGTCTCAGCACGTCTGTCATAGCCCGTCTGTCTCACACCATCGGTCAAACAGCGTCTGTCTCAGACCGTCTGTCTCAGACCGTCTGTCTCAGGCCGTCTGTCTCAGACCGTCTGTCCCAGCCCGTCCCTCTCCGACCGACTGTTTCAGACCGTCTGTCTCTGACCGTGTGTCTCAGTCCGCCTGTCTCAGACCGTCCGTCTCAGACCGTCTGCCTCAGACCGTCTGCCTCAGACCGTCTGTCTCAGACCGTCGGTCTCTGACCGTGTGTCTCAGGTCGTACGTCTCAGTCCGTCTGTCTTAGACCGTCTGTCTCTGTGCGTCTGTATCAGACCGTCTGTCTCAGACCGTCTGTCTCAGACCGACTGTCTCAGACCGTCTGTCTCTGACCGTGTGTCTCAGGCCGTACGTCTCAGTCCGTCTGTCTTATACCGGCTGTCTCTCTGCGTCTGTCTCAGACCGTCTGTCTCAGACCGTCTGTCTCAGACCGACTGTCTCAGACCGTCTGTCTCAGACCGTGTGTCTCAGACCGACTGTCTCGGTCCGTCCGTCTCAAACCGTCTGTCTCAGTCCGTTTGTCTCATCCCGTATATCTCTGTGCGTCTCTCTCTGTCCCCCTGTCCAATACCGTCTGTCGCAGACCGTCTGCCTCATACCGTCTGTCTCAGACCGTCGGTCTCTGACCGTGTGTCTCACGTCGTACATCTCAGTCCGTCTGTCTTAGACCGTCTGTCTCTGTGCGTCTGTCTCAGACCGTCTCTCTCAGACCGACTGTCTCAGACCGTCTGTCTCTGACCGTGTGTCTCAGGCCGTACGTCTCAGTCCGTCTGTCTTATACCGTCTGTCTCTCTGCGTCTGTCTCAGACCGTTTGTCACAGACCGTCTGTCTCAGACCGTCTGTCTCCGACCGTCTGTCTCAGTCCGTCTGTCTTATACCGGCTGTCTCTCTGCGTCTGTCTCAGTCCGTCTGTCTTAGACCGTCTGTCTCTGTGCGTCTGTCTCAGACCGTCAGTCTCAGACCGTCAGTCTCAGACCGTCTGTCTCCGACCGTCTGCCTCAGACCGTCTGTCTGAGACCGTCTGTCTCAGATCGTCTGTCTCAGGCCGTCTGTATCAGACCGTCTGACCAGCCCGTCCCTCTCCGACCGACTGTTTCAGACCGTCTGTCTCTGACCGTGTGTCTCAGGCCGTCCGTCTCCGTCCGTCTGTCTTATACCGTCTGTCTCTGTGCGTCTGTCTCTGTCCCTCTGTCTAATACCCTCTGTCTCTGAGCGCCGGTCTCAGCACGTCTGTCATAGCCCGTCTATCTCACACCATCGGTCAAACAGCGTCTGTCTCAGACCGTCTGTCTCAGACCGTCTGTCTCAGACCGTCTGTCTCAGGCCGTCTGTCTCAGACCGTCCGTCCCAGCCCGTCCCTCTCCGACCGACTGTTTCAGACCGTCTGTCTCTGACCGTGTGTCTCAGGCCGTCCGTCTCCGTCCGTCTGTCTTATACCGTCTGTCTCTGTGCGTCTGTCTCTGTCCCTCTGTCTAATACCCTCTGTCTCTGAGCGCCGGTCTCAGCACGTCTGTCATAGCCCGTCTATCTCACACCATCGGTCAAACAGCGTCTGTCTCAGACCGTCTGTCTCAGACCGTCTGTCTCAGACCGTCTGTCTCCGACCGTCTGTCTCAGTCCGTCTGTCTTATACCGGCTGTCTCTCTGCGTCTGTCTCAGTCCGTCTGTCTTAGACCGTCTGTCTCTGTGCGTCTGTCTCAGACCGTCTGACTCAGACCGTCTGTCGCAGACCGTCTGTCTCAGACCGTCTGTCTCAGACGGTCTGTCTCAGACCGTCTGTCTCAGACCGTCTGTCTCCGACCGTCTGCCTCAGACCGTCTGTCTGAGACCGTCTGTCTCAGGCCGTCTGTATCAGACCGTCTGTCCGAGCCCGTCCCTCTCCGACCGACTGTTTCAGACCGTCTGTCTCTGACCGTGTGTCTCAGGCCGTCCGTCTCCGTCCGTCTGTCTTATACCGTCTGTCTCTGTGCGTCTGTCTCTGTCCCTCTGTCTAATACCCTCTGTCTCTGAGCGCCGGTCTCAGCACGTCTGTCATAGCCCGTCTGTCTCACACCATCGGTCAAACAGCGTCTGTCTCAGACCGTCTGTCTCAGGCCGTCTGTCTCAGACCGTCTGTCCCAGCCCGTCCCTCTCCGACCGACTGTTTCAGATCGTCTGTCTCTGGCCGTGTGTCTCAGTCCGCCTGTCTCAGACCGTCCGTCTCAGACCGTCTGCCTCAGACCGTCTGTCTCAGACCGTCTGTCTCAGACCGTCTGTCTCAGACCGTCTGTCTCATACCGTCTGTCTCGGACCGTGTGTCTCAGACCGACTGCCTCGATCCGTCCGTCTCAAACCATCCGTCTCAGTCCGTTTGTCTCAGGCCGACTGTCTCGGTCCGTCCGTCTCAATCCGTCTGTCTCAGTCCGTTTGTCTCATCCCGTCTATCCCTGTGCGTCTGTCTCTGTCCCCCTGTCCAATACCGTCTGTCTCAGCCGTCTGTCTCAGACCGTCTGTCTCAGACCGTCTGTCTCAGACCGTCTCTCTCAGACCGTCTGTCTCAGACCGTCTGTCTCAGACCGTCTGTCTCAGACCATCTGTCTCTGACCGTCTCTCTCAGACCGTCTCTCTCAGACCGTCTGCCGCAGAATGTCTGTCTCAGCCCGTCTGTGTCTGACCGTCTGCCTCAGACCGTCTGCCTCAGACCGTCTGTCTCAGACCGTCTGTCTCAGACCGTCTGTCTCAGACCGTCTGTCTCAGACCGTCTGTCTCAGACCGTCTGTCTCAGACCGTCTGTTTCAGACCGTCTGTCTCAGACCGTCTGTCTCAGACCGTCTGTCTTAGACCGTCTGTCTCAGACCGTCTGTCTCAGACCGTCTGTCTCAGACCGTCTGTCTCAGCCCGTCCCACTCCGACCGACTGTTTCAGACCGTCTGTCTCTGACCGTGTGTCTCAGGCCGTCCGACTCAGTCCGTCTGTCTCATCCCGTCTATCTCTGTGCGTCTGTCTCTGTCCCCCTGTCCAGTACCGTCTGTCTCAGACCGTCTGTCTCAGACCGTCTGTCTCAGACCGTCTGTCTCAGACCGTCTGCCTCAGACCGTCTGTCTCAGACCGTCTGTCTCAGCCCGTCTGTCTCAGACCGTGTGTCTCAGTCCGTCTGTCTTATACCGTCTGATTCTGTGCGTCTGTCTCTGTCTCTTTGTCTAATACCCTCTGTCACTGAGCGCAGGTCTCAGCACGTCTGTCTTAGCCCGTCTGCCTCAGACCATCGGTCGCAGAGCGTGTGTCTCAGAGTGTCTGTCTCAGACCGTCTGTCTCAGACCGTGTGTCTCAGACCGTCTGTCTCAGACCGTCTGTCTCAGACGGCCTGTCTCAGACCGTCTGTCTCAGACCGTCAGTCTCAGACCGTCTGTCTCAGACCGTCTGTCTCCGACCGTCTGCCTCAGACCGTCTGTCTGAGACCGTCTGTCTCAGACCGTCAGTCTCAGACCGTCAGTCTCAGACCGTCTGTCTCCGACCGTCTGCCTCAGACCGTCTGTCTGAGACCGTCTGTCTCAGATCGTCTGTCTCAGGCCGTCTGTATCAGACCGTCTGACCAGCCCGTCCCTCTCCGACCGACTGTTTCAGACCGTCTGTCTCTGACCGTGTGTCTCAGGCCGTCCGTCTCCGTCCGTCTGTCTTATACCGTCTGTCTCTGTGCGTCTGTCTCTGTCCCTCTGTCTAATACCCTCTGTCTCTGAGCGCCGGTCTCAGCACGTCTGTCATAGCCCGTCTATCTCACACCATCGGTCAAACAGCGTCTGTCTCAGACCGTCTGTCTCAGACCGTCTGTCTCAGACCGTCTGTCTCAGGCCGTCTGTCTCAGACCGTCCGTCCCAGCCCGTCCCTCTCCGACCGACTGTTTCAGACCGTCTGTCTCTGACCGTGTGTCTCAGTCCGCCTGTCTCAGACCGTCCGTCTCAGACCGTCTGCCTCAGACCGTCTGTCTCAGACCGTCTGTCTCAGACCGTCTGTCTCAGACCGTCTGTCTCATACCGTCTGTCTCGGACCGTGTGTCTCAGACCGACTGCCTCGATCCGTCCGTCTCAAACCGTCCGTCTCAGTCCGTTTGTCTCAGGCCGACTGTCTCGGTCCGTCCGTCTCAATTCGTCTGTCTCAGTCCGTTTGTCTCATCCCGTCTATCCCTGTGCGTCTGTCTCTGTCCCCCTGTCCAGTACCGTCTGTCTCAGCCGTCTGTCTCAGACCGTCTGTCTCAGACCGTCTGTCTCAGACCATCTGTCTCTGACCGTCTCTCTCAGACCGTCTCTCTCAGACCGTCTGCCGCAGACTGTCTGTCTCAGCCCGTCTGTGTCTGACCGTCTGCCTCAGACCGTCTGCCTCAGACCGTCTGTCCCAGACCGTCTGTCCCAGACCGTCTGTCCCAGACCGTCTGTCTCAGACCGTCTGTCTCAGACCGTCTGTCTCAGACCGTCTGTCTCAGACCGTCTGTCTCAGCCCGTCCCACTCCGACCAACTGTTTCAGACCGTCTGTCTCTGACCGTGTGTCTCAGGCCGTCCGACTCAGTCCGTCTGTCTCATCCCGTCTATCTCTGTGCGTCTGTCTCTGTCCCCCTGTCCAGTACCGTCTGTCTCAGACCGTCTGTCTCAGACCGTCTGTCTCAGACCGTCTGTCTCAGACCGTCTGCCTCAGACCGTCTGTCTCAGACCGTCTGTCTCAGACCGTCTGTCTCAGCCCGTCTGTCTCAGACCGTGTGTCTCAGTCCGTCTGTCTTATACCGTCTGACTCTGTGCGTCTGTCTCTGTCCCTCTGTCTAATACCCTCTGTCACTGAGCGCAGGTCTCAGCACGTCTGTCTTAGCCCGTCTGTCTCAGACCATCGGTCGCAGAGCGTGTGTCTCAGAGTGTCTGTCTCAGACCGTCTGTCTCAGACCGTGTGTCTCAGACCGTCTGTCTCAGACCGTGTGTCTCAGACCGACTGTCTCGTTCCGTCCGTCTCAAACCGTCCGTCTCAGTCCGTTTGTCTCAGACCGTCTGTCTCAGACCGTCTGTCTCATACCGTCTGTCTCGGACCGTGTGTCTCAGACCGACTGTCTCGATCCATCCCTATCAAACCGTCCGTCTCAGTCCGTTTGTCTCAGACCGACTGTCTCGGTCCGTCCGTCTCAATCCGTCTGTCTCAGACCGTCTGTCTCAGACGGTCCGTCTCTGACCGTCTCTCTCAGACCGTCTCTCTCAGACCGTCTGCCGCAGACTGTCTGTCTCAGCCCGTCTGTGTCTGACCGTCTGCCTCAGACCGTCTGCCTGAGACCGTCTGTCTCAGACCGTCGGTCTCTGACCGTGTGTCTAAGGCCGTACGTCTCAGTCCGGCTGTCTTATACCGTCTGTCTCTGTGCGTCTGTCTCAGACCGTCTGTCTCAGACCGTCTGTACCAGACCGTCTGTCTCAGACCGCCTGTCTCATACCGTCTGTCTCATACCGCCTGTTTCAGACCGTCGGTCTCTGACCGTGTGTCTCAGCGGTCCGTCTCAGTCCATCTGTCTTATACCGTCTGTCTATGTGCGTCTGTCTCTGCCCCACTGTCTAATACCCTCTGTCTCTGAGCGCCGGTCTCAGCACGTCTGTCTCAGACCGTCTGTCGCAGACCGTGTGTCTCAGGCCGTCCGTCTCCGTCCGTCTGTCTTATACCGTCTGACTCTGTGCGTCTGTCTCTGTCCCTCTGTCTAATACCCTCTGTCTCTGAGCGCCGGTCTCAGCACGTCTGTCTTAGCCCGTCTGTCTCAGACCATCGGTTACAGAGCGTCTGTATCAGAGCGTCTGTCTCAGAACGTCTGTCTCAGCCCGTCTGTCTCAGACCGTGTGTCTCAGTCCGTCTGTCTCAGACCGTCTGTCTCAGACCGTCTGTCTCATATCGTCTGTCTCATACCGCCTGTTTCAGACCGTCTGCCTCAGACCGTCTATCCCAGATCGTCTGTCTCTGACCGTGTGTCTCAGGCCGTCCGTCTCCGTCCGTCTGTCTCTGTGCGCCTGTCTCTGTCCCTCTGTCTAATACCCACTGTCTCTGAGCGCCGGTCTCAGCACGTCTGTCTTGGCCCGTCTGTCTGAGACCGTCTGTCTCAGACCGTCTGTCTCATACCGCCTGTTTCAGACCGTCTGTATCTGACCGTGTGTCTTAGGCCGTCCGTCTCAGTCCGTCTGTCTTATATCGTCTGTCTATGTGCGTCTGTCTCTGCCCCACTGTCTAATACCCTCTGTCTCTGAGCGCCGGTCTCAGCACGTCTGTCTCAGACCGTCTGTCGCAGACCGTCTGTCTCAGACCGTCTGTCTCAGACCGTCTGTCTCAGACCGTCTGTCTCAGACCATCGGTCAAACAGAGTCTGTCTCAGACCGTCTGTCTCAGACCGTCGGTCAAACAGCGGCTGTCTCAGACCGTCTGTCTCAGACCGTCTGTCCCAGACCGTCTGTCTCAGACCGTCTGTCTCATATCGTCTGTCTCATACCGCCTGTTTCAGACCGTCTGTCTCTGACCGTGTGTCTCAGGCCGTCCGTCTCAGTCCGTCTGTCTTATACCGTCTGTCTATGTGCGTCTGTCTCTGCCCCACTGTCTAATACCCTCTGTCTCTGAGCGCCGGTCTCAGCACGTCTGTCTCAGCCCGTCTGTGTCTGACCGTCTGCCTCAGACCGTCTGCCTGAGACCGTCTGTCTCAGACCGTCGGTCTCTGACCGTGTGTCTCAGGCCGTACGTCTCAGTCCGGCTGTCTTATACCGTCTGTCTCTGTGCGTGTGTCTCAGACCGTCAGTCTCAGACCGTCTGTCTCAGCCGTCCGTCTCAAACCGTCTGTCTCAGTCTGTCTCTGTCCCCCTGTCCAGTACCGTCTGTCTCAGACCGTCTGTCTCAGACCGTCTGTCTCAGACCGTCTGTCCCAGATCGTCTGTCTCAGACCGTGTGTCTCAGGACGTCCTTCTCAGATGGTCTGTCTCAGACCGTCTGTCTTATACCGTCTGACTCTGTGCGTCTATCTCTGTCCCTCTGTCTAATACCCTCTGTCTCTGAGCGCCGGTCTCAGCACGTCTGTGTTAGCCCGTCTGTCTCAGACCATCGGTCACAGAGCGTCTGTATCAGAGCGTCTGTCTCAGAACGTCTGTCTCTGGCCGTGTGTCTCAGTCCGCCTGTCTCAGACCGTCCGTCTCAGACCGTCTGCCTCAGACCGTCTGTCTCAGACCGTCTGTCTCAGACCGTCTGTCTCAGACCGTCTGTCTCATACCGTCTGTCTCGGACCGTGTGTCTCAGACCGACTGCCTCGATCCGTCCGTCTCAAACCATCCGTCTCAGTCCGTTTGTCTCAGGCCGACTGTCTCGGTCCGTCCGTCTCAATCCGTCTGTCTCAGTCCGTTTGTCTCATCCCGTCTATCCCTGTGCGTCTGTCTCTGTCCCCCTGTCCAATACCGTCTGTCTCAGCCGTCTGTCTCAGACCGTCTGTCTCAGACCGTCTCTCTCAGACCGTCTGTCTCAGACCGTCTGTCTCAGACCGTCTGTCTCAGACCGTCTGTCTCAGACCATCTGTCTCTGACCGTCTCTCTCAGACCGTCTCTCTCAGACCGTCTGCCGCAGACTGTCTGTCTCAGCCCGTCTGTGTCTGACCGTCTGCCTCAGACCGTCTGCCTCAGACCGTCTGTCTCAGACCGTCTGTCTCAGACCGTCTGTCTCAGACCGTCTGTCTCAGACCGTCTGTCTCAGACCGTCTGTCTCAGACCGTCTGTCTCAGACCGTCTGTCTCAGACCGTCTGTCTCAGACCGTCTGTCTCAGACCGTCTGTCTCAGACCGTCTGTCTCAGACCGTCTGTCTCAGACCGTCTGTCTCAGACCGTCTGTCTCAGCCCGTCCCACTCCGACCGACTGTTTCAGACCGTCTGTCTCTGACCGTGTGTCTCAGGCCGTCCGACTCAGTCCGTCTGTCTCATCCCGTCTATCTCTGTGCGTCTGTCTCTGTCCCCCTGTCCAGTACCGTCTGTCTCAGACCGTCTGTCTCAGACCGTCTGTCTCAGACCGTCTGCCTCAGACCGTCTGTCTCAGACCGTCTGTCTCAGCCCGTCTGTCTCAGACCGTGTGTCTCAGTCCGTCTGTCTTATACCGTCTGATTCTGTGCGTCTGTCTCTGTCTCTCTGTCTAATACCCTCTGTCACTGAGCGCAGGTCTCAGCACGTCTGTCTTAGCCCGTCTGCCTCAGACCATCGGTCGCAGAGCGTGTGTCTCAGAGTGTCTGTCTCAGACCGTCTGTCTCAGACCGTGTTTCTCAGACCGTCTGTCTCAGACCGTCTGTCTCAGACGGCCTGTCTCAGACCGTCTGTCTCAGACCGTCAGTCTCAGACCGTCTGTCTCAGACCGTCTGTCTCCGACCGTCTGCCTCAGACCGTCTGTCTGAGACCGTCTGTCTCAGACCGTCAGTCTCAGACCGTCAGTCTCAGACCGTCTGTCTCAGACCGTCTGCCTCAGACCGTCTGTCTGAGACCGTCTGTCTCAGATCGTCTGTCTCAGGCCGTCTGTATCAGACCGTCTGTCCCAGCCCGTCCCTCTCCGACCGACTGTTTCAGACCGTCTGTCTCTGACCGTGTGTCTCAGGCCGTCCGTCTCCGTCCGTCTGTCTTATACCGTCTGTCTCTGTGCGTCTGTCTCTGTCCCTCTGTCTAATACCCTCTGTCTCTGAGCGCCGGTCTCAGCACGTCTGTCATAGCCCGTCTATCTCACACCATCGGTCAAACAGCGTCTGTCTCAGACCGTCTGTCTCAGACCGTCTGTCTCAGACCGTCTGTCTCAGGCCGTCTGCCTCAGACCGTCCGTCCCAGCCCGTCCCTCTCCGACCGACTGTTTCAGACCGTCTGTCTCTGACCGTGTGTCTCAGTCCGCCTGTCTCAGACCGTCCGTCTCAGACCGTCTGCCTCAGACCGTCTGTCTCAGACCGTCCGTCTCAGACCGTCTGTCTCAGACCGTCTGTCTCATACCGTCTGTCTCGGACCGTGTGTCTCAGACCGACTGCCTCGATCCGTCCGTCTCAAACCGTCCGTCTCAGTCCGTTTGTCTCAGGCCGACTGTCTCGGTCCGTCCGTCTCAATCCGTCTGTCTCAGTCCGTTTGTCTCATCCCGTCTATCCCTGTGCGTCTGTCTCTGTCCCCCTGTCCAGTACCGTCTGTCTCAGCCGTCTGTCTCAGACCGTCTGTCTCAGACCGTCTGTCTCAGACCATCTGTCTCTGACCGTCTCTCTCAGACCGTCTCTCTCAGACCGTCTGCCGCAGACTGTCTGTCTCAGCCCGTCTGTGTCTGACCGTCTGCCTCAGACCGTCTGCCTCAGACCGTCTGTCCCAGACCGTCTGTCCCAGACCGTCTGTCCCAGACCGTCTGTCTCAGACCGTCTGTCTCAGACCGTCTGTCTCAGACCGTCTGTCTCAGACCGTCTGTCTCAGCCCGTCCCACTCCGACCAACTGTTTCAGACCGTCTGTCTCTGACCGTGTGTCTCAGGCCGTCCGACTCAGTCCGTCTGTCTCATCCCGTCTATCTCTGTGCGTCTGTCTCTGTCCCCCTGTCCAGTACCGTCTGTCTCAGACCGTCTGTCTCAGACCGTCTGTCTCAGACCGTCTGCCTCAGACCGTCTGTCTCAGACCGTCTGTCTCAGACCGTCTGTCTCAGCCCGTCTGTCTCAGACCGTGTGTCTCAGTCCGTCTGTCTTATACCGTCTGACTCTGTGCGTCTGTCTCTGTCCCTCTGTCTAATACCCTCTGTCACTGAGCGCAGGTCTCAGCACGTCTGTCTTAGCCCGTCTGTCTCAGACCATCGGTCGCAGAGCGTGTGTCTCAGAGTGTCTGTCTCAGACCGTCTGTCTCAGACCGTGTGTCTCAGACCGTCTGTCTCAGACCGTGTGTCTCAGACCGACTGTCTCGTTCCGTCCGTCTCAAACCGTCCGTCTCAGTCCGTTTGTCTCAGACCGTCTGTCTCAGACCGTCTGTCTCATACCGTCTGTCTCGGACCGTGTGTCTCAGACCGACTGTCTCGATCTATCCCTCTCAAACCGTCCGTCTCAGTCCGTTTGTCTCAGACCGACTGTCTCGGTCCGTCCGTCTCAATCCGTCTGTCTCAGACCGTCTGTCTCAGACCGTCCGTCTCTGACCGTCTCTCTCAGACCGTCTCTCTCAGACCGTCTGCCGCAGACTGTCTGTCTCAGCCCGTCTGTGTCTGACCGTCTGCCTCAGACCGTCTGCCTGAGACCGTCTGTCTCAGACCGTCGGTCTCTGACCGTGTGTCTAAGGCCGTACGTCTCAGTCCGGCTGTCTTATACCGTCTGTCTCTGTGCGTCTGTCTCAGACCGTCTGTCTCAGACCGTCTGTACCAGACCGTCTGTCTCAGACCGCCTGTCTCATACCGTCTGTCTCATACCGCCTGTTTCAGACCGCCGGTCTCTGACCGTGTGTCTCAGCGGTCCGTCTCAGTCCATCTGTCTTATACCGTCTGTCTATGTGCGTCTGTCTCTGCCCCACTGTCTAATACCCTCTGTCTCTGAGCGCCGGTCTCAGCACGTCTGTCTCAGACCGTCTGTCGCAGACCGTGTGTCTCAGGCCGTCCGTCTCCGTCCGTCTGTCTTATACCGTCTGACTCTGTGCGTCTGTCTCTGTCCCTCTGTCTAATACCCTCTGTCTCTGAGCGCCGGTCTCAGCACGTCTGTCTTAGCCCGTCTGTCTCAGACCATCGGTTACAGAGCGTCTGTATCAGAGCGTCTGTCTCAGAACGTCTGTCTCAGCCCGTCTGTCTCAGACCGTGTGTCTCAGTCCGTCTGTCTCAGACCGTCTGTCTCAGACCGTCTGTCTCATATCGTCTGTCTCATACCGCCTGTTTCAGACCGTCTGCCTCAGACCGTCTATCCCAGATCGTCTGTCTCTGACCGTGTGTCTCAGGCCGTCCGTCTCCGTCCGTCTGTCTCTGTGCGCCTGTCTCTGTCCCTCTGTCTAATACCCACTGTCTCTGAGCGCCGGTCTCAGCACGTCTGTCTTGGCCCGTCTGTCTGAGACCGTCTGTCTCAGACCGTCTGTCTCATACCGCCTGTTTCAGACCGTCTGTATCTGACCGTGTGTCTCAGGCCGTCCGTCTCAGTCCGTCTGTCTTATATCGTCTGTCTATGTGCGTCTGTCTCTGCCCCACTGTCTAATACCCTCTGTCTCTGAGCGCCGGTATCAGCACGTCTGTCTCAGACCGTCTGTCTCAGACCGTCTGTCTTATACCGTCTTACTCTGTGCGTCTGTCTCTGTCCCTCTGTCTAATACCCTCTGTCTCTGAGCGCCGGTCTCAGCACGTCTGTCTTGGCCCGTCTGTCTCAGACCATCGGTCACAGAGCGTCTGTCTCAGACCGTGTGTCTCAGTCCGTCTGTCTCAGACCGTCCGTCTCAGACCGTCCGTCTCAGACCGTGTGTCTCATACCGTCTGTCTCATACCGTCTGTCTCATACCGTCTGTCTCAGACCGTGTGTCTCAGACCGACTGTCTCGTTCCGTCCGTCTCAAACCGTCCGTCTCAGTCCGTTTGTCTCAGACCGTCTGTCTCAGACCGTCTGTCTCATACCGTCTGTCTCAGACCGTTTGTCTCATCCCGTCTATCCCTGTGCGTCTGTCTCTGTCCCCCTGTCCAATACCGTCTGTCTCAGACCGTCTGTCTCAGACCGTGTGTCTCAGACCGTCTGTCTCAGACCGTCTGTCTCAGACCGTCTGTCTCAGACCGTCTGTCTCAGACCGTCTGTCTCAGACCGTCTGTCTCAGTCCGTCTGTCTCAGACCGTCTGTCTCAGACCGTCTGTCTCAGACCGTCTGTCTCAGACCGTCTGTCTCAGACCGTCTGTCTCAGACCGTCTGTCTCAGACCGTCTGTCTCAGACCGTCTGTCTCAGACCGTATGTCTCAGACCGTCTGTCTCAGAACGTCTGTCTCAGACCGTCTGTCTCAGACCGTCTGTCTCTGACCGTCTCTCTCAGACCGTCTCTCTCAGACCGTCTGCCGCAGACTGTCTGCCTCAGCCCGTCTGTGTCTGACCGTCTGCCTCAGACCGTCCGCCTGAGACCGTCTGTCTCAGACCGTGTGTCTCAGACCGACTGTCTCGATCCGTCCGCCTCAAACCGTCCGTCTCAGTCCGTTTGTCTCAGACCGACTGTCTCGGTCCGTCTGTCCCAGATCGTCTGACTCAGACCGTCTGTCTTATACCGTCTGTCTATGTGCGTCTGTCTCGGCCCCTCTGTCTATTACCCTCTGTCTCTGAGCGCCGGTCTCAGCACGTCTGTCTCAGACCGTCTGTCGCAGACCGTCTGTCTCAGACCGTGTGTCTCATACCGTCTGTCTCATACCGTCTGTCTCATACCGTCTGTCTCGGACCGTGTGTCTCAGACCGACTGTCTCGATCCGTCCGTCTCAAACCGTCCGTCTCAGTCCGTTTGTCTCAGACCGACTGTCTCGGTCCGTCCGTCTCAATGCGTCTGTCTCAGTCCGTTTGTCTCATCCCGTCTATCCCTGTGCGTCTGTCTCTGTCCCCCTGTCCAATACCGTCTGTCTCAGACCGTCTGTCTCATACCGTCTGTCTCGGACCGTGTGTCTCAGACCGACTGTCTCGATCCGTCCGTCTCAAACCGTCCGTCTCAGTCCGTTTGTCTCAGACCGACTGTCTCGGTCCGTCCGTCTCAATCCGTCTGTCTCAGTCCGTTTGTCTCATCCCGTCTATCCCTGTGCGTCTGTCTCTGTCCCCCTGTCCAATACCGTCTGTCTCAGACCGTCTGTCTCAGACCGTCCGTCTCAGACCGTCTGTCTCAGACCGTCTGTCTCAGACCGTGTGTCTCAGACCGTCTGTCTCAGACCGTCTGTCTCAGACCGTCTGTCTCAGACCGTCTGTCTCAGACCGTCTGTCTCAGACCGTCTGTCTCAGACCGTCTGTCTCAGACCGTCTGTCTCAGACCGTCTGTCTCAGACCGTCTGTCTCATACCGTCTGTCTCGGACCGTGTGTCTCAGACCGACTGTCTCGATCCGTCTGTCTTATACCGTCTGTCTACGTGCGTCTGTCTCTGCCCCTCTGTCTAATACCCTCTGTCTCTGAGCGCCGGTCTCAGCTCGTCTGTCTCAGACCATCGGTCAAACAGAGTCTGTCTCAGACCGTCGGTCAAACAGCGGCTGTCTCAGACCGTCTGTCTCAGACCGTCTGTCCCAGACCGTCTGTCTCAGACCGTCTGTCTCATACCGTCTGTCTCATACCGCCTGTTTCAGACCGTCTGTCTCTGACCGTGTGTCTCAGGCCGTCCGTCTCAGTCCGTCTGTCTTATACCGTCTGTCTATGTGCGTCTGTCTCTGCCCCACTGTCTAATACCCTCTGTCTCTGAGCGCCGGTCTCAGCACGTCTGTCTCAGACCGTCTGTAGCAGACCGTCTGTCTCAGACCGATTGTCTCGTACCGTCCGTCTCAAACCGTCCGTCTCAGACCGTTTGTCTCAGACCGTCTGTCTCAGACCGTCTGTCTCATACCGTCTGTCTCGGACCGTGTGTCTCAGACCGACTGTCTCGATCCGTCCGTCTCAAACCGTCCGTCTCAGTCCGTTTGTCTCAGACCGACTGTCTCGGTCCGTCCGTCTCAATCCGTCTGTCTCAGTCCGTTTGTCTCATCCCGTCTATCCCTGTGCGTCTGTCTCTGTCCCCCTGTCCAATACCGTCTGTCTCAGACCGTCTGTCTCAGACCGTGTGTCTCAGACCGTCTGTCTCGGACCGTCTGTCTCAGACCGTCTGTCTCAGCACGTCTGTCTCAGACCGTCTGTCTCAGACCGTCTGTCTCAGACCGTCTGTCTCAGACCGTCTGTCTCAGACCGTGTGTCTCAGACCGTCTGTCTCAGACCGTCCGTCTCAGACCGTCCGTGTCAGACCGTCTGTCTCAGACCGCCTGTCTCTGACCGCGTGTCTCAGGCCGTCCGTCTCAGTCCGTCTGTTTTATACCGTCTGTCTGTGTGCGTCTGTCTCTGTCCCTCTGTCTAATACCCTCTGTCTCTGAGCGCCGGTCTCAGCACGTCTGTCTTAGCCCGTCTGTCTCAGACCGTCTGTCTCAGACCGTCTGTCTCAGACCGTCCGTCTCAGACCGTCCGTGTCAGACCGTCCGTCTCAGACCGTCTGTCTCAGACTGTCTGTCTCAGACCGTCTGTCTCATACCGCCTGTTTCAGACCGTCTGTCTCTGACCGTGTGTCTCAGGCCGTCCGTCTCAGTCCGTCTGTCTTATACCGTCCGTCTATGTGCGTCTGTCTCTGTCCCTCTGTGTAATACCCTCTGTCTTTGAGCGCCGGTCTCAGCGCGTCTGTCTCAGACCGTCTGTCTCGGCTCGTCTGTCTCAGCCCGTCTGTCTCAGACCGTCTGTCTCAGACCGTCTGTCTCATACCGTCTGTCTCATACCGCCTGTCTCATACCGCCTGTCTCAGGCCGTCTGTCTCAGACCGTCTGACTCAGACCGTCTGTCTCAGACCGTCTGTCTCAGACCGTCTGTCTCAGACCGTCCGTGTCAGACCGTCCGTCTCAGACCGTCTGTCTCAGACTGTCTGTCTCAGACCGTCTGTCTCATACCGCCTGTTTCAGACCGTCTGTCTCTGACCGTGTGTCTCAGGCCGTCCGTCTCAGTCCGTCTGTCTTATACCGTCCGTCTATGTGCGTCTGTCTCTGTCCCTCTGTCTAATACCCTCTGTCTCTGAGCGCCGGGCTCAGCACGTCTGTCTTTGCCCGTCTGTCTCAGACCATCGGTCAAATAGCGTCTGTCTCAGATCGTCTGTCTCAGACTGTCTGTCTCAGACCGTCTGTCTCAGTCTGTCCGTCTCAGACCGTCTGTCTCAGACCGTCTGTCTCAGACCGTCCGTGTCAGACCGTCCGTCTCAGACCGTCCGTCTCAGACCTACTGTCTCAGACCGTCCGTCTCAGACCGTTCGTCTCAGACCGTCTGTCTCAGACCGTCCGTCTCAGACCGTCCGAGTCAGACCGTCCGTCTCAGACCGTCTGTCTCAGACCGTCCGTGTCAGACCGTCCGTCTCGGACCGTCCGTCTCAGACCTACTGTCTCAGACCGTCCGTCTCAGACGGACTGTTTCAGACAGTCTGTCCCTGACCGTGTGTCTCAGGCCGTCCGTCTCAGTCTGTCTGTCTTATACCTTCTGTCTATGTGCATCTGTCGCTGTCCCTCTGTCTAATACACTCTGTCTCTGAGCGCCGGTCTCAGCACGTCTGTCTTAGCCCGCCTGTCTCAGCCCGTGTGCCTCAGCCCGTCTGCCTCAGCCTGCCTGTCTCAGCCCGCCTGTCTCAGCCCGTCTGTCTCAGACCGTCTGTCTCAGACCGCCTGTCTCTGACCGCGTGTCTCAGGCCGTCCGTCTCAGTCCGTCTGTTTTATACCGTCTGTCTGTGTGCGTCTGTCTCTGTCCCTCTGTCTAATACCCTCTGTCTCTGAGCGCCGGTCTCAGCACGTCTGTCTTAGCCCGTCTGTCTCAGACCGTCTGTCTCAGACCGTCTGTCTCAGACCGTCCGTCTCAGACCGTCCGTGTCAGACCGTCCGTCTCAGACCGTCTGTCTCAGACTGTCTGTCTCAGACCGTCTGTCTCATACCGCCTGTTTCAGACCGTCTGTCTCTGACCGTGTGTCTCAGGCCGTCCGTCTCAGTCCGTCTGTCTTATACCGTCCGTCTATGTGCGTCTGTCTCTGTCCCTCTGTGTAATACCCTCTGTCTCTGAGCGCCGGTCTCAGCGCGTCTGTCTCAGACCGTCTGTCTCGGCTCGTCTGTCTCAGCCCGTCTGTCTCAGACCGTCTGTCTCAGACCGTCTGTCTCAGACCGTCTGTCTCATACCGTCTGTCTCATACCGCCTGTCTCATACCGCCTGTCTCAGGCCGTCTGTCTCAGACCGTCTGACTCAGACCGTCTGTCTCAGACCGTCTGTCTCAGACCGTCTGTCTCAGACGGTCCGTGTCAGACCGTCCGTCTCAGACCGTCTGTCTCAGACTGTCTGTCTCAGACCGTCTGTCTCATACCGCCTGTTTCAGACCGTCTGTCTCTGACCGTGTGTCTCAGGCCGTCCGTCTCAGTCCGTCTGTCTTATACCGTCCGTCTATGTGCGTATGTCTCTGTCCCTCTGTCTAATACCCTCTGCCTCTGAGCGCCGGGCTCAGCACGTCTGTCTTTGCCCGTCTGTCTCAGACCATCGGTCAAATAGCGTCTGTCTCAGATCGTCTGTCTCAGACTGTCTGTCTCAGACCGTCTGTCTCAGTCTGTCCGTCTCAGACCGTCTGTCTCAGACCGTCTGTCTCAGACCGTCCGTGTCAGACCGTCCGTCTCAGACCGTCCGTCTCAGACCTACTGTCTCAGACCGTCCGTCTCAGACCGTTCGTCTCAGACCGTCTGTCTCAGACCGTCCGTCTCAGACCGTCCGAGTCAGACCGTCCGTCTCAGACCGTCTGTCTCAGACCGTCCGTGTCAGACCGTCCGTCTCAGACCGTCCGTCTCAGACCGTCTGTCTCAATCGTCTGTCTCAGACCGTCGGTCTCAGACCGTCTGTCTCAGCCCGTCCGTCTCAGACGGACTGTTTCAGACAGTCTGTCCCTGACCGTGTGTCTCAGGCCGTCCGTCTCAGTCTGTCTGTCTTATACCTTCTGTCTATGTGCATCTGTCCCTGTCCCTCTGTCTAATACACTCTGTCTCTGAGCGCCGGTCTCAGCACGTCTGTCTTAGCCCGTCTGTCTCAGCCCGTGTGTCTCAGCCCGTCTGCCTCAGCCTGCCTGTCTCAGCCCGCCTGCCTCAGCCATCTGTCTCAGACCGTCTGTCTCAGACCGCCTGTCTCTGACCGCGTGTCTCAGGCCGTCCGTCTCAGTCCGTCTGTTTTATACCGTCTGTCTGTGTGCGTCTGTCTCTGTCCCTCTGTCTAATACCCTCTGTCTCTGAGCGCCGGTCTCAGCACGTCTGTCTTAGCCCGTCTGTCTCAGACCGTCTGTCTCAGACCGTCTGTCTCAGACCGTCCGTCTCAGCCCGCCTGCCTCAGCCCGCCTGTCTCAGCCCGTCTGTCTCAGACCGTCTGACTTAGACCGTCTGTCTCAGCCCCTCCGTCTCAGACCGACTGTTTCAGACCGTCTGTCTCTGACCGTGTGTCTCAGGGCGTCCGTCTCAGACCGTCTGTGTTATACCGTCTGCATATGTGTGTCTGTCTCTGTCCCTCTGTCTCTGAGCACCGGTCTCAGCACGTCTGTCTTAGCCCGTCTGTCACAGACCATCGGTCACAGAGCGTCTGTCTCAGAGCGTCTGTCTCAAAGGGTCTATCTCAGACCGTCTGTCTCAGCCCGTGTGTCTCAGCCCGTCTGTCTCAGCTCGCCTGCCTCAGCCCGCCTGCCTCAGCCCCTCTGTATCAGACCGTCTGTCTTAGACCGTCCGAGTCAGACCGTCCGTCTCAGACCGTCTGTCTGAGACCGTCTGACTCAGACCGTCAGTCTCAGACCGTCTGTCACAGCCCGTCCGTCTCGGACCGACTGTTTCAGACCGTCTGTCTCTAACCGTGTGTCTCAGGCCGTCAGTCTCAGTCCGTCTGTGTTACACCGTCTGTCTCTGTGCGTCTGTCCCTGTCCCTCTGTCTAATACACTCTGTCTCTGAGCGCCGGTCTCAGCACGTCTGTCTTAGCCCGTCTGTCTCAGCCCGTGTGTCTCAGCCCATCTGCCTCAGCCTGCCTGTCTCAGCCCGCCTGTCTCAGCCCGTCTGTCTCAGACCGTCTGTCTCAGACCGTCTGTCTCAGACCGTCTGTCTCAGACCGTCCGTGTCAGACCGTCCGTCTCAGACCGTCTGTCTCAGACTGTCTGTCTCAGACCGTCTGTCTCATACCGCCTGTTTCAGACCGTCTGTCTCTGACCGTGTGTCTCAGGCCGTCCGTCTCAGTCCGTCTGTCTTATACCGTCCGTCTATGTGCGTCTGTCTCTGTCCCTCTGTCTAATATCCTCTGTCTCTGAGCGCCGGGCTGAGCACGTCTGTCTTTGCCCGTCTGTCTCAGACCATCGGTCAAATAGCGTCTGTCTCAGATCGTCTGTCTCAGACTGTCTGTCTCAGACCGTCTGTCTCAGTCTGTCCGTCTCAGACCGTCTGTCTCAGACCGTCTGTCTCAGACCGTCCGTGTCAGACCGTCCGTCTCAGACCGTCCGTCTCAGACCTACTGTCTCAGACCGTCCGTCTCAGACCGTTCGTCTCAGACCGTCTGTCTCAGACCGTCCGTCTCAGACCGTCCGAGTCAGACCGTCCGTCTCAGACCGTCTGTCTCAGACCGTCCGTGTCAGACCGTCCGTCTCAGACCGTCCGTCTCAGACCTACTGTCTCAGACCGTCTGTCTCAATCGTCTGTCTCAGACCGTCTGTCTCAGCCCGTCCGTCTCAGACGGACTGTTTCAGACAGTCTGTCCCTGACCGTGTGTCTCAGGCCGTCCGTCTCAGTCTGTCTGTCTTATACCTTCTGTCTATGTGCATCTGTCCCTGTCCCTCTGTCTAATACACTCTGTCTCTGAGCGCCGGTCTCAGCACGTCTGTCTTAGCCCGTCTGTCTCAGCCCGTGTGTCTCAGCCCGTCTGCCTCAGCCTGCCTGTCTCAGCCCGCCTGCCTCAGCCATCTGTCTCAGACCGTCTGTCTCAGACCGCCTGTCTCTGGCCGCGTGTCTCAGGCCGTCCGTCTCAGTCCGTCTGTTTTATACCGTCTGTCTGTGTGCGTCTGTCTCTGTCCCTCTGTCTAATACCCTCTGTCTCTGAGCGCCGGTCTCAGCACGTCTGTCTTAGCCCGTCTGTCTCAGACCGTCTGTCTCAGACCGTCTGTCTCAGACCGTCCGTCTCAGCCCGCCTGCCTCAGCCCGCCTGTCTCAGCCCGTCTGTCTCAGACCGTCTGACTTAGACCGTCTGTCTCAGCCCCTCCGTCTCAGACCGACTGTTTCAGACCGTCTGTCTCTGACCGTGTGTCTCAGGGCGTCCGTCTCAGACCGTCTGTGTTATACCGTCTGCATATGTGTGTCTGTCTCTGTCCCTCTGTCTCTGAGCACCGGTCTCAGCACGTCTGTCTTAGCCCGTCTGTCACAGACCATCGGTCACAGAGCGTCTGTCTCAGAGCGTCTGTCTCAGAGGGTCTATCTCAGACCGTCTGTCTCAGCCCGTGTGTCTCAGCCCGTCTGTCTCAGCTCGCCTGCCTCAGCCCGCCTGCCTCAGCCCCTCTGTATCAGACCGTCTGTCTTAGACCGTCCGAGTCAGACCGTCCGTCTCAGACCGTCTGTCTCAGACCGTCTGACTCAGACCGTCAGTCTCAGACCGTCTGTCACAGCCCGTCCGTCTCGGACCGACTGTTTCAGACCGTCTGTCTCTAACCGTGTGTCTCAGGCCGTCAGTCTCAGTCCGTCTGTGTTACACCGTCTGTCTCTGTGCGTCTGTCCCTGTCCCTCTGTCTAATACACTCTGTCTCTGAGCGCCGGTCTCAGCACGTCTGTCTTAGCCCGTCTGTCTCAGCCCGTGTGTCTCAGCCCGTCTGCCTCAGCCTGCCTGTCTCAGCCCGCCTGTCTCAGCCCGTCTGTCTCAGACCGTCTGTCTCAGACCGTCTGTCTCAGACCGCCTGTCTCTGACCGCGTGTCTCAGGCCGTCCGTCTCAGTCCGTCTGTTTTATACCGTCTGTCTGTGTGCGTCTGTCTCTGTCCCTCTGTCTAATACCCTCTGTCTCTGAGCGCCGGTCTCAGCACGTCTGTCTTAGCCCGTCTGTCTCAGACCGTCTGTCTCAGACCGTCTGTCTCAGACCGTCCGTCTCAGACCGTCCGTGTCAGACCGTCCGTCTCAGACCGTCTGTCTCAGACTGTCTGTCTCAGACCGTCTGTCTCATACCGCCTGTTTCAGACCGTCTGTCTCTGACCGTGTGTCTCAGGCCGTCCGTCTCAGTCCGTCTGTCTTATACCGTCCGTCTATGTGCGTCTGTCTCTGTCCCTATGTGTAATACCCTCTGTCTCTGAGCGCCGGTCTCAGCGCGTCTGTCTCAGACCGTCTGTCTCATACCGCCTGTCTCATACCGCCTGTCTCAGGCCGTCTGTCTCAGACCGTCTGACTCAGACCGTCTGTCTCAGACCGTCTGTCTCAGACCGTCTGTCTCAGACGGTCCGTGTCAGACCGTCCGTCTCAGACCGTCTGTCTCAGACTGTCTGTCTCAGACCGTCTGTCTCATACCGCCTGTTTCAGACCGTCTGTCTCTGACCGTGTGTCTCAGGCCGTCCGTCTCAGTCCGTCTGTCTTATACCGTCCGTCTATGTGCGTATGTCTCTGTCCCTCTGTCTAATACCCTCTGCCTCTGAGCGCCGGGCTCAGCACGTCTGTCTTTGCCCGTCTGTCTCAGACCATCGGTCAAATAGCGTCTGTCTCAGATCGTCTGTCTCAGACTGTCTGTCTCAGACCGTCTGTCTCAGTCTGTCCGTCTCAGACCGTCTGTCTCAGACCGTCTGTCTCAGACCGTCCGTGTCAGACCGTCCGTCTCAGACCGTCCGTCTCAGACCTACTGTCTCAGACCGTCCGTCTCAGACCGTTCGTCTCAGACCGTCTGTCTCAGACCGTCCGTCTCAGACCGTCCGAGTCAGACCGTCCGTCTCAGACCGTCTGTCTCAGACCGTCCGTGTCAGACCGTCCGTCTCAGACCGTCCGTCTCAGACCGTCTGTCTCAATCGTCTGTCTCAGACCGTCGGTCTCAGACCGTCTGTCTCAGCCCGTCCGTCTCAGACGGACTGTTTCAGACAGTCTGTCCCTGACCGTGTGTCTCAGGCCGTCCGTCTCAGTCTGTCTGTCTTATACCTTCTGTCTATGTGCATCTGTCCCTGTCCCTCTGTCTAATACACTCTGTCTCTGAGCGCCGGTCTCAGCACGTCTGTCTTAGCCCGTCTGTCTCAGCCCGTGTGTCTCAGCCCGTCTGCCTCAGCCTGCCTGTCTCAGCCCGCCTGCCTCAGCCATCTGTCTCAGACCGTCTGTCTCAGACCGCCTGTCTCTGACCGCGTGTCTCAGGCCGTCCGTCTCAGTCCGTCTGTTTTATACCGTCTGTCTGTGTGCGTCTGTCTCTGTCCCTCTGTCTAATACCCTCTGTCTCTGAGCGCCGGTCTCAGCACGTCTGTCTTAGCCCGTCTGTCTCAGACCGTCTGTCTCAGACCGTCTGTCTCAGACCGTCCGTCTCAGCCCGCCTGCCTCAGCCCGCCTGTCTCAGCCCGTCTGTCTCAGACCGTCTGACTTAGACCGTCTGTCTCAGCCCCTCCGTCTCAGACCGACTGTTTCAGACCGTCTGTCTCTGACCGTGTGTCTCAGGGCGTCCGTCTCAGACCGTCTGTGTTATACCGTCTGCATATGTGTGTCTGTCTCTGTCCCTCTGTCTCTGAGCACCGGTCTCAGCACGTCTGTCTTAGCCCGTCTGTCACAGACCATCGGTCACAGAGCGTCTGTCTCAGAGCGTCTGTCTCAAAGGGTCTATCTCAGACCGTCTGTCTCAGCCCGTGTGTCTCAGCCCGTCTGTCTCAGCTCGCCTGCCTCAGCCCGCCTGCCTCAGCCCCTCTGTATCAGACCGTCTGTCTTAGACCGTCCGAGTCAGACCGTCCGTCTCAGACCGTCTGTCTGAGACCGTCTGACTCAGACCGTCAGTCTCAGACCGTCTGTCACAGCCCGTCCGTCTCGGACCGACTGTTTCAGACCGTCTGTCTCTAACCGTGTGTCTCAGGCCGTCAGTCTCAGTCCGTCTGTGTTACACCGTCTGTCTCTGTGCGTCTGTCCCTGTCCCTCTGTCTAATACACTCTGTCTCTGAGCGCCGGTCTCAGCACGTCTGTCTTAGCCCGTCTGTCTCAGCCCGTGTGTCTCAGCCCATCTGCCTCAGCCTGCCTGTCTCAGCCCGCCTGTCTCAGCCCGTCTGTCTCAGACCGTCTGTCTCAGACCGTCTGTCTCAGACCGTCTGTCTCAGACCGTCCGTGTCAGACCGTCCGTCTCAGACCGTCTGTCTCAGACTGTCTGTCTCAGACCGTCTGTCTCATACCGCCTGTTTCAGACCGTCTGTCTCTGACCGTGTGTCTCAGGCCGTCCGTCTCAGTCCGTCTGTCTTATACCGTCCGTCTATGTGCGTCTGTCTCTGTCCCTCTGTCTAATATCCTCTGTCTCTGAGCGCCGGGCTGAGCACGTCTGTCTTTGCCCGTCTGTCTCAGACCATCGGTCAAATAGCGTCTGTCTCAGATCGTCCGTCTCAGACTGTCTGTCTCAGACCGTCTGTCTCAGTCTGTCCGTCTCAGACCGTCTGTCTCAGACCGTCTGTCTCAGACCGTCCGTGTCAGACCGTCCGTCTCAGACCGTCCGTCTCAGACCTACTGTCTCAGACCGTCCGTCTCAGACCGTTCGTCTCAGACCGTCTGTCTCAGACCGTCCGTCTCAGACCGTCCGAGTCAGACCGTCCGTCTCAGACCGTCTGTCTCAGACCGTCCGTGTCAGACCGTCCGTCTCAGACCGTCCGTCTCAGACCTACTGTCTCAGACCGTCTGTCTCAATCGTCTGTCTCAGACCGTCTGTCTCAGCCCGTCCGTCTCAGACGGACTGTTTCAGACAGTCTGTCCCTGACCGTGTGTCTCAGGCCGTCCGTCTCAGTCTGTCTGTCTTATACCTTCTGTCTATGTGCATCTGTCCCTGTCCCTCTGTCTAATACACTCTGTCTCTGAGCGCCGGTCTCAGCACGTCTGTCTTAGCCCGTCTGTCTCAGCCCGTGTGTCTCAGCCCGTCTGCCTCAGCCTGCCTGTCTCAGCCCGCCTGCCTCAGCCATCTGTCTCAGACCGTCTGTCTCAGACCGCCTGTCTCTGGCCGCGTGTCTCAGGCCGTCCGTCTCAGTCCGTCTGTTTTATACCGTCTGTCTGTGTGCGTCTGTCTCTGTCCCTCTGTCTAATACCCTCTGTCTCTGAGCGCCGGTCTCAGCACGTCTGTCTTAGCCCGTCTGTCTCAGACCGTCTGTCTCAGACCGTCTGTCTCAGACCGTCCGTCTCAGCCCGCCTGCCTCAGCCCGCCTGTCTCAGCCCGTCTGTCTCAGACCGTCTGACTTAGACCGTCTGTCTCAGCCCCTCCGTCTCAGACCGACTGTTTCAGACCGTCTGTCTCTGACCGTGTGTCTCAGGGCGTCCGTCTCAGACCGTCTGTGTTATACCGTCTGCATATGTGTGTCTGTCTCTGTCCCTCTGTCTCTGAGCACCGGTCTCAGCACGTCTGTCTTAGCCCGTCTGTCACAGACCATCGGTCACAGAGCGTCTGTCTCAGAGCGTCTGTCTCAGAGGGTCTATCTCAGACCGTCTGTCTCAGCCCGTGTGTCTCAGCCCGTCTGTCTCAGCTCGCCTGCCTCAGCCCGCCTGCCTCAGCCCCTCTGTATCAGACCGTCTGTCTTAGACCGTCCGAGTCAGACCGTCCGTCTCAGACCGTCTGTCTCAGACCGTCTGACTCAGACCGTCAGTCTCAGACCGTCTGTCACAGCCCGTCCGTCTCGGACCGACTGTTTCAGACCGTCTGTCTCTAACCGTGTGTCTCAGGCCGTCAGTCTCAGTCCGTCTGTGTTACACCGTCTGTCTCTGTGCGTCTGTCCCTGTCCCTCTGTCTAATACACTCTGTCTCTGAGCGCCGGTCTCAGCACGTCTGTCTTAGCCCGTCTGTCTCAGCCCGTGTGTCTCAGCCCGTCTGCCTCAGCCTGCCTGTCTCAGCCCGCCTGTCTCAGCCCGTCTGTCTCAGACCGTCTGTCTCAGACCGTCTGTCTCAGACCGCCTGTCTCTGACCGCGTGTCTCAGGCCGTCCGTCTCAGTCCGTCTGTTTTATACCGTCTGTCTGTGTGCGTCTGTCTCTGTCCCTCTGTCTAATACCCTCTGTCTCTGAGCGCCGGTCTCAGCACGTCTGTCTTAGCCCGTCTGTCTCAGACCGTCTGTCTCAGACCGTCTGTCTCAGACCGTCCGTCTCAGACCGTCCGTGTCAGACCGTCCGTCTCAGACCGTCTGTCTCAGACTGTCTGTCTCAGACCGTCTGTCTCATACCGCCTGTTTCAGACCGTCTGTCTCTGACCGTGTGTCTCAGGCCGTCCGTCTCAGTCCGTCTGTCTTATACCGTCCGTCTATGTGCGTCTGTCTCTGTCCCTATGTGTAATACCCTCTGTCTCTGAGCGCCGGTCTCAGCGCGTCTGTCTCAGACCGTCTGTCTCGGCTCGTCTGTCTCAGCCCGTCTGTCTCAGACCGTCTGTCTCAGACCGTCTGTCTCATACCGTCTGTCTCATACCGCCTGTCTCATACCGCCTGTCTCAGGCCGTCTGTCTCAGACCGTCTGACTCAGACCGTCTGTCTCAGACCGTCTGTCTCAGACCGTCTGTCTCAGACCGTCCGTGTCAGACCGTCCGTCTCAGACCGTCTGTCTCAGACTGTCTGTCTCAGACCGTCTGTCTCATACCGCCTGTTTCAGACCGTCTGTCTCAGTCTGTCCGTCTCAGACCGTCTGTCTCAGACCGTCTGTCTCAGACCGTCCGTGTCAGACCGTCCGTCTCAGACCGTCCGTCTCAGACCTACTGTCTCAGACCGTCCGTCTCAGACCGTTCGTCTCAGACCGTCTGTCTCAGACCGTCCGTCTCAGACCGTCCGAGTCAGACCGTCCGTCTCAGACCGTCTGTCTCAGACCGTCCGTGTCAGACCGTCCGTCTCGGACCGTCCGTCTCAGACCTACTGTCTCAGACCGTCCGTCTCAGACGGACTGTTTCAGACAGTCTGTCCCTGACCGTGTGTCTCAGGCCGTCCGTCTCAGTCTGTCTGTCTTATACCTTCTGTCTATGTGCATCTGTCCCTGTCCCTCTGTCTAATACACTCTGTCTCTGAGCGCCGGTCTCAGCACGTCTGTCTTAGCCCGTCTGTCTCAGCCCGTGTGTCTCAGCCCGTCTGCCTCAGCCTGCCTGTCTCAGCCCGCCTGCCTCAGCCATCTGTCTCAGACCGTCTGTCTCAGACCGCCTGTCTCTGACCGCGTGTCTCAGGCCGTCCGTCTCACTCCGTCTGTTTTATACCGTCTGTCTGTGTGCGTCTGTCTCTGTCCCTCTGTCTAATACCCTCTGTCTCTGAGCGCCGGTCTCAGCACGTCTGTCTTAGCCCGTCTGTCTCAGACCGTCTGTCTCAGACCGTCCGTCTCAGACCGTCCGTGTCAGACCGTCCGTCTCAGACCGTCTGTCTCAGACTGTCTGTCTCAGACCGTCTGTCTCAGACTGTCTGTCTCAGACCGTCTTGTCTCATACCGCCTGTTTCAGACCGTCTGTCTCTGACCGTGTGTCTCAGGCCGTCCGTCTCAGTCCGTCTGTCTTATACCGTCCGTCTAGGTGCGTCTGTCTCTGTCCCTCTGTGTAATACCCTCTGTCTCTGAGCGCCGGGCTCAGCGCGTCTGTGTCAGACCGTCTGTCTCGGCTCGTCTGTCTCAGCCCGTCTGTCTCAGACCGTCTGTCTCATACCGTCTGTCTCATACCGCCTGTCTCAGGCCGTCTGTCTCAGACCGTCTGACTCAGACCGTCTGTCTCAGACCGTCTGTCTCAGACCGTCTGTCTCAGACCGTCTGTCTCAGACCGTCTGTCTCAGACCGTCTGTCTCAGACCGTCTGTCTCAGACCGTCTGTCTCAGATCGTCTGTCTCAGACCGTCTGTCTCCGTTCGTCTGTCTCAGACCGCCTGTCTCTGACCGTCTGTCTCAGACCGTCTGTCTCAGACCGTCTGTCTCAGATCGTCTGTCTCAGACCGTCTGTCTCCGTTCGTCTGTCTCAGACCGCCTGTCTCAGACCGTCCGTCTCAGACCGTCTGTCTCAGACCGTCTGACTCAGACCGTCAGTCTCAGACCGTCTGTCACAGCCCGTCCGTCTCGGACCGACTGTTTCAGACCGTCTGTCTCTAACCGTGTGTCTCAGGCCGTCAGTCTCAGTCCGTCTGTGTTACACCGTCTGTCTCTGTGCGTCTGTCTCTGTCCCTCTGTCTAATACCCTCTGTCTCTGAGCGCCGGGCTCCGCACGTCTGTCTTTGCCCGTCTGTCTCAGACCATCGGTCAAATAGCGTCTGTCTCAGATCGTCTGTCTCAGACTGTCTGTCTCAGACCGTCTGTCTCAGTCTGTCCGTCTCAGACCGTCTGTCTCAGACCGTCTGTCTCAGACCGTCCGTGTCAGACCGTCCGTCTCAGACCGTCCGTCTCAGACCTACTGTCTCAGACCGTCCGTCTCAGACCGTCCGTCTCAGACCGTCTGTCTCAGACCGTCCGTCTCAGACCGTCCGAGTCAGACCGTCCGTCTCAGTCCGTCTGTCTTATACCGTCCGTCTATGTGCGTCTGTCTCTGTCCCTCTGTGTAATACCCTCTGTCTCTGAGCGCCGGTCTCAGCGCGTCTGTCTCAGACCGTCTGTCTCGGCTCGTCTGTCTCAGCCCGTCTGTCTCAGACCGTCTGTCTCAGACCGTCTGTCTCATACCGTCTGTCTCATACCGCCTGTCTGAGGCCGTCTGTCTCAGACCGTCTGACTCAGACCGTCTGTCTCAGACCGTCTGTCTCAGACCGTCTGTCTCAGACCGTCTGTCTCAGACCGTCTGTCTCAGACCGTCTGTCTCAGATCGTCTGTCTCAGACCGTCTGTCTCCGTTCGTCTGTCTCAGACCGCCTGTCTCTGACCGTCTGTCTCAGACCGTCTGTCTCAGACCGTCTGTCTCAGACCGTCTGTCTCAGACCGTCTGTCTCAGACCGTCTGTCTCAGACCGTCGGTCTCAGACCGTCTGTCACAGCCCGTCGGTCTCAAACCGATTGTTTCAGACCGTCTGTCTCTGACCGTGTGCCCCAGGACGTCCGTCTCAGTCCGTCTCTGTTATACCGTGTGTCTCTGTGCGTCTGTCTCTGTCCCTCTGTCTAATACCCTCTGTCTCTGAGCGCCAGTCTCAGCACGTCTGTCTTAGCCCGTCTGTCTCAGACCATCGGTCAAATAGCGTCTGTCTCAGATCGTCTGTCTCAGACTGTCTGTCTCAGACCGTCTGTATCAGTCCGTCTGTCTCAGACCGCCCGTCTCAGACCGTCTGTCTCAGACCGTCTGTCTCAGACCGTCTGTCTCAGACCGTCTGACTCAGACCGTCAGTCTCAGACCGTCTGTCACAGCCCGTCCGTCTCGCACCGACTGTTTCAGACCGTCTGTCTCTAACCGTGTGTCTCAGGCCGTCCGTCTCAGTCCGTCTGTGTTACACCGTCTGTCTCTGTGCGTCTGTCTCTGTCCCTCTGTCTAATACCCTCTGTCTCTGAGCGCCGGGCTCAGCACGTCTGTCTTTGCCCGTCTGTCTCAGACCATCGGTCAAATAGCGTCTGTCTCAGATCGTCTGTCTCAGACTGTCTGTCTCAGACCGTCTGTCTCAGTCTGTCCGTCTCAGACCGTCTGTCTCAGACCGTCCGTGTCAGACCGTCCGTCTCAGACCGTCCGTCTCAGACCTACTGTCTCAGACCGTCCGTCTCAGACCGTCTGTCACAGCCCGTCGGTCTAAAACCGATTGTTTCAGACCGTCTGTCTCAGACCGTCTGTCTCAGACCGTCTGTCTCAGACCGTCTGTCTCAGACCGTCTGTCTCAGATCGTCTGTCTCAGACCGTCTGTCTCCGTTCGTCTGTCTCAGACCGCCTGTCCCTGACCGTGTGTCTCAGGCCGTCCGTCTCAGTCTGTCTGTCTTATACCTTCTGTCTATGTGCATCTGTCTCTGTCCCTCTGTCTAATACACTCTGTCTCTGAGCGCCGGTCTCAGCACGTCTGTCTTAGCCCGTCTGTCTCAGCCCGTGTGTCTCAGCCCGTCTGTCTCAGCCTGCCTGTCTCAGCCCGCCTGTCTCAGCCCGTCTGTCTCAGACCGTCTGTCTCAGACCGCCTGTCTCCGACCGCGTGTCTCAGGCCGTCCACCTCAGTCCGTCTGTTTTATACCGTCTGTCTGTGTGCGTCTGTCTCTGTCCCTCTGTCTAATACCCTCTGTCTCTGAGCGCCGGTCTCAGCACGTCTGTCTTAGCCCGTCTGTCTCAGACCGTCTGTCTCAGACCGTCTGTCTCAGACCGTCCGTCTCAGACCGTCTGTCTCAGACCGTCTGTCTCAGTCTGTCCGTCTCAGACCGTCTGTCTCAGACCGTCTGTCTCAGACCGTCCGTGTCAGACCGTCCGTCTCAGACCGTCCGTCTCAGACCTACTGTCTCAGACCGTCCGTCTCAGACCGTCCGTCTCAGACCGTCTGTCTCAGACCGTCCGTCTCAGACCGTCCGAGTCAGACCGTCCGTCTCAGTCCGTCTGTCTTATACCGTCCGTCTATGTGCGTCTGTCTCTGTCCCTCTGTGTAATACCCTCTGTCTCTGAGCGCCGGTCTCTGTGCGTCTGTCTCAGACCGTCTGTCTCGGCTCGTCTGTCTCAGACCGTCTGTCTCAGATCGTCTGTCTCAGACCGTCTGTCTCCGTTCGTCTGTCTCAGACCGCCTGTCTCTGACCGTCTGTCTCAGACCGTCTGTCTCAGACCGTCTGTCTCAGACCGTCTGTCTTAGACCGTCTGTCTCAGACCGTCTGTCTCAGACCGTCTGTCTCAGACCGTCGGTCTCAGACCGTCGGTCTCAGACCGTCGGTCTCAGACCGTCTGTCACAGCCCGTCGGTCTAAAACCGATTGTTTCAGACCGTCTGTCTCAGACCGTCTGTCTCAGACCGTCTGTCTCAGATCGTCCGTGTCAGACCGTCCGCCTCAGACCGTCCGTCTCAGACCTACTGTCTCAGACCGTCCGTCTCAGACCGTCCGTCTCAGACCGTCTGTCTCAGACCGTCCGTCTCAGACCGTCCGAGTCAGACCGTCCGTCTCAGACCGTCTGTCTCAGACCGTCCGTGTCAGACCGTCTGTCTCAGACCGTCCGTCTCAGACCGTCCGTCTCAGACCTACTGTCTCAGACCGTCCGTCTCAACCGTCTGTCTCAGACCGTCTGTCTCAGACCGTCTGTCTCAGCCCGTCCGTCTCAGACGGACTGTTTCAGACAGTCTGTCCCTGACCGTGTGTCTCAGGCCGTCCGTCTCAGTCTGTCTGTCTTATACCTTCTGTCTATGTGCATCTGTCCCTGTCCCTCTGTATAATACACTCTGTCTCTGAGCGCCGGTCTCAGCACGTCTGTCTTAGCCCGTCTGTCTCAGCCCGTGTGTCTCAGCCGGTCTGTCTCAGCCTGCCTGTCTCAGCCCGCCTGTCTCAGCCCGTCTGTCTCAGACCGTCTGTCTCAGACCGCCTGTCTCTGACCGCGTGTCTCAGGCCGTCCGTCTCAGTCCGTCTGTTTTATACCGTCTGTCTGTGTGCGTCTGTCTCTGTCCCTCTGTCTAATACCCTCTGTCTCTGAGCGCCGGTCTCAGCACGTCTGTCTTAGCACGTCTGTCTCAGACCGTCTGTCTCAGACCGTCTGTCTCAGACCGTCCGTCTCAGACCGTCCGTGTCAGACCGTCCGTCTCAGACCGTCTGTCTCAGACCGTCTGTCTCATACCGCCTGTTTCAGACCGTCTGTCTCTGACCGTGTGTCTCAGGCCGTCCGTCTCAGTCCGTCTGTCTTATACCGTCCGTCTATGTGCGTCTGTCTCTGTCCCTCTGTGTAATACCCTCTGTCTCTGAGCGCCGGTCTCAGCGCGTCTGTCTCAGACCGTCTGTCTCGGCTCGTCTGTCTCAGCCCGTCTGTCTCAGACCGTCTGTCTCAGACCGTCTGTCTCAGACCGTCTGTCTCATACCGTCTGTCTCATACCGCCTGTCTCAGGCCGTCTGTCTCAGACCGTCTGACTCAGACCGTCTGTCTCAGACCGTCTGTCTCAGACCGTCTGTCTCAGACCGTCTGTCTCAGACCGTCTGTCTCAGACCGTCTGTCTCAGATCGTCTGTCTCAGACCGTCTGTCTCCGTTCGTCTGTCTCAGACCGCCTGTCTCTGACCGTCTGTCTCAGACCGTCTGTCTCAGACCGTCTGTCTCAGATCGTCTGTCTCAGACCGTCTGTCTCCGTTCGTCTGTCTCAGACCGCCTGTCTCAGACCGTCCGTCTCAGCCCGTCTGTCTCAGACCGTCTGACTCAGACCGTCAGTCTCAGACCGTCTGTCACAGACCGTCCGTCTCGGACCGACTGTTTCAGACCGTCTGTCTCTAACCGTGTGTCTCAGGCCGTCTGTCTCAGACCGCCTGTCCCTGACCGTGTGTCTCAGGCCGTCCGTCTCAGTCTGTCTGTCTTATACCTTCTGTCTATGTGCATCTGTCTCTGTCCCTCTGTCTAATACACTCTGTCTCTGAGCGCCGGTCTCAGCACGTCTGTCTTAGCCCGTCTGTCTCAGCCCGTGTGTCTCAGCCCGTCTGTCTCAGCCTGCCTGTCTCAGCCCGCCTGTCTCAGCCCGTCTGTCTCAGACCGTCTGTCTCAGACCGCCTGTCTCCGACCGCGTGTCTCAGGCCGTCCACCTCAGTCCGTCTGTTTTATACCGTCTGTCTGTGTGCGTCTGTCTCTGTCCCTCTGTCTAATACCCTCTGTCTCTGAGCGCCGGTCTCAGCACGTCTGTCTTAGCCCGTCTGTCTCAGACCGTCTGTCTCAGACCGTCTGTCTCAGACCGTCCGTCTCAGACCGTCTGTCTCAGACCGTCTGTCTCAGTCTGTCCGTCTCAGACCGTCTGTCTCAGACCGTCTGTCTCAGACCGTCCGTGTCAGACCGTCCGTCTCAGACCGTCTGTCTCAGACCGTCTGTCTCAGATCGTCTGTCTCAGACCGTCTGTCTCCGTTCGTCTGTCTCAGACCGCCTGTCTCTGACCGTCTGTCTCAGACCGTCTGTCTCAGACCGTCTGTCTCAGACCGTCTGTCTCAGACCGTCTGTCTCAGACCGTCGGTCTCAGACCGTCTGTCACAGCCCGTCGGTCTCAAACCGATTGTTTCAGACCGTCTGTCTCTGACCGTGTGCCCCAGGACGTCCGTCTCAGTCCGTCTCTGTTATACCGTGTGTCTCTGTGCGTCTGTCTCTGTCCCTCTGTCTAATACCCTCTGTCTCTGAGCGCCAGTCTCAGCACGTCTGTCTTAGCCCGTCTGTCTCAGACCATCGGTCAAATAGCGTCTGTCTCAGATCGTCTGTCTCAGACTGTCTGTCTCAGACCGTCTGTATCAGTCCGTCTGTCTCAGACCGCCCGTCTCAGACCGTCTGTCTCAGACCGTCTGTCTCAGACCGTCTGTCTCAGACCGTCTGACTCAGACCGTCAGTCTCAGACCGTCTGTCACAGCCCGTCCGTCTCGCACCGACTGTTTCAGACCGTCTGTCTCTAACCGTGTGTCTCAGGCCGTCCGTCTCAGTCCGTCTGTGTTACACCGTCTGTCTCTGTGCGTCTGTCTCTGTCCCTCTGTCTAATACCCTCTGTCTCTGAGCGCCGGGCTCAGCACGTCTGTCTTTGCCCGTCTGTCTCAGACCATCGGTCAAATAGCGTCTGTCTCAGATCGTCTGTCTCAGACTGTCTGTCTCAGACCGTCTGTCTCAGTCTGTCCGTCTCAGACCGTCTGTCTCAGACCGTCCGTGTCAGACCGTCCGTCTCAGACCGTCCGTCTCAGACCTACTGTCTCAGACCGTCCGTCTCAGACCGTCTGTCACAGCCCGTCGGTCTAAAACCGATTGTTTCAGACCGTCTGTCTCAGACCGTCTGTCTCAGACCGTCTGTCTCAGACCGTCTGTCTCAGACCGTCTGTCTCAGATCGTCTGTCTCAGACCGTCTGTCTCCGTTCGTCTGTCTCAGACCGCCTGTCCCTGACCGTGTGTCTCAGGCCGTCCGTCTCAGTCTGTCTGTCTTATACCTTCTGTCTATGTGCATCTGTCTCTGTCCCTCTGTCTAATACACTCTGTCTCTGAGCGCCGGTCTCAGCACGTCTGTCTTAGCCCGTCTGTCTCAGCCCGTGTGTCTCAGCCCGTCTGTCTCAGCCTGCCTGTCTCAGCCCGCCTGTCTCAGCCCGTCTGTCTCAGACCGTCTGTCTCAGACCGCCTGTCTCCGACCGCGTGTCTCAGGCCGTCCACCTCAGTCCGTCTGTTTTATACCGTCTGTCTGTGTGCGTCTGTCTCTGTCCCTCTGTCTAATACCCTCTGTCTCTGAGCGCCGGTCTCAGCACGTCTGTCTTAGCCCGTCTGTCTCAGCCCGTGTGTCTCAGCCCGTCTGTCTCAGCCTGCCTGTCTCAGCCCGCCTGTCTCAGCCCGTCTGTCTCAGACCGTCTGTCTCAGACCGCCTGTCTCTGACCGCGTGTCTCAGGCCGTCCGTCTCAGTCCGTCTGTTTTATACCGTCTGTCTGTGTGCGTCTGTCTCTGTCCCTCTGTCTAATACCCTCTGTCTCTGAGCGCCGGTCTCAGCACGTCTGTCTTAGCACGTCTGTCTCAGACCGTCTGTCTCACACCGTCTGTCTCAGACCGTCCGTCTCAGACCGTCCGTGTCAGACCGTCCGTCTCAGACCGTCTGTCTCAGACCGTCTGTCTCATACCGCCTGTTTCAGACCGTCTGTCTCTGACCGTGTGTCTCAGGCCGTCCGTCTCAGTCCGTCTGTCTTATACCGTCCGTCTATGTGCGTCTGTCTCTGTCCCTCTGTGTAATACCCTCTGTCTCTGAGCGCCGGTCTCAGCGCGTCTGTCTCAGACCGTCTGTCTCGGCTCGTCTGTCTCAGCCCGTCTGTCTCAGACCGTCTGTCTCAGACCGTCTGTCTCAGACCGTCTGTCTCATACCGTCTGTCTCATACCGCCTGTCTCAGGCCGTCTGTCTCAGACCGTCTGACTCAGACCGTCTGTCTCAGACCGTCTGTCTCAGACCGTCTGTCTCAGACCGTCTGTCTCAGACCGTCTGTCTCAGACCGTCTGTCTCAGACCGTCTGTCTCAGATCGTCTGTCTCAGACCGTCTGTCTCCGTTCGTCTGTCTCAGACCGCCTGTCTCTGACCGTCTGTCTCAGACCGTCTGTCTCAGACCGTCTGTCTCAGATCGTCTGTCTCAGACCGTCTGTCTCCGTTCGTCTGTCTCAGACCGCCTGTCTCAGACCGTCCGTCTCAGACCGTCTGTCTCAGACCGTCTGACTCAGACCGTCAGTCTCAGACCGTCTGTCACAGACCGTCCGTCTCGGACCGACTGTTTCAGACCGTCTGTCTCTAACCGTGTGTCTCAGGCCGTCTGTCTCAGACCGCCTGTCCCTGACCGTGTGTCTCAGGCCGTCCGTCTCAGTCTGTCTGTCTTATACCTTCTGTCTATGTGCATCTGTCTCTGTCCCTCTGTCTAATACACTCTGTCTCTGAGCGCCGGTCTCAGCACGTCTGTCTTAGCCCGTCTGTCTCAGCCCGTGTGTCTCAGCCCGTCTGTCTCAGCCTGCCTGTCTCAGCCCGCCTGTCTCAGCCCGTCTGTCTCAGACCGTCTGTCTCAGACCGCCTGTCTCCGACCGCGTGTCTCAGGCCGTCCACCTCAGTCCGTCTGTTTTATACCGTCTGTCTGTGTGCGTCTGTCTCTGTCCCTCTGTCTAATACCCTCTGTCTCTGAGCGCCGGTCTCAGCACGTCTGTCTTAGCCCGTCTGTCTCAGACCGTCTGTCTCAGACCGTCTGTCTCAGACCGTCCGTCTCAGACCGTCTGTCTCAGACCGTCTGTCTCAGTCTGTCCGTCTCAGACCGTCTGTCTCAGACCGTCTGTCTCAGACCGTCCGTGTCAGACCGTCCGTCTCAGACCGTCTGTCTCAGACCGTCTGTCTCAGATCGTCTGTCTCAGACCGTCTGTCTCCGTTCGTCTGTCTCAGACCGCCTGTCTCTGACCGTCTGTCTCAGACCGTCTGTCTCAGACCGTCTGTCTCAGACCGTCGGTCTCAGACCGTCTGTCACAGCCCGTCGGTCTCAAACCGATTGTTTCAGACCGTCTGTCTCTGACCGTGTGCCCCAGGACGTCCGTCTCAGTCCGTCTCTGTTATACCGTGTGTCTCTGTGCGTCTGTCTCTGTCCCTCTGTCTAATACCCTCTGTCTCTGAGCGCCAGTCTCAGCACGTCTGTCTTAGCCCGTCTGTCTCAGACCATCGGTCAAATAGCGTCTGTCTCAGATCGTCTGTCTCAGACTGTCTGTCTCAGACCGTCTGTATCAGTCCGTCTGTCTCAGACCGCCCGTCTCAGACCGTCTGTCTCAGACCGTCTGTCTCAGACCGTCTGTCTCAGACCGTCTGACTCAGACCGTCAGTCTCAGACCGTCTGTCACAGCCCGTCCGTCTCGCACCGACTGTTTCAGACCGTCTGTCTCTAACCGTGTGTCTCAGGCCGTCCGTCTCAGTCCGTCTGTGTTACACCGTCTGTCTCTGTGCGTCTGTCTCTGTCCCTCTGTCTAATACCCTCTGTCTCTGAGCGCCGGGCTCAGCACGTCTGTCTTTGCCCGTCTGTCTCAGACCATCGGTCAAATAGCGTCTGTCTCAGATCGTCTGTCTCAGACTGTCTGTCTCAGACCGTCTGTCTCAGTCTGTCCGTCTCAGACCGTCTGTCTCAGACCGTCCGTGTCAGACCGTCCGTCTCAGACCGTCCGTCTCAGACCTACTGTCTCAGACCGTCCGTCTCAGACCGTCTGTCACAGCCCGTCGGTCTAAAACCGATTGTTTCAGACCGTCTGTCTCAGACCGTCTGTCTCAGACCGTCTGTCTCAGACCGTCTGTCTCAGACCGTCTGTCTCAGATCGTCTGTCTCAGACCGTCTGTCTCCGTTCGTCTGTCTCAGACCGCCTGTCCCTGACCGTGTGTCTCAGGCCGTCCGTCTCAGTCTGTCTGTCTTATACCTTCTGTCTATGTGCATCTGTCTCTGTCCCTCTGTCTAATACACTCTGTCTCTGAGCGCCGGTCTCAGCACGTCTGTCTTAGCCCGTCTGTCTCAGCCCGTGTGTCTCAGCCCGTCTGTCTCAGCCTGCCTGTCTCAGCCCGCCTGTCTCAGCCCGTCTGTCTCAGACCGTCTGTCTCAGACCGCCTGTCTCCGACCGCGTGTCTCAGGCCGTCCACCTCAGTCCGTCTGTTTTATACCGTCTGTCTGTGTGCGTCTGTCTCTGTCCCTCTGTCTAATACCCTCTGTCTCTGAGCGCCGGTCTCAGCACGTCTGTCTTAGCCCGTCTGTCTCAGACCGTCTGTCTCAGACCGTCTGTCTCAGACCGTCCGTCTCAGACCGTCTGTCTCAGACCGTCTGTCTCAGTCTGTCCGTCTCAGACCGTCTGTCTCAGACCGTCTGTCTCAGACCGTCCGTGTCAGACCGTCCGTCTCAGACCGTCCGTCTCAGACCTACTGTCTCAGACCGTCCGTCTCAGACCGTCCGTCTCAGACCGTCTGTCTCAGACCGTCCGTCTCAGACCGTCCGAGTCAGACCGTCCGTCTCAGTCCGTCTGTCTTATACCGTCCGTCTATGTGCGTCTGTCTCTGTCCCTCTGTGTAATGCCCTCTGTGTCTGAGCGCCGGTCTCTGTGCGTCTGTCTCAGACCGTCTGTCTCGGCTCGTCTGTCTCAGACCGTCTGTCTCAGATCGTCTGTCTCAGACCGTCTGTCTCCGTTCGTCTGTCTCAGACCGCCTGTCTCTGACCGTCTGTCTCAGACCGTCTGTCTCAGACCGTCTGTCTCAGACCGTCTGTCTTAGACCGTCTGTCTCAGACCGTCTGTCTCAGACCGTCTGTCTCAGACCGTCGGTCTCAGACCGTCGGTCTCAGACCGTCTGTCACAGCCCGTCGGTCTAAAACCGATTGTTTCAGACCGTCTGTCTCAGACCGTCTGTCTCAGACCGTCTGTCTCAGATCGTCCGTGTCAGACCGTCCGCCTCAGACCGTCCGTCTCAGACCTACTGTCTCAGACCGTCCGTCTCAGACCGTCCGTCTCAGACCGTCTGTCTCAGACCGTCCGTCTCAGACCGTCCGAGTCAGACCGTCCGTCTCAGACCGTCTGTCTCAGACCGTCCGTGTCAGACCGTCTGTCTCAGACCGTCCGTCTCAGACCGTCCGTCTCAGACCTACTGTCTCAGACCGTCCGTCTCAACCGTCTGTCTCAGACCGTCTGTCTCAGACCGTCTGTCTCAGCCCGTCCGTCTCAGACGGACTGTTTCAGACAGTCTGTCCCTGACCGTGTGTCTCAGGCCGTCCGTCTCAGTCTGTCTGTCTTATACCTTCTGTCTATGTGCATCTGTCCCTGTCCCTCTGTATAATACACTCTGTCTCTGAGCGCCGGTCTCAGCACGTCTGTCTTAGCCCGTCTGTCTCAGCCCGTGTGTCTCAGCCCGTCTGTCTCAGCCTGCCTGTCTCAGCCCGCCTGTCTCAGCCCGTCTGCCTCAGACCGTCTGTCTCAGACCGCCTGTCTCTGACCGCGTGTCTCAGGCCGTCCGTCTCAGTCCGTCTGTTTTATACCGTCTGTCTGTGTGCGTCTGTCTCTGTCCCTCTGTCTAATACCCTCTGTCTCTGAGCGCCGGTCTCAGCACGTCTGTCTTAGCACGTCTGTCTCAGACCGTCTGTCTCAGACCGTCTGTCTCAGACCGTCCGTCTCAGACCGTCCGTGTCAGACCGTCCGTCTCAGACCGTCTGTCTCAGACCGTCTGTCTCATACCGCCTGTTTCAGACCGTCTGTCTCTGACCGTGTGTCTCAGGCCGTCCGTCTCAGTCCGTCTGTCTTATACCGTCCGTCTATGTGCGTCTGTCTCTGTCCCTCTGTGTAATACCCTCTGTCTCTGAGCGCCGGTCTCAGCGCGTCTGTCTCAGACCGTCTGTCTCGGCTCGTCTGTCTCAGCCCGTCTGTCTCAGACCGTCTGTCTCAGACCGTCTGTCTCAGACCGTCTGTCTCATACCGTCTGTCTCATACCGCCTGTCTCAGGCCGTCTGTCTCAGACCGTCTGACTCAGACCGTCTGTCTCAGACCGTCTGTCTCAGACCGTCTGTCTCAGACCGTCTGTCTCAGACCGTCTGTCTCAGACCGTCTGTCTCAGACCGTCTGTCTCAGATCGTCTGTCTCAGACCGTCTGTCTCCGTTCGTCTGTCTCAGACCGCCTGTCTCTGACCGTCTGTCTCAGACCGTCTGTCTCAGACCGTCTGTCTCAGATCGTCTGTCTCAGACCGTCTGTCTCCGTTCGTCTGTCTCAGACCGCCTGTCTCAGACCGTCCGTCTCAGACCGTCCGTCTCAGACCTACTGTCTCAGACCGTCCGTCTCAGACCGTCCGTCTCAGACCGTCTGTCTCAGACCGTCCGTCTCAGACCGTCCGAGTCAGACCGTCCGTCTCTGTCCGTCTGTCTTATACCGTCCGTCTATGTGCGTCTGTCTCTGTCCCTCTGTGTAATACCCTCTGTCTCTGAGCGCCGGTCTCAGCGCGTCTGTCTCAGACCGCCTGTCTCGGCTCGTCTGTCTCAGCCCGTCTGTCTCCGTTCGTCTGTCTCAGACCGCCTGTCTCTGACCGTCTGTCTCAGACCGTCTGTCTCAGACCGTCTGTCTCAGACCGTCTGTCTCAGACCGTCTGTCTCAGACCGTCTGTCTCAGACCGTCTGTCTCAGACCGTCTGTCTCAGACCGTCGGTCTCAGACCGTCTGTCACAGCCCGTCGGTCTCAAACCGATTGTTTCAGACCGTCTGTCTCTGACCGTGTGCCCCAGGACGTCCGTCTCAGTCCGTCTCTGTTATACCGTGTGTCTCTGTGCGTCTGTCTCTGTCCCTCTGTCTAATACCCTCTGTCTCTGAGCGCCAGTCTCAGCACGTCTGTCTTAGCCCGTCTGTCTCAGACCATCGGTCAAATAGCGTCTGTCTCAGATCGTCTGTCTCAGACTGTCTGTCTCAGACCGTCTGTCTCAGATCGTCTGTCTCAGACTGTCTGTCTCAGACCGTCTGTATCAGTCCGTCTGTCTCAGACCGCCCGTCTCAGACCGTCTGTCTCAGACCGTCTGTCTCAGACCGTCTGTCTCAGACCGTCTGACTCAGACCGTCAGTCTCAGACCGTCTGTCACAGCCCGTCCGTCTCGGACCGACTGTTTCAGACCGTCTGTCTCTAACCGTGTGTCTCAGGCCGTCCGTCTCAGTCCGTCTGTGTTACACCGTCTGTCTCTGCGCGTCTGTCTCTGTCCCTCTGTCTAATACCCTCTGTCTCTGAGCGCCGGGCTCAGCACGTCTGTCTTTGCCCGTCTGTCTCAGACCATCGGTCAAATAGCGTCTGTCTCAGATCGTCTGTCTCAGACTGTCTGTCTCAGACCGTCTGTCTCAGTCTGTGCGTCTCAGACCGTCTGTCCCAGACCGTCTGTCTCAGACCGTCCGTGTCAGACCGTCCGTCTCAGACCGTCCGTCTCAGACCTACTGTCTCAGACCGTCCGTCTCAGACCGTCTGTCACAGCCCGTCGGTCTAAAACCGATTGTTTCAGACCGTCTGTCTCAGACCGTCTGTCTCAGACCGTCTGTCTCAGACCGTCTGTCTCAGACCGTCTGTCTCAGACCGTCTGTCTCAGACCGTCTGTCTCAGACCGTCTGTCTCAGATCGTCTGTCTCAGACCGTCTGTCTCCGTTCGTCTGTCTCAGACCTCCTGTCCCTGACCGTGTGTCTCAGGCCGTCCGTCTCAGTCTGTCTGTCTTATACCTTCTGTCTATGTGCATCTGTCCCTGTCCCTCTGTCTAATACACTCTGTCTCTGAGCGCCGGTCTCTGTGCGTCTGTCTCAGACCGTCAGTCTCGGCTCGTCTGTCTCAGACCGTCTGTCTCAGATCGTCTGTCTCAGACCGTCTGTCTCCGTTCGTCTGTCTCAGACCGCCTGTCTCTGACCGTCTGTCTCAGACCGTCTGTCTCAGACCGTCTGTCTCAGACCGTCTGTCTTAGACCGTCTGTCTCAGACCGTCTGTCTCAGACCGTCTGTCTCAGACCGTCGGTCTCAGACCGTCTGTCACAGCCCGTCGGTCTAAAACCGATTGTTTCAGACCGTCTGTCTCAGACCGTCTGTCTCAGATCGTCCGTGTCAGACCGTCCGCCTCAGACCGTCCGTCTCAGACCTACTGTCTCAGACCGTCCGTCTCAGACCGTCCGTCTCAGACCGTCTGTCTCAGACCGTCCGTCTCAGACCGTCCGAGTCAGACCGTCCGTCTCAGACCGTCTGTCTCAGACCGTCCGTGTCAGACCGTCTGTCTCAGACCGTCTGTCTCAGCCCGTCCGTCTCAGACGGACTGTTTCAGACAGTCTGTCCCTGATCGTGTGTCTCAGGCCGTCCGTCTCAGTCTGTCTGTCTTATACCTTCTGTCTATGTGCATCTGTCCCTGTCCCTCTGTATAATACACTCTGTCTCTGAGCGCCGGTCTCAGCACGTCTGTCTTAGCCCGTCTGTCTCAGCCCGTGTGTCTCAGCCCGTCTGTCTCAGCCTGCCTGTCTCAGCCCGCCTGTCTCAGCCCGTCTGTCTCAGACCGTCTGTCTCAGACCGCCTGTCTCTGACCGCGTGTCTCAGGCCGTCCGTCTTAGTCCGTCTGTTTTATACCGTCTGTCTGTGTGCGTCTGTCTCTGTCCCTCTGTCTAATACCCTCTGTCTCTGAGCGCCGGTCTCAGCACGTCTGTCTTAGCACGTCTGTCTCAGACCGTCTGTCTCAGACCGTCTGTCTCAGACCGTCCGTCTCAGACCGTCCGTGTCAGACCGTCCGTCTCAGACCGTCTGTCTCAGCCCGTCTGTCTCAGACCGTCTGTCTCAGACCGTCTGTCTCATACCGTCTGTCTCATACCGCCTGTCTCATACCGCCTGTCTCAGGCCGTCTGTCTCAGACCGTCTGACTCAGACCGTCTGTCTCAGACCGTCTGTCTCAGACCGTCTGTCTCAGACCGTCCGTGTCAGACCGTCCGTCTCAGACCGTCTGTCTCAGACTGTCTGTCTCAGACCGTCTGTCTCATACCGCCTGTTTCAGACCGTTTGTCTCTGACCGTGTGTCTCAGGCCGTCCGTCTCAGTCCGTCTGTCTTATACCGTCCGTCTATGTGCGTCTGTCTCTGTCCCTCTGTGTAATACCCTCTGTCTCTGAGCGCCGGTCTCAGCGCGTCTGTCTCAGACCGTCTGTCTCGGCTCGTCTGTCTCAGCCCGTCTGTCTCAGACCGTCTGTCTCAGACCGTCTGTCTCATACCGTCTGTCTCATACCGCCTGTCTCAGGCCGTCTGTCTCAGACCGTCTGACTCAGACCGTCTGTCTCAGACCGTCTGTCTCAGACCGTCTGTCTCAGACCGTCTGTCTCAGACCGTCTGTCTCAGATCGTCTGTCTCAGACCGTCTGTCTCCGTTCGTCTGTCTCAGACCGCCTGTCTCTGACCGTCTGTCTCAGACCGTCTGTCTCAGACCGTCGGTCTCAGACCGTCTGTCACAGCCCGTCGGTCTCAAACCGATTGTTTCAGACCGTCTGTCTCTGACCGTGTGCCCCAGGACGTCCGTCTCAGTCCGTCTCTGTTATACCGTGTGTCTCTGTGCGTCTGTCTCTGTCCCTCTGTCTAATACCCTCTGTCTCTGAGCGCCAGTCTCAGCACGTCTGTCTTAGCCCGTCTGTCTCAGACCATCGGTCAAATAGCGTCTGTCTCAGACCGTCTGTCTCAGACCGTCTGTCTCAGACCGTCTGTCTCAGATCGTCTGTCTCAGACCGTCTGTCTCCGTTCGTCTGTCTCAGACCTCCTGTCCCTGACCGTGTGTCTCAGGCCGTCCGTCTCAGTCTGTCTGTCTTATACCTTCTGTCTATGTGCATCTGTCCCTGTCCCTCTGTCTAATACACTCTGTCTCTGAGCGCCGGTCTCAGCACGTCTGTCTTAGCCCGTCTGTCTCAGCCCGTGTGTCTCAGCCCGTCTGTCTCAGCCTGCCTGTCTCAGCCCGCCTGTCTCAGCCCGTCTGTCTCAGACCGTCTGTCTCAGACCGCCTGTCTCCGACCGCGTGTCTCAGGCCGTCCGCCTCAGTCCGTCTGTTTTATACCGTCTGTCTGTGTGCGTCTGTCTCTGTCCCTCTGTCTAATACCCTCTGTCTCTGAGCGCCGGTCTCAGCACGTCTGTCTTAGCCCGTCTGTCTCAGACCGTCTGTCTCAGACCGTCTGTCTCAGACCGTCCGTCTCAGACCGTCCGTGTCAGACCGACCGTCTCAGACCGTCTGTCTCAGACCGTCTGTCTCATACCGCCTGTTTCAGACCGTCGGTCTCTGACCGTGTGTCTCAGGCCGTCAGTCTCAGTCCGTCTGTCTTATACCGTCCGTCTATGTGCGTCTGTCTCTGTCCCTCTGTGTAATACCCTCTGTCTCTGAGCGCCGGTCTCTGTGCGTCTGTCTCAGACCGTCAGTCTCGGCTCGTCTGTCTCAGACCGTCTGTCTCAGATCGTCTGTCTCAGACCGTCTGTCTCCGTTCGTCTGTCTCAGACCGCCTGTCTCTGACCGTCTGTCTCAGACCGTCTGTCTCAGACCGTCTGTCTCAGACCGTCTGTCTTAGACCGTCTGTCTCAGACCGTCTGTCTCAGACCGTCTGTCTCAGACCGTCGGTCTCAGACCGTCTGTCACAGCCCGTCGGTCTAAAACCGATTGTTTCAGACCGTCTGTCTCAGACCGTCTGTCTCAGATCGTCCGTGTCAGACCGTCCGCCTCAGACCGTCCGTCTCAGACCTACTGTCTCAGACCGTCCGTCTCAGACCGTCCGTCTCAGACCGTCTGTCTCAGACCGTCCGTCTCAGACCGTCCGAGTCAGACCGTCCGTCTCAGACCGTCTGTCTCAGACCGTCCGTGTCAGACCGTCTGTCTCAGACCGTCTGTCTCAGCCCGTCCGTCTCAGACGGACTGTTTCAGACAGTCTGTCCCTGACCGTGTGTCTCAGGCCGTCCGTCTCAGTCTGTCTGTCTTATACCTTCTGTCTATGTGCATCTGTCCCTGTCCCTCTGTATAATACACTCTGTCTCTGAGCGCCGGTCTCAGCACGTCTGTCTTAGCCCGTCTGTCTCAGCCCGTGTGTCTCAGCCCGTCTGTCTCAGCCTGCCTGTCTCAGCCCGCCTGTCTCAGCCCGTCTGTCTCAGACCGTCTGTCTCAGACCGCCTGTCTCTGACCGCGTGTCTCAGGCCGTCCGTCTCAGTCCGTCTGTTTTATACCGTCTGTCTGTGTGCGTCTGTCTCTGTCCCTCTGTCTAATACCCTCTGTCTCTGAGCGCCGGTCTCAGCACGTCTGTCTTAGCACGTCTGTCTCAGACCGTCTGTCTCAGACCGTCTGTCTCAGACCGTCCGTCTCAGACCGTCCGTGTCAGACCGTCCGTCTCAGACCGTCTGTCTCAGCCCGTCTGTCTCAGACCGTCTGTCTCAGACCGTCTGTCTCATACCGTCTGTCTCATACCGCCTGTCTCATACCGCCTGTCTCAGGCCGTCTGTCTCAGACCGTCTGACTCAGACCGTCTGTCTCAGACCGTCTGTCTCAGACCGTCTGTCTCAGACCGTCCGTGTCAGACCGTCCGTCTCAGACCGTCTGTCTCAGACTGTCTGTCTCAGACCGTCTGTCTCATACCGCCTGTTTCAGACCGTTTGTCTCTGACCGTGTGTCTCAGGCCGTCCGTCTCAGTCCGTCTGTCTTATACCGTCCGTCTATGTGCGTCTGTCTCTGTCCCTCTGTGTAATACCCTCTGTCTCTGAGCGCCGGTCTCAGCGCGTCTGTCTCAGACCGTCTGTCTCGGCTCGTCTGTCTCAGCCCGTCTGTCTCAGACCGTCTGTCTCAGACCGTCTGTCTCATACCGTCTGTCTCATACCGCCTGTCTCAGGCCGTCTGTCTCAGACCGTCTGACTCAGACCGTCTGTCTCAGACCGTCTGTCTCAGACCGTCTGTCTCAGACCGTCTGTCTCAGACCGTCTGTCTCAGATCGTCTGTCTCAGACCGTCTGTCTCCGTTCGTCTGTCTCAGACCGCCTGTCTCTGACCGTCTGTCTCAGACCGTCTGTCTCAGACCGTCTGTCTCAGACCGTCTGTCTCAGACCGTCGGTCTCAGACCGTCTGTCACAGCCCGTCGGTCTCAAACCGATTGTTTCAGACCGTCTGTCTCTGACCGTGTGCCCCAGGACGTCCGTCTCAGTCCGTCTCTGTTATACCGTGTGTCTCTGTGCGTCTGTCTCTGTCCCTCTGTCTAATACCCTCTGTCTCTGAGCGCCAGTCTCAGCACGTCTGTCTTAGCCCGTCTGTCTCAGACCATCGGTCAAATAGCGTCTGTCTCAGATCGTCTGTCTCAGACTGTCTGTCTCAGACCGTCTGTCTCAGATCGTCTGTCTCAGACTGTCTGTCTCAGACCGTCTGTATCAGTCCGTCTGTCTCAGACCGCCCGTCTCAGACCGTCTGTCTCAGACCGTCTGTCTCAGACCGTCTGTCTCAGACCGTCTGACTCAGACCGTCAGTCTCAGACCGTCTGTCACAGCCCGTCCGTCTCGGACCGACTGTTTCAGACCGTCTGTCTCTAACCGTGTGTCTCAGGCCGTCCGTCTCAGTCCGTCTGTGTTACACCGTCTGTCTCTGTGCGTCTGTCTCTGTCCCTCTGTCTAATACCCTCTGTCTCTGAGCGCCGGGCTCAGCACGTCTGTCTTTGCCCGTCTGTCTCAGACCATCGGTCAAATAGCGTCTGTCTCAGACCGTCTGTCTCAGACCGTCTGTCTCAGACCGTCTGTCTCAGATCGTCTGTCTCAGACCGTCTGTCTCCGTTCGTCTGTCTCAGACCTCCTGTCCCTGACCGTGTGTCTCAGGCCGTCCGTCTCAGTCTGTCTGTCTTATACCTTCTGTCTATGTGCATCTGTCCCTGTCCCTCTGTCTAATACACTCTGTCTCTGAGCGCCGGTCTCAGCACGTCTGTCTTAGCCCGTCTGTCTCAGCCCGTGTGTCTCAGCCCGTCTGTCTCAGCCTGCCTGTCTCAGCCCGCCTGTCTCAGCCCGTCTGTCTCAGACCGTCTGTCTCAGACCGCCTGTCTCCGACCGCGTGTCTCAGGCCGTCCGCCTCAGTCCGTCTGTTTTATACCGTCTGTCTGTGTGCGTCTGTCTCTGTCCCTCTGTCTAATACCCTCTGTCTCTGAGCGCCGGTCTCAGCACGTCTGTCTTAGCCCGTCTGTCTCAGACCGTCTGTCTCAGACCGTCTGTCTCAGACCGTCCGTCTCAGACCGTCCGTGTCAGACCGACCGTCTCAGACCGTCTGTCTCAGACCGTCTGTCTCATACCGCCTGTTTCAGACCGTCGGTCTCTGACCGTGTGTCTCAGGCCGTCAGTCTCAGTCCGTCTGTCTTATACCGTCCGTCTATGTGCGTCTGTCTCTGTCCCTCTGTGTAATACCCTCTGTCTCTGAGCGCCGGTCTCTGTGCGTCTGTCTCAGACCGTCAGTCTCGGCTCGTCTGTCTCAGACCGTCTGTCTCAGATCGTCTGTCTCAGACCGTCTGTCTCCGTTCGTCTGTCTCAGACCGCCTGTCTCTGACCGTCTGTCTCAGACCGTCTGTCTCAGACCGTCTGTCTCAGACCGTCTGTCTCAGACCGTCTGTCTTAGACCGTCTGTCTCAGACCGTCTGTCTCAGACCGTCGGTCTCAGACCGTCGGTCTCAGACCGTCTGTCACAGCCCGTCGGTCTAAAACCGATTGTTTCAGACCGTCTGTCTCAGACCGTCTGTCTCAGACCGTCTGTCTCAGATCGTCCGTGTCAGACCGTCCGCCTCAGACCGTCCGTCTCAGACCTACTGTCTCAGACCGTCCGTCTCAGACCGTCCGTCTCAGACCGTCTGTCTCAGACCGTCCGTCTCAGACCGTCCGAGTCAGACCGTCCGTCTCAGACCGTCTGTCTCAGACCGTCCGTGTCAGACCGTCTGTCTCAGACCGTCTGTCTCAGCCCGTCCGTCTCAGACGGACTGTTTCAGACAGTCTGTCCCTGACCGTGTGTCTCAGGCCGTCCGTCTCAGTCTGTCTGTCTTATACCTTCTGTCTATGTGCATCTGTCCCTGTCCCTCTGTATAATACACTCTGTCTCTGAGCGCCGGTCTCAGCACGTCTGTCTTAGCCCGTCTGTCTCAGCCCGTGTGTCTCAGCCCGTCTGTCTCAGCCTGCCTGTCTCAGCCCGCCTGTCTCAGCCCGTCTGTCTCAGACCGTCTGTCTCAGACCGCCTGTCTCTGACCGCGTGTCTCAGGCCGTCCGTCTCAGTCCGTCTGTTTTATACCGTCTGTCTGTGTGCGTCTGTCTCTGTCCCTCTGTCTAATACCCTCTGTCTCTGAGCGCCGGTCTCAGCACGTCTGTCTTAGCACGTCTGTCTCAGACCGTCTGTCTCAGACCGTCTGTCTCAGACCGTCCGTCTCAGACCGTCCGTGTCAGACCGTCCGTCTCAGACCGTCTGTCTCAGACCGTCTGTCTCAGACCGTCTGTCTCATACCGCCTGTTTCAGACCGTCTGTCTCTGACCGTGTGTCTCAGGCCGTCCGTCTCAGTCCGTCTGTCTTATACCGTCCGTCTATGTGCGTCTGTCTCTGTCCCTCTGTGTAATACCCTCTGTCTCTGAGCGCCGGTCTCAGCGCGTCTGTCTCAGATCGTCTGTCTCGGCTCGTCTGTCTCAGCCCGTCTGTCTCAGACCGTCTGTCTCAGACCGTCTGTCTCAGACCGTCTGTCTCATACCGTCTGTCTCATACCGCCTGTCTCAGGCCGTCTGTCTCAGACCGTCTGACTCAGACCGTCTGTCTCAGACCGTCTGTCTCAGACCGTCTGTCTCAGACCGTCTGTCTCAGATCGTCTGTCTCTGACCGTCTGTCTCAGACCGTCTGTCTCAGACCGTCTGTCTCAGACCATCTGTCTCAGCCCGTCCGTCTCAGACGGACTGTTTCAGACCGTCTGTCTCTGACCGTGTGTCTCAGGCCGTCCGTCTCAGTCCGTCTGTCTTATACCGTCCGTCTATGTGCGTCTGTCTCTGTCCCTCTGTGTAATACCCTCTGTCTCTGAGCGCCGGTCTCAGCACGTCTGTCTTAGCACGTCTGTCTCAGACCGTCTGTCTCAGATCGTCTGTCTCTGACCGTCTGTCTCAGACCGTCGGTCTCAGACCGTCTGTCACAGCCCGTCGGTCTAAAACCGATTGTTTCAGACCGTCTGTCTCAGACCGTCTGTCTCAGACCGTCTGTCTCAGATCGTCCGTGTCAGACCGTCCGCCTCAGACCGTCCGTCTCAGACCTACTGTCTCAGACCGTCCGTCTCAGACCGTCTGTCTCAGACCGTCTGTCTCAGACCGTCTGTCTCAGACCGTCTGTCTCAGACCGTCTGTCTCAGACCGTCTGTCTCAGACCGTCCGTGTCAGACCGTCCGTCTCAGACCGTCCGTCTCAGACCTACTGTCTCAGACCGCGTGTCTCAGGCCGTCCGTCTCAGTCCGTCTGTTTTATACCGTCTGTCTGTGTGCGTCTGTCTCTGTCCCTCTGTCTAATACCCTCTGTCTCTGAGCGCCGGTCTCAGCACGTCTGTCTTAGCCCGTCTGTCTCAGACCGTCTGTCTCAGACCGTCTGTCTCAGACCGTCTGTCTCAGACCGTCTGTCTCAGACCGTCCGTCTCAGACCGTCCGTGTCAGACCGTCCGTCTCAGACCGTCTGTCTCAGACCGTCTGTCTCAGACCGTCTGTCTCGGACCGTCTGTCTCAGACCGTCGGTCTCAGACCGTCTGTCACAGCCCGTCGGTCTCAAACCGATTGTTTCAGACCGTCTGTCTCTGACCGTGTGCCCCAGGACGTCCGTCTCAGTCCGTCTGTGTTATACCGTGTGTCCCTGTGCGTCTGTCTCTGTCCCTCTGTCTAATACCCTCTGTCTCTGAGCGCCAGTCTCAGCACGACTGTCTTAGCCCGTCTGTCTCAGACCATCGGTCAAATAGCGTCTGTCTCAGACTGTCTGTCTCAGACCGTCTGTATCAGTCCGTCTGTCTCAGACCGCCCGTCTCAGACCTACTGTCTCAGACCGTCCGTCTCAGACCGTCCGTCTCAGACCGTCTGTCTCAGACCGTCAGTCTCAGACCGTCCGAGTCAGACCGTCCGTCCCAGACCGTCTGTCTCAGACCATCTGTCTCAGCCCGTCCGTCTCAGACGGACTGTTTCAGACAGTCTGTCCCTGACCGTGTGTCTCAGGCCGTCCTCAGTCTGTCTGTCTTGTACCTTCTGTCTATGTGCATCTGTCCCTGTCCCTCTGTCTAATACACTCTGTCTCTGAGCGCCGGTCTCAGCACGTCTGTCTTAGCCCGTCTGTCTCAGCCCGTGTGTCTCAGCCCGTCTGTCTCAGCCTGCCTGTCTCAGCCCGCCTGTCTCAGCCCGTCTGTCTCAGACAGTCTGTCTCAGACCGTCTGTCTCTGACCGCGTGTCTCAGGCCGTCCGTCTCTGTCCGTCTGTGTTATTCTGTCTGTCTCTGTGCGTCTGTCTCTGTCCCTCTGTCTAATACCCTCTGTCTCTGAGCGCCGGTCTCAGCACGTCCGTCTCAGACCGTCTGTCTCAGACCGTCCGTGTCAGACCGTCCGTCTCAGACCGTCCGTCTCAGACAGTCTGTCTCAGACCGTCTGTCTCTGACCGCGTGTCTCAGGCCGTCCGTCTCAGTCCGTCTGTGTTATACCGTCCGTCTGTGTGCGTCTGTCTCTGTCCCTCTGTCTAATACCCTCCGTCTCTGAGGGCCGGTCTCAGCACGTCTGTCTTAGCCCGTCTGTCTCAGCCCGTGTGTCTCAGCCCGTCTGTCTCAGCCTGCCTGTCTCAGCCCGCCTGTCTCAGACCGTCTGTCTCTGACCGCGTGTCTCAGGCCGTCCGTCTCAGTCCGTCTGTTTTATACCGTCTGTCTGTGTGCGTCTGTCTCTGTCCCTCTGTCTAATACCCTCTGTCTCTGAGCGCCGGTCTCAGCACGTCTGTCTTAGCCCGTCTGTCTCAGACCGTCTGTCTCAGACCGTCTGTCTCAGACCGTCTGTCTCAGACCGTCTGTCTCAGACCGTCCGTCTCAGACCGTCCGTCTCAGACCGTCTGTCTCAGAGCGTCCGTGTCAGACCGTCCGTCTCAGACCGTCCGTCTCAGACCGTCTGTCTCAGACCGTCCGTGTCAGACCGTCGGTCTCAGACCGTCTGTCACAGCCCGTCGGTCTAAAACCGATTGTTTCAGACCGTCTGTCTCAGACCGTCTGTCTCAGACCGTCTGTCTCAGATCGTCCGTGTCAGACCGTCCGCCTCAGACCGTCCGTCTCAGACCTACTGTCTCAGACCGTCCGTCTCAGACCGTCCGTCTCAGACCGTCTGTCTCAGACCGTCCGTCTCAGACCGTCCGAGTCAGACCGTCCGTCTCAGACCGTCTGTCTCAGACCGTCCGTGTCAGACCGTCTGTCTCAGACCGTCTGTCTCAGCCCGTCCGTCTCAGACGGACTGTTTCAGACAGTCTGTCCCTGACCGTGTGTCTCAGGCCGTCCGTCTCAGTCTGTCTGTCTTATACCTTCTGTCTATGTGCATCTGTCCCTGTCCCTCTGTATAATACACTCTGTCTCTGAGCGCCGGTCTCAGCACGTCTGTCTTAGCCCGTCTGTCTCAGCCCGTGTGTCTCAGCCCGTCTGTCTCAGCCTGCCTGTCTCAGCCCGCCTGTCTCAGCCCGTCTGTCTCAGACCGTCTGTCTCAGACCGCCTGTCTCTGACCGCGTGTCTCAGGCCGTCCGTCTCAGTCCGTCTGTTTTATACCGTCTGTCTGTGTGCGTCTGTCTCTGTCCCTCTGTCTAATACCCTCTGTCTCTGAGCGCCGGTCTCAGCACGTCTGTCTTAGCACGTCTGTCTCAGACCGTCTGTCTCAGACCGTCTGTCTCAGACCGTCCGTCTCAGACCGTCCGTGTCAGACCGTCCGTCTCAGACCGTCTGTCTCAGACCGTCTGTCTCAGACCGTCTGTCTCATACCGCCTGTTTCAGACCGTCTGTCTCTGACCGTGTGTCTCAGGCCGTCCGTCTCAGTCCGTCTGTCTTATACCGTCCGTCTATGTGCGTCTGTCTCTGTCCCTCTGTGTAATACCCTCTGTCTCTGAGCGCCGGTCTCAGCGCGTCTGTCTCAGATCGTCTGTCTCGGCTCGTCTGTCTCAGCCCGTCTGTATCAGACCGTCTGTCTCAGACCGTCTGTCTCAGACCGTCTGTCTCATACCGTCTGTCTCATACCGCCTGTCTCAGGCCGTCTGTCTCAGACCGTCTGACTCAGACCGTCTGTCTCAGACCGTCTGTCTCAGACCGTCTGTCTCAGACCGTCTGTCTCAGATCGTCTGTCTCTGACCGTCTGTCTCAGACCGTCTGTCTCAGACCGTCTGTCTCAGACCATCTGTCTCAGCCCGTCCGTCTCAGACGGACTGTTTCAGACCGTCTGTCTCTGACCGTGTGTCTCAGGCCGTCCGTCTCAGTCCGTCTGTCTTATACCGTCCGTCTATGTGCGTCTGTCTCTGTCCCTCTGTGTAATACCCTCTGTCTCTGAGCGCCGGTCTCAGCACGTCTGTCTTAGCACGTCTGTCTCAGACCGTCTGTCTCAGACCGTCTGTCTCAGACCGTCTGTCTCAGACCGTCCGTCTCAGACCGTCCGTGTCAGACCGTCCGTCTCAGACCGTCTGTCTCAGACCGTCTGTCTCAGACCGTCTGTCTCGGACCGTCTGTCTCAGACCGTCGGTCTCAGACCGTCTGTCACAGCCCGTCGGTCTCAAACCGATTGTTTCAGACCGTCTGTCTCTGACCGTGTGCCCCAGGACGTCCGTCTCAGTCCGTCTGTGTTATACCGTGTGTCCCTGTGCGTCTGTCTCTGTCCCTCTGTCTAATACCCTCTGTCTCTGAGCGCCAGTCTCAGCACGTCTGTCTTAGCCCGTCTGTCTCAGACCATCGGTCAAATAGCGTCTGTCTCAGACTGTCTGTCTCAGACCGTCTGTATCAGTCCGTCTGTCTCAGACCGCCCGTCTCAGACCTACTGTCTCAGACCGTCCGTCTCAGACCGTCCGTCTCAGACCGTCTGTCTCAGACCGTCCGTCTCAGACCGTCCGAGTCAGACCGTCCGTCCCAGACCGTCTGTCTCAGACCATCTGTCTCAGCCCGTCCGTCTCAGACGGACTGTTTCAGACAGTCTGTCCCTGACCGTGTGTCTCAGGCCGTCCTCAGTCTGTCTGTCTTGTACCTTCTGTCTATGTGCATCTGTCCCTGTCCCTCTGTCTAATACACTCTGTCTCTGAGCGCCGGTCTCAGCACGTCTGTCTTAGCCCGTCTGTCTCAGCCCGTGTGTCTCAGCCCGTCTGTCTCAGCCTGCCTGTCTCAGCCCGCCTGTCTCAGCCCGTCTGTCTCAGACAGTCTGTCTCAGACCGTCTGTCTCTGACCGCGTGTCTCAGGCCGTCCGTCTCTGTCCGTCTGTGTTATTCTGTCTGTCTCTGTGCGTCTGTCTCTGTCCCTCTGTCTAATACCCTCTGTCTCTGAGCGCCGGTCTCAGCACGTCCGTCTCAGACCGTCTGTCTCAGACCGTCCGTGTCAGACCGTCCGTCTCAGACCGTCCGTCTCAGACAGTCTGTCTCAGACCGTCTGTCTCTGACCGCGTGTCTCAGGCCGTCCGTCTCAGTCCGTCTGTGTTATACCGTCCGTCTGTTTTGCGTCTGTCTCTGTCCCTCTGTCTAATACCCTCCGTCTCTGAGGGCCGGTCTCAGCACGTCTGTCTTAGCCCGTCTGTCTCAGCCCGTGTGTCTCAGCCCGTCTGTCTCAGCCTGCCTGTCTCAGCCCGCCTGTCTCAGACCGTCTGTCTCTGACCGCGTGTCTCAGGCCGTCCGTCTCAGTCCGTCTGTTTTATACCGTCTGTCTGTGTGCGTCTGTCTCTGTCCCTCTGTCTAATACCCTCTGTCTCTGAGCGCCGGTCTCAGCACGTCTGTCTTAGCCCGTCTGTCTCAGACCGTCTGTCTCAGACCGTCTGTCTCAGACCGTCTGTCTCAGACCGTCCGTCTCAGACCGTCCGTCTCAGACCGTCTGTCTCAGAGCGTCCGTGTCAGACCGTCCGTCTCAGACCGTCCGTCTCAGACCGTCTGTCTCAGACCGTCCGTGTCAGACCGTCCGTCTCAGACCGTCCGTCTGAGACAGTCTGTCTCAGACCGCCTGTCTCTGACCGCGTGTCTCAGGCCGTCCGTCTCAGTCCGTCTGTGTTATACCGTCTGTCTGTGTGCGTCTGTCTCTGTCCCTCTGTCTAATACCCTCTGTCTCTGAGCGCCTGTCTCAGCACGTCCGTCTCACACCGTCTGTCTCAGACCGTCCGTGTCAGACCGTCCGTCTCAGACCGTCTGTCTCAGACCGTCTGTCTGAGCCCGCCTGTCTCAGCCCGCATGTCTCAGCCCCTCTGTATCAGACCGTCTGTCTTAGACCGTCTGTCTCAGCCCGTCCGTCTCAGACCGACTATTTCAGACCGTCTGTCTCTGACCGTGTGTCTCAGGGCGTCCGTCTCATTCCGTCTGTCTTATACCGTCTGTCAATGTGTGTCTGTCTCTGTCCCTCTGTCTTATAACCTCTGTCTCTGAGCACCGGTCTCAGCACGTCTGTCTTAGCCCGTCTGTCTCAGACCATCGGTCACAGAGCGTCTGTCTCCAACCGTCTGTCACAGCCCGTCTGTCACAGACCGCCTGACTCTGTCTGTGGTTCTCGTACCATCTGTCGCAGACCATCTGTCGCAGACCAGCTGTCTCAGACCATGTGTCTCGTATCGTCAGTCTCAGTCCGGCTGCCTCAGACAGTCTGTCTCAGACCCTCTGTCTGGGACCGCCTCTCTCAGACCGTCTTCCTCAGATCGTCTCTGCCAGACCGTCTGTCTCGGACCGTCTGTCTCAGACCGTCTGCTTCAGACCGTCTGTCTCAGCCCGCCTGCATCAGCCCGCCTGCCTCAGCCCCTCTGTAATAGACCGTCTGTCTTAGACCGTCTGTCTCAGCCCGTCCGTCTCAGACCGACTGTTTCAGACCGTCTGTCTCTGACCGTGTGTCTCAGGGCGTCCGTCTCATTCCGTCTGTCTTATACCGTCTGTCTATACGTGTCTGTCTCTGTCCCTCTGTCTAATAACCTCTGTCTCTGAGCGCCGGTCTCAGCACGGCTGTCTTAGCCCGGCTGTCTCAGACCGTCTGTCTCAGACCGTCTGTCTCAGACCGTTTGTCTCAGACCGTTTGTCTCAGTTCGTCTGCCCCTGTCCGTCAGTCTCATACCGTCTATCTCAGACTGTCTGTCTCAGACCGTCTTTCTCAGACCGTCTGCCTCAGACCGTATGTCTCAGACCCTCTGTCTCATACCGTCTGTCTCATACCGGCTGTCTCAGACCGTCTGTCTCAGACTGTCTGTCTCAGACGGTCTGCCTCTGTGCGTCTGTGTCAGACCGTCTGTCCCTGTGCGTCTGTCTCTGTCCGTCTGTTTCCGACCGTCTGTCTCTGACCGTGTGTCTCAGGCTGTCCGTCTCAGTCCGTCTGTGTTATACCGTCTGTCTCTGTGCGTCTGTCTCTGTCCCTCTGTCTAATACCCTCTGTCTCTGAGCGCCGGTCTCAGCACGTCTGTCTTAGCCCGTCTGTCTCAGACCATCGATCAAAGAGCGTCTGTTTCAGATCGTCTGTCTCAGAGCGTCTGTTTCAGAGCGTCTGTCTCAAACCGTCTGTCTCAGACCGTCTGTCTCAGACCGTCTGTCTCAAACCGGCTGTTTCAGACCGTCGGTCTCAGACCGTCTGTGTTATACCGTCTGTCTCTGTGCGTCTGTTTCAGACCGTCTGTCCCTGTGCGTCTGTCTCTGTCCGTCTGTTTCCGAGCGTCTGTCTCTGACCGTGTGTCTCAGGCTGTCCGTCTCAGTCCGTCTGTGTTATACCGTCTGTCTCTGTGCGTCTGTCTTTGTCCCTCTGTCTAATACCCTCTGTCTCTGAGCGCCGGTCTCAGCACGTCTGTCTTAGCCCGTCTGTCTCAGACCATCGGTCAAAGAGCGTCTGTTTCAGATCGTCTGTCTCAGAGCGTCTGTCTCAGAGCGTCTGTCTGAAACCGTCTGTCTCAGACCGGCTGTCTCAGACCGTCGGTCTCAGACCGTCTGTGTTATACCGTCTGTCTATGTGCGTCTGTCTCTGTCCCTCTGTCTCTGAGCACCGGTCTCAGCACGTCTGTCTTAGCCCGTCTGTCACAGACCATCGGTCACAGAGCGTCTGTCTCAGAGCGTCTGTCTCAGAGGGTCTATCTCAGACCGTCTGTCTCAGCCCGTGTGTCTCAGCCCGTCTGTCTCAGCCCGCCTGCCTCAGCCCGCCTGCCCCAGCCCCTCTGTACCAGACCGTCTGTCTTAGACCGTCTGTATCAGCCCGTCCGTCTCAGACCGACTGTTTCAGACCGTCTGTCACTGACCGTGTGTCTCAGGGCGTCCGTCTCATTCCGTCTGTCTTATACCGTCTGTCTATGTGCGTCTGTCTCTGTCCCTCTGTCTCTGAGCACCGGTCTCAGCACGTCTGTCTTAGCCCGTCTGTCACAGACCGTCTGTCTCAGACGGTCCGTCTCAGACCGTCCGTCTCAGACCGTCCGCCTCAGACCGTCCGTCTCAGACCGTGCGTCTCAGACCGTCCGTCTCAGACCGTCCGTCTCAGACCGTCCGTCTCAGACCGTCCATCTCAGACCGTTTGTCTCAGACCGTCGGTATCAGACCGTCTGTGACAGACCGTCTGTCTCAGCCCGCCTGTCTCAGCCCGCCTGTCTCAGCCCGTCTGTCTCTGACCGTCTGTCTTAGACCGTCTGTCTTAGCCCATCTGTCTCAGACCGTCCGTCTCAGACCGTCTGTCTCATTCCGTCTGTCTCATACCGCCTGTCTCAGACCGTCTGTCTCAACCGTCTGTCTCAGACAGTCTGTCTCAGACCGTCTGTCTCAGACCGTCCGTGTCAGACCGCCCGTCTCAGACCGTCTGTCTAAGACCGTCTGTCTCAGACCGTCTGACTCAGACCGTCAGTCTCAGACCGTCTGTCACAGCCCGTCCGTCTCAGACCGACTGTTTCAGACCGTCTGTCCCTGACCGCGTGTCTCAGGCCGTCCGTCTGAGTCCGTCTGTGTTATTCTGTCTGTCTCTGTGCGTCTGTCTCTGTCCCTCAGTCTAATACCCTCTGCCTCTGAGCGCCGGTCTCAGCACGTCTGTCTTAGCCCGTCTGTCTCAGACCGTCTGTCTCAGACCGTCTGTCTCAGACCGTCTGTCTCAGACCGTCCGTCTCAGACCGTCCGTCTCAGGCCGTCCGTCTCAGACCGTCCGTCTCAGACCGTCTGTCTCAGACCGTCCGTCTCAGACCGTCCGTCTCAGACCGTCCGTCTCAGACCGTCCGTCTCAGACCGTCTGTCTCAGAACGTCTGTCTCTGACCGCGTGTCTCAGGCCGTCCGTCTCAGTCCGTCTGTGTTATACCGTCTGTCTGTGTGCGTCTGTCTCTGTCCCTCTGTCTAATACCCTCTGTCTCTGAGCGCTGGTCTCAGCACGTCTGTCTTAGCCCGTCTGTCTCAGACCGTCTGTCTCAGACCGTCCGTCTCAGACCGTCTGTCTCAGACCGTCCATCTCAGACCGTCTGTCTCAGACCGTCCGTGTCAGACCGTCCGTCTCAGACCGTCCGTCTCAGACCGTCCGTCTCAGACCGTCTGTCTCAGACCGTCTGACTCTGACCACGTGTCTCAGGCCGTCCGTCTCAGTCCGTCTGTGTTATTCTGTCTGTCTCTGTGCGTCTGTCTCTGTCCCTCTGTCTAATACCCTCTGTCTCTCAGCGCCGGTCTCAGCACGTCTGTCTTAGCCCGTCTGTCACAGACCGTCGGTCACGGAGCGTCTGTCTCAGAGCGTCTGTCTCAGAGCGTCTGTCTCAGACCGTCTGTCTCAGCCCGTCTGTCTCAGCCTGCCTGTCTCAGCCCGCCTGTCTCAGCCCGCCTGTCTCTGACCGTCCGTCTCAGACCGTCCGTCTCAGACCGTCCGTCTCAGACCGTCCGTCTCAGACCGTCCGTCTCAGACCGCCCGTCTCAGACCGTCAGTCTCAGACCGTCAGGTCTCAGACCGGCCGTCTCAGACCGTCCGTCTCAGACCGTCTGTCTCAGACCGCCTGTCTCAGACCGTCTGTCTCAGACCGTCTGTCTCAGACCGTCTGTCACAGCCCGTCCGTCTCAGACAGACTGTTTCAGACCGTCTGTCACTGACCGCGTGTCTCAGGCCGTCCGTCTCAGTCCGTCTGTGTTATACCGTCTGTCTCTGTGCGTCTGTCTCTGTCCCTCTGTCTAATACCCTCTGTCTCTGAGTGCCGGTCTCAGCACGTCTGTCTTAGCCCGTCTGTCTCAGACAATCGGTCAAATAGCGTCTGTCTCAGACCGTCTGTCTCAGACCGTCTGTTTCAGACCGTCTATCTCAGGCCGTCAGTCTCAGACCGTCTGTCTCAGCCCGTCCGTCTCAGACCCACTGTTTCAGACAGTCTGTCTCTGACCGTGTGTCTCAGGCCGTCCGCCTCAGTCTGTCTGTCTTATACCGTCTGTCTCTGTGCGTCTGCCTCTGTCCCTCTGTCTCTGAGCACCGGTCTCAGCACGTCTGTCTTAGCCCGTCTGTCACAGACCATCGGTCACAGAGCGTCTGTCTCAGAGCGTCTGTCTCAGAGGGTCTATCTCAGACCGTCTGTCTCAGCCCGTGTGTCTCAGCCCGTCTGTCACAGCCCGTCCGTCTCAGACAGACTGTTTCAGACCGTCTGTCACTGACCGCGTGTCTCAGGCCGTCCGTCTCAGTCCGTCTGTGTTATACCGTCTGTCTCTGTGCGTCTGTCTCTGTCCCTCTGTCTAATACCCTCTGTCTCTGTGTGCCGGTCTCAGCACGTCTGTCTTAGCCCGTCTGACTCAGAAAATCGGTCAAATAGCGTCTGTCTCAGACCGTCTGTCTCAGACCGTCTGTTTCAGACCGTCTATCTCAGGCCGTCAGTCTCAGACCGTCTGTCTCAGCCCGTCCGTCTCAGACCGACTGTTTCAGACAGTCTGTCTCTGACCGTGTGTCTCAGGCCGTCCGCCTCAGTCTGTCTGTCTTATACCGTCTGTCTCTGTGCGTCTGCCTCTGTCCCTCTGTCTCTGAGCACCGGTCTCAGCACGTCTGTCTTAGCCCGTCTGTCACAGACCATCGGTCACAGAGCGTCTGTCTCAGAGCGTCTGTCTCAGAGGGTCTATCTCAGACCGTCTGTCTCAGCCCGTGTGTCTCAGCCCGTCTGTCTCAGCCCGCCTGCCTCAGCCCGCCTGCCCCAGCCCCTCTGTACCAGACCGTCTGTCTTAGACCGTCTGTATCAGCCCGTCCGTCTCAGACCGACTGTTTCAGACCGTCTGTCACTGACCGTGTGTCTCAGGGCGTCCGTCTCATTCCGTCTGTCTTATACCGTCTGTCTATGTGCGTCTGTCTCTGTCCCTCTGTCTCTGAGCACCGGTCTCAGCACGTCTGTCTTAGCCCGTCTGTCACAGACCGTCTGTCTCAGACGGTCCGTCTCAGACCGTCCGTCTCAGACCGTCCGCCTCAGACCGTCCGTCTCAGACCGTGCGTCTCAGACCGTCCGTCTCAGACCGTCCGTCTCAGACCGTCCGTCTCAGACCGTCCGTCTCAGACCGTTTGTCTCAGACCGTCGGTATCAGACCGTCTGTGACAGACCGTCTGTCTCAGCCCGCCTGTCTCAGCCCGCCTGTCTCAGCCCGTCTGTCTCTGACCGTCTGTCTTAGACCGTCTGTCTTAGCCCGTCTGTCTCAGACCGTCCGTCTCAGACCGTCTGTCTCATTCCGTCTGTCTCATACCGCCTGTCTCAGACCGTCTGTCTCAACCGTCTGTCTCAGACAGTCTGTCTCAGACCGTCTGTCTCAGACCGTCTGACTCAGACCGTCAGTCTCAGACCGTCTGTCACAGCCCGTCCGTCTCAGACCGACTGTTTCAGACCGTCTGTCCCTGACCGCGTGTCTCAGGCCGTCCGTCTGAGTCCGTCTGTGTTATTCTGTCTGTCTCTGTGCGTCTGTCTCTGTCCCTCAGTCTAATACCCTCTGCCTCTGAGCGCCGGTCTCAGCACGTCTGTCTTAGCCCGTCTGTCTCAGACCGTCTGTCTCAGACCGTCTGTCTCAGACCGTCGGTCTCAGACCGTCCGTCTCAGACCGTCCGTCTCAGGCCGTCCGTCTCAGACCGTCCGTCTCAGACCGTCTGTCTCAGACCGTCCGTCTCAGACCGTCCGTCTCAGACCGTCCGTCTCAGACCGTCCGTCTCAGACCGTCTGTCTCAGAACGTCTGTCTTTGACCGCGTGTCTCAGGCCGTCCGTCTCAGTCCGTCTGTGTTATACCGTCTGTCTGTGTGCGTCTGTCTCTGTCCCTCTGTCTAATACCCTCTGTCTCTGAGCGCTGGTCTCAGCACGTCTGTCTTAGCCCGTCTGTCTCAGACCGTCTGTCTCAGACCGTCCGTCTCAGACCGTCCGTCTCAGACCGTCCATCTCAGACCGTCTGTCTCAGACCGTCCGTGTCAGACCGTCCGTCTCAGACCGTCCGTTTCAGACCGTCCGTCTCAGACCGTCTGTCTCAGACCGTCTGACTCTGACCACGTGTCTCAGGCCGTCCGTCTCAGTACGTCTGTGTTATTCTGTCTGTCTCTGTGCGTCTGTCTCTGTCCCTCTGTCTAATACCCTCTGTCTCTGAGCGCCGGTCTCAGCACGTCTGTCTTAGCCCGTCTGTCACAGACCATCGGTCACAGAGCGTCTGTCTCAGAGCGTCTGTCTCAGAGGGTCTATCTCAGACCGTCTGTCTCAGCCCGTGTGTCTCAGCCCGTCTGTCTCAGCCCGCCTGCCTCAGCCCGCCTGCCTCAGCCCCTCTGTATCAGACCGTCTGTCTTAGACCGTCTGTCTCAGCCCGTCCGTCTCAGACCGATTATTTCAGACCGTCTGTCTCTGACCGTGAGTCTCAGGGCGTCCGTCTCATTCCGTCTGTCTTATACCGTCTGTCTATGTGTGTCTGTCTCTGTCCCTCTGTCTTGTAACCTCTGTCTCTGAGCGCCGGTCTCAACACGGCTGTCTTAGCCCGTCTGTCTCAGACCATCGGTCACAGAGCGTCTGTCTCAGAGCGTCTGTCTCAGACCGTCCGACTCAGACATTCCGTGTCAGACCGTCCGTCTCAGACCGTCTGTCTCAGACCGTCTGTCTCAGACCCTCTGTCTCAGACCGTCTGTCTCCAACCGTCTGTCACAGCCCGTCTGTCACAGTCCGCCTGCCTCTGTCTGTGGTTCTTGTACCATCTGTCGCAGACCATCTGTCTCAGACCATCTGTCTCGTATCGTCAGTCTCAGTCCGGCTGCCTCAGACCGTCTGTCTCAGACCCTCTGTCTGGGACCGTCTCTCTCTGACCACCTATCTCAGACCGTCTGTCTCTGTTCGTCCGTCACTGTCCGCGAGTCTCAGACCGCCTGCCCCTATCCGTCTGTGTCTGTGTGTCTCAGACCGTCTCTCTCAGACCGTCTGTCTCAGATCGTCTCTCCCAGACCGTCTGTCTCGGACCGTCTGTCTCAGCCCGCCCGCCTCAGTCCGTCTGTATTATACCGTCTGTCTCTGTTCGTCTGTCTCTGTCCCTCTGTCTAATACCCTCTATCTCTGAGCGCCGGACTCAGCACGTCTGTCTTAGCCCGTCTGTCTCAGACCGTCTGTCTCAGACCGTCCGACTCAGACAGTCCGTGTCAGACCGTCCGTCTCAGACCGTCTGTCTCCGACCGTCTGTCTCAGACCGTCTACTTCAGACCGTCTCTCTCAGACCGTCAGTCTCAGACCGTCTCTCCCAGACCGTCTGTCTCGGACCGTCTGTCTCAGACCGTCTGCCTCAAACTGTCTGTCTCAGACCGCCTTTCTCAGACCGTCTGCCTCAGACCGGATGTCTCAGAGCGTCTGTCTCAGAGCGTCCGTCTCAAACCGTCTGTCTCAGGCCGTCTGTCTCAGACCGTCTGTCTCAGACCGCCTGTCTCAGACCGTCTGTCTCAGACCGTCTGTCTCAGACCGTCTGTCACAGCCCGTCCGTCTCAGACAGACTGTTTCAGACCGTCTGTCACTGACCGCGTGTCTCAGGCCGTCCGTCTCAGTCCGTCTGTGTTATACCGTCTGTCTCTGTGCGTCTGTCTCTGTCCCTCTGTCTAATACCCTCTATCTCTGAGCGCCGGTCTCAGCACGTCTGTCTTAGCCCGTCTGTCTCAGACCGTCTGTCTCAGACCGTCCGACTCAGACAGTCCGTGTCAGACCGTCCGTCTCAGACCGTCTGTCTCATACCGCCTGTTTCTGGCCGTGTGTCTCAGACCGACTGTCTCGTTCCGTCCGTCTCAAACCGTCCGTCTCAGTCCGTTTGTCTCAGACCGTCTGTCTCAGACCATCTGCCTCGGACCGTCTGTCCCAGATCGTCTGACTCAGACCGTGCGCCTCAGGACGTCCGTCTCAGATGGTCTGTCTCAGACCGTCTGTCTTATACCGTCTGACTCAGTGCGTCTGTCTCTGTCCCTCCGTCTGATACCCTCTGTCTCTGAGCGCCGGTCTCAGCACGTCTGTCATAGCCCGTCTGTCTCAGACCATCGGTCAAACAGCGTCTGTCTCAGACCGTCTGTCTCAGACCGTCTGTCTCAGACCGTCTGCCTCAGACCGTCTGTCTCAGACCGTCTGTCTCGGACCGTCTGTCTCAGACCGTCTGTCTCAGACCGTCTGTCTCAGACCGTCTGGCTCAGACCGTCTGGCTCAGACCGTCTGGCTCAGACCGTCTGTCTCAGACCGTCTGTCTCAGACCGTCTGTCTCAGACCGTCTGTCTCAGACCGTCTGTCTCAGACCGTCCGTCTCAGACCGTCTGTCTCAGACCGTGTGTCTCAGGCCGTCCGTCTCCGTCCGTCTGTCTTATACCGTCTGTCTCTGTGCGTCTGTCTCTGTCCCTCTGTCTAATACCCTCTGTCTCTGAGCGCCGGTCTCAGCACGTCTGTCATAGCCCGTCTGTCTCAGTCCATCGGTCAAACAGCGTCTGTCTCAGACCGTCTGTCTCAGACCGTCTGCCTCAGACCGTCTGTCTCAGACCGTCTGTCTCAGACCGTCTGCCTCAGACCGTCTGCCTCAGACCGTCTGTCTCAGACCGTCTGTCTCAGACCGTCTGTCTCAGACCGTCTGTCTCAGACCGTCTGTCTCAGACCGTCTGTCTCAGACCGTCTGTCTCAGACCGTCTGCCTCAGACCGTCTGTCTCAGACCGTCTGTCTCAGACCGTCTGCCTCAGACCGTCTGCCTCAGACCGTCTGTCTCAGACCGTCTGTCTCAGACCGTCTGTCTCAGACCGTCTGTCTCTGACCGTCTCTCTCAGACCGTCTCTCTCAGACCGTCCACCGCAGACTGTCTGTCTCAGCCCGTCTGTGTCTGACCGTCTGCCTCAGACCGTCTGCCTGAGACCGTCTGTCTCAGACCGTCGGTCTCTGACAGTGTGTCTCAGGCCGTACGTCTCAGTCCGGCTGTCTTATACCGTCTGTCTCTGTGCGTCTGTCTCAGACCGTCTGTCTCAGACCATCGGTCAAACAGCGTCTGTCTCAGACCGTCGGTCAAACAGCGGCTGTCTCAGACCGTCTGTCTCAGACCGTCTGTCTCAGACCGTCTGTCTCAGACCGTCTGTCTCAGACCGTCTGTCTCAGACCGTCTGTCTCATACCGTCTGTCTCATACCGCCTGTTTCAGACCGTCTGTCTCTGATCGTGTGTCTCACGCCGTCCGTCTCAGCCCGTCTGTCTTATACCGTCTGTCTATGTGCGTCTGTCTCTGCCCCTCTGTCTAATACCCTCTGTCTCTGAGCGCCGGTCTCAGCCCGTCTGTCTGAGACCGTCTGTCTCATACCGTCTGCCTCAGACCGTCTGTCTCAGACTGTGTGTCTCATACCGTCTGTCTAGGACCGTCTGTCTCAGACCGACTGTCTCGATCCGTCCGTCTCAAACCGTCCGTCTCAGTCCGTTTGTCTCAGACCGTCTGGCTCAGAACGTCTGCCTCAGACCGTCTGTCTCAGACCGTCTGTCTCAGACCGTCTGTCTCAGACCGTCTGTCTCAGACCGTCTGTCTCATACCGCCTGTATCAGACCGTCTGTCTCTGACCGTGTGTCACAGGCCGTCCGTATCAGTCCATCTGTCTTATACCGTCTGTCTATGTGCGTCTGTCTCTGCCCCTCTGTCTAATACCCTCTGTCTCTGAGCGCCGGTCTCAGCACGTCTGTCTCAGACCGTCTGTCGCAGACCGTCTGGCTCAGACCGTCTGGCTCAGACCGTCTGTCTCAGACCGTCTGTCTCAGACCGTCTGTCTCAGACCGTCTGTCTCAGACCGTCTGTCTCAGACCGTCCGTCTCAGACCGTCTGTCTCAGACCGTGTGTCTCAGGCCGTCCGTCTCCGTCCGTCTGTCTTATACCGTCTGTCTCTGTGCGTCTGTCTCTGTCCCTCTGTCTAATACCCTCTGTCTCTGAGCGCCGGTCTCAGCACGTCTGTCATAGCCCGTCTGTCTCAGTCCATCGGTCAAACAGCGTCTGTCTCAGACCGTCTGTCTCAGACCGTCTGCCTCAGACCGTCTGTCTCAGACCGTCTGTCTCAGACCGTCTGCCTCAGACCGTCTGCCTCAGACCGTCTGTCTCAGACCGTCTGTCTCAGACCGTCTGTCTCAGACCGTCTGTCTCAGACCGTCTGTCTCAGACCGTCTGTCTCAGACCGTCTGCCTCAGACCGTCTGTCTCAGACCGTCTGTCTCAGACCGTCTGTCTCAGACCGTCTGTCTCAGACCGTCTGTCTCAGACCGTCTGTCTCAGACCGTCTGTCTCAGACCGTCTGTCTCACACCGTCTGTCTCAGACCGTCTGTCTCAGACCGTGTGTCTCAGACCGTCTGTCTCAGACCGTGTGTCTCAGACCGACTGTCTCGGTCCGTCCGTCTCAAACCGTCTGTCTCAGTCCGTTTGTCTCAGACCGACTGTCTCGGTCCGTCCGTCTCAAACCGTCTGTCTCAGTCCGTTTGTCTCATCCCGTCTATCTCTGTGCGTCTGTCTCTGTCCCCCTGTCCAGTACCGTCTGTCTCAGACCGTCTGCCTCAGACCGTCTATCCCAGATCGTCTGTCTCAGACCGTGTGTCTCAGGCCGTACGTCTCAGTCCGGCTGTCTTATACCGTCTGTCTCTGTGCGTCTGTCTCAGACCGTCTGTCTCAGACCATCGGTCAAACAGCGTCTGTCTCAGACCGTCGGTCAAACAGCGGCTGTCTCAGACCGTCTGTCTCAGACCGTCTGTCTCAGACCGTCTGTCTCAGACCGTCTGTCTCAGACCGTCTGTCTCAGACCGTCTGTCTCATACCGTCTGTCTCATACCGCCTGTTTCAGACCGTCTGTCTCTGATCGTGTGTCTCACGCCGTCCGTCTCAGCCCGTCTGTCTTATACCGTCTGTCTATGTGCGTCTGTCTCTGCCCCTCTGTCTAATACCCTCTGTCTCTGAGCGCCGGTCTCAGCCCGTCTGTCTGAGACCGTCTGTCTCATACCGTCTGCCTCAGACCGTCTGTCTCAGACCGTGTGTCTCATACCGTCTGTCTAGGACCGTCTGTCTCAGACCGACTGTCTCGATCCGTCCGTCTCAAACCGTCCGTCTCAGTCCGTTTGTCTCAGACCGTCTGGCTCAGAACGTCTGCCTCATACCGTCTGTCTCAGACCGTCTGTCTCAGACCGTCTGTCTCAGACCGTCTGTCTCAGACCGTCTGTCTCATACCGCCTGTATCAGACCGTCTGTCTCTGACCGTGTGTCACAGGCCGTCCGTATCAGTCCATCTGTCTTATACCGTCTGTCTATGTGCGTCTGTCTCTGCCCCTCTGTCTAATACCCTCTGTCTCTGAGCGCCGGTCTCAGCACGTCTGTCTCAGACCGTCTGTCGCAGACCGTCTGGCTCAGACCGTCTGGCTCAGACCGTCTGTCTCAGACCGTCTGTCTCAGACCGTCTGTCTCAGACCGTCTGTCTCAGACCGTCCGTCTCAGACCGTCTGTCTCAGACCGTGTGTCTCAGGCCGTCCGTCTCCGTCCGTCTGTCTTATACCGTCTGTCTCTGTGCGTCTGTCTCTGTCCCTCTGTCTAATACCCTCTGTCTCTGAGCGCCGGTCTCAGCACGTCTGTCATAGCCCGTCTGTCTCAGTCCATCGGTCAAACAGCGTCTGTCTCAGACCGTCTGTCTCAGACCGTCTGCCTCAGACCGTCTGTCTCAGACCGTCTGTCTCAGACCGTCTGCCTCAGACCGTCTGTCTCAGACCGTCTGTCTCAGACCGTCTGCCTCAGACCGTCTGCCTCAGACCGTCTGTCTCAGACCGTCTGTCTCAGACCGTCTGTCTCAGACCGTCTGTCTCAGACCGTCTGTCTCAGACCGTCTGTCTCAGACCGTCTGCCTCAGACCGTCTGTCTCAGACCGTCTGTCTCAGACCGTCTGTCTCAGACCGTCTGTCTCAGACCGTCTGTCTCAGACCGTCTGTCTCAGACCGTCTGTCTCACACCGTCTGTCTCAGACCGTCTGTCTCAGACCGTGTGTCTCAGACCGTCTGTCTCAGACCGTGTGTCTCAGACCGACTGTCTCGGTCCGTCCGTCTCAAACCGTCTGTCTCAGTCCGTTTGTCTCAGACCGACTGTCTCGGTCCGTCCGTCTCAAACCGTCTGTCTCAGTCCGTTTGTCTCATCCCGTCTATCTCTGTGCGTCTGTCTCTGTCCCCCTGTCCAGTACCGTCTGTCTCAGACCGTCTGCCTCAGACCGTCTATCCCAGATCGTCTGTCTCAGACCGTGTGTCTCAGGGCGTCCGTCTCAGATGGTCTGTCTCAGACCGTCTGTCTTATACCGTCTGACTCTGTGCGTCTCTCTCTGTCCCTCTGTCTAATACCCTCTGTCTCTGAGCGCCGGTCTCAGCACGTCTGTCTTAACCCGTCTGTCTCAGACCATCGGTCACAGAGCGTCTGTCTCAGAGCGTCTGTCTCAGACCGTCTGTCTCAGCCCGTCTGTCTCAGACCGCGTGTCTCAGTCCGGCTGTCTTATACCGTCTGTCTCTGTGCGTCTGGCTCAGACCGTCTGTCTCAGACCATCGGTCAAACAGCGTCTGTCTCAGACCGTCGGTCAAACAGCGGCTGTCTCAGACCGTCTGTCTCAGACCGTCTGTCTCAGACCGTCTGTCTCAGACCGTCTGTATCAGACCGCCTGTCTCAGACCGTCTGTCTCAGACCGTCTGTCTCATACCCTCTGTCTCATACCGCCTGTTTCAGACCGTCTGTCTCTGACCGTGTGTCTCACGCCGTCCGTCTCAGCCCGTCTGTCTATGTGCGTCTGTCTCTGCCCCTCTGTCTAATACCCTCTGTCTCTGAGCGCCGGTCTCAGCACGTCTGTCTCAGACCGTCTATCGCAGACCGTCTGTCTCAGACCGTCTGTCTCAGACCGTCTGTCTCAGACCGTCTGTCTCAGACCGTCTGTCTCAGACCGTCTGTCTCAGACCGTCTGTCTCACACCGTCTGTCTCAGACCGTCTGTCTCAGACCGTGTGTCTCAGACCGTCTGTCTCAGACCGTGTGTCTCAGACCGACTGTCTCGGTCCGTCCGTCTCAAACCGTCTGTCTCAGTCCGTTTGTCTCATCCCGTCTATCTCTGTGCGTCTGTCTCTGTCCCCCTGTCCAGTACTGTCTGTCTCAGACCGTCTGTCTCTGTCCCCCTGTCCAGTACTGTCTGTCTCAGACCGTCTGCCTCAGACCGTCTATCCCAGATCGTCTGTCTCAGACCGTGTGTCTCAGGGCGTCCGTCTCAGATGGTCTGTCTCAGACCGTCTGTCTTATACCGTCTGACTCTGTGCGTCTCTCTCTGTCCCTCTGTCTAATACCCTCTGTCTCTGAGCGCCGGTCTCAGCACGTCTGTCTTAACCCGTCTGTCTAGGACCATCGGTCACAGAGCGTCTGTCTCAGAGCGTCTGTCTCAGACCGTCTGTCTCAGCCCGTCTGTCTCAGACCGCGTGTCTCAGTCCGTCTGTCTCAGACCGTCCGTCTCAGACCGTCCGTCTCAGACCGTCTGAATCAGACCGTCTGTCTCAGACCGTCTGTCTCATACCGTCTGTCTCAGACCGTGTGTCTCAGACCGACTGTCTCGTTCCGTCCATCTCAAACCGTCCGTCTCATTCCGTTTCTCTCAGACCGTCTGTCTCAGACCGTCTGTCTCTGACCGTCTCTCTCAGACCGTCTCTCTCAGACCGTCTGCCGCAGACTGTCTGTCTCATCCCGTCTGTGTCTGACCGTCTGCCTCAGACCGTCTGCCTGAGACCGTCTGTCTCAGACCGTCTGTCTCAGACCGTCGGTCTCTGACCGTGTGTCTCAGGCCGTACGTCTCAGTCCGGCTGTCTTATACCGTCTGTCTCAGACCGTCTGTCTCAGAACGTCAGTCTCAGACCGTCTGTCTCAGACCGTCTGTCTCAGACCGTCTGTCTCCGACCGTCTGCCTCAGACCGTCTGTCTCAGACAGTCTGTATCAGACCGTCTGTCTCATACCGCCTGTTTCAGACCGTCTGTCTCTGACCGTGTGTCTCAGGCCGTCCGTCTCCGTCCGTCTGTCTTATACCGTCTGTCTCTGTGCGTCTGTCTCTGTCCCTCTGTCTAATACCCTCTGTCTCTGAGCGCCGGTCTCAGCACGTCTGTCATAGCCCGTCTGTCTCAGACCATCGGTCAAACAGCGTCTGTCTCAGACCGTCTGTATCAGACCGTCTGTCTCAGACCGTCTGTCTCAGACCGTCTGTCTCATACCGCCTGTTTCTGGCCGTGTGTCTCAGACCGACTGTCTCGTTCCGTCCGTCTCAAACCGTCCGTCTCAGTCCGTTTGTCTCAGACCGTCTGTCTCAGACCATCTGCCTCGGACCGTCTGTCCCAGATCGTCTGACTCAGACCGTGCGCCTCAGGACGTCCGTCTCAGATGGTCTGTCTCAGACCGTCTGTCTTATACCGTCTGACTCAGTGCGTCTGTCTCTGTCCCTCCGTCTAATACCCTCTGTCTCTGAGCGCCGGTCTCAGCACGTCTGTCATAGCCCGTCTGTCTCAGACCATCGGTCAAACAGCGTCTGTCTCAGACCGTCTGTCTCAGACCGTCTGTCTCAGACCGTCTGTCTCAGACCGTCTGTCTCAGACCGTCTGTCTCAGACCGTCTGCCTCAGACCGTCTGTCTCAGACCGTCTGTCTCAGACCGTCTGTCTCAGACCGTCTGTCTCAGACCGTCTGTCTCAGACCGTCTGTCTCAGACCGTCTGTCTCAGACCGTCCGTCTCAGACCGTCTGTCTCAGACCGTGTGTCTCAGGCCGTCCGTCTCCGTCCGTCTGTCTTATACCGTCTGTCTCTGTGCGTCTGTCTCTGTCCCTCTGTCTAATACCCTCTGTCTCTGAGCGCCGGTCTCAGCACGTCTGTCATAGCCCGTCTGTCTCAGTCCATCGGTCAAACAGCGTCTGTCTCTGACCGTCTGTCTCTGAGCGCCGGTCTCAGACCGTCTGCCTCAGACCGTCTGTCTCAGACCGTCTGTCTCAGACCGTCTGCCTCAGACCGTCTGCCTCAGACCGTCTGTCTCAGACCGTCTGTCTCAGACCGTCTGTCTCAGACCGTCTGTCTCAGACCGTCTGTCTCAGACCGTCTGTCTCAGACCGTCTGTCTCAGACCGTCTGCCTCAGACCGTCTGTCTCAGACCGTCTGTCTCAGACCGTCTGCCTCAGACCGTCTGCCTCAGACCGTCTGTCTCAGACCGTCTGTCTCAGACCGTCTGTCTCAGACCGTCTGTCTCTGACCGTCTCTCTCAGACCGTCTCTCTCAGACCGTCCGCCGCAGACTGTCTGTCTCAGCCCGTCTGTGTCTGACCGTCTGCCTCAGACCGTCTGCCTGAGACCGTCTGTCTCAGACCGTCGGTCTCTGACAGTGTGTCTCAGGCCGTACGTCTCAGTCCGGCTGTGTTATACCGTCTGTCTCTGTGCGTCTGTCTCAGACCGTCTGTCTCAGACCATCGGTCAAACAGCGTCTGTCTCAGACCGTCGGTCAAACAGCGGCTGTCTCAGACCGTCTGTCTCAGACCGTCTGTCTCGATCCGTCCGTCTCAAACCGTCCGTCTTATACCGTCTGTCTATGTGCGTCTGTCTCTGCCCCTCTGTCTAATACCCTCTGTCTCTGAGCGCCGGTCTCAGCCCGTCTGTCTGAGACCGTCTGTCTCATACCGTCTGCCTCAGACCGTCTGTCTCAGACCGTGTGTCTCATACCGTCTGTCTAGGACCGTGTGTCTCAGACCGACTGTCTCGATCCGTCCGTCTCAAACCGTCCGTCTCAGTCCGTTTGTCTCAGACCGTCTGGCTCAGAACGTCTGCCTCAGACCGTCTGTCTCAGACCGTCTGTCTCAGACCGTCTGTCTCAGACCGTCTGTCTCAGACCGTCTGTCTCATACCGCCTGTTTCAGGCCGTCTGTCTCTGACCGTGTGTCACAGGCCGTCCGTCTCAGTCCGTCTGTCTTATACCGTCTGTCTATGTGCGTCTGTCTCTGCCCCTCTGTCTAATACCCTCTGTCTCTGAGCGCCGGTCTCAGACCGTCTGTCTCTGACCGTCTCTCTCAGACCGTCTCTCTCAGACCGTCTGCCGCAGACTGTCTGTCTCAGCCCGTCTGTGTCTGACCGTCTGCCTCAGACCGTCTGCCTGAGACCGTCGGTCTCTGACAGTGTGTCTCAGGCCGTACGTCTCAGTCCGGCTGTCTTATACCGTCTGTCTCTGTGCGTCTGTCTCAGACCCTCTGTCTCAGACCATCGGTCTAACAGCGTCTGTCTCAGACCGTCGGTCAAACAGCGGCTGTCTCAGACCGTCTGTCTCAGACCGTCTGTCTCAGACCGTCTGTCTCAGACCGTCTGTCTCAGACCGTCTGTCTCAGACCGTCTGTCTCAGACCGTCTGTCTCAGACCGTCTGTCTCAGACCGTCTGTCTCAGACCGTCTGTCTCATACCGTCTGTCTCATACCGCCTGTTTCAGACCGTCTGTCTCTGATCGTGTGTCTCACGCCGTCCGTCTCAGCCCGTCTGTCTTATACCGTCTGTCTATGTGCGTCTGTCTCTGCCCCTCTGTCTAATACCCTCTGTCTCTGAGCGCCGGTCTCAGCCCGTCTGTCTGAGACCGTCTGTCTCATACCGTCTGCCTCAGACCGTCTGCCTCAGACCGTCTGCCTCAGACCGTCTGTCTCAGACCGTCTGTCTCAGACCGTCTGTCTCAGACCGTCTGTCTCAGACCGTCTGTCTCAGACCGTCTGTCTCAGACCGTCTGCCTCAGACCGTCTGTCTCAGACCGTCTGTCTCAGACCGTCTGCCTCAGACCGTCTGCCTCAGACCGTCTGTCTCAGACCGTCGGTCAAACAGCGGCTGTCTCAGACCGTCTGTCTCAGACCGTCTGTCTCAGACCGTCGGTCAAACAGCGGCTGTCTCAGACCGTCTGTCTCAGACCGTCTGTCTCAGACCGTCTGTCTCAGACCGTCTGTCTCAGACCGTCTGTCTCAGACCGTCTGTCTCAGACCGTCTGTCTCATACCGTCTGTCTCATACCGCCTGTTTCAGACCGTCTGTCTCTGATCGTGTGTCTCACGCCGTCCGTCTCAGCCCGTCTGTCTTATACCGTCTGTCTATGTGCGTCTGTCTCTGCCCCTCTGTCTAATACCCTCTGTCTCTGAGCGCCGGTCTCAGCCCGTCTGTCTGAGACCGTCTGTCTCATACCGTCTGCCTCAGACCGTCTGTCTCAGACCGTGTGTCTCATACCGTCTGTCTAGGACCGTGTGTCTCAGACCGACTGTCTCGATCCGTCCGTCTCAAACCGTCCGTCTCAGTCCGTTTGTCTCAGACCGTCTGGCTCAGAACGTCTGCCTCAGACCGTCTGTCTCAGACCGTCTGTCTCAGACCGTCTGTCTCAGACCGTCTGTCTCATACCGCCTGTTTCAGACCGTCTGTCTCTGACCGTGTGTCACAGGCCGTCCGTCTCAGTCCGTCTGTCTTATACCGTCTGTCTATGTGCGTCTGTCTCTGCCCCTCTGTCTAATACCCTCTGTCTCTGAGCGCCGGTCTCAGCACGTCTCTCTCAGACCGTCTGCCGCAGACTGTCTGTCTCAGCCCGTCTGTGTCTGACCGTCTGCCTCAGACCGTCTGCCTGAGACCGTCTGTCTCAGACCGTCGGTCTCTGACAGTGTGTCTCAGGCCGTACGTCTCAGTCCGGCTGTCTTATACCGTCTGTCTCTGTGCGTCTGTCTCAGACCGGCTGTCTCAGACCATCGGTCAAACAGCGTCTGTCTCAGACCGTCGGTCAAACAGCGGCTGTCTCAGACCGTCTGTCTCAGACCGTCTGTCTCAGACCGTCTGTCTCAGACCGTCTGTCTCAGACCGTCTGTCTCAGACCGTCTGTCTCAGACCGTCTGTCTCAGACCGTCTGTCTCATACCGTCTGTCTCATACCGCCTGTTTCAGACCGTCTGTCTCTGATCGTGTGTCTCACGCCGTCCGTCTCAGCCCGTCTGTCTTATACCGTCTGTCTATGTGCGTCTGTCTCTGCCCCTCTGTCTAATACCCTCTGTCTCTGAGCGCCGGTCTCAGCCCGTCTGTCTGAGACCGTCTGTCTCATACCGTCTGCCTCAGACCGTCTGTCTCAGACCGTGTGTCTCATACCGTCTGTCTAGGACCGTGTGTCTCAGACCGACTGTCTCGATCCGTCCGTCTCAAACCGTCCGTCTCAGTCCGTTTGTCTCAGACCGTCTGGCTCAGACCGTCTGTCTCAGACCGTCTGTCTCAGACCGTCCGTCTCAGACCGTCTGTCTCAGACCGTGTGTCTCAGGCCGTCCGTCTCCGTCCGTCTGTCTTATACCGTCTGTCTCTGTGCGTCTGTCTCTGTCCCTCTGTCTAATACCCTCTGTCTCTGAGCGCCGGTCTCAGCACGTCTGTCATAGCCCGTCTGTCTCAGTCCATCGGTCAAACAGCGTCTGTCTCAGACCGTCTGTCTCAGACCGTCTGTCTCAGACCGTCTGTCTCAGACCGTCTGTCTCAGACCGTCTGTCTCAGACCGTCTGCCTCAGACCGTCTGTCTCAGACCGTCTGTCTCAGACCGTCTGCCTCAGACCGTCTGCCTCAGACCGTCTGTCTCAGACCGTCTGTCTCAGACCGTCTGTCTCAGACCGTCTGTCTCAGACCGTCTGTCTCTGACCGTCTCTCTCAGACCGTCTCTCTCAGACCGTCCGCCGCAGACTGTCTGTCTCAGCCCGTCTGTGTCTGACCGTCTGCCTCAGACCGTCTGCCTGAGACCGTCTGTCTCAGACCGTCGGTCTCTGACAGTGTGTCTCAGGCCGTACGTCTCAGTCCGGCTGTCTTATACCGTCTGTCTCTGTGCGTCTGTCTCAGACCGTCTGTCTCAGACCATCGGTCAAACAGCGTCTGTCTCAGACCGTCGGTCAAACAGCGGCTGTCTCAGACCGTCTGTCTCGGACCGTCTGTCTCAGACCGTCTGTCTCAGACCGTCTGTCTCAGACCGTCTGTCTCAGACCGTCTGTCTCAGACCGTCTGTCTCAGACCGTCTGTCTCAGACCGTCTGTCTCAGACCGTCTGTCTCAGACCGTCTGTCTCAGACCGTCTGTCTCATACCGTCTGTCTCATACCGCCTGTTTCAGACCGTCTGTCTCTGATCGTGTGTCTCACGCCGTCCGTCTCAGCCCGTCTGTCTTATACCGTCTGTCTATGTGCGTCTGTCTCTGCCCCTCTGTCTAATACCCTCTGTCCCTGAGCGCCGGTCTCAGCCCGTCTGTCTGAGACCGTCTGTCTCATACCGTCTGCCTCAGACCGTCTGTCTCAGACCGTGTGTCTCATACCGTCTGTCTAGGACCGTGTGTCTCAGACCGACTGTCTCGATCCGTCCGTCTCAAACCGTCCGTCTCAGTCCGTTTGTCTCAGACCGTCTGGCTCAGAACGTCTGCCTCAGACCGTCTGTCTCAGACCGTCTGTCTCAGACCGTCTGTCTCAGACCGTCTGTCTCAGACCGTCTGTCTCATACCGCCTGTTTCAGACCGTCTGTCTCTGACCGTGTGTCACAGGCCGTCCGTCTCAGTCCGTCTGTCTTATACCGTCTGTCTATGTGCGTCTGTCTCTGCCCCTCTGTCTAATACCCTCTGTCTCTGAGCGCCGGTCTCAGCACGTCTGTCTCAGACCGTCTGTCGCAGACCGTCTGTCTCAGACCGTCTGTCTCAGACCGTCTGTCTCAGACCGTCTGTCTCAGACCGTCTGTCTCAGACCGTCTGTCTCAGACCGTCTGTCTCAGACCGTCTGTCTCAGACCGTCAGTCTCAGACCGTCTCTCTCAGCCCGTCCGTCTCAGACCGTCCGTCTCAGACCGTCCGTCTCAGACCGTCCGTCTCAGACCGTCCGTCTCAGTCCGTCTGTGTTATACCGTCTGTCTCTGTGCGTCTGTCTCTCTGCCTCTGTCTAACACCTTCTGCCTCTGAGTGCCGGTCTCAGCACGTCTGTCTTAGCCCGTCTGTCTCAGACCGTCTGTCTCAGACCGTCCGTCTCAGACCGTCCGTCTCAGGCTGTCCGTCTCAGACCGTCTGACTCAGACCGTGCGTCTCAGACCGTCTGTCTCATACCGTCTGTCTCATACCGCCTGTTTCAGACCGTCTGTCTCTGATCGTGTGTCTCACGCCGTCCGTCTCAGCCCGTCTGTCTTATACCGTCTGTCTATGTGCGTCTGTCTCTGCCCCTCTGTCTAATACCCTCTGTCTCTGAGCGCCGGTCTCAGCCCGTCTGTCTGAGACCGTCTGTCTCATACCGTCTGCCTCAGACCGTCTGTCTCAGACCGTGTGTCTCATACCGTCTGTCTAGGACCGTGTGTCTCAGACCGACTGTCTCGATCCGTCCGTCTCAAACCGTCCGTCTCAGTCCGTTTGTCTCAGACCGTCTGGCTCAGAACGTCTGCCTCAGACCGTCTGTCTCAGACCGTCTGTCTCAGACCGTCTGTCTCAGACCGTCTGTCTCAGACCGTCTGTCTCATACCGCCTGTTTCAGACCGTCTGTCTCTGACCGTGTGTCACAGGCCGTCCGTCTCAGTCCGTCTGTCTTATACCGTCTGTCTATGTGCGTCTGTCTCTGCCCCTCTGTCTAATACCCTCTGTCTCTGAGCGCCGGTCTCAGCACGTCTGTCTCAGACCGTCTGTCGCAGACCGTCTGTCTCAGACCGTCTGTCTCAGACCGTCTGTCTCAGACCGTCTGTCTCAGACCGTCTGTCTCAGACCGTCTGTCTCAGACCGTCAGTCTCAGACCGTCTCTCTCAGCCCGTCCGTCTCAGACCGTCCGTCTCAGACCGTCCGTCTCAGTCCGTCTGTGTTATACCGTCTGTCTCTGTGCGTTCGTCTCTGTCCCTCTGTCTAATACCCTTTGTCTCTGAGCGCCGGTCTCAGCACGTCTGTCTTAGCCCGTCTGTCTCAGACCATCGGTCAAATAGCGTCTGTCTCAGTTCGTCTGTCTCAGACTGTCTGTCTCAGTCCGTCTGTCTCAGTCTGTCCGTCTCAGACCGTCTGTCTCAGACCGTCAGTCTCAGACCGTCTCTCTCAGCCCGTCCGTCTCAGACAGTCCGTCTCAGACCGTCCGTCTCAGACCGTCCGTCTCAGACCGTCCGTCTCAGACCGTCCGTCTCAGACAGACTGTTTCAGACCGTCTGTCACTGACCGTGTGTCTCAGGCCGTCCGTCTTAGTCCGTCTGTGTTATACCGTCTGTCTCTGTGCGTCTGTCTCTCTGCCTCTGTCTAACACCTTCTGCCTCTGAGTGCCGGTCTCAGCACGTCTGTCTTAGCCCGTCTGTCTCAGACCGTCTGTCTCAGACCGTCCGTCTCAGACCGTCCGTCTCAGGCTGTCCGTCTCAGACCGTCTGACTCAGACCGTGCGTCTCAGACCGTCTGTCTCATACCGTCTGTCTCATACCGCCTGTTTCAGACCGTCTGTCTCTGATCGTGTGTCTCACGCCGTCCGTCTCAGCCCGTCTGTCTTATACCGTCTGTCTATGTGCGTCTGTCTCTGCCCCTCTGTCTAATACCCTCTGTCTCTGAGCGCCGGTCTCAGCCCGTCTGTCTGAGACCGTCTGTCTCATACCGTCTGCCTCAGACCGTCTGTCTCAGACCGTGTGTCTCATACCGTCTGTCTAGGACCGTGTGTCTCAGACCGACTGTCTCGATCCGTCCGTCTCAAACCGTCCGTCTCAGTCCGTTTGTCTCAGACCGTCTGGCTCAGAACGTCTGCCTCAGACCGTCTGTCTCAGACCGTCTGTCTCAGACCGTCTGTCTCAGACCGTCTGTCTCAGACCGTCTGTCTCATACCGCCTGTTTCAGACCGTCTGTCTCTGACCGTGTGTCACAGGCCGTCCGTCTCAGTCCGTCTGTCTTATACCGTCTGTCTATGTGCGTCTGTCTCTGCCCCTCTGTCTAATACCCTCTGTCTCTGAGCGCCGGTCTCAGCACGTCTGTCTCAGACCGTCTGTCGCAGACCGTCTGTCTCAGACCGTCTGTCTCAGACCGTCTGTCTCAGACCGTCTGTCTCAGACCGTCTGTCTCAGACCGTCTGTCTCAGACCGTCTGTCTCAGACCGTCTGTCTCAGACCGTCAGTCTCAGACCGTCTCTCTCAGCCCGTCCGTCTCAGACCGTCCGTCTCAGACCGTCCGTCTCAGACCGTCCGTCTCAGTCCGTCTGTGTTATACCGTCTGTCTCTGTGCGTTCGTCTCTGTCCCTCTGTCTAATACCCTTTGTCTCTGAGCGCCGGTCTCAGCACGTCTGTCTTAGCCCGTCTGTCTCAGACCATCGGTCAAATAGCGTCTGTCTCAGTTCGTCTGTCTCAGACTGTCTGTCTCAGTCCGTCTGTCTCAGTCTGTCCGTCTCAGACCGTCTGTCTCAGACCGTCAGTCTCAGACCGTCTCTCTCAGCCCGTCCGTCTCAGACAGTCCGTCTCAGACCGTCCGTCTCAGACCGTCCGTCTCAGACCGTCCGTCTCAGACCGTCCGTCTCAGACAGACTGTTTCAGACCGTCTGTCACTGACCGTGTGTCTCAGGCCGTCCGTCTTAGTCCGTCTGTGTTATACCGTCTGTCTCTGTGCGTCTGTCTCTCTGCCTCTGTCTAACACCTTCTGCCTCTGAGTGCCGGTCTCAGCACGTCTGTCTTAGCCCGTCTGTCTCAGACCGTCTGTCTCAGACCGTCCGTCTCAGACCGTCCGTCTCAGGCCGTCTGACTCAGACCGTGCGTCTCAGACCGTCTGTCTCAGACCGTCGGTATCAGACCGCCTGTGACAGACCGTCTGTCTGAGCCCGCCTGTCTCAGCCCGCCTGTCTCAGCCCGTCTGTCTCTGACCGTCTGTCTTAGACCGTCTGTCTTAGCCCGTCTGTCTCAGACCGTCTGACTCAGACCGTGCGTCTCAGACCGTCTGTCTCATTCCGTCTGTCTCATACCGCCTGTCTCAGACCGTCTGTCTCAGCCCGCCTGTCTCAGCCCGCCTGTCTCAGCCCGTCTGTCTCTGACCGTCTGTCTTAGACCATCTGTCTTAGCCCGTCTGTCTCAGACCGTCTGTCTCAGACCGTCTGTCTCATTCCGTCTGTCTCAAACCGCCTGTCTCAGACCGTCTGTCTCAGCCCGCCTGTCTCAGCCCGCCTGTCTCAGCCCGTCTGTCTCAGACCGTCTGACTTTGACCGCGTGTCTCAGGCCGTCCGTCTCAGTCCGTCTGTGTTATTCTGTCTGTCTCTGTGCGTCTGTCCCTGTCCCTCTGTCTAATACCCTCTGTCTCTGAGCACCGGTCTCAGCACGTCTGTCTTAGCCCGTCTGTCTCAGACCGTCTGTCTCAGACCGTCCGTCTCAGACCGTCCGTCTCAGGCTGTCCGTCTCAGACCGTCTGACTCAGACCGTGCGTCTCAGACCGTCTGTCTCATTCCGTCTGTCCCATACCGCCTGTCTCAGACCGTCTGTCTCAGCCCGCCGGTCTCAGCCCGCCTGTCTCAGCCCGTCTGTCTCTGACCGTCTGTCTTAGACCGTCTGTCTTAGCCCGCCTGTCTCAGACAGTCTGTCTCAGACCGTCTGTCTCAACCGTCTGTCTCAGACCGTCCGTGTCAGACCGCCCGTCTCAGACCATCTGTCACAGCCCGTCCGTCTCAGACCGACTGTTTCAGACCGTCTGTCCCTGACCGCGTGTCTCAGGCCGTCCGTCTCAGTCCGTCTGTGTTATTCTGTCTGTCTCTGTGCGTCTGTCTCTGTCCCTCTGTCTAATACCCTCTGTCTCTGAGCGCCGGTCTCAGCACGTCTGTCTTAGCCCGTCTGTCTCAGACCATCGGTCAAATAGCGTCTGTCTGATATCGTCTGTCTCAGACTGTCTGTCTCAGACCATCGGTCACAGAGCGTCTGTCTCAGAGCGTCTGTCTCTGACCGTGTGTCTCAGGCCGTCCGTCTCAGTCTGTCTGTCTTATACCGTCTGTCTATGTGCGTCTGTCTCTGTCCCTCTGTCTAATACCCTCTGTCTCTGAGCGCCGGTCTCAGCACGTCTGTCTTAGCCCGTGTGTCTCAGATCGTCTGTCTCAGACCGCCTGTCTCAGACCGTCTGTCTCAGACCGCCTGTCTCAGACTGTCTGTATCAGGTAGTCTGTCTCAGACTGTCTGTCTCAGACCGTCTGTCTCAGACCGGCTGTCTCAGACCGTCTGTCTTAGCCCGTCTGTCTCAGACCGTCCGTCTCAGACCGTCCGTCTCAGACCGTCTGTCTCAGCCTGCCTGCCTCAGCCCGCCTGTCTCAGCCCGTCTGTCTCAGACCGTCTGACTTAGACCGTCTGTCTCAGCCCCTCCGTCTCAGACCGACTGTTTCAGACCGTCTGTCTCTGACCGTGTGTCTCAGGGCGTCCGTCTCAGACCGTCTGTGTTATACCGTCTGCATATGTGTGTCTGTCTCTGTCCCTCTGTCTCTGAGCACCGGTCTCAGCACGTCTGTCTTAGCCCGTCTGTCACAGACCATCGGTCACAGAGCGTCTGTCTCAGAGCGTCTGTCTCAGAGGGTCTATCTCAGACCGTCTGTCTCAGCCCGTGTGTCTCAGCCCGTCTGTCTCAGCTCGCCTGCCTCAGCCCGCCTGCCTCAGCCCCTCTGTATCAGACCGTCTGTCTTAGACCGTCCGAGTCAGACCGTCCGTCTCAGACCGTCTGTCTCAGACCGTCTGACTCAGACCGTCAGTCTCAGACCGTCTGTCACAGCCCGTCCGTCTCGGACCGACTGTTTCAGACCGTCTGTCTCTAACCGTGTGTCTCAGGCCGTCAGTCTCAGTCCGTCTGTGTTACACCGTCTGTCTCTGTGCGTCTGTCCCTGTCCCTCTGTCTAATACACTCTGTCTCTGAGCGCCGGTCTCAGCACGTCTGTCTTAGCCCGCCTGTCTCAGCCCGTGTGTCTCAGCCCGTCTGCCTCAGCCTGCCTGTCTCAGCCCGCCTGTCTCAGCCCGTCTGTCTCAGACCGTCTGTCTCAGACCGCCTGTCTCTGACCGCGTGTCTCAGGCCGTCCGTCTCAGTCCGTCTGTTTTATACCGTCTGTCTGTGTGCGTCTGTCTCTGTCCCTCTGTCTAATACCCTCTGTCTATGAGCGCCGGTCTCAGCACGTCTGTCTTAGCCCGTCTGTCTCAGACAATCGGTCAAATAGCGTCTGTCTCAGATCGTCTGTCTCTGACTGAGTTCCTGAGACCGTCTGTCTCAGTACGTCTGTCTCAGACCGTCTGTCTCAGACCGTCTGTTTCAGACCGTCTGTCTCAGGCCGTCAGTCTCAGACCGTCTGTCTCAGCCCGTCCGTCTCAGACCGACTGTTTCAGACAGTCTGTCTCTGACCGTGTGTCTCAGGCCGTCCGTCTCAGACCGTCTGTGTTATACCGTCTGCATATGTGTGTCTGTCTCTGTCCCTCTGTCTCTGAGCACCGGTCTCAGCACGTCTGTCTTAGCCCGTCTGTCACAGACCATCGGTCACAGAGCGTCTGTCTCAGAGCGTCTGTCTCAGAGGGTCTATCTCAGACCGTCTGTCTCAGCCCGTGTGTCTCAGCCCGTCTGTCTCAGCTCGCCTGCCTCAGCCCGCCTGCCTCAGCCCCTCTGTATCAGACCGTCTGTCTTAGACCGTCCGAGTCAGACCGTCCGTCTCAGACCGTCTGTCTCAGACCGTCCGACTCAGACCGTCAGTCTCAGACCGTCTGTCACAGCCCGTCCGTCTCGGACCGTCTGTCTCAGACCGTCTGTCTCAGACCGTCTGTCACAGCCCGTCCGTCTCAGACAGACTGTTTCAGACAGTCTGTCACTGACCGTGTGTCTCAGGCCGTCCGTCTCAGTCCGTCTGTGTTATACCGTCTGTCTCTGTGCGTCTGTCTCTGTCCCTCTGTCTAATACCCTCTGTCTCTGAGTGCCGGTCTCAGCACGTCTGTCTTAGCCCGTCTGTCTCAGACAATCGGTCAAATAGCGTCTGTCTCAGATCGTCTGTCTCTGACTGAGTTCCTGAGACCGTCTGTCTCAGTCCGTCTGTCTCAGACCGTCTGTCTCAGACCGTCTGTTTCAGACCGTCTGTCTCAGGCCGTCAGTCTCAGACCGTCTGTCTCAGCCCGTCCGTCTCAGACCGACTGTTTCAGACAGTCTGTCTCTGACCGTGTGTCTCAGGCCGTCCGTCTCAGTCTGTCTGTCTTATACCGTCTGTCTATGTGCGCCTGTTTCTGTCCCTCAGTCTAATACCCTCTATCTCTGAGCGCCGGTCTCAGCAGGTCTGTCTTAGCCCGCCTGTCTCAGCCCGTGTGTCTCAGCCCGTCTGCCTCAGCCTGCCTGTCTCAGCCCGCCTGTCTCAGCCCGTCTGTCTCAGACCGTCTGTCTCAGACCGCCTGTCTCTGACCGCGTGTCTCAGGCCGTCCGTCTCAGTCCGTCTGTTTTATACCGTCTGTCTGTGTGCGTCTGTCTCTGTCCCTCTGTCTAATACCCTCTGTCTCTGAGCGCCGGTCTCAGCACGTCTGTCTTAGCCCGTCTGTCTCAGACCGTCTGTCTCAGACCGTCTGTCTCAGACCGTCTGTCTCAGACCGTCTGTCTCAGACCGTCTGTCTCAGACCGTCTGTCTCAGACCGTCCGTCTCAGACCGTCTGTCTCAGACCGTGTGTCTCAGGCCGTCCGTCTCCGTCCGTCTGTCTTATACCGTCTGTCTCTGTGCGTCTGTCTCTGTCCCTCTGTCTAATACCCTCTGTCTCTGAGCGCCGGTCTCAGCACGTCTGTCATAGCCCGTCTGTCTCAGTCCATCGGTCAAACAGCGTCTGTCTCTGACCGTCTGTCTCTGAGCGCCGGTCTCAGACCGTCTGCCTCAGACCGTCTGTCTCAGACCGTCTGTCTCAGACCGTCTGCCTCAGACCGTCTGCCTCAGACCGTCTGTCTCAGACCGTCTGTCTCAGACCGTCTGTCTCAGACCGTCTGTCTCAGACCGTCTGTCTCAGACCGTCTGTCTCAGACCGTCTGTCTCAGACCGTCTGCCTCAGACCGTCTGTCTCAGACCGTCTGTCTCAGACCGTCTGCCTCAGACCGTCTGCCTCAGACCGTCTGTCTCAGACCGTCTGTCTCAGACCGTCTGTCTCAGACCGTCTGTCTCTGACCGTCTCTCTCAGACCGTCTCTCTCAGACCGTCCGCCGCAGACTGTCTGTCTCAGCCCGTCTGTGTCTGACCGTCTGCCTCAGACCGTCTGCCTGAGACCGTCTGTCTCAGACCGTCGGTCTCTGACAGTGTGTCTCAGGCCGTACGTCTCAGTCCGGCTGTGTTATACCGTCTGTCTCTGTGCGTCTGTCTCAGACCGTCTGTCTCAGACCATCGGTCAAACAGCGTCTGTCTCAGACCGTCGGTCAAACAGCGGCTGTCTCAGACCGTCTGTCTCAGACCGTCTGTCTCAGACCGTCTGTCTCGATCCGTCCGTCTCAAACCGTCCGTCTTATACCGTCTGTCTATGTGCGTCTGTCTCTGCCCCTCTGTCTAATACCCTCTGTCTCTGAGCGCCGGTCTCAGCCCGTCTGTCTGAGACCGTCTGTCTCATACCGTCTGCCTCAGACCGTCTGTCTCAGACCGTGTGTCTCATACCGTCTGTCTAGGACCGTGTGTCTCAGACCGACTGTCTCGATCCGTCCGTCTCAAACCGTCCGTCTCAGTCCGTTTGTCTCAGACCGTCTGGCTCAGAACGTCTGCCTCAGACCGTCTGTCTCAGACCGTCTGTCTCAGACCGTCTGTCTCAGACCGTCTGTCTCAGACCGTCTGTCTCATACCGCCTGTTTCAGGCCGTCTGTCTCTGACCGTGTGTCACAGGCCGTCCGTCTCAGTCCGTCTGTCTTATACCGTCTGTCTATGTGCGTCTGTCTCTGCCCCTCTGTCTAATACCCTCTGTCTCTGAGCGCCGGTCTCAGACCGTCTGTCTCTGACCGTCTCTCTCAGACCGTCTCTCTCAGACCGTCTGCCGCAGACTGTCTGTCTCAGCCCGTCTGTGTCTGACCGTCTGCCTCAGACCGTCTGCCTGAGACCGTCGGTCTCTGACAGTGTGTCTCAGGCCGTACGTCTCAGTCCGGCTGTCTTATACCGTCTGTCTCTGTGCGTCTGTCTCAGACCCTCTGTCTCAGACCATCGGTCTAACAGCGTCTGTCTCAGACCGTCGGTCAAACAGCGGCTGTCTCAGACCGTCTGTCTCAGACCGTCTGTCTCAGACCGTCTGTCTCAGACCGTCTGTCTCAGACCGTCTGTCTCAGACCGTCTGTCTCAGACCGTCTGTCTCAGACCGTCTGTCTCAGACCGTCTGTCTCAGACCGTCTGTCTCATACCGTCTGTCTCATACCGCCTGTTTCAGACCGTCTGTCTCTGATCGTGTGTCTCACGCCGTCCGTCTCAGCCCGTCTGTCTTATACCGTCTGTCTATGTGCGTCTGTCTCTGCCCCTCTGTCTAATACCCTCTGTCTCTGAGCGCCGGTCTCAGCCCGTCTGTCTGAGACCGTCTGTCTCATACCGTCTGCCTCAGACCGTCTGCCTCAGACCGTCTGCCTCAGACCGTCTGTCTCAGACCGTCTGTCTCAGACCGTCTGTCTCAGACCGTCTGTCTCAGACCGTCTGTCTCAGACCGTCTGTCTCAGACCGTCTGCCTCAGACCGTCTGTCTCAGACCGTCTGTCTCAGACCGTCTGCCTCAGACCGTCTGCCTCAGACCGTCTGTCTCAGACCGTCGGTCAAACAGCGGCTGTCTCAGACCGTCTGTCTCAGACCGTCTGTCTCAGACCGTCGGTCAAACAGCGGCTGTCTCAGACCGTCTGTCTCAGACCGTCTGTCTCAGACCGTCTGTCTCAGACCGTCTGTCTCAGACCGTCTGTCTCAGACCGTCTGTCTCAGACCGTCTGTCTCATACCGTCTGTCTCATACCGCCTGTTTCAGACCGTCTGTCTCTGATCGTGTGTCTCACGCCGTCCGTCTCAGCCCGTCTGTCTTATACCGTCTGTCTATGTGCGTCTGTCTCTGCCCCTCTGTCTAATACCCTCTGTCTCTGAGCGCCGGTCTCAGCCCGTCTGTCTGAGACCGTCTGTCTCATACCGTCTGCCTCAGACCGTCTGTCTCAGACCGTGTGTCTCATACCGTCTGTCTAGGACCGTGTGTCTCAGACCGACTGTCTCGATCCGTCCGTCTCAAACCGTCCGTCTCAGTCCGTTTGTCTCAGACCGTCTGGCTCAGAACGTCTGCCTCAGACCGTCTGTCTCAGACCGTCTGTCTCAGACCGTCTGTCTCAGACCGTCTGTCTCATACCGCCTGTTTCAGACCGTCTGTCTCTGACCGTGTGTCACAGGCCGTCCGTCTCAGTCCGTCTGTCTTATACCGTCTGTCTATGTGCGTCTGTCTCTGCCCCTCTGTCTAATACCCTCTGTCTCTGAGCGCCGGTCTCAGCACGTCTCTCTCAGACCGTCTGCCGCAGACTGTCTGTCTCAGCCCGTCTGTGTCTGACCGTCTGCCTCAGACCGTCTGCCTGAGACCGTCTGTCTCAGACCGTCGGTCTCTGACAGTGTGTCTCAGGCCGTACGTCTCAGTCCGGCTGTCTTATACCGTCTGTCTCTGTGCGTCTGTCTCAGACCGGCTGTCTCAGACCATCGGTCAAACAGCGTCTGTCTCAGACCGTCGGTCAAACAGCGGCTGTCTCAGACCGTCTGTCTCAGACCGTCTGTCTCAGACCGTCTGTCTCAGACCGTCTGTCTCAGACCGTCTGTCTCAGACCGTCTGTCTCAGACCGTCTGTCTCAGACCGTCTGTCTCATACCGTCTGTCTCATACCGCCTGTTTCAGACCGTCTGTCTCTGATCGTGTGTCTCACGCCGTCCGTCTCAGCCCGTCTGTCTTATACCGTCTGTCTATGTGCGTCTGTCTCTGCCCCTCTGTCTAATACCCTCTGTCTCTGAGCGCCGGTCTCAGCCCGTCTGTCTGAGACCGTCTGTCTCATACCGTCTGCCTCAGACCGTCTGTCTCAGACCGTGTGTCTCATACCGTCTGTCTAGGACCGTGTGTCTCAGACCGACTGTCTCGATCCGTCCGTCTCAAACCGTCCGTCTCAGTCCGTTTGTCTCAGACCGTCTGGCTCAGACCGTCTGTCTCAGACCGTCTGTCTCAGACCGTCCGTCTCAGACCGTCTGTCTCAGACCGTGTGTCTCAGGCCGTCCGTCTCCGTCCGTCTGTCTTATACCGTCTGTCTCTGTGCGTCTGTCTCTGTCCCTCTGTCTAATACCCTCTGTCTCTGAGCGCCGGTCTCAGCACGTCTGTCATAGCCCGTCTGTCTCAGTCCATCGGTCAAACAGCGTCTGTCTCAGACCGTCTGTCTCAGACCGTCTGTCTCAGACCGTCTGTCTCAGACCGTCTGTCTCAGACCGTCTGTCTCAGACCGTCTGCCTCAGACCGTCTGTCTCAGACCGTCTGTCTCAGACCGTCTGCCTCAGACCGTCTGCCTCAGACCGTCTGTCTCAGACCGTCTGTCTCAGACCGTCTGTCTCAGACCGTCTGTCTCAGACCGTCTGTCTCTGACCGTCTCTCTCAGACCGTCTCTCTCAGACCGTCCGCCGCAGACTGTCTGTCTCAGCCCGTCTGTGTCTGACCGTCTGCCTCAGACCGTCTGCCTGAGACCGTCTGTCTCAGACCGTCGGTCTCTGACAGTGTGTCTCAGGCCGTACGTCTCAGTCCGGCTGTCTTATACCGTCTGTCTCTGTGCGTCTGTCTCAGACCGTCTGTCTCAGACCATCGGTCAAACAGCGTCTGTCTCAGACCGTCGGTCAAACAGCGGCTGTCTCAGACCGTCTGTCTCGGACCGTCTGTCTCAGACCGTCTGTCTCAGACCGTCTGTCTCAGACCGTCTGTCTCAGACCGTCTGTCTCAGACCGTCTGTCTCAGACCGTCTGTCTCAGACCGTCTGTCTCAGACCGTCTGTCTCAGACCGTCTGTCTCAGACCGTCTGTCTCATACCGTCTGTCTCATACCGCCTGTTTCAGACCGTCTGTCTCTGATCGTGTGTCTCACGCCGTCCGTCTCAGCCCGTCTGTCTTATACCGTCTGTCTATGTGCGTCTGTCTCTGCCCCTCTGTCTAATACCCTCTGTCCCTGAGCGCCGGTCTCAGCCCGTCTGTCTGAGACCGTCTGTCTCATACCGTCTGCCTCAGACCGTCTGTCTCAGACCGTGTGTCTCATACCGTCTGTCTAGGACCGTGTGTCTCAGACCGACTGTCTCGATCCGTCCGTCTCAAACCGTCCGTCTCAGTCCGTTTGTCTCAGACCGTCTGGCTCAGAACGTCTGCCTCAGACCGTCTGTCTCAGACCGTCTGTCTCAGACCGTCTGTCTCAGACCGTCTGTCTCAGACCGTCTGTCTCATACCGCCTGTTTCAGACCGTCTGTCTCTGACCGTGTGTCACAGGCCGTCCGTCTCAGTCCGTCTGTCTTATACCGTCTGTCTATGTGCGTCTGTCTCTGCCCCTCTGTCTAATACCCTCTGTCTCTGAGCGCCGGTCTCAGCACGTCTGTCTCAGACCGTCTGTCGCAGACCGTCTGTCTCAGACCGTCTGTCTCAGACCGTCTGTCTCAGACCGTCTGTCTCAGACCGTCTGTCTCAGACCGTCTGTCTCAGACCGTCTGTCTCAGACCGTCTGTCTCAGACCGTCAGTCTCAGACCGTCTCTCTCAGCCCGTCCGTCTCAGACCGTCCGTCTCAGACCGTCCGTCTCAGACCGTCCGTCTCAGACCGTCCGTCTCAGTCCGTCTGTGTTATACCGTCTGTCTCTGTGCGTCTGTCTCTCTGCCTCTGTCTAACACCTTCTGCCTCTGAGTGCCGGTCTCAGCACGTCTGTCTTAGCCCGTCTGTCTCAGACCGTCTGTCTCAGACCGTCCGTCTCAGACCGTCCGTCTCAGGCTGTCCGTCTCAGACCGTCTGACTCAGACCGTGCGTCTCAGACCGTCTGTCTCATACCGTCTGTCTCATACCGCCTGTTTCAGACCGTCTGTCTCTGATCGTGTGTCTCACGCCGTCCGTCTCAGCCCGTCTGTCTTATACCGTCTGTCTATGTGCGTCTGTCTCTGCCCCTCTGTCTAATACCCTCTGTCTCTGAGCGCCGGTCTCAGCCCGTCTGTCTGAGACCGTCTGTCTCATACCGTCTGCCTCAGACCGTCTGTCTCAGACCGTGTGTCTCATACCGTCTGTCTAGGACCGTGTGTCTCAGACCGACTGTCTCGATCCGTCCGTCTCAAACCGTCCGTCTCAGTCCGTTTGTCTCAGACCGTCTGGCTCAGAACGTCTGCCTCAGACCGTCTGTCTCAGACCGTCTGTCTCAGACCGTCTGTCTCAGACCGTCTGTCTCAGACCGTCTGTCTCAGACCGTCTGTCTCATACCGCCTGTTTCAGACCGTCTGTCTCTGACCGTGTGTCACAGGCCGTCCGTCTCAGTCCGTCTGTCTTATACCGTCTGTCTATGTGCGTCTGTCTCTGCCCCTCTGTCTAATACCCTCTGTCTCTGAGCGCCGGTCTCAGCACGTCTGTCTCAGACCGTCTGTCGCAGACCGTCTGTCTCAGACCGTCTGTCTCAGACCGTCTGTCTCAGACCGTCTGTCTCAGACCGTCTGTCTCAGACCGTCTGTCTCAGACCGTCAGTCTCAGACCGTCTCTCTCAGCCCGTCCGTCTCAGACCGTCCGTCTCAGACCGTCCGTCTCAGTCCGTCTGTGTTATACCGTCTGTCTCTGTGCGTTCGTCTCTGTCCCTCTGTCTAATACCCTTTGTCTCTGAGCGCCGGTCTCAGCACGTCTGTCTTAGCCCGTCTGTCTCAGACCATCGGTCAAATAGCGTCTGTCTCAGTTCGTCTGTCTCAGACTGTCTGTCTCAGTCCGTCTGTCTCAGTCTGTCCGTCTCAGACCGTCTGTCTCAGACCGTCAGTCTCAGACCGTCTCTCTCAGCCCGTCCGTCTCAGACAGTCCGTCTCAGACCGTCCGTCTCAGACCGTCCGTCTCAGACCGTCCGTCTCAGACCGTCCGTCTCAGACAGACTGTTTCAGACCGTCTGTCACTGACCGTGTGTCTCAGGCCGTCCGTCTTAGTCCGTCTGTGTTATACCGTCTGTCTCTGTGCGTCTGTCTCTCTGCCTCTGTCTAACACCTTCTGCCTCTGAGTGCCGGTCTCAGCACGTCTGTCTTAGCCCGTCTGTCTCAGACCGTCTGTCTCAGACCGTCCGTCTCAGACCGTCCGTCTCAGGCTGTCCGTCTCAGACCGTCTGACTCAGACCGTGCGTCTCAGACCGTCTGTCTCATACCGTCTGTCTCATACCGCCTGTTTCAGACCGTCTGTCTCTGATCGTGTGTCTCACGCCGTCCGTCTCAGCCCGTCTGTCTTATACCGTCTGTCTATGTGCGTCTGTCTCTGCCCCTCTGTCTAATACCCTCTGTCTCTGAGCGCCGGTCTCAGCCCGTCTGTCTGAGACCGTCTGTCTCATACCGTCTGCCTCAGACCGTCTGTCTCAGACCGTGTGTCTCATACCGTCTGTCTAGGACCGTGTGTCTCAGACCGACTGTCTCGATCCGTCCGTCTCAAACCGTCCGTCTCAGTCCGTTTGTCTCAGACCGTCTGGCTCAGAACGTCTGCCTCAGACCGTCTGTCTCAGACCGTCTGTCTCAGACCGTCTGTCTCAGACCGTCTGTCTCAGACCGTCTGTCTCATACCGCCTGTTTCAGACCGTCTGTCTCTGACCGTGTGTCACAGGCCGTCCGTCTCAGTCCGTCTGTCTTATACCGTCTGTCTATGTGCGTCTGTCTCTGCCCCTCTGTCTAATACCCTCTGTCTCTGAGCGCCGGTCTCAGCACGTCTGTCTCAGACCGTCTGTCGCAGACCGTCTGTCTCAGACCGTCTGTCTCAGACCGTCTGTCTCAGACCGTCTGTCTCAGACCGTCTGTCTCAGACCGTCTGTCTCAGACCGTCTGTCTCAGACCGTCTGTCTCAGACCGTCTGTCTCAGACCGTCAGTCTCAGACCGTCTCTCTCAGCCCGTCCGTCTCAGACCGTCCGTCTCAGACCGTCCGTCTCAGACCGTCCGTCTCAGTCCGTCTGTGTTATACCGTCTGTCTCTGTGCGTTCGTCTCTGTCCCTCTGTCTAATACCCTTTGTCTCTGAGCGCCGGTCTCAGCACGTCTGTCTTAGCCCGTCTGTCTCAGACCATCGGTCAAATAGCGTCTGTCTCAGTTCGTCTGTCTCAGACTGTCTGTCTCAGTCCGTCTGTCTCAGTCTGTCCGTCTCAGACCGTCTGTCTCAGACCGTCAGTCTCAGACCGTCTCTCTCAGCCCGTCCGTCTCAGACAGTCCGTCTCAGACCGTCCGTCTCAGACCGTCCGTCTCAGACCGTCCGTCTCAGACCGTCCGTCTCAGACAGACTGTTTCAGACCGTCTGTCACTGACCGTGTGTCTCAGGCCGTCCGTCTTAGTCCGTCTGTGTTATACCGTCTGTCTCTGTGCGTCTGTCTCTCTGCCTCTGTCTAACACCTTCTGCCTCTGAGTGCCGGTCTCAGCACGTCTGTCTTAGCCCGTCTGTCTCAGACCGTCTGTCTCAGACCGTCCGTCTCAGACCGTCCGTCTCAGGCCGTCTGACTCAGACCGTGCGTCTCAGACCGTCTGTCTCAGACCGTCGGTATCAGACCGCCTGTGACAGACCGTCTGTCTGAGCCCGCCTGTCTCAGCCCGCCTGTCTCAGCCCGTCTGTCTCTGACCGTCTGTCTTAGACCGTCTGTCTTAGCCCGTCTGTCTCAGACCGTCTGACTCAGACCGTGCGTCTCAGACCGTCTGTCTCATTCCGTCTGTCTCATACCGCCTGTCTCAGACCGTCTGTCTCAGCCCGCCTGTCTCAGCCCGCCTGTCTCAGCCCGTCTGTCTCTGACCGTCTGTCTTAGACCATCTGTCTTAGCCCGTCTGTCTCAGACCGTCTGTCTCAGACCGTCTGTCTCATTCCGTCTGTCTCAAACCGCCTGTCTCAGACCGTCTGTCTCAGCCCGCCTGTCTCAGCCCGCCTGTCTCAGCCCGTCTGTCTCAGACCGTCTGACTTTGACCGCGTGTCTCAGGCCGTCCGTCTCAGTCCGTCTGTGTTATTCTGTCTGTCTCTGTGCGTCTGTCCCTGTCCCTCTGTCTAATACCCTCTGTCTCTGAGCACCGGTCTCAGCACGTCTGTCTTAGCCCGTCTGTCTCAGACCGTCTGTCTCAGACCGTCCGTCTCAGACCGTCCGTCTCAGGCTGTCCGTCTCAGACCGTCTGACTCAGACCGTGCGTCTCAGACCGTCTGTCTCATTCCGTCTGTCCCATACCGCCTGTCTCAGACCGTCTGTCTCAGCCCGCCGGTCTCAGCCCGCCTGTCTCAGCCCGTCTGTCTCTGACCGTCTGTCTTAGACCGTCTGTCTTAGCCCGCCTGTCTCAGACAGTCTGTCTCAGACCGTCTGTCTCAACCGTCTGTCTCAGACCGTCCGTGTCAGACCGCCCGTCTCAGACCATCTGTCACAGCCCGTCCGTCTCAGACCGACTGTTTCAGACCGTCTGTCCCTGACCGCGTGTCTCAGGCCGTCCGTCTCAGTCCGTCTGTGTTATTCTGTCTGTCTCTGTGCGTCTGTCTCTGTCCCTCTGTCTAATACCCTCTGTCTCTGAGCGCCGGTCTCAGCACGTCTGTCTTAGCCCGTCTGTCTCAGACCATCGGTCAAATAGCGTCTGTCTGATATCGTCTGTCTCAGACTGTCTGTCTCAGACCATCGGTCACAGAGCGTCTGTCTCAGAGCGTCTGTCTCTGACCGTGTGTCTCAGGCCGTCCGTCTCAGTCTGTCTGTCTTATACCGTCTGTCTATGTGCGTCTGTCTCTGTCCCTCTGTCTAATACCCTCTGTCTCTGAGCGCCGGTCTCAGCACGTCTGTCTTAGCCCGTGTGTCTCAGATCGTCTGTCTCAGACCGCCTGTCTCAGACCGTCTGTCTCAGACCGCCTGTCTCAGACTGTCTGTATCAGGTAGTCTGTCTCAGACTGTCTGTCTCAGACCGTCTGTCTCAGACCGGCTGTCTCAGACCGTCTGTCTTAGCCCGTCTGTCTCAGACCGTCCGTCTCAGACCGTCCGTCTCAGACCGTCTGTCTCAGCCTGCCTGCCTCAGCCCGCCTGTCTCAGCCCGTCTGTCTCAGACCGTCTGACTTAGACCGTCTGTCTCAGCCCCTCCGTCTCAGACCGACTGTTTCAGACCGTCTGTCTCTGACCGTGTGTCTCAGGGCGTCCGTCTCAGACCGTCTGTGTTATACCGTCTGCATATGTGTGTCTGTCTCTGTCCCTCTGTCTCTGAGCACCGGTCTCAGCACGTCTGTCTTAGCCCGTCTGTCACAGACCATCGGTCACAGAGCGTCTGTCTCAGAGCGTCTGTCTCAGAGGGTCTATCTCAGACCGTCTGTCTCAGCCCGTGTGTCTCAGCCCGTCTGTCTCAGCTCGCCTGCCTCAGCCCGCCTGCCTCAGCCCCTCTGTATCAGACCGTCTGTCTTAGACCGTCCGAGTCAGACCGTCCGTCTCAGACCGTCTGTCTCAGACCGTCTGACTCAGACCGTCAGTCTCAGACCGTCTGTCACAGCCCGTCCGTCTCGGACCGACTGTTTCAGACCGTCTGTCTCTAACCGTGTGTCTCAGGCCGTCAGTCTCAGTCCGTCTGTGTTACACCGTCTGTCTCTGTGCGTCTGTCCCTGTCCCTCTGTCTAATACACTCTGTCTCTGAGCGCCGGTCTCAGCACGTCTGTCTTAGCCCGCCTGTCTCAGCCCGTGTGTCTCAGCCCGTCTGCCTCAGCCTGCCTGTCTCAGCCCGCCTGTCTCAGCCCGTCTGTCTCAGACCGTCTGTCTCAGACCGCCTGTCTCTGACCGCGTGTCTCAGGCCGTCCGTCTCAGTCCGTCTGTTTTATACCGTCTGTCTGTGTGCGTCTGTCTCTGTCCCTCTGTCTAATACCCTCTGTCTATGAGCGCCGGTCTCAGCACGTCTGTCTTAGCCCGTCTGTCTCAGACAATCGGTCAAATAGCGTCTGTCTCAGATCGTCTGTCTCTGACTGAGTTCCTGAGACCGTCTGTCTCAGTACGTCTGTCTCAGACCGTCTGTCTCAGACCGTCTGTTTCAGACCGTCTGTCTCAGGCCGTCAGTCTCAGACCGTCTGTCTCAGCCCGTCCGTCTCAGACCGACTGTTTCAGACAGTCTGTCTCTGACCGTGTGTCTCAGGCCGTCCGTCTCAGACCGTCTGTGTTATACCGTCTGCATATGTGTGTCTGTCTCTGTCCCTCTGTCTCTGAGCACCGGTCTCAGCACGTCTGTCTTAGCCCGTCTGTCACAGACCATCGGTCACAGAGCGTCTGTCTCAGAGCGTCTGTCTCAGAGGGTCTATCTCAGACCGTCTGTCTCAGCCCGTGTGTCTCAGCCCGTCTGTCTCAGCTCGCCTGCCTCAGCCCGCCTGCCTCAGCCCCTCTGTATCAGACCGTCTGTCTTAGACCGTCCGAGTCAGACCGTCCGTCTCAGACCGTCTGTCTCAGACCGTCCGACTCAGACCGTCAGTCTCAGACCGTCTGTCACAGCCCGTCCGTCTCGGACCGTCTGTCTCAGACCGTCTGTCTCAGACCGTCTGTCACAGCCCGTCCGTCTCAGACAGACTGTTTCAGACAGTCTGTCACTGACCGTGTGTCTCAGGCCGTCCGTCTCAGTCCGTCTGTGTTATACCGTCTGTCTCTGTGCGTCTGTCTCTGTCCCTCTGTCTAATACCCTCTGTCTCTGAGTGCCGGTCTCAGCACGTCTGTCTTAGCCCGTCTGTCTCAGACAATCGGTCAAATAGCGTCTGTCTCAGATCGTCTGTCTCTGACTGAGTTCCTGAGACCGTCTGTCTCAGTCCGTCTGTCTCAGACCGTCTGTCTCAGACCGTCTGTTTCAGACCGTCTGTCTCAGGCCGTCAGTCTCAGACCGTCTGTCTCAGCCCGTCCGTCTCAGACCGACTGTTTCAGACAGTCTGTCTCTGACCGTGTGTCTCAGGCCGTCCGTCTCAGTCTGTCTGTCTTATACCGTCTGTCTATGTGCGCCTGTTTCTGTCCCTCAGTCTAATACCCTCTATCTCTGAGCGCCGGTCTCAGCAGGTCTGTCTTAGCCCGCCTGTCTCAGCCCGTGTGTCTCAGCCCGTCTGCCTCAGCCTGCCTGTCTCAGCCCGCCTGTCTCAGCCCGTCTGTCTCAGACCGTCTGTCTCAGACCGCCTGTCTCTGACCGCGTGTCTCAGGCCGTCCGTCTCAGTCCGTCTGTTTTATACCGTCTGTCTGTGTGCGTCTGTCTCTGTCCCTCTGTCTAATACCCTCTGTCTCTGAGCGCCGGTCTCAGCACGTCTGTCTTAGCCCGTCTGTCTCAGACCGTCTGTCTCAGACCGTCTGTCTCAGACCGTCTGTCTCAGACCGTCCGTCTCAGACCGTCCGTGTCAGACCGTCCGTCTCAGACCGTCTGTCTCAGACTGCCTGTCTCAGACCGTCTGTCTCATACCGCCTGATTCAGACCGTCTGTCTCTGACCGTGTGTCTCAGGCCGTCCGTCTCAGTCCGTCTGTCTTATACCGTCCGTCTATGTGCGTCTGTCTCTGTCCCTCTGTGTAATACCCTCTGTCTCTGAGCGCCGGTCTCAGCGCGTCTGTCTCAGACCGTCTGTCTCGGCTCGTCTGTCTCAGCCCGTCTGTCTCAGACCGTCTGTCTCAGACCGTCTGTCTCATACCGTCTGTCTCATACCGCCTGTCTCATACCGCCTGTCTCAGGCCGTCTGTCTCAGCTCGCCTGCCTCAGCCCGCCTGCCTCAGCCCCTCTGTATCAGACCGTCTGTCTTAGACCGTCCGAGTCAGACCGTCCGTCTCAGACCGTCTGTCTCAGACCGTCTGACTCAGACCGTCAGTCTCAGACCGTCTGTCACAGCCCGTCCGTCTCAGACCGTCCGTCTCAGACCGTCCGTCTCAGACAGACTGTTTCAGACCGTCTGTCACTGACCGTGTGTCTCAGGCCGTCCGTCTTAGTCCGTCTGTGTTATACCGTCTGTCTCTGTGCGTCTGTCTCTCTGCCTCTGTCTAACACCTTCTGCCTCTGAGTGCCGGTCTCAGCACGTCTGTCTTAGCCCGTCTGTCTCAGACCGTCTGTCTCAGACCGTCCGTCTCAGACCGTCCGTCTCAGGCTGTCCGTCTCAGACCGTCTGACTCAGACCGTGCGTCTCAGACCGTCTGTCTCAGACCGTCGGTATCAGACCGCCTGTGACAGACCGTCTGTCTGAGCCCGCCTGTCTCAGCCCGCCTGTCTCAGCCCGTCTGTCTCTGACCGTCTGTCTTAGACCGTCTGTCTTAGCCCGTCTGTCTCAGACCGTCTGACTCAGACCGTGCGTCTCAGACCGTCTGTCTCATTCCGTCTGTCTCATACCGCCTGTCTCAGACCGTCTGTCTCAGCCCGCCTGTCTCAGCCCGCCTGTCTCAGCCCGTCTGTCTCTGACCGTCTGTCTTAGACCATCTGTCTTAGCCCGTCTGTCTCAGACCGTCTGTCTCAGACCGTCTGTCTCATTCCGTCTGTCTCAAACCGCCTGTCTCAGACCGTCTGTCTCAGCCCGCCCGTCTCAGCCCGCCTGTCTCAGCCCGTCTGTCTCAGACCGTCTGACTTTGACCGCGTGTCTCAGGCCGTCCGTCTCAGTCCGTCTGTGTTATTCTGTCTGTCTCTGTGCGTCTGTCCCTGTCCCTCTGTCTAATACCCTCTGTCTCTGAGCACCGGTCTCAGCACGTCTGTCTTAGCCCGTCTGTCTCAGACTGTCTGTCTCAGACCGTCCGTCTCAGACCGTCCGTCTCAGGCTGTCCGTCTCAGACCGTCTGACTCAGACCGTGCGTCTCAGACCGTCTGTCTCATTCCGTCTGTCCCATACCGCCTGTCTCAGACCGTCTGTCTCAGCCCGCCGGTCTCAGCCCGCCTGTCTCAGCCCGTCTGTCTCTGACCGTCTGTCTTAGACCGTCTGTCTTAGCCCGCCTGTCTCAGACAGTCTGTCTCAGACCGTCTGTCTCAACCGTCTGTCTCAGACCGTCCGTGTCAGACCGCCCGTCTCAGACCATCTGTCACAGCCCGTCCGTCTCAGACCGAATGTTTCAGACCGTCTGTCCCTGACCGCGTGTCTCAGGCCGTCCGTCTCAGTCCGTCTGTGTTATTCTGTCTGTCTCTGTGCGTCTGTCTCTGTCCCTCAGTCTAATACCCTCTGTCTCTGAGCGCCGGTCTCAGCACGTCTGTCTTAGCCCGTCTGTCTCAGACCATCGGTCAAATAGCGTCTGTCTGATATCGTCTGTCTCAGACTGTCTGTCTCAGACCATCGGTCACAGAGCGTCTGTCTCAGAGCGTCTGTCTCTGACCGTGTGGCTCAGGCCGTCCGTCTCAGTCTGTCTGTCTTATACCTTCTGTCTATGTGCGTCTGTCTCTGTCCCTCTGTCTAATACCCTCTGTCTCTGAGCGCCGGTCTCAGCACGTCTGTCTTAGCCCGTGTGTCTCAGATCGTCTGTCTCAGACCGCCTGTCTCAGACCGTCTGTCTCAGACCGCCTGTCTCAGACTGTCTGTATCAGGTAGTCTGTCTCAGACTGTCTGTCTCAGACCGTCTGTCTCAGACGGTCTGTCTCAGACCGTCTGTCTCAGACCGGCTGTCTCAGACCGTCTGTCTTAGCCCGTCTGTCTCAGACCGTCCGTCTCAGACCGTCCGTCTCAGACCGTCTGTCTCAGCCCGCCTGCCTCAGCCCGCCTGTCTCAGCCCGTCTGTCTCAGACCGTCTGACTTAGACCGTCTGTCTCAGCCCCTCCGTCTCAGACCGACTGTTTCAGACCGTCTGTCTCTGACCGTGTGTCTCAGGGCGTCCGTCTCAGACCGTCTGTGTTATACCGTCTGCATATGTGTGTCTGTCTCTGTCCCTCTGTCTCTGAGCACCGGTCTCAGCACGTCTGTCTTAGCCCGTCTGTCACAGACCATCGGTCACAGAGCGTCTGTCTCAGAGCGTCTGTCTCAGAGGGTCTATCTCAGACCGTCTGTCTCAGCCCGTGTGTCTCAGCCCGTCTGTCTCAGCTCGCCTGCCTCAGCCCGCCTGCCTCAGCCCCTCTGTATCAGACCGTCTGTCTTAGACCGTCCGAGTCAGACCGTCCGTCTCAGACCGTCTGTCTCAGACCGTCTGACTCAGACCGTCAGTCTCAGACCGTCTGTCACAGCCCGTCCGTCTCGGACCGACTGTTTCAGACCGTCTGTCTCTAACCGTGTGTCTCAGGCCGTCAGTCTCAGTCCGTCTGTGTTACACCGTCTGTCTCTGTGCGTCTGTCCCTGTCCCTCTGTCTAATACACTCTGTCTCTGAGCGCCGGTCTCAGCACGTCTGTCTTAGCCCGCCTGTCTCAGCCCGTGTGTCTCAGCCCGTCTGCCTCAGCCTGCCTGTCTCAGCCCGCCTGTCTCAGCCCGTCTGTCTCAGACCGTCTGTCTCAGACCGCCTGTCTCTGACCGCGTGTCTCAGGCCGTCCGTCTCAGTCCGTCTGTTTTATACCGTCTGTCTGTGTGCGTCTGTCTCTGTCCCTCTGTCTAATACCCTCTGTCTCTGAGCGCCGGTCTCAGCACGTCTGTCTTAGCCCGTCTGTCTCAGACCGTCTGTCTCAGACCGTCTGTCTCAGACCGTCCGTCTCAGACCGTCCGTGTCAGACCGTCCGTCTCAGACCGTCTGTCTCAGACTGTCTGTCTCAGACCGTCTGTCTCATACCGCCTGTTTCAGACCGTCTGTCTCTGACCGTGTGTCTCAGGCCGTCCGTCTCAGTCCGTCTGTCTTATACCGTCCGTCTATGTGCGTCTGTCTCTGTCCCTCTGTGTAATACCCTCTGTCTCTGAGCGCCGGTCTCAGCGCGTCTGTCTCAGACCGTCTGTCTCGGCTCGTCTGTCTCAGCCCGTCTGTCTCAGACCGTCTGTCTCAGACCGTCTGTCTCATACCGTCTGTCTCATACCGCCTGTCTCATACCGCCTGTCTCAGGCCGTCTGTCTCAGCTCGCCTGCCTCAGCCCGCCTGCCTCAGCCCCTCTGTATCAGACCGTCTGTCTTAGACCGTCCGAGTCAGACCGTCCGTCTCAGACCGTCTGTCTCAGACCGTCTGACTCAGACCGTCAGTCTCAGACCGTCTGTCATAGCCCGTCCGTCTCGGACCGACTGTTTCAGACCGTCTGTCTCTAACCGTGTGTCTCAGGCCGTCAGTCTCAGTCCGTCTGTGTTACACCGTCTGTCTCTGTGCGTCTGTCCCTGTCCCTCTGTCTAATACACTCTGTCTCTGAGCGCCGGTCTCAGCACGTCTGTCTTAGCCCGTCTGTCTCAGCCCGTGTGTCTCAGCCCGTCTGCCTCAGCCTGCCTGTCTCAGCCCGCCTGTCTCAGCCCGTCTGTCTCAGACCGTCTGTCTCAGACCGTCTGTCTCAGACCGTCTGTCTCAGACCGTCCGTGTCAGACCGTCCGTCTCAGACCGTCTGTCTCAGACTGTCTGTCTCAGACCGTCTGTCTCATACCGCCTGTTTCAGACCGTCTGTCTCTGACCGTGTGTCTCAGGCCGTCCGTCTCAGTCCGTCTGTCTTATACCGTCCGTCTATGTGCGTCTGTCTCTGTCCCTCTGTCTAATACCCTCTGTCTCTGAGCGCCGGGCTCAGCACGTCTGTCTTTGCCCGTCTGTCTCAGACCATCGGTCAAATAGCGTCTGTCTCAGATCGTCTGTCTCAGACTATCTGTCTCAGACCGTCTGTCTCAGTCTGTCCGTCTCAGACCGTCTGTCTCAGACCGTCTGTCTCAGACCGTTCGTGTCAGACCGTCCGTCTCAGACCGTCCGTCTCAGACCTACTGTCTCAGACCGTCCGTCTCAGACCGTTCGTCTCAGACCGTCTGTCTCAGACCGTCCGTCTCAGACCGTCCGAGTCAGACCGTCCGTCTCAGACCGTCTGTCTCAGACCGTCCGTGTCAGACCGTCCGTCTCAGACCGTCCGTCTCAGACCTACTGTCTCAGACCGTCTGTCTCAATCGTCTGTCTCAGACCGTCTGTCTCACCCCGTCCGTCTCAGACGGACTGTTTCAGACAGTCTGTCCCTGACCGTGTGTCTCAGGCCGTCCGTCTCAGTCTGTCTGTCTTATACCTTCTGTCTATGTGCATCTGTCCCTGTCCCTCTGTCTAATACACTCTGTCTCTGAGCGCCGGTCTCAGCACGTCTGTCTTAGCCCGTCTGTCTCAGCCCGTGTGTCTCAGCCCGTCTGCCTCAGCCTGCCTGTCTCAGCCCGCCTGCCTCAGCCATCTGTCTCAGACCGTCTGTCTCAGACCGCCTGTCTCTGGCCGCGTGTCTCAGGCCGTCCGTCTCAGTCCGTCTGTTTTATACCGTCTGTCTGTGTGCGTCTGTCTCTGTCCCTCTATCTAATACCCTCTGTCTCTGAGCGCCGGTCTCAGCACGTCTGTCTTAGCCCGTCTGTCTCAGACCGTCTGTCTCAGACCGTCTGTCTCAGACCGTCCGTCTCAGCCCGCCTGCCTCAGCCCGCCTGTCTCAGCCCGTCTGTCTCAGACCGTCTGACTTAGACCGTCTGTATCAGCCCCTCCGTCTCAGACCGACTGTTTCAGACCGTCTGTCTCTGACCGTGTGTCTCAGGGCGTCCGTCTCAGACCGTCTGTGTTATACCGTCTGCATATGTGTGTCTGTCTCTGTCCCTCTGTCTCTGAGCACCGGTCTCAGACCGTCAGTCTCAGACCGTCTGTCACAGCCCGTCCGTCTCGGACCGACTGTTTCAGACCGTCTGTCTCTGGCCGCGTGTCTCAGGCCGTCCGTCTCAGTCCGTCTGTTTTATACCGTCTGTCTGTGTGCGTCTGTCTCTGTCCCTCTATCTAATACCCTCTGTCTCTGAGCGCCGGTCTCAGCACGTCTGTCTTAGCCCGTCTGTCTCAGACCGTCTGTCTCAGACCGTCTGTCTCAGACCGTCCGTCTCAGCCCGCCTGCCTCAGCCCGCCTGTCTCAGCCCGTCTGTCTCAGACCGTCTGACTTAGACCGTCTGTATCAGCCCCTCCGTCTCAGACCGACTGTTTCAGACCGTCTGTCTCTGACCGTGTGTCTCAGGGCGTCCGTCTCAGACCGTCTGTGTTATACCGTCTGCATATGTGTGTCTGTCTCTGTCCCTCTGTCTCTGAGCACCGGTCTCAGCACGTCTGTCTTAGCCCGTCTGTCACAGACCATCGGTCACAGAGCGTCTGTCTCAGAGCGTCTGTCTCAGAGGGTCTATCTCAGACCGTCTGTCTCAGCCCGTGTGTCTCAGCCCGTCTGTCTCAGCTCGCCTGCCTCAGCCCGCCTGCCTCAGCCCCTCTGTATCAGACCGTCTGTCTTAGACCGTCCGAGTCAGACCGTCCGTCTCAGACCGTCTGTCTCAGACCGTCTGACTCAGACCGTCAGTCTCAGACCGTCTGTCACAGCCCGTCCGTCTCGGACCGACTGTTTCAGACCGTCTGTCTCTAACCGTGTGTCTCAGGCCGTCAGTCTCAGTCCGTCTGTGTTACACCGTCTGTCTCTGTGCGTCTGTCCCTGTCCCTCTGTCTAATACACTCTGTCTCTGAGCGCCGGTCTCAGCACGTCTGTCTTAGCCCGTCTGTCTCAGCCCGTGTGTCTCAGCCCGTCTGCCTCAGCCTGCCTGTCTCAGCCCGCCTGTCTCAGCCCGTCTGTCTCAGACCGTCTGTCTCAGACCGCCTGTCTCTGACCGCGTGTCTCAGGCCGTCCGTCTCAGTCCGTCTGTTTTATACCGTCTGTCTGTGTGCGTCTGTCTCTGTCCCTCTGTCTAATACCCTCTGTCTCTGAGCGCCGGTCTCAGCACGTCTGTCTTAGCCCGTCTGTCTCAGACCGTCTGTCTCAGACCGCCTGTCTCAGACCGTCCGTCTCAGACCGTCCGTGTCAGACCGTCCGTCTCAGACCGTCTGTCTCAGACTGTCTGTCTCAGACCGTCTGTCTCATACCGCCTGTTTCAGACCGTCTGTCTCTGACCGTGTGTCTCAGGCCGTCCGTCTCAGTCCGTCTGTCTTATACCGTCCGTCTATGTGCGTCTGTCTCTGTCCCTCTGTGTAATACCCTCTGTCTCTGAGCGCCGGTCTCAGCGCGTCTGTCTCAGACCGTCTGTCTCGGCTCGTCTGTCTCAGCCCGTCTGTCTCAGACCGTCTGTCTCAGACCGTCTGTCTCATACCGTCTGTCTCATACCGCCTGTCTCATACCGCCTGTCTCAGGCCGTCTGTCTCAGACCGTCTGACTCAGACCGTCTGTCTCAGACCGTCTGTCTCAGACCGTCTGTCTCAGACCGCCTGTTTCAGACCGTCTGTCTCTGACCGTGTGTCTCAGGCCGTCCGTCTCAGTCCGTCTGTCTTATACCGTCCGTCTATGTGCGTCTGTCTCTGTCCCTCTGTCTAATACCCTCTGTCTCTGAGCGCCGGGCTCAGCACGTCTGTCTTTGCCCGTCTGTCTCAGACCATCGGTCAAATAGCGTCTGTCTCAGATCGTCTGTCTCAGACTGTCTGTCTCAGACCGTCTGTCTCAGTCTGTCCGTCTCAGACCGTCTGTCTCAGACCGTCTGTCTCAGACCGTCCGTGTCAGACCGTCCGTCTCAGACCGTCCGTCTCAGACCTACTGTCTCAGACCGTCCGTCTCAGACCGTTCGTCTCAGACCGTCTGTCTCAGACCGTCCGTCTCAGACCGTCCGAGTCAGACCGTCCGTCTCAGACCGTCTGTCTCAGACCGTCCGTGTCAGACCGTCCGTCTCGGACCGTCCGTCTCAGACCTACTGTCTCAGACCGTCCGTCTCAGACGGACTGTTTCAGACAGTCTGTCCCTGACCGTGTGTCTCAGGCCGTCCGTCTCAGTCTGTCTGTCTTATACCTTCTGTCTATGTGCATCTGTCCCTGTCCCTCTGTCTAATACACTCTGTCTCTGAGCGCCGGTCTCAGCACGTCTGTCTTAGCCCGTCTGTCTCAGCCCGTGTGTCTCAGCCCGTCTGCCTCAGCCTGCCTGTCTCAGCCCGCCTGCCTCAGCCATCTGTCTCAGACCGTCTGTCTCAGACCGCCTGTCTCTGACCGCGTGTCTCAGGCCGTCCGTCTCAGTCCGTCTGTTTTATACCGTCTGTCTGTGTGCGTCTGTCTCTGTCCCTCTGTCTAATACCCTCTGTCTCTGAGCGCCGGTCTCAGCACGTCTGTCTTAGCCCGTCTGTCTCAGACCGTCTGTCTCAGACCGTCCGTCTCAGACCGTCCGTGTCAGACCGTCCGTCTCAGACCGTCTGTCTCAGACTGTCTGTCTCAGACCGTCTGTCTCAGACTGTCTGTCTCAGACCGTCTTGTCTCATACCGCCTGTTTCAGACCGTCTGTCTCTGACCGTGTGTCTCAGGCCGTCCGTCTCAGTCCGTCTGTCTTATACCGTCCGTCTAGGTGCGTCTGTCTCTGTCCCTCTGTGTAATACCCTCTGTCTCTGAGCGCCGGGCTCAGCGCGTCTGTCTCAGACCGTCTGTCTCGGCTCGTCTGTCTCAGCCCGTCTGTCTCAGACCGTCTGTCTCATACCGTCTGTCTCATACCGCCTGTCTCAGGCCGTCTGTCTCAGACCGTCTGACTCAGACCGTCTGTCTCAGACCGTCTGTCTCAGACCGTCTGTCTCAGACCGTCTGTCTCAGACCGTCTGTCTCAGACCGTCTGTCTCAGACCGTCTGTCTCAGATCGTCTGTCTCAGACCGTCTGTCTCAGACCGCCTGTCTCTGACCGTCTGTCTCAGACCGTCTGTCTCAGACCGTCTGTCTCAGATCGTCTGTCTCAGACCGTCTGTCTCCGTTCGTCTGTCTCAGACCGCCTGTCTCAGACCGTCCGTCTCAGACCGTCTGTCTCAGACCGTCTGACTCAGACCGTCAGTCTCAGACCGTCTGTCACAGCCCGTCCGTCTCGGACCGACTGTTTCAGACCGTCTGTCTCTAACCGTGTGTCTCAGGCCGTCAGTCTCAGTCCGTCTGTGTTACACCGTCTGTCTCTGTGCGTCTGTCTCTGTCCCTCTGTCTAATACCCTCTGTCTCTGAGCGCCGGGCTCCGCACGTCTGTCTTTGCCCGTCTGTCTCAGACCATCGGTCAAATAGCGTCTGTCTCAGATCGTCTGTCTCAGACTGTCTGTCTCAGACCGTCTGTCTCAGTCTGTCCGTCTCAGACCGTCTGTCTCAGACCGTCTGTCTCAGACCGTCTGTCTCAGACCGTCCGTGTCAGACCGTCCGTCTCAGACCGTCCGTCTCAGACCTACTGTCTCAGACCGTCCGTCTCAGACCGTCCGTCTCAGACCGTCTGTCTCAGACCGTCCGTCTCAGACCGTCCGAGTCAGACCGTCCGTCTCAGTCCGTCTGTCTTATACCGTCCGTCTATGTGCGTCTGTCTCTGTCCCTCTGTGTAATACCCTCTGTCTCTGAGCGCCGGTCTCAGCGCGTCTGTCTCAGACCGCCTGTCTCGGCTCGTCTGTCTCAGCCCGTCTGTCTCAGACCGTCTGTCTCAGACCGTCTGTCTCATACCGTCTGTCTCATACCGCCTGTCTCATACCGCCTGTCTCAGGCCGTCTGTCTCAGACCGTCTGACTCAGACCGTCTGTCTCAGACCGTCTGTCTCAGACCGTCCGTCTCGGACCGTCCGTCTCAGACCTACTGTCTCAGACCGTCCGTCTCAGACGGACTGTTTCAGACAGTCTGTCCCTGACCGTGTGTCTCAGGCCGTCCGTCTCAGTCTGTCTGTCTTATACCTTCTGTCTATGTGCATCTGTCCCTGTCCCTCTGTCTAATACACTCTGTCTCTGAGCGCCGGTCTCAGCACGTCTGTCTTAGCCCGTCTGTCTCAGCCCGTGTGTCTCAGCCCGTCTGCCTCAGCCTGCCTGTCTCAGCCCGCCTGCCTCAGCCATCTGTCTCAGACCGTCTGTCTCAGACCGCCTGTCTCTGACCGCGTGTCTCAGGCCGTCCGTCTCAGTCCGTCTGTTTTATACCGTCTGTCTGTGTGCGTCTGTCTCTGTCCCTCTGTCTAATACCCTCTGTCTCTGAGCGCCGGTCTCAGCACGTCTGTCTTAGCCCGTCTGTCTCAGACCGTCTGTCTCAGACCGTCCGTCTCAGACCGTCTGTCTCAGACCGTCTGTCTCAGACCGTCTGTCTCAGACCGTCTGTCTCAGACCGTCTGTCTCAGACCGTCTGTCTCAGATCGTCTGTCTCAGACCGTCTGTCTCGGTTCGTCTGTCTCAGACCGCCTGTCTCTGACCGTCTGTCTCAGACCGTCTGTCTCAGACCGTCTGTCTCAGACCGTCTGTCTCAGACCGTCTGTCTCAGACCGTCGGTCTCAGACCGTCTGTCACAGCCCGTCGGTCTCAAACCGATTGTTTCAGACCGTCTGTCTCTGACCGTGTGCCCCAGGACGTCCGTCTCAGTCCGTCTCTGTTATACCGTGTGTCTCTGTGCGTCTGTCTCTGTCCCTCTGTCTAATACCCTCTGTCTCTGAGCGCCAGTCTCAGCACGTCTGTCTTAGCCCGTCTGTCTCAGACCATCGGTCAAATAGCGTCTGTCTCAGATCGTCTGTCTCAGACTGTCTGTCTCAGACCGTCTGTATCAGTCCGTCTGTCTCAGACCGCCCGTCTCAGACCGTCTGTCTCAGACCGTCTGTCTCAGACCGTCTGTCTCAGACCGTCTGACTCAGACCGTCAGTCTCAGACCGTCTGTCACAGCCCGTCCGTCTCGGACCGACTGTTTCAGACCGTCTGTCTCTAACCGTGTGTCTCAGGCCGTCCGTCTCAGTCCGTCTGTGTTACACCGTCTGTCTCTGTGCGTCTGTCTCTGTCCCTCTGTCTAATACCCTCTGTCTCTGAGCGCCGGGCTCAGCACGTCTGTCTTTGCCCGTCTGTCTCAGACCATCGGTCAAATAGCGTCTGTCTCAGATCGTCTGTCTCAGACTGTCTGTCTCAGACCGTCTGTCTCAGTCTGTCCGTCTCAGACCGTCTGTCTCAGACCGTCCGTGTCAGACCGTCCGTCTCAGACCGTCCGTCTCAGACCTACTGTCTCAGACCGTCCGTCTCAGACCGTCTGTCACAGCCCGTCGGTCTAAAACCGATTGTTTCAGACCGTCTGTCTCAGACCGTCTGTCTCAGACCGTCTGTCTCAGACCGTCTGTCTCAGATCGTCTGTCTCAGACCGTCTGTCTCCGTTCGTCTGTCTCAGACCGCCTGTCCCTGACCGTGTGTCTCAGGCCGTCCGTCTCAGTCTGTCTGTCTTATACCTTCTGTCTATGTGCATCTGTCTCTGTCCCTCTGTCTAATACACTCTGTCTCTGAGCGCCGGTCTCAGCACGTCTGTCTTAGCCCGTCTGTCTCAGCCCGTGTGTCTCAGCCCGTCTGTCTCAGCCTGCCTGTCTCAGCCCGCCTGTCTCAGCCCGTCTGTCTCAGACCGTCTGTCTCAGACCGCCTGTCTCCGACCGCGTGTCTCAGGCCGTCCGCCTCAGTCCGTCTGTTTTATACCGTCTGTCTGTGTGCGTCTGTCTCTGTCCCTCTGTCTCTGAGCGCCGGTCTCAGCACGTCTGTCTCGGCTCGTCTGTCTCAGACCGTCTGTCTCAGATCGTCTGTCTCAGACCGTCTGTCTCCGTTCGTCTGTCTCAGACCGCCTGTCTCTGACCGTCTGTCTCAGACCGTCTGTCTCAGACCGTCTGTCTCAGACCGTCTGTCTTAGACCGTCTGTCTCAGACCGTCTGTCTCAGACCGTCTGTCTCAGACCGTCGGTCTCAGACCGTCGGTCTCAGACCGTCGGTCTCAGACCGTCTGTCACAGCCCGTCGGTCTAAAACCGATTGTTTCAGACCGTCTGTCTCAGACCGTCTGTCTCAGATCGTCCGTGTCAGACCGTCCGCCTCAGACCGTCCGTCTCAGACCTACTGTCTCAGACCGTCCGTCTCAGACCGTCCGTCTCAGACCGTCTGTCTCAGACCGTCCGTCTCAGACCGTCCGAGTCAGACCGTCCGTCTCAGACCGTCTGTCTCAGACCGTCCGTGTCAGACCGTCTGTCTCAGACCGTCCGTCTCAGACCGTCCGTCTCAGACCTACTGTCTCAGACCGTCCGTCTCAACCGTCTGTCTCAGACCGTCTGTCTCAGACCGTCTGTCTCAGCCCGTCCGTCTCAGACGGACTGTTTCAGACAGTCTGTCCCTGACCGTGTGTCTCAGGCCGTCCGTCTCAGTCTGTCTGTCTTATACCTTCTGTCTATGTGCATCTGTCCCTGTCCCTCTGTATAATACACTCTGTCTCTGAGCGCCGGTCTCAGCACGTCTGTCTTAGCCCGTCTGTCTCAGCCCGTCTGTCTCAGCCCGTGTGTCTCAGCCCGTCTGTCTCAGCCTGCCTGTCTCAGCCCGCCTGTCTCAGCCCGTCTGTCTCAGACCGTCTGTCTCAGACCGCCTGTCTCTGACCGCGTGTCTCAGGCCGTCCGTCTCAGTCCGTCTGTTTTATACCGTCTGTCTGTGTGCGTCTGTCTCTGTCCCTCTGTCTAATACCCTCTGTCTCTGAGCGCCGGTCTCAGCACGTCTGTCTTAGCACGTCTGTCTCAGACCGTCTGTCTCAGACCGTCTGTCTCAGACCGTCCGTCTCAGACCGTCCGTGTCAGACCATCCGTCTCAGACCGTCTGTCTCAGACCGTCTGTCTCAGACCGTCTGTCTCATACCGCCTGTTTCAGACCGTCTGTCTCTGACCGTGTGTCTCAGGCCGTCCGTCTCAGTCCGTCTGTCTTATACCGTCCGTCTATGTGCGTCTGTCTCTGTCCCTCTGTGTAATACCCTCTGTCTCTGAGCGCCGGTCTCAGCGCGTCTGTCTCAGACCGTCTGTCTCGGCTCGTCTGTCTCAGCCCGTCTGTCTCAGACCGTCTGTCTCAGACCGTCTGTCTCAGACCGTCTGTCTCATACCGTCTGTCTCATACCGCCTGTCTCAGGCCGTCTGTCTCAGACCGTCTGACTCAGACCGTCTGTCTCAGACCGTCTGTCTCAGACCGTCTGTCTCAGACCGTCTGTCTCAGACCGTCTGTCTCAGACCGTCTGTCTCAGACCGTCTGTCTCAGACCGTCTGTCTCAGATCGTCTGTCTCAGACCGTCTGTCTCCGTTCGTCTGTCTCAGACCGCCTGTCTCTGACCGTCTGTCTCAGACCGTCTGTCTCAGACCGTCTGTCTCAGATCGTCTGTCTCAGACCGTCTGTCTCCGTTCGTCTGTCTCAGACCGCCTGTCTCAGACCGTCCGTCTCAGACCGTCTGTCTCAGACCGTCTGACTCAGACCGTCAGTCTCAGACCGTCTGTCACAGCCCGTCCGTCTCGGACCGACTGTTTCAGACCGTCTGTCTCTAACCGTCTGTCTCAGGCCGTCAGTCTCAGTCCGTCTGTGTTACACCGTCTGTCTCTGTGCGTCTGTCTCTGTCCCTCTGTCTAATACCCTCTGTCTCTGAGCGCCGGGCTCAGCACGTCTGTCTTTGCCCGTCTGTCTCAGACCATCGGTCAAATAGCGTCTGTCTCAGATCGTCTGTCTCAGACTGTCTGTCTCAGACCGTCTGTCTCAGTCTGTCCGTCTCAGACCGTCTGTCTCAGACCGTCTGTCTCAGACCGTCCGTGTCAGACCGTCCGTCTCAGACCGTCCGTCTCAGACCTACTGTCTCAGACCGTCCGTCTCAGACCGTCCGTCTCAGACCGTCTGTCTCAGACCGTCCGTCTCAGACCGTCCGAGTCAGACCGTCCGTCTCAGTCCGTCTGTCTCATACCGTCCGTCTATGTGCGTCTGTCTCTGTCCCTCTGTGTAATACCCTCTGTCTCTGAGCGCCGGTCTCAGCGCGTCTGTCTCAGACCGCCTGTCTCGGCTCGTCTGTCTCAGCCCGTCTGTCTCAGACCGTCTGTCTCATACCGTCTGTCTCATACCGCCTGTCTCATACCGCCTGTCTCAGGCCGTCTGTCTCAGACCGTCTGACTCAGACCGTCTGTCTCAGACCGTCTGTCTCAGACCGTCTGTCTCAGATCGTCTGTCTCAGACCGTCTGTCTCCGTTCGTCTGTCTCAGACCGCCTGTCTCTGACCGTCTGTCTCAGACCGTCTGTCTCAGACCGTCTGTCTCAGACCGTCTGTCTCAGACCGTCTGTCTCAGACCGTCGGTCTCAGACCGTCTGTCACAGCCCGTCGGTCTCAAACCGATTGTTTCAGACCGTCTGTCTCTGACCGTGTGCCCCAGGACGTCCGTCTCAGTCCGTCTCTGTTATACCGTGTGTCTCTGTGCGTCTGTCTCTGTCCCTCTGTCTAATACCCTCTGTCTCTGAGCGCCAGTCTCAGCACGTCTGTCTTAGCCCGTCTGTCTCAGACCATCGGTCAAATAGCGTCTGTCTCAGATCGTCTGTCTCAGACTGTCTGTCTCAGACCGTCTGTCTCAGATCGTCTGTCTCAGACTGTCTGTCTCAGACCGTCTGTATCAGTCCGTCTGTCTCAGACCGCCCGTCTCAGACCGTCTGTCTCAGACCGTCTGTCTCAGACCGTCTGTCTCAGACCGTCTGACTCAGACCGTCATTCTCAGACCGTCTGTCACAGCCCGTCCGTCTCGGACCGACTGTTTCAGACCGTCTGTCTCTAACCGTGTGTCTCAGGCCGTCCGTCTCAGTCCGTCTGTGTTACACCGTCTGTCTCTGTGCGTCTGTCTCTGTCCCTCTGTCTAATACCCTCTGTCTCTGAGCGCCGGGCTCAGCACGTCTGTCTTTGCCCGTCTGTCTCAGACCATCGGTCAAATAGCGTCTGTCTCAGATCGTCTGTCTCAGACTGTCTGTCTCAGACTGTCTGTCTCAGACCGTCTGTCTCAGTCTGTCCGTCTCAGACCGTCTGTCCCAGACCGTCTGTCTCAGACCGTCCGTGTCAGACCGTCCGTCTCAGACCGTCCGTCTCAGACCTACTGTCTCAGACCGTCCGTCTCAGACCGTCTGTCACAGCCCGTCGGTCTAAAACCGATTGTTTCAGACCGTCTGTCTCAGACCGTCTGTCTCAGACCGTCTGTCTCAGACCGTCTGTCTCAGACCGTCTGTCTCAGACCGTCTGTCTCAGACCGTCTGTCTCAGATCGTCTGTCTCAGACCGTCTGTCTCCGTTCGTCTGTCTCAGACCTCCTGTCCCTGACCGTGTGTCTCAGGCCGTCCGTCTCAGTCTGTCTGTCTTATACCTTCTGTCTATGTGCATCTGTCCCTGTCCCTCTGTCTAATACACTCTGTCTCTGAGCGCCGGTCTCAGCACGTCTGTCTTAGCCCGTCTGTCTCAGCCCGTGTGTCTCAGCCCGTCTGTCTCAGCCTGCCTGTCTCAGCCCGCCTGTCTCAGCCCGTCTGTCTCAGACCGTCTGTCTCAGACCGCCTGTCTCCGACCGCGTGTCTCAGGCCGTCCGCCTCAGTCCGTCTGTTTTATACCGTCTGTCTGTGTGCGTCTGTCTCTGTCCCTCTGTCTAATACCCTCTGTCTCTGAGCGCCGGTCTCAGCACGTCTGTCTTAGCCCGTCTGTCTCAGACCGTCTGTCTCAGACCGTCTGTCTCAGACCGTCCGTCTCAGACCGTCCGTGTCAGACCGACCGTCTCAGACCGTCTGTCTCAGACCGTCTGTCTCATACCGCCTGTTTCAGACCGTCGGTCTCTGACCGTGTGTCTCAGGCCGTCAGTCTCAGTCCGTCTGTCTTATACCGTCCGTCTATGTGCGTCTGTCTCTGTCCCTCTGTGTAATACCCTCTGTCTCTGAGCGCCGGTCTCTGTGCGTCTGTCTCAGACCGTCAGTCTCGGCTCGTCTGTCTCAGACCGTCTGTCTCAGATCGTCTGTCTCAGACCGTCTGTCTCCGTTCGTCTGTCTCAGACCGCCTGTCTCTGACCGTCTGTCTCAGACCGTCTGTCTCAGACCGTCTGTCTCAGACCGTCTGTCTCAGACCGTCTGTCTCAGACCGTCTGTCTCAGACCGTCTGTCTCAGACCGTCGGTCTCAGACCGTCGGTCTCAGACCGTCTGTCACAGCCTGTCGGTCTAAAACCGATTGTTTCAGACCGTCTGTCTCAGACCGTCTGTCTCAGATCGTCCGTGTCAGACCGTCCGCCTCAGACCGTCCGTCTCAGACCTACTGTCTCAGACCGTCCGTCTCAGACCGTCCGTCTCAGACCGTCTGTCTCAGACCGTCTGTCTCAGACCGTCCGTGTCAGACCGTCTGTCTCAGACCGTCTGTCTCAGCCCGTCCGTCTCAGACGGACTGTTTCAGACAGTCTGTCCCTGACCGTGTGTCTCAGGCCGTCCGTCTCAGTCTGTCTGTCTTATACCTTCTGTCTATGTGCATCTGTCCCTGTCCCTCTGTATAATACACTCTGTCTCTGAGCGCCGGTCTCAGCACGTCTGTCTTAGCACGTCTGTCTCAGACCGTCTGTCTCAGACCGTCTGTCTCAGACCGTCCGTCTCAGACCGTCCGTGTCAGACCGTCCGTCTCAGACCGTCTGTCTCAGACCGTCTGTCTCAGACCGTCTGTCTCATACCGCCTGTTTCAGACCGTCTGTCTCTGACCGTGTGTCTCAGGCCGTCCGTCTCAGTCCGTCTGTCTTATACCGTCCGTCTATGTGCGTCTGTCTCTGTCCCTCTGTGTAATACCCTCTGTCTCTGAGCGCCGGTCTCAGCGCGTCTGTCTCAGACCGTCTGTCTCGGCTCGTCTGTCTCAGCCCGTCTGTCTCAGACCGTCTGTCTCAGACCGTCTGTCTCAGACCGTCTGTCTCAGACCGTCTGTCTCATACCGTCTGTCTCATACCGCCTGTCTCAGGCCGTCTGTCTCAGACCGTCTGACTCAGACCGTCTGTCTCAGACCGTCTGTCTCAGACCGTCTGTCTCAGACCGTCTGTCTCAGATCGTCTGTCTCTGACCGTCTGTCTCCGTTCGTCTGTCTCAGCCTGCCTGTCTCAGCCCGCCTGTCTCAGCCCGTCTGTCTCAGACCGTCTGTCTCAGACCGCCTGTCTCCGACCGCGTGTCTCAGGCCGTCCGCCTCAGTCCGTCTGTTTTATACCGTCTGTCTGTGTGCGTCTGTCTCTGTCCCTCTGTCTAATACCCTCTGTCTCTGAGCGCCGGTCTCAGCACGTCTGTCTTAGCCCGTCTGTCTCAGACCGTCTGTCTCAGACCGTCTGTCTCAGACCGTCCGTCTCAGACCGTCCGTGTCAGACCGACCGTCTCAGACCGTCTGTCTCAGACCGTCTGTCTCATACCGCCTGTTTCAGACCGTCGGTCTCTGACCGTGTGTCTCAGGCCGTCAGTCTCAGTCCGTCTGTCTTATACCGTCCGTCTATGTGCGTCTGTCTCTGTCCCTCTGTGTAATACCCTCTGTCTCTGAGCGCCGGTCTCTGTGCGTCTGTCTCAGACCGTCAGTCTCGGCTCGTCTGTCTCAGACCGTCTGTCTCAGATCGTCTGTCTCAGACCGTCTGTCTCCGTTCGTCTGTCTCAGACCGCCTGTCTCTGACCGTCTGTCTCAGACCGTCTGTCTCAGACCGTCTGTCTCAGACCGTCTGTCTCAGACCGTCTGTCTTAGACCGTCTGTCTCAGACCGTCTGTCTCAGACCGTCTGTCTCAGACCGTCGGTCTCAGACCGTCGGTCTCAGACCGTCTGTCACAGCCCGTCGGTCTAAAACCGATTGTTTCAGACCGTCTGTCTCAGACCGTCTGTCTCAGATCGTCCGTGTCAGACCGTCCGCCTCAGACCGTCCTTCTCAGACCTACTGTCTCAGACCGTCCGTCTCAGACCGTCCGTCTCAGACCGTCTGTCTCAGACCGTCCGTCTCAGACCGTCCGAGTCAGACCGTCCGTCTCAGACCGTCTGTCTCAGACCGTCCGTGTCAGACCGTCTGTCTCAGACCGTCTGTCTCAGCCCGTCCGTCTCAGACGGACTGTTTCAGACAGTCTGTCCCTGACCGTGTGTCTCAGGCCGTCCGTCTCAGTCTGTCTGTCTTATACCTTCTGTCTATGTGCATCTGTCCCTGTCCCTCTGTATAATACACTCTGTCTCTGAGCGCCGGTCTCAGCACGTCTGTCTTAGCCCGTCTGTCTCAGCCCGTGTGTCTCAGCCCGTCTGTCTCAGCCTGCCTGTCTCAGCCCGCCTGTCTCAGCCCGTCTGTCTCAGACCGTCTGTCTCAGACCGCCTGTCTCTGACCGCGTGTCTCAGGCCGTCCGTCTCAGTCCGTCTGTTTTATACCGTCTGTCTGTGTGCGTCTGTCTCTGTCCCTCTGTCTAATACCCTCTGTCTCTGAGCGCCGGTCTCAGCACGTCTGTCTTAGCACGTCTGTCTCAGACCGTCTGTCTCAGACCGTCTGTCTCAGACCGTCCGTCTCAGACCGTCCGTGTCAGACCGTCCGTCTCAGACCGTCTGTCTCAGACCGTCTGTCTCAGACCGTCTGTCTCATACCGCCTGTTTCAGACCGTCTGTCTCTGACCGTGTGTCTCAGGCCGTCCGTCTCAGTCCGTCTGTCTTATACCGTCCGTCTATGTGCGTCTGTCTCTGTCCCTCTGTGTAATACCCTCTGTCTCTGAGCGCCGGTCTCAGCGCGTCTGTCTCAGACCGTCTGTCTCGGCTCGTCTGTCTCAGCCCGTCTGTCTCAGACCGTCTGTCTCGGACCGTCTGTCTCAGACCGTCTGTCTCAGACCGTCTGTCTCATACCGTCTGTCTCATACCGCCTGTCTCAGGCCGTCTGTCTCAGACCGTCTGACTCAGACCGTCTGTCTCAGACCGTCTGTCTCAGACCGTCTGTCTCAGACCGTCTGTCTCAGATCGTCTGTCTCTGACCGTCTGTCTCCGTTCGTCTGTCTCAGACCGCCTGTCTCTGACCGTCTGTCTCAGACCGTCTGTCTCAGACCGTCTGTCTCAGACCGTCTGTCTCAGACCGTCTGTCTCAGACCGTCTGTCTCAGACCGTCGGTCTCAGACCGTCTGTCACAGCCCGTCGGTCTCAAACCGATTGTTTCAGACCGTCTGTCTCTGACCGTGTGCCCCAGGACGTCCGTCTCAGTCCGTCTCTGTTATACCGTGTGTCTCTGTGCGTCTGTCTCTGTCCCTCTGTCTAATACCCTCTGTCTCTGAGCGCCAGTCTCAGCGCGTCTGTCTCAGACCGTCTGTCTCGGCTCGGCTGTCTCAGCCCGTCTGTCTCAGACCGTCTGTCTCAGACCGTCTGTCTCATACCGTCTGTCTCATACCGCCTGTCTCAGGCCGTCTGTCTCAGACCGCCTGTCTCTGACCGTCTGTCTCAGACCGTCTGTCTCAGACCGTCTGCCTCAGACCGTCTGTCTCAGACCGTCTGTCTCAGACCGTCTGTCTCAGACCGCCTGTCTCAGACCGTCGGTCTCAGACCGTCTGTCACAGCCCGTCGGTCTAAAACCGACTGTTTCAGACCGTCTGTCTCAGTCTGTCCGTCTCAGACCGTCTGTCTCAGACCGTCTGTCTCAGACCGTCCGTGTCAGACCGTCCGTCTCAGACCTACTGTCTCAGACCGCGTGTCTCAGGCCGTCCGTCTCAGTCCGTCTGTTTTATACCGTCTGTCTGTGTGCGTCTGTCTCTGTCCCTCTGTCTAATACCCTCTGTCTCTGAGCGCCGGTCTCAGCACGTCTGTCTTAGCCCGTCTGTCTCAGACCGTCTGTCTCAGACCGTCTGTCTCAGACCGTCCGTCTCAGACCGTCCGTGTCAGACCGTCTGTCTCAGACCGTCTGTCTCAGACCGTCTGTCTCTGACCGCGTGTCTCAGGCCGTCCGTCTCCGTCCGTCTGTGTTATTCTGTCTGTCTCTGTGCGTCTGTCTCTGTCCCTCTGTCTAATACCCTCTGTCTCTGAGCGCCGGTCTCAGCACGTCCGTCTCAGACCGTCTGTCTCAGACCGTCCGTGTCAGACCGTCCGTCTCAGACCGTCCGTCTCAGACAGTCTGTCTCAGACCGTCTGTCTCTGACCGCGTGTCTCAGGCCGTCCGTCTCAGTCCGTCTGTGTTATACCGTCCGTCTGTGTGCGTCTGTCTCTGTTCCTCTGTCTAATACCCTCTGTCTCTGAGGGCCGGTCTCAGCACGTCTGTCTTAGCCCGTCTGTCTCAGCCCGTGTGTCTCAGCCCGTCTGTCTCAGACCTACTGTCTCAGACCGTCTGTCTCAGACCGTCCGTGTCAGACCGTCCGTCTCAGACCGTCCGTCTCAGACCGTCTGTCTCAGACCGTCCGTGTCAGACCGTCCGTCTCAGACCGTCCGTCTGAGACAGTCTGTCTCAGACCGCCTGTCTCTGACCGCGTGTCTCAGGCCGTCCGTCTCAGTCCGTCTGTGTTATACCGTCTGTCTATGTGCATCTGTCCCTGTCCCTCTGTATAATACACTCTGTCTCTGAGCGCCGGTCTCAGCACGTCTGTCTTAGCCCGTCTGTCTCAGACCGTCGGTCTCAGACCGTCGGTCTCAGACCGTCTGTCACAGCCCGTCGGTCTAAAACCGATTGTTTCAGACCGTCTGTCTCAGACCGTCTGTCTCAGACCGTCTGTCTCAGATCGTCCGTGTCAGACCGTCCCCCTCAGACCGTCCGTCTCAGACCTACTGTCTCAGACCGTCCGTCTCAGACCGTCCGTCTCAGACCGTCCGTCTCAGACCGTCCGTCTCAGACCGTCCGTCTCAGACCGTCCGTCTCAGACCGTCCGTCTCAGACCGTCCGTCTCAGACCGTCCGTCTCAGACCGTCCGTCTCAGACCGTCCGTCTCAGACCGTCCGTCTCAGACCGTCCGTCTCAGACCGTCTGTCTCAGACCGTCTGTCTCAGACCGTCTGTCTCAGACCGTCGGTCTCAGACCGTCTGTCACAGCCCGTCGGTCTCAAACCGATTGTTTCAGACCGTCTGTCTCTGACCGTGTGCCCCAGGACGTCCGTCTCAGTCCGTCTCTGTTATACCGTGTGTCTCTCTGCGTCTGTCTCTGTCCCTCTGTCTAATACCCTCTGTCTCTGAGCGCCAGTCTCAGCGCGTCTGTCTCAGACCGTCTGTCTCGGCTCGGCTGTCTCAGCCCGTCTGTCTCAGACCGTCTGTCTCAGACCGTCTGTCTCATACCGTCTGTCTCATACCGCCTGTCTCAGGCCGTCTGTCTCAGACCGTCTGTCTCAGACCGTCGGTCTCAGACCGTCTGTCACAGCCCGTCGGTCTCAAACCGATTGTTTCAGACCGTCTGTCTCTGACCGTGTGCCCCAGGACGTCCGTCTCAGTCCGTCTGTGTTATACCGTGTGTCTCTGTGCGTCTGTCTCTGTCCCTCTGTCTAATACCCTCTGTCTCTGAGCGCCAGTCTCAGCACGTCTGTCTTAGCCCGTCTGTCTCAGACCATCGGTCAAATAGCGTCTGTCTCAGACTGTCTGTCTCAGACCGTCTGTATCAGTCCGTCTGTCTCAGACCGCCCGTCTCAGACCTACTGTCTCAGACCGTCCGTCTCAGACGGACTGTTTCAGACAGTCTGTCCCTGACCGTGTGTCTCAGGCCGTCCTCAGTCTGTCTGTCTTGTACCTTCTGTCTATGTGCATCTGTCCCTGTCCCTCTGTCTAATACACTCTGTCTCTGAGCGCCGGTCTCAGCACGTCTGTCTTATCCCGTCTGTCTCAGCCCGTGTGTCTCAGCCCGTCTATCTCAGCCTGCCTGTCTCAGCCCGCCTGTCTCAGCCCGTCTGTCTCAGACAGTCTGTCTCAGACCGTCTGTCTCAGACCGTCTGTCTCAGATCGTCCGTGTCAGACCGTCCGCCTCAGACCGTCCGTCTCAGACCTACTGTCTCAGACCGTCCGTCTCAGACCGTCCGTCTCAGACCGTCTGTCTCAGACCGTCCGTCTCAGACCGTCCGAGTCAGACCGTCCGTCTCAGACCGTCTGTCTCAGACCGTCCGTGTCAGACCGTCTGTCTCAGACCGTCCGTCTCAGACCGTCCGTCTCTGACCTACTGTCTCAGACCGTCCGTCTCAACCGTCTGTCTCAGACCGTCTGTCTCAGACCGTCTGTCTCAGCCCGTCCGTCTCAGACGGACTGTTTCAGACAGTCTGTCCCTGACCGTGTGTCTCAGGCCGTCCGTCTCAGTCTGTCTGTCTTATACCTTCTGTCTATGTGCATCTGTCCCTGTCCCTCTGTATAATACACTCTGTCTCTGAGCGCCGGTCTCAGCACGTCTGTCTTAGCCCGTCTGTCTCAGCCCGTGTGTCTCAGCCCGTCTGTCTCAGCCTGCCTGTCTCAGCCCGCCTGTCTCAGCCCGTCTGTCTCAGACCGTCTGTCTCAGACCGCCTGTCTCTGACCGCGTGTCTCAGGCCGTCCGTCTCAGTCCGTCTGTTTTATACCGTCTGTCTGTGTGCGTCTGTCTCTGTCCCTCTGTCTAATACCCTCTGTCTCTGAGCGCCGGTCTCAGCACGTCTGTCTTAGCACGTCTGTCTCAGACCGTCTGTCTCAGACCGTCTGTCTCAGACCGTCTGTCTCAGACCGTCCGTCTCAGACCGTCCGTGTCAGACCGTCCGTCTCAGACCGTCTGTCTCAGACCGTCTGTCTCAGACCGTCTGTCTCATACCGCCTGTTTCAGACCGTCTGTCTCTGACCGTGTGTCTCAGGCCGTCCGTCTCAGTCCGTCTGTCTTATACCGTCCGTCTATGTGCGTCTGTCTCTGTCCCTCTGTGTAATACCCTCTGTCTCTGAGCGCCGGTCTCAGCGCGTCTGTCTCAGACCGTCTGTCTCGGCTCGTCTGTCTCAGCCCGTCTGTCTCAGACCGTCTGTCTCTGACCGCGTGTCTCAGGCCGTCCGTCTCAGTCCGTCTGTGTTATACCGTCTGTCTATGTGCATCTGTCCCTGTCCCTCTGTATAATACACTCTGTCTCTGAGCGCCGGTCTCAGCACGTCTGTCTTAGCCCGTCTGTCTCAGACCGTCGGTCTCAGACCGTCTGTCACAGCCCGTCGGTCTAAAACCGATTGTTTCAGACCGTCTGTCTCAGACCGTCTGTCTCAGACCGTCTGTCTCAGATCGTCCGTGTCAGACCGTCCGCCTCAGACCGTCCGTCTCAGACCTACTGTCTCAGACCGTCCGTCTCAGACCGTCCGTCTCAGACCGTCTGTCTCAGACCGTCCGTCTCAGACCGTCCGAGTCAGACCGTCCGTCTCAGACCGTCTGTCTCAGACCGTCCGTGTCAGACCGTCTGTCTCAGACCGTCCGTCTCAGACCGTCCGTCTCAGACCTACTGTCTCAGACCGTCCGTCTCAACCGTCTGTCTCAGACCGTCTGTCTCAGACCGTCTGTCTCAGCCCGTCCGTCTCAGACGGACTGTTTCAGACAGTCTGTCCCTGACCGTGTGTCTCAGGCCGTCCGTCTCAGTCTGTCTGTCTTATACCTTCTGTCTATGTGCATCTGTCCCTGTCCCTCTGTATAATACACTCTGTCTCTGAGCGCCGGTCTCAGCACGTCTGTCTTAGCCCGTCTGTCTCAGCCCGTGTGTCTCAGCCCGTCTGTCTCAGCCTGCCTGTCTCAGCCCGCCTGTCTCAGCCCGTCTGTCTCAGACCGTCTGTCTCAGACCGCCTGTCTCTGACCGCGTGTCTCAGGCCGTCCGTCTCAGTCCGTCTGTTTTATACCGTCTGTCTGTGTGCGTCTGTCTCTGTCCCTCTGTCTAATACCCTCTGTCTCTGAGCGCCGGTCTCAGCACGTCTGTCTTAGCACGTCTGTCTCAGACCGTCTGTCTCAGACCGTCTGTCTCAGACCGTCCGTCTCAGACCGTCCGTGTCAGACCGTCCGTCTCAGACCGTCTGTCTCAGACCGTCTGTCTCAGACCGTCTGTCTCATACCGCCTGTTTCAGACCGTCTGTCTCTGACCGTGTGTCTCAGGCCGTCCGTCTCAGTCCGTCTGTCTTATACCGTCCGTCTATGTGCGTCTGTCTCTGTCCCTCTGTGTAATACCCTCTGTCTCTGAGCGCCGGTCTCAGCGCGTCTGTCTCAGACCGTCTGTCTCGGCTCGTCTGTCTCAGCCCGTCTGTCTCAGACCGTCTGTCTCAGACCGTCTGTCTCAGACCGTCTGTCTCATACCGTCTGTCTCATACCGCCTGTCTCAGGCCGTCTGTCTCAGACCGTCTGACTCAGACCGTCTGTCTCAGACCGTCTGTCTCAGACCGTCTGTCTCAGACCGTCTGTCTCAGATCGTCTGTCTCTGACCGTCTGTCTCCGTTCGTCTGTCTCAGACCGCCTGTCTCTGACCGTCTGTCTCAGACCGTCTGTCTCAGACCGTCTGTCTCAGACCGTCTGTCTCAGACCGTCTGTCTCAGACCGTCTGTCTCAGACCGTCTGTCTCAGACCGTCCGTCTCAGACCGTCCGTGTCAGACCGTCCGTCTCAGACCGTCTGTCTCAGACCGTCTGTCTCAGACCGTCTGTCTCATACCGCCTGTTTCAGACCGTCTGTCTCTGACCGTGTGTCTCAGGCCGTCCGTCTCAGTCCGTCTGTCTTATACCGTCCGTCTATGTGCGTCTGTCTCTGTCCCTCTGTGTAATACCCTCTGTCTCTGAGCGCCGGTCTCAGCGCGTCTGTCTCAGACCGTCTGTCTCGGCTCGTCTGTCTCAGCCCGTCTGTCTCAGACCGTCTGTCTCAGACCGTCTGTCTCAGACCGTCTGTCTCATACCGTCTGTCTCATACCGCCTGTCTCAGGCCGTCTGTCTCAGACCGTCTGACTCAGACCGTCTGTCTCAGACCGTCTGTCTCAGACCGTCTGTCTCAGACCGTCTGTCTCAGATCGTCTGTCTCTGACCGTCTGTCTCCGTTCGTCTGTCTCAGACCGCCTGTCTCTGACCGTCTGTCTCAGACCGTCTGTCTCAGACCGTCTGTCTCAGACCGTCTGTCTCAGACCGTCTGTCTCAGACCGTCTGTCACAGCCCGTCGGTCTCAAACCGATTGTTTCAGACCGTCTGTCTCTGACCGTGTGCCCCAGGACGTCCGTCTCAGTCCGTCTCTGTTATACCGTGTGTCTCTGTGCGTCTGTCTCTGTCCCTCTGTCTAATACCCTCTGTCTCTGAGCGCCAGTCTCAGCGCGTCAGTCTCAGACCGTCTGTCTCGGCTCGGCTGTCTCAGCCCGTCTGTCTCAGACCGTCTGTCTCAGACCGTCTGTCTCATACCGTCTGTCTCATACCGCCTGTCTCAGGCCGTCTGTCTCAGACCGCCTGTCTCTGACCGTCTGTCTCAGACCGTCTGTCTCAGACCGTCTGCCTCAGACCGTCTGTCTCAGACCGTCTGTCTCAGACCGTCTGTCTCAGACCGTCTGTCTCAGACCGTCGGTCTCAGACCGTCGGTCCCAGACCGTCTGTCACAGCCCGTCGGTCTAAAACCGATTGTTTCAGACCGTCTGTCTCAGTCTGTCCGTCTCAGACCGTCTGTCTCAGACCGTCTGTCTCAGACCGTCTGTCTCAGACCGTCCGTGTCGGACCGTCCGTCTCAGACCGTCCGTCGCAGACCTACTGTCTCAGACCGCGTGTCTCAGGCCGTCCGTCTCAGTCCGTCTGTTTTATACCGTCTGTCTGTGTGCGTCTGTCTCTGTCCCTCTGTCTAATACCCTCTGTCTCTGAGCGCCGGTCTCAGCACGTCTGTCTTAGCCCGTCTGTCTCAGACCGTCTGTCTCAGACCGTCTGTCTCAGACCGTCTGTCTCAGACCGTCCGTCTCAGACCGTCTGTCTCGGACCGTCTGTCTCAGACCGTCGGTCTCAGACCGTCTGTCACAGCCCGTCGGTCTCAAACCGATTGTTTCAGACCGTCTGTCTCTGACCGTGTGCCCCAGGACGTCCGTCTCAGTCCGTCTGTGTTATACCGTGTGTCTCTGTGCGTCTGTCTCTGTCCCTCTGTCTAATACCCTCTGTCTCTGAGCGCCAGTCTCAGCACGTCTGTCTTAGCCCGTCTGTCTCAGACCATCGGTCAAATAGCGTCTGTCTCAGACTGTCTGTCTCAGACCGTCTGTATCAGTCCGTCTGTCTCAGACCGCCCGTCTCAGACCTACTGTCTCAGACCGTCCGTCTCAGACCGTCCGTCACAGACCGTCTGTCTCAGACCGTCCGTCTCAGACCGTCCGAGTCAGACCGTCCGTCCCAGACCGTCTGTCTCAGACCATCTGTCTCAGCCCGTCCGTCTCAGACGGACTGTTTCAGACAGTCTGTCCCTGACCGTGTGTCTCAGGCCGTCCTCAGTCATTCTGTCTTGTACCTTCTGTCTATGTGCATCTGTCCCTGTCCCTCTGTCTAATACACTCTGTCTCTGAGCGCCGGTCTCAGCACGTCTGTCTTAGCCCGTCTGTCTCAGCCCGTGTGTCTCAGCCCGTCTGTCTCAGCCTGCCTGTCTCAGCCCGCCTGTCTCAGCCCGTCTGTCTCAGACAGTCTGTCTCAGACCGTCTGTCTCTGACCGCGTGTCTCAGGCCGTCCGTCTCCGTCCGTCTGTGTTATTCTGTCTGTCTCTGTGCGTCTGTCTCTGTCCCTCTGTCTAATACCCTCTGTCTCTGAGCGCCGGTCTCAGCACGTCCGTCTCAGACCGTCTGTCTCAGACCGTCCGTGTCAGACCGTCCGTCTCAGACCGTCCGTCTCAGACAGTCTGTCTCAGACCGTCTGTCTCTGACCGCGTGTCTCAGGCCGTCCGTCTCAGTCCGTCTGTGTTATACCGTCCGTCTGTGTGCGTCTGTCTCTGTCCCTCTGTCTAATACCCTCCGTCTCTGAGGGCCGGTCTCAGCACGTCTGTCTTAGCCCGTCTGTCTCAGCCCGTGTGTCTCAGCCCGTCTGTCTCAGCCTGCCTGTCTCAGCCCGCCTGTCTCAGACCGTCTGTCTCTGACCGCGTGTCTCAGGCCGTCCGTCTCAGTCCGTCTGTTTTATACCGTCTGTCTGTGTGCGTCTGTCTCTGTCCCTCTGTCTAATACCCTCTGTCTCTGAGCGCCGGTCTCAGCACGTCTGTCTTAGCCCGTCTGTCTCAGACCGTCTGTCTCAGACCGTCTGTCTCAGACCGTCTGTCTCAGACCGTCTGTCTCAGACCGTCCGTCTCAGACCGTCCGTCTCAGACCGTCTGTCTCAGAGCGTCCGTGTCAGACCGTCCGTCTCAGACCGTCCGTCTCAGACCGTCTGTCTCAGACCGTCCGTGTCAGACCGTCCGTCTCAGACCGTCCGTCTGAGACAGTCTGTCTCAGACCGCCTGTCTCTGACCGCGTGTCTCAGGCCGTCCGTCTCCGTCCGTCTGTGTTATACCGTCTGTCTGTGTGCGACTGTCTCTGTCCCTCTGTCTAATACCCTCTGTCTCTGAGCGCCTGTCTCAGCACGTCCGTCTCACACCGTCTGTCTCAGACCGTCCGTGTCAGACCGTCCGTCTCAGACCGTCTGTCTCAGACCGTCTGTCTGAGCCCGCCTGTCTCAGCCCGCATGTCTCAGCCCCTCTGTATCAGACCGTCTGTCTTAGACCGTCTGTCTCAGCCCGTCCGTCTCAGACCGACTATTTCAGACCGTCTGTCTCTGACCGTGTGTCTCAGGGCGTCCGTCTCATTCCGTCTGTCTTATACCGTCTGTCAATGTGTGTCTGTCTCTGTCCCTCTGTCTTATAACCTCTGTCTCTGAGCGCCGGTCTCAGCACGGCTGTCTTAGCCCGTCTGTCTCAGACCATCGGTCACAGAGCGTCTGTCTCCAACCGTCTGTCACAGCCCGTCTGTCACAGACCGCCTGCCTCTGTCTGTGGTTCTCGTACCATCTGTCGCAGACCATCTGTCGCAGACCATCTGTCTCAGACCATCTGTCTCGTATCGTCAGTCTCAGACCGGCTGCCTCAGACCGTCTGTCTCAGACCCTCTGTCTAGGACCGTCTCTCTCTGACCACCTATCTCAGACCGTCTGTCTCTGTTCGTCCGTCACTGTCCGCGAGTCTCAGACCGCCTGCCCCTATCCGTCTGTGTCTGTGTGTCTCAGACCGTCTCTCTCAGACCGTCTGTCTCAGATCGTCTCTCCCAGACCGTCTGTCTCGGACCGTCTGTCTCAGCCCGCCCGCCTCAGCCCGCCTGTCTCAGCCCGTCTGTCTCAGACCGTCTGACTTAGACCGACTGTTTCAGATCGTCTGTCTCTGACCGTGTGCCTCAGGGCGTCCGTCTCAGTCCGTCTGTGTTATACCGTCTGTATATGTGTGTCTGTCTCTGTCCCTCTGTCTCTGAGCACCGGTCTCAGCACGTCTGTCTTAGCCCGTCTGTCTCAGACCATCGGTCACAGAGCGTCTGTCTCCAACCGTCTGTCACAGCCCGTCTGTCACAGACCGCCTGACTCTGTCTGTGGTTCTCGTACCATCTGTCGCAGACCATCTGTCGCAGACCAGCTGTCTCAGACCATGTGTCTCGTATCGTCAGTCTCAGTCCGGCTGCCTCAGACAGTCTGTCTCAGACCCTCTGTCTGGGACCGTCTCTCTCAGACCGTCTTCCTCAGATCGTCTCTGCCAGACCGTCTGTCTCGGACCGTCTGTCTCAGACCGTCTGCTTCAGACCGTCTGTCTCAGCCCGCCTGCATCAGCCCGCCTGCCTCAGCCCCTCTGTAATAGACCGTCTGTCTTAGACCGTCTGTCTCAGCCCGTCCGTCTCAGACCGACTGTTTCAGACCGTCTGTCTCTGACCGTGTGTCTCAGGGCGTCCGTCTCATTCCGTCTGTCTTATACCGTCTGTCTATACGTGTCTGTCTCTGTCCCTCTGTCTAATAACCTCTGTCTCTGAGCGCCGGTCTCAGCACGGCTGTCTTAGCCCGGCTGTCTCAGACCGTCTGTCTCAGACCGTCTGTCTCAGACCGTTTGTCTCAGACCGTTTGTCTCAGTTCGTCTGCCTCTGTCCGTCAGTCTCATACCGTCTATCTCAGACTGTCTGTCTCAGACCGTCTTTCTCAGACCGTCTGCCTCAGACCGTATGTCTCAGACCCTCTGTCTCATACCGTCTGTCTCATACCGGCTGTCTCAGACCGTCTGTCTCAGACTGTCTGTCTCAGACGGTCTGCCTCTGTGCGTCTGTGTCAGACCGTCTGTCCCTGTGCGTCTGTCTCTGTCCGTCTGTTTCCGACCGTCTGTCTCTGACCGTGTGTCTCAGGCTGTCCGTCTCAGTCCGTCTGTGTTATACCGTCTGTCTCTGTGCTTCTGTCTCTGTCCCTCTGTCTAATACCCTCTGTCTCTGAGCGCCGGTCTCAGCACGTCTGTCTTAGCCCGTCTGTCTCAGACCATCGGTCAAAGAGCGTCTGTTTCAGATCGTCTGTCTCAGAGCGTCTGTTTCAGAGCGTCTGTCTCAAACCGTCTGTCTCAGACCGTCTGTCTCAGACCGTCTGTCTCAGACCGGCTGTTTCAGACCGTCGGTCTCAGACCGTCTGTCTCAGACCGGCTGTTTCAGACCGTCGGTCTCAGACCGTCTGTGTTATACCGTCTGTCTCTGTGCGTCTGTTTCAGACCGTCTGTCCCTGTGCGTCTGTCTCTGTCCGTCTGTTTCCGACCGTCTGTCTCTGACCGTGTGTCTCAGGCTGTCCGTCTCAGTCCGTCTGTGTTATACCGTCTGTCTCTGTGCGTCTGTCTTTGTCCCTCTGTCTAATACCCTCTGTCTCTGAGCGCCGGTCTCAGCACGTCTGTCTTAGCCCGTCTGTCTCAGACCATCGGTCAAAGAGCGTCTGTTTCAGATCGTCTGTCTCAGAGCGTCTGTCTCAGAGCGTCTGTCTCAACCGTCTGTCTCAGACCGTCTGTCTCAGACCGTCTGTCTCAGCCCGTCCGTCTCAGACGGACTGTTTCAGACAGTCTGTCCCTGACCGTGTGTCTCAGGCCGTCCGTCTCAGTCTGTCTGTCTTATACCTTCTGTCTATGTGCATCTGTCCCTGTCCCTCTGTATAATACACTCTGTCTCTGAGCGCCGGTCTCAGCACGTCTGTCTTAGCCCGTCTGTCTCAGCCCGTGTGTCTCAGCCCGTCTGTCTCAGCCTGCCTGTCTCAGCCCGCCTGTCTCAGCCCGTCTGTCTCAGACCGTCTGTCTCAGACCGCCTGTCTCTGACCGCGTGTCTCAGGCCGTCCGTCTCAGTCCGTCTGTTTTATACCGTCTGTCTGTGTGCGTCTGTCTCTGTCCCTCTGTCTAATACCCTCTGTCTCTGAGCGCCGGTCTCAGCACGTCTGTCTTAGCACGTCTGTCTCAGACCGTCTGTCTCAGACCGTCTGTCTCAGACCGTCTGTCTCAGACCGTCCGTCTCAGACCGTCCGTGTCAGACCGTCCGTCTCAGACCGTCTGTCTCAGACCGTCTGTCTCAGACCGTCTGTCTCATACCGCCTGTTTCAGACCGTCTGTCTCTGACCGTGTGTCTCAGGCCGTCCGTCTCAGTCCGTCTGTCTTATACCGTCCGTCTATGTGCGTCTGTCTCTGTCCCTCTGTGTAATACCCTCTGTCTCTGAGCGCCGGTCTCAGCGCGTCTGTCTCAGACCGTCTGTCTCGGCTCGTCTGTCTCAGCCCGTCTGTCTCAGACCGTCTGTCTCTGACCGCGTGTCTCAGGCCGTCCGTCTCAGTCCGTCTGTGTTATACCGTCTGTCTATGTGCATCTGTCCCTGTCCCTCTGTATAATACACTCTGTCTCTGAGCGCCGGTCTCAGCACGTCTGTCTTAGCCCGTCTGTCTCAGACCGTCGGTCTCAGACCGTCTGTCACAGCCCGTCGGTCTAAAACCGATTGTTTCAGACCGTCTGTCTCAGACCGTCTGTCTCAGACCGTCTGTCTCAGATCGTCCGTGTCAGACCGTCCGCCTCAGACCGTCCGTCTCAGACCTACTGTCTCAGACCGTCCGTCTCAGACCGTCCGTCTCAGACCGTCTGTCTCAGACCGTCCGTCTCAGACCGTCCGAGTCAGACCGTCCGTCTCAGACCGTCTGTCTCAGACCGTCCGTGTCAGACCGTCTGTCTCAGACCGTCCGTCTCAGACCGTCCGTCTCAGACCTACTGTCTCAGACCGTCCGTCTCAACCGTCTGTCTCAGACCGTCTGTCTCAGACCGTCTGTCTCAGGCCGTCCGTCTCAGACGGACTGTTTCAGACAGTCTGTCCCTGACCGTGTGTCTCAGGCCGTCCGTCTCAGTCTGTCTGTCTTATACCTTCTGTCTATGTGCATCTGTCCCTGTCCCTCTGTATAATACACTCTGTCTCTGAGCGCCGGTCTCAGCACGTCTGTCTTAGCCCGTCTGTCTCAGCCCGTGTGTCTCAGCCCGTCTGTCTCAGCCTGCCTGTCTCAGCCCGCCTGTCTCAGCCCGTCTGTCTCAGACCGTCTGTCTCAGACCGTCTGTCTCAGACCGCCTGTCTCTGACCGCGTGTCTCAGGCCGTCCGTCTCAGTCCGTCTGTTTTATACCGTCTGTCTGTGTGCGTCTGTCTCTGTCCCTCTGTCTAATACCCTCTGTCTCTGAGCGCCGGTCTCAGCACGTCTGTCTTAGCACGTCTGTCTCAGACCGTCTGTCTCAGACCGTCTGTCTCAGACCGTCCGTCTCAGACCGTCCGTGTCAGACCGTCCGTCTCAGACCGTCTGTCTCAGACCGTCTGTCTCAGACCGTCTGTCTCATACCGCCTGTTTCAGACCGTCTGTCTCTGACCGTGTGTCTCAGGCCGTCCGTCTCAGTCCGTCTGTCTTATACCGTCCGTCTATGTGCGTCTGTCTCTGTCCCTCTGTGTAATACCCTCTGTCTCTGAGCGCCGGTCTCAGCGCGTCTGTCTCAGACCGTCTGTCTCGGCTCGTCTGTCTCAGCCCGTCTGTCTCAGACCGTCTGTCTCAGACCGTCTGTCTCAGACCGTCTGTCTCATACCGTCTGTCTCATACCGCCTGTCTCAGGCCGTCTGTCTCAGACCGTCTGACTCAGACCGTCTGTCTCAGACCGTCTGTCTCAGACCGTCTGTCTCAGACCGTCTGTCTCAGATCGTCTGTCTCTGACCGTCTGTCTCCGTTCGTCTGTCTCAGACGCCTGTCTCTGACCGTCTGTCTCAGACCGTCTGTCTCAGACCGTCTGTCTCAGACCGTCTGTCTCAGACCGTCTGTCTCAGACCGTCTGTCTCAGACCGTCTGTCTCAGACCGTCTGTCTCAGACCGTCGGTCTCAGACCGTCTGTCACAGCCCGTCGGTCTCAAACCGATTGTTTCAGACCGTCTGTCTCTGACCGTGTGCCCCAGGACGTCCGTCTCAGTCCGTCTCTGTTATACCGTGTGTCTCTGTGCGTCTGTCTCTGTCCCTCTGTCTAATACCCTCTGTCTCTGAGCGCCAGTCTCAGCGCGTCTGTCTCAGACCGTCTGTCTCGGCTCGGCTGTCTCAGCCCGTCTGTCTCAGACCGTCTGTCTCAGACCGTCTGTCTCATACCGTCTGTCTCATACCGCCTGTCTCAGGCCGTCTGTCTCAGACCGCCTGTCTCTGACCGTCTGTCTCAGACCGTCTGTCTCAGACCGTCTGCCTCAGACCGTCTGTCTCAGACCGTCTGTCTCAGACCGTCTGTCTCAGACCGTCTGTCTCAGACCGTCGGTCTCAGACCGTCGGTCCCAGACCGTCTGTCACAGCCCGTCGGTCTAAAACCGATTGTTTCAGACCGTCTGTCTCAGTCTGTCCGTCTCAGACCGTCTGTCTCAGACCGTCTGTCTCAGACCGTCTGTCTCAGACCGTCTGTCTCAGACCGTCCGTGTCAGACCGTCCGTCTCAGACCGTCCGTCTCAGACCTACTGTCTCAGACCGCGTGTCTCAGGCCGTCCGTCTCAGTCCGTCTGTTTTATACCGTCTGTCTGTGTGCGTCTGTCTCTGTCCCTCTGTCTAATACCCTCTGTCTCTGAGCGCCGGTCTCAGCACGTCTGTCTTAGCCCGTCTGTCTCAGACCGTCTGTCTCAGACGGTCTGTCTCAGACCGTCTGTCTCAGACCGTCCGTCTCAGACCGTCCGTGTCAGACCGTCCGTCTCAGACCGTCTGTCTCAGACCGTCTGTCTCAGACCGTCTGTCTCGGACCGTCTGTCTCAGACCGTCGGTCTCAGACCGTCTGTCACAGCCCGTCGGTCTCAAACCGATTGTTTCAGACCGTCTGTCTCTGACCGTGTGCCCCAGGACGTCCGTCTCAGTCCGTCTGTGTTATACCGTGTGTCTCTGTGCGTCTGTCTCTGTCCCTCTGTCTAATACCCTCTGTCTCTGAGCGCCAGTCTCAGCACGTCTGTCTTAGCCCGTCTGTCTGAGACCATCGGTCAAATAGCGTCTGTCTCAGACTGTCTGTCTCAGACCGTCTGTATCAGTCCGTCTGTCTCAGACCGCCCGTCTCAGACCTACTGTCTCAGACCGTCCGTCTCAGACCGTCCGTCTCAGACCGTCTGTCTCAGACCGTCCGTCTCAGACCGTCCGAGTCAGACCGTCCGTCCCAGACCGTCTGTCTCAGACCATCTGTCTCAGCCCGTCCGTCTCAGACGGACTGTTTCAGACAGTCTGTCCCTGACCGTGTGTCTCAGGCCGTCCTCAGTCTGTCTGTCTTGTACCTTCTGTCTATGTGCATCTGTCCCTGTCCCTCTGTCTAATACACTCTGTCTCTGAGCGCCGGTCTCAGCACGTCTGTCTTAGCCCGTCTGTCTCAGCCCGTGTGTCTCAGCCCGTCTGTCTCAGCCTGCCTGTCTCAGCCCGCCTGTCTCAGCCCGTCTGTCTCAGACAGTCTGTCTCAGACCGTCTGTCTCTGACCGCGTGTCTCAGGCCGTCCGTCTCCGTCCGTCTGTGTTATTCTGTCTGTCTCTGTGCGTCTGTCTCTGTCCCTCTGTCTAATACCCTCTGTCTCTGAGCGCCGGTCTCAGCACGTCCGTCTCAGACCGTCTGTCTCAGACTGTCCGTGTCAGACCGTCCGTCTCAGACCGTCCGTCTCAGACAGTCTGTCTCAGACCGTCTGTCTCTGACCGCGTGTCTCAGGCCGTCCGTCTCAGTCCGTCTGTGTTATACCGTCCGTCTGTGTGCGTCTGTCTCTGTCCCTCTGTGTAATACCCTCTGTCTCTGAGCGCCGGTCTCAGCGCGTCTGTCTCAGACCGTCTGTCTCGGCTCGTCTGTCTCAGCCCGTCTGTCTCAGACCGTCTGTCTCTGACCGCGTGTCTCAGGCCGTCCGTCTCAGTCCGTCTGTGTTATACCGTCTGTCTATGTGCATCTGTCCCTGTCCCTCTGTATAATACACTCTGTCTCTGAGCGCCGGTCTCAGCACGTCTGTCTTAGCCCGTCTGTCTCAGACCGTCGGTCTCAGACCGTCTGTCACAGCCCGTCGGTCTAAAACCGATTGTTTCAGACCGTCTGTCTCAGACCGTCTGTCTCAGATCGTCCGTGTCAGACCGTCCGCCTCAGACCGTCCGTCTCAGACCTACTGTCTCAGACCGTCCGTCTCAGACCGTCCGTCTCAGACCGTCTGTCTCAGACCGTCCGTCTCAGACCGTCCGAGTCAGACCGTCCGTCTCAGACCGTCTGTCTCAGACCGTCCGTGTCAGACCGTCTGTCTCAGACCGTCCGTCTCAGACCGTCCGTCTCAGACCTACTGTCTCAGACCGTCCGTCTCAACCGTCTGTCTCAGACCGTCTGTCTCAGACCGTCTGTCTCAGGCCGTCCGTCTCAGACGGACTGTTTCAGACAGTCTGTCCCTGACCGTGTGTCTCAGGCCGTCCGTCTCAGTCTGTCTGTCTTATACCTTCTGTCTATGTGCATCTGTCCCTGTCCCTCTGTATAATACACTCTGTCTCTGAGCGCCGGTCTCAGCACGTCTGTCTTAGCCCGTCTGTCTCAGCCCGTGTGTCTCAGCCCGTCTGTCTCAGCCTGCCTGTCTCAGCCCGCCTGTCTCAGCCCGTCTGTCTCAGACCGTCTGTCTCAGACCGCCTGTCTCTGACCGCGTGTCTCAGGCCGTCCGTCTCAGTCCGTCTGTTTTATACCGTCTGTCTGTGTGCGTCTGTCTCTGTCCCTCTGTCTAATACCCTCTGTCTCTGAGCGCCGGTCTCAGCACGTCTGTCTTAGCACGTCTGTCTCAGACCGTCTGTCTCAGACCGTCTGTCTCAGACCGTCCGTCTCAGACCGTCCGTGTCAGACCGTCCGTCTCAGACCGTCCGTCTCAGACCGTCTGTCTCAGACCGTCTGTCTCATACCGCCTGTTTCAGACCGTCTGTCTCTGACCGTGTGTCTCAGGCCGTCCGTCTCAGTCCGTCTGTCTTATACCGTCCGTCTATGTGCGTCTGTCTCTGTCCCTCTGTGTAATACCCTCTGTCTCTGAGCGCCGGTCTCAGCGCGTCTGTCTCAGACCGTCTGTCTCGGCTCGTCTGTCTCAGCCCGTCTGTCTCAGACCGTCTGTCTCAGACCGTCTGTCTCAGACCGTCTGTCTCATACCGTCTGTCTCATACCGCCTGTCTCAGGCCGTCTGTCTCAGACCGTCTGACTCAGACCGTCTGTCTCAGACCGTCTGTCTCAGACCGTCTGTCTCAGACCGTCTGTCTCAGATCGTCTGTCTCTGACCGTCTGTCTCCGTTCGTCTGTCTCAGACCGCCTGTCTCTGACCGTCTGTCTCAGACCGTCTGTCTCAGACCGTCTGTCTCAGACCGTCTGTCTCAGACCGTCTGTCTCAGACCGTCTGTCTCAGACCGTCTGTCTCAGACCGTCTGTCTCAGACCGTCTGTCTCAGACCGTCTGTCTCAGACCGTCGGTCTCAGACCGTCTGTCACAGCCCGTCGGTCTCAAACCGATTGTTTCAGACCGTCTGTCTCTGACCGTGTGCCCCAGGACGTCCGTCTCAGTCCGTCTCTGTTATACCGTGTGTCTCTGTGCGTCTGTCTCTGTCCCTCTGTCTAATACCCTCTGTCTCTGAGCGCCAGTCTCAGCGCGTCTGTCTCAGACCGTCTGTCTCGGCTCGGCTGTCTCAGCCCGTCTGTCTCAGACCGTCTGTCTCAGACCGTCTGTCTCATACCGTCTGTCTCATACCGCCTGTCTCAGGCCGTCTGTCTCAGACCGCCTGTCTCTGACCGTCTGTCTCAGACCGTCTGTCTCAGACCGTCTGCCTCAGACCGTCTGTCTCAGACCGTCTGTCTCAGACCGTCTGTCTCAGACCGTCTGTCTCAGACCGTCGGTCTCAGACCGTCCGTCCCAGACCGTCTGTCACAGCCCGTCGGTCTAAAACCGATTGTTTCAGACCGTCTGTCTCAGTCTGTCCGTCTCAGACCGTCTGTCTCAGACCGTCTGTCTCAGACCGTCTGTCTCAGACCGTCCGTGTCAGACCGTCCGTCTCAGACCGTCCGTCTCAGACCTACTGTCTCAGACCGCGTGTCTCAGGCCGTCCGTCTCAGTCCGTCTGTTTTATACCGTCTGTCTGTGTGCGTCTGTCTCTGTCCCTCTGTCTAATACCCTCTGTCTCTGAGCGCCGGTCTCAGCACGTCTGTCTTAGCCCGTCTGTCTCAGACCGTCTGTCTCAGACGGTCTGTCTCAGACCGTCTGTCTCAGACCGTCCGTCTCAGACCGTCCGTGTCAGACCGTCCGTCTCAGACCGTCTGTCTCAGACCGTCTGTCTCAGACCGTCTGTCTCGGACCGTCTGTCTCAGACCGTCGGTCTCAGACCGTCTGTCACAGCCCGTCGGTCTCAAACCGATTGTTTCAGACCGTCTGTCTCTGACCGTGTGCCCCAGGACGTCCGTCTCAGTCCGTCTGTGTTATACCGTGTGTCTCTGTGCGTCTGTCTCTGTCCCTCTGTCTAATACCCTCTGTCTCTGAGCGCCAGTCTCAGCACGTCTGTCTTAGCCCGTCTGTCTCAGACCATCGGTCAAATAGCGTCTGTCTCAGACTGTCTGTCTCAGACCGTCTGTATCAGTCCGTCTGTCTCAGACCGCCCGTCTCAGACCTACTGTCTCAGACCGTCCGTCTCAGACCGTCCGTCTCAGACCTACTGTCTCAGACCGCGTGTCTCAGGCCGTCCGTCTCAGTCCGTCTGTTTTATACCGTCTGTCTGTGTGCGTCTGTCTCTGTCCCTCTGTCTAATACCCTCTGTCTCTGAGCGCCGGTCTCAGCACGTCTGTCTTAGCCCGTCTGTCTCAGACCGTCTGTCTCAGACCGTCTGTCTCAGACCGTCTGTCTCAGACCGTCCGTCTCAGACCGTCCGTCTCAGACCGTCTGTCTCAGAGCGTCCGTGTCAGACCGTCCGTCTCAGACCGTCCGTCTCAGACCGTCTGTCTCAGACCGTCCGTGTCAGACCGTCCGTCTCAGACCGTCCGTCTCAGACCGTCCGTCTGAGACAGTCTGTCTCAGACCGCCTGTCTCTGACCGCGTGTCTCAGGCCGTCCGTCTCAGTCCGTCTGTGTTATACCGTCTGTCTGTGTGCGTCTGTCTCTGTCCCTCTGTCTAATACCCTCTGTCTCTGAGCGCCTGTCTCAGCACGTCCGTCTCACACCGTCTGTCTCAGACCGTCCGTGTCAGACCGTCCGTCTCAGACCGTCTGTCTCAGACCGTCTGTCTGAGCCCGCCTGTCTCAGCCCGCATGTCTCAGCCCCTCTGTATCAGACCGTCTGTCTTAGACCGTCTGTCTCAGCCCGTCCGTCTCAGACCGACTATTTCAGACCGTCTGTCTCTGACCGTGTGTCTCAGGGCGTCCGTCTCATTCCGTCTGTCTTATACCGTCTGTCAATGTGTGTCTGTCTCTGTCCCTCTGTCTTATAACCTCTGTCTCTGAGCGCCGGTCTCAGCACGGCTGTCTTAGCCCGTCTGTCTCAGACCATCGGTCACAGAGCGTCTGTCTCCAACCGTCTGTCACAGCCCGTCTGTCACAGACCGCCTGCCTCTGTCTGTGGTTCTCGTACCATCTGTCGCAGACCATCTGTCGCAGACCATCTGTCTCAGACCATCTGTCTCGTATCGTCAGTCTCAGACCGGCTGCCTCAGACCGTCTGTCTCAGACCCTCTGTCTAGGACCGTCTCTCTCTGACCACCTATCTCAGACCGTCTGTCTCTGTTCGTCCGTCACTGTCCGCGAGTCTCAGACCGCCTGCCCCTATCCGTCTGTGTCTGTGTGTCTCAGACCGTCTCTCTCAGACCGTCTGTCTCAGATCGTCTCTCCCAGACCGTCTGTCTCGGACCGTCTGTCTCAGCCCGCCCGCCTCAGCCCGCCTGTCTCAGCCCGTCTGTCTCAGACCGTCTGACTTAGACCGACTGTTTCAGATCGTCTGTCTCTGACCGTGTGCCTCAGGGCGTCCGTCTCAGTCCGTCTGTGTTATACCGTCTGTATATGTGTGTCTGTCTCTGTCCCTCTGTCTCTGAGCACCGGTCTCAGCACGTCTGTCTTAGCCCGTCTGTCTCAGACCATCGGTCACAGAGCGTCTGTCTCCAACCGTCTGTCACAGCCCGTCTGTCACAGACCGCCTGACTCTGTCTGTGGTTCTCGTACCATCTGTCGCAGACCATCTGTCGCAGACCAGCTGTCTCAGACCATGTGTCTCGTATCGTCAGTCTCAGTCCGGCTGCCTCAGACAGTCTGTCTCAGACCCTCTGTCTGGGACCGTCTCTCTCAGACCGTCTTCCTCAGATCGTCTCTGCCAGACCGTCTGTCTCGGACCGTCTGTCTCAGACCGTCTGCTTCAGACCGTCTGTCTCAGCCCGCCTGCATCAGCCCGCCTGCCTCAGCCCCTCTGTAATAGACCGTCTGTCTTAGACCGTCTGTCTCAGCCCGTCCGTCTCAGACCGACTGTTTCAGACCGTCTGTCTCTGACCGTGTGTCTCAGGGCGTCCGTCTCATTCCGTCTGTCTTATACCGTCTGTCTATACGTGTCTGTCTCTGTCCCTCTGTCTAATAACCTCTGTCTCTGAGCGCCGGTCTCAGCACGGCTGTCTTAGCCCGGCTGTCTCAGACCGTCTGTCTCAGACCGTCTGTCTCAGACCGTTTGTCTCAGACCGTTTGTCTCAGTTCGTCTGCCTCTGTCCGTCAGTCTCATACCGTCTATCTCAGACTGTCTGTCTCAGACCGTCTTTCTCAGACCGTCTGCCTCAGACCGTATGTCTCAGACCCTCTGTCTCATACCGTCTGTCTCATACCGGCTGTCTCAGACCGTCTGTCTCAGACTGTCTGTCTCAGACGGTCTGCCTCTGTGCGTCTGTGTCAGACCGTCTGTCCCTGTGCGTCTGTCTCTGTCCGTCTGTTTCCGACCGTCTGTCTCTGACCGTGTGTCTCAGGCTGTCCGTCTCAGTCCGTCTGTGTTATACCGTCTGTCTCTGTGCTTCTGTCTCTGTCCCTCTGTCTAATACCCTCTGTCTCTGAGCGCCGGTCTCAGCACGTCTGTCTTAGCCCGTCTGTCTCAGACCATCGGTCAAAGAGCGTCTGTTTCAGATCGTCTGTCTCAGAGCGTCTGTTTCAGAGCGTCTGTCTCAAACCGTCTGTCTCAGACCGTCTGTCTCAGACCGTCTGTCTCAGACCGGCTGTTTCAGACCGTCGGTCTCAGACCGTCTGTGTTATACCGTCTGTCTCTGTGCGTCTGTTTCAGACCGTCTGTCCCTGTGCGTCTGTCTCTGTCCGTCTGTTTCCGACCGTCTGTCTCTGACCGTGTGTCTCAGGCTGTCCGTCTCAGTCCGTCTGTGTTATACCGTCTGTCTCTGTGCGTCTGTCTTTGTCCCTCTGTCTAATACCCTCTGTCTCTGAGCGCCGGTCTCAGCACGTCTGTCTTAGCCCGTCTGTCTCAGACCATCGGTCAAAGAGCGTCTGTTTCAGATCGTCTGTCTCAGAGCGTCTGTCTCAGAGCGTCTGTCTGAAACCGTCTGTCTCAGACCGGCTGTCTCAGACCGTCGGTCTCAGACCGTCTGTGTTATACCGTCTGTCTATGTGCGTCTGTCTCTGTCCCTCTGTCTCTGAGCACCGGTCTCAGCACGTCTGTCTTAGCCCGTCTGTCACAGACCATCGGTCACAGAGCGTCTGTCTCAGAGCGTCTGTCTCAGAGGGTCTATCTCAGACCGTCTGTCTCAGCCCGTGTGTCTCAGCCCGTCTGTCTCAGCCCGCCTGCCTCAGCCCGCCTGCCCCAGCCCCTCTGTACCAGACCGTCTGTCTTAGACCGTCTGTATCAGCCCGTCCGTCTCAGACCGACTGTTTCAGACCGTCTGTCACTGACCGTGTGTCTCAGGGCGTCCGTCTCATTCCGTCTGTCTTATACCGTCTGTCTATGTGCGTCTGTCTCTGTCCCTCTGTCTCTGAGCACCGGTCTCAGCACGTCTGTCTTAGCCCGTCTGTCACAGACCGTCTGTCTCAGACGGTCCGTCTCAGACCGTCCGTCTCAGACCGTCCGCCTCAGACCGTCCGTCTCAGACCGTGCGTCTCAGACCGTCCGTCTCAGACCGTCCGTCTCAGACCGTCCGTCTCAGACCGTCCATCTCAGACCGTTTGTCTCAGACCGTCGGTATCAGACCGTCTGTGACAGACCGTCTGTCTCAGCCCGCCTGTCTCAGCCCGCCTGTCTCAGCCCGTCTGTCTCTGACCGTCTGTCTTAGACCGTCTGTCTTAGCCCGTCTGTCTCAGACCGTCCGTCTCAGACCGTCTGTCTCATTCCGTCTGTCTCATACCGCCTGTCTCAGACGGTCTGTCTCAACCGTCTGTCTCAGACAGTCTGTCTCAGACCGTCTGTCTCAGACCGTCCGTGTCAGACCGCCCGTCTCAGACCGTCTGTCTAAGACCGTCTGTCTCAGACCGTCTGACTCAGACCGTCAGTCTCAGACCGTCTGTCACAGCCCGTCCGTCTCAGACCGACTGTTTCAGACCGTCTGTCCCTGACCGCGTGTCTCAGGCCGTCCGTCTGAGTCCGTCTGTGTTATTCTGTCTGTCTCTGTGCGTCTGTCTCTGTCCCTCAGTCTAATACCCTCTGCCTCTGAGCGCCGGTCTCAGCACGTCTGTCTTAGCCCGTCTGTCTCAGACCGTCTGTCTCAGACCGTCTGTCTCAGACCGTCTGTCTCAGACCGTCCGTCTCAGACCGTCCGTCTCAGGCCGTCCGTCTCAGACCGTCCGTCTCAGACCGTCTGTCTCAGACCGTCCGTCTCAGACCGTCCGTCTCAGACCGTCCGTCTCAGACCGTCCGTCTCAGACCGTCTGTCTCAGAACGTCTGTCTCTGACCGCGTGTCTCAGGCCGTCCGTCTCAGTCCGTCTGTGTTATACCGTCTGTCTGTGTGCGTCTGTCTCTGTCCCTCTGTCTAATACCCTCTGTCTCTGAGCGCTGGTCTCAGCACGTCTGTCTTAGCCCGTCTGTCTCAGACCGTCCGTCTCAGACCGTCTGTCTCAGACCGTCCATCTCAGACCGTCTGTCTCAGACCGTCCGTGTCAGACCGTCCGTCTCAGACCGTCCGTCTCAGACCGTCCGTCTCAGACCGTCTGTCTCAGACCGTCTGACTCTGACCACGTGTCTCAGGCCGTCCGTCTCAGTCCGTCTGTGTTATTCTGTCTGTCTCTGTGCGTCTGTCTCTGTCCCTCTGTCTAATACCCTCTGTCTCTCAGCGCCGGTCTCAGCACGTCTGTCTTAGCCCGTCTGTCACAGACCATCGGTCACGGAGCGTCTGTCTCAGAGCGTCTGTCTCAGAGCGTCTGTCTCAGACCGTCTGTCTCAGCCCGTCTGTCTCAGCCTGCCTGTCTCAGCCCGCCTGTCTCAGCCCGCCTGTCTCTGACCGTCCGTCTCAGACCGTCCGTCTCAGACCGTCCGTCTCAGACCGTCCGTCTCAGACCGTCCGTCTCAGACCGCCCGTCTCAGACCGTCAGTCTCAGACCGTCAGGTCTCAGACCGGCCGTCTCAGACCGTCCGTCTCAGACCGTCTGTCTCAGACCGCCTGTCTCAGACCGTCTGTCTCAGACCGTCTGTCTCAGACCGTCTGTCACAGCCCGTCCGTCTCAGACAGACTGTTTCAGACCGTCTGTCACTGACCGCGTGTCTCAGGCCGTCCGTCTCAGTCCGTCTGTGTTATACCGTCTGTCTCTGTGCGTCTGTCTCTGTCCCTCTGTCTAATACCCTCTGTCTCTGAGTGCCGGTCTCAGCACGTCTGCCTTAGCCCGTCTGTCTCAGACAATCGGTCAAATAGCGTCTGTCTCAGACCGTCTGTCTCAGACCGTCTGTTTCAGACCGTCTATCTCAGGCCGTCAGTCTCAGACCGTCTGTCTCAGCCCGTCCGTCTCAGACCGACTGTTTCAGACAGTCTGTCTCTGACCGTGTGTCTCAGGCCGTCCGCCTCAGTCTGTCTGTCTTATACCGTCTGTCTCTGTGCGTCTGCCTCTGTCCCTCTGTCTCTGAGCACCGGTCTCAGCACGTCTGTCTTAGCCCGTCTGTCACAGACCATCGGTCACAGAGCGTCTGTCTCAGAGCGTCTGTCTCAGAGGGTCTATCTCAGACCGTCTGTCTCAGCCCGTGTGTCTCAGCCCGTCTGTCTCAGCCCGCCTGCCTCAGCCCGCCTGCCCCAGCCCCTCTGTACCAGACCGTCTGTCTTAGACCGTCTGTATCAGCCCGTCCGTCTCAGACCGACTGTTTCAGACCGTCTGTCACTGACCGTGTGTCTCAGGGCGTCCGTCTCATTCCGTCTGTCTTATACCGTCTGTCTATGTGCGTCTGTCTCTGTCCCTCTGTCTCTGAGCACCGGTCTCAGCACGTCTGTCTTAGCCCGTCTGTCACAGACCGTCTGTCTCAGACGGTCCGTCTCAGACCGTCCGTCTCAGACCGTCCGCCTCAGACCGTCCGTCTCAGACCGTGCGTCTCAGACCGTCCGTCTCAGACCGTCCGTCTCAGACCGTCCGTCTCAGACCGTCCGTCTCAGACCGTTTGTCTCAGACCGTCGGTATCAGACCGTCTGTGACAGACCGTCTGTCTCAGCCCGCCTGTCTCAGCCCGCCTGTCTCAGCCCGTCTGTCTCTGACCGTCTGTCTTAGACCGTCTGTCTTAGCCCGTCTGTCTCAGACCGTCCGTCTCAGACCGTCTGTCTCATTCCGTCTGTCTCATACCGCCTGTCTCAGACCGTCTGTCTCAACCGTCTGTCTCAGACAGTCTGTCTCAGACCGTCTGTCTCAGACCGTCTGACTCAGACCGTCAGTCTCAGACCGTCTGTCACAGCCCGTCCGTCTCAGACCGACTGTTTCAGACCGTCTGTCCCTGACCGCGTGTCTCAGGCCGTCCGTCTGAGTCCGTCTGTGTTATTCTGTCTGTCTCTGTGCGTCTGTCTCTGTCCCTCAGTCTAATACCCTCTGCCTCTGAGCGCCGGTCTCAGCACGTCTGTCTTAGCCCGTCTGTCTCAGACCGTCTGTCTCAGACCGTCGGTCTCAGACCGTCCGTCTCAGACCGTCCGTCTCAGGCCGTCCGTCTCAGACCGTCCGTCTCAGACCGTCTGTCTCAGACCGTCCGTCTCAGACCGTCCGTCTCAGACCGTCCGTCTCAGACCGTCCGTCTCAGACCGTCTGTCTCAGAACGTCTGTCTCTGACCGCGTGTCTCAGGCCGTCCGTCTCAGTCCGTCTGTGTTATACCGTCTGTCTGTGTGCGTCTGTCTCTGTCCCTCTGTCTAATACCCTCTGTCTCTGAGCGCTGGTCTCAGCACGTCTGTCTTAGCCCGTCTGTCTCAGACCGTCTGTCTCAGACCGTCCGTCTCAGACCGTCCGTCTCAGACCGTCCATCTCAGACCGTCTGTCTCAGACCGTCCGTGTCAGACCGTCCGTCTCAGACCGTCCGTTTCAGACCGTCCGTCTCAGACCGTCTGTCTCAGACCGTCTGACTCTGACCACGTGTCTCAGGCCGTCCGTCTCAGTCCGTCTGTGTTATTCTGTCTGTCTCTGTGCGTCTGTCTCTGTCCCTCTGTCTAATACCCTCTGTCTCTGAGCGCCGGTCTCAGCACGTCTGTCTTAGCCCGTCTGTCACAGACCATCGGTCACAGAGCGTCTGTCTCAGAGCGTCTGTCTCAGAGGGTCTATCTCAGACCGTCTGTCTCAGCCCGTGTGTCTCAGCCCGTCTGTCTCAGCCCGCCTGCCTCAGCCCGCCTGCCTCAGCCCCTCTGTATCAGACCGTCTGTCTTAGACCGTCTGTCTCAGCCCGTCCGTCTCAGACCGATTATTTCAGACCGTCTGTCTCTGACCGTGAGTCTCAGGGCGTCCGTCTCATTCCGTCTGTCTTATACCGTCTGTCTATGTGTGTCTGTCTCTGTCCCTCTGTCTTGTAACCTCTGTCTCTGAGCGCCGGTCTCAACACGGCTGTCTTAGCCCGTCTGTCTCAGACCATCGGTCACAGAGCGTCTGTCTCAGAGCGTCTGTCTCAGACCGTCCGACTCAGACAGTCCGTGTCAGACCGTCCGTCTCAGACCGTCTGTCTCAGACCGTCTGTCTCAGACCCTCTGTCTCAGACCGTCTGTCTCCAACCGTCTGTCACAGCCCGTCTGTCACAGTCCGCCTGCCTCTGTCTGTGGTTCTTGTACCATCTGTCGCAGACCATCTGTCTCAGACCATCTGTCTCGTATCGTCAGTCTCAGTCCGGCTGCCTCAGACCGTCTGTCTCAGACCCTCTGTCTGGGACCGTCTCTCTCTGACCACCTATCTCAGACCGTCTGTCTCTGTTCGTCCGTCACTGTCCGCGAGTCTCAGACCGCCTGCCCCTATCCGTCTGTGTCTGTGTGTCTCAGACCGTCTCTCTCAGACCGTCTGTCTCAGATCGTCTCTCCCAGACCGTCTGTCTCGGACCGTCTGTCTCAGCCCGCCCGCCTCAGTCCGTCTGTGTTATACCGTCTGTCTCTGTTCGTCTGTCTCTGTCCCTCTGTCTAATACCCTCTATCTCTGAGCGCCGGACTCAGCACGTCTGTCTTAGCCCGTCTGTCTCAGACCGTCTGTCTCAGACCGTCCGACTCAGACAGTCCGTGTCAGACCGTCCGTCTCAGACCGTCTGTCTCCGACCGTCTGTCTCAGACCGTCTACTTCAGACCGTCTCTCTCAGACCGTCAGTCTCAGACCGTCTCTCCCAGACCGTCTGTCTCGGACCGTCTGTCTCAGACCGTCTGCCTCAAACTGTCTGTCTCAGACCGCCTTTCTCAGACCGTCTGCCTCAGACCGGATGTCTCAGAGCGTCTGTCTCAGAGCGTCCGTCTCAAACCGTCTGTCTCAGACCGTCTGTCTCAGACCGTCTGTCTCAGACCGGCTGTCTCAGACCGTCTGTCACAGACCGTCTGTCTCAGACCGTCTGTCTCAGATCATCGGTCTCAGACCGTCTGTCTCAGACCGCTTGTCTCAGACCATCTGTCTCAGACCGTCTGTCTCAGACCGTCTGTCTCAGACCGCTTGTCTCAGACCGTCTGTCTCAGTTCGTCTGCCTCTGTCCGTCAGTCTCATACCGTCTATCTCAGACTGTCTGTCTCAGACCGTCCTTCTCAGACCGCCTTTCTCAGACCGTATGTCTCAGACCCTCAGTCCCATACGGTCTGTCTCATACCGGCTGTCTCAGACCGTCTGTCTCTGACTGTCTGTCTCAGACGGTCTGTCTCTGTGCGTCTGTGTCAGACCGTCTGTCCCTTTGCGTCTGTCTCTGTCCGTCTGTCTCAGACCGTCAGTCTCAGACCGTCAGGTCTCACACCGTCAGGTCTCAGACCGTCTGTCTCATTCCGTCTGTCTCATACCGTCTGTCTCAGACCGCCTGTCTCAGACCGTCTGTCTCAGACCGTCTGTCTCAGACCGTCTGTCACAGCCCGTCCGTCTCAGACAGACTGTTTCAGACCGTCTGTCACTGACCGCGTGTCTCAGGCCGTCCGTCTCAGTCCGTCTGTGTTATACCGTCTGTCTCTGTGCGTCTGTCTCTGTCCCTCTGTCTAATACCCTCTATCTCTGAGCGCCGGTCTCAGCACGTCTGTCTTAGCCCGTCTGTCTCAGACCGTCTGTCTCAGACCGTCCGACTCAGACAGTCCGTGTCAGACCGTCCGTCTCAGACCGTCTGTCTCAGACCGTCTGTCTCAGACCGTCTACTTCAGACCGTCAGTCTCAGACCGTCTCTCCCAGACCGTCTGTCTCGGACCGTCTGTCTCAGACCGTCTGCTTCAGACCGTCTGTCTCAGACCGTCTGCCTCAAACTGTCTGTCTCAGACCGCCTTTCTCAGACCGTCTGTCTCAGCCCGCCTGTCTCAGCCCGCCTGTCTCAGTCTGTCTGTGTTATACCGTCTGTCTGTGTGCGTCTGTCTCTGTCCCTCTGTCTAATACCCTCTGTCTCTGAGCGCCGGTCTCAGCACGTCTGTGTTAGCCCGTCTGTCTCAGACCGTCCGTCTCAGACCGTCCGTCTCAGACCGTCTGTCTCAGACCGTCTGTCTCTGACCGCGTGTCTGAGGCCGTGCGTCTCAGTCCGTCCGTCTCAGACCGTCCGTCTCAGACCGTCCGTCTCAGACCGTCCGTCTCAGACCGTCCGTCTCAGACCGTCCGTCTCATACCGTCTATCTCAGACTGTCTGTCTCAGACCGTCCTTCTCAGACCGTCTGCCTCAGACCGTATGTCTCAGACCCTCAGTCCCATACGGTCTGTCTCATACCGGCTGTCTCAGACCGTCTGTCTCAGACTGTCTGTCTCAGACGGTCTGTCTCTGTGCGTCTATGTCAGACCGTCTGTCCCTTTGCGTCTGTCTCTGTCCGTCTGTGTCAGACCGTCCGTCTCAGACCGTCTGTCTCATTCCGTCTGTCTCATACCGCCTGTCTCAGACCGTCTGTCTCAACCGTCTATCTCAGACAGTCTGTCTCAGGCCGTCTGTCTCAGACCGTCCGTGTCAGACCGCCCGTCTCAGACCGTCTGTCTCAGACTGTCTGTCTCAGACCGTCTGACTCAGACCGTCAGTCTCAGACCGTCTGTCACAGCCCGTCCGTCTCAGACCGACTGTTTCAGACCGTCTGTCCCTGACCGCGTGTCTCAGGCCGTCCGTCTCAGTCCGTCTGTGTTATTCTGTCTGTCTCTGTGCGTCTGTCTCTGTCCCTCTGTCTAATACCCTCTGTCTCTGAGCGCCGGTCTCAGCACGTCTGTCTTAGCCCGTCTGTCTCTGACCATCGGTCAAATAGCGTCTGTCTCAGATCGTCTGTCTCAGACTGTCTGTCTCAGACCATCGGTCACAGAGCGTCCGTCTCAGACCGTCTGTCTCAGAGCATCTGTCTCAGAGCGTCTGTCTCAGAGCGCCTGTCTCAGCCCGTGTGTCTCAGCCCGTCTGTCTCAGCCCGCCTGTCTCAGCCGCCTGTCTCAGTCCGTCTGTGTTATACCGTCTGTCTGTGTGCGTCTGTCTCTGTCCCTCTGTCTAATACCCTCTGTCTCTGAGCGCCGGTCTCAGCACGTCTGTGTTAGCCCGTCTGTCTCAGACCGTCCGTCTCAGACCGTCCGTCTCAGACCGTCTGTCTCAGACCGTCTGTCTCTGACCGTCTGTCTCTGACCGCGTGTCTCAGGCCATGCGTCTCAGTCCGTCCGTCTCAGACCGTCCGTCTCAGACCGTCCGTCTCAGACCGTCCGTCTCAGACCGTCCGTCTCAGACCGTCCGTCTCAGACCGTCCGTCTCAGACCGTCCGTCTCAGACCGTCCGTCTCAGACCGTCCGTCTCAGACCGTCCGTCTCAGACCGTCCGTCTCAGACCGTCCGTCTCAGACCGTCTGTCTCAGACCGTCTGTCTCAGACCGTCGGTATCAGACCGTCTGTGACAGGTCGTCTGTCTCAGCCCGCCTGTCTCAGCCCGTCTGTCTCTGACCGTCTGTGTCAGACCGTCCGTCTCAGACCGTCTGTCTCATTCCGTCTGTCTCATACCGCCTGTCTCAGACCGTCTGTCTCAACCGTCTGTCTCAGGCCGTCTGTCTCAGACCGTCCGTGTCAGACCGCCCGTCTCAGACCGTCTGTCTCAGACTGTCTGTCTCAGACCGTCTGACTCAGACCGTCAGTCTCAGACCGTCTGTCACAGCCCGTCCGTCTCAGACCGACTGTTTCAGACCGTTTGTCCCTGACCGCGTGTCTCAGGCCGTCCGTCTGAGTCCGTCTGTGTTATTCTGTCTGTCTCTGTGCGTCTGTCTCTGTCTCTCTGTCTAATACCATCTGTCTCTGAGCGCCGGTCTCAGCACGTCTGTCTTAGCCCGTCTGTCTCAGACCGTCTGTCTCAGACCGTCCGTCTCAGACCGTCCGTCTCAGACCGTCCGTCTCAGACCGTCTGTCTCAGACCGTCCGTCTCAGACCGTCCGTCTCAGACCGTCCGTCTCAGACCGTCCGTCTCAGACCGTCCGTCTCAGACCGTCCGTCTCAGACCGTCTGTCTCAGAACGTCTGTCTCTGACCGCGTGTCTCAGGCCGTCCGTCTCAGTCCGCCTGTGTTATACCGTCTGTCTGTGTGCGTCTGTCTCTGTCCCTCTGTCTAATACCCTCTGTCTCTGAGCGCTGGTCTCAGCACGTCTGTCTTAGCCCGTCTGTCTCAGACCGTCTGTCTCAGCCCGTCTGTCTCAGACCGTCTGTCTCAGACCGTCTGTCTCTGACCGCGTGTCTCAGGCCGTCCGTCACAGTCCGTCTGTGTTATACCGTCTGTCTGTGTGCGTCTGTCTCTGTCCCTCTGTCTAATACCCTCCGTCTCTGAGCGCCGGTCTCAGCACGTCCGTCTCAGACCGTCTGTCTCAGACCGTCGGTATCAGACCGTCTGTGACAGACCGTCTGTCTGAGCCCGCCTGTCTCAGCCCGCCTGTCTCAGCCCGTCTGTCTCTGACCGTCTGTCTTAGACCGTCTGTCTTAGCCCGTCTGTCTCAGACCGTCTGTCTCAGACCGTGCGTCTCAGACCGTCTGTCTCATTCCGTCTGTCTCATACCGCCTGTCTCAGACCGTCTGTCTCAACCGTCTGTCTCAGGCCGTCTGTCTCAGACCGTCCGTGTCAGACCGCCCGTCTCAGACCGTCTGTCTCAGACTGTCTGTCTCAGACAGTCTGACTCAGACCGTCAGTCTCAGACCGTCTGTCACAGCCCGTCCGTCTCAGACCGACTGTTTCAGACCGTTTGTCCCTGACCGCGTGTCTCAGGCCGTCCGTCTGAGTCCGTCTGTGTTATTCTGTCTGTCTCTGTGCGTCTGTCTCTGTCCCTCTGTCTAATACCCTCTGTCTCTGAGCGCCGGTCTCAGCACGTCTATCTTAGCCCGTTTGTCTCAGACCGTCCGTCTCAGACCGTCCGTCTCAGGCCGTCCGTCTCAGACCGTCTGTCTCAGACCGTCCGTCTCACACCGTCCGTCTTAGACCGTCCGTCTCAGACCGTCTGTCTCAGAACGTCTGTCTCTGACCGCGTGTCTCAGGCCGTCCGTCTCAGTCCGCCTGTGTTATACCGTCTGCCTGTGTGCGTCTGTCTCTGTCCCTCTGTCTAATACCCTCTGTCTCTGAGCGCTGGTCTCAGCACGTCTGTCTTAGCCCGTCTGTCTCAGACCGTCTGTCTCAGACCGTCTGTCTCAGACCGTCCGTCTCAGACCGTCCGTCTCAGACCGTCCATCTCAGACCGTCTGTCTCAGACCGTCCGTGTCAGACCGTCCGTCTCAGACCGTCCGTCTCAGACCGTCTGACTCTGACCGCGTGTCTCAGGCCGTCCGTCTCAGTCCGTCTGTGTTATTCTGTCTGTCTCTGTGCGTCTGTCTCTGTCCCTCTGTCTAATACCCTCTGTCTCTGAGCGCCGGTCTCAGCACGTCTGTCTTAGCCCGTCTGTCTCAGACCATCGGTCAAATAGCGTCTGTCTCAGATCGTCTGTCTCAGACTGTCTGTCTCAGACCGTCTGTCTCAGTCCGTCTGTCTCAGACCGTCTGTCTCAGACCGTCTGTCTCAGACCGTCTGTCTCAGACCGTCTGTCTCAGACCGTCTGTCTCAGACCGTCAGTCTCAGACCATCTGTCTCAGCCCGTCCGTCTCAGACCGACTGTTTCAGACAGTCTGTCTCTGACCGTGTGTCTCAGGCCGTCCGTCTCAGTCTGTCTGTCTTATACCGTCTGTCTATGTGCGTCTGTCCCTGTCCCTCTGTCTAATACACTCTGTCTCTGAGCGCCGGTCTCAGCACGTCTGTCTTAGCCCGTCTGTCTCAGCCCGTGTGTCTCAGCCCGTCTGTCTCAGCCTGCCCGTCTCAGCCCGCCTGTCTCAGCCCGTCTGTCTCAGTCCGTCTGTGTTATACCGTCTGTCTGTGTGCGACTGTCTCTGTCCCTCTGTCTAATACCCTCCGTCTCTGAGCGCCGGTCTCAGCACGTCCGTCTCAGACCGTCTGTCTCAGACCGTCGGTATCAGACCGTCTGTGACAGACCGTCTGTCTGAGCCCGCCTGTCTCAGCCCGCCTGTCTCAGCCCGTCCGTCTCTGACCGTCTGTCTTAGACCGTCTGTCTTAGCCCGTCTGTCTCAGACCGTCTGTCTCAGACCGTGCGTCTCAGACCGTCTGTCTCATTCCGTCTGTCTCATACCGCCTGTCTCAGACCGTCTGTCTCAACCGTCTGTCTCAGGCCGTCTGTCTCAGACCGTCCGTGTCAGACCGCCCGTCTCAGACCGTCTGTCTCAGACTGTCTGGCTCAGACAGTCTGACTCAGACCGTCAGTCTCAGACCGTCTGTCACAGCCCGTCCGTCTCAGACCGACTGTTTCAGACCGTTTGTCCCTGACCGCGTGTCTCAGGCCGTCCGTCTGAGTCCGTCTGTGTTATTCTGTCTGTCTCTGTGCGTCTGTCTCTGTCCCTCTGTCTAATACCCTCTGTCTCTGAGCGCTGGTCTCAGCACGTCTATCTTAGCCCGTTTGTCTCAGACCGTCCGTCTCAGACCGTCCGTCTCAGGCCGTCCGTCTCAGACCGTCTGTCTCAGACCGTCCGTCTCACACCGTCCGTCTTAGACCGTCCGTCTCAGACCGTCTGTCTCAGAACGTCTGTCTCTGACCGCGTGTCTCAGGCCGTCCGTCTCAGTCCGCCTGTGTTATACCGTCTGCCTGTGTGCGTCTGTCTCTGTCCCTCTGTCTAATACCCTCTGTCTCTGAGCGCTGGTCTCAGCACGTCTGTCTTAGCCCGTCTGTCTCAGACCGTCTGTCTCAGACCGTCTGTCTCAGACCGTCCGTCTCAGACCGTCCGTCTCAGACCGTCCATCTCAGACCGTCTGTCTCAGACCGTCCGTGTCAGACCGTCCGTCTCAGACCGTCCGTCTCAGACCGTCTGACTCTGACCGCGTGTCTCAGGCCGTCCGTCTCAGTCCGTCTGTGTTATTCTGTCTGTCTCTGTGCGTCTGTCTCTGTCCCTCTGTCTAATACCCTCTGTCTCTGAGCGCCGGTCTCAGCACGTCTGTCTTAGCCCGTCTGTCTCAGACCATCGGTCAAATAGCGTCTGTCTCAGATCGTCTGTCTCAGACTGTCTGTCTCAGACCGTCTGTCTCAGTCCGTCTGTCTCAGACCGTCTGTCTCAGACCGTCTGTCTCAGACCGTCTGTCTCAGACCGTCTGTCTCAGACCGTCTGTCTCAGACCGTCAGTCTCAGACCATCTGTCTCAGCCCGTCCGTCTCAGACCGACTATTTCAGACAGTCTGTCTCTGACCGTGTGTCTCGGGCCGTCCGTCTCAGTCTGTCTGTCTTATACCGTCTGTCTATGTGCGTCTGTCCCTGTCCCTCTGTCTAATACACTCTGTCTCTGAGCGCCGGTCTCAGCACGTCTGTCTTAGCCCGTCTGTCTCAGCCCGTGTGTCTCAGCTCGTCTGTCTCAGCCTGCCCGTCTCAGCCCGCCTGTCTCAGCCCGTCTGTCTCAGTCCGTCTGTGTTATACCGTCTGTCTGTGTGCGTCTGTCTCTGTCCCTCTGTCTAATACCCTCCGTCTCTGAGCGCCGCTCTCAGCACGTCCGTCTCAGACCGTCTGTCTCAGACCGTCGGTATCAGACCGTCTGTGACAGACCGTCTGTCTGAGCCCGCCTGTCTCAGCCCGCCTGTCTCAGCCCGTCCGTCTCTGACCGTCTGTCTTAGACCGTCTGTCTTAGCCCGTCTGTCTCAGACCGTCTGTCTCAGACCGTGCGTCTCAGACCGTCTGTCTCATTCCGTCTGTCTCATACCGCCTGTCTCAGACCGTCTGTCTCAACCGTCTGTCTCAGGCCGTCTGTCTCAGACCGTCCGTGTCAGACCGCCCGTCTCAGACCGTCTGTCTCAGACTGTCTGGCTCAGACAGTCTGACTCAGACCGTCAGTCTCAGACCGTCTGTCACAGCCCGTCCGTCTCAGACCGACTGTTTCAGACCGTTTGTCCCTGACCGCGTGTCTCAGGCCGTCCGTCTGAGTCCGTCTGTGTTATTCTGTCTGTCTCTGTGCGTCTGTCTCTGTCCCTCTGTCTAATACCCTCTGTCTCTGAGCGCCGGTCTCAGCACGTCTATCTTAGCCCGTCTGTCTCAGACCGTCCGTCTCAGACCGTCCGTCTCAGGCCGTCCGTCTCAGACCGTCTGTCTCAGACCGTTGGTCTCAGACCGTCCGTCTTAGACCGTCCGTCTCAGACCGTCTGTCTCAGAACGTCTGTCTCTGACCGCGTGTCTCAGGCCGTCCGTCTCAGTCCGCCTGTGTTATACCGTCTGCCTGTGTGCGTCTGTCTCTGTCCCTCTGTCTAATACCCTCTGTCTCTGAGCGCTGGTCTCAGCACGTCTGTCTTAGCCCGTCTGTCTCAGACCGTCTGTCTCAGACAGTCTGTCTCAGACCGTCCGTCTCAGACCGTCCGTCTCAGACCGTCCATCTCAGACCGTCTGTCTCAGACCGTCCGTGTCAGACCGTCCGTCTCAGACCGTCCGTCTCAGACCGTCTGACTCTGACCGCGTGTCTCAGGCCGTCCGTCTCAGTCCGTCTGTGTTATTCTGTCTGTCTCTGTGCGTCTGTCTCTGTCCCTCTGTCTAATACCCTCTGTCTCTGAGCGCCGGTCTCAGCACGTCTGTCTTAGCCCGTCCGTCTCAGACCATCGGTCAAATAGCGTCTGTCTCAGATCGTCTGTCTCAGACTGTCTGTCTCAGACCGTCTGTCTCAGTCCGTCTGTCTCAGACCGTCTGTCTCAGACCGTCTGTCTCAGACCGTCTGTCTCAGACCGTCTGTCTCAGACCGTCAGTCTCAGACCGTCTCTCTCAGCCCGTCCGTCTCAGACCGACTGTTTCAGACAGTCTGTCTCTGACCGCATGTCTCAGGCCGTCCGTCTCAGTCTGTCTGTCTTATACCGTCTGTCTCTGTTCCCCTGTCTAATACCCTCAGTCTCTCAGCGCCGGTCTCAGCACGTCTGTCTTAGCCCGTCTGTCACAGACCATCGGTCACGGAGCGTCTGTCTCAGCCCGTGTGTCTCAGCCCGTCTGTCTCAGCCTGCCTGTCTCAGCCCGCCTGTCTCAGCCCGTCTGTCTCAGACCGTCCGTCTCAGACCGTCCGTCTCAGACCGTCCGTCTCAGACCGTCCGTCTCAGACCGCCCGTATCAGACCGTCCGTCACAGACCGTCAGGTCTCAGACCGGCCGTCTCAGACCGTCCGTCTCAGACCGTCTGTCTCAGACCGCCTGTCTCAGACCGTCTGTCTCAGACCGTCTGTCTCAGACCGTCTGTCTCAAACCGTCCGTCTCAGTCTGTCTGTCTTATCCCGTCTGTCTATGTGCAACTGTCTCTGTCCCTCTGTCTAATACCCTCTGTCTCTGAGTGCCGGTCTCAGCACGTCTGTCTTAGATCGTCTGTCTCAGACCATCGGTCACAGAGCGTCTGTCTCAGAGCGTCTGTCTTAGACCGTCCGTGTCTGACCGGCCGTCTCGTTCGTCCGTCACAGCCCGTCCGTCTCAGACCGTCTGTGTCAGACCGTCCGTCTCAGACCGTCCGTCTCAGACCATCCGTCATAGCCCGTCCGCTCAGACCGTCTGTGTCAGACCGTCCGTGTCAGACCGCCCGTCTCAGACCGTCTGTCACAGCCCGTCCGTCTCAGACCGACTGTTTCAGACCGTCTGTCTCTGACCGCGTGTCTTAGGCCGTCCGTCTCAGTCCGACTGTGTTATTCTGTCTGCCTCTGTGCGTCTGTCTCTGTCCCTCTGTCTCTGAGCACCGGTCTCAGCACGTCTGTCTTAGCCCGTCTGTCACAGACCATCGGTCACAGAGCGTCTGTCTCAGAGCGTCTGTCTCAGAGGGTCTATCTCAGACCGTCTGTCTCAGCCCGTGTGTCTCAGCCCGTCTGTCTCAGCCCGCCTGCCTCAGCCCGCCTGCCTCAGCCCCTCTGTATCAGACCGTCTGTCTTAGACCGTCTGTCTCAGCCCGTCCGTCTCAGACCGACTGTTTCAGACCGTCTGTCTCTGACCGCGTGCCTCAGGCCGTCCGTCTCAGTCCGTCTGTCTCAGACCCTCTGTCACAGCCCGTCCGTCTCAGACCGACTGTTTCAGACCGTCTGTCTCTGACCGCGTGTCTCAGGCCGTCCGTCTCAGTCCGTCTGTCTGAGACCCTCTGTCTCAGACCGTCTGTCTCCAACCGTCTGTCACAGCCCGTCTGTCACAGACCGCCTGCCTCTGTCTGTGGTTCTCGTACCATCTGTCGCAGACCATCTGTCGCAGACCATCTGTCTCAGACCATGTGTCTCGTATCGTCAGTCTCAGTCCGGCTGCCTCAGACCGTCTGTCTCAGACCCTCTGTCTGGGACCGTCTCTCTCAGACCGTCTGTCTCAGATCGTCTCTCCCAGACCGTCTGTCTCGGACCGTCTGTCTCAGACCGTGTACTTCAGACCGTCTGTCTCAGACCGTCTGCCTCAAACTGTCTGTATCACACCGTCTGTCTCAGACCGTCTGTCTCGGACCGACTGTCTCAGACCGTCTGTCTCAGACCGTCTGTTTCAGACCGTCTGTCTCAGCCCGCCTGCCTCAGAACGCCTGCCTCAGGCCCTCTGTATCAGACCGTCTGTCTTAGACCGTCTGTCTCAGCCCGTCCGTCTCAGACCGACTGTTTCAGACCGTCTGTCTCTGACCGTGTGTCTCAGGGCGTCCGTCTCAATCCGTCTGTCTTATACCGTCTGTCTATGTGTGTCTGTCTCTGTCCCTCGTTCTAATAACCTCTGTCTCTGAGCGCCGGTCTCAGCATGTCTGTCTTAGCCCGTCTGTCTCAGACCATCGGTCACAGAGCGTCTGTCTCAGAGCGTCTGTCTCAGACCGCCTGTCTCAGCCCGTCTGTCTCAGACCGTCTGTCTCAGACCGTCTGTCTCTGACCGCGTGTCTCAGGCCGTCCGTCTCAGTCCGTCTGTGTTATACCGTCTGTCTGTGTGCGTCTGTCTCTGTCCCTCTGTCTAATACCCTCTGTTTCTGAGCGCTGATCTCAGCACGCCTGTCTTAGCCCGTCTGTCTCAGACCGTCTGTCTCAGACCGTCTGTCTCAGACCGTCCGTCTCAGACCGTCCGTCTCAGACCGTCCATCTCAGACCGTCTGTCTCAGACCGTCCGTGTCAGACCGTCCGTCTCAGACCGTCCGTCTCAGACCGTCTGTATCAGACCGTCTGACTCTGACCGCGTGTCTCAGGCCGTCCGTCTCAGTCCGTCTGTGTTATTCTGTCTGTCTCTGTGCGGCTGCCTCAGACCGTCTGTCTCAGCCCGTCCGTCTCAGCCCGACTGTTTCAGACCGTCTCTCTCAGACCGACTGTCTCAGACCGTCTGACTCTGACCGCGTGTCTCAGGCCGTCCGTCTCAGTCCGTCTGTGTTATTCTGTCTGTCTCTGTGCGTCTGCCTCAGACCGTCTGTCTCAGCCCGTCCGTCTCAGCCCGACTGTTTCAGACCGTCTCTCTCAGACCGACTGTCTCAGACCGTCTGACTCTGACCGCGTGTCTCAGGCCGTCCGTCTCAGTCCGTCTGTGTTATTCTGTCTGTCTCTGTGCGTCTGCCTCAGACCGTCTGTCTCAGCCCGTCCGTCTCAGACCGTCTGTCTCAGACCGACTGTCTCAGACCGTCTGTCTCAGACAGTCTGTCTCAGACCGTCAGTCTCAGACCGTCTGTCTCAGACCGTCTGTCTCATACCGTCTGTTTTAGACCGTCTGTCTCAGACCGTCTGTCTCAGACCGTCTGTCTCAGACCGACTGTCTCAGACCGTCTGTCTCAGACCGTGTGTCTCAGACCGACTGTCTCGGTCCGTCCGTCTCAAACCGTCTGTCTCAGTCCGTTTGTCTCATCCCGTATATCTCTGTGCGTCTCTCTCTGTCCCCCTGTCCAATACCGTCTGTCGCAGACCGTCTGCCTCATACCGTCTGTCTCAGACCGTCGGTCTCTGACCGTGTGTCTCAGGTCGTACGTCTCAGTCCGTCTGTCTTAGACCGTCTGTCTCTGTGCGTCTGTCTGAGACCGTCTGTCTCAGACCGTCTGTGTCAGACCGTCTGTCTCATACCGTCTGTCTCAGACCGTCTGTCTCAGACCGTCTGTCTCTGACCGTCTCGCTCAGACCGTCTGCCGCAGACTGTCTATCTCAGCCTGTCTGTGTCTGACCGTCTGCCTCAGACCGACTGCCTCAGACCGTCTGTCTCAGACCGTCGGTCTCTGACCGTGTGTCTCAGGTCGTACGTCTCAGTCTGTCTGTCTTAGACCGTCTGTCTCTGTGCGTCTGTCTCAGACCGTCTGTCTCAGACCGTCTGTCTCAGACCGTCTGTCTCAGACCGACTGTCTCAGACCGTCTGTCTCTGGCCGTGTGTCTCAGGCCGTACGTCTCAGTCCGTCTGTCTTATACCGTCTGTCTCTCTGCGTCTGTCACAGACCGTCTGTCTCAGACCGTCTGTCTCAGACCGACTGTCTCAGACCGTCTGTCTCAGACCGTGTGTCTCAGACCGACTGTCTCGGTCCGTCCGTCTCAAACCGTCTGTCTCAGTCCGTTTGTCTCATCCCGTATATCTCTGTGCGTCTCTCTCTGTCCCCCTGTCCAATACCGTCTGTCGCAGACCGTCTGCCTCATACCGTCTGTCTCAGACCGTCGGTCTCTGACCGTGTGTCTCAGGTCGTACGTCTCAGTCCGTCTGTCTTAGACCGTCTGTCTCTGTGCGTCTGTCTCAGACCGTCTGTCTCAGACCGTCTCTCTCAGACCGACTGTCTCAGACCGTCTGTCTCTGACCGTGTGTCTCAGGCCGTACGTCTCAGTCCGTCTGTCTTATACCGTCTGTCTCTCTGCGTCTGTCTCAGACCGTATGTCACAGACCGTCTGTCTCTGACCGTGTGTCTCAGGGCGTCCGTCTCAATCCGTCTGTCTTATACCGTCTGTCTATGTGTGTCTGTCTCTGTCCCTCGTTCTAATAACCTCTGTCTCTGAGCGCCGGTCTCAGCATGTCTGTCTTAGCCCGTCTGTCTCAGACCATCGGTCACAGAGCGTCTGTCTCAGAGCGTCTGTCTCAGACCGCCTGTCTCAGCCCGTCTGTCTCAGACCGTCTGTCTCAGACCGTCTGTCTCAGACCGTCTGTCTCATACCGCCTGTCTCAGACCGTCAGTCTCAACCATCTGTCCCAGACCGTCTGTAACAGCCCGTCCGTCTCAGACCGACTGTTTCAGACCGTCTGTCTCTGACCGCGTGTCTCAGGCCGTCCGTCTCAGTCCGTCTGTGTTATACCGTCTGTCTGTGTGCGTCTGTCTCTGTCCCTCTGTCTAATACCCTCTGTTTCTGAGCGCTGATCTCAGCACGCCTGTCTTAGCCCGTCTGTCTCAGACCGTCTGTCTCAGACCGTCTGTCTCAGACCGTCCGTCTCAGACCGTCCGTCTCAGACCGTCCATCTCAGACCGTCTGTCTCAGACCGTCCGTGTCAGACCGTCCGTCTCAGACCGTCCGTCTCAGACCGTCTGTATCAGACCGTCTGACTCTGACCGCGTGTCTCAGGCCGTCCGTCTCAGTCCGTCTGTGTTATTGTGTCTGTCTCTGTGCGTCTGCCTCAGACCGTCTGTCTCAGCCCGTCCGTCTCAGCCCGACTGTTTCAGACCGTCTCTCTCAGACCGACTGTCTCAGACCGTCTGACTCTGACCGCGTGTCTCAGGCCGTCCGTCTCAGTCCGTCTGTGTTATTCTGTCTGTCTCTGTGCGTCTGCCTCAGACCGTCTGTCTCAGCCCGTCCGTCTCAGACCGTCTGTCTCAGACCGACTGTCTCAGACCGTCTGTCTCAGACAGTCTGTCTCAGACCGTCAGTCTCAGACCGTCTGTCTCAGACCGTCTGTCTCATACCGTCTGTTTTAGACCGTCTGTCTCAGACCGTCTGTCTCAGACCGTCTGTCTCAGACCGACTGTCTCAGACCGTCTGTCTCAGACCGTGTGTCTCAGTCCGTTTGTCTCATCCCGTATATCTCTGTGCGTCTCTCTCTGTCCCCCTGTCCAATACCGTCTGTCGCAGACCGTCTGCCTCATACCGTCTGTCTCAGACCGTCGGTCTCTGACCGTGTGTCTCAGGTCGTACGTCTCAGTCCGTCTGTCTTAGACCGTCTGTCTCTGTGCGTCTGTCTGAGACCGTCTGTCTCAGACCGTCTGTGTCAGACCGTCTGTCTCATACCGTCTGTCTCAGACCGTCTGTCTCAGACCGTCTGTCTCTGACCGTCTCGCTCAGACCGTCTGCCGCAGACTGTCTATCTCAGCCGGTCTGTGTCTGACCGTCTGCCTCAGACCGACTGCCTCAGACCGTCTGTCTCAGACCGTCGGTCTCTGACCGTGTGTCTCAGGTCGTACGTCTCAGTCTGTCTGTCTTAGACCGTCTGTCTCTGTGCGTCTGTCTCAGACCGTCTGTCTCAGACCGTCTGTCTCAGACCGTCTGTCTCAGACCGACTGTCTCAGACCGTCTGTCTCTGGCCGTGTGTCTCAGGCCGTACGTCTCAGTCCGTCTGTCTTATACCGTCTGTCTCTCTGCGTCTGTCACAGACCGTCTGTCTCAGACCGCCTTTCTCAGACCGTCTGCCTCAGACCGGATGTCTCAGAGCGTCTGTCTCAGAGCGTCCGTCTCAAACCGTCTGTCTCAGACCGTCTGTCTCAGACCGTCTGTCTCAGACCGGCTGTCTCAGACCGTCTGTCACAGACCGTCTGTCTCAGACCGTCTGTCTCAGATCATCGGTCTCAGACCGTCTGTCTCAGACCGCTTGTCTCAGACCATCTGTCTCAGACCGTCTGTCTCAGACCGTCTGTCTCAGACCGCTTGTCTCAGACCGTCTGTCTCAGTTCGTCTGCCTCTGTCCGTCAGTCTCATACCGTCTATCTCAGACTGTCTGTCTCAGACCGTCCTTCTCAGACCGCCTTTCTCAGACCGTATGTCTCAGACCCTCAGTCCCATACGGTCTGTCTCATACCGGCTGTCTCAGACCGTCTGTCTCTGACTGTCTGTCTCAGACGGTCTGTCTCTGTGCGTCTGTGTCAGACCGTCTGTCCCTTTGCGTCTGTCTCTGTCCGTCTGTCTCAGACCGTCAGTCTCAGACCGTCAGGTCTCACACCGTCAGGTCTCAGACCGTCTGTCTCATTCCGTCTGTCTCATACCGTCTGTCTCAGACCGCCTGTCTCAGACCGTCTGTCTCAGACCGTCTGTCTCAGACCGTCTGTCACAGCCCGTCCGTCTCAGACAGACTGTTTCAGACCGTCTGTCACTGACCGCGTGTCTCAGGCCGTCCGTCTCAGTCCGTCTGTGTTATACCGTCTGTCTCTGTGCGTCTGTCTCTGTCCCTCTGTCTAATACCCTCTATCTCTGAGCGCCGGTCTCAGCACGTCTGTCTTAGCCCGTCTGTCTCAGACCGTCTGTCTCAGACCGTCCGACTCAGACAGTCCGTGTCAGACCGTCCGTCTCAGACCGTCTGCCTCAGACCGTATGTCTCAGACCCTCAGTCCCATACGGTCTGTCTCATACCGGCTGTCTCAGACCGTCTGTCTCAGACTGTCTGTCTCAGACGGTCTGTCTCTGTGCGTCTATGTCAGACCGTCTGTCCCTTTGCGTCTGTCTCTGTCCGTCTGTGTCAGACCGTCCGTCTCAGACCGTCTGTCTCATTCCGTCTGTCTCATACCGCCTGTCTCAGACCGTCTGTCTCAACCGTCTATCTCAGACAGTTTGTCTCAGGCCGTCTGTCTCAGACCGTCCGTGTCAGACCGCCCGTCTCAGACCGTCTGTCTCAGACTGTCTGTCTCAGACCGTCTGACTCAGACCGTCAGTCTCAGACCGTCTGTCACAGCCCGTCCGTCTCAGACCGACTGTTTCAGACCGTCTGTCCCTGACCGCGTGTCTCAGGCCGTCCGTCTCAGTCCGTCTGTGTTATTCTGTCTGTCTCTGTGCGTCTGTCTCTGTCCCTCTGTCTAATACCCTCTGTCTCTGAGCGCCGGTCTCAGCACGTCTGTCTTAGCCCGTCTGTCTCAGACCATCGGTCAAATAGCGTCTGTCTCAGAGCGTCTGTCTCAGAGCGTCTGTCCCAGAGCGTCTGTCTCACAGCGTCTGTCTCAGCCCGTGTGTCTCAGCCCGTCTGTCTCAGCCCGCCTGACTCAGCCCGCCTGTCTCAGTCCGTCTGTGTTATACCGTCTGTCTGTGTGCGTCTGTCTCTGTCCCTCTGTCTAATACCCTCTGTCTCTGAGCGCCGGTCTCAGCACGTCTGTCTTAGCCCGTCTGTCTCTGACCATCGGTCAAATAGCGTCTGTCTCAGATCGTCTGTCTCAGACTGTCTGTCTCAGACCATCGGTCACAGAGCGTCCGTCTCAGACCGTCTGTCTCAGAGCATCTGTCTCAGAGCGTCTGTCTCAGAGCGCCTGTCTCAGCCCGTGTGTCTCAGCCCGTCTGTCTCAGCCCGCCTGTCTCAGCCCGCCTGTCTCAGTCCGTCTGTGTTATACCGTCTGTCTGTGTGCGTCTGTCTCTGTCCCTCTGTCTAATACCCTCTGTCTCTGAGCGCCGGTCTCAGCACGTCTGTGTTAGCCCGTCTGTCTCAGACCGTCCGTCTCAGACCGTCCGTCTCAGACCGTCTGTCTCAGACCGTCTGTCTCTGACCGTCTGTCTCTGACCGCGTGTCTCAGGCCATGCGTCTCAGTCCGTCCGTCTCAGACCGTCCGTCTCAGACCGTCCGTCTCAGACCGTCCGTCTCAGACCGTCCGTCTCAGACCGTCCGTCTCAGACCGTCCGTCTCAGACCGTCCGTCTCAGACCGTCCGTCTCAGACCGTCCGTCTCAGACCGTCCGTCTCAGACCGTCCGTCTCAGACCGTCTGTCTCAGACCGTCTGTCTCAGACCGTCGGTATCAGACCGTCTGTGACAGGTCGTCTGTCTCAGCCCGCCTGTCTCAGCCCGTCTGTCTCTGACCGTCTGTGTCAGACCGTCCGTCTCAGACCGTCTGTCTCATTCCGCCTGTCTCAGACCGTCTGTCTCAACCGTCTGTCTCAGGCCGTCTGTCTCAGACCGTCCGTGTCAGACCGCCCGTCTCAGACCGTCTGTCTCAGACTGTCTGTCTCAGACCGTCTGACTCAGACCGTCAGTCTCAGACCGTCTGTCACAGCCCGTCCGTCTCAGACCGACTGTTTCAGACCGTTTGTCCCTGACCGCGTGTCTCAGGCCGTCCGTCTGAGTCCGTCTGTGTTATTCTGTCTGTCTCTGTGCGTCTGTCTCTGTCTCTCTGTCTAATACCATCTGTCTCTGAGCGCCGGTCTCAGCACGTCTGTCTTAGCCCGTCTGTCTCAGACCGTCTGTCTCAGACCGTCCGTCTCAGACCGTCCGTCTCAGACCGTCCGTCTCAGACCGTCTGTCTCAGACCGTCCGTCTCAGACCGTCCGTCTCAGACCGTCCGTCTCAGACTGTCCGTCTCAGACCGTCCGTCTCAGACCGTCTGTCTCAGAACGTCTGTCTCTGACCGCGTGTCTCAGGCCGTCCGTCTCAGTCCGCCTGTGTTATACCGTCTGTCTGTGTGCGTCTGTCTCTGTCCCTCTGTCTAATACCCTCTGTCTCTGAGCGCTGGTCTCAGCACGTCTGTCTTAGCCCGTCTGTCTCAGACCGTCTGTCTCAGCCCGTCTGTCTCAGACCGTCTGTCTCAGACCGTCTGTCTCTGACCGCGTGTCTCAGGCCGTCCGTCACAGTCCGTCTGTGTTATACCGTCTGTCTGTGTGCGTCTGTCTCTGTCCCTCTGTCTAATACCCTCCGTCTCTGAGCGCCGGTCTCAGCACGTCCGTCTCAGACCGTCTGTCTCAGACCGTCGGTATCAGACCGTCTGTGACAGACCGTCTGTCTGAGCCCGCCTGTCTCAGCCCGCCTGTCTCAGCCCGTCTGTCTCTGACCGTCTGTCTTAGACCGTCTGTCTTAGCCCGTCTGTCTCAGACCGTCTGTCTCAGACCGTGCGTCTCAGACCGTCTGTCTCATTCCGTCTGTCTCATACCGCCTGTCTCAGACCGTCTGTCTCAACCGTCTGTCTCAGGCCGTCTGTCTCAGACCGTCCGTGTCAGACCGCCCGTCTCAGACCGTCTGTCACAGCCCGTCCGTCTCAGACCGACTGTTTCAGACCGTTTGTCCCTGACCGCGTGTCTCAGGCCGTCCGTCTGAGTCCGTCTGTGTTATTCTGTCTGTCTCTGTGCGTCTGTCTCTGTCCCTCTGTCTAATACCCTCTGTCTCTGAGCGCCGGTCTCAGCACGTCTATCTTAGCCCGTTTGTCTCAGACCGTCCGTCTCAGACCGTCCGTCTCAGGCCGTCCGTCTCAGACCGTCTGTCTCAGACCGTCCGTCTCACACCGTCCGTCTTAGACCGTCCGTCTCAGACCGTCTGTCTCAGAACGTCTGTCTCTGACCGCGTGTCTCAGGCCGTCCGTCTCAGTCCGCCTGTGTTATACCGTCTGCCTGTGTGCGTCTGTCTCTGTCCCTCTGTCTAATACCCTCTGTCTCTGAGCGCTGGTCTCAGAACGTCTGTCTTAGCCCGTCTGTCTCAGACCGTCTGTCTCAGACCGTCTGTCTCAGACCGTCCGTCTCAGACCGTCCGTCTCAGACCGTCCATCTCAGACCGTCTGTCTCAGACCGTCCGTGTCAGACCGTCCGTCTCAGACCGTCCGTCTCAGACCGTCTGACTCTGACCGCGTGTCTCAGGCCGTCCGTCTCAGTCCGTCTGTGTTATTCTGTCTGTCTCTGTGCGTCTGTCTCTGTCCCTCTGTCTAATACCCTCTGTCTCTGAGCGCCGGTCTCAGCACGTCTGTCTTAGCCCGTCTGTCTCAGACCATCGGTCAAATAGCGTCTGTCTCAGATCGTCTGTCTCAGACTGTCTGTCTCAGACCGTCTGTCTCAGTCCGTCTGTCTCAGACCGTCTGTCTCAGACCGTCTGTCTCAGACCGTCTGTCTCAGACCGTCTGTCTCAGACCGTCTGTCTCAGACCGTCAGTCTCAGACCATCTGTCTCAGCACGTCCGTCTCAGACCGACTGTTTCAGACAGTCTGTCTCTGACCGTGTGTCTCGGGCCGTCCGTCTCAGTCTGTCTGTCTTATACCGTCTGTCTATGTGCGTCTGTCCCTGTCCCTCTGTCTAATACACTCTGTCTCTGAGCGCCGGTCTCAGCACGTCTGTCTTAGCCCGTCTGTCTCAGCCCGTGTGTCTCAGACCGTCTGTCTCAGCCCGTCCGTCTCAGCCCGACTGTTTCAGACCGTCTCTCTCAGACCGACTGTCTCAGACCGTCTGACTCTGACCGCGTGTCTCAGGCCGTCCGTCTCAGTCCGTCTGTGTTATTCTGTCTGTCTCTGTGCGTCTGCCTCAGACCGTCTGTCTCAGCCCGTCCGTCTCAGACCGTCTGTCTCAGACCGACTGTCTCAGACCGTCTGTCTCAGACAGTCTGTCTCAGACCGTCAGTCTCAGACCGTCTGTCTCAGACCGTCTGTCTCATACCGTCTGTTTTAGACCGTCTGTCTCAGACCGTCTGTCTCAGACCGTCTGTCTCAGACCGACTGTCTCAGACCGTCTGTCTCAGACCGTGTGTCTCAGACCGACTGTCTCGGTCCGTCCGTCTCAAACCGTCTGTCTCAGTCCGTTTGTCTCATCCCGTATATCTCTGTGCGTCTCTCTCTGTCCCCCTGTCCAATACCGTCTGTCGCAGACCGTCTGCCTCATACCGTCTGTCTCAGACCGTCGGTCTCTGACCGTGTGTCTCAGGTCGTACGTCTCAGTCCGTCTGTCTTAGACCGTCTGTCTCTGTGCGTCTGTCTGAGACCGTCTGTCTCAGACCGTCTGTGTCAGACCGTCTGTCTCATACCGTCTGTCTCAGACCGTCTGTCTCAGACCGTCTGTCTCTGACCGTCTCGCTCAGACCGTCTGCCGCAGACTGTCTATCTCAGCCTGTCTGTGTCTGACCGTCTGCCTCAGACCGACTGCCTCAGACTGTCTGTCTCAGACCGTCGGTCTCTGACCGTGTGTCTCAGGTCGTACGTCTCAGTCTGTCTGTCTTAGACCGTCTGTCTCTGTGCGTCTGTCTCAGACCGTCTGTCTCAGACCGTCTGTCTCAGACCGTCTGTCTCAGACCGTCTGTCTCAGACCGACTGTCTCAGACCGTCTGTCTCTGGCCGTGTGTCTCAGGCCGTACGTCTCAGTCCGTCTGTCTTATACCGTCTGTCTCTCTGCGTCTGTCACAGACCGTCTGTCTCAGACCGTCTGTCTCAGACCGACTGTCTCAGACCGTCTGTCTCAGACCGTGTGTCTCAGACCGACTGTCTCGGTCCGTCCGTCTCAAACCGTCTGTCTCAGTCCGTTTGTCTCATCCCGTATATCTCTGTGCGTCTCTCTCTGTCCCCCTGTCCAATACCGTCTGTCGCAGACCGTCTGCCTCATACCGTCTGTCTCAGACCGTCGGTCTCTGACCGTGTGTCTCAGGTCGTACGTCTCAGTCCGTCTGTCTTAGACCGTCTGTCTCTGTGCGTCTGTCTCAGACCGTCTGTCTCAGACCGTCTCTCTCAGACCGACTGTCTCAGACCGTCTGTCTCTGACCGTGTGTCTCAGGCCGTACGTCTCAGTCCGTCTGTCTTATACCGTCTGTCTCTCTGCGTCTGTCTCAGACCGTATGTCACAGACCGTCTGTCTCTGACCGTGTGTCTCAGGGCGTCCGTCTCAATCCGTCTGTCTTATACCGTCTGTCTATGTGTGTCTGTCTCTGTCCCTCGTTCTAATAACCTCTGTCTCTGAGCGCCGGTCTCAGCATGTCTGTCTTAGCCCGTCTGTCTCAGACCATCGGTCACAGAGCGTCTGTCTCAGAGCGTCTGTCTCAGACCGCCTGTCTCAGCCCGTCTGTCTCAGACCGTCTGTCTCAGACCGTCTGTCTCAGACCGTCTGTCTCATACCGCCTGTCTCAGACCGTCAGTCTCAACCATCTGTCCCAGACCGTCTGTAACAGCCCGTCCGTCTCAGACCGACTGTTTCAGACCGTCTGTCTCTGACCGCGTGTCTCAGGCCGTCCGTCTCAGTCCGTCTGTGTTATACCGTCTGTCTGTGTGCGTCTGTCTCTGTCCCTCTGTCTAATACCCTCTGTTTCTGAGCGCTGATCTCAGCACGCCTGTCTTAGCCCGTCTGTCTCAGACCGTCTGTCTCAGACCGTCTGTCTCGGACCGTCCGTCTCAGACCGTCCGTCTCAGACCGTCCATCTCAGACCGTCTGTCTCAGACCGTCCGTGTCAGACCGTCCGTCTCAGACCGTCCGTCTCAGACCGTCTGTATCAGACCGTCTGACTCTGACCGCGTGTCTCAGGCCGTCCGTCTCAGTCCGTCTGTGTTATTGTGTCTGTCTCTGTGCGTCTGCCTCAGACCGTCTGTCTCAGCCCGTCCGTCTCAGCCCGACTGTTTCAGACCGTCTCTCTCAGACCGACTGTCTCAGACCGTCTGACTCTGACCGCGTGTCTCAGGCCGTCCGTCTCAGTCCGTCTGTGTTATTCTGTCTGTCTCTGTGCGTCTGCCTCAGACCGTCTGTCTCAGCCCGTCCGTCTCAGCCCGACTGTTTCAGACCGTCTCTCTCAGACCGACTGTCTCAGACCGTCTGACTCTGACCGCGTGTCTCAGGCCGTCCGTCTCAGTCCGTCTGTGTTATTCTGTCTGTCTCTGTGCGTCTGCCTCAGACCGTCTGTCTCAGCCCGTCCGTCTCAGACCGTCTGTCTCAGACCGACTGTCTCAGACCGTCTGTCTCAGACAGTCTGTCTCAGACCGTCAGTCTCAGACCGTCTGTCTCAGACCGTCTGTCTCATACCGTCTGTTTTAGACCGTCTGTCTCAGACCGTCTGTCTCAGACCGTCTGTCTCAGACCGACTGTCTCAGACCGTCTGTCTCAGACCGTGTGTCTCAGACCGACTGTCTCGGTCCGTCCGTCTCAAACCGTCTGTCTCAGTCCGTTTGTCTCATCCCGTATATCTCTGTGCGTCTCTCTCTGTCCCCCTGTCCAATACCGTCTGTCGCAGACCGTCTGCCTCATACCGTCTGTCTCAGACCGTCGGTCTCTGACCGTGTGTCTCAGGTCGTACGTCTCAGTCCGTCTGTCTTAGACCGTCTGTCTCTGTGCGTCTGTCTGAGACCGTCTGTCTCAGACCGTCTGTGTCAGACCGTCTGTCTCATACCGTCTGTCTCAGACCGTCTGTCTCAGACCGTCTGTCTCTGACCGTCTCCGCTCAGACCGTCTGCCGCAGACTGTCTATCTCAGCCGGTCTGTGTCTGACCGTCTGCCTCAGACCGACTGCCTCAGACCGTCTGTCTCAGACCGTCGGTCTCTGACCGTGTGTCTCAGGTCGTACGTCTCAGTCTGTCTGTCTTAGACCGTCTGTCTCTGTGCGTCTGTCTCAGACCGTCTGTCTCAGACCGTCTGTCTCAGACCGTCTGTCTCAGACCGTCTGTCTCAGACCGACTGTCTCAGACCGTCTGTCTCTGGCCGTGTGTCTCAGGCCGTACGTCTCAGTCCGTCTGTCTTATACCGTCTGTCTCTCTGCGTCTGTCACAGACCGACTGTCTCAGACCGTCTGTCTCTGACCGCGTGTCTCAGGCCGTCCGTCTCAGTCCGTCTGTGTTATACCGTCCGTCTGTGTGCGTCTGTCTCTGTCCCTCTGTCTAATACCCTCTGTTTCTGAGCGCTGATCTCAGCACGCCTGTCTTAGCCCGTCTGTCTCAGACCGTCTGTCTCAGACCGTCTGTCTCGGACCGTCCGTCTCAGACCGTCCGTCTCAGACCGTCCATCTCAGACCGTCTGTCTCAGACCGTCCGTGTCAGACCGTCCGTCTCAGACCGTCCGTCTCAGACCGTCTGTATCAGACCGTCTGACTCTGACCGCGTGTCTCAGGCCGTCCGTCTCAGTCCGTCTGTGTTATTGTGTCTGTCTCTGTGCGTCTGCCTCAGACCGTCTGTCTCAGCCCGTCCGTCTCAGCCCGACTGTTTCAGACCGTCTCTCTCAGACCGACTGTCTCAGACCGTCTGACTCTGACCGCGTGTCTCAGGCCGTCCGTCTCAGTCCGTCTGTGTTATTCTGTCTGTCTCTGTGCGTCTGCCTCAGACCGTCTGTCTCAGCCCGTCCGTCTCAGCCCGACTGTTTCAGACCGTCTCTCTCAGACCGACTGTCTCAGACCGTCTGACTCTGACCGCGTGTCTCAGGCCGTCCGTCTCAGTCCGTCTGTGTTATTCTGTCTGTCTCTGTGCGTCTGCCTCAGACCGTCTGTCTCAGCCCGTCCGTCTCAGACCGTCTGTCTCAGACCGACTGTCTCAGACAGTCTGTCTCAGACCGTCAGTCTCAGACCGTCTGTCTCAGACCGTCTGTCTCATACCGTCTGTTTTAGACCGTCTGTCTCAGACCGTCTGTCTCAGACCGTCTGTCTCAGACCGACTGTCTCAGACCGTCTGTCTCAGACCGTGTGTCTCAGACCGACTGTCTCGGTCCGTCCGTCTCAAACCGTCTGTCTCAGTCCGTTTGTCTCATCCCGTATATCTCTGTGCGTCTCTCTCTGTCCCCCTGTCCAATACCGTCTGTCGCAGACCGTCTGCCTCATACCGTCTGTCTCAGACCGTCGGTCTCTGACCGTGTGTCTCAGGTCGTACGTCTCAGTCCGTCTGTCTTAGACCGTCTGTCTCTGTGCGTCTGTCTGAGACCGTCTGTCTCAGACCGTCTGTGTCAGACCGTCTGTCTCATACCGTCTGTCTCAGACCGTCTGTCTCAGACCGTCTGTCTCTGACCGTCTCGCTCAGACCGTCTGCCGCAGACTGTCTATCTCAGCCGGTCTGTGTCTGACCGTCTGCCTCAGACCGACTGCCTCAGACCGTCTGTCTCAGACCGTCGGTCTCTGACCGTGTGTCTCAGGTCGTACGTCTCAGTCTGTCTGTCTTAGACCGTCTGTCTCTGTGCGTCTGTCTCAGACCGTCTGTCTCAGACCGTCTGTCTCAGACCGTCTGTCTCAGACCGACTGTCTCAGACCGTCTGTCTCTGGCCGTGTGTCTCAGGCCGTACGTCTCAGTCCGTCTGTTTTATACCGTCTGTCTCTCTGCGTCTGTCACAGACCGTCTGTCTCAGACCGTCTGTCTCAGACCGACTGTCTCAGACCGTCTGTCTCAGACCGTGTGTCTCAGACCGACTGTCTCGGTCCGTCCGTCTCAAACCGTCTGTCTCAGTCCGTTTGTCTCATCCCGTATATCTCTGTGCGTCTCTCTCTGTCCCCCTGTCCAATACCGTCTGTCGCAGACCGTCTGCCTCATACCGTCTGTCTCAGACCGTCGGTCTCTGACCGTGTGTCTCAGGTCGTACGTCTCAGTCCGTCTGTCTTAGACCGTCTGTCTCTGTGCGTCTGTCTCAGACCGTCTGTCTCAGACCGTCTCTCTCAGACCGACTGTCTCAGACCGTCTGTCTCTGACCGTGTGTCTCAGGCCGTACGTCTCAGTCCGTCTGTCTTATACCGTCTGTCTCTCTGCGTCTGTCTCAGACCGTATGTCACAGACCGTCTGTCTCTGACCGTGTGTCTCAGGGCGTCCGTCTCAATCCGTCTGTCTTATACCGTCTGTCTATGTGTGTCTGTCTCTGTCCCTCGTTCTAATAACCTCTGTCTCTGAGCGCCGGTCTCAGCATGTCTGTCTTAGCCCGTCTGTCTCAGACCATCGGTCACAGAGCGTCTGTCTCAGAGCGTCTGTCTCAGACCGCCTGTCTCAGCCCGTCTGTCTCAGACCGTCTGTCTCAGACCGTCTGTCTCAGACCGTCTGTCTCATACCGCCTGTCTCAGACCGTCAGTCTCAACCATCTGTCCCAGACCGTCTGTAACAGCCCGTCCGTCTCAGACCGACTGTTTCAGACCGTCTGTCTCTGACCGCGTGTCTCAGGCCGTCCGTCTCAGTCCGTCTGTGTTATACCGTCTGTCTGTGTGCGTCTGTCTCTGTCCCTCTGTCTAATACCCTCTGTTTCTGAGCGCTGATCTCAGCACGCCTGTCTTAGCCCGTCTGTCTCAGACCGTCTGTCTCAGACCGTCTGTCTCGGACCGTCCGTCTCAGACCGTCCGTCTCAGACCGTCCATCTCAGACCGTCTGTCTCAGACCGTCCGTGTCAGACCGTCCGTCTCAGACCGTCCGTCTCAGACCGTCTGTATCAGACCGTCTGACTCTGACCGCGTGTCTCAGGCCGTCCGTCTCAGTCCGTCTGTGTTATTGTGTCTGTCTCTGTGCGTCTGCCTCAGACCGTCTGTCTCAGCCCGTCCGTCTCAGCCCGACTGTTTCAGACCGTCTCTCTCAGACCGACTGTCTCAGACCGTCTGACTCTGACCGCGTGTCTCAGGCCGTCCGTCTCAGTCCGTCTGTGTTATTCTGTCTGTCTCTGTGCGTCTGCCTCAGACCGTCTGTCTCAGCCCGTCCGTCTCAGCCCGACTGTTTCAGACCGTCTCTCTCAGACCGACTGTCTCAGACCGTCTGACTCTGACCGCGTGTCTCAGGCCGTCCGTCTCAGTCCGTCTGTGTTATTCTGTCTGTCTCTGTGCGTCTGCCTCAGACCGTCTGTCTCAGCCCGTCCGTCTCAGACCGTCTGTCTCAGACCGACTGTCTCAGACCGTCTGTCTCAGACAGTCTGTCTCAGACCGTCAGTCTCAGACCGTCTGTCTCAGACCGTCTGTCTCAGACCGTCTGTCTCATACCGTCTGTTTTAGACCGTCTGTCTCAGACCGTCTGTCTCAGACCGTCTGTCTCAGACCGACTGTCTCAGACCGTCTGTCTCAGACCGTGTGTCTCAGACCGACTGTCTCGGTCCGTCCGTCTCAAACCGTCTGTCTCAGTCCGTTTGTCTCATCCCGTATATCTCTGTGCGTCTCTCTCTGTCCCCCTGTCCAATACCGTCTGTCGCAGACCGTCTGCCTCATACCGTCTGTCTCAGACCGTCGGTCTCTGACCGTGTGTCTCAGGTCGTACGTCTCAGTCCGTCTGTCTTAGACCGTCTGTCTCTGTGCGTCTGTCTGAGACCGTCTGTCTCAGACCGTCTGTGTCAGACCGTCTGTCTCATACCGTCTGTCTCAGACCGTCTGTCTCAGACCGTCTGTCTCTGACCGTCTCGCTCAGACCGTCTGCCGCAGACTGTCTATCTCAGCCGGTCTGTGTCTGACCGTCTGCCTCAGACCGACTGCCTCAGACCGTCTGTCTCAGACCGTCGGTCTCTGACCGTGTGTCTCAGGTCGTACGTCTCAGTCTGTCTGTCTTAGACCGTCTGTCTCTGTGCGTCTGTCTCAGACCGTCTGTCTCAGACCGTCTGTCTCAGACCGTCTGTCGCAGACCGACTGTCTCAGACCGTCTGTCTCTGGCCGTGTGTCTCAGGCCGTACGTCTCAGTCCGTCTGTCTTATACCGTCTGTCTCTCTGCGTCTGTCACAGACCGTCTGTCTCAGACCGTCTGTCTCAGACCGACTGTCTCAGACCGTCTGTCTCAGACCGTGTGTCTCAGACCGACTGTCTCGGTCCGTCCGTCTCAAACCGTCTGTCTCAGTCCGTTTGTCTCATCCCGTATATCTCTGTGCGTCTCTCTCTGTCCCCCTGTCCAATACCGTCTGTCGCAGACCGTCTGCCTCATACCGTCTGTCTCAGACCGTCGGTCTCTGACCGTGTGTCTCAGGTCGTACGTCTCAGTCCGTCTGTCTTAGACCGTCTGTCTTATACCGTCTGTCTCTCTGCGTCTGTCTCAGACCGTATGTCACAGACCGTCTGTCTCAGACCGTCTGTCTCAGATCGACTGTCTCAGACCGTCTGTCTCAGACCGTGTGTCTCAGACCGACTGTCTCGGTCCGTCCGTCTCAAACCGTCTGTCTCAGTCCGTTTGTCTCATCCCGTATATCTCTGTGCGTCTCTCTCTGTCCCCCTGTCCAATACCGTCTGTCGCAGACCGTCTGCCTCAGACCGTCTGTCTCAGACCGTCGGTCTCTGACCGTGTGTCTCAGGTCGTACGTCTCAGTCCGTCTGTCTTAGACCGTCTGTCTCTGTGCGTCTGTCTCAGACCGTCTGTCTCAGACCGTCTGTCTCTGTCCTTGTGTCTCAGACCGTCTGTCTCGGACCGTCTGCCTCAGACCGTCGGTCTCAGACCGTCTGTCTCAGACCGTCTGTCTCAGACCGTCTGTCTCAGACCGTCTGTCTCAGACCGTCTGCCTCAGACCGTCTGTCTCAGCCCGTCCGTCTCAGCCCGACTGTTTCAGACCGTCTGTCCCTGACCGTGTGTCTCAGGCCGTCCGTCTCAGTCCGTCTGTCTTATACCGTCTGTCTATGTGCGTCGGTCTCTGTCCCTCTGTCTAATACCCTCTGTCTCTGAGCGCCGGTCTCAGCACGTCTGTCTTAGCCCGTCGGTTTCAGACCATTGGTCACAGACCGTCTGTCTCAGAGCGTCTGTCTCAGACCGTCTGTCTCAGACCGTGTGTCTCAGTCAGTCTGTCTCAGACCGTCCGTCTCAGACCGTCCGTCTCAGACCGTCTGTCTCAGACCGGCTGTCTCAGACCGTCTGTCTCATACCGTCTGTCTCAGACCGTGTGTCTCAGACCGACTGTCTCGTTCCGTCCGTCTCAAACCGTCTGTCTCAGTCCGTTTGTCTCAGACCGACTGTCTCGGTTCGTCCGTCTCAAACCGTCTGTCTCAGTCCGTTTGTCTCATCCCGTCTATCTCTGTGCGTCTGTCTCTGTCCCCCTGTCCAATACCGTCTGTCTCAGACCGTCTGTCTCAGACCGTCTGTCTCAGACCGTCTGTCTCAGACCGTCTGTCTCTGACCGTGTGTCTCAGGTCGTACGTCTCAGTCTGTCTGTCTTAGACCGTCTGTCTCTGTGCGTCTGTCTCAGACCGTCTGTCTCAGACCGTCTGTCTCAGACCGTCTGTCTCAGACCGTCTGTCTCAGACCGACTGTCTCAGACCGTCTGTCTCTGGCCGTGTGTCTCAGGCCGTACGTCTCAGTCCGTCTGTCTTATACCGTCTGTCTCTCTGCGTCTGTCACAGACCGTCTGTCTCAGACCGTCTGTCTCAGACCGACTGTCTCAGACCGTCTGTCTCAGACCGTGTGTCTCAGACCGACTGTCTCGGTCCGTCCGTCTCAAACCGTCTGTCTCAGTCCGTTTGTCTCATCCCGTATATCTCTGTGCGTCTCTCTCTGTCCCCCTGTCCAATACCGTCTGTCGCAGACCGTCTGCCTCATACCGTCTGTCTCAGACCGTCGGTCTCTGACCGTGTGTCTCAGGTCGTACGTCTCAGTCCGTCTGTCTTAGACCGTCTGTCTCTGTGCGTCTGTCTCAGACCGTCTGTCTCAGACCGTCTCTCTCAGACCGACTGTCTCAGACCGTCTGTCTCTGACCGTGTGTCTCAGGCCGTACGTCTCAGTCCGTCTGTCTTATACCGTCTGTCTCTCTGCGTCTGTCTCAGACCGTATGTCACAGACCGTCTGTCTCTGACCGTGTGTCTCAGGGCGTCCGTCTCAATCCGTCTGTCTTATACCGTCTGTCTATGTGTGTCTGTCTCTGTCCCTCGTTCTAATAACCTCTGTCTCTGAGCGCCGGTCTCAGCATGTCTGTCTTAGCCCGTCTGTCTCAGACCATCGGTCACAGAGCGTCTGTCTCAGAGCGTCTGTCTCAGACCGCCTGTCTCAGCCCGTCTGTCTCAGACCGTCTGTCTCAGACCGTCTGTCTCAGACCGTCTGTCTCATACCGCCTGTCTCAGACCGTCAGTCTCAACCATCTGTCCCAGACCGTCTGTAACAGCCCGTCCGTCTCAGACCGACTGTTTCAGACCGTCTGTCTCTGACCGCGTGTCTCAGGCCGTCCGTCTCAGTCCGTCTGTGTTATACCGTCTGTCTGTGTGCGTCTGTCTCTGTCCCTCTGTCTAATACCCTCTGTTTCTGAGCGCTGATCTCAGCACGCCTGTCTTAGCCCGTCTGTCTCAGACCGTCTGTCTCAGACCGTCTGTCTCGGACCGTCCGTCTCAGACCGTCCGTCTCAGACCGTCCATCTCAGACCGTCTGTCTCAGACCGTCCGTGTCAGACCGTCCGTCTCAGACCGTCCGTCTCAGACCGTCTGTATCAGACCGTCTGACTCTGACCGCGTGTCTCAGGCCGTCCGTCTCAGTCCGTCTGTGTTATTGTGTCTGTCTCTGTGCGTCTGCCTCAGACCGTCTGTCTCAGCCCGTCCGTCTCAGCCCGACTGTTTCAGACCGTCTCTCTCAGACCGACTGTCTCAGACCGTCTGACTCTGACCGCGTGTCTCAGGCCGTCCGTCTCAGTCCGTCTGTGTTATTCTGTCTGTCTCTGTGCGTCTGCCTCAGACCGTCTGTCTCAGCCCGTCCGTCTCAGCCCGACTGTTTCAGACCGTCTCTCTCAGACCGACTGTCTCAGACCGTCTGACTCTGACCGCGTGTCTCAGGCCGTCCGTCTCAGTCCGTCTGTGTTATTCTGTCTGTCTCTGTGCGTCTGCCTCAGACCGTCTGTCTCAGCCCGTCCGTCTCAGACCGTCTGTCTCAGACCGACTGTCTCAGACCGCCTGTCTCAGACAGTCTGTCTCAGACCGTCAGTCTCAGACCGTCTGTCTCAGACCGTCTGTCTCAGACCGTCTGTCTCATACCGTCTGTTTTAGACCGTCTGTCTCAGACCGTCTGTCTCAGACCGTCTGTCTCAGACCGACTGTCTCAGACCGTCTGTCTCAGACCGTGTGTCTCAGACCGACTGTCTCGGTCCGTCCGTCTCAAACCGTCTGTCTCAGTCCGTTTGTCTCATCCCGTATATCTCTGTGCGTCTCTCTCTGTCCCCCTGTCCAATACCGTCTGTCGCAGACCGTCTGCCTCATACCGTCTGTCTCAGACCGTCGGTCTCTGACCGTGTGTCTCAGGTCGTACGTCTCAGTCCGTCTGTCTTAGACCGTCTGTCTCTGTGCGTCTGTCTGAGACCGTCTGTCTCAGACCGTCTGTGTCAGACCGTCTGTCTCATACCGTCTGTCTCAGACCGTCTGTCTCAGACCGTCTGTCTCTGACCGTCTCGCTCAGACCGTCTGCCGCAGACTGTCTATCTCAGCCGGTCTGTGTCTGACCGTCTGCCTCAGACCGACTGCCTCAGACCGTCTGTCTCAGACCGTCGGTCTCTGACCGTGTGTCTCAGGTCGTACGTCTCAGTCTGTCTGTCTTAGACCGTCTGTCTCTGTGCGTCTGTCTCAGACCGTCTGTCTCAGACCGTCTGTCTCAGACCGTCTGTCTCAGACCGACTGTCTCAGACCGTCTGTCTCTGGCCGTGTGTCTCAGGCCGTACGTCTCAGTCCGTCTGTCTTATACCGTCTGTCTCTCTGCGTCTGTCACAGACCGTCTGTCTCAGACCGTCTGTCTCAGACCGACTGTCTCAGACCGTCTGTCTCAGACCGTGTGTCTCAGACCGACTGTCTCGGTCCGTCCGTCTCAAACCGTCTGTCTCAGTCCGTTTGTCTCATCCCGTCTATCTCTGTGCGTCTGTCTCTGTCCCCCTGTCCAATACCGTCTGTCTCAGACCGTCCGTCTCAGACCGTCCGTCTCAGACCGTCTGTCTCAGACCGTCTGTCTCAGACCGTCTGTCTCATACCGTCTGTCACAGACCGTGTGTCTCAGACCGACTGTCTCGTTCCGTCCGTCTCAAACCGTCGGTCTCAGTCCGTTTGTCTCAGTCAGTCTGTCTCAGACCGTCCGTCTCAGACCGTCCGTCTCAGACCGTCGGTCTCAGACCGTCTGTCTCAGACCGTCTGTCTCATACCGTCTGTCTCAGACCGACTGTCTCAGACCGTCTGTCCCAGCCCGTGTGTCTCAGACCGACTGTCTCGGTCCGTCCGTCTCAAACCGTTTGTCTCATCCCGTATAACTCTGTGCGTCTCTCTCTGTCCCCCTGTCCAATACCGTCTGTCGCAGACCGTCTGCCTCAGACCGTCTGTCTCAGACCGTCGGTCTCTGACCGTGTGTCTCAGGTCGTACGTCTCAGTCCGTCTGTCTTAGACCGTCTGTCTCTGTGCGTCTGTCTCAGACCGTCTGTCTCAGACCGTCTGTCTCTGACCGTGTGTCTCAGGCCGTACGTCTCAGTCCGTCTGTATTATACCGTCTGTCTCTCTGCGTCTGTCTCAGACCGTCTGTCTCAGACCGTCTGTCTCAGACCGTCTGTCTCAGACCGTCTGTCTCAGACCGTCTGTCTCAGACCGTCTGTCTCATACCGTCTGTCTCAGACCATCGGTCACAGAGCGTCTGTCTCAGAGCGTCTGTCTCAAAGCGTCTGTCTCAGCCCGTGTGTCTCAGCCCGCCTGTCTCAGCCCGCCTGTCTCAGCCCGTCTGTCTCCGACCGTCTGTCTCAGACCGTCAGTCTCAGACCGTCTGTCTCAGCCCGTCCGTCTCAGACCGACTGTTTCAGACCGTCTGTCTCTGACCATGTGTCTCAGGCCGTCCGTCTCAGTCCGTCTGTCTATGTGCGTCTGTCTCTGTCCCTCCGTCTAATACCCTCTGTCTCTGAGCGCCGGTCTCAGCACGTCTGTCTTAGCCCGTCGGTCTCAGAGCATTGGTCACAGACCGTCTGTCTCAGAGCGTCTGTCTCAGACCATGTGTCTCAGTCAGTCTGTCTCAGACCGTCCGTCTCAGACCGTCCGTCTCAGACCGTCTGTCTCAGACCGTCTGTCTCAGAGCGTCTGTCTCATACCGTCTGTCTCAGACCGTGTGTCTCAGACCAACTGTCTCGTTCCGTCCGTCTCAAACCGTCTGTCTCAGTCCGTTTGTCTCAGACCGACTGTCTCGGTCCGTCCGTCACAAACCGTCTGTCTCAGTCCGTTTGTCACATCCCGTCTATCTCTGTGCGTCTGTCTCTGTCCCCCTGTCCAATACCGTCTGTCTCAGACCGTCTGTCTCAGACCGTCTGTCTCAGACCGTCTGTCTCAGACCGTCTGTCTCAGACCGTCTGTCTCAGACCGCCTGTCTTAGCCCGTCGGTCTCAGACCATCGGTCACAGACCGTCTGTCTCAGAGCGTCTGTCTCAGACCGTCTGTCTCAGACCGTGTGTCTCAGTCAGTCTGTCTCAGACCGTCCGTCTCAGACCGTCCGTCTCAGACCGTCTGTCTCAGACCGTCTGTCTCAGACCGTCTGTCTCATACTGTCTGTCCCAGACCGTGTGTCTCAGACCGACTGTCTCGTTCCGTCCGTCTCAAACCGACTGTCTCAGTCCGTTTGTCTCAGACCGTCTGTCTCAGACCGTCTGTCTCAGACCGTCTGTCTCTGACCGTCTCGCTCAGACCGTCTGCCGCAGACTGTCTGTCTCAGCCCGTCTGTGTCTGACCGTCTGTCTCAGACCGTCTGTTTCAGACCGTCTGTCTCAGACCGTCTGTCTCAGACCGTCTGTCTCAGACCGTCTGTCTCAGACCGTCTGTCTCAGACCGTCTGTCTCAGACCGTCTGTCTCAGACCGTCTGTCTCAGACCGTCTGTCTTAGCCCGTCGGTCTCAGACCATCGGTCACAGACCGTCTGTCTCAGACCGTCTGTCTCTGACCGTCTCGCTCAGACCGACTGCCGCAGACTGTCTATCTCAGCCGGTCTGTGTCTGACCGTCTGCCTCAGACCGTCTGCCTCACACCGTCTGTCTCAGACCGTCGGTCTCTGACCGTGTGTCTCAGGTCGTACGTCTCAGTCTGTCTGTCTTAGACCGTCTGTCTCTGTGCGTCTGTCTCAGACCGTCTGTCTCAGACCGACTGTCTCAGACCGTCTGTCTCTGACCGTGTGTCCCAGTCAGTCTGTCTCAGACCGTCCGTCTCAGACCGTCCGTCTCAGACCGTCCGTCTCAGATCGTCTGTCTCAGACCGTCTGTCTCAGACCGTCTGTCTCAGACCGTCTGTCTTAGCCCGTCGGTCTCAGACCATCGGTCACAGACCGTCTGTCTCAGAGCGTCTGTCTCAGACCGTGTGTCTCAGTCAGCCTGTCTCAGACCGTCCGTCTCAGACCGTCCGTCTCAGACCGTCTGTCTCAGACCGTCTGTCTCAGACCGTCTGTCTCATACTGTCTGTCTCAGACCGTGTGTCTCAGACCGACTGTCTCGTTCCGTCCGTCTCAAACCGTCTGTCTCAGTCCGTTTGTCTCAGACCGTCTGTCTCAGACCGTCTGTCTCAGACCGTCTGTCTCTGACCCTCTCGCTCAGACCGTCTGCCGCAGACTGTCTGTCTCAGCCCATTTGTGTCTGACCGTCTGTCTCAGACCGTCTGTCTCAGACTGTCTGTCTCAGACCGTCTGTCTCAGCCCGTCTGTCTCAGACCGTCTGTCTCAGACCGTCAGTCTTAGCCCGTCGGTCTCAGACCATCGGTCACAGACCGTCTGTCTCAGAGCGTCTGTCTCAGACCGCCTGTCTCAGACCGTGTGTCTCAGTCAGTCTGTCTCAGACCGTCCGTCTCAGACCGTCCGTCTCAGACCGTCTGTCTCAGACCGTCTGTCTCATACCGTCTGCCTCAGACCGTCTGTCTCAGACCGTCGGTCTCTGACCGTGTGTCTCAGGTCGTACGTCTCAGTCCGTCTGTCTTAGACCGTCTGTCTCTGACCCTCTCGCTCAGACCGTCTGCCGCAGACTGTCTGTCTCAGCCCATTTGTGTCTGACCGTCTGTCTCAGACCGTCTGTCTCAGACTGTCTGTCTCAGACCGTCTGTCTCAGCCCGTCTGTCTCAGACCGTCTGTCTCAGACCGTCAGTCTTAGCCCGTCGGTCTCAGACCATCGGTCACAGACCGTCTGTCTCAGAGCGTCTGTCTCAGACCGCCTGTCTCAGACCGTGTGTCTCAGTCAGTCTGTCTCAGACCGTCCGTCTCAGACCGTCCGTCTCAGACCGTCTGTCTCAGACCGTCTGTCTCATACCGTCTGCCTCAGACCGTCTGTCTCAGACCGTCGGTCTCTGACCGTGTGTCTCAGGTCGTACGTCTCAGTCCGTCTGTCTTAGACCGTCTGTCTCTGACCGTCTGTCTCAGACCGTCTGTCTCAGACCGTCTGTCTCAGACCGTCCGTCTTAGCCCGTCGGTCTCAGAACATCGGTCACAGACCGTCTGTCTCAGAGCGTCTGTCTCAGACCGTCTGTCTCAGACCGTGTGTCTCAGTCAGTCTGTCTCAGACCGTCCGTCTCAGACCGTCCGTCTCAGACCGTGTGTCTCAGTCAGTCTGTCTCAGACCGTCCGTCTCAGACCGTCTGTCTCAGACCGTCTGTCTCAGACCGACTGTCTCAGACCGTCTGTCTCAGACCGTGTGTCTCAGACCGTCTGTCTCAGACCGTCTGTCTCAGACCGTCTGTCTCAGACCGTCTGTCTCAGACCGTCTGTCTCAGACCGACTGTCTCAGACCGTCTGTCTCTGGCCGTGTGTCTCAGGCCGTACGTCTCAGTCCGTCTGTCTTGTACCGTCTGTCTCTCTGCGTCTGTCACAGACCGTCTGTCTCAGACCGTCTGTCTCAGACCGACTGTCTCAGACCGTCTGTCTCAGACCGTGTGTCTCAGACCGACTGTCTCGGTCCGTCCGTCTCAAACCGTCTGTCTCAGTCCGTTTGTCTCATCCCGTATATCTCTGTGCGTCTCTCTCTGTCCCCCTGTCCAATACCGTCTGTCGCAGACCGTCTGTCTCAGACCGTCTGTCTCAGACCGTCTGTCTCTGACCGTGTGTCTCAGGCCGTACGTCTCAGTCCGTCTGTATTATACCGTCTGTCTCTCTGCGTCTGTCTCAGACCGTCTGTCTCAGACCGTCTGTCTCAGACTGACTGTCTCAGACCGTCTGTCTCAGGCCGTGTGTCTCAGACCGACTGTCTCGGTCCGTCCGTCTCAAACCGTCTGTCTCAGTCCGTTTGTCTCATCCCGTATATCTCTGTGCGTCTCTCTCTGTCCCCCTGTCCAATACCGTCTGTCGCAGACCGTCTGTCTCAGACCGTCTGTCTCAGACCGTCTGTCTCAGAACGTCTGTCTCAGACCATGTGTCTCAGTCAGTCTGTCTCAGACCGTCCGTCTCAGACCGTCTGTCTCAGACCGTCTGTCTCAGAGCGTCTGTCTCATACCGTCTGTCTCAGACCGTGTGTCTCAGACCAACTGTCTCGTTCCGTCCGTCTCAAACCGTCTGTCTCAGTCCGTTTGTCTCAGACCGACTGTCTCGGTCCGTCCGTCACAAACCGTCTGTCTCAGTCCGTTTGTCACATCCCGTCTATCTCTGTGCGTCTGTCTCTGTCCCCCTGTCCAATACCGTCTGTCTCAGACCGTCTGTCTCAGACCGTCTGTCTCAGACCGTCTGTCTCAGACCGCCTGTCTTAGCCCGTCGGTCTCAGACCATCGGTCACAGACCGTCTGTCTCAGAGCGTCTGTCTCAGACCGTCTGTCTCAGACCGTGTGTCTCAGTCAGTCTGCCTCTGACCGTCCGTCTCAGACCGTCCGTCTCAGACCGTCTGTCTCAGACCGTCTGTCTCAGACCGTCTGTCTCATACTGTCTGTCTCAGACCGTGTGTCTCAGACCGACTGTCTCGTTCCGTCCGTCTCAAACCGTCTGTCTCAGTCCGTTTGTCTCAGACCGTCTGTCTCAGACCGTCTGTCTCAGACCGTCTGTCTCTGACCGTCTCGCTCAGACCGTCTGCCGCAGACTGTCTGTCTCAGCCCGTCTGTCTCTGACCGTGTGTCTCAGGCCGTACGTCTCAGTCCGTCTGTATTATACCGTCTGTCTCAGACCGTCTGTCTCAGACCGTCTGTCTCAGACCGTCCGTCTCAGACCGTCTGTCTTAGCCCGTCGGTCTCAGACCATCGGTCACAGACCGTCTGTCTCAGACCGTCTGTCTCTGACCGTCTCGCACAGACCGACTGCCGCAGACTGTCTATCTCAGCCGGTCTGTGTCTGACCGTCTGCCTCAGACCGTCTGCCTCACACCGTCTGTCTCAGACCGTCGGTCTCTGACCGTGTGTCTCAGGTCGTACGCCTCAGTCTGTCTGTCTTAGACCGTCTGTCTCTGTGCGTCTGTCTCAGACCGTCTGTCTCAGACCGACTGTCTCAGACCGTCTGTCTTAGCCCGTCGGTCTCAGACCATCGGTCACAGACCGTCTGTCTCAGAGCGTCTGTCTCAGACCGTGTGTCTCAGTCAGCCTGTCTCAGACCGTCCGTCTCAGACCGTCCGTCTCAGACCGTCTGTCTCAGACCGTCTGTCTCAGACCGTCTGTCTCATACTGTCTGTCTCAGACCGTGTGTCTCAGACCGACTGTCTCGTTCCGTCCGTCTCAAACCGTCTGTCTCAGTCCGTTTGTCTCAGACCGTCTGTCTCAGACCGTCTGTCTCAGACCGTCTGTCTCTGACCCTCTCGCTCAGACCGTCTGCCGCAGACTGTCTGTCTCAGCCCATTTGTGTCTGACCGTCTGTCTCAGACCGTCTGTCTCAGACTGTCTGTCTCAGACCGTCTGTCTCAGCCCGTCTGTCTCAGACCGTCTGTCTCAGACCGTCAGTCTTAGCCCGTCGGTCTCAGACCATCGGTCACAGACCGTCTGTCTCAGAGCGTCTGTCTCAGACCGCCTGTCTCAGACCGTGTGTCTCAGTCAGTCTGTCTCAGACCGTCCGTCTCAGACCGTCCGTCTCAGACCGTCTGTCTCAGACCGTCTGTCTCATACCGTCTGCCTCAGACCGTCTGTCTCAGACCGTCGGTCTCTGACCGTGTGTCTCAGGTCGTACGTCTCAGTCCGTCTGTCTTAGACCGTCTGTCTCTGACCGTCTGTCTCAGACCGTCTGTCTCAGACCGTCTGTCTCAGACCGTCTGTCTTAGCCCGTCGGTCTCAGAACATCGGTCACAGACCGTCTGTCTCAGAGCGTCTGTCTCAGACCGTCTGTCTCAGACCGTGTGTCTCAGTCAGTCTGTCTCAGACCGTCCGTCTCAGACCGTCCGTCTCTGACCGTGTGTCTCAGTCAGTCTGTCTCAGACCGTCCGTCTCATACGGTCCGTCTCAGACCGTCTGTCTCAGACCGTCTGTCTCAGTCCGTTTGTCTCAGACCGTCTGTCTCAGACCGTCTGTCTCAGACCGTCTGTCTCTGACCCTCTCGCTCAGACCGTCTGCCGCAGACTGTCTGTCTCAGCCCATTTGTGTCTGACCGTCTGTCTCAGACCGTCTGTCTCAGACTGTCTGTCTCAGACCGTCTGTCTCAGCCCGTCTGTCTCAGACCGTCTGTCTCAGACCGTCAGTCTTAGCCCGTCGGTCTCAGACCATCGGTCACAGACCGTCTGTCTCAGAGCGTCTGTCTCAGACCGCCTGTCTCAGACCGTGTGTCTCAGTCAGTCTGTCTCAGACCGTCCGTCTCAGACCGTCCGTCTCAGACCGTCTGTCTCAGACCGTCTGTCTCATACCGTCTGCCTCAGACCGTCTGCCTCAGACCGTCTGTCTCAGACCGTCGGTCTCTGACCGTGTGTCTCAGGTCGTACGTCTCAGTCCGTCTGTCTTAGACCGTCTGTCTCTGACCGTCTGTCTCAGACCGTCTGTCTCAGACCGTCTGTCTCAGACCGTCTGTCTTAGCCCGTCGGTCTCAGAACATCGGTCACAGACCGTCTGTCTCAGAGCGTCTGTCTCAGACCGTCTGTCTCAGACCGTGTGTCTCAGTCAGTCTGTCTCAGACCGTCCGTCTCAGACCGTCCGTCTCAGACCGTGTGTCTCAGTCAGTCTGTCTCAGACCGTCCGTCTCAGACGGTCCGTCTCAGACCGTCTGTCTCAGACCGTCTGTCTCAGACCGACTGTCTCAGACCGTCTGTCTCAGACCGTGTGTCTCAGACCGTCTGTCTCAGACCGTCTGTCTCAGACCGTCTGTCTCAGACCGTCTGTCTCAGACCGTCTGTCTCAGACCGTCTGTCTCAGACCGTCTGTCTCAGACCGTCTGTCTCAGACCGTCTGTCTCAGACCGTCTGTCTCAGACCGTCTGTCTCAGACCGTCTGTCTCAGACCGTCTGTCTCAGACCGTCTGTCTTAGCCCGTCGGTCTCAGACCATCGGTCACAGACCGTCTGTCTCAGAGCGTCTATCTCAGACCGTCGGTCTCAGACCGTGTGTCCCAGTCAGTCTGTCTCAGACCGTCCGTCTCAGACCGTCCGTCTCAGACCGTCTGTCTCAGACCGTCTGTCTCAGACCGTCTGTCTCAGACCGTCTGTCTCAGACCGTCTGTCTCAGACCGACTGTCTCAGACCGTCTGTCTCTGGCCGTGTGTCTCAGGCCGTACGTCTCAGTCCGTCTGTCTTGTACCGTCTGTCTCTCTGCGTCTGTCACAGACCGTCTGTCTCAGACCGTCTGTCTCAGACCGACTGTCTCAGACCGTCTGTCTCAGACCGTGTGTCTCAGACCGACTGTCTCGGTCCGTCCGTCTCAAACCGTCTGTCTCAGTCCGTTTGTCTCATCCCGTATATCTCTGTGCGTCTCTCTCTGTCCCCCTGTCCAATACCGTCTGTCGCAGACCGTCTGTCTCAGACCGTCTGTCTCAGACCGTCTGTCTCTGACCGTGTGTCTCAGGCCGTACGTCTCAGTCCGTCTGTATTATACCGTCTGTCTCTCTGCGTCTGTCTCAGACCGTCTGTCTCAGACTGACTGTCTCAGACCGTCTGTCTCAGGCCGTGTGTCTCAGACCGACTGTCTCGGTCCGTCCGTCTCAAACCGTCTGTCTCAGTCCGTTTGTCTCATCCCGTATATCTCTGTGCGTCTCTCTCTGTCCCCCTGTCCAATACCGTCTGTCGCAGACCGTCTGTCTCTGACCGTCTGTCTCAGACCGTCTGTCTCAGAACGTCTGTCTCAGACCATGTGTCTCAGTCAGTCTGTCTCAGACCGTCCGTCTCAGACCGTCCGTCTCAGACCGTCTGTCTCAGACCGTCTGTCTCAGAGCGTCTGTCTCATACCGTCTGTCTCAGACCGTGTGTCTCAGACCAACTGTCTCGTTCCGTCCGTCTCAAACCGTCTGTCTCAGTCCGTTTGTCTCAGACCGACTGTCTCGGTCCGTCCGTCACAAACCGTCTGTCTCAGTCCGTTTGTCACATCCCGTCTATCTCTGTGCGTCTGTCTCTGTCCCCCTGTCCAATACCGTCTGTCTCAGACCGTCTGTCTCAGACCGTCTGTCTCAGACCGTCTGTCTCAGACCGCCTGTCTTAGCCCGTCGGTCTCAGACCATCGGTGACAGACCGTCTGTCTCAGAGCGTCTGTCTCAGACCGTCTGTCTCAGACCGTGTGTCTCAGTCAGTCTGCCTCTGACCGTCCGTCTCAGACCGTCCGTCTCAGACCGTCTGTCTCAGACCGTCTGTCTCAGACCGTCTGTCTCATACTGTCTGTCTCAGACCGTGTGTCTCAGACCGACTGTCTCGTTCCGTCCGTCTCAAACCGTCTGTCTCAGTCCGTTTGTCTCAGACCGTCTGTCTCAGACCGTCTGTCTCAGACCGTCTGTCTCTGACCGTCTCGCTCAGACCGTCTGCCGCAGACTGTCTGTCTCAGCCCGTCTGTCTCTGACCGTGTGTCTCAGGCCGTACGTCTCAGTCCGTCTGTATTATACCGTCTGTCTCAGACCGTCTGTCTCAGACCGTCTGTCTCAGACCGTCTGTCTCAGACCGTCTGTCTTAGCCCGTCGGTCTCAGACCATCGGTCACAGACCGTCTGTCTCAGACCGTCTGTCTCTGACCGTCTCGCACAGACCGACTGCCGCAGACTGTCTATCTCAGCCGGTCTGTGTCTGACCGTCTGCCTCAGACCGTCTGCCTCACACCGTCTGTCTCAGACCGTCGGTCTCTGACCGTGTGTCTCAGGTCGTACGCCTCAGTCTGTCTGTCTTAGACCGTCTGTCTCTGTGCGTCTGTCTCAGACCGTCTGTCTCAGACCGACTGTCTCAGACCGTCTGTCTCTGACCGTGTGTCCCAGTTAGTCTGTCTCAGACCGTCCGTCTCAGACCGTCCGTCTCAGACCGTCCGTCTCAGATCGTCTGTCTCAGACCGTCTGTCTCAGACCGTCTGTCTCAGACCGTCTGTCTTAGCCCGTCGGTCTCAGACCATCGGTCACAGACCGTCTGTCTCAGAGCGTCTGTCTCAGACCGTGTGTCTCAGTCAGCCTGTCTCAGACCGTCCGTCTCAGACCGTCCGTCTCAGACCGTCTGTCTCAGACCGTCTGTCTCAGACCGTCTGTCTCATACTGTCTGTCTCAGACCGTGTGTCTCAGACCGACTGTCTCGTTCCGTCCGTCTCAAACCGTCTGTCTCAGTCCGTTTGTCTCAGACCGTCTGTCTCAGACCGTCTGTCTCAGACCGTCTGTCTCTGACCCTCTCGCTCAGACCGTCTGCCGCAGACTGTCTGTCTCAGCCCATTTGTGTCTGACCGTCTGTCTCAGACCGTCTGTCTCAGACTGTCTGTCTCAGACCGTCTGTCTCAGCCCGTCTGTCTCAGACCGTCTGTCTCAGACCGTCAGTCTTAGCCCGTCGGTCTCAGACCATCGGTCACAGACCGTCTGTCTCAGAGCGTCTGTCTCAGACCGCCTGTCTCAGACCGTGTGTCTCAGTCAGTCTGTCTCAGACCGTCCGTCTCAGACCGTCCGTCTCAGACCGTCTGTCTCAGACCGTCTGTCTCATACCGTTTGCCTCAGACCGTCTGTCTCAGACCGTCGGTCTCTGACCGTGTGTCTCAGGTCGTACGTCTCAGTCCGTCTGTCTTAGACCGTCTGTCTCTGACCGTCTGTCTCAGACCGTCTGTCTCAGACCGTCTGTCTCAGACCGTCTGTCTTAGCCCGTCGGTCTCAGAACATCGGTCACAGACCGTCTGTCTCAGAGCGTCTGTCTCAGACCGTCTGTCTCAGACCGTGTGTCTCAGTCAGTCTGTCTCAGACCGTCCGTCTCAGACCGTCCGTCTCTGACCGTGTGTCTCAGTCAGTCTGTCTCAGACCGTCCGTCTCAGACGGTCCGTCTCAGACCGTCTGTCTCAGACCGTCTGTCTCAGACCGACTGTCTCAGACCGTCTGTCTCAGACCGTGTGTCTCAGACCGTCTGTCTCAGACCGTCTGTCTCAGACCGTCTGTCTCAGACCGTCTGTCTCAGACCGTCTGTCTCAGACCGTCTGTCTCAGACCGTCTGTCTCAGACCGTCTGTCTCAGACCGTCTGTCTCAGACCGTCTGTCTCAGACCGTCTGTCTCAGACCGTCTGTCTCAGACCGTCCGTCTCAGACCGTCCGTCTCAGACCGTCTGTCTCAGACCGTCTGTCTCAGACCGTCTGTCTCAGACCGTCTGTCTCAGACCGACTGTCTCAGACCGTCTGTCTCTGGCCGTGTGTCTCAGGCCGTACGTCTCAGTCCGTCTGTCTTGTACCGTCTGTCTCTCTGCGTCTGTCACAGACCGTCTGTCTCAGACCGTCTGTCTCAGACCGACTGTCTCAGACCGTCTGTCTCAGACCGTGTGTCTCAGACCGACTGTCTCGGTCCGTCCGTCTCAAACCGTCTGTCTCAGTCCGTTTGTCTCATCCCGTATATCTCTGTGCGTCTCTCTCTGTCCCCCTGTCCAATACCGTCTGTCGCAGACCGTCTGTCTCAGACCGTCTGTCTCAGACCGTCTGTCTCTGACCGTGTGTCTCAGGCCGTACGTCTCAGTCCGTCTGTATTATACCGTCTGTCTCTCTGCGTCTGTCTCAGACCGTCTGTCTCGGACCGTCTGTCTCAGACTGACTGTCTCAGACCGTCTGTCTCAGGCCGTGTGTCTCAGACCGACTGTCTCGGTCCGTCCGTCTCAAACCGTCTGTCTCAGTCCGTTTGTCTCATCCCGTATATCTCTGTGCGTCTCTCTCTGTCCCCCTGTCCAATACCGTCTGTCGCAGACCGTCTGTCTCAGACCGTCTGTCTCAGACCGTCTGTCTCAGACCGTCTGTCTCAGACCGTCTGTCTCAGACCGTCTGTCTCAGACCGTCTGTCTCAGACCGTCTGTCTCAGACCGTCTGTCTCAGACCGTCCATCTCCGACCGTGTGCCTCAGACCGTGTGTCTCAGTCAGTCTGTCTCAGACCGTCCGTCTCAGACCGTCCGTCTCAGACAGTCCGTCTCAGACCGTCCGTCTCAGACCGTCTGTCTCAGACCGTCTGTCTCATACCGTCTGTGTCAGACCGTGTGTCTCAGACCGACTGTCTCGTTCCGTCCGTCTCAAACCGTCTGTCTCAGTCCGTTTGTCTCAGACCGACTGTCTTGGTCCGTCCGTCTCAAACCGTCTGTCTCAGTCCGTTTGTCTCATCCCGTCTATCTCTGTGCGTCTGTCTCTGTCCCCCTGTCCAACACCGTCTGTTTCAGACCGTCTGTCTCAGACCGTCTGTCTCAGACCGTCTGTCTCAGACCGTCTGTCTCAGACCGTCTGTCTCAGACCGTCTGTCTCAGACCGTCTGTCTCAGACCGTCTGTCTCAGACCGTCTGTCTCATACCGTCTGTCTCAGACCATCGGTCACAGAGCGTCTGTCTCAGAGCGTCTGTCTCAAAGCGTCTGTCTCAGCCCGTGTGTCTCAGCCCGCCTGTCTCAGCCCGCCTGTCTCAGCCCGTCTGTCTCCGACCGTCTGTCTCAGACCGTCAGTCTCAGACCGTCTGTCTCAGCCCGTCCGTCTCAGACCGACTGTTTCAGACCGTCTGTCTCTGACCATGTGTCTCAGGCCGTCCGTCTCAGTCCGTCTGTCTTATACCGTCTGTCTATGTGCGTCTGTCTCTGTCCCTCCGTCTAATACCCTCTGTCTCTGAGCGCCGGTCTCAGCACGTCTGTCTTAGCCCGTCGGTCTCAGAGCATTGGTCACAGACCGTCTGTCTCAGAGCGTCTGTCTCAGACCATGTGTCTCAGTCAGACTGTCTCAGACCGTCCGTCTCAGACCGTCCGTCTCAGACCGTCTGTCTCAGACCGTCTGTCTCAGACCGTCTGTCTCAGACCGTCTGTCTCATACCGTCTGTCTCAGACCGTGTGTCTCAGACCAACTGTCTCGTTCCGTCCGTCTCAAACCGTCTGTCTCAGTCCGTTTGTCTCAGACCGACTGTCTCGGTCCGTCCGTCACAAACCGTCTGTCTCAGTCCGTTTGTCACATCCCGTCTATCTCTGTGCGTCTGTCTCTGTCCCCCTGTCCAATACCGTCTGTCTCAGACCGTCTGTCTCAGACCGTCTGTCTCAGACCGTCTGTCTCAGACCGTCTGTCTTAGCCCGTCGGTCTCAGACCATCGGTCACAGACCGTCTGTCTCAGAGCGTCTGTCTCAGACCGTCTGTCTCAGACCGTGTGTCTCAGTCAGTCTGTCTCAGACCGTCCGTCTCAGACCGTCCGTCTCAGACCGTCTGTCTCAGACCGTCTGTCTCAGACCGTCTGTCTCATACTGTCTGTCTCAGACCGTGTGTCTCAGACCGACTGTCTCGTTCCGTCCGTCTCAAACCGTCTGTCTCAGTCCGTTTGTCTCAGACCGTCTGTCTCAGACCGTCTGTCTCAGACCGTCTGTCTCTGACCGTCTCGCTCAGACCGTCTGCCGCAGACTGTCTGTCTCAGCCCGTCTGTGTCTGACCGTCTGTCTCAGACCGTCTGTCTCAGACCGTCTGTCTCAGACCGTCTGTCTCAGACCGTCTGTCTCAGACCGTCTGTCTCAGACCGTCTGTCTCAGACCGTCTGTCTTAGCCCGTCGGTCTCAGACCATCGGTCACAGACCGTCTGTCTCAGAGCGTCTATCTCAGACCGTCGGTCTCAGACCGTGTGTCCCAGTCAGTCTGTCTCAGACCGTCCGTCTCAGACCGTCCGTCTCAGACCGTCTGTCTCAGACCGTCTGTCTCAGACCGTCTGTCTCAGACCGTCTGTCTCAGACCGACTGTCTCAGACCGTCTGTCTCTGGCCGTGTGTCTCAGGCCGTACGTCTCAGTCCGTCTGTCTTGTACCGTCTGTCTCTCTGCGTCTGTCACAGACCGTCTGTCTCAGACCGTCTGTCTCAGACCGACTGTCTCAGACCGTCTGTCTCAGACCGTGTGTCTCAGACCGACTGTCTCGGTCCGTCCGTCTCAAACCGTCTGTCTCAGTCCGTTTGTCTCATCCCGTATATCTCTGTGCGTCTCTCTCTGTCCCCCTGTCCAATACCGTCTGTCGCAGACCGTCTGTCTCAGACCGTCTGTCTCAGACCGTCTGTCTCTGACCGTGTGTCTCAGGCCGTACGTCTCAGTCCGTCTGTATTATACCGTCTGTCTCTCTGCGTCTGTCTCAGACCGTCTGTCTCAGACCGTCTGTCTCAGACCGTCTGTCTCAGACTGACTGTCTCAGACCGTCTGTCTCAGGCCGTGTGTCTCAGACCGACTGTCTCGGTCCGTCCGTCTCAAACCGTCTGTCTCAGTCCGTTTGTCTCATCCCGTATATCTCTGTGCGTCTCTCTCTGTCCCCCTGTCCAATACCGTCTGTCGCAGACCGTCTGTCTCAGACCGTCTGTCTCAGACCGTCTGTCTCAGACCGTCTGTCTCAGACCGTCTGTCTCAGACCGTCCATCTCCGACCGTCTGCCTCAGACCGTGTGTCTCAGTCAGTCTGTCTCAGACCGTCCGTCTCAGACCGTCCGTCTCAGACAGTCCGTCTCAGACCGTCCGTCTCAGACCGTCTGTCTCAGACCGTCTGTCTCATACCGTCTGTGTCAGACCGTGTGTCTCAGACCGACTGTCTCGTTCCGTCCGTCTCAAACCGTCTGTCTCAGTCCGTTTGTCTCAGACCGACTGTCTTGGTCCGTCCGTCTCAAACCGTCTGTCTCAGTCCGTTTGTCACATCCCGTCTATCTCTGTGCGTCTCTCTCTGTCCCCCTGTCCAATACCGTTTGTCTCAGACCGACTGTCTCGGTCCGTCCGTCACAAACCGTCTGTCTCAGTCCGTTTGTCACATCCCGTCTATCTCTGTGCGTCTGTCTCTGTCCCCCTGTCCAATACCGTCTGTCTCAGACCGTCTGTCTCAGACCGTCTGTCTCAGACCGTCTGTCTCAGACCGTCTGTCTTAGCCCGTCGGTCTCAGACCATCGGTCACAGACCGTCTGTCTCAGACCGTCTGTCTCAGACCGTCTGTCTCATACCGTCTGTCTCAGACCATCGGTCACAGAGCGTCTGTCTCAGAGCGTCTGTCTCAAAGCGTCTGTCTCAGCCCGTGTGTCTCAGCCCGCCTGTCTCAGCCCGCCTGTCTCAGCCCGTCTGTCTCCGACCGTCTGTCTCAGACCGTCAGTCTCAGACCGTCTGTCTCAGCCCGTCCGTCTCAGACCGACTGTTTCAGACCGTCTGTCTCTGACCATGTGTCTCAGGCCGTCCGTCTCAGTCCGTCTGTCTTATACCGTCTGTCTATGTGCGTCTGTCTCTGTCCCTCCGTCTAATACCCTCTGTCTCTGAGCGCCGGTCTCAGCACGTCTGTCTTAGCCCGTCGGTCTCAGAGCATTGGTCACAGACCGTCTGTCTCAGAGCGTCTGTCTCAGACCATGTGTCTCAGTCAGTCTGTCTCAGACCGTCCGTCTCAGACCGTCCGTCTCAGACCGTCTGTCTCAGACCGTCTGTCTCAGACCGTCTGTCTCAGACCGTCTGTCTCATACCGTCTGTCTCAGACCGTGTGTCTCAGACCAACTGTCTCGTTCCGTCCGTCTCAAACCGTCTGTCTCAGTCCGTTTGTCTCAGACCGACTGTCTCGGTCCGTCCGTCACAAACCGTCTGTCTCAGTCCGTTTGTCACATCCCGTCTATCTCTGTGCGTCTGTGTCTGTCCCCCTGTCCAATACCGTCTGTCTCAGACCGTCTGTCTCAGACCGTCAGTCTCAGACCGTCTGTCTTAGCCCGTCGGTCTCAGACCATCGGTCACAGACCGTCTGTCTCAGACCGTGTGTCTCAGTCAGTCTGTCTCAGACCGTCTGTCTCAGACCGTCTGTCTTAGCCCGTCGGTCTCAGAACATCGGTCACAGACCGTCTGTCTCAGAGCGTCTGTCTCAGACCGTCTGTCTCAGACCGTCTGTCTCAGACCGTGTGTCTCAGTCAGTCTGTCTCAGACCGTCCGTCTCAGACCGTCCGTCTCAGACCGTGTGTCTCAGTCAGTCTGTCTCAGACCGTCCGTCTCAGACGGTCCGTCTCAGACCGTCTGTCTCAGACCGTCTGTCTCAGACCGACTGTCTCAGACCGTCTGTCTCAGACCGTGTGTCTCAGACCGTCTGTCTCAGACCGTCTGTCTCAGACCGTCTGTCTCAGACCGTCTGTCTCAGACCGTCTGTCTCAGACCGTCTGTCTCAGACCGTCTGTCTCAGACCGTCTGTCTCAGACCGTCTGTCTCAGACCGTCTGTCTCAGACCGTCTGTCTCAGACCGTCTGTCTCAGACCGTCTGTCTCAGACCGTCTGTCTCAGACCGTCTGTCTTAGCCCGTCGGTCTCAGACCATCGGTCACAGACCGTCTGTCTCAGAGCGTCTATCTCAGACCGTCGGTCTCAGACCGTGTGTCCCAGTCAGTCTGTCTCAGACCGTCCGTCTCAGACCGTCCGTCTCAGACCGTCTGTCTCAGACCGTCTGTCTCAGACCGTCTGTCTCAGACCGTCTGTCTCAGACCGACTGTCTCAGACCGTCTGTCTCTGGCCGTGTGTCTCAGGCCGTACGTCTCAGTCCGTCTGTCTTGTACCGTCTGTCTCTCTGCGTCTGTCACAGACCGTCTGTCTCAGTCCGTTTGTCTCATCCCGTATATCTCTGTGCGTCTCTCTCTGTCCCCCTGTCCAATACCGTCTGTCGCAGACCGTCTGTCTCAGACCGTCTGTCTCAGACCGTCTGTCTCTGACCGTGTGTCTCAGGCCGTACGTCTCAGTCCGTCTGTATTATACCGTCTGTCTCAGACCGTCTGTCTCAGACCGTCTGTCTCAGACTGACTGTCTCAGACCGTCTGTCTCAGGCCGTGTGTCTCAGACCGACTGTCTCGGTCCGTCCGTCTCAAACCGTCTGTCTCAGTCCGTTTGTCTCATCCCGTATATCTCTGTGCGTCTCTCTCTGTCCCCCTGTCCAATACCGTCTGTCGCAGACCGTCTGTCTCAGACCGTCTGTCTCAGACCGTCTGTCTCAGACCGTCTGTCTCAGACCGTCTGTCTCAGACCGTCTGTCTCAGACCGTCCATCTCCGACCGTCTGCCTCAGACCGTGTGTCTCAGTCAGTCTGTCTCAGACCGTCCGTCTCAGACCGTCCGTCTCAGACAGTCCGTCTCAGACCGTCCGTCTCAGACCGTCTGTCTCAGACCGTCTGTCTCATACCGTCTGTGTCAGACCGTGTGTCTCAGACCGACTGTCTCGTTCCGTCCGTCTCAAACCGTCTGTCTCAGTCCGTTTGTCTCAGACCGACTGTCTTGGTCCGTCCGTCTCAAACCGTCTGTCTCAGTCCGTTTGTCTCATCCCGTCTATCTCTGTGCGTCTGTCTCTGTCCCCCTGTCCAACACCGTCTGTTTCAGACCGTCTGTCTCAGACCGTCTGTCTCAGACCGTCTGTCTCAGACCGTCTGTCTCAGACCGTCTGTCTCAGACCGTCTGTCTCAGACCGTCTGTCTCAGACCGTCTGTCTCAGACCGTCTGTCTCATACCGTCTGTCTCAGACCATCGGTCACAGAGCGTCTGTCTCAGAGCGTCTGTCTCAAAGCGTCTGTCTCAGCCCGTGTGTCTCAGCCCGCCTGTCTCAGCCCGCCTGTCTCAGCCCGTCTGTCTCCGACCGTCTGTCTCAGACCGTCAGTCTCAGACCGTCTGTCTCAGCCCGTCCGTCTCAGACCGACTGTTTCAGACCGTCTGTCTCTGACCATGTGTCTCAGGCCGTCCGTCTCAGTCCGTCTGTCTTATACCGTCTGTCTATGTGCGTCTGTCTCTGTCCCTCCGTCTAATACCCTCTGTCTCTGAGCGCCGGTCTCAGCACGTCTGTCTTAGCCCGTCGGTCTCAGAGCATTGGTCACAGACCGTCTGTCTCAGAGCGTCTGTCTCAGACCATGTGTCTCAGTCAGACTGTCTCAGACCGTCCGTCTCAGACCGTCCGTCTCAGACCGTCTGTCTCAGACCGTCTGTCTCAGACCGTCTGTCTCAGACCGTCTGTCTCATACCGTCTGTCTCAGACCGTGTGTCTCAGACCAACTGTCTCGTTCCGTCCGTCTCAAACCGTCTGTCTCAGTCCGTTTGTCTCAGACCGACTGTCTCGGTCCGTCCGTCACAAACCGTCTGTCTCAGTCCGTTTGTCACATCCCGTCTATCTCTGTGCGTCTGTCTCTGTCCCCCTGTCCAATACCGTCTGTCTCAGACCGTCTGTCTCAGACCGTCTGTCTCTGACAGTCTGTCTCAGACCGTCTGTCTCAGCCCGTCCGTCTCAGACCGACTGTTTCAGACCGTCTGTCTCTGACCATGTGTCTCAGGCCGTCCGTCTCAGTCCGTCTGTCTTATACCGTCTGTCTATGTGCGTCTGTCTCTGTCCCTCCGTCTAATACCCTCTGTCTCTGTGCGTCTGTCTCAGACCGTCTGTCTCAGACCGACTGTCTCAGACCGTCTGTCTCTGACCGTGTGTCCCAGTCAGTCTGTCTCAGACCGTCCGTCTCAGACCGTCCGTCTCAGACCGTCTGTCTCAGACCGCCTGTCTTAGCCCGTCGGTCTCAGACCATCGGTCACAGACCGTCTGTCTCAGAGCGTCTGTCTCAGACCGTCTGTCTCAGACCGTGTGTCTCAGTCAGTCTGTCTCAGACCGTCCGTCTCAGACCGTCCGTCTCAGACCGTCTGTCTCAGACCGTCTGTCTCAGACCGTCTGTCTCATACTGTCTGTCTCAGACCGTGTGTCTCAGACCGACTGTCTCGTTTCGTCCGTCTCAAACCGTCTGTCTCAGTCCGTTTGTCTCAGACCGTCTGTCTCAGACCGTCTGTCTCAGACCGTCTGTCTCAGACCGTCTGTCTCTGACCGTCTCGCTCAGACCGTCTGCCGCAGACTGTCTGTCTCAGCCCGTCTGTGTCTGACCGTCTGTCTCAGACCGTCTGTCTCAGACCGTCTGTCTCAGACCGTCTGTCTCAGACCGTCTGTCTCAGACCGTCTGTCTCAGACCGTCTGTCTCAGACCGTCTGTCTCAGACCGTCTGTCTCAGACCGTCTGTCTTAGCCCGTCGGTCTCAGACCATCGGTCACAGACCGTCTGTCTCAGACCGTCTGTCTCTGACCGTCTCGCTCAGACCGACTGCCGCAGACTGTCTATCTCAGCCGGTCTGTGTCTGACCGTCTGCCTCAGACCGTCTGCCTCACACCGTCTGTCTCAGACCGTCGGTCTCTGACCGTGTGTCTCAGGTCGTACGTCTCAGTCTGTCTGTCTTAGACCGTCTGTCTCTGTGCGTCTGTCTCAGACCGTCTGTCTCAGACCGACTGTCTCAGACCGTCTGTCTCTGACCGTGTGTCCCAGTCAGTCTGTCTCAGACCGTCCGTCTCAGACCGTCCGTCTCAGACCGTCCGTCTCAGACCGTCCGTCTCAGACCGTCTGTCTCAGACCGTCTGTCTCAGACCGTCTGTCTTAGCCCGTCGGTCTCAGACCATCGGTCACAGACCGTCTGTCTCAGAGCGTCTGTCTCAGACCGTGTGTCTCAGTCAGCCTGTCTCAGACCGTCCGTCTCAGACCGTCCGTCTCAGACCGTCTGTCTCAGACCGTCTGTCTCAGACCGTCTGTCTCATACTGTCTGTCTCAGACCGTGTGTCTCAGACCGACTGTCTCGTTCCGTCCGTCTCAAACCGTCTGTCTCAGTCCGTTTGTCTCAGACCGTCTGTCTCAGACCGCCTGTCTCAGACCGTCTGTCTCTGACCCTCTCGCTCAGACCGTCTGCCGCAGACTGTCTGTCTCAGCCCGTCTGTGTCTGACCGTCTGTCTCAGACCGTCTGTCTCAGACCGTCTGTCTCAGACCGTCAGTCTTAGCCCGTCGGTCTCAGACCATCGGTCACAGACCGTCTGTCTCAGAGCGTCTGTCTCAGACCGCCTGTCTCAGACCGTGTGTCTCAGTCAGTCTGTCTCAGACCGTCCGTCTCAGACCGTCCGTCTCAGACCGTCTGTCTCAGACCGTCTGTCTCATACCGTCTGCCTCAGACCGTCTGTCTCAGACCGTCGGTCTCTGACCGTGAGTCTCAGGTCGTACGTCTCAGTCCGTCTGTCTTAGACCGTCTGTCTCTGACCGTCTGTCTCAGACCGTCTGTCTCTGGCCGTGTGTCTCAGGCCGTACGTCTCAGTCCGTCTGTCTTATACGGTCTGTCTCTCTGCGTCTGTCACAGACCGTCTGTCTCAGACCGTCTGTCTCAGACCGACTGTCTCAGACCGTCTGTCTCAGACCGTGTGTCTCAGACCGACTGTCTCGGTCCGTCCGTCTCAAACCGTCTGTCTCAGTCCGTTTGTCTCATCCCGTATATCTCTGTGCGTCTCTCTCTGTCCCCCTGTCCAATACCGTCTGTCGCAGACCGTCTGTCTCAGACCGTCTGTCTCAGACCGTCTGTCTCTGACCGTGTGTCTCAGGCCGTACGTCTCAGTCCGTCTGTATTATACCGTCTGTCTCTCTGCGTCTGTCTCAGACCGTCTGTCTCAGACCGTCTGTCTCAGACTGACTGTCTCAGACCGTCTGTCTCAGGCCGTGTGTCTCAGACCGACTGTCTCGGTCCGTCCGTCTCAAACCGTCTGTCTCAGTCCGTTTGTCTCATCCCGTATATCTCTGTGCGTCTCTCTCTGTCCCCCTGTCCAATACCGTCTGTCGCAGACCGTCTGTCTCAGACCGTCTGTCTCAGACCGTCTGTCTCAGACCGTCTGTCTCAGACCGTCTGTCTCAGACCGTCCATCTCCGACCGTCTGCCTCAGACCGTGTGTCTCAGTCAGTCTGTCTCAGACCGTCCGTCTCAGACCGTCCGTCTCAGACCGTCCGTCTCAGACCGTCCGTCTCAGACCGTCTGTCTCAGACCGTCTGTCTCATACCGTCTGTGTCAGACCGTGTGTCTCAGACCGACTGTCTCGTTCCGTCCGTCTCAAACCGTCTGTCTCAGTCCGTTTGTCTCATCCCGTCTATCTCTGTGCGTCTGTCTCTGTCCCCCTGTCCAACACCGTCTGTCTCAGACCGTCTGTCTCAGACCGTCTGTCTCAGACCGTCTGTCTCAGACCGGCTGTCTCAGACCGTCTGTCTCAGACCGTCTGTCTCAGACCGTCTGTCTCAGACCGTCTGTCTCAGACCGTCTGTCTCATACCGTCTGTCTCAGACCATCGGTCACAGAGCGTCTGTCTCAGAGCGTCTGTCTCAAAGCGTCTGTCTCAGCCCGTGTGTCTCAGCCCGCCTGTCTCAGCCCGCCTGTCTCAGCCCGTCTGTCTCCGACCGTCTGTCTCAGACCGTCAGTCTCAGACCGTCTGTCTCAGCCCGTCCGTCTCAGACCGACTGTTTCAGACCGTCTGTCTCTGACCATGTGTCTCAGGCCGTCCGTCTCAGTCCGTCTGTCTTATACGGTCTGTCTATGTGCGTCTGTCTCTGTCCCTCCGTCTAATACCCTCTGTCTCTGAGCGCCGGTCTCAGCACGTCTGTCTTAGCCCGTCGGTCTCAGAGCATTGGTCACAGACCGTCTGTCTCAGAGCGTCTGTCTCAGACCATGTGTCTCAGTCAGTCTGTCTCAGACCGTCCGTCTCAGACCGTCCGTCTCAGACCGTCTGTCTCAGACCGTCTGTCTCAGACCGTCTGTCTCATACCGTCTGTCTCAGACCGTGTGTCTCAGACCAACTGTCTCGTTCCGTCCGTCTCAAACCGTCTGTCTCAGTCCGTTTGTCTCAGACCGACTGTCTCGGTCCGTCCGTCACAAACCGTCTGTCTCAGTCCGTTTGTCACATCCCGTCTATCTCTGTGCGTCTGTCTCTGTCCCCCTGTCCAATACCGTCTGTCTCAGACCGTCTGTCTCAGACCGTCTGTCTCAGACCGTCTGTCTTAGCCCGTCGGTCTCAGACCATCGGTCACAGACCGTCTGTCTCAGAGCGTCTGTCTCAGACCGTCTGTCGCAGACCGTGTGTCTCAGTCAGTCTGTCTCAGACCGTCCGTCTCAGACCGTCCGTCTCAGACCGTCTGTCTCAGACCGTCTGTCTCAGACCGTCTGTCTCATACTGTCTGTCTCAGACCGTGTGTCTCAGACCGACTGTCTCGTTCCGTCCGTCTCAAACCGTCTGTCTCAGTCCGTTTGTCTCAGACCGTCTGTCTCAGAGCGTCTGTCTCTGGCCGTGTGTCTCAGGCCGTACGTCTCAGTCCGTCTGTCTTATACCGTCTGTCTCTCTGCGTCTGTCACAGACCGTCTGTCTCAGACCGTCTGTCTCAGACCGTCTGTCTCAGACCGACTGTCTCAGACCGTCTGTCTCAGGCCGTGTGCCTCAGACCGACTGTCTCGTTCCGTCCGTCTCAAACCGTCTGTCTCAGTCCGTTTGTCTCAGACCGTCTGTCTCAGACCGTCTGTCTCAGACCATCTGTCTCTGACCCTCTCGCTCAGACCGTCTGCCGCAGACTGTCTGTCTCAGCCCGTCTGTGTCTGACCGTCTGTCTCAGACCGTCTGTCTCAGACCGTCTGTCTCAGACCGTCTGTCTCAGACTGTCTGTCTCAGACCGTCTGTCTCAGCCCGTCTGTCTCAGACCGTCTGTCTCAGACCGTCTGTCTCAGACCGTCTGTCTCAGACCGTCTGCCTCAGACCGTCAGTCTTAGCCCGTCGGTCTCAGACCATCGGTCACAGACCGTCTGTCTCAGAGCGTCTGTCTCAGACCGCCTGTCTCAGACCGTGTGTCTCAGTCAGTCTGTCTCAGACCGTCCGTCTCAGACCGTCCGTCTCAGACCGTCTGTCTCAGACCGTCTGTCTCATACCGTCTGCCTCAGACCGTCTGTCTCAGACCGTCGGTCTCTGACCGTGTGTCTCAGGTCGTACGTCTCAGTCCGTCTGTCTTAGACCGTCTGTCTCTGACCGTCTGTCTCAGACCGTCTGTCTCAGACCGTCTGTCTCAGACCGTCTGTCTTAGCCCGTCGGTCTCAGAACATCGGTCACAGACCGTCTGTCTCAGACCGTCTGTCTCAGACCGTGTGTCTCAGTCAGTCTGTCTCAGACCGTCCGTCTCAGACCGTCCGTCTCAGACCGTGTGTCTCAGTCAGTCTGTCTCGGACCGTCCGTCTCAGACGGTCCGTCTCAGACCGTCTGTCTCAGACCGTCTGTCTCAGACCGACTGTCTCAGACCGTCTGTCTCAGACCGTGTGTCTCAGACCGTCTGTCTCAGACCGTCTGTCTCAGACCGTCTATCTCAGACCGTCTGTCTCAGACCGTCTGTCTCAGACCGTCTGTCTCAGACCGTCTGTCTCAGACCGTCTGTCTCAGACCGTCTGTCTCAGACCGTCTGTCTTAGCCCGTCGGTCTCAGACCATCGGTCACAGACCGTCTGTCTCAGAGCGTCTATCTCAGACCGTCGGTCTCAGACCGTGTGTCCCAGTCAGTCTGCCTCATACCGTCTGTCTCAGACCGTCGGTCTCTGACCGTGTGTCTCAGGTCGTACGTCTCAGTCCGTCTGTCTTAGACCGTCTGTCTCAGTCCGTCTGTCTTAGACCGTCTGTCTCTGTGCGTCTGTCTGAGACCGTCTGTCTCAGACCGTCTGTGTCAGACCGTCTGTCTCATACCGTCTGTCTCAGACCGTCTGTCTCAGACCGTCTGTCTCAGACCGTCTGTCTCTGACCGTCTCGCTCAGACCGTCTGCCGCAGACTGTCTATCTCAGCCGGTCTGTGTCTGACCGTCTGCCTCAGACCGACTGCCTCAGACCGTCTGTCTCAGACCGTCGGTCTCTGACCGTGTGTCTCAGGTCGTACGTCTCAGTCTGTCTGTCTTAGACCGTCTGTCTCTGTGCATCTGTCTCAGACCGTCTGTCGCAGACCGTCTGTCTCAGACCGACTGTCTCAGACCGTCTGTCTCTGGCCGTGTGTCTCAGGCCGTACGTCTCAGTCCGTCTGTCTTATACCGTCTGTCTCTCTGCGTCTGTCACAGACCGTCTGTCTCAGACCGTCTGTCTCAGACCGACTGTCTCAGACCGTCTGTCTCAGACCGTGTGTCTCAGACCGACTGTCTCGGTCCGTCCGTCTCAAACCGTCTGTCTCAGTCCGTTTGTCTCATCCCGTATATCTCTGTGCGTCTCTCTCTGTCCCCATGTCCAATACCGTCTGTCGCAGACCGTCTGCCTCATACCGTCTGTCTCAGACCGTCGGTCTCTGACCGTGTGTCTCAGGTCGTACGTCTCAGTCCGTCTGTCTTAGACCGTCTGTCTCTGTGCGTCTGTCTCAGACCGTCTGTCTCAGACCGTCTGTCTCAGACCGTCTGTCTCAGACCGACTGTCTCAGACCGTCTGTCTCTGACCGTGTGTCTCAGGCCGTACGTCTCAGTCCGTCTGTCTTATACCGTCTGTCTCTCTGCGTCTGTCTCAGACCGTATGTCACAGACCGTCTGTCTCAGACCGTCTGTCTCAGACCGTCTGTCTCAGACCGTCGGTCTCTGACCGTGTGTCTCAGGTCGTACGTCTCAGTCCGTCTGTCTTAGACCGTCTGTCTCTGACCGTCTGTCTCAGACCGTCTGTCTCAGACCGTCTGTCTTAGCCCGTCGGTCTCAGAACATCGGTCACAGACCGTCTGCCTCAGACCGACTGCCTCAGACCGTCTGTCTCAGACCGTCGGTCTCTGACCGTGTGTCTCAGGTCGTACGTCTCAGTCTGTCTGTCTTAGACCGTCTGTCTCTGTGCGTCTGTCTCAGACCGTCTGTCGCAGACCGTCTGTCTCAGACCGACTGTCTCAGACCGTCTGTCTCTGGCCGTGTGTCTCAGGCCGTACGTCTCAGTCCGTCTGTCTTATACCGTCTGTCTCTCTGCGTCTGTCACAGACCGTCTGTCTCAGACCGTCTGTCTCAGACCGACTGTCTCAGACCGTCTGTCTCAGACCGTGTGTCTCAGACCGACTGTCTCGGTCCGTCCGTCTCAAACCGTCTGTCTCAGTCCGTTTGTCTCATCCCGTATATCTCTGTGCGTCTCTCTCTGTCCCCCTGTCCAATACCGTCTGTCGCAGACCGTCTGCCTCATACCGTCTGTCTCAGACCGTCGGTCTCTGACCGTGTGTCTCAGGTCGTACGTCTCAGTCCGTCTGTCTTAGACCGTCTGTCTCTGTGCGTCTGTCTCAGACCGTCTGTCTCAGACCGTCTGTCTCAGACCGTCTGTCTCAGACCGACTGTCTCAGACCGTCTGTCTCTGACCGTGTGTCTCAGGCCGTACGTCTCAGTCTGTCTGTCTTAGACCGTCTGTCTCTGTGCGTCTGTCTCAGACCGTCGGTCTCAGACCGTGTGTCCCAGTCAGTCTGCCTCATACCGTCTGTCTCAGACCGTCGGTCTCTGACCGTGTTTCTCAGGTCGTACGTCTCAGTCCGTCTGTCTTATACCGTCTGTCTCTCTGCGTCTGTCTCAGACCGTATGTCACAGACCGTCTGTCTCAGACCGTCTGTCTCAGACCGTCTGTCTCAGACCGACTGTCTCAGACCGTCTGTCTCAGACCGTGTGTCTCAGACCGACTGTCTCGGTCCGTCCGTCTCAAACCGTCTGTCTCAGTCCGTTTGTCTCATCCCGTATATCTCTGTGCGTCTCTCTCTGTCCCCCTGTCCAATACCGTCTGTCGCAGACCGCCTGTCTCAGACCGTCTGTCTCAGACCGTCTGTCTCAGACCGTCTGTCTCAGACAGTCTGTCTCAGACCGTCAGTCTCGGACCGTCTGTCTCAGACCGTCTGTCTCAGACCGTCTGTCTCATACCGTCTGCCTCAGACCGTCTGTCTCAGACCGTCGGTCTATGACCGTGTGTCTCAGGTCGTACGTCTCAGTCCGTCTGTCTTAGACCGTCTGTCTCTGACCGTCTGTCTCAGACCGTCTGTCTCAGACCGTCTGTCTCAGACCGTCTGTCTTAGCCCGTCGGTCTCAGAACATCGGTCACAGACCGTCTGTCTCAGAGCGTCTGTCTCAGACCGTCTGTCTCAGACCGTGTGTCTCAGTCAGTCTGTCTCAGACCGTCCGTCTCAGACGGTCCGTCTCAGACCGTCTGTCTCAGACCGTCTGTCTCAGACCGACTGTCTCAGACCGTCTGTCTCAGACCGTGTGTCTCAGACCGTCTGTCTCAGACCGTCTGTCTCAGACCGTCTGTCTCAGACCGTCTGTCTCAGACCGTCTGTCTCAGACCGTCTGTCTCAGACCGTCTGTCTCAGACCGTCTGTCTTAGCCCGTCGGTCTCAGACCATCGGTCACAGACCGTCTGTCTCAGAGCGTCTATCTCAGACCGTCGGTCTCAGACCGTGTGTCCCAGTCAGTCTGCCTCATACCGTCTGTCTCAGACCGTCGGTCTCTGACCGTGTGTCTCAGGTCGTACGTCTCAGTCCGTCTGTCTTAGACCGTCTGTCTCAGTCCGTCTGTCTTAGACCGTCTGTCTCTGTGCGTCTGTCTGAGACCGTCTGTCTCAGACCGTCTGTGTCAGACCGTCTGTCTCATACGGTCTGTCTCAGACCGTCTGTCTCAGACCGTCTGTCTCAGACCGTCTGTCTCAGACCGTCTGTCTCAGACCGTCTGTCTTAGCCCGTCGGTCTCAGACCATCGGTCACAGACCGTCTGTCTCAGACCGTCTGTCTCTGACCGTCTCGCTCAGACCGACTGCCGCAGACTGTCTATCTCAGCCGGTCTGTGTCTGACCGTCTGCCTCAGACCGTCTGCCTCACACCGTCTGTCTCAGACCGTCGGTCTCTGACCGTGTGTCTCAGGTCGTACGTCTCAGTCTGTCTGTCTTAGACCGTCTGTCTCTGTGCGTCTGTCTCAGACCGTCTGTCTCAGACCGACTGTCTCAGACCGTCTGTCTCTGACCGTGTGTCCCAGTCAGTCTGTCTCAGACCGTCCGTCTCAGACCGTCCGTCTCAGACCGTCCGTCTCAGACCGTCTGTCTCAGACCGTCTGTCTCAGACCGTCTGTCTCAGACCGTCTGTCTTAGCCCGTCGGTCTCAGACCATCGGTCACAGACCGTCTGTCTCAGAGCGTCTGTCTCAGACCGTGTGTCTCAGTCAGCCTGTCTCAGACCGTCCGTCTCAGACCGTCCGTCTCAGACCGTCTGTCTCAGACCGTCTGTCTCAGACCGTCTGTCTCATACTGTCTGTCTCAGACCGTGTGTCTCAGACCGACTGTCTCGTTCCGTCCGTCTCAAACCGTCTGTCTCAGTCCGTTTGTCTCAGACCGTCTGTCTCAGACCGTCTGTCTCAGACCGTCTGTCTCTGACCCTCTCGCTCAGACCGTCTGCCGCAGACTGTCTGTCTCAGCCCGTCTGTGTCTGACCGTCTGTCTCAGACCGTCTGTCTCAGACCGTCTGTCTCAGACCGTCTGTCTCAGACCGTCTGTCTCAGACCGTCTGTCTCAGACCGTCTGTCTCAGACCGTCTGTCTCAGACCGTCAGTCTTAGCCCGTCGGTCTCAGACCATCGGTCACAGACCGTCTGTCTCAGAGCGTCTGTCTCAGACCGCCTGTCTCAGACCGTGTGTCTCAGTCAGTCTGTCTCAGACCGTCCGTCTCAGACCGTCCGTCTCAGACCGTCTGTCTCAGACCGTCTGTCTCATACCGTCTGCCTCAGACCGTCTGTCTCAGACCGTCGGTCTCTGACCGTGTGTCTCAGGTCGTACGTCTCAGTCCGTCTGTCTTAGACCGTCTGTCTCTGACCGTCTGTCTCAGACCGTCTGTCTCAGACCGTCTGTCTCAGACCGTCTGTCTTAGCCCGTCGGTCTCAGAACATCGGTCACAGACCGTCTGTCTCAGAGCGACTGTCTCAGACCGTCTGTCTCAGACCGTGTGTCTCAGTCAGTCTGTCTCAGACCGTCCGTCTCAGACCGTCCGTCTCAGACCGTGTGTCTCAGTCAGTCTGTCTCAGACCGTCCGTCTCAGACGGTCCGTCTCAGACCGTCTGTCTCAGACCGTCTGTCTCAGACCGACTGTCTCAGACCGTCTGTCTCAGACCGTGTGTCTCAGACCGTCTGTCTCAGACCGTCTGTCTCAGACCGTCTGTCTCAGACCGTCTGTCTCAGACCGTCTGTCTCAGACCGTCTGTCTCAGACCGTCTGTCTCAGACCGTCTGTCTTAGCCCGTCGGTCTCAGACCATCGGTCACAGACCGTCTGTCTCAGACCGACTGTCTCAGACCGTCTGTCTCTGGCCGTGTGTCTCAGGCCGTACGTCTCAGTCCGTCTGTCTTATACCGTCTGTCTCTCTGCGTCTGTCACAGACCGTCTGTCTCAGACCGTCTGTCTCAGACCGACTGTCTCAGACCGTGTGTCTCAGACCGACTGTCTCGGTCCGTCCGTCTCAAACCGTCTGTCTCAGTCCGTTTGTCTCATCCCGTATATCTCTGTGCGTCTCTCTCTGTCCCCATGTCCAATACCGTCTGTCGCAGACCGTCTGCCTCATACCGTCTGTCTCAGACCGTCGGTCTCTGACCGTGTGTCTCAGGTCGTACGTCTCAGTCCGTCTGTCTTAGACCGTCTGTCTCTGTGCGTCTGTCTCAGACCGTCTGTCTCAGACCGTCTGTCTCAGACCGACTGTCTCAGACCGTCTGTCTCTGACCGTGTGTCTCAGGCCGTACGTCTCAGTCCGTCTGTCTTATACCGTCTGTCTCTCTGCGTCTGTCTCAGACCGTATGTCACAGACCGTCTGTCTCAGACCGTCTGTCTCAGACCGTCTGTCTCAGACCGTCGGTCTCTGACCGTGTGTCTCAGGTCGTACGTCTCAGTCCGTCTGTCTTAGACCGTCTGTCTCTGACCGTCTGTCTCAGACCGTCTGTCTCAGACCGTCTGTCTTAGCCCGTCGGTCTCAGAACATCGGTCACAGACCGTCTGCCTCAGACCGACTGCCTCAGACCGTCTGTCTCAGACCGTCGGTCTCTGACCGTGTGTCTCAGGTCGTACGTCTCAGTCTGTCTGTCTTAGACCGTCTGTCTCTGTGCGTCTGTCTCAGACCGTCTGTCGCAGACCGTCTGTCTCAGACCGACTGTCTCAGACCGTCTGTCTCTGGCCGTGTGTCTCAGGCCGTACGTCTCAGTCCGTCTGTCTTATACCGTCTGTCTCTCTGCGTCTGTCACAGACCGTCTGTCTCAGACCGTCTGTCTCAGACCGACTGTCTCAGACCGTCTGTCTCAGACCGTGTGTCTCAGACCGACTGTCTCGGTCCGTCCGTCTCAAACCGTCTGTCTCAGTCCGTTTGTCTCATCCCGTATATCTCTGTGCGTCTCTCTCTGTCCCCCTGTCCAATACCGTCTGTCGCAGACCGTCTGCCTCATACCGTCTGTCTCAGACCGTCGGTCTCTGACCGTGTGTCTCAGGTCGTACGTCTCAGTCCGTCTGTCTTAGACCGTCTGTCTCTGTGCGTCTGTCTCAGACCGTCTGTCTCAGACGGTCTGTCTCAGACCGTCTGTCTCAGACCGACTGTCTCAGACCGTCTGTCTCTGACCGTGTGTCTCAGGCCGTACGTCTCAGTCTGTCTGTCTTAGACCGTCTGTCTCTGTGCGTCTGTCTCAGACCGTCGGTCTCAGACCGTGTGTCCCAGTCAGTCTGCCTCATACCGTCTGTCTCAGACCGTCGGTCTCTGACCGTGTGTCTCAGGTCGTACGTCTCAGTCCGTCTGTCTTATACCGTCTGTCTCTCTGCGTCTGTCTCAGACCGACTGTCTCAGACCGTCTGTCTCAGACCGTGTGTCTCAGACCGACTGTCTCGGTCCGTCCGTCTCAAACCGTTTGTCTCAGTCCGTTTGTCTCATCCCGTATATCTCTGTGCGTCTCTCTCTGTCCCCCTGTCCAATACCGTCTGTCGCAGACCGCCTGTCTCAGACCGTCTGTCTCAGACCGTCTGTCTCAGACCGTCTGTCTCAGACAGTCTGTCTCAGACCGTCAGTCTCGGACCGTCTGTCTCAGACCGTCTGTCTCAGACCGTCTGTCTCATACCGTCTGCCTCAGACCGTCTGTCTCAGACCGTCGGTCTATGACCGTGTGTCTCAGGTCGTACGTCTCAGTCCGTCTGTCTTAGACCGTCTGTCTCTGACCGTCTGTCTCAGACCGTCTGTCTCAGACCGTCTGTCTCAGACCGTCTGTCTTAGCCCGTCGGTCTCAGAACATCGGTCACAGACCGTCTGTCTCAGAGCGTCTGTCTCAGACCGTCTGTCTCAGACCGTGTGTCTCAGTCAGTCTGTCTCAGACCGTCCGTCTCAGACGGTCCGTCTCAGACCGTCTGTCTCAGACCGTCTGTCTCAGACCGACTGTCTCAGACCGTCTGTCTCAGACCGTGTGTCTCAGACCGTCTGTCTCAGACCGTCTGTCTCAGACCGTCTGTCTCAGACCGTCTGTCTCAGACCGTCTGTCTCAGACCGTCTGTCTCAGACCGTCTGTCTCAGACCGTCTGTCTTAGCCCGTCGGTCTCAGACCATCGGTCACAGACCGTCTGTCTCAGAGCGTCTATCTCAGACCGTCGGTCTCAGACCGTGTGTCCCAGTCAGTCTGCCTCATACCGTCTGTCTCAGACCGTCGGTCTCTGACCGTGTGTCTCAGGTCGTACGTCTCAGTCCGTCTGTCTTAGACCGTCTGTCTCAGTCCGTCTGTCTTAGACCGTCTGTCTCTGTGCGTCTGTCTGAGACCGTCTGTCTCAGACCGTCTGTGTCAGACCGTCTGTCTCATACGGTCTGTCTCAGACCGTCTGTCTCAGACCGTCTGTCTCAGACCGTCTGTCTCAGACCGTCTGTCTCAGACCGTCTGTCTTAGCCCGTCGGTCTCAGACCATCGGTCACAGACCGTCTGTCTCAGACCGTCTGTCTCTGACCGTCTCGCTCAGACCGACTGCCGCAGACTGTCTATCTCAGCCGGTCTGTGTCTGACCGTCTGCCTCAGACCGTCTGCCTCACACCGTCTGTCTCAGACCGTCGGTCTCTGACCGTGTGTCTCAGGTCGTACGTCTCAGTCTGTCTGTCTTAGACCGTCTGTCTCTGTGCGTCTGTCTCAGACCGTCTGTCTCAGACCGACTGTCTCAGACCGTCTGTCTCTGACCGTGTGTCCCAGTCAGTCTGTCTCAGACCGTCCGTCTCAGACCGTCCGTCTCAGACCGTCCGTCTCAGACCGTCTGTCTCAGACCGTCTGTCTCAGACCGTCTGTCTCAGACCGTCTGTCTTAGCCCGTCGGTCTCAGACCATCGGTCACAGACCGTCTGTCTCAGAGCGTCTGTCTCAGACCGTGTGTCTCAGTCAGCCTGTCTCAGACCGTCCGTCTCAGACCGTCCGTCTCAGACCGTCTGTCTCAGACCGTCTGTCTCAGACCGTCTGTCTCATACTGTCTGTCTCAGACCGTGTGTCTCAGACCGACTGTCTCGTTCCGTCCGTCTCAAACCGTCTGTCTCAGTCCGTTTGTCTCAGACCGTCTGTCTCAGACCGTCTGTCTCAGACCGTCTGTCTCTGACCCTCTCGCTCAGACCGTCTGCCGCAGACTGTCTGTCTCAGCCCGTCTGTGTCTGACCGTCTGTCTCAGACCGTCTGTCTCAGACCGTCTGTCTCAGACCGTCTGTCTCAGACCGTCTGTCTCAGACCGTCTGTCTCAGACCGTCAGTCTTAGCCCGTCGGTCTCAGACCATCGGTCACAGACCGTCTGTCTCAGAGCGTCTGTCTCAGACCGCCTGTCTCAGACCGTGTGTCTCAGTCAGTCTGTCTCAGACCGTCCGTCTCAGACCGTCCGTCTCAGACCGTCTGTCTCAGACCGTCTGTCTCATACCGTCTGCCTCAGACCGTCTGTCTCAGACCGTCGGTCTCTGACCGTGTGTCTCAGGTCGTACGTCTCAGTCCGTCTGTCTTAGACCGTCTGTCTCTGACCGTCTGTCTCAGACCGTCTGTCTCAGACCGTCTGTCTCAGACCGTCTGTCTTAGCCCGTCGGTCTCAGAACATCGGTCACAGACCGTCTGTCTCAGAGCGACTGTCTCAGACCGTCTGTCTCAGACCGTGTGTCTCAGTCAGTCTGTCTCAGACCGTCCGTCTCAGACCGTCCGTCTCAGACCGTGTGTCTCAGTCAGTCTGTCTCAGACCGTCCGTCTCAGACGGTCCGTCTCAGACCGTCTGTCTCAGACCGTCTGTCTCAGACCGACTGTCTCAGACCGTCTGTCTCAGACCGTGTGTCTCAGACCGTCTGTCTCAGACCGTCTGTCTCAGACCGTCTGTCTCAGACCGTCTGTCTCAGACCGTCTGTCTCAGACCGTCTGTCTCAGACCGTCTGTCTCAGACCGTCTGTCTCAGACCGTCTGTCTTAGCCCGTCGGTCTCAGACCATCGGTCACAGACCGTCTGTCTCAGAGCGTCTATCTCAGACCGTCGGTCTCAGACCGTGTGTCCCAGTCAGTCTGCCTCATACCGTCTGTCTCAGACCGTCGGTCTCTGACCGTGTGTCTCAGGTCGTACGTCTCAGTCCGTCTGTCTTAGACCGTCTGTCTCAGTCCGTCTGTCTTAGACCGTCTGTCTCTGTGCGTCTGTCTGAGACCGTCTGTCTCAGACCGTCTGTGTCAGACCGTCTGTCTCATACCGTCTGTCTCAGACCGTCTGTCTCAGACCGTCTGTCTCAGACCGTCTGTCTCTGACCGTCTCGCTCAGACCGTCTGCCGCAGACTGTCTATCTCAGCCGGTCTGTGTCTGACCGTCTGCCTCAGACCGACTGCCTCACACCGTCTGTCTCAGACCGTCGGTCTCTGACCGTGTGTCTCAGGTCGTACGTCTCAGTCTGTCTGTCTTAGACCGTCTGTCTCTGTGCGTCTGTCTCAGACCGTCTGTCTCAGACCGACTGTCTCAGACCGTCTGTCTCTGACCGTGTGTCCCAGTCAGTCTGTCTCAGACCGTCCGTCTCAGACCGTCCGTCTCAGACCGTCCGTCTCAGATCGTCTGTCTCAGACCGTCTGTCTCAGACCGTCTGTCTCAGACCGTCTGTCTTAGCCCGTCGGTCTCAGACCATCGGTCACAGACCGTCTGTCTCAGAGCGTCTGTCTCAGACCGTGTGTCTCAGTCAGCCTGTCTCAGACCGTCCGTCTCAGACCGTCCGTCTCAGACCGTCTGTCTCAGACCGTCTGTCTCAGACCGTCTGTCTCATACTGTCTGTCTCAGACCGTGTGTCTCAGACCGACTGTCTCGTTCCGTCCGTCTCAAACCGTCTGTCTCAGTCCGTTTGTCTCAGACCGTCTGTCTCAGACCGTCTGTCTCAGACCGTCTGTCTCTGACCCTCTCGCTCAGACCGTCTGCCGCAGACTGTCTGTCTCAGCCCATTTGTGTCTGACCGTCTGTCTCAGACCGTCTGTCTCAGACTGTCTGTCTCAGACCGTCTGTCTCAGCCCGTCTGTCTCAGACCGTCTGTCTCAGACCGTCAGTCTTAGCCCGTCGGTCTCAGACCATCGGTCACAGACCGTCTGTCTCAGAGCGTCTGTCTCAGACCGCCTGTCTCAGACCGTGTGTCTCAGTCAGTCTGTCTCAGACCGTCCGTCTCAGACCGTCCGTCTCAGACCGTCTGTCTCAGACCGTCTGTCTCATACCGTCTGCCTCAGACCGTCTGTCTCAGACCGTCGGTCTCTGACCGTGTGTCTCAGGTCGTACGTCTCAGTCCGTCTGTCTTAGACCGTCTGTCTCTGACCGTCTGTCTCAGACCGTCTGTCTCAGACCGTCTGTCTCAGACCGTCTGTCTCAGACCGTCTGTCTTAGCCCGTCGGTCTCAGAACATCGGTCACAGACCGTCTGTCTCAGAGCGTCTGTCTCAGACCGTCTGTCTCAGACCGTGTGTCTCAGTCAGTCTGTCTCAGACCGTCCGTCTCAGACCGTCCGTCTCAGACCGTGTGTCTCAGTCAGTCTGTCTCAGACCGTCCGTCTCAGACGGTCCGTCTCAGACCGTCTGTCTCAGACCGTCTGTCTCAGACCGACTGTCTCAGACCGTCTGTCTCAGACCGTGTGTCTCAGACCGTCTGTCTCAGACCGTCTGTCTCAGACCGTCTGTCTCAGACCGTCTGTCTCAGACCGTCTGTCTCAGACCGTCTGTCTCAGACCGTCTGTCTCAGACCGTCTGTCTCAGACCGTCTGTCTCAGACCGTCTGTCTCAGACCGTCTGTCTCAGACCGTCTGTCTCAGACCGTCTGTCTCAGACCGTCTGTCTTAGCCCGTCGGTCTCAGACCATCGGTCACAGACCGTCTGTCTCAGAGCGTCTATCTCAGACCGTCGGTCTCAGACCGTGTGTCCCAGTCAGTCTGTCTCAGACCGTCCGTCTCAGACCGTCCGTCTCAGACCGTCTGTCTCAGACCGTCTGTCTCAGACCGTCTGTCTCAGACCGTCTGTCTCAGACCGACTGTCTCAGACCGCCTGTCTCTGGCCGTGTGTCTCAGGCCGTACGTCTCAGTCCGTCTGTCTTGTACCGTCTGTCTCTCTGCGTCTGTCACAGACCGTCTGTCTCAGACCGTCTGTCTCAGACCGACTGTCTCAGACCGTCTGTCTCAGACCGTGTGTCTCAGACCGACTGTCTCGGTCCGTCCGTCTCAAACCGTCTGTCTCAGTCCGTTTGTCTCATCCCGTATATCTCTGTGCGTCTCTCTCTGTCCCCCTGTCCAATACCGTCTGTCGCAGACCGTCTGTCTCAGACCGTCTGTCTCAGACCGTCTGTCTCTGACCGTGTGTCTCAGGCCGTACGTCTCAGTCCGTCTGTATTATACCGTCTGTCTCTCTGCGTCTGTCTCAGACCGTCTGTCTCAGACCGTCTGTCTCAGACTGACTGTCTCAGACCGTCTGTCTCAGGCCGTGTGTCTCAGACCGACTGTCTCGGTCCGTCCGTCTCAAACCGTCTGTCTCAGTCCGTTTGTCTCATCCCGTATATCTCTGTGCGTCTCTCTCTGTCCCCCTGTCCAATACCGTCTGTCGCAGACCGTCTGTCTCAGACCGTCTGTCTCAGAGCGTCTGTCTCAGACCATGTGTCTCAGTCAGTCTGTCTCAGACCGTCCGTCTCAGACCGTCCGTCTCAGACCGTCTGTCTCAGACCGTCTGTCTCAGAGCGTCTGTCTCATACCGTCTGTCTCAGACCGTGTGTCTCAGACCAACTGTCTCGTTCCGTCCGTCTCAAACCGTCTGTCTCAGTCCGTTTGTCTCAGACCGACTGTCTCGGTCCGTCCGTCACAAACCGTCTGTCTCAGTCCGTTTGTCACATCCCGTCTATCTCTGTGCGTCTGTCTCTGTCCCCCTGTCCAATACCGTCTGTCTCAGACCGTCTGTCTCAGACCGTCTGTCTCAGACCGTCTGTCTCAGACCGCCTGTCTTAGCCCGTCGGTCTCAGACCATCGGTCACAGACCGTCTGTCTCAGAGCGTCTGTCTCAGACCGTCTGTCTCAGACCGTGTGTCTCAGTCAGTCTGCCTCAGACCGTCCGTCTCAGACCGTCCGTCTCAGACCGTCTGTCTCAGACCGTCTGTCTCAGACCGTCTGTCTCATACTGTCTGTCTCAGACCGTCTGTCTCAGACCGACTGTCTCGTTCCGTCCGTCTCAAACCGACTGTCTCAGTCCGTTTGTCTCAGACCGTCTGTCTCAGACCGTCTGTCTCAGACCGTCTGTCTCTGACCGTCTCGCTCAGACCGTCTGCCGCAGACTGTCTGTCTCAGCCCGTCTGTGTCTGACCGTCTGTCTCAGACCGTCTGTCTCAGACCGTCTGTCTCAGACCGTCTGTCTCAGACCGTCTGTCTCAGACCGTCTGTCTCAGACCGTCTGTCTCAGACCGTCTGTCTTAGCCCGTCGGTCTCAGACCATCGGTCACAGACCGTCTGTCTCAGACCGTCTGTCTCTGACCGTCTCGCTCAGACCGACTGCCGCAGACTGTCTATCTCAGCCGGTCTGTGTCTGACCGTCTGCCTCAGAACGTCTGCCTCACACCGTCTGTCTCAGACCGTCGGTCTCTGACCGTGTGTCTCAGGTCGTACGTCTCAGTCTGTCTGTCTTAGCCCGTCGGTCTCAGACCATCGGTCACAGACCGTCTGTCTCAGAGCGTCTGTCTCAGACCGTGTGTCTCAGTCAGCCTGTCTCAGACCGTCCGTCTCAGACCGTCCGTCTCAGACCGTCTGTCTCAGACCGTCTGTCTCAGACCGTCTGTCTCATACTGTCTGTCTCAGACCGTGTGTCTCAGACCGACTGTCTCGTTCCGTCCGTCTCAAACCGTCTGTCTCAGTCCGTTTGTCTCAGACCGTCTGTCTCAGACCGTCTGTCTCAGACCGTCTGTCTCTGACCCTCTCGCTCAGACCGTCTGCCGCAGACTGTCTGTCTCAGCCCATTTGTGTCTGACCGTCTGTCTCAGACCGTCTGTCTCAGACTGTCTGTCTCAGACCGTCTGTCTCAGCCCGTCTGTCTCAGACCGTCTGTCTCAGACCGTCAGTCTTAGCCCGTCGGTCTCAGACCATCGGTCACAGACCGTCTGTCTCAGAGCGTCTGTCTCAGACCGCCTGTCTCAGACCGTGTGTCTCAGTCAGTCTGTCTCAGACCGTCCGTCTCAGACCGTCCGTCTCAGACCGTCTGTCTCAGACCGTCTGTCTCATACCGTCTGCCTCAGACCGTCTGTCTCAGACCGTCGGTCTGTGACCGTGTGTCTCAGGTCGTACGTCTCAGTCCGTCTGTCTTAGACCGTCTGTCTCTGACCGTCTGTCTCAGACCGTCTGTCTCAGACCGTCTGTCTCAGACCGTCTGTCTTAGCCCGTCGGTCTCAGAACATCGGTCACAGACCGTCTGTCTCAGAGCGTCTGTCTCAGACCGTCTGTCTCAGACCGTGTGTCTCAGTCAGTCTGTCTCAGACCGTCCGTCTCAGACCGTCCGTCTCAGACCGTGTGTCTCAGTCAGTCTGTCTCAGACCGTCCGTCTCAGACGGTCCGTCTCAGACCGTCTGTCTCAGACCGTCTGTCTCAGACCGACTGTCTCAGACCGTCTGTCTCAGACCGTCTGTCTCAGACCGTCTGTCTCAGACCGTCCATCTCCGACCGTGTGCCTCAGACCGTGTGTCTCAGTCAGTCTGTCTCAGACCGTCCGTCTCAGACCGTCCGTCTCAGACAGTCCGTCTCAGACCGTCCGTCTCAGACCGTCCGTCTCAGACCGTCTGTCTCAGACCGTCTGTCTCAGACCGTCTGTCTTAGCCCGTCGGTCTCAGACCATCGGTCACAGACCGTCTGTCTCAGAGCGTCTATCTCAGACCGTCGGTCTCAGACCGTGTGTCCCAGTCAGTCTGTCTCAGACCGTCCGTCTCAGACCGTCCGTCTCAGACCGTCTGTCTCAGACCGTCTGTCTCAGACCGTCTGTCTCAGACCGTCTGTCTCAGACCGTCTGTCTCAGACCGACTGTCTCAGACCGTCTGTCTCTGGCCGTGTGTCTCAGGCCGTACGTCTCAGTCCGTCTGTCTTGTACCGTCTGTCTCTCTGCGTCTGTCACAGACCGTCTGTCTCAGACCGTCTGTCTCAGACCGACTGTCTCAGACCGTCTGTCTCAGACCGTGTGTCTCAGACCGACTGTCTCGGTCCGTCCGTCACAAACCGTCTGTCTCAGACCGTTTGTCACATCCCGTCTATCTCTGTGCGTCTGTCTCTGTCCCCCTGTCCAATACCGTCTGTCTCAGACCGTCTGTCTCAGACCGCCTGTCTTAGCCCGTCGGTCTCAGACCATCGGTCACAGACCGTCTGTCTCAGAGCGTCTGTCTCAGACCGTCTGTCTCAGACCGTGTGTCTCAGTCAGTCTGCCTCAGACCGTCCGTCTCAGACCGTCCGTCTCAGACCGTCTGTCTCAGACCGTCTGTCTCAGACCGTCTGTCTCATACTGTCTGTCTCAGACCGTGTGTCTCAGACCGACTGTCTCGTTCCGTCCGTCTCAAACCGTCTGTCTCAGTCCGTTTGTCTCAGACCGTCTGTCTCAGACCGTCTGTCTCAGACCGTCTGTCTCTGACCGTCTCGCTCAGACCGTCTGCCGCAGACTGTCTGTCTCAGCCCGTCTGTGTCTGACCGTCTGTCTCAGACCGTCTGTCTCAGACCGTCTGTCTCAGACCGTCTGTCTCAGACCGTCTGTCTCAGACCGTCTGTCTCAGACCGTCTGTCTCAGACCGTCTGTCTCAGACCGTCTGTCTTAGCCCGTCGGTCTCAGACCATCGGTCACAGACCGTCTGTCTCAGACCGTCTGTCTCTGACCGTCTCGCTCAGACCGACTGCCGCAGACTGTCTATCTCAGCCGGTCTGTGTCTGACCGTCTGCCTCAGACCGTCTGCCTCACACCGTCTGTCTCAGACCGTCGGTCTCTGACCGTGTGTCTCAGGTCGTACGTCTCAGTCTGTCTGTCTTAGACCGTCTGTCTCTGTGCGTCTGTCTCAGACCGTCTGTCTCAGACCGACTGTCTCAGACCGTCTGTCTCTGACCGTGTGTCCCAGTTAGTCTGTCTCAGACCGTCCGTCTCAGACCGTCCGTCTCAGACCGTCCGTCTCAGATCGTCTGTCTCAGACCGTCTGTCTCAGACCGTCTGTCTCAGACCGTCTGTCTTAGCCCGTCGGTCTCAGACCATCGGTCACAGACCGTCTGTCTCAGAGCGTCTGTCTCAGACCGTGTGTCTCAGTCAGCCTGTCTCAGACCGTCCGTCTCAGACCGTCCGTCTCAGACCGTCTGTCTCAGACCGTCTGTCTCAGACCGTCTGTCTCATACTGTCTGTCTCAGACCGTGTGTCTCAGACTGACTGTCTCGTTCCGTCCGTCTCAAACCGTCTGTCTCAGTCCGTTTGTCTCAGACCGTCTGTCTCAGACCGTCTGTCTCAGACCGTCTGTCTCTGACCCTCTCGCTCAGACCGTCTGCCGCAGACTGTCTGTCTCAGCCCATTTGTGTCTGACCGTCTGTCTCAGACCGTCTGTCTCAGACTGTCTGTCTCAGACCGTCTGTCTCAGCCCGTCTGTCTCAGACCGTCTGTCTCAGACCGTCAGTCTTAGCCCGTCGGTCTCAGACCATCGGTCACAGACCGTCTGTCTCAGAGCGTCTGTCTCAGACCGCCTGTCTCAGACCGTGTGTCTCAGTCAGTCTGTCTCAGACCGTCCGTCTCAGACCGTCCGTCTCAGACCGTCTGTCTCAGACCGTCTGTCTCATACCGTCTGCCTCAGACCGTCTGTCTCAGACCGTCGGTCTCTGACCGTGTGTCTCAGGTCGTACGTCTCAGTCCGTCTGTCTTAGACCGTCTGTCTCTGACCGTCTGTCTCAGACCGTCTGTCTCAGACCGTCTGTCTCAGACCGTCTGTCTTAGCCCGTCGGTCTCAGAACATCGGTCACAGACCGTCTGTCTCAGAGCGTCTGTCTCAGACCGTCTGTCTCAGACCGTGTGTCTCAGTCAGTCTGTCTCAGACCGTCCGTCTCAGACCGTCCGTCTCAGACCGTGTGTCTCAGTCAGTCTGTCTCAGACCGTCCGTCTCAGACGGTCCGTCTCAGACCGTCTGTCTCAGACCGTCTGTCTCAGACCGACTGTCTCAGACCGTCTGTCTCAGACCGTGTGTCTCAGACCGTCTGTCTCAGACCGTCTGTCTCAGACCGTCTGTCTCAGACCGTCTGTCTCAGACCGTCTGTCTCAGACCGTCTGTCTCAGACCGTCTGTCTCAGACCGTCTGTCTCAGACCGTCTGTCTCAGACCGTCTGTCTCAGACCGTCTGTCTTAGCCCGTCGGTCTCAGACCATCGGTCACAGACCGTCTGTCTCAGAGCGTCTATCTCAGACCGTCGGTCTCAGACCGTGTGTCCCAGTCAGTCTGTCTCAGACCGTCCGTCTCAGACCGTCCGTCTCAGACCGTCTGTCTCAGACCGTCTGTCTCAGACCGTCTGTCTCAGACCGTCTGTCTCAGACCGACTGTCTCAGACCGTCTGTCTCTGGCCGTGTGTCTCAGGCCGTACGTCTCAGTCCGTCTGTCTTGTACCGTCTGTCTCTCTGCGTCTGTCACAGACCGTCTGTCTCAGACCGTCTGTCTCAGACCGACTGTCTCAGACCGTCTGTCTCAGACCGTGTGTCTCAGACCGACTGTCTCGGTCCGTCCGTCTCAAACCGTCTGTCTCAGTCCGTTTGTCTCATCCCGTATATCTCTGTGCGTCTCTCTCTGTCCCCCTGTCCAATACCGTCTGTCGCAGACCGTCTGTCTCAGACCGTCTGTCTCAGACCGTCTGTCTCTGACCGTGTGTCTCAGGCCGTACGTCTCAGTCCGTCTGTATTATACCGTCTGTCTCTCTGCGTCTGTCTCAGACCGTCTGTCTCAGACCGTCTGTCTCAGACTGACTGTCTCAGACCGTCTGTCTCAGGCCGTGTGTCTCAGACCGACTGTCTCGGTCCGTCCGTCTCAAACCGTCTGTCTCAGTCCGTTTGTCTCATCCCGTATATCTCTGTGCGTCTCTCTCTGTCCCCCTGTCCAATACCGTCTGTCGCAGACCGTCTGTCTCAGACCGTCTGTCTCAGACCGTCTGTCTCAGACCGTCTGTCTCAGACCGTCTGTCTCAGACCGTCTGTCTCAGACCGTCTGTCTCAGACCGTCCATCTCCGACCGTGTGCCTCAGACCGTGTGTCTCAGTCAGTCTGTCTCAGACCGTCCGTCTCAGACCGTCCGTCTCAGACAGTCCGTCTCAGACCGTCCGTCTCAGACCGTCTGTCTCAGACCGTCTGTCTCATACCGTCTGTGTCAGACCGTGTGTCTCAGACCGACTGTCTCGTTCCGTCCGTCTCAAACCGTCTGTCTCAGTCCGTTTGTCTCAGACCGACTGTCTTGGTCCGTCCGTCTCAAACCGTCTGTCTCAGTCCGTTTGTCTCATCCCGTCTATCTCTGTGCGTCTGTCTCTGTCCCCCTGTCCAACACCGTCTGTTTCAGACCGTCTGTCTCAGACCGTCTGTCTCAGACCGTCTGTCTCAGACCGTCTGTCTCAGACCGTCTGTCTCAGACCGTCTGTCTCAGACCGTCTGTCTCAGACCGTCTGTCTCAGACCGTCTGTCTCATACCGTCTGTCTCAGACCATCGGTCACAGAGCGTCTGTCTCAGAGCGTCTGTCTCAAAGCGTCTGTCTCAGCCCGTGTGTCTCAGCCCGCCTGTCTCAGCCCGCCTGTCTCAGCCCGTCCGTCTCAGACCGACTGTTTCAGACCGTCTGTCTCTGACCATGTGTCTCAGGCCGTCCGTCTCAGTCCGTCTGTCTTATACCGTCTGTCTATGTGCGTCTGTCTCTGTCCCTCCGTCTAATACCCTCTGTCTCTGAGCGCCGGTCTCAGCACGTCTGTCTTAGCCCGTCGGTCTCAGAGCATTGGTCACAGACCGTCTGTCTCAGAGCGTCTGTCTCAGACCATGTGTCTCAGTCAGACTGTCTCAGACCGTCCGTCTCAGACCGTCCGTCTCAGACCGTCTGTCTCAGACCGTCTGTCTCAGACCGTCTGTCTCAGACCGTCTGTCTCATACCGTCTGTCTCAGACCGTGTGTCTCTGACCAACTGTCTCGTTCCGTCCGTCTCAAACCGTCTGTCTCAGTCCGTTTGTCTCAGACCGACTGTCTCGGTCCGTCCGTCACAAACCGTCTGTCTCAGTCCGTTTGTCACATCCCGTCTATCTCTGTGCGTCTGTCTCTGTCCCCCTGTCCAATACCGTCTGTCTCAGACCGTCTGTCTCAGACCGTCTGTCTCAGACCGTCTGTCTCAGACCGTCTGTCTCAGACCGTCTGTCTCAGACCGTCTGTCTTAGCCCGTCGGTCTCAGACCATCGGTCACAGACCGTCTGTCTCAGAGCGTCTGTCTCAGACCGTCTGTCTCAGACCGTGTGTCTCAGTCAGTCTGTCTCAGACCGTCCGTCTCAGACCGTCCGTCTCAGACCGTCTGTCTCAGACCGTCTGTCTCAGACCGTCTGTCTCATACTGTCTGTCTCAGACCGTGTGTCTCAGACCGACTGTCTCGTTCCGTCCGTCTCAAACCGTCTGTCTCAGTCCGTTTGTCTCAGACCGTCTGTCTCAGACCGTCTGTCTCAGACCGTCTGTCTCAGACCGTCTGTCTCAGACCGTCTGTCTCTGACCGTCTCGCTCAGACCGTCTGCCGCAGACTGTCTGTCTCAGCCCGTCTGTGTCTGACCGTCTGTCTCAGACCGTCTGTCTCAGACCGTCTGTCTCAGACCGTCTGTCTCAGACCGTCTGTCTCAGACCGTCTGTCTCAGACCGTCTGTCTTAGCCCGTCGGTCTCAGACCATCGGTCACAGACCGTCTGTCTCAGAGCGTCTATCTCAGACCGTCGGTCTCAGACCGTGTGTCCCAGTCAGTCTGTCTCAGACCGTCCGTCTCAGACCGTCCGTCTCAGACCGTCTGTCTCAGACCGTCTGTCTCAGACCGTCTGTCTCAGACCGTCTGTCTCAGACCGACTGTCTCAGACCGTCTGTCTCTGGCCGTGTGTCTCAGGCCGTACGTCTCAGTCCGTCTGTCTTGTACCGTCTGTCTCTCTGCGTCTGTCACAGACCGTCTGTCTCAGACCGTCTGTCTCAGACCGACTGTCTCAGACCGTCTGTCTCAGACCGTGTGTCTCAGACCGACTGTCTCGGTCCGTCCGTCTCAAACCGTCTGTCTCAGTCCGTTTGTCTCATCCCGTATATCTCTGTGCGTCTCTCTCTGTCCCCCTGTCCAATACCGTCTGTCGCAGACCGTCTGTCTCAGACCGTCTGTCTCAGACCGTCTGTCTCTGACCGTGTGTCTCAGGCCGTACGTCTCAGTCCGTCTGTATTATACCGTCTGTCTCTCTGCGTCTGTCTCAGACCGTCTGTCTCAGACCGTCTGTCTCAGACTGACTGTCTCAGACCGTCTGTCTCAGGCCGTGTGTCTCAGACCGACTGTCTCGGTCCGTCCGTCTCAAACCGTCTGTCTCAGTCCGTTTGTCTCATCCCGTATATCTCTGTGCGTCTCTCTCTGTCCCCCTGTCCAATACCGTCTGTCGCAGACCGTCTGTCTCAGACCGTCTGTCTCAGACCGTCTGTCTCAGACCGTCTGTCTCAGACCGTCTGTCTCAGACCGTCTGTCTCATACCGTCTGTCTCAGACCATCGGTCACAGAGCGTCTGTCTCAGAGCGTCTGTCTCAAAGCGTCTGTCTCAGCCCGTGTGTCTCAGCCCGCCTGTCTCAGCCCGCCTGTCTCAGCCCGTCTGTCTCCGACCGTCTGTCTCAGACCGTCAGTCTCAGACCGTCTGTCTCAGCCCGTCCGTCTCAGACCGACTGTTTCAGACCGTCTGTCTCTGACCATGTGTCTCAGGCCGTCCGTCTCAGTCCGTCTGTCTTATACCGTCTGTCTATGTGCGTCTGTCTCTGTCCCTCCGTCTAATACCCTCTGTCTCTGAGCGCCGGTCTCAGCACGTCTGTCTTAGCCCGTCGGTCTCAGAGCATTGGTCACAGACCGTCTGTCTCAGAGCGTCTGTCTCAGACCATGTGTCTCAGTCAGTCTGTCTCAGACCGTCCGTCTCAGACCGTCCGTCTCAGACCGTCTGTCTCAGACCGTCTGTCTCAGACCGTCTGTCTCAGACCGTCTGTCTCATACCGTCTGTCTCAGACCGTGTGTCTCAGACCAACTGTCTCGTTCCGTCCGTCTCAAACCGTCTGTCTCAGTCCGTTTGTCTCAGACCGACTGTCTCGGTCCGTCCGTCACAAACCGTCTGTCTCAGTCCGTTTGTCACATCCCGTCTATCTCTGTGCGTCTGTGTCTGTCCCCCTGTCCAATACCGTCTGTCTCAGACCGTCTGTCTCAGACCGTCTGTCTCAGACCGTCAGTCTCAGACCGTCTGTCTTAGCCCGTCGGTCTCAGACCATCGGTCACAGACCGTCTGTCTCAGACCGTGTGTCTCAGTCAGTCTGTCTCAGACCGTCTGTCTCAGACCGTCTGTCTTAGCCCGTCGGTCTCAGAACATCGGTCACAGACCGTCTGTCTCAGAGCGTCTGTCTCAGACCGTCTGTCTCAGACCGTCTGTCTCAGACCGTGTGTCTCAGTCAGTCTGTCTCAGACCGTCCGTCTCAGACCGTCCGTCTCAGACCGTGTGTCTCAGTCAGTCTGTCTCAGACCGTCCGTCTCAGACGGTCCGTCTCAGACCGTCTGTCTCAGACCGTCTGTCTCAGACCGACTGTCTCAGACCGTCTGTCTCAGACCGTGTGTCTCAGACCGTCTGTCTCAGACCGTCTGTCTCAGACCGTCTGTCTCAGACCGTCTGTCTCAGACCGTCTGTCTCAGACCGTCTGTCTCAGACCGTCTGTCTCAGACCGTCTGTCTCAGACCGTCTGTCTCAGACCGTCTGTCTCAGACCGTCTGTCTCAGACCGTCTGTCTCAGACCGTCTGTCTTAGCCCGTCGGTCTCAGACCATCGGTCACAGACCGTCTGTCTCAGAGCGTCGATCTCAGACCGTCGGTCTCAGACCGTGTGTCCCAGTCAGTCTGTCTCAGACCGTCCGTCTCAGACCGTCCGTCTCAGACCGTCTGTCTCAGACCGTCTGTCTCAGACCGTCTGTCTCAGACCGTCTGTCTCAGACCGACTGTCTCAGACCGTCTGTCTCTGGCCGTGTGTCTCAGGCCGTACGTCTCAGTCCGTCTGTCTTGTACCGTCTGTCTCTCTGCGTCTGTCACAGACCGTCTGTCTCAGACCGTCTGTCTCAGACCGACTGTCTCAGACCGTCTGTCTCAGACCGTGTGTCTCAGACCGACTGTCTCGGTCCGTCCGTCATAAACCGTCTGTCTCAGTCCGTTTGTCTCATCCCGTATATCTCTGTGCGTCTCTCTCTGTCCCCCTGTCCAATACCGTCTGTCGCAGACCGTCTGTCTCAGACCGTCTGTCTCAGACCGTCTGTCTCTGACCGTGTGTCTCAGGCCGTACGTCTCAGTCCGTCTGTATTATACCGTCTGTCTCTCTGCGTCTGTCTCAGACCGTCTGTCTCAGACCGTCTGTCTCAGACTGACTGTCTCAGACCGTCTGTCTCAGGCCGTGTGTCTCAGACCGACTGTCTCGGTCCGTCCGTCTCAAACCGTCTGTCTCAGTCCGTTTGTCTCATCCCGTATATCTCTGTGCGTCTCTCTCTGTCCCCCTGTCCAATACCGTCTGTCGCAGACCGTCTGTCTCAGACCGTCTGTCTCAGACCGTCTGTCTCAGACCGTCTGTCTCAGACCGTCTGTCTCAGACCGTCTGTCTCAGACCGTCCATCTCCGACCGTCTGCCTCAGACCGTGTGTCTCAGTCAGTCTGTCTCAGACCGTCCGTCTCAGACCGTCCGTCTCAGACAGTCCGTCTCAGACCGTCCGTCTCAGACCGTCTGTCTCAGACCGTCTGTCTCATACCGTCTGTGTCAGACCGTGTGTCTCAGACCGACTGTCTCGTTCCGTCCGTCTCAAACCGTCTGTCTCAGTCCGTTTGTCTCAGACCGACTGTCTTGGTCCGTCCGTCTCAAACCGTCTGTCTCAGTCCGTTTGTCTCATCCCGTCTATCTCTGTGCGTCTGTCTCTGTCCCCCTGTCCAACACCGTCTGTTTCAGACCGTCTGTCTCAGACCGTCTGTCTCAGACCGTCTGTCTCAGACCGTCTGTCTCAGACCGTCTGTCTCAGACCGTCTGTCTCAGACCGTCTGTCTCAGACCGTCTGTCTCATACCGTCTGTCTCAGACCATCGGTCACAGAGCGTCTGTCTCAGAGCGTCTGTCTCAAAGCGTCTGTCTCAGCCCGTGTGTCTCAGCCCGCCTGTCTCAGCCCGCCTGTCTCAGCCCGTCTGTCTCCGACCGTCTGTCTCAGACCGTCAGTCTCAGACCGTCTGTCTCAGCCCGTCCGTCTCAGACCGACTGTTTCAGACCGTCTGTCTCTGACCATGTGTCTCAGGCCGTCCGTCTCAGTCCGTCTGTCTTATACCGTCTGTCTATGTGCGTCTGTCTCTGTCCCTCCGTCTAATACCCTCTGTCTCTGAGCGCCGGTCTCAGCACGTCTGTCTTAGCCCGTCGGTCTCAGAGCATTGGTCACAGACCGTCTGTCTCAGAGCGTCTGTCTCAGACCATGTGTCTCAGTCAGTCTGTCTCAGACCGTCTGTCTCAGACCGTCCATCTCCGACCGTCTGCCTCAGACCGTGTGTCTCAGTCAGTCTGTCTCAGACCGTCCGTCTCAGACCGTCCGTCTCAGACAGTCCGTCTCAGACCGTCCGTCTCAGACCGTCCGTCTCAGACCGTCTGTCTCAGACCGTCTGTCTCAGACCGTCTGTCTCAGACCGCCTGTCTCATACCGTCTGTCTCAGACCGTGTGTCTCAGACCAACTGTCTCGTTCCGTCCGTCTCAAACCGTCTGTCTCAGTCCGTTTGTCTCAGACCGACTGTCTCGGTCCGTCCGTCACAAACCGTCTGTCTCAGTCCGTTTGTCACATCCCGTCTATCTCTGTGCGTCTGTGTCTGTCCCCCTGTCCAATACCGTCTGTCTCAGACCGTCTGTCTCAGACCGTCTGTCTCAGACCGTCAGTCTCAGACCGTCTGTCTTAGCCCGTCGGTCTCAGACCATCGGTCACAGACCGTCTGTCTCAGACCGTGTGTCTCAGTCAGTCTGTCTCAGACCGTCTGTCTCAGACCGTCTGTCTTAGCCCGTCGGTCTCAGAACATCGGTCACAGACCGTCTGTCTCAGAGCGTCTGTCTCAGACCGTCTGTCTCAGACCGTGTGTCTCAGTCAGTCTGTCTCAGACCGTCCGTCTCAGACCGTCCGTCTCAGACCGTGTGTCTCAGTCAGTCTGTCTCAGACCGTCCGTCTCAGACGATCCGTCTCAGACCGTCTGTCTCAGACCGTCTGTCTCAGACCGACTGTCTCAGACCGTCTGTCTCAGACCGTGTGTCTCAGACCGTCTGTCTCAGACCGTCTGTCTCAGACCGTCTGTCTCAGACCGTCTGTCTCAGACCGTCTGTCTCAGACCGTCTGTCTCAGACCGTCTGTCTCAGACCGTCTGTCTCAGACCGTCTGTCTCAGACCGTCTGTCTCAGACCGTCTGTCTCAGACCGTCTGTCTCAGACCGTCTGTCTCAGACCGTCTGTCTCAGACCGTCTGTCTCAGACCGTCTGTCTCAGACCGTCTGTCTTAGCCCGTCGGTCTCAGACCATCGGTCACAGACCGTCTGTCTCAGAGCGTCTATCTCAGACCGTCGGTCTCAGACCGTGTGTCCCAGTCAGTCTGTCTCAGACCGTCCGTCTCAGACCGTCCGTCTCAGACCGTCTGTCTCAGACCGTCTGTCTCAGACCGTCTGTCTCAGACCGTCTGTCTCAGACCGACTGTCTCAGACCGTCTGTCTCTGGCCGTGTGTCTCAGGCCGTACGTCTCAGTCCGTCTGTCTTGTACCGTCTGTCTCTCTGCGTCTGTCACAGACCGTCTGTCTCAGACCGTCTGTCTCAGACCGACTGTCTCAGACCGTCTGTCTCAGACCGTGTGTCTCAGACCGACTGTCTCGGTCCGTCCGTCTCAAACCGTCTGTCTCAGTCCGTTTGTCTCATCCCGTATATCTCTGTGCGTCTCTCTCTGTCCCCCTGTCCAATACCGTCTGTCGCAGACCGTCTGTCTCAGACCGTCTGTCTCAGACCGTCTGTCTCTGACCGTGTGTCTCAGGCCGTACGTCTCAGTCCGTCTGTATTATACCGTCTGTCTCTCTGCGTCTGTCTCAGACCGTCTGTCTCAGACCGTCTGTCTCAGACTGACTGTCTCAGACCGTCTGTCTCAGGCCGTGTGTCTCAGACCGACTGTCTCGGTCCGTCCGTCTCAAACCGTCTGTCTCAGTCCGTTTGTCTCATCCCGTATATCTCTGTGCGTCTCTCTCTGTCCCCCTGTCCAATACCGTCTGTCGCAGACCGTCTGTCTCAGACTGACTGTCTCAGACCGTCTGTCTCAGGCCGTGTGTCTCAGACCGACTGTCTCGGTCCGTCCGTCTCAAACCGTCTGTCTCAGTCCGTTTGTCTCATCCCGTATATCTCTGTGCGTCTCTCTCTGTCCCCCTGTCCAATACCGTCTGTCGCAGACCGTCTGTCTCAGACCGTCTGTCTCAGACCGTCTGTCTCAGACCGTCTGTCTCAGACCGTCTGTCTCAGACCGTCTGTCTCAGACCGTCCATCTCCGACCGTCTGCCTCAGACCGTGTGTCTCAGTCAGTCTGTCTCAGACCGTCCGTCTCAGACCGTCCGTCTCAGACAGTCCGTCTCAGACCGTCCGTCTCAGACCGTCTGTCTCAGACCGTCTGTCTCATACCGTCTGTGTCAGACCGTGTGTCTCAGACCGACTGTCTCGTTCCGTCCGTCTCAAACCGTCTGTCTCAGTCCGTTTGTCTCAGACCGACTGTCTTGGTCCGTCCGTCTCAAACCGTCTGTCTCAGTCCGTTTGTCTCATCCCGTCTATCTCTGTGCGTCTGTCTCTGTCCCCCTGTCCAACACCGTCTGTTTCAGACCGTCTGTCTCAGACCGTCTGTCTCAGACCGTCTGTCTCAGACCGTCTGTCTCAGACCGTCTGTCTCAGACCGTCTGTCTCAGACCGTCTGTCTCAGACCGTCTGCCTCATACCGTCTGTCTCAGACCATCGGTCACAGAGCGTCTGTCTCAGAGCGTCTGTCTCAAAGCGTCTGTCTCAGCCCGTGTGTCTCAGCCCGCCTGTCTCAGCCCGCCTGTCTCAGCCCGTCTGTCTCCGACCGTCTGTCTCAGACCGTCAGTCTCAGACCGTCTGTCTCAGCCCGTCCGTCTCAGACCGACTGTTTCAGACCGTCTGTCTCTGACCATGTGTCTCAGGCCGTCCGTCTCAGTCCGTCTGTCTTATACCGTCTGTCTATGTGCGTCTGTCTCTGTCCCTCCGTCTAATACCCTCTGTCTCTGAGCGCCGGTCTCAGCACGTCTGTCTTAGCCCGTCGGTCTCAGAGCATTGGTCACAGACCGTCTGTCTCAGAGCGTCTGTCTCAGACCATGTGTCTCAGTCAGTCTGTCTCAGACCGTCCGTCTCAGACCGTCCGTCTCAGACCGTCTGTCTCAGACCGTCTGTCTCAGACCGTCTGTCTCAGACCGTCTGTCTCATACCGTCTGTCTCAGACCGTGTGTCTCAGACCAACTGTCTCGTTCCGTCCGTCTCAAACCGTCTGTCTCAGTCCGTTTGTCTCAGACCGACTGTCTCGGTCCGTCCGTCACAAACCGTCTGTCTCAGTCCGTTTGTCACATCCCGTCTATCTCTGTGCGTCTGTGTCTGTCCCCCTGTCCAATACCGTCTGTCTCAGACCGTCTGTCTCAGACCGTCTGTCTCAGACCGTCAGTCTCAGACCGTCTGTCTTAGCCCGTCGGTCTCAGACCATCGGTCACAGACCGTCTGTCTCAGACCGTGTGTCTCAGTCAGTCTGTCTCAGACCGTCTGTCTCAGACCGTCTGTCTTAGCCCGTCGGTCTCAGAACATCGGTCACAGACCGTCTGTCTCAGAGCGTCTGTCTCAGACCGTCTGTCTCAGACCGTGTGTCTCAGTCAGTCTGTCTCAGACCGTCCGTCTCAGACCGTCCGTCTCAGACCGTGTGTCTCAGTCAGTCTGTCTCAGACCGTCCGTCTCAGACGATCCGTCTCAGACCGTCTGTCTCAGACCGTCTGTCTCAGACCGACTGTCTCAGACCGTCTGTCTCAGACCGTGTGTCTCAGACCGTCTGTCTCAGACCGTCTGTCTCAGACCGTCTGTCTCAGACCGTCTGTCTCAGACCGTCTGTCTCAGACCGTCTGTCTCAGACCGTCTGTCTCAGACCGTCTGTCTCAGACCGTCTGTCTCAGACCGTCTGTCTCAGACCGTCTGTCTCAGACCGTCTGTCTCAGACCGTCCGTCTCAGACCGTCTGTCTTAGCCCGTCGGTCTCAGACCATCGGTCACAGACCGTCTGTCTCAGAGCGTCTATCTCAGACCGTCGGTCTCAGACCGTGTGTCCCAGTCAGTCTGTCTCAGACCGTCCGTCTCAGACCGTCCGTCTCAGACCGTCTGTCTCAGACCGTCTGTCTCAGACCGTCTGTCTCAGACCGTCTGTCTCAGACCGACTGTCTCAGACCGTCTGTCTCTGGCCGTGTGTCTCAGGCCGTACGTCTCAGTCCGTCTGTCTTGTACCGTCTGTCTCTCTGCGTCTGTCACAGACCGTCTGTCTCAGACCGTCTGTCTCAGACCGACTGTCTCAGACCGTCTGTCTCAGACCGTGTGTCTCAGACCGACTGTCTCGGTCCGTCCGTCTCAAACCGTCTGTCTCAGTCCGTTTGTCTCATCCCGTATATCTCTGTGCGTCTCTCTCTGTCCCCCTGTCCAATACCGTCTGTCGCAGACCGTCTGTCTCAGACCGTCTGTCTCAGACCGTCTGTCTCTGACCGTGTGTCTCAGGCCGTACGTCTCAGTCCGTCTGTATTATACCGTCTGTCTCTCTGCGTCTGTCTCAGACCGTCTGTCTCAGACCGTCTGTCTCAGACTGACTGTCTCAGACCGTCTGTCTCAGGCCGTGTGTCTCAGACCGACTGTCTCGGTCCGTCCGTCTCAAACCGTCTGTCTCAGTCCGTTTGTCTCATCCCGTATATCTCTGTGCGTCTCTCTCTGTCCCCCTGTCCAATACCGTCTGTCGCAGACCGTCTGTCTCAGACCGTCTGTCTCAGACCGTCTGTCTCAGACCGTCTGTCTCAGACCGTCCATCTCCGATCGTCTGCCTCAGACCGTGTGTCTCAGTCAGTCTGTCTCAGACCGTCCGTCTCAGACCGTCCGTCTCAGACCGTCCGTCTCAGACCGTCCGTCTCAGACCGTCTGTCTCAGACCGTCTGTCTCAGACCGTCTGTCTCATACCGTCTGTGTCAGACCGTGTGTCTCAGACCGACTGTCTCGTTCCGTCCGTCTCAAACCGTCTGTCTCAGTCCGTTTGTCTCATCCCGTCTATCTCTGTGCGTCTGTCTCTGTCCCCCTGTCCAACACCGTCTGTCTCAGACCGTCTGTCTCAGACCGTCTGTCTCAGACCGTCTGTCTCAGACCGTCTGTCTCAGACCGTCTGTCTCAGACCGTCTGTCTCAGACCGTCTGTCTCAGACCGTCTGTCTCATACCGTCTGTCTCAGACCATCGGTCACAGAGCGTCTGTCTCAGAGCGTCTGTCTCAAAGCGTCTGTCTCAGCCCGTGTGTCTCAGCCCGCCTGTCTCAGCCCGCCTGTCTCAGCCCGTCTGTCTCCGACCGTCTGTCTCAGACCGTCAGTCTCAGACCGTCTGTCTCAGCCCGTCCGTCTCAGACCGACTGTTTCAGACCGTCTGTCTCTGACCATGTGTCTCAGGCCGTCCGTCTCAGTCCGTCTGTCTTATACCGTCTGTCTATGTGCGTCTGTCTCTGTCCCTCCGTCTAATACCCTCTGTCTCTGAGCGCCGGTCTCAGCACGTCTGTCTTAGCCCGTCGGTCTCAGAGCATTGGTCACAGACCGTCTGTCTCAGAGCGTCTGTCTCAGACCATGTGTCTCAGTCAGTCTGTCTCAGACCGTCCGTCTCAGACCGTCCGTCTCAGACCGTCTGTCTCAGACCGTCTGTCTCAGACCGTCTGTCTCATACCGTCTGTCTCAGACCGTGTGTCTCAGACCAACTGTCTCGTTCCGTCCGTTTCAAACCGTCTGTCTCAGTCCGTTTGTCTCAGACCGACTGTCTCGGTCCGTCCGTCACAAACCGTCTGTCTCAGTCCGTTTGTCACATCCCGTCTATCTCTGTGCGTCTGTCTCTGTCCCCCTGTCCAATACCGTCTGTCTCAGACCGTCTGTCTCGGACCGTCTGTCTCAGACCGTCTGTCTTAGCCCGTCGGTCTCAGACCATCGGTCACAGACCGTCTGTCTCAGAGCGTCTGTCTCAGACCGTCTGTCTCAGACCGTGTGTCTCAGTCAGTCTGTCTCAGACCGTCCGTCTCAGACCGTCCGTCTCAGACCGTCTGTCTCAGACCGTCTGTCTCAGACCGTCTGTCTCAGACCGTCTGTCTCATACTGTCTGTCTCAGACCGTGTGTCTCAGACCGACTGTCTCGTTCCGTCCGTCTCAAACCGTCTGTCTCAGTCCGTTTGTCTCAGACCGTCTGTCTCAGAGCGTCTGTCTCTGGCCGTGTGTCTCAGGCCGTACGTCTCAGTCCGTCTGTCTTATACCGTCTGTCTCTCTGCGTCTGTCACAGACCGTCTGTCTCAGACCGTCTGTCTCAGACCGTCTGTCTCAGACCGACTGTCTCAGACCGTCTGTCTCAGACCGTGTGTCTCAGACCGACTGTCTCGGTCCGTCCGTCTCAAACCGTCTGTCTCAGTCCGTTTGTCTCATCCCGTATATCTCTGTGCGTCTCTCTCTGTCCCCCTGTCCAATACCGTCTGTCGCAGACCGTCTGTCTCAGACCGTCTGTCTCAGACCGTCTGTCTCTGACCGTGTGTCTCAGGCCGTACGTCTCAGTCCGTCTGTATTATACGGTCTGTCTCTCTGCGTCTGTCTCAGACCGTCTGTCTCAGACCGTCTGTCTCAGACTGACTGTCTCAGACCGTCTGTCTCAGGCCGTGTGTCTCAGACCGACTGTCTCGGTCCGTCCGTCTCAAACCGTCTGTCTCAGTCCGTTTGTCTCAGACCGTCTGTCTCAGACCGTCTGTCTCAGACCGTCTGTCTTAGCCCGTCGGTCTCAGACCATCGGTCACAGACCGTCTGTCTCAGACCGTCTGTCTCTGACCGTCTCGCTCAGACCGACTGCCGCAGACTGTCTATCTCAGCCGGTCTGTGTCTGACCGTCTGCCTCAGACCGTCTGCCTCACACCGTCTGTCTCAGACCGTCGGTCTCTGACCGTGTGTCTCAGGTCGTACGTCTCAGTCTGTCTGTCTTAGACCGTCTGTCTCTGTGCGTCTGTCTCAGACCGTCTGTCTCAGACCGACTGTCTCAGACCGTCTGTCTCTGACCGTCTCGCTCAGACCGTCTGCCGCAGACTGTCTGTCTCAGCCCGTCTGTGTCTGACCGTCTGTCTCAGACCGTCTGTCTCAGACCGTCTGTCTCAGACCGTGTGTCTCAGACCGACTGTCTCGGTCCGTCCGTCTCAAACCGTCTGTCTCAGTCCGTTTGTCTCATCCCGTATATCTCTGTGCGTCTCTCTCTGTCCCCCTGTCCAATACCGTCTGTCGCAGACCGTCTGTCTCAGACCGTCTGTCTCAGACCGTCTGTCTCAGACCGTCTGTCTCAGACCGTCTGTCTCAGCCCGTCTGTGTCTGACCGTCTGCCTCAGACCGTGTGTCTCAGTCAGTCTGTCTCAGACCGTCCGTCTCAGACCGTCCGTCACAGACCGTCCGTCTCAAACCGTCCGTCTCAGACCGTCTGTCTCATACTGTCTGTCTCAGACCGTGTGTCTCAGACCGACTGTCTCGTTCCGTCCGTCTCAAACCGTCTGTCTCAGTCCGTTTGTCTCAGACCGTCTGTCTCAGACCGTCTGTCTCAGACCGTCTGTCTCAGACCGTCTGTCTCTGACCCTCTCGCTCAGACCGTCTGCAGCAGACTGTCTGTCTCAGCCCGTCTGTGTCTGACCGTCTGTCTCAGACCGTCTGTCTCAGACCGTCTGTCTCAGACCGTCTGTCTCAGACCGTCTGTCTCAGCCCGTCTGTCTCAGACCGTCTGTCTCAGACCGTCTGTCTCAGACCGTCTGTCTCAGACCGTCTGTCTCAGACCGTCTGCCTCAGACCGTCAGTCTTAGCCCGTCGGTCTCAGACCATCGGTCACAGACCGTCTGTCTCAGAGCGTCTGTCTCAGACCGCCTGTCTCAGACCGTGTGTCTCAGTCAGTCTGTCTCAGACCGTCCGTCTCAGACCGTCCGTCTCAGACCGTCTGTCTCAGACCGTCTGTCTCATACCGTCTGCCTCAGACCGTCTGTCTCAGACCGTCGGTCTCTGACCGTGTGTCTCAGGTCGTACGTCTCAGTCCGTCTGTCTTAGACCGTCTGTCTCTGACCGTCTGTCTCAGACCGTCTGTCTCAGACCGTCTGTCTCAGACCGTCTGTCTTGGCCCGTCGGTCTCAGAACATCGGTCACAGACCGTCTGTCTCAGACCGTCTGTCTCAGACCGTGTGTCTCAGTCAGTCTGTCTCAGACCGTCCGTCTCAGACCGTCCGTCTCAGACCGTGTGTCTCAGTCAGTCTGTCTCAGACCGTCCGTCTCAGACGGTCCGTCTCAGACCGTCTGTCTCAGACCGTCTGTCTCAGACCGACTGTCTCAGACCGTCTGTCTCAGACCGTGTGTCTCAGACCGTCTGTCTCAGACCGTCTGTCTCAGACCGTCTATCTCAGACCGTCTGTCTCAGACCGTCTGTCTCAGACCGTCTGTCTCAGACCGTCTGTCTCAGACCGTCTGTCTCAGACCGTCTGTCTTAGCCCGTCGGTCTCAGACCATCGGTCACAGACCGTCTGTCTCAGAGCGTCTATCTCAGACCGTGTGTCCCAGTCAGTCTGCCTCATACCGTCTGTCTCAGACCGTCGGTCTCTGACCGTGTGTCTCAGGTCGTACGTCTCAGTCCGTCTGTCTTAGACCGTCTGTCTCAGTCCGTCTGTCTTAGACCGTCTGTCTCTGTGCGTCTGTCTGAGACCGTCTGTCTCAGACCGTCTGTGTCAGACCGTCTGTCTCATACCGTCTGTCTCAGACCGTCTGTCTCAGACCGTCTGTCTCAGACCGTCTGTCTCTGACCGTCTCGCTCAGACCGTCTGCCGCAGACTGTCTATCTCAGCCGGTCTGTGTCTGACCGTCTGCCTCAGACCGACTGCCTCAGACCGTCTGTCTCAGACCGTCGGTCTCTGACCGTGTGTCTCAGGTCGTACGTCTCAGTCTGTCTGTCTTAGACCGTCTGTCTCTGTGCGTCTGTCTCAGACCGTCTGTCGCAGACCGTCTGTCTCAGACCGACTGTCTCAGACCGTCTGTCTCTGGCCGTGTGTCTCAGGCCGTACGTCTCAGTCCGTCTGTCTTATACCGTCTGTCTCTCTGCGTCTGTCACAGACCGTCTGTCTCAGACCGTCTGTCTCAGACCGACTGTCTCAGACCGTCTGTCTCAGACCGTGTGTCTCAGACCGACTGTCTCGGTCCGTCCGTCTCAAACCGTCTGTCTCAGTCCGTTTGTCTCATCCCGTATATCTCTGTGCGTCTCTCTCTGTCCCCCTGTCCAATACCGTCTGTCGCAGACCGTCTGCCTCATACCGTCTGTCTCAGACCGTCGGTCTCTGACCGTGTGTCTCAGGTCGTACGTCTCAGTCCGTCTGTCTTAGACCGTCTGTCTCTGTGCGTCTGTCTCAGACCGTCTGTCTCAGACCGTCTGTCTCAGACCGTCTGTCTCAGACCGACTGTCTCAGACCGTCTGTCTCTGACCGTGTGTCTCAGGCCGTACGTCTCAGTCCGTCTGTCTTATACCGTCTGTCTCTCTGCGTCTGTCTCAGACCGTATGTCACAGACCGTCTGTCTCAGACCGTCTGTCTCAGACCGTCTGTCTCAGACAGACTATCTCAGACCGTCTGTCTCAGACCGTGTGTCTCAGACCGACTGTCTCGGTCCGTCTGTCTCAGACCGTCTGTCTCAGACCGTCTGTCTCAGACCGTCTGTCTTAGCCCGTCGGTCTCAGAACATCGGTCACAGACCGTCTGTCTCAGAGCGTCTATCTCAGACCGTCGGTCTCAGACCGTGTGTCCCAGTCAGTCTGCCTCATACCGTCTGTCTCAGACCGTCGGTCTCTGACCGTGTGTCTCAGGTCGTACGTCTCAGTCCGTCTGTCTTAGACCGTCTGTCTCAGTCCGTCTGTCTTAGACCGTCTGTCTCTGTGCGTCTGTCTGAGACCGTCTGTCTCAGACCGTCTGTCTCAGACCGTCTGTCTCAGACCGACTGTCTCAGACCGTCTGTCTCATACCGTCTGTCTCAGACCGTCTGTCTCAGACCGTCTGTCTCAGACCGTCTGTCTCTGACCGTCTCGCTCAGACCGTCTGCCGCAGACTGTCTATCTCAGCCGGTCTGTGTCTGACCGTCTGCCTCAGACCGTCTGCCTCACACCGTCTGTCTCAGACCGTCGGTCTCTGACCGTGTGTCTCAGGTCGTACGTCTCAGTCTGTCTGTCTTAGACCGTCTGTCTCTGTGCGTCTGTCTCAGACCGTCTGTCTCAGACCGACTGTCTCAGACCGTCTGTCTCTGACCGTGTGTCCCAGTCAGTCTGTCTCAGACCGTCCGTCTCAGACCGTCCGTCTCAGACCGTCCGTCTCAGACCGTCTGTCTCAGACCGTCTGTCTCAGACCGTCTGTCTCAGACCGTCTGTCTTAGCCCGTCGGTCTCAGACCATCGGTCACAGACCGTCTGTCTCAGAGCGTCTGTCTCAGACCGTGTGTCTCAGTCAGCCTGTCTCAGACCGTCCGTCTCAGACCGTCCGTCTCAGACCGTCTGTCTCAGACCGTCTGTCTCAGACCGTCTGTCTCATACTGTCTGTCTCAGACCGTGTGTCTCAGACCGACTGTCTCGTTCCGTCCGTCTCAAACCGTCTGTCTCAGTCCGTTTGTCTCAGACCGTCTGTCTCAGACCGTCTGTCTCAGACCGTCTGTCTCTGACCCTCTCGCTCAGACCGTCTGCCGCAGACTGTCTGTCTCAGCCCGTCTGTGTCTGACCGTCTGTCTCAGACCGTCTGTCTCAGACCGTCTGTCTCAGACCGTCTGTCTCAGACCGTCTGTCTCAGACCGTCAGTCTTAGCCCGTCGGTCTCAGACCATCGGTCACAGACCGTCTGTCTCAGAGCGTCTGTCTCAGACCGCCTGTCTCAGACCGTGTGTCTCAGTCAGTCTGTCTCAGACCGTCCGTCTCAGACCGTCCGTCTCAGACCGTCTGTCTCAGACCGTCTGTCTCATACCGTCTGCCTCAGACCGTCTGTCTCAGACCGTCGGTCTCTGACCGTGTGTCTCAGGTCGTACGTCTCAGTCCGTCTGTCTTAGACCGTCTGTCTCTGACCGTCTGTCTCAGACCGTCTGTCTCAGACCGTCTGTCTTAGCCCGTCGGTCTCAGAACATCGGTCACAGACCGTCTGCCTCAGACCGACTGCCTCAGACCGTCTGTCTCAGACCGTCGGTCTCTGACCGTGTGTCTCAGGTCGTACGTCTCAGTCTGTCTGTCTTAGACCGTCTGTCTCTGTGCGTCTGTCTCAGACCGTCTGTCGCAGACCGTCTGTCTCAGACCGACTGTCTCAGACCGTCTGTCTCTGGCCGTGTGTCTCAGGCCGTACGTCTCAGTCCGTCTGTCTTATACCGTCTGTCTCTCTGCGTCTGTCACAGACCGTCTGTCTCAGACCGTCTGTCTCAGACCGACTGTCTCAGACCGTCTGTCTCAGACCGTGTGTCTCAGACCGACTGTCTCGGTCCGTCCGTCTCAAACCGTCTGTCTCAGTCCGTTTGTCTCATCCCGTATATCTCTGTGCGTCTCTCTCTGTCCCCCTGTCCAATACCGTCTGTCGCAGACCGTCTGCCTCATACCGTCTGTCTCAGACCGTCGGTCTCTGACCGTGTGTCTCAGGTCGTACGTCTCAGTCCGTCTGTCTTAGACCGTCTGTCTCTGTGCGTCTGTCTCAGACCGTCTGTCTCAGACCGTCTGTCTCAGACCGTCTGTCTCAGACCGACTGTCTCAGACCGTCTGTCTCTGACCGTGTGTCTCAGGCCGTACGTCTCAGTCTGTCTGTCTTAGACCGTCTGTCTCTGTGCGTCTGTCTCAGACCGTCGGTCTCAGACCGTGTGTCCCAGTCAGTCTGCCTCATACCGTCTGTCTCAGACCGTCGGTCTCTGACCGTGTGTCTCAGGTCGTACGTCTCAGTCCGTCTGTCTTATACCGTCTGTCTCTCTGCGTCTGACTCAGACCGTATGTCACAGACCGTCTGTCTCAGACCGTCTGTCTCAGACCGTCTGTCTCAGACCGACTGTCTCAGACCGTCTGTCTCAGACCGTGTGTCTCAGACCGACTGTCTCGGTCCGTCCGTCTCAAACCGTCTGTCTCAGTCCGTTTGTCTCATCCCGTATATCTCTGTGCGTCTCTCTCTGTCCCCCTGTCCAATACCGTCTGTCGCAGACCGCCTGTCTCAGACCGTCTGTCTCAGACCGTCTGTCTCAGACCGTCTGTCTCAGACAGTCTGTCTCAGACCGTCAGTCTCGGACCGTCTGTCTCAGACCGTCTGTCTCAGACCGTCTGTCTCATACCGTCTGCCTCAGACCGTCTGTCTCAGACCGTCGGTCTATGACCGTGTGTCTCAGGTCGTACGTCTCAGTCCGACTGTCTTAGACCGTCTGTCTCTGACCGTCTGTCTCAGACCGTCTGTCTCAGACCGTCTGTCTCAGACCGTCTGTCTCAGACCGTCTGTCTTAGCCCGTCGGTCTCAGAACATCGGTCACAGACCGTCTGTCTCAGAGCGTCTGTCTCAGACCGTCTGTCTCAGACCGTGTGTCTCAGTCAGTCTGTCTCAGACCGTCCGTCTCAGACGGTCCGTCTCAGACCGTCTGTCTCAGACCGTCTGTCTCAGACCGACTGTCTCAGACCGTCTGTCTCAGACCGTGTGTCTCAGACCGTCTGTCTCAGACCGTCTGTCTCAGACCGTCTGTCTCAGACCGTCTGTCTCAGACCGTCTGTCTCAGACCGTCTGTCTCAGACCGTCTGTCTCAGACCGTCTGTCTTAGCCCGTCGGTCTCAGACCATCGGTCACAGACCGTCTGTCTCAGAGCGTCTATCTCAGACCGTCGGTCTCAGACCGTGTGTCCCAGTCAGTCTGCCTCATACCGTCTGTCTCAGACCGTCGGTCTCTGACCGTGTGTCTCAGGTCGTACGTCTCAGTCCGTCTGTCTTAGACCGTCTGTCTCAGTCCGTCTGTCTTAGACCGTCTGTCTCTGTGCGTCTGTCTGAGACCGTCTGTCTCAGACCGTCTGTGTCAGACCGTCTTCTCATACGGTCTGTCTCAGACCGTCTGTCTCAGACCGTCTGTCTCAGACCGTCTGTCTCAGACCGTCTGTCTTAGCCCGTCGGTCTCAGACCATCGGTCACAGACCGTCTGTCTCAGACCGTCTGTCTCTGACCGTCTCGCTCAGACCGACTGCCGCAGACTGTCTATCTCAGCCGGTCTGTGTCTGACCGTCTGCCTCAGACCGTCTGCCTCACACCGTCTGTCTCAGACCGTCGGTCTCTGACCGTGTGTCTCAGGTCGTACGTCTCAGTCTGTCTGTCTTAGACCGTCTGTCTCTGTGCGTCTGTCTCAGACCGTCTGTCTCAGACCGACTGTCTCAGACCGTCTGTCTCTGACCGTGTGTCCCAGTCAGTCTGTCTCAGACCGTCCGTCTCAGACCGTCCGTCTCAGACCGTCCGTCTCAGACCGTCTGTCTCAGACCGTCTGTCTCAGACCGTCTGTCTTAGCCCGTCGGTCTCAGACCATCGGTCACAGACCGTCTGTCTCAGAGCGTCTGTCTCAGACCGTGTGTCTCAGTCAGCCTGTCTCAGACCGTCCGTCTCAGACCGTCCGTCTCAGACCGTCTGTCTCAGACCGTCTGTCTCAGACCGTCTGTCTCATACTGTCTGTCTCAGACCGTGTGTCTCAGACCGACTGTCTCGTTCCGTCCGTCTCAAACCGTCTGTCTCAGTCCGTTTGTCTCAGACCGTCTGTCTCAGACCGTCTGTCTCAGACCGTCTGTCTCTGACCCTCTCGCTCAGACCGTCTGCCGCAGACTGTCTGTCTCAGCCCGTCTGTGTCTGACCGTCTGTCTCAGACCGTCTGTCTCAGACCGTCTGTCTCAGACCGCCTGTCTCAGACCGTCTGTCTCAGACCGTCTGTCTCAGACCGTCTGTCTCAGACCGTCTGTCTCAGACCGTCAGTCTTAGCCCGTCGGTCTCAGACCATCGGTCACAGACCGTCTGTCTCAGAGCGTCTGTCTCAGACCGCCTGTCTCAGACCGTGTGTCTCAGTCAGTCTGTCTCAGACCGTCCGTCTCAGACCGTCCGTCTCAGACCGTCTGTCTCAGACCGTCTGTCTCATACCGTCTGCCTCAGACCGTCTGTCTCAGACCGTCGGTCTCTGACCGTGTGTCTCAGGTCGTACGTCTCAGTCCGTCTGTCTTAGACCGTCTGTCTCTGACCGTCTGTCTCAGACCGTCTGTCTCAGACCGTCTGTCTCAGACCGTCTGTCTTAGCCCGTCGGTCTCAGAACATCGGTCACAGACCGTCTGTCTCAGAGCGACTGTCTCAGACCGTCTGTCTCAGACCGTGTGTCTCAGTCAGTATGTCTCAGACCGTCCGTCTCAGACCGTCCGTCTCAGACCGTGTGTCTCAGTCAGTCTGTCTCAGACCGTCCGTCTCAGACGGTCCGTCTCAGACCGTCTGTCTCAGACCGTCTGTCTCAGACCGACTGTCTCAGACCGTCTGTCTCAGACCGTGTGTCTCAGACCGTCTGTCTCAGACCGTCTGTCTCAGACCGTCTGTCTCAGACCGTCTGTCTCAGACCGTCTGTCTCAGACCGTCTGTCTCAGACCGTCTGTCTCAGACCGTCTGTCTCAGACCGTCTGTCTTAGCCCGTCGGTCTCAGACCATCGGTCACAGACCGTCTGTCTCAGAGCGTCTATCTCAGACCGTCGGTCTCAGACCGTGTGTCCCAGTCAGTCTGCCTCATACCGTCTGTCTCAGACCGTCGGTCTCTGACCGTGTGTCTCAGGTCGTACGTCTCAGTCCGTCTGTCTTAGACCGTCTGTGTCAGTCCGTCTGTCTTAGACCGTCTGTCTCTGTGCGTCTGTCTGAGACCGTCTGTCTCAGACCGTCTGTGTCAGACCGTCTGTCTCATACCGTCTGTCTCAGACCGTCTGTCTCAGACCGTCTGTCTCAGACCGTCTGTCTCTGACCGTCTCGCTCAGACCGTCTGCCGCAGACTGTCTATCTCAGCCGGTCTGTGTCTGACCGTCTGCCTCAGACCGACTGCCTCAGACCGTCTGTCTCAGACCGTCTGTCTTAGCCCGTCGGTCTCAGAACATCGGTCACAGACCGTCTGTCTCAGAGCGTCTGTCTCAGACCGTCTGTCTCAGACCGTGTGTCTCAGTCAGTCTGTCTCAGACCGTCCGTCTCATACGGTCTGTCTCAGACCGTCTGTCTCAGACCGTCTGTCTCAGACCGTGTGTCTCAGTCAGTCTGTCTCAGACCGTCCGTCTCAGACCGTCCGTCTCAGACCGTGTGTCTCAGTCAGTCTGTCTCAGACCGTCCGTCTCAGACGGTCCGTCTCAGACCGTCTGTCTCAGACCGTCTGTCTCAGACCGACTGTCTCAGACCGTCTGTCTCAGACCGTGTGTCTCAGACCGTCTGTCTCAGACCGTCTGTCTCAGACCGTCTGTCTCAGACCGTCTGTCTCAGACCGTCTGTCTCAGACCGTCTGTCTCAGACCGTCTGTCTCAGACCGTCTGTCTCAGACCGTCTGTCTTAGCCCGTCGGTCTCAGACCATCGGTCACAGACCGTCTGTCTCAGAGCGTCTATCTCAGACCGTCGGTCTCAGACCGTGTGTCCCAGTCAGTCTGCCTCATACCGTCTGTCTCAGACCGTCGGTCTCTGACCGTGTGTCTCAGGTCGTACGTCTCAGTCCGTCTGTCTTAGACCGTCTGTGTCAGTCCGTCTGTCTTAGACCGTCTGTCTCTGTGCGTCTGTCTGAGACCGTCTGTCTCAGACCGTCTGTGTCAGACCGTCTGTCTCATACCGTCTGTCTCAGACCGTCTGTCTCAGACCGTCTGTCTCAGACCGTCTGTCTCTGACCGTCTCGCTCAGACCGTCTGCCGCAGACTGTCTATCTCAGACCGTCTGCCGCAGACTGTCTATCTCAGCCGGTCTGTGTCTGACCGTCTGCCTCAGACCGACTGCCTCAGACCGTCTGTCTCAGACCGTCGGTCTCTGACCGTGTGTCTCAGGTCGTACGTCTCAGTCTGTCTGTCTTAGACCGTCTGTCTCTGTGCGTCTGTCTCAGACCGTCTGTCGCAGACCGTCTGTCTCAGACCGACTGTCTCAGACCGTCTGTCTCTGGCCGTGTGTCTCAGGCCGTACGTCTCAGTCCGTCTGTCTTATACCGTCTGTCTCTCTGCGTCTGTCACAGACCGTCTGTCTCAGACCGTCTGTCTCAGACCGACTGTCTCAGACCGTCTGTCTCAGACCGTGTGTCTCAGACCGACTGTCTCGGTCCGTCCGTCTCAAACCGTCTGTCTCAGTCCGTTTGTCTCATCCCGTATATCTCTGTGCGTCTCTCTCTGCCCCCTGTCCAATACCGTCTGTCGCAGACCGTCTGCCTCATACCGTCTGTCTCAGACCGTCGGTCTCTGACCGTGTGTCTCAGGTCGTACGTCTCAGTCCGTCTGTCTTAGACCGTCTGTCTCTGTGCGTCTGTCTCAGACCGTCTGTCTCAGACCGACTGTCTCAGACCGTCTGTCTCTGACCGTGTGTCTCAGGCCGTACGTCTCAGTCCGTCTGTCTTATACCGTCTGTCTCTCTGCGTCTGTCTCAGACCGTATGTCACAGACCGTCTGTCTCAGACCGTCTGTCTCAGACCGTCTGTCTCAGACCGACTGTCTCAGACCGTCTGTCTCAGACCGTGTGTCTCAGACCGACTGTCTCGGTCCGTCCGTCTCAAACCGTCTGTCTCAGTCCGTTTGTCTCATCCCGTATATCTCTGTGCGTCTCTCTCTGTCCCCCTGTCCAATACCGTCTGTCGCAGACCGCCTGTCTCAGACCGTCTGTCTCAGACCGTCTGTCTCAGACCGTCTGTCTCAGACCGTCTGTCTCAGACAGTCTGTCTCAGACCGTCAGTCTCAGACCGTCTGTCTCAGACCGTCTGTCTCATACCGTCTGCCTCAGACCGTCTGTCTCAGACCGTCGGTCTATGACCGTGTGTCTCAGGTCGTACGTCTCAGTCCGTCTGTCTTAGACCGTCTGTCTCTGACCGTCTTTCTCAGACCGTCTGTCTCAGACCGTCTGTCTCAGACCGTCTGTCTTAGCCCGTCGGTCTCAGAACATCGGTCACAGACGGTCTGTCTCAGAGCGTCTGTCTCAGACCGTCTGTCTCAGACCGTGTGTCTCAGTCAGTCTGTCTCAGACCGTCCGTCTCAGACCGTCCGTCTCAGACCGTGTGTCTCAGTCAGTCTGTCTCAGACCGTCCGTCTCAGACGGTCCGTCTCAGACCGTCTGTCTCAGGCCGTCTGTCTCAGACCGACTGTCTCAGACCGTCTGTCTCAGTCCGTGTGTCTCAGACCGACTGCCTCGGTCCGTCCGTCTCAAACCGTCTGTCTCAGTCCGTTTGTCTCATCCCGTATATCTCTGTGCGTCTCTCTCTGTCCCCCTGTCCAATACCGTCTGTCGCAGACCGTCTGCCTCAGACCGTCTGTCTCAGACCGTCGGTCTCTGACCGTGTGTCTCAGGTCGTACGTCTCAGTCCGTCTGTCTTAGACCGTCTGTCTCTGTGCGTCTGTCTCAGACCGTCTGTCTCTGACCTTGTGTCTCAGACCGTCTGTCTCGGACCGTCTGCCTCAGACCGTCGGTCTCAGACCGTCTGTCTCAGACCGTCTGTCTCAGACCGTCTGTCTCAGACCGTCTGCCTCAGACCGTCTGTCTCAGCCCGTCCGTCTCAGCCCGACTGTTTCAGACCGTCTGTCCCTGACCGTGTGTCTCAGGCCGTCCGTCTCAGTCCGTCTGTCTTATACCGTCTGTCTATGTGCGTCGGTCTCTGTCCCTCTGTCTAATACCCTCTGTCTCTGAGCGCCGGTCTCAGCACGTCTGTCTTAGCCCGTCGGTTTCAGACCATTGGTCACAGACCGTCTGTCTCAGACCGTCTGTCTCAGACCGTCTGTCTCAGACCGTCTGTCTTAGCCCGTCGGTCTCAGACCATCGGTCACAGACCGTCTGTCTCAGAGCGTCTCTCTCAGACCGTCGGTCTCAGACCGTCGGTCTCAGACCGTGTGTCCCAGTCAGTCTGCCTCATACCGTCTGTCTCAGACCGTCGGTCTCTGACCGTCTCGCTCAGACCGTCTGCCGCAGACTGTCTATCTCAGCCGGTCTGTGTCTGACCGTCTGCCTCAGACCGTCTGTCTCAGACCGTCTGTCTCAGACCGACTGTCTCAGACCGTCTGTCTCAGACCGTGTGTCTCAGACCGACTGTCTCGGTCCGTCCGTCTCAAACCGTCTGTCTCAGTCCGTTTGTCTCATCCCGTATATCTCTGTGCGTCTCTCTCTGTCCCCCTGTCCAATACCGTCTGTCGCAGACCGTCTGCCTCATACCGTCTGTCTCAGACCGTCGGTCTCTGACCGTGTGTCTCAGGTCGTACGTCTCAGTCCGTCTGTCTTAGACCGTCTGTCTCTGTGCGTCTGTCTCAGACCGTCTGTCTCAGACCGTCTGTCTCAGACCGTCTGTCTCAGACCGTCTGTCTCAGACCGACTGTCTCAGACCGTCTGTCTCTGACCGTGTGTCTCAGGCCGTACGTCTCAGTCCGTCTGTCTTATACCGTCTGTCTCTCTGCGTCTGTCTCAGACCGTATGTCACAGACCGTCTGTCTCAGACCGTCTGTCTCAGACCGTCTGTCTCAGACCGACTGTCTCAGACCGTCTGTCTCAGACCGTGTGTCTCAGACCGACTGTCTCGGTCCGTCCGTCTCAAACCGTCTGTCTCAGTCCGTTTGTCTCATCCCGTATATCTCTGTGCGTCTCTCTCTGTCCCCCTGTCCAATACCGTCTGTCGCAGACCGCCTGTCTCAGACCGTCTGTCTCAGACCGTCTGTCTCAGACCGTCTGTCTCAGACAGTCTGTCTCAGACCGTCAGTCTCAGACCGTCTGTCTCATACCGTCTGCCTCAGACCGTCTGTCTCAGACCGTCGGTCTATGACCGTGTGTCTCAGGTCGTACGTCTCAGTCCGTCTGTCTTAGACCGTCTGTCTCTGACCGTCTGTCTCAGACCGTCTGTCTCAGACCGTCTGTCTCAGACCGTCTGTCTTAGCCCGTCGGTCTCAGAACATCGGTCACAGACCGTCTGTCTCAGAGCGACTGTCTCAGACCGTCTGTCTCAGACCGTGTGTCTCAGTCAGTATGTCTCAGACCGTCCGTCTCAGACCGTCCGTCTCAGACCGTGTGTCTCAGTCAGTCTGTCTCAGACCGTCCGTCTCAGACGGTCCGTCTCAGACCGTCTGTCTCAGACCGTCTGTCTCAGACCGACTGTCTCAGACCGTCTGTCTCAGACCGTGTGTCTCAGACCGTCTGTCTCAGACCGTCTGTCTCAGACCGTCTGTCTCAGACCGTCTGTCTCAGACCGTCTGTCTCAGACCGTCTGTCTCAGACCGTCTGTCTCAGACCGTCTGTCTCAGACCGTCTGTCTTAGCCCGTCGGTCTCAGACCATCGGTCACAGACCGTCTGTCTCAGAGCGTCTATCTCAGACCGTCGGTCTCAGACCGTGTGTCCCAGTCAGTCTGCCTCATACCGTCTGTCTCAGACCGTCGGTCTCTGACCGTGTGTCTCAGGTCGTACGTCTCAGTCCGTCTGTCTTAGACCGTCTGTGTCAGTCCGTCTGTCTTAGACCGTCTGTCTCTGTGCGTCTGTCTGAGACCGTCTGTCTCAGACCGTCTGTGTCAGACCGTCTGTCTCATACCGTCTGTCTCAGACCGTCTGTCTCAGACCGTCTGTCTCAGACCGTCTGTCTCTGACCGTCTCGCTCAGACCGTCTGCCGCAGACTGTCTATCTCAGCCGGTCTGTGTCTGACCGTCTGCCTCAGACCGACTGCCTCAGACCGTCTGTCTCAGACCGTCTGTCTTAGCCCGTCGGTCTCAGAACATCGGTCACAGACCGTCTGTCTCAGAGCGTCTGTCTCAGACCGTCTGTCTCAGACCGTGTGTCTCAGTCAGTCTGTCTCAGACCGTCCGTCTCATACGGTCTGTCTCAGACCGTCTGTCTCAGACCGTCTGTCTCAGACCGTGTGTCTCAGTCAGTCTGTCTCAGACCGTCCGTCTCAGACCGTCCGTCTCAGACCGTGTGTCTCAGTCAGTCTGTCTCAGACCGTCCGTCTCAGACGGTCCGTCTCAGACCGTCTGTCTCAGACCGTCTGTCTCAGACCGACTGTCTCAGACCGTCTGTCTCAGACCGTGTGTCTCAGACCGTCTGTCTCAGACCGTCTGTCTCAGACCGTCTGTCTCAGACCGTCTGTCTCAGACCGTCTGTCTCAGACCGTCTGTCTCAGACCGTCTGTCTCAGACCGTCTGTCTCAGACCGTCTGTCTTAGCCCGTCGGTCTCAGACCATCGGTCACAGACCGTCTGTCTCAGAGCGTCTATCTCAGACCGTCGGTCTCAGACCGTGTGTCCCAGTCAGTCTGCCTCATACCGTCTGTCTCAGACCGTCGGTCTCTGACCGTGTGTCTCAGGTCGTACGTCTCAGTCCGTCTGTCTTAGACCGTCTGTGTCAGTCCGTCTGTCTTAGACCGTCTGTCTCTGTGCGTCTGTCTGAGACCGTCTGTCTCAGACCGTCTGTGTCAGACCGTCTGTCTCATACCGTCTGTCTCAGACCGTCTGTCTCAGACCGTCTGTCTCAGACCGTCTGTCTCTGACCGTCTCGCTCAGACCGTCTGCCGCAGACTGTCTATCTCAGACCGTCTGCCGCAGACTGTCTATCTCAGCCGGTCTGTGTCTGACCGTCTGCCTCAGACCGACTGCCTCAGACCGTCTGTCTCAGACCGTCGGTCTCTGACCGTGTGTCTCAGGTCGTACGTCTCAGTCTGTCTGTCTTAGACCGTCTGTCTCTGTGCGTCTGTCTCAGACCGTCTGTCGCAGACCGTCTGTCTCAGACCGACTGTCTCAGACCGTCTGTCTCTGGCCGTGTGTCTCAGGCCGTACGTCTCAGTCCGTCTGTCTTATACCGTCTGTCTCTCTGCGTCTGTCACAGACCGTCTGTCTCAGACCGTCTGTCTCAGACCGACTGTCTCAGACCGTCTGTCTCAGACCGTGTGTCTCAGACCGACTGTCTCGGTCCGTCCGTCTCAAACCGTCTGTCTCAGTCCGTTTGTCTCATCCCGTATATCTCTGTGCGTCTCTCTCTGCCCCCTGTCCAATACCGTCTGTCGCAGACCGTCTGCCTCATACCGTCTGTCTCAGACCGTCGGTCTCTGACCGTGTGTCTCAGGTCGTACGTCTCAGTCCGTCTGTCTTAGACCGTCTGTCTCTGTGCGTCTGTCTCAGACCGTCTGTCTCAGACCGACTGTCTCAGACCGTCTGTCTCTGACCGTGTGTCTCAGGCCGTACGTCTCAGTCCGTCTGTCTTATACCGTCTGTCTCTCTGCGTCTGTCTCAGACCGTATGTCACAGACCGTCTGTCTCAGACCGTCTGTCTCAGACCGTCTGTCTCAGACCGACTGTCTCAGACCGTCTGTCTCAGACCGTGTGTCTCAGACCGACTGTCTCGGTCCGTCCGTCTCAAACCGTCTGTCTCAGTCCGTTTGTCTCATCCCGTATATCTCTGTGCGTCTCTCTCTGTCCCCCTGTCCAATACCGTCTGTCGCAGACCGCCTGTCTCAGACCGTCTGTCTCAGACCGTCTGTCTCAGACCGTCTGTCTCAGACCGTCTGTCTCAGACAGTCTGTCTCAGACCGTCAGTCTCAGACCGTCTGTCTCAGACCGTCTGTCTCATACCGTCTGCCTCAGACCGTCTGTCTCAGACCGTCGGTCTATGACCGTGTGTCTCAGGTCGTACGTCTCAGTCCGTCTGTCTTAGACCGTCTGTCTCTGACCGTCTTTCTCAGACCGTCTGTCTCAGACCGTCTGTCTCAGACCGTCTGTCTTAGCCCGTCGGTCTCAGAACATCGGTCACAGACGGTCTGTCTCAGAGCGTCTGTCTCAGACCGTCTGTCTCAGACCGTGTGTCTCAGTCAGTCTGTCTCAGACCGTCCGTCTCAGACCGTCCGTCTCAGACCGTGTGTCTCAGTCAGTCTGTCTCAGACCGTCCGTCTCAGACGGTCCGTCTCAGACCGTCTGTCTCAGGCCGTCTGTCTCAGACCGACTGTCTCAGACCGTCTGTCTCAGTCCGTGTGTCTCAGACCGACTGCCTCGGTCCGTCCGTCTCAAACCGTCTGTCTCAGTCCGTTTGTCTCATCCCGTATATCTCTGTGCGTCTCTCTCTGTCCCCCTGTCCAATACCGTCTGTCGCAGACCGTCTGCCTCAGACCGTCTGTCTCAGACCGTCGGTCTCTGACCGTGTGTCTCAGGTCGTACGTCTCAGTCCGTCTGTCTTAGACCGTCTGTCTCTGTGCGTCTGTCTCAGACCGTCTGTCTCTGACCTTGTGTCTCAGACCGTCTGTCTCGGACCGTCTGCCTCAGACCGTCGGTCTCAGACCGTCTGTCTCAGACCGTCTGTCTCAGACCGTCTGTCTCAGACCGTCTGCCTCAGACCGTCTGTCTCAGCCCGTCCGTCTCAGCCCGACTGTTTCAGACCGTCTGTCCCTGACCGTGTGTCTCAGGCCGTCCGTCTCAGTCCGTCTGTCTTATACCGTCTGTCTATGTGCGTCGGTCTCTGTCCCTCTGTCTAATACCCTCTGTCTCTGAGCGCCGGTCTCAGCACGTCTGTCTTAGCCCGTCGGTTTCAGACCATTGGTCACAGACCGTCTGTCTCAGACCGTCTGTCTCAGACCGTCTGTCTCAGACCGTCTGTCTTAGCCCGTCGGTCTCAGACCATCGGTCACAGACCGTCTGTCTCAGAGCGTCTCTCTCAGACCGTCGGTCTCAGACCGTCGGTCTCAGACCGTGTGTCCCAGTCAGTCTGCCTCATACCGTCTGTCTCAGACCGTCGGTCTCTGACCGTCTCGCTCAGACCGTCTGCCGCAGACTGTCTATCTCAGCCGGTCTGTGTCTGACCGTCTGCCTCAGACCGTCTGTCTCAGACCGTCTGTCTCAGACCGACTGTCTCAGACCGTCTGTCTCAGACCGTGTGTCTCAGACCGACTGTCTCGGTCCGTCCGTCTCAAACCGTCTGTCTCAGTCCGTTTGTCTCATCCCGTATATCTCTGTGCGTCTCTCTCTGTCCCCCTGTCCAATACCGTCTGTCGCAGACCGTCTGCCTCATACCGTCTGTCTCAGACCGTCGGTCTCTGACCGTGTGTCTCAGGTCGTACGTCTCAGTCCGTCTGTCTTAGACCGTCTGTCTCTGTGCGTCTGTCTCAGACCGTCTGTCTCAGACCGTCTGTCTCAGACCGTCTGTCTCAGACCGTCTGTCTCAGACCGACTGTCTCAGACCGTCTGTCTCTGACCGTGTGTCTCAGGCCGTACGTCTCAGTCCGTCTGTCTTATACCGTCTGTCTCTCTGCGTCTGTCTCAGACCGTATGTCACAGACCGTCTGTCTCAGACCGTCTGTCTCAGACCGTCTGTCTCAGACCGACTGTCTCAGACCGTCTGTCTCAGACCGTGTGTCTCAGACCGACTGTCTCGGTCCGTCCGTCTCAAACCGTCTGTCTCAGTCCGTTTGTCTCATCCCGTATATCTCTGTGCGTCTCTCTCTGTCCCCCTGTCCAATACCGTCTGTCGCAGACCGCCTGTCTCAGACCGTCTGTCTCAGACCGTCTGTCTCAGACCGTCTGTCTCAGACAGTCTGTCTCAGACCGTCAGTCTCAGACCGTCTGTCTCATACCGTCTGCCTCAGACCGTCTGTCTCAGACCGTCGGTCTATGACCGTGTGTCTCAGGTCGTACGTCTCAGTCCGTCTGTCTTAGACCGTCTGTCTCTGACCGTCTGTCTCAGACCGTCTGTCTCAGACCGTCTGTCTCAGACCGTCTGTCTTAGCCCGTCGGTCTCAGAACATCGGTCACAGACCGTCTGTCTCAGAGCGTCGGTCTCAGACCGTCTGTCTCAGACCGTGTGTCTCAGTCAGTCTGTCTCAGACCGTCCGTCTCAGACCGTCCGTCTCAGACCGTGTGTCTCAGTCAGTCTGTCTCAGACCGTCCGTCTCAGACGGTCCGTCTCAGACCGTCTGTCTCAGACCGTCTGTCTCAGACCGACTGTCTCAGACCGTCTGTCTCAGACCGTGTGTCTCAGACCGACTGCCTCGGTCCGTCCGTCTCAAACCGTCTGTCTCAGTCCGTTTGTCTCATCCCGTATATCTCTGTGCGTCTCTCTCTGTCCCCCTGTCCAATACCGTCTGTCGCAGACCGTCTGCCTCAGACCGTCTGTCTCAGACCGTCGGTCTCTGACCGTGTGTCTCAGGTCGTACGTCTCAGTCCGTCTGTCTTAGGCCGTCTGTCTCTGTGCGTCTGTCTCAGACCGTCTGTCTCAGACCGTCTGTCTCTGACCTTGTGTCTCAGACCGTCTGTCTCGGACCGTCTGCCTCAGACCGTCGGTCTCAGACCGTCTGTCTCAGACCGTCTGTCTCAGACCGTCTGTCTCAGACCGTCTGCCTCAGACCGTCTGTCTCAGCCCGTCCGTCTCAGCCCGACTGTTTCAGACCGTCTGTCCCTGACCGTGTGTCTCAGGCCGTCCGTCTCAGTCCGTCTGTCTTATACCGTCTGTCTATGTGCGTCGGTCTCTGTCCCTCTGTCTAATACCCTCTGTCTCTGAGCGCCGGTCTCAGCACGTCTGTCTTAGCCCGTCGGTTTCAGACCATTGGTCACAGACCGTCTGTCTCAGAGCGTCTGTCTCAGACCGTCTGTCTCAGACCGTGTGTCTCAGTCAGTCTGTCTCAGACCGTCCGTCTCAGACCGTCCGTCTCAGACCGTCCGTCTCAGACCGTCTGTCTCAGACCGGCTGTCTCAGACCGTCTGTCTCATACCGTCTGTCTCAGACCGTGTGTCTCAGACCGACTGTCTCGTTCCGTCCGTCTCAAACCGTCTGTCTCAGTCCGTTTGTCTCAGACCGACTGTCTCGGTTCGTCCGTCTCAAACCGTCTGTCTCAGTCCGTTTGTCTCATCCCGTCTTTCTCTGTGCGTCTGTCTCTGTCCCCCTGTCCAATACCGTCTGTCTCAGACCGTCTGTCTCAGACCGTCTGTCTCAGACCGTCTGTCTCAGACCGTCTGTCTCAGACCGTGTGTCTCAGTCAGTCTGTCTCAGACCGTCCGTGTCAGACCGTCCGTCTCAGACCGTGTGTCACAGTCAGTCTGTCTCAGACCGTCCATCTCAGAGCGTCCGTCTCAGTCAGTCTGTCTCAGACCGTCCGTCTCAGACCGTCCGTCTCAGAACGTCGGTCTCAGACCGTCTGTCTCAGACCGTCTGTCTCATACCGTCTGTCTCAGACCGTCTGTCTCTGACCGTCTCGCTCAGACCGTCTGCCGCAGACTGTCTGTCTCTGCCCGTCTGTGTCTGACCGTCTGCCTCAGACCGTCTGCCTCAGTCCGTCTGTCTCAGACCGTCGGTCTCTGACCGTGTGTCTCAGGTCGTACGTCTCAGTCTGTCTGTCTTAGTCCGTTTGTCTCATCCCGTCTTTCTCTGTGCGTCTGTCTCTGTCCCCCTGTCCAATACCGTCTGTCTCAGACCGTCTGTCTCAGACCGTCTGTCTCAGACCGTCTGTCTCAGACCGTGTGTCTCAGTCAGTCTGTCTCAGACCGTCCGTGTCAGACCGTCCGTCTCAGACCGTGTGTCACAGTCAGTCTGTCTCAGACCGTCCATCTCAGAGCGTCCGTCTCAGTCAGTCTGTCTCAGACCGTCCATCTCCGACCGTCTGCCTCAGACCGTGTGTCTCAGTCAGTCTGTCTCAGGCCGTCCGTCTCAGACCGTCCGTCTCAGACCGTCCGTCTCAGACCGTCCGTCTCAGACCGTCTGTCTCAGACCGTCTGTCTCATACCGTCTGTGTCAAACCGTGTGTCTCAGACCGACTGTCTCGTTCCGTCCGTCTCAAACCGTCTGTCTCAGTCCGTTTGTCTCAGACCGACTGTCTTGGTCCGTCCGTCTCAAACCGTCTGTCTCAGTCCGTTTGTCTCATCCCGTCTATCTCTGTGCGTCTGTCTCTGTCCCCCTGTCCAACACCGTCTGTCTCAGACCGTCTGTCTCAGACCGTCTGTCTCAGACCGTCTGTCTCAGACCGTCTGTCTCAGACCGTCTGTCTCATACCGTCTGTCTCAGACCATCGGTCACAGAGCGTCTGTCTCAGAGCGTCTGTCTCAAAGCGTCTGTCTCAGCCCGTGTGTCTCAGCCCGCCTGTCTCAGCCCGCCTGTCTCAGCCCGTCTGTCTCCGACCGTCTGTCTCAGACCGTCAGTCTCAGACCGTCTGTCTCAGCCCGTCCGTCTCAGACCGACTGTTTCAGACCGTCTGTCTCTGACCATGTGTCTCAGGCCGTCCGTCTCAGTCCGTCTGTCTTATACCGTCTGTCTATGTGCGTCTGTCTCTGTCCCTCCGTCTAATACCCTCTGTCCCTGAGCGCCGGTCTCAGCACGTCTGTCTTAGCCCGTCGGTCTCAGAGCATTGGTCACAGACCGTCTGTCTCAGAGCGTCTGTCTCAGACCATGTGTCTCAGTCAGTCTGTCTCAGACCGTCCGTCTCAGACCGTCCGTCTCAGACCGTCTGTCTCAGACCGTCTGTCTCAGACCGTCTGTCTCATACCGTCTGTCTCAGACCGTGTGTCTCAGACCAACTGTCTCGTTCCGTCCGTCTCAAACCGTCTGTCTCAGTCCGTTTGTCTCAGACCGACTGTCTCGGTCCGTCCGTCACAAACCGTCTGTCTCAGTCCGTTTGTCACATCCCGTCTATCTCTGTGCGTCTGTCTCTGTCCCCCTGTCCAATACCGTCTGTCTCAGACCGTCTGTCTCAGACCGTCTGTCTTAGCCCGTCGGTCTCAGACCATCGGTCACAGACCGTCTGTCTCAGAGCGTCTGTCTCAGACCGTCTGTCTCAGACCGTGTGTCTCAGTCAGTCTGTCTCAGACCGTCCGTCTCAGACCGTCCGTCTCAGTCCGTCTGTCTCAGACCGTCTGTCTCAGACCGTCTGTCTCATACTGTCTGTCTCAGACCGTGTGTCTCAGACCGACTGTCTCGTTCCGTCCGTCTCAAACCGTCTGTCTCAGTCCGTTTGTCTCAGACCGTCTGTCTCAGACCGTCTGTCTCAGACCGTCTGTCTCTGACCGTCTCGCTCAGACCGTCTGCCGCAGACTGTCTGTCTCAGCCCGTCTGTCTCTGTGCGTCTGTCTCAGACCGTCTGTCTCAGACCGACTGTCTCAGACCGTCTGTCTCTGACCGTGTGTCCCAGTCAGTCTGTCTCAGACCGTCCGTCTCAGACCGTCCGTCTCAGACCGTCCGTCTCAGACCGTCCGTCTCAGACCGTCTGTCTCAGACCGTCTGTCTCAGACCGTCTGTCTCAGACCGTCTGTCTTAGCCCGTCGGTCTCAGACCATCGGTCACAGACCGTCTGTCTCAGAGCGTCTGTCTCAGACCGTGTGTCTCAGTCAGCCTGTCTCAGACCGTCCGTCTCAGACCGTCCGTCTCAGACCGTCTGTCTCAGACCGTCTGTCTCAGACCGTCTGTCTCATACTGTCTGTCTCAGACCGTGTGTCTCAGACCGACTGTCTCGTTCCGTCCGTCTCAAACCGTCTGTCTCAGTCCGTTTGTCTCAGACCGTCTGTCTCAGACCGTCTGTCTCAGACCGTCTGTCTCTGACCCTCTCGCTCAGACCGTCTGCCGCAGACTGTCTGTCTCAGCCCGTCTGTGTCTGACCGTCTGTCTCAGACCGTCTGTCTCAGACCGTCTGTCTCAGACCGTCTGTCTCAGACCGTCTGTCTCAGACCGTCTGTCTCAGACCGTCTGTCTCAGACCGTCTGTCTCAGACCGTCAGTCTTAGCCCGTCGGTCTCAGACCATCGGTCACAGACCGTCTGTCTCAGAGCGTCTGTCTCAGACCGCCTGTCTCAGACCGTGTGTCTCAGTCAGTCTGTCTCAGACCGTCCGTCTCAGGCCGTCCGTCTCAGACCGTCTGTCTCAGACCGTCTGTCTCATACCGTCTGCCTCAGACCGTCTGTCTCAGACCGTCGGTCTCTGACCGTGTGTCTCAGGTCGTACGTCTCAGTCCGTCTGTCTTAGACCGTCTGTCTCTGACCGTCTGTCTCAGACCGTCTGTCTCAGACCGTCTGTCTCAGACCGTCTGTCTTAGCCCGTCGGTCTCAGAACATCGGTCACAGACCGTCTGTCTCAGAGCGACTGTCTCAGACCGTCTGTCTCAGACCGTGTGTCTCAGTCAGTCTGTCTCAGACCGTCCGTCTCAGACCGTCCGTCTCAGACCGTCTGTCTCAGACCGTCTGTCTCATACCGTCTGCCTCAGACCGTCTGTCTCAGACCGTCGGTCTCTGACCGTGTGTCTCAGGTCGTACGTCTCAGTCCGTCTGTCTTAGACCGTCTGTCTCTGTGCGTCTGTCTCAGACCGTCTGTCTCAGACCGTCTGTCTCAGACCGTCTGTCTCAGACCGTCTGTCTCAGACCGACTGTCTCAGACCGTCTGTCTCTGACCGTGTGTCTCAGGCCGTACGTCTCAGTCCGTCTGTCTTATACCGTCTGTCTCTCTGCGTCTGTCTCAGACCGTATGTCACAGACCGTCTGTCTCAGACCGTCTGTCTCAGACCGTCTGTCTCAGACCGACTGTCTCAGACCGTCTGTCTCAGACCGTGTGTCTCAGACCGACTGTCTCGGTCCGTCCGTCTCAAACCGTCTGTCTCAGTCCGTTTGTCTCATCCCGTATATCTCTGTGCGTCTCTCTCTGTCCCCCTGTCCAATACCGTCTGTCGCAGACCGCCTGTCTCAGACCGTCTGTCTCAGACCGTCTGTCTCAGACCGTCTGTCTCAGACAGTCTGTCTCAGACCGTCAGTCTCAGACCGTCTGTCTCATACCGTCTGCCTCAGACCGTCTGTCTCAGACCGTCGGTCTATGACCGTGTGTCTCAGGTCGTACGTCTCAGTCCGTCTGTCTTAGACCGTCTGTCTCTGACCGTCTGTCTCAGACCGTCTGTCTCAGACCGTCTGTCTCAGACCGTCTGTCTTAGCCCGTCGGTCTCAGAACATCGGTCACAGACCGTCTGTCTCAGAGCGTCGGTCTCAGACCGTCTGTCTCAGACCGTGTGTCTCAGTCAGTCTGTCTCAGACCGTCCGTCTCAGACCGTCCGTCTCAGACCGTGTGTCTCAGTCAGTCTGTCTCAGACCGTCCGTCTCAGACGGTCCGTCTCAGACCGTCTGTCTCAGACCGTCTGTCTCAGACCGACTGTCTCAGACCGTCTGTCTCAGACCGTGTGTCTCAGACCGACTGCCTCGGTCCGTCCGTCTCAAACCGTCTGTCTCAGTCCGTTTGTCTCATCCCGTATATCTCTGTGCGTCTCTCTCTGTCCCCTGTCCAATACCGTCTGTCGCAGACCGTCTGCCTCAGACCGTCTGTCTCAGACCGTCGGTCTCTGACCGTGTGTCTCAGGTCGTACGTCTCAGTCCGTCTGTCTTAGGCCGTCTGTCTCTGTGCGTCTGTCTCAGACCGTCTGTCTCAGACCGTCTGTCTCTGACCTTGTGTCTCAGACCGTCTGTCTCGGACCGTCTGCCTCAGACCGTCGGTCTCAGACCGTCTGTCTCAGACCGTCTGTCTCAGACCGTCTGTCTCAGACCGTCTGCCTCAGACCGTCTGTCTCAGCCCGTCCGTCTCAGCCCGACTGTTTCAGACCGTCTGTCCCTGACCGTGTGTCTCAGGCCGTCCGTCTCAGTCCGTCTGTCTTATACCGTCTGTCTATGTGCGTCGGTCTCTGTCCCTCTGTCTAATACCCTCTGTCTCTGAGCGCCGGTCTCAGCACGTCTGTCTTAGCCCGTCGGTTTCAGACCATTGGTCACAGACCGTCTGTCTCAGAGCGTCTGTCTCAGACCGTCTGTCTCAGACCGTGTGTCTCAGTCAGTCTGTCTCAGACCGTCCGTCTCAGACCGTCCGTCTCAGACCGTCCGTCTCAGACCGTCTGTCTCAGACCGGCTGTCTCAGACCGTCTGTCTCATACCGTCTGTCTCAGACCGTGTGTCTCAGACCGACTGTCTCGTTCCGTCCGTCTCAAACCGTCTGTCTCAGTCCGTTTGTCTCAGACCGACTGTCTCGGTTCGTCCGTCTCAAACCGTCTGTCTCAGTCCGTTTGTCTCATCCCGTCTTTCTCTGTGCGTCTGTCTCTGTCCCCCTGTCCAATACCGTCTGTCTCAGACCGTCTGTCTCAGACCGTCTGTCTCAGATCGTCTGTCTCAGACCGTGTGTCTCAGTCAGTCTGTCTCAGACCGTCCGTGTCAGACCGTCCGTCTCAGACCGTGTGTCACAGTCAGTCTGTCTCAGACCGTCCATCTCAGAGCGTCCGTCTCAGTCAGTCTGTCTCAGACCGTCCGTCTCAGACCGTCCGTCTCAGAACGTCGGTCTCAGACCGTCTGTCTCAGACCGTCTGTCTCATACCGTCTGTCTCAGACCGTCTGTCTCTGACCGTCTCGCTCAGACCGTCTGCCGCAGACTGTCTGTCTCTGCCCGTCTGTGTCTGACCGTCTGCCTCAGACCGTCTGCCTCAGTCCGTCTGTCTCAGACCGTCGGTCTCTGACCGTGTGTCTCAGGTCGTACGTCTCAGTCTGTCTGTCTTAGTCCGTTTGTCTCATCCCGTCTTTCTCTGTGCGTCTGTCTCTGTCCCCCTGTCCAATACCGTCTGTCTCAGACCGTCTGTCTCAGACCGTCTGTCTCAGACCGTCTGTCTCAGACCGTGTGTCTCAGTCAGTCTGTCTCAGACCGTCCGTGTCAGACCGTCCGTCTCAGACCGTGTGTCACAGTCAGTCTGTCTCAGACCGTCCATCTCAGAGCGTCCGTCTCAGTCAGTCTGTCTCAGACCGTCCATCTCCGACCGTCTGCCTCAGACCGTGTGTCTCAGTCAGTCTGTCTCAGGCCGTCCGTCTCAGACCGTCCGTCTCAGACCGTCCGTCTCAGACCGTCCGTCTCAGACCGTCTGTCTCAGACCGTCTGTCTCATACCGTCTGTGTCAAACCGTGTGTCTCAGACCGACTGTCTCGTTCCGTCCGTCTCAAACCGTCTGTCTCAGTCCGTTTGTCTCAGACCGACTGTCTTGCTCCGTCCGTCTCAAACCGTCTGTCTCAGTCCGTTTGTCTCATCCCGTCTATCTCTGTGCGTCTGTCTCTGTCCCCCTGTCCAACACCGTCTGTCTCAGACCGTCTGTCTCAGACCGTCTGTCTCAGACCGTCTGTCTCAGACCGTCTGTCTCAGACCGTCTGTCTCATACCGTCTGTCTCAGACCATCGGTCACAGAGCGTCTGTCTCAGAGCGTCTGTCTCAAAGCGTCTGTCTCAGCCCGTGTGTCTCAGCCCGCCTGTCTCAGCCCGCCTGTCTCAGCCCGTCTGTCTCCGACCGTCTGTCTCAGACCGTCAGTCTCAGACCGTCTGTCTCAGCCCGTCCGTCTCAGACCGACTGTTTCAGACCGTCTGTCTCTGACCATGTGTCTCAGGCCGTCCGTCTCAGTCCGTCTGTCTTATACCGTCTGTCTATGTGCGTCTGTCTCTGTCCCTCCGTCTAATACCCTCTGTCCCTGAGCGCCGGTCTCAGCACGTCTGTCTTAGCGCGTCGGTCTCAGAGCATTGGTCACAGACCGTCTGTCTCAGAGCGTCTGTCTCAGACCATGTGTCTCAGTCAGTCTGTCTCAGACCGTCCGTCTCAGACCGTCCGTCTCAGACCGTCTGTCTCAGACCGTCTGTCTCAGACCGTCTGTCTCATACCGTCTGTCTCAGACCGTGTGTCTCAGACCAACTGTCTCGTTCCGTCCGTCTCAAACCGTCTGTCTCAGTCCGTTTGTCTCAGACCGACTGTCTCGGTCCGTCCGTCACAAACCGTCTGTCTCAGTCCGTTTGTCACATCCCGTCTATCTCTGTGCGTCTGTCTCTGTCCCCCTGTCCAATACCGTCTGTCTCAGACCGTCTGTCTCAGACCGTCTGTCTTAGCCCGTCGGTCTCAGACCATCGGTCACAGACCGTCTGTCTCAGAGCGTCTGTCTCAGACCGTCTGTCTCAGACCGTGTGTCTCAGTCAGTCTGTCTCAGACCGTCCGTCTCAGACCGTCCGTCTCAGTCCGTCTGTCTCAGACCGTCTGTCTCAGACCGTCTGTCTCATACTGTCTGTCTCAGACCGTGTGTCTCAGACCGACTGTCTCGTTCCGTCCGTCTCAAACCGTCTGTCTCAGTCCGTTTGTCTCAGACCGTCTGTCTCAGACCGTCTGTCTCAGACCGTCTGTCTCTGACCGTCTCGCTCAGACCGTCTGCCGCAGACTGTCTGTCTCAGCCCGTCTGTCTCTGTGCGTCTGTCTCAGACCGTCTGTCTCAGACCGACTGTCTCAGACCGTCTGTCTCTGACCGTGTGTCCCAGTCAGTCTGTCTCAGACCGTCCGTCTCAGACCGTCCGTCTCAGACCGTCCGTCTCAGACCGTCCGTCTCAGACCGTCCGTCTCAGACCGTCTGTCTCAGACCGTCTGTCTCAGACCGTCTGTCTCAGACCGTCTGTCTTAGCCCGTCGGTCTCAGACCATCGGTCACAGACCGTCTGTCTCAGAGCGTCTGTCTCAGACCGTGTGTCTCAGTCAGCCTGTCTCAGACCGTCCGTCTCAGACCGTCCGTCTCAGACCGTCTGTCTCAGACCGTCTGTCTCAGACCGTCTGTCTCATACTGTCTGTCTCAGACCGTGTGTCTCAGACCGACTGTCTCGTTCCGTCCGTCTCAAACCGTCTGTCTCAGTCCGTTTGTCTCAGACCGTCTGTCTCAGACCGTCTGTCTCAGACCGTCTGTCTCTGACCCTCTCGCTCAGACCGTCTGCCGCAGACTGTCTGTCTCAGCCCGTCTGTGTCTGACCGTCTGTCTCAGACCGTCTGTCTCAGACCGTCTGTCTCAGACCGTCTGTCTCAGACCGTCTGTCTCAGACCGTCTGTCTCAGACCGTCTGTCTCAGACCGTCTGTCTCAGACCGTCAGTCTTAGCCCGTCGGTCTCAGACCATCGGTCACAGACCGTCTGTCTCAGAGCGTCTGTCTCAGACCGCCTGTCTCAGACCGTGTGTCTCAGTCAGTCTGTCTCAGACCGTCCGTCTCAGACCGTCCGTCTCAGACCGTCTGTCTCAGACCGTCTGTCTCATACCGTCTGCCTCAGACCGTCTGTCTCAGACCGTCGGTCTCTGACCGTGTGTCTCAGGTCGTACGTCTCAGTCCGTCTGTCTTAGACCGTCTGTCTCTGACCGTCTGTCTCAGACCGTCTGTCTCAGACCGTCTGTCTCAGACCGTCTGTCTTAGCCCGTCGGTCTCAGAACATCGGTCACAGACCGTCTGTCTCAGAGCGACTGTCTCAGACCGTCTGTCTCAGACCGTGTGTCTCAGTCAGTCTGTCTCAGACCGTCCGTCTCAGACCGTCCGTCTCAGACCGTGTGTCTCAGTCAGTCTGTCTCAGACCGTCCGTCTCAGACGGTCCGTCTCAGACCGTCTGTCTCAGACCGTCTGTCTCAGACCGACTGTCTCAGACCGTCTGTCTCAGACCGTGTGTCTCAGACCGTCTGTCTCAGACCGTCTGTCTCAGACCGTCTGTCTCAGACCGTCTGTCTCAGACCGTCTGTCTCAGACCGTCTGTCTTAGCCCGTCGGTCTCAGACCATCGGTCACAGACCGTCTGTCTCAGAGCGTCTATCTCAGACCGTCGGTCTCAGACCGTGTGTCCCAGTCAGTCTGCCTCATACCGTCTGTCTCAGACCGTCGGTCTCTGACCGTGTGTCTCAGGTCGTACGTCTCAGTCCGTCTGTCTTAGACCGTCTGTGTCAGTCCGTCTGTCTTAGACCGTCTGTCTCTGTGCGTCTGTCTGAGACCGTCTGTCTCAGACCGTCTGTGTCAGACCGTCTGTCTCATACCGTCTGTCTCAGACCGTCTGTCTCAGACCGTCTGTCTCAGACCGTCTGTCTCTGACCGTCTCGCTCAGACCGTCTGCCGCAGACTGTCTATCTCAGCCGGTCTGTGTCTGACCGTCTGCCTCAGACCGACTGCCTCAGACCGTCTGTCTCAGACCGTCGGTCTCTGACCGTGTGTCTCAGGTCGTACGTCTCAGTCTGTCTGTCTTAGACCGTCTGTCTCTGTGCGTCTGTCTCAGACCGTCTGTCGCAGACCGTCTGTCTCAGACCGACTGTCTCAGACCGTCTGTCTCTGGCCGTGTGTCTCAGGCCGTACGTCTCAGTCCGTCTGTCTTATACCGTCTGTCTCTCTGCGTCTGTCACAGACCGTCTGTCTCAGACCGTCTGTCTCAGACCGACTGTCTCAGACCGTCTGTCTCAGACCGTGTGTCTCAGACCGACTGTCTCGGTCCGTCCGTCTCAAACCGTCTGTCTCAGTCCGTTTGTCTCATCCCGTATATCTCTGTGCGTCTCTCTCTGCCCCCTGTCCAATACCGTCTGTCGCAGACCGTCTGCCTCATACCGTCTGTCTCAGACCGTCGGTCTCTGACCGTGTGTCTCAGGTCGTACGTCTCAGTCCGTCTGTCTTAGACCGTCTGTCTCTGTGCGTCTGTCTCAGACCGTCTGTCTCAGACCGACTGTCTCAGACCGTCTGTCTCTGACCGTGTGTCTCAGGCCGTACGTCTCAGTCCGTCTGTCTTATACCGTCTGTCTCTCTGCGTCTGTCTCAGACCGTATGTCACAGACCGTCTGTCTCAGACCGTCTGTCTCAGACCGTCTGTCTCAGACCGACTGTCTCAGACCGTCTGTCTCAGACCGTGTGTCTCAGACCGACTGTCTCGGTCCGTCCGTCTCAAACCGTCTGTCTCAGTCCGTTTGTCTCATCCCGTATATCTCTGTGCGTCTCTCTCTGTCCCCCTGTCCAATACCGTCTGTCGCAGACCGCCTGTCTCAGACCGTCTGTCTCAGACCGTCTGTCTCAGACCGTCTGTCTCAGACCGTCTGTCTCAGACAGTCTGTCTCAGACCGTCAGTCTCAGACCGTCTGTCTCAGACCGTCTGTCTCATACCGTCTGCCTCAGACCGTCTGTCTCAGACCGTCGGTCTATGACCGTGTGTCTCAGGTCGTACGTCTCAGTCCGTCTGTCTTAGACCGTCTGTCTCTGACCGTCTTTCTCAGACCGTCTGTCTCAGACCGTCTGTCTCAGACCGTCTGTCTTAGCCCGTCGGTCTCAGAACATCGGTCACAGACGGTCTGTCTCAGAGCGTCTGTCTCAGACCGTCTGTCTCAGACCGTGTGTCTCAGTCAGTCTGTCTCAGACCGTCCGTCTCAGACCGTCCGTCTCAGACCGTGTGTCTCAGTCAGTCTGTCTCAGACCGTCCGTCTCAGACGGTCCGTCTCAGACCGTCTGTCTCAGGCCGTCTGTCTCAGACCGACTGTCTCAGACCGTCTGTCTCAGACCGTGTGTCTCAGACCGACTGCCTCGGTCCGTCCGTCTCAAACCGTCTGTCTCAGTCCGTTTGTCTCATCCCGTATATCTCTGTGCGTCTCTCTCTGTCCCCCTGTCCAATACCGTCTGTCGCAGACCGTCTGCCTCAGACCGTCTGTCTCAGACCGTCGGTCTCTGACCGTGTGTCTCAGGTCGTACGTCTCAGTCCGTCTGTCTTAGACCGTCTGTCTCTGTGCGTCTGTCTCAGATCGTCTGTCTCTGACCTTGTGTCTCAGACCGTCTGTCTCGGACCGTCTGCCTCAGACCGTCGGTCTCAGACCGTCTGTCTCAGACCGTCTGTCTCAGACCGTCTGTCTCAGACCGTCTGCCTCAGACCGTCTGTCTCAGCCCGTCCGTCTCAGCCCGACTGTTTCAGACCGTCTGTCCCTGACCGTGTGTCTCAGGCCGTCCGTCTCAGTCCGTCTGTCTTATACCGTCTGTCTATGTGCGTCGGTCTCTGTCCCTCTGTCTAATACCCTCTGTCTCTGAGCGCCGGTCTCAGCACGTCTGTCTTAGCCCGTCGGTTTCAGACCATTGGTCACAGACCGTCTGTCTCAGACCGTCTGTCTCAGACCGTCTGTCTCAGACCGTCTGTCTTAGCCCGTCGGTCTCAGACCATCGGTCACAGACCGTCTGTCTCAGAGCGTCTATCTCAGACCGTCGGTCTCAGACCGTCGGTCTCAGACCGTGTGTCCCAGTCAGTCTGCCTCATACCGTCTGTCTCAGACCGTCGGTCTCTGACCGTGTGTCTCAGGTCGTACGTCTCAGTCCGTCTGTCTTAGACCGTCTGTCTCAGTCCGTCTGTCTTAGACCGTCTGTCTCTGTGCGTCTGTCTGAGACCGTCTGTCTCAGACCGTCTGTGTCAGACCGTCTGTCTCATACCGTCTGTCTCAGACCGTCTGTCTCAGACCGTCTGTCTCAGACCGTCTGTCTCTGACCGTCTCGCTCAGACCGTCTGCCGCAGACTGTCTATCTCAGCCGGTCTGTGTCTGACCGTCTGCCTCAGACCGACTAGCTCAGACCGTCTGTCTCAGACCGTCGTTCTCTGACCGTGTGTCTCAGGTCGTACGTCTCAGTCTGTCTGTCTTAGACCGTCTGTCTCTGTGCGTCTGTCTCAGACCGTCTGTCGCAGACCGTCTGTCTCAGACCGACTGTCTCAGACCGTCTGTCTCTGGCCGTGTGTCTCAGGCCGTACGTCTCAGTCCGTCTGTCTTATACCGTCTGTCTCTCTGCGTCTGTCACAGACCGTCTGTCTCAGACCGTCTGTCTCAGACCGACTGTCTCAGACCGTCTGTCTCAGACCGTGTGTCTCAGACCGACTGTCTCGGTCCGTCCGTCTCAAACCGTCTGTCTCAGTCCGTTTGTCTCATCCCGTATATCTCTGTGCGTCTCTCTCTGTCCCCCTGTCCAATACCGTCTGTCGCAGACCGTCTGCCTCATACCGTCTGTCTCAGACCGTCGGTCTCTGACCGTGTGTCTCAGGTCGTACGTCTCAGTCCGTCTGTCTTAGACCGTCTGTCTCTGTGCGTCTGTCTCAGACCGTCTGTCTCAGACCGTCTGTCTCAGACCGTCTGTCTCAGACCGTCTGTCTCAGACCGACTGTCTCAGACCGTCTGTCTCTGACCGTGTGTCTCAGGCCGTACGTCTCAGTCCGTCTGTCTTATACCGTCTGTCTCTCTGCGTCTGTCTCAGACCGTATGTCACAGACCGTCTGTCTCAGACCGTCTGTCTCAGACCGTCTGTCTCAGACCGACTGTCTCAGACCGTCTGTCTCAGACCGTGTGTCTCAGACCGACTGTCTCGGTCCGTCCGTCTCAAACCGTCTGTCTCAGTCCGTTTGTCTCATCCCGTATATCTCTGTGCGTCTCTCTCTGTCCCCCTGTCCAATACCGTCTGTCGCAGACCGCCTGTCTCAGACCGTCTGTCTCAGACCGTCTGTCTCAGACCGTCTGTCTCAGACAGTCTGTCTCAGACCGTCAGTCTCAGACCGTCTGTCTCATACCGTCTGCCTCAGACCGTCTGTCTCAGACCGTCGGTCTATGACCGTGTGTCTCAGGTCGTACGTCTCAGTCCGTCTGTCTTAGACCGTCTGTCTCTGACCGTCTGTCTCAGACCGTCTGTCTCAGACCGTCTGTCTCAGACCGTCTGTCTTAGCCCGTCGGTCTCAGAACATCGGTCACAGACCGTCTGTCTCAGAGCGTCGGTCTCAGACCGTCTGTCTCAGACCGTGTGTCTCAGTCAGTCTGTCTCAGACCGTCCGTCTCAGACCGTCCGTCTCAGACCGTGTGTCTCAGTCAGTCTGTCTCAGACCGTCCGTCTCAGACGGTCCGTCTCAGACCGTCTGTCTCAGACCGTCTGTCTCAGACCGACTGTCTCAGACCGTCTGTCTCAGACCGTGTGTCTCAGACCGACTGCCTCGGTCCGTCCGTCTCAAACCGTCTGTCTCAGTCCGTTTGTCTCATCCCGTATATCTCTGTGCGTCTCTCTCTGTCCCCCTGTCCAATACCGTCTGTCGCAGACCGTCTGCCTCAGACCGTCTGTCTCAGACCGTCGGTCTCTGACCGTGTGTCTCAGGTCGTACGTCTCAGTCCGTCTGTCTTAGACCGTCTGTCTCTGTGCGTCTGTCTCAGACCGTCTGTCTCAGACCGTCTGTCTCTGACCTTGTGTCTCAGACCGTCTGTCTCGGACCGTCTGCCTCAGACCGTCGGTCTCAGACCGTCTGTCTCAGACCGTCTGTCTCAGACCGTCTGTCTCAGACCGTCTGCCTCAGACCGTCTGTCTCAGCCCGTCCGTCTCAGCCCGACTGTTTCAGACCGTCTGTCCCTGACCGTGTGTCTCAGGCCGTCCGTCTCAGTCCGTCTGTCTTATACCGTCTGTCTATGTGCGTCGGTCTCTGTCCCTCTGTCTAATACCCTCTGTCTCTGAGCGCCGGTCTCAGCACGTCTGTCTTAGCCCGTCGGTTTCAGACCATTGGTCACAGACCGTCTGTCTCAGAGCGTCTGTCTCAGACCGTCTGTCTCAGACCGTGTGTCTCAGTCAGTCTGTCTCAGACCGTCCGTCTCAGACCGTCCGTCTCAGACCGTCCGTCTCAGACCGTCTGTCTCAGACCGGCTGTCTCAGACCGTCTGTCTCATACCGTCTGTCTCAGACCGTGTGTCTCAGACCGACTGTCTCGTTCCGTCCGTCTCAAACCGTCTGTCTCAGTCCGTTTGTCTCAGACCGACTGTCTCGGTTCGTCCGTCTCAAACCGTCTGTCTCAGTCCGTTTGTCTCATCCCGTCTTTCTCTGTGCGTCTGTCTCTGTCCCCCTGTCCAATACCGTCTGTCTCAGACCGTCTGTCTCAGACCGTCTGTCTCAGACCGTCTGTCTCAGACCGTCTGTCTCAGACCGTGTGTCTCAGTCAGTCTGTCTCAGACCGTCCGTGTCAGACCGTCCGTCTCAGACCGTGTGTCACAGTCAGTCTGTCTCAGACCGTCCATCTCAGAGCGTCCGTCTCAGTCAGTCTGTCTCAGACCGTCCGTCTCAGACCGTCCGTCTCAGAACGTCGGTCTCAGACCGTCTGTCTCAGACCGTCTGTCTCATACCGTCTGTCTCAGACCGTCTGTCTCTGACCGTCTCGCTCAGACCGTCTGCCGCAGACTGTCTGTCTCTGCCCGTCTGTGTCTGACCGTCTGCCTCAGACCGTCTGCCTCAGTCCGTCTGTCTCAGACCGTCGGTCTCTGACCGTGTGTCTCAGGTCGTACGTCTCAGTCTGTCTGTCTTAGTCCGTTTGTCTCATCCCGTCTTTCTCTGTGCGTCTGTCTCTGTCCCCCTGTCCAATACCGTCTGTCTCAGACCGTCTGTCTCAGACCGTCTGTCTCAGACCGTCTGTCTCAGACCGTGTGTCTCAGTCAGTCTGTCTCAGACCGTCCGTGTCAGACCGTCCGTCTCAGACCGTGTGTCACAGTCAGTCTGTCTCAGACCGTCCATCTCAGAGCGTCCGTCTCAGTCAGTCTGTCTCAGACCGTCCATCTCCGACCGTCTGCCTCAGACCGTGTGTCTCAGTCAGTCTGTCTCAGGCCGTCCGTCTCAGACCGTCCGTCTCAGACCGTCCGTCTCAGACCGTCCGTCTCAGACCGTCTGTCTCAGACCGTCTGTCTCATACCGTCTGTGTCAAACCGTGTGTCTCAGACCGACTGTCTCGTTCCGTCCGTCTCAAACCGTCTGTCTCAGTCCGTTTGTCTCAGACCGACTGTCTTGGTCCGTCCGTCTCAAACCGTCTGTCTCAGTCCGTTTGTCTCATCCCGTCTATCTCTGTGCGTCTGTCTCTGTCCCCCTGTCCAACACCGTCTGTCTCAGACCGTCTGTCTCAGACCGTCTGTCTCAGACCGTCTGTCTCAGACCGTCTGTCTCAGACCGTCTGTCTCAGACCGTCTGTCTCAGACCGTCTGTCTCATACCGTCTGTCTCAGACCATCGGTCACAGAGCGTCTGTCTCAGAGCGTCTGTCTCAAAGCGTCTGTCTCAGCCCGTGTGTCTCAGCCCGCCTGTCTCAGCCCGCCTGTCTCAGCCCGTCTGTCTCCGACCGTCTGTCTCAGACCGTCAGTCTCAGACCGTCTGTCTCAGCCCGTCCGTCTCAGACCGACTGTTTCAGACCGTCTGTCTCTGACCATGTGTCTCAGGCCGTCCGTCTCAGTCCGTCTGTCTTATACCGTCTGTCTATGTGCGTCTGTATCTGTCCCTCCGTCTAATACCCTCTGTCCCTGAGCGCCGGTCTCAGCACGTCTGTCTTAGCCCGTCGGTCTCAGAGCATTGGTCACAGACCGTCTGTCTCAGAGCGTCTGTCTCAGACCATGTGTCTCAGTCAGTCTGTCTCAGACCGTCCGTCTCAGACCGTCCGTCTCAGACCGTCTGTCTCAGACCGTCTGTCTCAGACCGTCTGTCTCATACCGTCTGTCTCAGACCGTGTGTCTCAGACCAACTGTCTCGTTCCGTCCGTCTCAAACCGTCTGTCTCAGTCCGTTTGTCTCAGACCGACTGTCTCGGTCCGTCCGTCACAAACCGTCTGTCTCAGTCCGTTTGTCACATCCCGTCTATCTCTGTGCGTCTGTCTCTGTCCCCCTGTCCAATACCGTCTGTCTCAGACCGTCTGTCTCAGACCGTCTGTCTTAGCCCGTCGGTCTCAGACCATCGGTCACAGACCGTCTGTCTCAGAGCGTCTGTCTCAGACCGTCTGTCTCAGACCGTGTGTCTCAGTCAGTCTGTCTCAGACCGTCCGTCTCAGACCGTCCGTCTCAGTCCGTCTGTCTCAGACCGTCTGTCTCAGACCGTCTGTCTCAGACCGTCTGTCTCTGACCGTCTCGCTCAGACCGTCTGCCGCAGACTGTCTGTCTCAGCCCGTCTGTCTCTGTGCGTCTGTCTCAGACCGTCTGTCTCAGACCGACTGTCTCAGACCGTCTGTCTCTGACCGTGTGTCCCAGTCAGTCTGTCTCAGACCGTCCGTCTCAGACCGTCCGTCTCAGACCGTCCGTCTCAGACCGTCCGTCTCAGACCGTCTGTCTCAGACCGTCTGTCTCAGACCGTCTGTCTCAGACCGTCTGTCTTAGCCCGTCGGTCTCAGACCATCGGTCACAGACCGTCTGTCTCAGAGCGTCTGTCTCAGACCGTGTGTCTCAGTCAGCCTGTCTCAGACCGTCCGTCTCAGACCGTCCGTCTCAGACCGTCTGTCTCAGACCGTCTGTCTCAGACCGTCTGTCTCATACTGTCTGTCTCAGACCGTGTGTCTCAGACCGACTGTCTCGTTCCGTCCGTCTCAAACCGTCTGTCTCAGTCCGTTTGTCTCAGACCGTCTGTCTCAGACCGTCTGTCTCAGACCGTCTGTCTCTGACCCTCTCGCTCAGACCGTCTGCCGCAGACTGTCTGTCTCAGCCCGTCTGTGTCTGAACGTCTGTCTCAGACCGTCTGTCTCAGACCGTCTGTCTCAGACCGTCTGTCTCAGACCGTCTGTCTCAGACCGTCTGTCTCAGACCGTCTGTCTCAGACCGTCGGTCTCAGACCGTCTGTCTCAGACCGTCTGTCTCAGACCGTCTGTCTCAGAGCGTCTGTCTCAGACCGCCTGTCTCAGACCGTGTGTCTCAGTCAGTCTGTCTCAGACCGTCCGTCTCAGACCGTCCGTCTCAGACCGTCTGTCTCATACCGTCTGTCTCATACCGTCTGCCTCAGACCGTCTGTCTCAGACCGTCGGTCTCTGACCGTGTGTCTCAGGTCGTACGTCTCAGTCCGTCTGTCTTAGACCGTCTGTCTCTGACCGTCTGTCTCAGACCATCGGTCACAGACCGTCTGTCTCAGAGCGTCTGTCTCAGACCGTGTGTCTCAGTCAGCCTGTCTCAGACCGTCCGTCTCAGACCGTCCGTCTCAGACCGTCTGTCTCAGACCGTCTGTCTCAGACCGTCTGTCTCATACTGTCTGTCTCAGACCGTGTGTCTCAGACCGACTGTCTCGTTCCGTCCGTCTCAAACCGTCTGTCTCAGTCCGTTTGTCTCAGACCGTCTGTCTCAGACCGTCTGTCTCAGACCGTCTGTCTCTGACCCTCTCGCTCAGACCGTCTGCCGCAGACTGTCTGTCTCAGCCCGTCTGTGTCTGAACGTCTGTCTCAGACCGTCTGTCTCAGACCGTCTGTCTCAGACCGTCTGTCTCAGACCGTCTGTCTCAGACCGTCTGTCACAGACCGTCTGTCTCAGAGCGTCTGTCTCAGACCGTCTGTCTCAGACCGTGTGTCTCAGTCAGTCTGTCTCAGACCGTCCGTCTCAGACCGTCCGTCTCAGACCGTGTGTCTCAGTCAGTCTGTCTCAGACCGTCCGTCTCAGACGGTCCGTCTCAGACCGTCTGTCTCAGACCGTCTGTCTCAGACCGACTGTCTCAGACCGTCTGTCTCACACCGTGTGTCTCAGACCGACTGCCTCGGTCCGTCCGTCTCAAACCGTCTGCCTCAGTCCGTTTGTCTCATCCCGTATATCTCTGTGCGTCTCTCTCTGTCCCCCTGTCCAATACCGTCTGTCGCAGACCGTCTGCCTCAGACCGTCTGTCTCAGACCGTCGGTCTCTGACCGTGTGTCTCAGGTCGTACGTCTCAGTCCGTCTGTCTTAGACCGTCTGTCTCGGACCGTCTGCCTCAGACCGTCGGTCTCAGACCGTCTGTCTCAGACCGTCTGTCTCAGACCGTCTGCCTCAGACCGTCTGTCTCAGCCCGTCCGTCTCAGCCCGACTGTTTCAGACCGTCTGTCCCTGACCGTCTGTCTTATACCGTCTGTCTATGTGCGTCGGTCTCTGTCCCTCTGTCTAATACCCTCTGTCTCTGAGCGCCGGTCTCAGCACGTCTGTCTTAGCCCGTCGGTCTCAGACCATTGGTCACAGACCGTCTGTCTCAGAGCGTCTGTCTCAGACCGTCTGTCTCAGACCGTGTGTCTCAGTCAGTCTGTCTCAGACCGTCCGTCTCAGACCGTCCGTCTCAGACCGTCTGTCTCAGACCGGCTGTCTCAGACCGTGTGTCTTAGACCGACTGTCTCGTTCCGTCCGTCTCAAACCGTCTGTCACAGTCCGTTTGTCTCAGACCGACTGTCTCGGTTCGTCCGTCTCAAACCGTCTGTCTCAGTCCGTTTGTCTCATCCCGTCTATCTCTGTGCGTCTGTCTCTGTCCCCCTGTCCAATACCGTCTGTCTCAGACCGTCTGTCTCAGACCGTCTGTCTCAGACCGTGTGTCTCAGACCGTGTGTCTCAGTCAGTCTGTCTCAGACCGTCCGTCTCAGACCGTCCGTCTCAGACCGTCCGTCTCAGACCGTCCGTCTCAGACCGTCCGTCTCAGACCGTCTGTCTCAGACCGTCTGTCTCAGACCGTCTGTCTCAGACCGTCTGTCACAGACCGTCTGTCTCAGAGCGTCTGTCTCAGACCGTCTGTCTCAGACCGTGTGTCTCAGTCAGTCTGTCTCAGACCGTCTGTCTCAGACCGTCCGTCTCAGACCGTCCGTCTCAGACCGTCTGTCTCAGACCGTCTGTCTCAGACCGTCTGTCTCATACCGTCTGTCACAGACCGTGTGTCTCAGACTGACTGTCTCGTTCCGTCCGTCTCAAACCGTCGGTCTCAGTCCGTTTGTCTCAGTCAGTCTGTCTCAGACCGTCCGTCTCAGACCGTCCGTCTCAGACCGTCGGTCTCAGACCGTCTGTCTCAGACCGTCTGTCTCATACCGTCTGTCTCAGACCGTCTGTCTCTGACCGTCTCGCTCAGACCGTCTGCCGCAGACTGTCTGTCTCTGCCCGTCTGTGTCTGACCGTCTGCCTCAGACCGTCTGCCTCAGTCCGTCTGTCTCAGACCGACTGTCTCAGACCGTCTGTCTCAGACCGACTGTCTCAGACCGACTGTCTCGGTCCGTCCGTCTCAAACCGTCTGTCTCAGTCCGTTTGTCTCATCCCGTATATCTCTGTGCGTCTCTCTCTGTCCCCCTGTCCAATACCGTCTGTCGCAGACCGTCTGCCTCAGACCGTCTGTCTCACACCGTCGGTCTCTGACCGTGTGTCTCAGGTCGTACGTCTCAGTCCGTCTGTCTTATACCGTCTGTCTCTCTGCGTCTGTCTCAGACCGTCTGTCTCAGACCGTCTGTCTCAGACCGACTGTCTCAGACCGTCTGTCTCAGACCGACTGTCTCAGACGGACTGTCTCGGTCCGTCCGTCTCAAACCGTTTGTCTCATCCCGTATAACTCTGTGCGTCTCTCTCTGTCCCCCTGTCCAATACCGTCTGTCGCAGACCGTCTGCCTCAGACCGTCTGTCTCACACCGTCGGTCTCTGACCGTGTGTCTCAGGTCGTACGTCTCAGTCCGTCTGTCTTAGACCGTCTGTCTCTGTGCGTCTGTCTCAGACCGTCTGTCTCAGACCGTCTGTCTCTGACCGTGTGTCTCAGGCCGTACGTCTCAGTCCGTCTGTATTATACCGTCTGTCTCTCTGCGTCTGTCTCAGACCGTCTGTCTCAGACCGTCTGTCTCAGACTGACTGTCTCAGACCGTCTGTCTCAGGCCGTGTGTCTCAGACCGACTGTCTCGGTCCGTCCGTCTCAAACCGTCTGTCTCAGTCCGTTTGTCTCATCCCGTATATCTCTGTGCGTCTCTCTCTGTCCCACTGTCCAATACCGTCTGTCGCAGACCGTCTGTCTCAGACCGTCTGTCTCAGACCATCTGTCTCAGACCGTCTGTCTCAGACCGTCTGTCACAGACCGTCCATCTCCGACCGTCTGCCTCAGACCGTGTGTCTCAGTCAGTCTGTCTCAGACCGTCCGTCTCAGACCGTCCGTCTCAGACCGACCGTCTCAGACCGTCCGTCTCAGACCGTCTGTCTCAGACCGTCTGTCTCATACCGTCTGTCTCAGACCGTGTGTCTCAGACCGACTGTCTCGTTCCGTCCGTCTCAAACCGTCTGTCTCAGTCCGTTTGTCTCAGACCGACTGTCTTGGTCCGTCCGTCTCAAACCGTCTGTCTCAGTCCGTTTGTCTCATCCCGTCTATCTCTGTGCGTCTGTCTCTCTCCCCCTGTCCAACACCGTCTGTCTCAGACCGTCTGTCTCAGACCGTCTGTCTCAGACCGTCTGTCTCAGACCGTCTGTCTCAGACCGCCTGTCTCAGACCGTCTGTCTCATACCGTCTGTCTCAGACCATCGGTCACAGAGCGTCTGTCTCAGAGCGTCTGTTTCAAAGCGTCTGTCTCAGCCCGTGTGTCTCAGCCCGCCTGTCTCAGCCCGCCTGTCTCAGCCCGTCTGTCTCAGACCGTCTGTCTCAGACCGTCAGTCTCAGACCGTCTGTCTCAGCCCGTCCGTCTCAGACCGACTGTTTCAGACCGTCTGTCTCTGACCGTGTGTCTCAGGCCGTCCGTCTCAGTCCGTCTGTCTTATACCGTCTGTCTATGTGCGTCTGTCTCTGTCCCTCCGTCTAATACCCTCTGTCTCTGAGCGCCGGTCTCAGCACGTCTGTCTTAGCCCGTCGGTCTCAGAGCATTGGTCACAGACCGTCTGTCTCAGAGCGTCTGTCTCAGACCATGTGTCTCAGTCAGTCTGTCTCAGACCGTCCGTCTCAGACCGTCCGTCTCAGACCGTCTGTCTCAGACCGTCTGTCTCAGACCGTCTGTCTCATACCGTCTGTCTCAGACCGTGTGCCTCAGACCAACTGTCTCGTTCCGTCCGTCTCAAACCGTCTGTCTCAGTCCGTTTGTCTCAGACCGACTGTCTCGGTCCGTCCGTCTCAAACCGTCTGTCTCAGTCCGGTGGTCTCATCCCGTCTATCTCTGTGCGTCTGTCTCTGTCCCCCTGTCCAATACCGTCTGTCTCAGACCGTCTGTCTCAGACCGTCTGTCTCAGACCGTCTGTCTCAGACCGTCTGTCTCAGACCGTCCGTCTCAGACCGTCTGTCTTAGCCCGTCGGTCTCAGACCATCGGTCACAGACCGTCTGTCTCAGAGCGTCTGTCTCAGACCGTGTGTCTCAGTCAGTCTGTCTCAGACCGTCCGTCTCAGACCGTCCGTCTCAGACCGTCTGTCTCAGACCGTCTGTCTCAGACCGTCTGTCTCAGACCGTCTGTCTCATACTGTCTGTCTCAGACCGTGTGTCTCAGACCGACTGTCTCGTTCCGTCCGTCTCAAACCGTCTGTCTCAGTCCGTTTGTCTCAGTCCGTTTGTCTCAGACCGTCTGTCTCAGACCGTCTGTCTCAGACCGTCTGTCTCTGACCGTCTCGCTCAGACCGTCTGCCGCAGACTGTTTGTCTCAGCCCGTCTGTGTCTGACCGTCTGTCTCAGACCGTCTGTCTCAGACCGTCCGTCTCAGACCGTCCGTCTCAGACCGTCTGTCTCAGACCGTCTGTCTCAGACCGTCTGTCTCAGACCGTCTGTCTCATACTGTCTGTCTCAGACCGTGTGTCTCAGACCGACTGTCTCGTTCCGTCCGTCTCAAACCGTCTGTCTCAGTCCGTTTGTCTCAGTCCGTTTGTCTCAGACCGTCTGTCTCAGACCGTCTGTCTCAGACCGTCCGTCTCAGACCGTCCGTCTCAGACCGTCTGTCTCAGACCGTCTGTCTCAGACCGTCTGTCTCAGACCGTCCGTCTCAGACCGTCTGTCTTAGCCCGTCGGTCTCAGACCATCGGTCACAGACCGTCTGTCTCAGAGCGTCTGTCTCAGACCGTGTGTCTCAGTCAGTCTGTCTCAGACCGTCCGTCTCAGACCGTCCGTCTCAGACCGTCTGTCTCTGACCGTGTGTCTCAGGCCGTCCGTCTCAGTCCGTCTGTCTTATACCGTCTGTCTATGTGCGTCTGTCTCTGTCCCTCCGTCTAATACCCTCTGTCTCTGAGCGCCGGTCTCAGCACGTCTGTCTTAGCCCGTCGGTCTCAGAGCATTGGTCACAGACCGTCTGTCTCAGAGCGTCTGTCTCAGACCATGTGTCTCAGTCAGTCTGTCTCAGACCGTCCGTCTCAGACCGTCCGTCTCAGACCGTCTGTCTCAGACCGTCTGTCTCAGACCGTCTGTCTCATACCGTCTGTCTCAGACCGTGTGCCTCAGACCAACTGTCTCGTTCCGTCCGTCTCAAACCGTCTGTCTCAGTCCGTTTGTCTCAGACCGACTGTCTCGGTCCGTCCGTCTCAAACCGTCTGTCTCAGTCCGGTGGTCTCATCCCGTCTATCTCTGTGCGTCTGTCTCTGTCCCCCTGTCCAATACCGTCTGTCTCAGACCGTCTGTCTCAGACCGTCTGTCTCAGACCGTCTGTCTCAGACCGTCCGTCTCAGACCGTCTGTCTTAGCCCGTCGGTCTCAGACCATCGGTCACAGACCGTCTGTCTCAGAGCGTCTGTCTCAGACCGTGTGTCTCAGTCAGTCTGTCTCAGACCGTCCGTCTCAGACCGTCCGTCTCAGACCGTCTGTCTCAGACCGTCTGTCTCAGACCGTCTGTCTCAGACCGTCTGTCTCATACTGTCTGTCTCAGACCGTGTGTCTCAGACCGACTGTCTCGTTCCGTCCGTCTCAAACCGTCTGTCTCAGTCCGTTTGTCTCAGTCCGTTTGTCTCAGACCGTCTGTCTCAGACCGTCTGTCTCAGACCGTCTGTCTCTGACCGTCTCGCTCAGACCGTCTGCCGCAGACTGTTTGTCTCAGCCCGTCTGTGTCTGACCGTCTGTCTCAGACCGTCTGTCTCAGACCGTCCGTCTCAGACCGTCTGTCTCAGACCGTCTGTCTCATACTGTCTGTCTCAGACCGTCTGTCTCAGACCGTCCATCTCCGACCGTCTGCCTCAGACCGTGTGTCTCAGTCAGTCTGTCTCAGACCGTCCGTCTCAGACCGTCCGTCTCAGACCGTCCGTCTCAGACCGTCCGTCTCAGACCGTCTGTCTCAGACCGTCTGTCTCATACCGTCTGTCTCAGACCGTGTGTCTCAGACCTACTGTCTCGTTCCGTCCGTCTCAAACCGTCTGTCTCAGTCCGTTTCTCTCAGACCGTCTGTCTCAGACCGTCTGTCTCAGACCGTCTGTCTCAGACCGTCTGTCTCAGACCGTCTGTCTCAGACCGTCTGTCTCATACCGTCTGTCTCAGGCCGTCTGTCTCAGACCGTCTGTCTCTGACCGTCTCGCTCAGACCGACTGCCGCAGACTGTCTATCTCAGCCGGTCTGTGTCTGACCGTCTGCCTCAGACCGTCTGCCTCACACCGTCTGTCTCAGACCGTCGGTCTCTGACCGTGTGTCTCAGGTCGTACGTCTCAGTCTGTCTGTCTTAGACCGTCTGTCTCTGTGCGTCTGTCTCAGACCGTCTGTCTCAGACCGACTGTCTCAGACCGTCTGTCTCTGACCGTGTGTCTCAGGCCGTACGTCTCAGTCCGTCTGTCTTATACCGTCTGTCTCTCTGCGTCTGTCACAGACCGTCTGTCTCAGACCGTCTGTCTCAGACCGACTGTCTCAGACCGTCTGTCTCAGACCGTGTGTCTCAGACCGACTGTCTCGGTCCGTCCGTCTCAAACCGTCTGTCTCAGTCCGTTTGTCTCATCCCGTATATCTCTGTGCGTCTCTCTCTGTCCCCCTGTCCAATACCGTCTGTCGCAGACCGTCTGCCTCATACCGTCTGTCTCAGACCGTCGGTCTCTGACCGTGTGTCTCAGGTCGTACGTCTCAGTCCGTCTGTCTTAGACCGTCTGTCTCTGTGCGTCTGTCTCAGACCGTTTGTCACAGACCGTCTGTCTCAGATCCTCTGTCTCAGACCGTCTGTCTCAGACCGACTGTCTCAGACCGTCTGTCTCAGACCGTGTGTCTCAGACCGACTGTCTCGGTCCGTCCGTCTCAAACCGTCTGTCTCAGTCCGTTTGTCTCATCCCGTATATCTCTGTGCGTCTCTCTCTGTCCCCCTGTCCAATGCCGTCTGTCGCAGACCGTCTGTCTCAGACCGTCTGTCTCAGACCGTCTGTCTCAGACCGTCTGTCTCAGACCGTCTGTCTCAGACCGTCTGTCTCAGACAGTCTGTCTCAGATCGTCAGTCTCAGACCGTCTGTCTCAGACCGACTGTCTCAGACCGTGTGTCTCAGATCGTGTGTCTCAGACCGACTGTCTCGGTCCGTCCGTCTCAAACCGTCTGTCTCAGTCCGTCTGTCTTATACCGTCTGTCTCTCGGCGTCTGTCTCAGACCGTCTGTCTCAGACCGTGTGTCTCAGGCCGTCCGTCTCCGTCCGTCTGTCTTATACCGTCTGTCTCTGTGCGTCTGTCTCTCTCCCTCTGTCTCGGAGCGCCGGTCTCAGCACGTCTGTCATAGCCCGTCTATCTCAGACCTTTGGTCAAACAGCGTCTGTCTCAGACCGTCTGTCTCAGACCGTCTGTCTCAGACCGTCTGTCTCAGACCGTCTGGCTCAGACCGTCTGCCTCAGACCGTCTGCCTCAGACTGTCTGTCTCAGACCGTCTCTCTCAGATCGTCTGTCTCAGACCGTCTGTCTCAGACCGTCTGCCTCAGACCGTCTGTCTCAGCCCGTCCGTCTCAGCCCGACTGTTTCAGACCGTCTGTCCCTGACCGTGTGTCTCAGGCCGTCCGTCTCAGTCCGTCTGTCTTATACCGTCTGTCTATGTGCGTCTGTCTCTGTCCCTCTGTCTAATACCCTCTGCCTCTGAGCGCCGGTCTCAGCACGTCTGTCTTAGCCCGTCGGTCTCAGACCATCGGTCACAGACCGTCTGTCTCAGACCGTGTGTCTCAGTCAGTCTGTCTCAGACCGTCCGTCTCAGACCGTCCGTCTCAGACCGTCTGTGTCAGGCCGTCTGTCTCAGACCGTCTGTCTCAGACCGTGTGTCTCAGTCAGTCTGTCTCAGACCGTCCGTCTCAGACCGTCCGTCTCAGACCGTCCGTCTCAGACCGTCTGTCTCAGACCGTCTGTCTCATACCGTCTGTCTCAGACTGTGTGTCTCAGATCTACTGTCTCGTTCCGTCCGTCTCAAACCGTCTGTCTCAGTCCGTTTGTCTCAGACCGTCTGTCTCAGACCGTTTGTCTCAGACCGTCTGTCTCAGACCGTCTGTCTCAGACCGTCTGTCTCATACCGTCTGTCTCAGACCGTCTGTCTCAGACTGTCTGTCTCATACCGTCTCTCTGACCGTGTGTCTCAGACCTACTGTCTCGTTCCGTCCGTCTCAAACCGTCTGTCTCAGACCGTTTCTCTCAGACCGTCTGTCTCAGACCGTCTGTCGCAGACCGTCTGTCTCAGACCGTCTGTCTTAGCCCGTCGGTCTCAGACCATCGGTCACAGACCGTCTGTCTCAGAGCGTCTGTCTCAGACCGTGTGCCTCAGTCAGTCTGTCTCAGACCGTCCGTCTCAGACCGTCTGTGTCAGACCGTCTGTCTCAGACCGTCTGTCTCATACTGCCTGTCTCAGACCGTGTGTCTCAGACCGACTGTCTCGTGCCGTCCGTCTCAAACCGTCTGTCTCAGTCCGTTTGTCTCAGACCGTCTGTCTCAGACCGTCTGTCTCAGACCGTCTGTCTCAGACCGTCTGTCTCAGACAGTCTGTCTCAGACCGTCTGTCTTAGCCCGTCGGTCTCAGACCGTCTGCCGCAGACTGTCTGTCTCAGCCCGTCTGTGTCTGACCGCCTGTCTCAGACCGTCTGTCTCAGACCGTCTCTCTCAGACCGTCTGTCTCAGACCGTCTGTCTCAGACCGTCTGTCTCAGACCATCTGTCTCTGACCGTCTGTCTCAGACCGTCTGTCTCAGGCCGTCTGTCTCAGACCGTCTGTCCCAGCCCGTCCCTCTCCGACCGACTGTTTCAGACCGTCTGTCTCTGACCGTGTGTCTCAGTCCGCCTGTCACAGAGCGTCTGCCTCAGACCGTGTGTCTCAGTCCGTCTGTCTCAGACCGTCCGTCTCAGACCGTCCGTCTCAGACCGTGTGTCTCATACCGTCTGTCTCATACCGTCTGTCTCATACCGTCTGTCTCAGACCGTGTGTCTCAGACCGACTGTCTCGTTCCGTCCGTCTCAAACCGTCCGTCTCAGTCCGTTTGTCTCAGACCGTCTGTCTCAGACCGTCTGTCTCAGACCGTCTCTCTCAGACCGTCTGCCGCAGACTGTCTGTCTCAGCCCGTCTGTGTCTGACCGTCTGCCTCAGACCGTCTGCCTGAGACCGTCTGTCTCAGACCGTCGGTCTCTGACCGTGTGTCTCAGGCCGTACTTCTCAGTCCGGCTGTCTTATACCGTCTGTCTCAGACCTTCTGTCTCAGACCGTCTGTCTCAGACCGTCTGTCTCAGACCGTCTGTCTCTGACCGTGTGTCTCAGACCGTCTGTCTCAGACCGCCTGTCTCTGACCGTCTCTCTCAGACCGTCTGCCTCAGACCGTCTGTCTCAGACCGTCTGGCTCAGACCGTCTGCCTCAGACCGTCTGCCTCAGACCGTCTGTCTCAGACCGTCTGTCTCAGACCGCCTGTCTCTGACCGTCTCTCTCAGACCGTCTGCCGCAGACTGTCTGTCTCAGCCCGTCTGTGTCTGACCGTCTGCCTCAGACCGTCTGCCTGAGACCGTCTGTCTCAGACTGTCGGTCTCTGACAGTGTGTCTCAGGCCGTACATCTCAGTCCGGCTGTCTCATACCGTCTGTCTCTGTGCGTCTGTCTCAGGCCGTCTGTCTCAGACCATCGGTCAAACAGCGTCTGTCTCAGACCGTCGGTCAAACAGCGGCTGTCTCACACCATCTGTCTCAGACCGTCTGTCTCAGACCGTCTGTCTCAGACCGTCTGTCTCAGACCGTCTGTCTCAGACCGTCTGTCTCAGACCGTCTGTCTCAGACCGTCTGTCTCAGACCGTCTGTCTCAGACCGTTTGTCTCAGACCGTCTGTCTCAGACCGTCTGTCTCAGACCGTCTGTCTCAGACCGTCTGTCTCATACCGTCTGTCTCATACCGCCTGTTTCAGACCGTCTGTCTCTGACCGTGTCTCTCAGGCCGTCCGTCTCAGTCCGTCTGTCTTATACCGTCTGTCTATGTGCGTCTGTCTCTGCCCCACTGTCTAATACCCTCTGTCTCTGAGCGCCGGTCTCAGCACGTCTGTCTCAGACCGTCTGTAGCAGACCGTCTGTCTCAGACCGATTGTCTCGTTCCGTCCGTCTCAAACCGTCCGTCTCAGACCGTTTGTCTCAGACCGTCTGTCTCAGACCGTCTGTCTCATACCGTCTGTCTCGGACCGTGTGTCTCAGACCGACTGTCTCGATCCGTCCGTCTCAAACCGTCCGTCTCAGTCCGTTTGTCTCAGACCGACTGTCTCGGTCCGTCCGTCTCAATCCGTCTGTCTCAGTCCGTTTGTCTCATCCCGTCTATCCCTGTGCGTCTGTCTCTGTCCCCCTGTCCAATACCGTCTGTCTCAGACCGTCTGTCTCAGACCGTCTGTCTCAGACCGTGTGTTTCAGACCGTCTGTCTCAGACCGTCTGTCTCAGACCGTCTGTCTCAGACCGTCTGTCTCAGACCGTCTGTCTCAGACCGTCTGTCTCAGACCGTCTGTCTCTGACCGTCTCTCTCAGACCGTCTCTCTCAGACCGTCTGCCGCAGACTGTCTGTCTCAGCCCGTCTGTGTCTGACCGTCTGTCTCAGACCGTTTGTCTCAGTCCGTCTCTCTCAGACCGTCTGTCTCAGACCGTCTGTCTCAGACCGTCCGTCTCAGACCGTCCGTCTCAGACCGTCTGTATCAGACCGTCTGTCTCAGACCGTCTGTCTCGGTCCGTGTGTCTCAGGCCGTACTTTTCAGTCCGGCTGTCTTATACCGTCTGTCTCAGACCGTCTGTCTCAGACCGTCTGTCTCAGTCCGTTTGTCTCATCCCGTCTATCCCTGTGCGTCTGTCTCTGTCCGCCTGTCCAATGCCGTCTGTCTCAGCCGTCTGTCACAGACCGTCTGTCTCAGACCGTCTGTCTCAGCCCGTCTGTCTCAGACCGTCTGTCTCTGACCGTCTCTCTCAGACCGTCTCTCTCAGACCGTCTGCCGCAGACTGTCTGTCTCAGCCCGTCTGTGTCTGACCGTCTGCCTCAGACCGTCTGCCTGAGACCGTCTGTCTCAGACCGTCGGTCTCTGACCGTGTGTCTCAGGCCGTACTTTTCAGTCCGGCTGTCTTATACCGTCTGTCTCAGACCGTCTGTCTCAGACCGTCTGTCTCAGACCGTCTGTCTCAGACCGTCTGTCTCAGACCGTCTGTCGCAGACCGTCTGTCTCAGACCGTCTGTCTCAGACCGTCAGTCTCATACCGTCTGTCTCGGACCGTGTGTCTCAGACCGACTGTCTCGATCCGTCTGTCTTATACCGTCTGTCTATGTGCGTCTGTCTCTGCCCCTCTGTCTAATACCCTCTGTCTCTGAGCGCCGGTCTCAGCACGTCTGTCATAGCCCGTCTGTCTCAGACCATCGGTCAAACAGCATCTGTCTCAGACCGTCTGTCTCAGACCGTCTGGCTCAGACCGTCTGTCTCAGACCGTCTGGCGCAGACCGTCTGCCTCAGACCGTCTGTCTCAGACCGTCTGTCTCAGACCGTCTGTCTCAGACCGTCTGTCTCAGACCGTCTGTCTCAGACCGTCTGTCTCAGACCGTCAGTCTCAGACCGTCTGTCTCAGGCCGTCTGTCTCAGACCGTCTGTCCCAGCCCGTCTGTCTCAGCCGTCTGTCTCAGACCGTCTGCCTCAGACCGTCTGTCTCAGACCGTCTGTCTCAGACCGTCTGTCTCAGACCGTCTGTCTCAGACCGTCAGTCTCATACCGTCTGTCTCATACCGTCTGTCTCAGACCGTCTGTCTCAGACCGTCTGTCTCAGACCGTCTGTCTCAGACCGTCTGTCTCAGACCGTCTGTCTCAGACCGTCTGTCTCAGACCGTCTGTCTCTGACCGTCTCTCTCAGACCGTCTCTCTCAGACCGTCTGCCGCAGACTGTCTGTCTCAGCCCGTCTGTGTCTGACCGTCTGCCTCAGACCGTCCGCCTGAGACCGTCTGTGTCAGACCGTCGGTCTCTGACCGTGTGTCTCAGGCCGTACGTCTCAGTCCGGCTGTCTTATACCGTCTGTCTCTGTGCGTCTGTCTCAGACCGTCTGTCTCAGACCATCGGTCAAACAGCGTCTGTCTCAGACCGTCTGTCTCAGACCGTCGGTCAAACAGCGGCTGTCTCAGACCGTCTGTCTCAGACCGTCTGCCTCAGACCGTCTGCCTCAGACCGTCTGTCTCAGACCGGCTGTCTTATACCGTCTGTCTCTGTGCGTCTGTCTCAGACCGTCTGTCTCAGACCATCGGTCAAACAGCGTCTGTCTCAGACCGTCGGTCAAACAGCGGCTGTCTCAGACCGTCTGTCTCAGACCGTCTGTCTCAGACCGTCTGTCTCAGACCGTCTGTCTCATACCGTCTGTCTCAGACCGTCTGTCTCAGACCGTCTGTCTCAGACCGGCTGTCTTATACCGTCTGTCTCTGTGCGTCTGTCTCAGACCGTCTGTCTCAGACCATCGGTCAAACAGCGTCTGTCTCAGACCGTCGGTCAAACAGCGGCTGTCTCAGACCGTCTGTCTCATACCGTCTGTCTCATACCGCCTGTTTCAGACCGTCTGTCTCTGACCGTGTGTCTCAGGCCGTCTGTCTCAGACCGTCTGGCTCAGACCGTCTGCCTCAGACCGTCTGTCTCAGATCGTCTCTCTCAGACCGTCTGCCGCAGACTGTCTGTCTCAGCCCGTCAGGCTCAGACCGTCTGCCTCAGACCGTCTGTCTCAGATCGTCTCTCTCAGACCGTCTGTCTCAGACCGTCTGTCCCAGACCGTCTGTCTCAGACCGTCTGTCTCAGACCGTCTGTCTCATACCGTCTGTCTATGTGCGTCTGTCTCTGCCCCTCTGTCTAATACCCACTGTCTCTGAGCGCCGGTCTCAGCACGTCTGTCTCAGACCGTCTGTCGCAGACCGTCTGTCTCAGACCGTCTGTCTCAGACCGTGTGTCTCAGACCGTCTGTCTCAGACCGTCTGTCTCAGACCGTCTGTCTCAGACCGTCTGTCTCAGACCGTCAGTCTCAGACCGTCTGTCTCCGACCGTCTGCCTCAGACCGTCTGTCTCAGACCGTCTGTCCCAGCCCGTCTGCCTCAGACCGTCTGTCTCAGACCGTCTGCCTCAGACCGTCTGTCTCAGACCGCCGGTCTCAGCACGTCTGTCTCAGACCGTCTGTCGCAGACCGTCTGTCTCAGACCGTCTGTCTCAGACCGTCTGTCTCAGACCGTCTGTCTCAGACCGTCTGTCTCAGACCGTCTGTCTCAGACCGTGTGTCTCAGACCGACTGTCTCGGTCCGTCCGTCTCAAACCGTCTGTCTCAGTCCGTTTGTCTCATCCCGTCTATCTCTGTGCGTCTGTCTCTGTCCCCCTGTCCAGTACCGTCTGTCTCAGACCGTCTGTCTCAGACCGTCTGTCTCAGACCGTCTGTCTCAAACCGTCTGTCTCAGACCGTCTGCCTCAGACCGTCTGTCCCAGATCGTCTGTCTCAGACCGTGTGTCTCAGGACGTCCGTCTCAGATGGTCTGTCTCAGACCGTCTGTCTTATACCGTCTGACTCTGTGCGTCTGTCTCTGTCCCTCTGTCTAATACCCTCTGTCTCTGAGCGCCGGTCTCAGCACGTCTGTCTTAGCCCGTCTGTCTCAGACCATCGGTCACAGAGCGTCTGTCTCAGAGCGTCTGTCTCAGACCGTCTGTCTCAGACCGTCTGTCTCAGACCGTGTGTCTCAGACCGTCTGTATCAGACCGTGTGTCTCAGGCCGTCTGTCTCCGACCGTCTGCCTCAGACTGTCTGTCTCAGACCGTCTGTCTCAGACCGTCTGTCTCAGACCGTCTGTCTCAGACCGTCTGTCGCAGACCGTGTGTCTCAGTCCGTCTCTCTCAGACCGTCTGTCTCAGACCGTCTGTCTCAGACCGTCCGTCTCAGACCGTCCGTCTCAGACCGTCTGTATCAGACCGTCTGTCTCAGACCGTCTGTCTCGGTCCGTCCGTCTCAATCCGTCTGTCTCAGTCCGTTTGTCTCATCCCGTCTATCCCTGTGCGTCTGTCTCTGTCCGCCTGTCCAATGCCGTCTGTCTCAGCCGTCTGTCACAGACCGTCTGTCTCAGACCGTCTGTCTCAGCCCGTCTGTCTCAGACCGTCTGTCTCTGACCGTCTCTCTCAGACCGTCTCTCTCAGACCGTCTGCCGCAGACTGTCTGTCTCAGCCCGTCTGTGTCTGACCGTCTGCCTCAGACCGTCTGCCTGAGACCGTCTGTCTCAGACCGTCGGTCTCTGACCGTGTGTCTCAGGCCGTACTTTTCAGTCCGGCTGTCTTATACCGTCTGTCTCAGACCGTCTGTCTCAGACCGTCTGTCTCTGTCCCCCTGTCCAGTACCGTCTGTCTCAGACCGTCTGTCTCAGACCGTCTGTCTCAGACCGTCTGTCTCAGACCGTCTGTCTCGGACCGTGTGTCTCAGACCGACTGTCTCAGACCGTCTGTCCCAGATCGTCTGTCTCAGACCGTGTGTCTCAGGACGTCCGTCTCAGATGGTCTGTCTCAGACCGTCTGTCTTATACCGTCTGACTCTGTGCGTCTGTCTCTGTCCCTCTGTCTAATACCCTCTGTCTCTGAGCGCCGGTCTCAGCACGTCTGTCTTAGCCCGTCTGTCTCAGACCATCGGTCACAGAGCGTCTGTCTCAGAGCGTCTGTCTCAGACCGTCTGTCTCAGACCGTCTGTCTCAGACCGTGTGTCTCAGACCGTCTGTATCAGACCGTGTGTCTCAGGCCGTCTGTCTCCGACCGTCTGCCTCAGACTGTCTGTCTCAGACCGTCTGTCTCAGACCGTCTGTCTCAGACCGTCTGTCTCAGACCGTCTGTCGCAGACCGTGTGTCTCAGTCCGTCTCTCTCAGACCGTCTGTCTCAGACCGTCTGTCTCAGACCGTCCGTCTCAGACCGTCCGTCTCAGACCGTCTGTATCAGACCGTCTGTCTCAGACCGTCTGTCTCGGTCCGTCCGTCTCAATCCGTCTGTCTCAGTCCGTTTGTCTCATCCCGTCTATCCCTGTGCGTCTGTCTCTGTCCGCCTGTCCAATGCCGTCTGTCTCAGCCGTCTGTCACAGACCGTCTGTCTCAGACCGTCTGTCTCAGCCCGTCTGTCTCAGACCGTCTGTCTCTGACCGTCTCTCTCAGACCGTCTCTCTCAGACCGTCTGCCGCAGACTGTCTGTCTCAGCCCGTCTGTCTCAGACCGTCTGTCTCAGACCGTCTGTCTCAGACCGTCTGTCGCAGACCGTCTGTCTCAGACCGTCTGTCTCAGACCGTCAGTCTCATACCGTCTGTCTCGGACCGTGTGTCTCAGACCGACTGTCTCGATCCGTCTGTCTTATACCGTCTGTCTATGTGCGTCTGTCTCTGCCCCTCTGTCTAATACCCTCTGTCTCTGAGCGCCGGTCTCAGCTCGTCTGTCTTATACCGTCTGTCTATGTGCGTCTGTCTCTGCCCCTCTGTCTAATACCCTCTGTCTCTGAGCGCCGGTCTCAGCTCGTCTGTCTCACACCGTCTGTCGCAGACCGTCTGTCTCAGACCGTCTGTCTCAGACCGTCTGTCTCAGACCGTCTGTCTCAGACCGTCAGTCTCAGACCATCTGTCTCAGACCGTCTGTCTCCGACCGTCTGCCTCAGACCGTCTGTCTCAGACCGTCTGTCTTATACCGTCTGTCTATGTGCGTCTGTCTCTGCCCCTCTGTCTAATACCCTCTGTCTCTGAGCGCCGGTCTCAGCACGTCTGTCATAGCCCGTCTGTCTCAGACCATCGGTCAAACAGCATCTGTCTCAGACCGTCTGTCTCAGACCGTCTGGCTCAGACCGTCTGTCTCAGACCGTCTGGCGCAGACCGTCTGCCTCAGACCGTCTGTCTCAGACCGTCTGTCTCAGACCGTCTGTCTCAGACCGTCTGTCTCAGACCGTCTGTCTCAGACCGTCTGTCTCAGACCGTCTGTCTCAGACCGTCTGTCTCAGACCGTCAGTCTCAGACCGTCTGTCTCAGGCCGTCTGTCTCAGACCGTCTGTCCCAGCCCGTCTGTCTCAGCCGTCTGTCTCAGACCGTCTGCCTCAGACCGTCTGTCTCAGACCGTCTGTCTCAGACCGTCTGTCTCAGACCGTCTGTCTCAGACCGTCAGTCTCATACCGTCTGTCTCAGACCGTCTGTCTCAGACCGTCTGTCTCAGACCGTCTGTCTCAGACCGTCTGTCTCAGACCGTCTGTCTCTGACCGTCTCTCTCAGACCGTCTCTCTCAGACCGTCTGCCGCAGACTGTCTGTCTCAGCCCGTCTGTGTCTCACCGTCTGCCTCAGACCGTCCGCCTGAGACCGTCTGTCTCAGACCGTCGGTCTCTGACCGTGTGTCTCAGGCCGTACGTCTCAGTCCGGCTGTCTTATACCGTCTGTCTCTGTGCGTCTGTCTCAGACCGTCTGCCTCAGACCGTCTGCCTCAGACCGTCTGTCTCAGACCGGCTGTCTTATACCGTCTGTCTCTGTGCGTCTGTCTCAGACCGTCTGTCTCAGACCATCGGTCAAACAGCGTCTGTCTCAGACCGTCGGTCAAACAGCGGCTGTCTCAGACCGTCTGTCTCAGACCGTCTGTCTCAGACCGTCTGTCTCAGACCGTCTGTCTCATACCGTCTGTCTCAGACCGTCTGTCTCAGACCGGCTGTCTTATACCGTCTGTCTCTGTGCGTCTGTCTCAGACCGTCTGTCTCAGACCATCGGTCAAACAGCGTCTGTCTCAGACCGTCGGTCAAACAGCGGCTGTCTCAGACCGTCTGTCTCAGACCGTCTGTCTCATACCGTCTGTCTCATACCGCCTGTTTCAGACCGTCTGTCTCTGACCGTGTGTCTCAGGCCGTCTGTCTCAGACCGTCTGGCTCAGACCGTCTGCCTCAGACCGTCTGTCTCAGATCGTCTCTCTCAGACCGTCTGCCGCAGACTGTCTGTCTCAGCCCGTCTGGCTCAGACCGTCTGCCTCAGACCGTCTGTCTCAGATCGTCTCTCTCAGACCGTCTGTCTCAGACCGTCTGTCCCAGACCGTCTGTCTCAGACCGTCTGTCTCAGACCGTCTGTCTCATACCGTCTGTCTATGTGCGTCTGTCTCTGCCCCTCTGTCTAATACCCACTGTCTCTGAGCGCCGGTCTCAGCACGTCTGTCTCAGACCGTCTGTCGCAGACCGTCTGTCTCAGACCGTCTGTCTCAGACCGTGTGTCTCAGACCGTCTGTCTCAGACCGTCTGTCTCAGACCGTCTGTCTCAGACCGTCAGTCTCAGACCGTCTGTCTCCGACCGTCTGCCTCAGACCGTCTGTCTCAGACCGTCTGTCCCAGCCCGTCTGCCTCAGACCGTCTGTCTCAGACCGTCTGCCTCAGACCGTCTGTCTCAGACCGCCGGTCTCAGCACGTCTGTCTCAGACCGTCTGTCGCAGACCGTCTGTCTCAGACCGTCTGTCTCGGACCGTCTGTCTCAGACCGTCTGTCTCAGACCGTCTGTCTCAGACCGTCTGTCTCAGACCGTCTGTCTCAGACCGTGTGTCTCAGACCGACTGTCTCGGTCCGTCCGTCTCAAACCGTCTGTCTCAGTCCGTTTGTCTCATCCCGTCTATCTCTGTGCGTCTGTCTCTGTCCCCCTGTCCAGTACCGTCTGTCTCAGACCGTCTGTCTCAGACCATCGGTCACAGAGCGTCTGTCTCAGAGCGTCTGTCTCAGACCGTCTGTCTCAGACCGTCTGTCTCAGACCGTGTGTCTCAGACCGTCTGTATCAGACCGTGTGTCTCAGGCCGTCTGTCTCCGACCGTCTGCCTCAGACTGTCTGTCTCAGACCGTCTGTCTCAGACCGTCTGTCTCAGACCGTCTGTCTCAGACCGTCTGTCGCAGACCGTGTGTCTCAGTCCGTCTCTCTCAGACCGTCTGTCTCAGACCGTCTGTCTCAGACCGTCCGTCTCAGACCGTCCGTCTCAGACCGTCTGTATCAGACCGTCTGTCTCAGACCGTCTGTCTCGGTCCGTCCGTCTCAATCCGTCTGTCTCAGTCCGTTTGTCTCATCCCGTCTATCCCTGTGCGTCTGTCTCTGTCCGCCTGTCCAATGCCGTCTGTCTCAGCCGTCTGTCACAGACCGTCTGTATCAGACCGTCTGTCTCAGCCCGTCTGTCTCAGACCGTCTGTCTCTGACCGTCTCTCTCAGACCGTCTCTCTCAGACCGTCTGCCGCAGACTGTCTGTCTCAGCCCGTCTGTGTCTGACCGTCTGCCTCAGACCGTCTGCCTGAGACCGTCTGTCTCAGACCGTCGGTCTCTGACCGTGTGTCTCAGGCCGTACTTTTCAGTCCGGCTGTCTTATACCGTCTGTCTCAGACCGTCTGTCTCAGACCGTCTGCCTCAGACCGTCTGTCGCAGACCGTCTGTCTCAGACCGTCTGTCTCAGACCGTCAGTCTCATACCGTCTGTCTCGGACCGTGTGTCTCAGACCGACTGTCTCGATCCGTCTGTCTTATACCGTCTGTCTATGTGCGTCTGTCTCTGCCCCTCTGTCTAATACCCTCTGTCTCTGAGCGCCGGTCTCAGCTCGTCTGTCTTATACCGTCTGTCTATGTGCGTCTGTCTCTGCCCCTCTGTCTAATACCCTCTGTCTCTGAGCGCCGGTCTCAGCTCGTCTGTCTCACACCGTCTGTCGCAGACCGTCTGTCTCAGACCGTCTGTCTCAGACCGTCTGTCTCAGACCGTCTGTCTCAGACCGTCAGTCTCAGACCATCTGTCTCAGACCGTCTGTCTCCGACCGTCTGCCTCAGACCGTCTGTCTCAGACCGTCTGTCTTATACCGTCTGTCTATGTGCGTCTGTCTCTGCCCCTCTGTCTAATACCCTCTGTCTCTGAGCGCCGGTCTCAGCACGTCTGTCATAGCCCGTCTGTCTCAGACCATCGGTCAAACAGCATCTGTCTCAGACCGTCTGTCTCAGACCGTCTGGCTCAGACCGTCTGTCTCAGACCGTCTGGCGCAGACCGTCTG